>OY776133.1:53981866-55417699 GCA_963675135.1 Galeopsis tetrahit
TAATTCTAAAATCTTCAAAACTAAGATAAATCTTCGAGCCTTGACAAACAAAAAATAAAATAACAAAACTACATATTTAGATGAAAATACAAAAATACAGAATTTAAAAAATTCTATCGTAAAACAATACATCATCATAAGAGAAATACAATATCAATACTAACTACATAAAAATCGTACAAAAGAGAGAATGTGAGAATGACAATAAAAAATGACGAATTTATAGAGAAGAGAAGAAAAATGTTACAAACTTAAAGGAATTGATCTGAAGGACACGATTCAATCTACAAATATCAACGGTTAAGATGAAGAGTGATAAATGGAATACATTAATTAAAAAATAATAAATGAGACTTACCATGATTAAGAAGAATACTAAATGAACGGTGAAGATGATGATCAAGAAAAATGATCAATGGTCCAAAATGTTTCCCGCCGAAACTAAAAATGGAAAGTTGTAGGTGTATTATATTAGTATAGATATAGATTTCATATTAAAAGTGTACAACTAATTCTCAATAAAAAAAATGTGCAAGTAATCACGGACGGAGAAAGTAATATTTTAGAAGAGTCACTGCTCCACCCTTAAAAATTGACAATAATATTTCTTTCTAATTTTAATTAGAGACCATTTATATCATTTTAAGTGTACATTAGGCGTCGCACAAGCCGAAAATTTATATACAATATTTCACAACAGCACTATCGTGAAATATGACTTATTCTTCTATGTTTATTCGGTACCAGGTCTTCTTCTTTTCTGTGCTCCTTCTTCTATCAGTCTCCTTCTTTTCTGCGCTGCCTTCTCTTCTGCGCGAAATCTGTCTGCTTCAATAAAAAAAAAAAAAAAAAAAAAAACTTCAGAAAATTTGGGAGAAATCATTTTTTTTGAATGAATTAATGAGAAAAAATCAACAATAATATAAAAACACAGATTTATTCTAATTAATTGTTGATAATTGAGAATATTTACAAAAAGGGTCATTCATAGAGACATTTTTTAAATTAAAAATAAAAATTATAATCATTTAAAATAAGGTCAAATTTCCGCCACTTTCTCCAACAACATTATGATCAATTCTTAATATTCCTTAATTTTCGCCAATTTAATTAATCAAGATTTTTTTTTTTTTGTTTTAATTCAATAATCAAGATCGTTGTTTTTAAAATAAATTCTTTGATTCCAACTTTCTATAATAAAATTCTACTGTCAAATTGATTGACATTGTTTATGGTTTAAAATAAACAACATAGGCGCCGAATACGATCAAACCCCCCGAATGGAAGACAAAATCATTGTCGATGGCAGACCTTCCTTGCCGTTGTCGTCCATGATCGAACCCCCCACCCAATCTCATTCGCGGCGACGTGACAACACAGACGCGGTGCAAGTGACTGGTTTTATGATTTCAATTACTATGTTAAATCATTGATTCCAGTTTCAAAAGTATTATATGTTCATATATTTGGCCAAACACAGAGATGCAGATTGATTGTTAGTCGTTTGTACATGTTATTTTGTTATTATTCTAGGATTTTTCTGATAAATAGCAGATTATCAATCAATGGATTATTTCGTGATACTCAAGATCGAATTCGATGGGAAAATCAAGTTTGTTCGTGTTAATCAGTTTTCAACGTTTCTAGAAGTCTTGAATCAAGTCACTGGTATGTGACCCACATTAATAGACAGGTTTTATTAATGCAGATCTAATTTGCATTAAAGTTTTTCTGCATAATGATATTTGCATATGCACATAATTTACTGCACACTTCTGCATTATTAATATGTTGATGCAACTTTAGTATCTTTTTTTCTGCATTATAGTCAGAGATTTCAGAGATTTTTCTGCAGATCTTTCTGCATAATCAAGTCAGACATTTTTCTGAAGAAAAGATTGATCTAATTTGATTTGACGATTTTTTTGCAAATTTTCAAGTCTGAAAATGAAATTGAATATGAGAGATTTTGGGAAGACTTGAATATCAGATATTTGGGGAAGACTTGAATATCAGAAATTTGGGGAAGATTTGAATATTAAAGATTTCGGGAAGACTTGAATATCAGAAATTTGGGGAAGATTTGGGGAAGATTTGAATAATAGAGATTTGGGGAAAGTCCTAAAATTTAGGATGTAGAATAATTAGCGGGTTTGAGAAAGAGAGAAAGATTTGCATTCAAATTTTAAAATTAGTTTACTTAATATTATATTAAGGGTAAGATGATACATTTAAGTTGCATTTTGACCTTAATTTGAACCTTGTTCTTATTTGAAAAAACTCTATGTGAAAAGACCTTATTGGTGAAATTCCCTTGATAATTTTGTCTTTGTAATGGTAAGGATTGATAAACTATTTAACATGGTTGTGTTTTTCGTGTTTTCAATTATTGCTATTCGTCTTTTTTGATGTGGGTATCTCATTCACTCTCAATAATGACGTTTTATTTATCCGTAACACATCTTTTTCAATAAAGTAATACACGTGTGTTTATATAGTACTCCATCCGTCCACAAAAAGTAGTCACATTTGCCTTATATTCTTTGTCCACCAAATATAGTCCCATACACTTTATGGAAACTATCACCCTTCAAACATCATTTAATTACTCAATTTGTCGTCAACTTTATTCACAAACAATCACTTTATCCACAATGGATCCTACAATACCCTTACTTTATCTACTTTATCTACCTTTTTCTTAAAACTTGTGCCCCTCATCCGTGAGACTACATTTGGTGGATGGAGGGAGTAACACATTTTTCTGTGTTACTTTAAGGTCAAATATGTGTTACTCAAAAGTTAATTGTGTGTTACTTATCCTTACAGTAACACATATTTGTCCGTATAGTAACATATAATTATATTTATAGTAACACAGATTAAGAACACAATTTTCTATTTTATCCTTCCTTAAATTAAATTAATTGTATTAATATTTCTTGTGAAAAGTCAATTTATGTGTTTTTTGTACTTACAGTAACACATATTTGGCCTTGTAGTAACATATAATTACATTTATAGTAACACATACCTGAAATCCGTTATCTAGTTAGTCTTCTGCGCGCGACTTTTGCACGTTTTTTTTGGAAATATTTGTTTGACTAGTTAGATCCGTAAATTTTTGGCCCTTTCTTAAATTTACTAATATTTCACTTGAAATATTGCACATAAGCAGGGACGGTGGCACGTAGGGGCCAGGGGAGTCACTGGGCCCATCCATTTTGAATATTTTTACTACATATTGTGTACCAAGATTCTTAATTAACTTTGCCCAATGGTTATTTCGCAAAGGAAAAAGAGTTCTGCAATGTTATTCTTGCATAGGGTGTATTCTTTTATGATAGTGCTATATATTAGCAATTTTGACACTATTTTGTGTCTTTTGAACCAAAACAATCAAATGTTTCTCTGAAATATAACGAAAGGCAATTTTTTCAATTTAAATTAATAGAATGAGATTATTGACTATTTTATAATGAAACAATTGGATAAGCATAATATTACATACTATTATGTTAAGTAACACTTGTGTGAACCTAAAGTTTTGGCCCATTACATTTTTAATGTAAACCCACTGAACAGTTATGAGAAATTAATTCAAGCTTGGTGTAAACCAATTTCTTCCAACCGTTTCTTGCTAGCTTGAGCTAGGGATTACGGATTTATTCGTATTTCGTATCGTGGTTGTCATCAGAATGTTGGAACATGTAGATCAGGCTAGTTGAGAAGCTGGTATGTTAGGCAACTCATAGTTGATTTAGATGCACAAATTGAGGGGGAACACAAGCTTAAATGATTGCAAGAATCAAGTTCCTCAAAGGCTCAGAATCAAGTTGATCCCAAGACTGCTGAAAAGCTTACCGACCAACTGTGCTGATCAAGTCAGCTCAGTAGTGAGACAACCTCCCTGATGATCAATTAAGTGGAACACATCAAGAAGACTAAGTCTACTGATGTGTATATCAAAGTTCAAAGGAGAAGTTCAATAGAGTTGAACAAGCACACTTGAACCTGAAATGTTCTAAGGAAGGAGCCAACTGTGCTGATGGGATCAAAACCACTGACATGCATGCAAGAAAGCTTAAGAGCCATCAAGTAATGATCAGTGAAGTTAAGGAGCCAAGTCATCTGATAAGAGGTATGCCAACACTGCTGATAAGTCATGTCTCCTGAAAGTGATAAGCAGACTTGTCCAGATGATAAGGAAAGTTGTCCTTATCATGGAACCAATGATCAGAAGTCATGTCCATGTTTGATCAACTGAATCTTCAAGTCAAACATTGGGAAGAGTGCATCAAAGTCAAGACAAGAAGCCTACAACCGTTTACTTCCCAAATTAAGGACATGTCACTTTCAAGAATCTGTTTTCCCGTCGCAAAGTTCAAGGAAGACATAAATAGACATTTTAAGGCTGTCTCTCCAACGGACATAACCTCAATTTGCTCTATAAATACAAAAGTGTGGAAACCATTTGGATGCATCCAACTATCCTACAATCAAAGGAAACTACAAAGCATACAAGCCTTCCAAGCTTTCTAAGAATACATTCTTAGTTTCCATACACTTCATCTAAGCCTGAACCTATTGTAAAACATTCGAGCTTAGAGAGATATCCTACCCTTTACACAGTGCTTAATTGTAAATGATATCTCACCCTAGTTGGAACCAAAATCAACCCTTAAACCTTTCAAGGAAAGTTAGGAGGATTGTTGTAGTAGAAGTGTAAGAACTAGAACTGTCAAGAGAAGAACAATTTAGTTCTGAGTTGAGAGAGAGAGTACTAGGACTCTGATTTCCTAGGGATCAAGGCATTAAGGAGTAGTGTGGTTTATCAGTGCACCTTGGCACTATAAAATAAGTTAATTCCAAGAGTGAAAGAATTATCCTGTTAAATAAGGGAAAGTGGATGTAGGAGCTTGAGTCTATGAACCACTATAAACCTCTTGTGTTGTTTACTTACAAGCTATTTCATACAAGTAACACATTCATACACTGCACACAAACTGATCTTCAAAAGGATATACATCACAAGTTGTGCAAAACTGTATTGGGATAAGTCCCCTGCAAATCAGTTAAGTGTTGAGAAAGAATTTCAGAATTAAAATGAGTTTAAACATAAAGGGCCAACCATAATTCCGCACATATAACTTAATTAGATAGTTATTCAACTAAGTACTTCATAGTGCTTAGTAGTATGCTTATCTAAAGAAAGTTATACATACTCAGAAGAGTTGTCCAGGACAACCTTGCTGAAAGCCTGATTTGCTTAAATTGAAAAAGATTTGCATATACAAGTGTATTCCCCCCCCCCTCCCCCCATACACTTGTACCATACTCCTTTCAGGACCAACATCTTCATTGTCTCATATTCCCTCTTCAACTTCCTCCCTTATCAGATTCTCTTCTCGATTCATCTCTTGCAATTCCCTTCTTCTTCTTTCGGTGTTTTGCCTTCTACAATGAGCTTTGATTTCGGATCTAGGGGTAGCAACTCTTGTTGATTTCTCCTAGCTCAGGTGATCATAAGCCATATCTAAACAACATTTTAAAGAAGAGTAAGTATCACAAGCAAGATAAGAAATAACAAAAACAAATATTTTTGGGATTTTTACAAATATAAAAGCAATTAAAGTGTCTAGACTAAAACTCTACCAACCACCACTCTAGAACTACCATGCCCTCCCCGGCAGCGGCACCATAAACTTGTTCACGTATTTCACAACACTAAAATACACGACTGCAAGTATACGGTGTATATCGTAGCGTAGTAAGTACGAGGTCGATCCTACAAGGAGGGGGGGCGTGTAAAAGTACGTGGAGTTTGTTGACTAAGTTCTAAATAGACGTGATCGAAAGTTAAGTGTTCGATTACCCCCTAATTGCCCACCAAATTGTCACAAGTAAACAATAAACGAGTAATAAGTAAAATTGATCAACTATGCTCATTAAAATCACAAAAATAAAAGTAAAGTGGATTAAACTCAATTAAGAGATAGGTTCCAAGACATATGTCACACTAATGAATCCATTTATGATTAAAATCTCACTTAAGTGTTAATGTGTTTGTTCCTATAGGGTTGATCACTAGATAATGAATTAAACGTCTTTTCAATTCAATTAATTCAAAGGAAATATCACACAAGCATGCATCATATAACCCAAAAAGGCTCCTAAGATCATCACACAACCTCCTAATAGTTGATCATTTTTCAATTTCATAATAAATTAGGTGGAATGTTTGCAATCAATTAATCAAAAGAGATTCCTTAATCCAATTTCAATTAACTAAGATTAAACACATCATTATGTACACTAATGACATGCTTTGCAATGAAAACCAAACATTCATATTGGAGTAAACAACACAATTACCAACTAAACAAGAAATTTAATTCATAAACATCATCAAGAGTGTCAACATAGCCCTAGAACCAAAAGTGTTCTAGCCAAACAACTTCATAATCTAACTATTACAAAATGAAATAAGAGGTAAAGGAAAGAGAAAGTTTAGTCTAGAAGATGATGGGGAGTAGAAATTACAAGCTATTGGCCCAAATCCTACTCCAAAATGATGAGAGATGAAGAAGAAGATGATGAAGAAAACCTCCAAATGTGTGTGAATGTGTGAGAATTTCTTGTGTAAGAGGGGTATGAATGGCCAAAAATCTGATAGGAGGGTATTTATAGGGTTGGGGTAGGGTTTAGGAATGATTTTTACAAGTAGGTGTTAGACAATAGGTGAAAATACACAAAAACCGCCGAAAACAGGGCTGACTCGGCCGAGTCATAGCATTTTCTTCGAGTTGCAGGCCAGCACTCGGGCTCGGCCGGAACTGAAAGTTGGGGCGAGGCGGTCTTCTTCTTCAATCGAAAGCTAGTCAGTTGCAGGTGGCTCTTCAAGAAGAAGATTGAAGTTGGATCAGATAAGGCCAAAGAACATATCATATTCAAATCTAGGTTGGTAGAAAGACGATTCACCCGAAGAGAGGGCATTGATTTTAATGAGTTATTCTCTCATGTTGTTAAACATTGTTCCATAAGATTACTTTTGTCTATGGTTGCACAAGATAATCTTGAGTTACATCAATTAGATTTCAAAACTGCATTCTTGCTTAGTGACCTGATTGAAACAATATACATGCAACAACCTGAAGGTTTTATCATGCCTGAAAATGAGAGTAAGGTATGCTTGCTTAAGAAATCATTGTATCAGCTGAAACAAAGTCACAGACAATGGTATAGAAAGTTTGATAAATTCATGGTTTCTATTGGATTCTTAAGAAGTAGTTATGATAGTTGTGTGTATATAGGTAAACAGAGTAATCTTGAGAGCACCTATCTACTGATCTATGTAGATGATATGTTGATAGCTAGCAGAAGTATGAAGATGATCCAATAGTGATTCGGGTGAAAATTTAATAATTTTAATGCACATTTGGAGCTTACATTGCTTGTAATTTCATATGATATTGATCAATTGTGGATGATTTGATTTAATTGTGAGAAAGGTAGTGTGTTGTTGATGTTTGTAGGTAAAATGAGACTTTTAGGAGCAAAACACATGTATATATCTCACTGAACCAAAACGAGGATTGCACCATTGTATTCATCTTAAAAAATGGAGTGGAATGGAAAAAGAATCGCGTCGATCAGAGATCGGAATCAAAAGTTATGCACGAAACAAGGATCAGAAATGACTCGACCGAGTCGCTCAAAAACTCAAAATTTCAGGACTCTACCGAGTGTTAGAACTGGCCGAGCTCGAGCATTGGACTTTAACTTCAAATTTTTTAAATGACTCGGCCGAGTCATCCAACTTGACCGAGCCCCTGCTTGGCCAAAATCTCGAACACGTTTTTAAACCCCCCCCCCCCCAAGTCGCCCGACTCGGCTGAGTCAACCTCAGTTTTGCCTATTTTTCACTTTTTGACCTACGACCACATGCCACACTGATTGTGAATGGTATAAAATCCCTCATTTTCGGGTTTTCACTATCTTCCGCCTCTCTTTGAAGATCATTTCACCTAGTTTCACATAGTAGATAGTTTTCTTTAGAGTTTTAAATTTATAATCCATAATTTAGCTTATTTTAGTGGTTTAAACTTCATTTCAAGTAAGGATTCTTGTTGGACTTTGTTTATTACATCAATTTGTAGCAACATTTCTACTATCAAGGTGATATTTACTTTAATTGCAAGTTTAATTTGATAATTCTTCATTTCTTACAATTTCTTAATGTTTGTTATGAGTTTGATGGTTTGTTTTGTTGTAACCATGGGTTTCTTACTAAAAACCATGGGCTAAGTCTTAGTTGTCTTGGGTGTTGATGTTTTGATGGGTGATTAGTGTAATAATGGATTAATTGCATAATTAGCTTAGATTTTGGGTGTTTGTGCTTCTATTGTTGTGTTTTGCATGATTCATTTGATGAATCGTAAACATTAGTAACCGTGTTGAAAGTGTTTACAATTCACTATCCTAGGAGCTTACGGTATTAATTAGATCCTATAATTGCTAATTAATGCACGTGTTCACCTAAGCCTCGCGAGGGATTAGTCTATACATATTGGTGATAGCCTTTAGCTTAACCAAAAACCTTAGGTTTAATTCCTACAATTGGTTTGTTTAATCGTTAAATCTCCCACAAAACGGAAACACCCGAGACAATACTCTCTCTTTGCACTTTCACACGAAAGTTAGTTCGTTGTTATTTCACTTTGTCTTGTTATTCTTGTCTGTGTTAATTTTAGTATAATTTAATTAGTTTATATCTTGTTATTGCTATAAAATTGGTGTTGAGTGTTAAGTTTCTTGCATGTTAGTTAATTTAGCTCCATACCCTTAGTTTAATTTTAGAAAATAAAAAAACAACCACGTTTAGTTATTACAATAGCATGACGACTTGTAGCTTTAGGGATTCACATACACTTAATTGCAATGAGAGTTGGGTTTCATGATTGGGGGTGGGGTGTGAGCTTTGGTTAATTGAAATGAAGTTAATTAGTAATTAGCATAACCGAGAGAGGGTTAATTTCTAGACCGACAACTTTAGACATCAATTGAATATAAGTTGTCTATGAAATTAGTGTGAGGGTGAATCGTAAACATTAGTAACCGTGTTGAAAGTGTTTACGATTCACTATCTTAGGAGCTTACGGTATTAATTAGATCCTATAATTGCTAATTAATGCACGTGTTCACCTAAGCTTCACGAGGGATTGGTCTACACATATTAGTGATAGTCTTTAGCTTAACCCAAAACCTTAGGTTTAATTCGTGCAATTGGTTTGTTTAATCGTTAAATCTCCCACAAAACGGAAACACTCGAGACAATACTCTCGTTTTGCATTTTCACACGAAAGTTAGTTCGTTGTTATTTCACTTTGTCTTGTTATTCTTGTTTGTGTTAAGTTTAGTATAATTTAATTAGTTTATATCTTGATATTGCTCTAAAATTGGCGTCGAGTGTTAAGTTTCTTGCATGTTAGTTCATTTAGCTTCATACCCTCAGTTTAATTTTAGAAAATAAAAAAATAACCATGTTTAGTTATTACAATAACATGACAACTTTTGCTTTAGGGATTCACATACACTCAATTAGGTCCTTGGAACGAAAATCTACTTGGTCGTACTTGCATACTACAATCGAACTCATACGCTTGTGGGGATCGTATTATTGTCTTAAAGTGTGCAAAATACGTAAAAAGTCCAATAGCTGAAAGATCAGTTGAGTACCACCTTTGAGATGAAGGACTTAGGTGAAACTAAGATAATATTAGGAATGAATATTCTCAGAAACAGGACAGCTGGAAGTTTGTTCCTATCCTAAAGAAATTATGTTTAAAAGGTCCTTAAAAGATTTCATATACATCAATCAAAATCAGTGAGCACTTCTTTTGGACAACATGTTCAAATTATCTGTGAAGCATTCTCCTCAGACTGAAGCTGAGAAGAAGCAGGTTCTTACAGTTCCATATGCAAATGGTGTTGGGAGTCTCATGTGATATGGTCTGTAGTAGGCCTGATCTGGCCTATGTTGTTAGTATGATGAGTAGATATATGTGGAATCTAGGGAAGTTTCATTGGGAGGCATTGAAGTGGATCTTAAGATATCTGAAAGGATCAGAAGAGTAGGGATTAATGTTTGAGAGGTCAGCTAATTCAAAGTGTTCTCTGCAAGGATTTGTTGATTCGGATTTTGCTGGGAATGTTGACACAAGGAAATCACTTTCTGGATACATATTCACCCTCCATGGTACTGAAATTACTTGGAGGGCTGCACTTCAATCAATGGTCACTTTATCCAATACTGAAGTTGAATACATAGTCATGACAGAAGCTGTGAAGGAAGCAATATGGTTAAAGGGGATATTGAGATAAATCAGAAGAATGCTACAGTTCTTTGTGACAATCAGAGCACAATTCATTTAACAAAGCATCAAATGTTTCATGAGAGATCAAAACACGTTGATGTTAAACTTCATTTTGTGAGAGACATTTTGGAGAAAGGCATATGGTATGCTTACTAAGGCTTTACCAAGCAATAAATTCAACCATTGCATCAAACCTTAGGTCGTGGGATGTTCACTAAGGAAAGTGATCAGCAGCCTTGAGGAGGGCTAAGAGGAGACAATTTTGCATTAAGGTGGAGAATTGTTAAGTATAATGCAAATTGGATGTTAAGTAATCTGATTCTAATGCAAGAGTGAAGAGAACCACGTTAGATGGACAACTTCACTGATAGTGGACAAGTCTTCTGATGTTATCAGGTCAGCTGAGTGAGTTTGGACATCTCAACTGATAGGCCAGGTCATTTGATAGGAAATTGTCTCATCTGCTAAGTTTCTAGAAGACAACTCATCTGAGTTTAGATCCTTTGATTTTATTAGCTGAGTTAAGAACTAAGTCATCTAAGGGTCATGTCAGTTGATACTCAAATCTGCTGAGAAGACAAGTAGTCTGTTTTCTGGTAGTTATCAAGATTAATTTCTAAACGGTTAAAACAGTTACTGGGAAATTATAAGTTGATTATTTATATATGTATTCAAAAAAATTAGAATTATTATTTGGTTCTTAAAGAAAAAAAAGTGATCTATTTATCACTTGACATAAAGGAAGTAAAAACAGGGTACAAGAAGAAAAAAAAATCCCAAACACGAAAAAAAATAAAAACCACCTGTCTAAAATTCTAACATTTGACCGATCCCAAACTAAACCATTACGCTATACACATGCTGTGTTTAATAAAATTATTTTTATTATTATAAAACTATTTGTATCGGCTTGATTCATTGTAAAAATGGGTGTAACTAATATACAAGAGTACAACTCCATAATTATTTATAAATAAAGTGAGTGTAAATTTAAGTAAATAGGTATATATGAGTACTATATTAGAGCCAGTAAAAAATAAATTTTATTTTTAAAAGAATATTTCGATTTTCTGAGATGTGGTTGATGCTTGTAGAAATGATCTTATGTCCTTCTCCTCTTTTTGTTTGGTAATTTCTATTAGTCGAGTGTCAAAGCATACCGGTTAGCGAGACAGCTAGGACCGAGAGATGTAGATGAACGACTGGTATATGTATAATATATATATATATATTTAATTATCTTTGGGTTTTAATTTTTTTTTTTGTAATTTGTTATATTTAATTTGAATTCTTCAAAATTTAGGTTTTAAAAATTTTAACTGATATTTTTTATTCTATTTGACAGTTTTTTATGATTATATATTAATAAAAAATAGTATCTTTTAATTTTGTTCAGATTCGGTATATAATTTTTAAAATTTTCAGATTTTATGAACAAAAAAAATAATATATTAGTTGGTTTCAATATTTTTATTTTTTTGTATTGTTAAATTATTTGAATACATAAAATATTATTTAATTTAAATAAATAAACTATATACCGATTATATATAATATTATTTCTTTCAAATTATCAGATTTTACATTAAGCTGTTATTTGTTTGAAAAATTAACTTTTATATTTTTTTAATTATATTCAAATTATATATATATATATATTAATAATGAATTAATTGAATTATATAATTAAATGATTTTAACAATAAATTTTGAAAATTGACGGAAACCGTTAGAAACTTAACGGTTGAGACTCTTTTTACAAAATATGGGACCCAAAAAGAACGTGGGACTAAAATTGTTTTTTAGAAAATTTCATGGTACCAAACTTGCAATTTACCCTTTTTCAGTCCTCGTAATGGGTTAGAGCCTTCGAACATTTCGAATGACATTTGCATTTGTTGAATAGAGAAGTTTTGGCTTAAAAAAATGAGAATAAAAATAATGAAATTGGAAAAAAAGAAAAGAAAAAAAAGTGACGAAAATAATAAAATTGTCATAATAATTTGAAAAGTAAGCGATAGGAATAGATAAACACGGTTTGACGTGAAGTTTCCGTGTCGATTAATACGTACCAACGCGTTTCTGTGGGGATAAATGAAATCATTAAATAGGTAAGAAACGACTCGGCCTTAGTTTTTTCTTTGATAGTAATAGATATATACAAGCAAGCAAATTGAGGCCACATGACTCACAGTAGCATAGCAGGGACATAATTAATTTAGAGGAGAATGTCTAGGAACTACGACAATTGGGAGAGGCTGGTGGCGGCAGTGATAAAGAGAGAGGAGATTTGGGAATTGTGTCATCAACCTTCAACAACTCCCAGCAAGTTTCCGGTCAACTGATTTCGAGCATGAAAAGATCAAACAAGAATCTGTTGACAAACCGATTCCCAAGCTCGTTTCTGTAAGAAGTGTTTTGAAGAGAACTCAAGAGCTGGGCAAGGGAAGATTTGGAACTTCAAACCTCACTCAACTACGGAGGGATATAAAAATCTCAGACCAAGATTTTTTAGCTAAAGGAAGTCACCTTGTAGTGAAGAAGTTGGTGGGTAAAGTGATAGTGACAGAAGAAGAATTTAAGAATGTCTTTGGAAATTGTAGACATGAAAATGTGGCTGCACCAAGGGCATACTACTTCTCCGTCAAAAGAAACTTTATATTCAATGATTACCACACCAAGGGAAGCTTATATGATATGCTACATAAAGGTACAGTACATGAAATTCTTGGTTTTAAATTAATTAATTGATTGATTTTATTTGAGGGGAAACTCGTATTTGACTAATTTCTTGAGGGGAATATATAAATGTAATTTCAAGAAAATTAAATGGTTGTTTTTTGTCGAACTTTGGTGAGGAAAAATTTAATCAACTAAGTTGAAATGTCAAGTAACACGTTCTATGCATTAAAGTGCTACATTGGGATGTGTGAATTAATTATCTCACGGTCAATATTTCATTCATCACTCCTAATTAATAGTAGAAGTTTGTTAGAGTAGTTCAAATTTTAATGGAGCAATTCAATAGCCCACTCTCACGTCCATCGGGTCGTGCCGAACTAAGCCCGGACCTGTGGATCTTGGACTTTGGGCTTAATTCTAGGGTCCATCTTTAATTTTGGAGCTTGAAAAATTGAATTTGACCCATGTTAATACTCCGAAATTAGGTTGGTCCAAGTAAGAGAGTTAAATATGATCAAGTCGTGGGCTTACCAATTAAATTCTCTTTTGATTTTGAACTAAGTACGTTGGTGTTTCAACATGTGGGAGTTACAGATTTGAAAGTTTCAAATCCGGATTGATAGTCTTCCATAGATGGCATATGTGCCATTAATACTCTGTATAATACTCACTTGGGAAAGACACATATAAATATAAGTGTTCATATTTTAGATAAAAAGAGCACAACACTTGAAGCATTTGAAATTTTGTTGGAAAAACTTCACAGCATCTGCTTTGAGCATATAGAGTGCAGTCCAGTTTTCGCGTAGGTTTAGTTCGTCATAACTATACGTTGGTGTTGCTGCTCGTATAGAGATGATGTCGTTTTACCTTTGAAAATATCACGTCGTTCCGTGAGCATTAGCTGGAACATTTTTGTTTTGCGGAAAATGGTGCTTCCTTGACTCGACTTATCTTTTATTGTTGTTGTTTTGTTCGTTTTCTATTCCTTCTTGGTCGAAAATAAGTTGTTGTTTCGTTGAACTTGCCATTTCTGGAAGCTGCCTAATTCGGAAATACGAGTTTCAAGTGTAATTTCATTTATTCTCCATCTTCGTGTAAAAGCCATATATTGTTGGTAAATATAAACATGTAGCTAGCCTATAAATGGTCTAAAACTCATATGATATGCAGAAATAATCGTTCAACGTGTTGGTTGGGAAAGAAGTCGTCTCAAAATCGGTGTAGAAGATGTTCTTTGTCTTGGTTGGGAAAGTCGTCTCAAAATTGGTGTAGGAGCAGCACGAGGTATTGCTCACATCCACAATCAATATGGTGGGAAAATGGTCCATGGAAATATAACATCCTCCAATATTTTTCTCAATTCCAAGCAGTATGGTTGTGTGTCTGATTTCGGTTTGGCTGCCATAATGAGAATGCCTGCAGCAGAGCAGAGTGGTTTACATTATCATGCCTCAGAATACGAATTCAAGAATGCATCCCAACAAAGTGATGTCTACTGCTTCGGGGTTGTGTTGCTCGAACTTCTTACGGGTAGATCGTCCTTGGAGCCACAAGGTTCCGATAAAAATATGCACTTAGTTTCATGGGCTCATTCCATAGCACCCAAAGCTTCGGCTTTAATGTTTGACCGAAATCTTGTTGGAAGATTGCTTTGTGACGAACTTGATATTTTTGGTTTACCTGAAATAGAAATTTCAGCCAAAAATGTTGATGTAGAGGAATTTAGAGTAAGGTTTTACAGTCAATGAACCTTGAGATGAAAGAGATGTGGCAGGTTGCAAGGCGGTGCTTGGCTAAGTCAACCCAGGACAGACCTAAGATGTCTGAGGTAGTGCTGATGCTCGAGAATATAACAAATCAACAGACCCAAAATTTTGTTGCTTAATTACATATACGAATTTACAGTTGTTGTTTAATTATGAGATTATACTGTAATTAATTACTTATATGAATTTGCAGTTGTTGTTTATAGGAATTTGTATGTATCACATATATGGTTTGGTTTGTTGTTGCTTAATTTCAACGTAGATAACTGTTCGAATGCCATCCATCCTCTCTATATCTGCGCCACAAAGGACACAACTCCTCTCTTGCACCACACGCTTCACATATAGGTTATTCTTCGTAGGTAGACAATCCCGTCCCGCTCTCCATAGCAGTTCTTTCACCTTCGGTGGGACATCCAGTTTCCAAAGGAACTTGCACCCCTGGGATGGCACACATTTTAATAAATGTGTAAGAAAAAGTGTAATGAGTGATGTTTTGAGGGGTAATTTTATAAACTTTTATAAATAAAGTAAAGTAAAAGGTAGATTGAATGTGAAAAAGTAATGGCATATATGGGTAAATATGTGTATATTTTGACGGTGAGGGTTATGACAATATTTCCTTTTATGGAGTGTGTAAATTGGTATGGGACATCCATATATGGAAAGTGTGCAAATTCATATAGGACAGAGGGAGTATCATTTTAACACAAAAATTTGAAAAGTGATACACTTTACATCAAAAAGTAATAAATTTATATTGAAAAGTTATAATGGTCGGTGAGACGTTCTCAACTAGGGGTGGCAATTTTTGACACGACACGATAGCACGATACGAATCCGACACGAAAATTGCGGGTTAGTGTTTGGCCTTATCAGGTTCGTGTCGAGTTCGTGTCAACCCGTTAAGCACGATAAAATTAACAGGTAACCCGTTAACAACCTGTTAACCTGTTATTTACCTGATATGACACGACACGATAATGACACGTATCTGATAATAACACGATAATGACACGATAATTTTTTATATTTATATAAATATATTATTTTTTATATATTTAATACAATTTTAAATTGATTTATTTTCTTATCGTGTTGTTATCGTGTCGTGTCACGTCGACACGAAAATTATCGTGTTCGTGTCGGTTCGACACAAATCCTTATCGTGTCGTGTTCGTGTTTGCCCTTATCGTGTCGTGTCACTATCGTGTCGAATTAACATTGTATATTCTCAACATTGGAATGCAAATCGTGCTATCGTGTCAACAATAACTTTCACACTTTCCTTTTTACTACAATAGGCGAGGGTCTAGGCAATATCATTACCAGTGCATTTTAATATACAATAACTTTCACACTTTTCTTTTTAGGACGTACCACAATAACTTTCACACCCTTAAAATGAAAAAACCCTTTATAAACTCCACCCTCACAATATCCTCAATTTTACACAAATGTCATTATTTTTTCTACATATATACACAAAAGTCAACTCATTTCTTTACGTTATACATAAAAATTTACAAAATTACCCCTCAAAACTCCACTCATTATTACACTTTCTTAATATTTGTGCTCATCTACCTATGAAAATTAATGTGGGACGGAGGGAGTATATTTATAGGGGACGGGGTCTAGGCAATATCATTATATGTTCTAGGCCGGACGAGTTTTGTTTGATTGGGTTCAAACCCGACCTGAGATCTGTTTGATCGGATTTTTTCCGCCTTATGCGGGTCGGTTTCATGGCTGGTCTGGATTTGAACCCAACAAATTGTCATCCCTATATAAATGAGTCGAGTCAAGCTAAATATTGTTGATCTGGCTGCAATTACAAATAGCCACATGTTTGCTATTTCAATTTTAATTTATATATTATTTATTTTATTATTTGTTAGTAGTATTATTTTATTATTTTTTAAATATTTAATTCACAATTAATATTTAAATTAATCATTTAAAATGAGATTGCGATGAGTTTCAACATAAATTCGTTTATAAATAATTTTCATGATATGAAAAAAAAAAGTTCTAAATTTTAACATGTGGTAAATTTAATATCATATTTTAAAAAATTTATAATAATTAATATATTATATATGAGTTTTTTAGTATATAATTTTTTTTTTTTAAAGTCAGATAGAGCATTTGATTACATAAAATTTAATTGTTGGCACCCTCAATATTTCATTCTGGATCGCTCTGGAGATGGAGAAATTGACAGCTATAAAAAGCATTTGAAGAAATGGGGTGATCTATGCAAATCAAAAGAAAACAGAGGATTAGGTTTTCAGAATTTTAATAGAGCTTTATTGGCAAAGCTAAGTAATTTTTCTTGCATTTTAAAGAAGGTCTGTGTGGTGTGCGAATGAAGGACTGGCAGACATAGCTGTACTGGAATGAAGATAGTTTTTTATTTTTAATTTGCAGCTTATGCTCTTATTGCTCCTATTGTGTCAAAAAAAAAAATTACCATTACTTTATTAATATTAAAAAGTAATTTTATTGTAAATTTTTTTACTATTCACACATTTATTTGTCATAATTAAAAGGAGATTTCACATAAAAGGTCATTTCACCTAGTGTTTTTTTAAATAAAGACATGATTCAAAATAGTTTCAGAATAAAGACAAAATGGCACATAAATGTACCATCATGCCCTTAATACATAAAATTCGGAATTAATATGGAGAAATTCTTTAAATGTTTGAAATTTAAAGCTGACTCTATCATCTCATTAATTCCAAGAATTACGCAATTAATTAAAACCTTATGTTTGAAATTTAAAGCTGACTCTATCAGCTCATTAATTCCAAGAATTACGCAATTAATTAAAACCTTCCTAAAATTAATTAACACCGGTCAGAAGAGCTTAATTTTGTGCAGAATTTTGGGGTTTTCCAATTTGTGAAGAAAGGAAACCGTGAAGTACGGAAGAAGACGAAGTGAGAAGTGAGAAGAACATTTTGCTCCCTAGACCATGGTTGGAAAAGTAATATAAAAGCTAAATCTGCATAATAAAATGAATAATGCAGAACAATGAAATCTAAAACTGCATAATAAAATGAATAATGCAGAACAATGAAATCTAAAACTGCATAATAAAATGAATAATGCAGAAAAAATAGTACGGTGTCTTCATATTAGAATGTGATTATGCAAAAATACGTGTACATATGCAAAATAAGATCTGCATTATCCCTTGACCAAACCAATAACAAATAATCATGAACTACATTTCAGCAACGCGCACGTAAATCATCACAATTACACGAAAACGGAGCAAATTGAACCTAAATTAAAATCATCTCAAAAAATCCTAAATTCTTTGCAAATTATGTGTGTACGTGTGGAATTAAAAATCATACCCTTGGCAAAACTCTTCATCTGACCCTTGGAATTAAAAGTTTCTACTATATCTCCGGCGGCTTCGCGTCCGTCATCCATAATGAAGAAATCGGTGAAGTTTGAATCCCCTAGGAATATAAAGAAACGATCGCGTGGAGAGTCTCTTGATCATGTGCAGTCGGTGAACTTCGGGCCAGGAAGTGGGCCATGAATGCCACGACCAACGCAAACCCTCGATTGCTTCAAATTCGATGAAATCCATCGGCGAGTTAGGAGACGAACGAGATGCGTTTCATCAATTGATGAAACCTAATCGAGATTTGCGATCATGGGGATTTATGATATTTCAAAGTTAGGGGTTTAATTTATGATATTTTCTGATAATGGCCGGCCCGGCACCATGAAAGAAACCGGGAGTGGAAATAAGAGAAAAAGTCCAGTGTCTTGATCGCGTGATTAAAGGCTATACTTTTTCTAAATTAGATTCGGGCTTTCGACAGTTTGAAATTTGATTTTTAAAATTTTGAGTTTTGAAATCCTGATAAAAATGTGTATGATTTAAACAGATTCTGAGGGACGATAAACTAGAAAAGAAGGCGATGCAATAAACTAGAAAAAATGCAGAACACGATAAACAGATTCTGAGGGACGAGGAATTCTGAATTAAGGCGGTTTTTGGGAAATTAGGATTGCTTTAATTGAAAATTTGTATGAATCGTGCCGATTGCAAACGAAATAAGGAAGGTGAGATTCTTATTTCCATATGCATGATATTAAACAGAATGCTGGCGAAATATATGGAATGTATGACTTGTTCCATTATTATATAAATTAAATAGTTATTCTTCAAATTTAAATGTAAGGGCATAAATGGTTATTTACACATGTTTTTGTCCTTTTTAAAAAAGATTATAAAAGTTGTCTTTATTTAAAAAGTTAGGTGCCTGTTAGCCTTTTTTATAAATTTTCTCTTGTTATATTTCTTTAATTTAAAAAATAAGTATATTTTTTTTCCTATTTTACCTCTACACCAATTTCACATATCTCTCTAATTTTTTAAATTGTCTTAATTAATTTTTTTTTTCACGTACGAAATCATCTTCCCAAATTTTTTAAAAAAAAAGGTATATTTATCATTGCAAAAACTTGTTGTGAGACCGTTTCAGGTGAGACGGATCCTTTTAATTAATATTTGAAAATTTTGGGTAGGATAATTCATATATTTTTATAAAATTTTGATTTGTAAAAAAAGTGATAATGTTTAAGTAAAAAGTGATAATATTTTTAATAAGAGTGATTATCACTTTTTACTTAAACACTATCATTTTTTGCTCAAACATTATCACATTTTATATATAAAATCCGTCTCACGGATCTCATTCTATAAGATAGTCTCACTCAAGACTAACCCTTTATCATTTCATATTCATTCTTAATTTCTTCTCAAAATCCTAAAAATCTTATATATCCCCTATAATACTAATAGGGAGTTTTAAAATGATGATGTGTCATCTTGTGAAAGTTTTGGCCTACGTGTCATTTTATCAAAAACCGAGTTACACGTATAATTTTGTTATTTGTTATGAAACCACGTCTGCAGTAATATTTTAAGCATATATACTTTCCTTACTTAATTTATAATTACATGTTATTCAATATTTTTCATCTATTAATCACTTAATTTCTAAATTACATTAATTATTCAATACATTGCATCTATTAATTTTTCAATTACATTATAATCTTTTAAATCTTTATATGAAATTTTATAAGTGTATCTTTAAAATATGATTTATATTATTTTGAGTATTATCAATGTACCGCGTAATACGCGGGGAGTTATCTAGGCCTCGTTTGGTATATTAGATTGTTTTGATAAGATAGATGTAAGATAGGGAATTTAGATAGATTAGACATGATAGTGTATTTTTTAAAAATTTAATTTAGTGTTTGGTGTGTTATAATTTAAAGTTTATGAGTGATTTACCATTTTATCCCCCAAAAACCCTAACATAAAAAATAAAAAAATAGAAAACCAGGCCATTGTTTCCTTCTTTTTTGCGTTCCAAAATATACACAGTCACCGGCAAGGAGATTCTATGGCTGAAATAGAGCGCTTTAAGGCCGGTTTAGTTTTTTCGAGGTCTAATCAGGTTCGGACCGAGGTTTTGGTGACTCGGGAGTACGTCGAAATCTTGTTTGCAATGTTTAGATGAGGAACCGTGGGTGCACTAATCGTCCCCAGATCCTTAATCCTTAACCCGGGGCGCAATAGCTCAACTCGGCAAGGGGAGAAGTCGACGGTGCCCTTCTTCAACGGCCACAAGGTGAAAAAAGGACACGAGGGCGTCTTCGACATCGGATTCGAAGGTGGGCGTCTTCAACGTTAGCAACCGTATCGGGAATCGAGGTTGGGCGTCTTCAACAGGCAGAAGGTGGGGCGTCTTCAACGGCTACAACTGTACTGGGAATCGAAGGTGGTCGTCTTCAATGTGAGTTCTTTGAGATTCTCAAAATCCATTGTGATATTATGTTTATTCGAATTTGTTGTGCGTATTTGTGCGAAGAAGATGTATGTTTATTGCAATTTGTTGTGCGTATTTGTGCGATTCAGGATTGGAAGATGTAGGTTTGTATTCATGTTTTTTGCCACAAAAATTCAGGATTGTAATTTGCACCCACCCACTGAGATTTTTCACTTTCTGATTTATGGTTTCTTTAATTTTCAAAACCTAGGAGCTAGCATAACTCAACTATGGGTGTATGAATTTTTATGTTCTGTATGATTCTTGAATTCTTGAGGGTGAAGTTGCAAGAAGTTGTCATATATATGGCTTCTGTATGATTCTTGAATTCTTGAGGGTGGATTTGCAAGAAGTTGTCATATATATGCCCTCTGTATGATACTTTTGATTGTTAATTATAACTAAATCCAAAAACCATATGCATTTTGTAGTTTATCTTCACTGTTGGATTCTAATTGCTGAGGAGATACAATTATTGCAACATGAATTTACTCTTCATTTCTTGTATTTCAATGAATAATCTGGTTGTTCTTCCAATATTCATAGCCTCTGTTTTTATGTTGTGGAAGAGAGAGTGAACTTCATGTTGGAATAATATATAATGCCCTTGATTCTCGATTCTTTTGTTAGCATATATAGTGCCCTTTGTTAGCATTCTTGATTCTTTGTTAGCATATATAATGCCCTTTGTTGGCATTCTTGATTCTTTGTTATGAGATAGTCGTATTTACTGTTTTTGGAGAATGCTATGCTTATGCTTATATAGCACACCTTCTCGGTTCACTTGAAATATATACAAATTTCTATATTTGGATCACTCTTATTGCTATGTTGGATGATGGAGATGTACAAATTGTGTATACCTCTAGGCCGCTGAATCAATAATCACCAGTCTTTCTATCTACTTTAGGTTTTGGGTTTAGTATTCCCCTTTTGTTCCAAGTAATGTTAGTAACCACCTCACATGTGAAAGAGGAAGGGGGAAACCTGGACAACTTATTCATGCAAAGAAATCGTAGTCAGGAATGACAGGAAAGAATAGAGTAATAGACAATTTTCTGGTGTTTATGGATCTTGATGGATGATAATTTTAGACAACGTATGATAGAATATTCTTTGGTCCATGAGGCTTTACAAAGATGGCGTAACTTCGATTGGGCTCTCTTGAAACATATGATTTTGGCAGGTGCTTCATTGTAAATTGCTGGAATCATCTTGTCAACTACTATAGCATTGCAATAGGGACAATAGAAGCTCCCCCTCTTTGTCAACTAATATTTTTGCTTTTCATAAAAAGTTTAGATCATATTGTAAGATCTTTGTTTATTTATCCCTTTTTCTTCAATTCTTAATAATGTCCTTCCTTCTCCTGCAGAATTTTGGGCTCACGTCACCTCTACCAACAGTTGCCTTAGCAGTTACAGGATTGGTGGGAGCTCTGACTGCACTCTTCATCTTCCAATCTGCATCCGATAATTAATCAGTTTTGAATTTCCTGAGAATTGTTTATGTACAACCCATCTATCTGCGCTTTTTGTATAACTATTATGTGTTGATATATAATGACATCTTCAATGTATTTAATTTCCGAAAGATATAGCTACTTTCGACACAGTGAGGTTCATTTAAAGAGGTTCTTGCTACGGAAATTGCTGTTTGTGCAATAGGAATAGGAACGCTTACGTAACTCAGGGTTTAACAGATTACTTTGCAAAGGGTTATACTAAATACTCAAATTGGCTGATAGAAAATAAATTCTTGGACCAAGTTTACTCCTCCACAGGTTTGAATGTATGAACAATTACAGTGAGCAGGTTAGATTATGCAAAACTAGTTTGGATAGATTAAAATATAGTTCGCCCCGCCCTGATCGAGACGTTTTTTCGACATACACTTCTATATATAAAAAATTATATAGATTCAAATTCATTTTGGTAACATAAATGGCCCTAGCCCTGTTGCCACTCCTATGAATATATTCATTAGTGGTGCTTCAAACTTTCAACAGGAATTCATTGTTATTCGTCAATATCATACCATGGCAGTTGCGAATTGTGTTTTACATCAATGATGAATTAAAAGGTATTAGTGATTAGAAAATGGTGATATTTACTTCAAAATGTTCCATCATTTTCCTGCCATAAGATGTGGCCGCCAATATACTCCTAATCTGAAGCTATTTATCCACCATTCACCGTAAAGATTCAGCTTAAGTACCATGACTGACCAGCAATTTTAGGGGAAATGGGGTTGCACAAGGTATCAAAACCAAGCATTTAAATATCCATGGACTGTGGGGCTTTGGACTTTTTCTTTTTTGCTTTGGGTTTTTTTTGTTTTGCTGTCTTTTTTCTTGGGCTTCTTCTCAGCTGTGACAGGTTGTGTATTCTGCAAATGTTGAAAAATGGCAGCTAAAGGATCCGACTGAAACACCGTATGCTCAAGAACTGTCTTCAACCGATTACTCTCCTTCAGCCTGAAACAATATTGTATTGGTTTATATTAACAATGCTTAATTTTCAATGAAAATTAAAAAATATATGAATAAAATGATCAATATGAAGCAAACTATAAAATGAATCAAATGGAGTATAATTTTTTAGAGTTATAGAATGTGAGCATAGACTAGAATAATTTAAAAAACTTTAAATTATATAAAGAATTGTTGACGTTTTTATAAGATTCCTAATCCTAGAACTTTGACAGTATCATTTCAACAGTATATAAACCAAATAGTGAATCACAAAATAAGATATATATAGAAACGTAAATCTTTTAACACATGTCGTTGACATGACCGTATATATATATCAAATAGTGAATTACAAAATAAAATACTAAAACTAACACATGTATGCCCATTCAAACACAGTCAAAGTATAAATCAGAATACAAGTCTTTCTAATATAAATCTTCTCAAAGTATAAAGCAAGTAGCACCCAATTGCATTATGAAAAAGTAATGGTCCCTTGTGAATATAAAAAAATATAAATCAGCCCGAATACAACTATCTTTGCACCATATCCAACAGTCAAGTTTCTTATAGAAAACCATTCAAAGATAAAAAATAAAAAGTTTCATTCTAACAAAGAAAACTCACAGAAACAGGATGAAATGTGTCTTTATTCATAGGTTGATGCTTAATCCCTTTTCCAATTAGTGGTGAATTCGTATCATGGAGTCCAGCTGATGCAGCCCCTGCCCCAGTGGACTCACCCATCATCTTATTATGTCCTAATCGCTTCACAGCACGATGCAACCGCTCTAACCGAAAGACTCGCCATCATAGAAAAGAACAACATCATTATCCTTGTAATCCTCACTAATGCCCTCAAAGTTCATCCTGGGCTTCCCAGGTTGTATATTTTGGAACCCCACTGTAACCTTATTGTCCTTACTTTTGTGCAAAGTGCCACGCTGATTCTTATCAATTGATGCTGGCTTGAACTCATCTGATAAGAAAAAGGAGAAATAATCAAAAATCAATGATCAGCTTCAAATGTTAAGACTCATAAAAGGCAAGTTATAGGAGACAAATGTAAGCAACAGTAACCCTGGAATGTAAATCAAATCCATGTAAAATAAGGAAAATGTCAAGAGACAATCAATGTACACACTAGTGTGGTCACCTACCTTTGCATTTTGTAACAAATTGGTATTCTACTTTGATTTTCATCATTTTATACTCCAAACTTGGATATCACACCTCTGTATCTGTAATAATTTGCTATTCAAACATAAAACTGTTGAAATCGGAAAAAATAATTTGCTATTCAAACATACAACTGTAATAAAACACAATATTAACCTTCAGTTGAAATCGAAAAACCTAGATCGTGATAAATACACAAAAAATATCTGAAACGAATCCAGAGATCCGCCACTAACCTCTGTCACCGGAAATACTCGCCGAGTGAAGGCCGTACCGATCCGCCGTTCACTTCACTGGGAAAAAATTAATTCGACTAAACTCTGAAAATCTTTGAAAGGGAGAAAAATTAACACCGTTTTATGAGTTTTATGAGATAGTTCGTGAGAAATAAAGAAATAAAAAACACTAACCTCAAATCCACAAAACCCTAAATCGCCGAGAGACAAGCCTGAGTGTTTGCTAGGTCACCGAGAGAGAGAGAGATGGGGAGAGGGAGGCTAAATGTGGACGTGGACAAGGACGACGACGGAGAACCCCAAAATCGCCGAATCGCCAAAGAGAAGAACAAACCCTAAAATCGCCGAAAATCGTCGGAGAGCGGAGGCCAAGAAAAATTGTGTGAAAAATGAATGAAAAGAGTGAATTGTTGTTTTAAATACCCAAGGGGTATTTTTGTCCAGCCAAAATAAGACCTCCGTGTTTTTTTGCCAATCTTGCCTAATCATATGTGTTTTGAATAGATTAGCACACGCGGGCATGGAGGTAGAACAAGCGAGCTTGGCCCAAAAACACGGGCCAAACTCTTACAAACCAAACGCAAGATTAGCCCAGATTAGAGGTCTAATCTTGCCTAATCTACCCTAATCTAAGACACCCTAGTATATATATAATAAAAGGAAAGTCTCTCCAGTTTTACGCCAAGTGTCATTTTTGACACATTCTGCATAGAAGATCCAACCTGTCGCCACATGTCAATTTTCCTATGACAACGAACCGTTTGCAAGGTTTTACCCACTCTCTTCCTTTTTGTCTCTTCAGTTTCATTCCCACCGGACTTCTAAAGAACCTCCTGCAGATTGAAGTTTCCTTCGCCACCATCCGCTGACGCCGCCGCTCCCAATCGCCTGAAGTCGCGTCCTGCCCCATCAGCCTACCCGCACTGAGAGCGCCGCCGTCGAAGGTCTGTCCCAAACCCCCCACGCTGCACAGAACCGCCTCTGCCTGGGTCGAGTCTCTAAAACCATAATCGATGGCTTTCAATTCGAAGCAGGTCTCCAAAAGGGACGCGAAAACCTGAGGGTCATTGATGATTATGTCATTCTTTGTTGAGGATTCTAACTTTTCAATTACAGTTTGTAGGGCTGGATTGTAGATTGGGGTTGGAGTTTTTGGTGGGTTAAGAGTGGCGTTGGAGATGATTTCGGGAGCCTCCTCCGTGGTCTATGTGCGTGAAAGCAAATCCCACCATAACCAGATCGGTCGTGTTAGGAAGGTATGTTTTTTTATTTGGGCTAATTTCGATTTCAATGAACTGACCGGCGGCAAACTCGACATAGGTGAAGATGCAGTCTCAATTTTAGAAATTGAGATTCAAAGCCACACGATTTTTGAAGATGATTTTTTTTACTTGATATACTCTGAAAATTGTTGAAATGCTTAATTAGAGTTTCCATGATTGAAGATTGAGTTATATATACATATATATACTGTGAACAAGGTGATGGGGTACAACTTGGTGGGTAGTAATTTTTTGCAACTTAAAGCATGTGTTAATTGTTTTTTGAATTTGGGGTACAACTTGGTGTGTAATCACACTCAATCATTTAAATTTTGCATTTTGCCTGATGAAAAATTTCCCATGCTTCAGTAGTTTATTATGGAGGAGGTGTTCTGATTCTTGTGGTTTTCATTTTATTGGAGGTTTAGGCGTATGAAATGCAATGCATAACGTTTTGGTTAGCTAAAGTTGTTCGCAAAAGCCAAGCCTTACTCAACCACCAAGATGGTTATCTTCTTCTCCTCTTTTTCTTTATTGGCTGTTATTTTGATATACATCAATAGCAGTGGAATGCCCATTAGCATCATGTGTTTTTTTATGTTTAATTATTTGATGTGGACATGTGCAATGTGATTTGGTCTGCAGGCTTATACACCGGGAGCTAGAGGGAGGACAAGGGTTACGCACCCGTAAGAGGAAATTGAAAAGCTCAAGAGACAAACATGTTTGCTTCTTCGTTTTTATACTTATAGTTTTGGTATGATAAATATATTTTTGTTGCATTGCAATTTGCTCCATGCATGGGCATCGTGCAATTTGGAGCCATTTGTTTGGATTTTTCTGGAATATTCTTAGTTCTTGCTGACTTTATAGGCTACTACTCATTTATTTTCTTTGGTTGAATTTCTATGTTCTTATTGAATGAAAAAATCTGAGTGATGTTGAGCATCCACAAATTAGACTCATTTCAATTTTGTGTGTATCATTGTGTTCAGCAACGAGGTTTTTGGGAAAATAGTTTATTTATTACTTTGAATTGGTTGCATGATATTGTGTTTCTATTTGATGATTTCAGCACAAATTGATTTTCTACAACAGAACACTGTCACTGAATCATCAATTCTATAAAACACATATCTAGAAGTTATATAATTGTTAATCGACTAGCATCAACTTAAATTCAATTATCGATTGTGGTAGATCTGGCTGGTGTTTGATATGTGTTTATGGTGTGTTTTTTGTTCAGTAAAATGAGAAATCTAGAGCATTGTATCTGAAAGGTGTTCCACCAAGAAACTATCAATTCAAGGAGGAAAGCGAATTGCAGGATAATGCAAAATGAATTCCTCTTTCAGATTCAATTGATTATTATGCATAATTTAAGATAACTCGATTCTTTGATTCTTATTCACAATAATTATGGCATTTTATTAAAACACTGGTTTATTAACAAAGTAGGACATAATCTAAGTGTTGTAAACAAAGTGGGACAAAAATTTCTAGTAAAACAATTAAGACCAAAACGCCTTGTAAAATTCCTAATATGCACTATATATTATAATTCGAATTCTGCCATTTTCAACTCTTTCCAAAATTATAGGTTCTCTTTCCTTTTTCAAATTTAAATCTAATTTGAATCATTCAATTCAATTAAATTCGTTGATAATCTTTTCGCCTTCATTCGATCAATCGATCAATTCAACGATCGGGACTGGGGAAACTCAATAACATCCCACTCGTTAGCAAATTAATCTCTGCAGTTTTTATCCTCGATTCTATTTGGAATTCACAGTGTCTCTGAAGAACTGCTTCTTAGGTAATCTGATATTTTTATCGCGATCTGTTTTTTTTGGATTAGATCGTTTTTTCGCGTGAATTGACCATTCTAATTCCCACTCGTTAGCAAATTAATCTCTCCAGTTTTTATCCTCGATTCTATTTAGAATTCACAGTGTCTCTGAAGAACTGTTTCTTAGGTAATTTGATTTTTTTATCGCGATTTGTTGTTTTTTGGATTAGATCGTTTTTTCGTGTGAATTGGCCATTCTAATTCATTGATTCTCTGTATTTTTCTAACTTGTTTGTATTGAGTTGTGATCGTTCAGTAAGATTTCCCCCTTTTCTATTGCAGGTGTTTATTGCAATCCAGTGTGAGAAATGCATATTGACGGTGGTCAATCACTGCGTCTCCGTCGATCTAGAGTCGCTGTCGCGATTTTCGTCGGATTATTAATCGCCTGCGTTTTCGCCTTATTCTACCTTGAAGGATTATCTGTATTATGATGCTCTAAAACTCTATTTAATTTGATGATTGTGGTGTTTGCAGTTTTGATTCATTTTACTCTTCATAAATTCGCATTTCAGGCTTTGAAGTTTCATTGTTCCTTATGATTCTAATTTTTTTGCTTTTAAAACTAATTGCTGAATTATGTGATGGTGAATGAGTTTCCACTGTGTTGTTACAAAACTGGCTCAGCTGTTAATAATACTTATAAACCACTTAAGTATGAAAAAATGATATTCGTTTGTAAACTCTGACTTATCTTTACTCACATATCATCTGATCTCTCTCAGGTTATCACCAATACATGTGAGTCGCCAGAACGCTTCAACATATTAAAATCAGAGTTTGTTGCTGCTTTAGAGAGAATGGGTATGAGGGGCTTCATGCCTCTAAAAGAACTATGGACTATTACATGTTCATGAATAGTAAGTTTTGGATAGAAAGACGCACAACTATGCAAGCTTAAGCCAGTGATAATTCATATTAATTATCACCTCGATAAGTTCGAGAGAATGAATGATAAAGTGTTTGCACTAATTTGTAAGCATGTTTCAGAATTCTAATGTAAATTTTAGATTCAATAGTTTTTTTACTTCCAGAACTAGGAAAATCATAATTATTATAACATGTATGATAAAGCGTTATATTATTCTTATGCAATGCACATATTAGATATATGCATCTCCTATTAATATGCAACACACATATTATATATATGCACCAAACTATGAATATATGCACATTAGTTGTGCATTACGTATAAGACTACAGACCAATCCGACCTTTGGGTTAAAAATTCCAATGAAATTCGAAATAATTTATTCTAATTTTTCAGTACATCAAAGATTTAAACTAACATGCAGAAAACACACCTTGAGAATCCAGCGAGTAATCGAATGTGTGAAACGAATGTGTACATAATTAATGGTATGCATATTTGAAAATATATGTGATTATCGATTGCATATATAAAAAACGCATGCATATTTGAAAGTATATGCACTCGTCGGTTGCATATAAATAAAATATTCATTTATGCATCTTGCAAAAATATTATAGACTTATTCAACAAGTATTTATTAATACAAGTTGTTCAGCAAATTATTTAAACACTTTTAGAGGTGTATGCAGAATAAAATTCGAAACTGATGAATGTTGTTTTACTAAAATTATGCCTGTAGACTCTCAAAATGCAGTTACTAACACAGTTCCAACAAAATACCCAAATTCAATTGAAACCAAAAATGCAGAAACTCAAAGAAATTCGTGAAACTTTATTCGCAGAAAGTTTTTGGTTGTAATTTTGGAAATTTAGAAATTCATCCATGAAAATTGATTAAATTTTTGGAAAGTTTTTGACTGCATGAGAGAAGAGACAATTCGATTTGAATTCAAAATAGATTGGATTCAAATATGGAAACTTAAGCGAAATCATTGGATATTCTTGAACAAGCATGACTTTTCGAATTATAAGAAAACAAGGGCAAAATTGGGAATTTGAAGGCTGTTTTGTCCTTAATTGTTTTACCAAAAAAATTTGTCTTTAATCTTAAAGTAGGGTGAATTGTCCTATTTTGTTTTTTCCCCAAAAGAAAATGTACAAGCCTAAGGGAAGTTGTACACGGGAGAGGCCTACACTAATTATAGCTTATGGCCTCAAGGCTTCTACAAACGGAGAATTTGAAAGAGAAACAAATTGAGAGCTCAATTGACAATCTAACTTAGGATAATTCAGTTGTTGGGCTATAAATAAATTGGAAACTAAACTACCGATTACGACAAGTTGCTTGAGTGCAGTGAATTGGAGACGGTAAAAGAAGACAGTGTTGGAGTGACAGGAGCAGAGCGCGTAAAGGGTGAAAAGGTGATGGAGCAAAGGCTGTCGAGGTGAGGCCCGAAAAGTGAGGGCCCAATGCTGCGGCTCTAAATCCTAATTGTAATTCTATAAAATCTATTCTGGGACTTTTGATATTTACCATAGGAAACCTATATGTGTGCTTCTAAGATTTGTTGTACTACGTATTTTGGCTACAAATTTTTGGACTTTATCATATATATCTTCTATTTTCTATAATTGATGCAAATCTGGACATTGATAAGAATTTCTTCACTTCTTGGAATGCAGGTGAATATGTTCATCGTCGTGGTGGATTTGTAGTCAGACAGTTTATCGTATACCATGTTGTTTTTCATGCTTTTGCGGACCTTAGGGATACTCAGGTAACAAGATAATTGTCTAATTCTTTCATAAACATATTGTAGTTGTTTATATTTCATTTTTGTAGTTTCCATTAATTCTTTGCTTTCTTGGCCTGATAGTATACTTGCATGTCTCATAAAAATAAAATTAACAAGCATGTGTCAAGTATGAAACTGCCTACAACCATAAGATAAGACCAGTTGTGATTCAAAACGTTATGCTTCTTTTTCATCAGTTTTAACATATTCGCATTGTGTTAAGCATAATTATTAATGTGTTATACAAAAACATATTATTGCTACTTTATTCATAGTCAAAACACAATTTTACATGGTGGAGAGACGTTTTAAAAATTAATCACTTTTATACTTCGTTCCTGGCAGGGTACGGATAGTCTTTTGGAGATGCTTGAGAAGGATGGTAGCTAATGTTTTTATTTTGTTGCAAGCTATGAGGTAATATTTGCTTGTCTTATTACTTTTGGTATTTTGTTGTCTAAGCCTCGATGTCTTTATTTTGTTGCAATCTATGAGATAATATTTGATTGTCTTATTACATTTGGTATTTTGTTGTCTAATGATCGAATGGTTATTAAGAATAATTAAGTATTCACACAAAATTTGAAAGTGGCTTCTAATTGTTATCTTAGTTTGTATTATCTTGTATGATAGTTTTGGCCATCTTTTCTAAACCTAAAAGTTAGATCGGTTTGCAAACATCAGGACTACAAAGCCAGGTATAATAAGTGAACATTGGCAGCTCTAACCTTCTTCGTCTTAATTTGTTGTTTCAATTCAGAAAGCATTTGAATTAGGTTCACCAAGCTCCATTTTAAGTTTTCTCTTGTTTTCTTTGTTTGGCTAATGAAGCTTTTGTAAAATTGAGTGTTGATTTTAAGTAATAATTGTAAGGGGTAGTTTCCATTATCTTCTCTAAGAGATTTTTTTTATGCTTAGTTTACGAACACGAAGGAATACAATTTATTTTTTTGAAAAGACAAAATAATTTTATTTAAGGTAAGACGAGAGTACAATAGTATGCATAAGAAATGTCTTTATTAATAAATGAGATAGTTATATATTAATCTGGAAGAATTAATTTTGAGTGGCTAATAGAGGATTAAATGGTGAGCGAGGCTCTTGAGAGTGTGAAAAATAGCTAGATGAGCCTTGGACATAACAAATTTTAACAGAAAATCAAAGTTTATCGATAATTCTTTAAATATATTTGAGTTATCTATCTGCTCTTCTTTCAAACTTTGGTAGGATAATTTATATTTTCGAAACTATAGAATCAAGGGGTGGGCTCATAAGTAGGAAGTTGAAGTTAGATTGCAAGAAATGGAAGTTGAAACTATAGAATCAGAGGGTTAGCTAATTTTGCTCAAGCAGGTAATACTAAAGAGAAAATATATTTTTAGTCTTTGTTATTATGAAAATTGATTGGGACCATGCAGTTAATTGAGTTGTTTTATTGACGGTTGTTTCTTATTTCATGTTTAATTGTTGGCAGTTGTATGTTTGGGGCCATTTGTATATATATAGTCGAGTAATTTGTAAGGAGAGTGTTGGGATATGAATCCTAGACAAGTCCTAATTGATGATAAAAGATAAAAGATGAAGTTTTGATAAGCCAAAAGTAGTTTGAATATTTTCTAAGTGTTGACTAAACTAGTCTAGTTGAGTTGAAGTCATCTTGAACAGACCAGTAGAGTTCACATGGAAAGAAAAGTGTTGTTTTATATTAAAAGATAAGTACGATTTATAAGTACTTCATATGTGTTATTTGTACATGTTAGATTGTTATTGAGCTATGAATTATCATTGTATAGAGCTCATGATTTTGACTGTAATAGATAGGTTGATTGTATAGATTATAAGTTGACTAAGCTGAGTTATAAGCTTAAAGTAATGTAATAGTCTTGTTAGGATAAAATAAGTTTACTATTGAAGATTGCACATGAAGACTGAAGAAGAAGAGTTGAAGTCTACTACACAAGACAGGTGGACTACAAGACAAGTGCATCTACCAGACTACACAAGACAAGTGAACTTGAAGAAAAGTCTAAGTGAAGCGCGTATAAAGATAAGGATGAAGAAGTTAGTTATGGAGTAATTACTTAACAAGAAACGCGTGGATGGATAAGAAGATTCAGTTACAAAAGTTAGTTTTCAAGAAGAGTTGGTTACAACTAACTTAGTTCTTGATTTCTAAAGTCTATAAATACCTCAAGGTGTTTATCATTTGGAGACTACTGAGATTACTGATACTGATACATACTGAAGATATACTGAAGATTACTCACAGAGTTTACTGAAGTTCAGATAGCAAGTCAGAAGTGAAGAGAAGAATTCAGAAGACTGCAACTGAATAAGTTTTTCGTTTTTGTGTTTGTTTTTATCAAGTTGCTAGATACTTGTTAAATTTCTAGTAAGATCGTAGACATATCTGGTGGTATAGTCTTAGAAGATCTAAGTCTTTTTCTTGAGACTCTAAAGAACAAGAACTCACACTTTGTACTCAATTGGAAGAGTTTAGTGGAAACATCACAACTGGGTTTGTGAGAGTGGATGTAGACAAGTTGTCGAACCACTATAAATCTCGTGTTTGATTTACTTTACTGTTTTATTTGTGTTTGATTGATTAATTGATTTAAATACTTAAGAACAAGACTAGTAGAGTGTTCATACAGAGTTCGCGAATTTAGTTGAGTATAAACTTGATCGGGCTCATTGTTTAAATCTGATATTCCGCATTCGTATTCTGATATATTGAAAGAATTTTGAAAAGTCTATTCACCCCCTCTAGACATTTTCACTAGCTTACTCAATATTATTAACTCAACTAGGGACCTACAGAGAGATTATTCAGAAATTATATTGTAAACAACCACTTAGCCTGTGACAATAGGAGTCACGTGTTTCCACCGATATTATGGTCAGATAGTTTCCATATAACATAGTTAGATAAAGGCTTAATTGTTATTTATGTTGTTAGCGTCAAATTTGTGATATATGGAATTAAGACAGTAACATATCAATAATTCTATAGCAGATATGCATACTACTTCTTGGGCTTATCCTTTTGCTCGAGTAGGTAATACTAAAGAGAAAATATATGTGTTCTCTTTATTATTATGAAAATCGATTGGGACCATGCAATAGTCTAAACACTAGAATAAACTGAGTTGTTCTATTGCCTGCTGTTTAATCTTGGGTTGGATTAGAGCTCCTACATCTTTGTTCGCAAATTTTAAGTGTGGAGGTAAAAATGGTGAAAACTTGGGTTCAAGATCTTATTCCGATGAGGTCAACGGCATGCATGTAACATCTGAAAATGATGATTGAAAGGGTTTTGTATACAGATTTAGTGCAATGGATTCACAACTGCCACCTCAGTATCCAAGGCAAATGGGAGGTCAATTAATTTGGGTATATAGTTCACCGGTTTGGTTGGATGAACAAGGTCGTCAAGGTCAATTTGGGTAAATATCTTTGAGGCAGAACATATCACCTGGCACCTGCTAAAAAAATTCCCCACCTCAGTTCTCAAAATATATATATATATTTTTAAAACTGATCATGTTTCCTCACACTTCTTTTTGGGGCTCCTTAGATGGCTATTCTAGCTACCTTGATAAATATCCACACAACAAAGATGAAGGGGTTAGCTTGTCAAAAAAAATTCTTTCAAACCCCAAATGACACTGGTGATAGTGGAATGCCAGAATATCTTCATTCTCCCGAAGGTGACATATAATTTCTCTCAATTTCTGTGCTCATATTTCAGAACTAATGCATTAAATTAACTCCCAGAAAAGTAGTCATTTAATTATATGAGATGGGATTTGATCTTGTCCTGAAGTTTGACTCTTATTTCGTTGAACATGTCTTTCTTTTGCCTATAGAACATGTTTTCAGTTTGGCTTGTGTTCTTGGAAATGAATTTCGTAGGATTGTTTCTCAACCAACTAAATTGCTAACAGTTAGTGGCATTTGAATTTGAGAACCTATTTAAACTTGTGGAGTCAATCAATTAAGTTCTAAATAACAGTAATGTGTTGTGTTAATTGATCCTCATTTTCTTTGATGCTAATTAACTTAATATCAAAATTAAGCCCTTTCCTTTGACATAGAGCTAAGATTATCGTGCTTTTATATTAGCTTATGGTTTATACGCATTGCGTGATGTTTTTGCATGATTTCTTGATTTTGTTACTAACAATCTTTTATAGGTATATAAGACCCTTTAACATTTGATGATACAAATTCTATTTATTGCTTCAATTAAGTTATTTTGTTTTGGAGTATATGAGAAGATCTGAAATGGAGATTTTAATTTATTAATTTTTTTGGATTTTTATTCTAGATTGAGAAGTATTGGAAGCTATGATGGACGTAATTGAGACCTAACTCTATCTTCAAGAAGTGTTATTGAGAATTGCCAAAGAAGTGAATGAAAATATGGAGATTAATTGGCTAGACGAAGGAAAGTTCGGAAACAACAGTAGCGACAACTTATTCTTTCACTTCTGAATTTTCATTTGATTATTGGAACTATTATTTCTATATAATTTTTATATTCTAGATGATATAGTTTTAAACCTCACTCTATTTTATTTTTTTAATATATATTACAGAAAAATATATTTCAGTTAAATGACAGGCCAATGTTTAATGCATAAGATATTAATAATGAGAAATGTTCTATTTCGTTTCATTTTTTTAGGGATGGGGTGTTTGGGACTTGAGAGGATGCGAAAATTGCATACCGAGGAACAAAGAAAAATATTATTATTTTATAAATTAAAAAAATAAAATTACAACAGACATGTGCATCGCACAGACAAAAACTAGTCACTTTTTATAGATCGGAGTTATCAATGATAAATCTTATATAGCCATGTGGCAATTTAGATGCTCTGTTCTTCTGCCACGTGTCACATTAGATTTGATATTTTTTTTCCGTTTCAACTTTTCATTCTCCACATTGTCGGTTCCACTTCTCTTCCAATGGGCTACTCTTCCAAATTCTTCGGATAAATTGAAACACAGACCACCGAATGCAGAATCCTAAGAGCCGGAATGGCTGCTTGAGTTTGGAATCGGAGACGGTAGAAGAAGGTGTTAGAGTGACGGGAGTAGAGGGTGAAGAAGAAGCAACGGAGCGAAGGCCGAAAAATTGAAGCTGCCGAGATGGCTGATTTTGAAAGGCAGATAGGCAATGTCATTATTTCGCTGATGCATTGTATTCCAATGCATCTCAAGGACAGTGTAACTACAAAGGACAAGCTCAATACTAGCGGTGAGTCCTACACGCTGCTGGGGGCGGTGATTTTAGAGAAGGCGAGTATGAGTAAGTGGTTCAATTTTCGGTTCCCAAAAATTCTCATGGATGGTGTGTTTACTTTCCAATATAGTTTTTCTTGTCTTTTTTGTTTGGCAAATGAAATTTCTGGAAAACTGAGTGTTGATTTTAAGTAATTATTGTAAGGGCCAGGTAGTATTTGAAAGTGTGTATGGTATAACTAGTGTTTAAGTGAAAAACAGAACGATGTTACACTGAATGTTGAGACAAATAGTGTAACACAGACTCTAACAGAATATCAGATAAGACAGACACAGCGAAAGACTAAAACACTAAAAATAAACTGAACACAATGGAAATAATTTTTACATAGATTTTAATTTAAAATCTATGCGTGATCCTCATGGCAAAACTTTCACTAATCACTGAGTGAATACAAATGTTGTGTGAACAAATATTCACAACGGAAATAAGACTTGACAAACTATCAAATCTAAATGTGGCTTAAGTGTAAAACACTACCAAAAACTAATCTAACTTTATGATCTCTCTATCTATAGAAGTGTAGAAAAGTCTATGTTGTACAAGAAGTTGGAACACTTCGGCACAACGACATGAACATGCTAATGACAATTAATTCCTAACAGGATGAACGCTAGTTTAAGAATTAAAGAATAGCACTTCGTGAAATATGTGACACTCGGATCTGATATGTATTTCTTCATGGCAAACGAGAATCTGATGAAGAAGAAGAAGTAATAACCGATATAATGTATATGTATGATTAACGCTTCAAGTAGACATTATATGATTACTCATAATTCTCCATGCTGAATAATGAAGTCTTCCTTGAGTATTTATAGAGGTAAAACTGAATTCTAGAAACTTCATAATCCAGATCCTATTTTTTAGGATCTCATCCCTTCTTTTTAGCCCACTCTTCATTCCAATGAATTCTAGCACCTTGTAGCCTATTCTGGACGTTTCTCCATGCAACCGCCTGATCTACAACGTTTTGCAAGCTTCCAGATCCTTCCAGTCTGGAACCATGTAGAATCTTCTAGATCTTCAACCTGCGATGTTACAGCATCCAAAGCAGCATCAGCTAGAACACTGAAATTCAGACTTAGACCAAATATGAAAGGTCGAATTAAGATGTTGTTGTGAATATTAAGACATTTAAGAGTAACAACATCTACAATCTCCCCCAATTTGACCTTTCGACTACAACACACCTGATGCACATATATTTCTATATATACCTAGTATTATGTACATGCTAGAGCATTACCATCATATCCATGTACTAATCAAGTCAACACTTGTTGTAGCTTCTGGATCAAAGTAAGAAAGATTAAGAATGATTTCACATAATCCGTGCCATAAGATCAATGTAATCTCACTCAAAACAACAATGAGTATAAACAATATACTTATTTAAACAACATATAAACTTACAAAAATCATAATTTAAATCAAAGCATATATGAATATGTACTAAATCAACCTAAGACTTATGTATGACTCAATAAAATAAAATCAGAGCAAAGACTAAAAATAAATAATCAGAGCAAAAAAAGTGAAAAACAACAATATCTAACAAAGACTTAAACAATAAGCAGTAAGCAAATGAGAATTAAAGAGAAGTGTACTTTTTAGCCCACTCTCCATTCCAATGAATTCTAGCACCTTGTAGCCTATTCTGGACGTTTCTCCATGCAACCGCCTGATCTACAACGTTTTGCAAGCTTCCAGATCCTTCCAGTCTTGAACCATGTAGAATCTTCTAGATCTTCAACCTGCGATGTTACAACATCCAAAGCAGCATCAGCTAGAACACTGAAATTCAGACTTAGACCAAATATGAAAGGTCGAATTAAGATGTTGTTGTGAATATTAAGACATTTAAGAGTAACAACATCTACAATCTCCCCCAATTTGACCTTTAGACTACAACACACCTGATGCACATATATTTCTATATATACCCAGTATTATGTACATGCTAGAGCATTACCATCATATCCATGTACTAATCAAGTCAACACTTGTTGTAGCTTCTGGATCAAAGTAAGAAAGATTAAGAATGATTTCACATAATCCGTGCCATAAGATCAATGTAATCTCACTCAAAACAACAATGAGTATAAACAATATACTTATTTAAACAACATATAAACTTACAAAAATCATAATTTAAATCAGAGCATATATGAATATGTACTAAATCAACCTAAGACTTATGTATGACTCAATAAAATAAAATCAGAGCAAAGACTAAAAATAAATAATCAGAGCAAAAAAAGTGAAAAACAACAATATCTAACAAAGACTTAAACAATAAGCAGTAAGCAAATGAGAATTAAAGAGAAGTGTACTTTTTAGCCCACTCTTCATTCCAATGAATTCTAGCACCTTCTAGCCTATTCTGGACGTTTCTCCATGCATCCGCCTGATCTACAACGTTTTGCAAGCTTCTAGATCCTTCCAGTCTGGAACCATGTAGAATCTTCTAGATCTTCAACCTGCGATGTTACAGCATCCAAAGCAGCATCAGCTAGAACACTGAAATTCGGACTTAGACCAAATATGAAAGGTCGAATTAAGATGTTGTTGTGAATATTAAGACATTTAAGAGTAACAACATCTACAATCTCCCCCAATTTGACCTTTCGACTACAACACACCTGATGCACATATATTTCTATATATACCCAGTATTATGTACATGCTAGAGCATTACCATCATATCCATGTACTAATCAAGTCAACACTTGTTGTAGCTTCTGGATCAAAGTAAGAAAGATTAAGAATGATTTCACATAATCTGTGCCATAAGATCAATGTAATCTCACTCAAAACAACAATGAGTATAAACAATATACTTATTTAAACAACATATAAACTTACAAAAATCATAATTTAAATCAGAGCATATATGAATATATACTAAATCAACCTAAGACTTATGTATGACTTAATAAAATAAAATCAGAGCAAAGACTAAAAATAAATAATCAGAGCAAAAAAAGTGAAAAACAACAATATCTAACAAAGACTTAAACAATAAGCAGTAAGCAAATGAGAATTAAAGAGAAGTGTACTTTTAAATCATATTATCATCAAAGCAAACAATTTAAGCACTAAGCAGTAAGCACATGATAATTAAAGAGAGGTGTACTTCTATATTATCCTCAAAGCAAACAATTTAAGCAAATTGATTAATAAGGCAAGTTAGAAAAAAATAACTAATATATACAACATGCAGTAAGCAAATAATGATAAGTAAGAAAACAGTTTAAACATAAGAGTAGTAATTTATTATCATAAATGCAAACAAATTAATCAATTTGAATAAAAGACAACCTATCAACTAGGAAGTAAAAACAGAATTTGTAAATCAACTTAAACACAGTAACAACAATGAATAAGATCAAGGGAAGTATAAAAGACATAAATACTTAAGAAACTAAGCAAGTGACATATATTGTTGTATCAACAGCTGCAACATCATGTTCCTGCACATAATCACTTATAATGTTCAGCCCTCCCCCTGTCTTGTATCAACCTGTTCAGTTGTTACCATAACCTGTTCAAATGTCATTAAGAACATCCATAACCTGTTCAGATGTCATAAAGAACATCCATAAGTTCATCATCATCAGCAAATTAATCCTCCCCTTCTTCAACAACAGTGCACGTTGTAGCAAAGTGAACTACAACATCTGGTTCAACAGTCTCTTCATGAACTACATCAGGTACACAATCAACTTTTAGTACATCTTCATGGAGCTCTTCACTTCAAATCCCAGAAGTTGATGGTGTTTCTCCCCCTGTGGTAGTAGAAAGCGTCTCTAACCACTGGACTTTAAGGAACTGAAGTCCATCAATAGAGTCCTGTAAACATTGCAGTTGAAGTATAATAAAAGATCTAGAAATAGAATTTGGTGTAGCATTTCTCTGTCCAGGTCTTGCTGGAGCTGGTCGAGCTGGAATAAGAGCATCTCTGTGATCAGAACCATCTGAATTTTGTAACAGAGCAAATCAACAATCGTTTCACCAAGTAACAGAGTAGGTGAGATAGTCATCAAGGGTACCTTGCCTCTCAAATAACCTCAGTTTCCTTAGGTTTAAAAATTCATGCCTCTTGAGGTATGAACATATCAGCACAGGGTAAGGTAAAATCCATGTATAAGAAATATCAATATAAACTGCATGTGGTGAAAATAATTAAATCCAGATTGAAATTCTTCAACACAACCATCATATACAACAATATGGCTTAATCCTTATTCACCTCAGTGGAATTTGCATAGGGTATCCAATTGTAGACAATCAATTTATGGAGTACAAAGTATAGAGATGTGAGATCTTTAACAAACATAACATTTTTCCACCTAGTTAATCTACCCCTAGTTATAGAAGTAGCAACCAAGTTTCAAATCAAGTGCATATTAATCAATCACAAGCTCTATCTCTAAGAAGTTATCAATCAATTTCGGAGTACATGAAAACTGATCTCCCCCTAAATTGTACATTCCCATATCATTTAGATCTACGTCTATCCGTACACTTCCTAAGACAAGCATAAAGTACATATACCCAATCAGACACAACGTATCACTCAAAGTTACAGTTTTTAACAATTTCCTTTCAAAAATTATATGAACCCTTTACTTATCAAAATCAGCAATGTTAATTCTCTTTTCATTAACAACTTTCGTCTATATAGTTTAGTGATTTTAGCAACTAACCTATCAGTCTAAAATTATTATCAAGATTAGAATTACCTCCTTTAGAATTTGTTTCCTCAGTTGATTCATAGTCCTTACTACTGCTCTTCTCAGAATCATCACTTCTACTGTCATCAGGGTTTGGTGTTGCGGCACTTGCTTCAGCATTTGATGCACCATTCTTCCTCAGAATCTTCCTAATCTCACGAAAAGTAGAATTATCCTTTGGATCAGATTCAACTCTCTTGGGCAAGTCTCGTTCAGCAACAACCTTCTTTTCCTTTGGATCATACTTCCTTTTGACTCGTTTCTCAGTAACCACATTTTCTTCCTCCGATTAAGAAAAGAACTTGAATCGGTTCATCATCAACACTACTTCATTTCTTCTTTCTCCTCAGTGAGTTAGAGTAATCAACTTTAGTGAACACAAAGCCGGATCTCCTTCGTTGAACATGGGCTAATCTTTCTCTTTTCTTTCTCAACATTCTTCTCAAATGCAATCTATTCAAATTCATCAGTATAGAAAGATAAGAGTTAGTTTAACCTGAGTTAGCATTCGTGTCGGCCTCCTTCATTTGAGCGTCCTCAGAATCGGATGTCTCAGCATTTGCATACTCATTCTGCTCAGCAACAGGAAAATCATCAATTTCCTTTTCAATCTCCCCCAGAGAGGAAGCAATCAGTGCAGATGCCACTGTTTCAATATTAGGACTTGGAAATTGAGGCTTTTATGAGGTGAACGAACCAAGTGTAGTGGTGAGTTTCTTGGGTTTTCAGTAATGAGAAATGTCAATGGACATATTTTCAATCAGTAGAAATAGATTCTCAGAATTCACATTCGATTGAGACATATTCTCAACAGCTTGTTTCAGCTCGTTAAGGATCGAATCGAGTTAAATGTGAACAGTTGTAGGAATGGGTGTAACTGGAGTTGTTTTGGGTAAGTGTTTCAGCATTTCTTGTAGCAGTTGGTGAGTTTTGGTGTGAAGTGGCCATGAAAGAGAAACTATTAAGGTTTGAGAGAGATGGAGATGACGGTTTCGTGGGAGTTTGAGTATGGTGAGGTAGTTTCTTTATTTCCTATCATTTAAGAACCAAAAAATTGAAAAGATAATCACAATAACCAAGACAAACAAGGCTTTAGCAAATCTTAAAACGCAATACTCAAATCACTCGAAAAAATGCAATGCTTAGTATATCATGTTATGAGAAGTATATATGAGAGAATGCATAGTTTGATAATACTCCATAAACTTAACCACAAAAACAGATAATGGGTAAGTAGTGGGTAAAATCATAATTAAACAATTAATTAAATTAAGAACATTCTATAATAATTAGTGTTTAAATGTGTATAATCTGAAATAAAACAAGGGCGTGGATTAGTATAATCAGAAATAAATAAAATAAATTTCCACAAAAATAATCAAATAATTATAACTTATAAAAATATAATCGAATCATCTAATGTTGTGCTCAAAACTGTTACATACACCTCAACACGGTTTTTACATGAATTTACTTCATTTGTGTTGCACCATATTTTTTTTCTTTGTGTTATAGCATCTAATTTGTATTGATCCATTGTTCCTGTAGAGTACATCGTAGTAGCGAACTTCGTGCCCCATACTTACTTAATGGATTACAAACCTCTTGATGTTTTTACCAAATATCACCTTTTGAAAAGAAGGCATCGTAGTAGCGAACTTCGTGCTCCATAGTTACTCAGTGATTTGGTACATCTTTTAGTATGCTAATACCATTCTATTTTTATGCATTTGAGAGGTGTAAGACATGTTTATTTTTGCACACAAATTTTAGATTCAAGAATATTTTACCAAGGAATTATTCAACGAAAATAGGAAATAAATTAAATCTATAACAACTATACAACCTTATGATGTTGTACCAAATGTTACGTCATTTGTGACACCATCCATCTAGGATTATTCAGATACTACACATACCAAGAGATTTCCTCAAAGATGAGAATGTCTCAAGGTCAAGACCTTAGTAAATATATCATCATTATGATTTTCAGTAGGTACATATTCCAACTTCACTATGTTCTTCTCCACTAAATCTCTCATAAAATAATGCCTAATGCAAATGTGTTTAGTGAGTGAGTGTTGTACTGAATTTTTTGAAATGTTTATGCACTCGTATTTCACAGAAAATTGTAAGGATATCAATTTCATAAGGCATGAAACATCTTGCCTAACCACAAGATTGTTTCTCATGTAGAAACATCCTCTACTCTTACTCTTTATGTCATTTATATCTCATGCTCAATCCGCATCACTGTATTCAATCAAAGTGTTGTTGGTGTCCTTAGTGTACCATATCCCAAGTTCATTTGTACCTGCATCATACTTGATAATTCTTATCACTCTAGCACAAACAAAAACACTGTACATAATATCTGGTCTACTAGAGGTTAGATAAAGTAAACTTCTTATCATGGATGGATCTATACAATGTTGGATCAACTTCCTTTCCAATACTGTCTTTGAAAAGTTTCAAAGTAGATCCTATAAGAGTTTTCATTACTTTTGAACTTTTAAGACCAAACCTTTTAACCAAGTTATTAACATACATACCTTGAGAGAAGAATATAACATCCTTACATTGCTTGATCTGAAGGATCTGAAGACCTAGAAAATATAATTCAAGTCTCCAACCATACTCATCTCAAATGTTGCAGTCATTGCTTTAACAAATTTGTTTAACATTTTATCACAAGTTAAACCAAACACAATGTCATCAACATATATTTGAGCAATAAGTAAATCTTCTCCAGTATGCTTAATGAACAAAGTTATATCAGTTACTCCTCTAACAAAACGATCGGGGTATTGTGGATCTTCAAATCCTTTAAGTTGTTCAACATATGCTTCTTAATTCAAAATGCAATTTAGAAACGCAGCTTATACATCCATTTGATGAAGTTTAATGTCAATAAAACATGCAATTGCTAGTAATAATATAATACTCCCTCCGTCCAATTTCATTATTCCACTTTCCTTTTTTGGTTGTCCAATTTTATTATGCCCATACCCTTTTTGGAAACAATACTATTCATACTACTTTATCTCCACCCTCCTACCATCACTTATTTACCTACTTTGCCATTCACTTTATTCATAAACAATCATTTATTTATAAATGGTCCCCACAATACTCCATCATACCCTCAACTTATCTACTTTATGAATAAACTAATCAATATTCATTAAAACCCGTGCCCAGAGAAGTGGGCATAATAAAATTGGACGGAGAGAGTAGATTATATCCTAGCAACATGTGCAAAAGTTTCATAAAAAAACAATAACTTCAACTTGAGTGTAGCCTTGTGCAACTAATCTAGTATTATTCCTAACAATGTTATCAAACTCATAAGAAAATGTTTCATTAACATTTTTAGGTTCAATTTCAGAATAGTAACACTCTGCATTAACAACATTGCAAATAAAAACCATGCATATTGTTCTTACCACATCTATCTTATTTGATCTTACTTTTCCTCTTGTTTGCACTCCAACTGTAACATCACCTATGATCTGGTCAGATGGATGACTTTTTCCTATTCTTGAAGAAGGATTTCTTTTGGAAACATACTGATCATTCTGTGAAATTACAACTGACTGTTCTGTAGATGTTGCTCCAGATGTGTTAACATTTGGTGCAGCATTATCAGACTTCAGTGTATTCTCAGAATTGTCAATCACTTGTGATACATCTTCTTCATCTTTGTCATCTGTAAGACCTTTATCATCATCAAACACAACATTAACAGATTATTGAACAGTGTTAGTCCTAAGGTTATAACCTCTATAAGCTTTACTATTTCTAGAATAGCCTAAAAAGAAACCATGCACTTTTAGAATCAAACTTATGAAGTTGATCCATATCATTCAAAATATAACACACACAACCAAATACATGAAAATATTTCACATTTGATTTTCTAATGTTCAAAATCTCATAAGGTGTTTGAATAGAACTAGATCGAATATAAACTCTATTAATAATATGACATGATGTATTCAATGCTACAGCCAAAAATCTCTTAGTAAGACTTTTAGAAGTAAGCATAACTCTTGTCATTTCTTGTAGAGTTATATTCTTTCTTTCAGCAAAGACATTCCGTTGTGAGGTTTTAAGAGATGAATATTCTTGCAAAATACCATTTTTATCACAAAAATCATTAAACATTTTATTTTCAAATTCTCTACCATGATCAGTTCTAATACAACCAACTTTCCAGTTAAACACATTTTTTGAACCTTTTATAAAGAATTTTAAATGCACCAAATGTTTCAGATTTGTCTCTTAAGAATTCTATCCAGGTAAACCTAAAGTAATCATCTACCACAACAAGTGAATATCTTTTGCCTCCAATGCTTTCAGTTTCCATAGGACCAATTAAATTCATGTGCAACAATTCAAAACATTGATGTGTAGATTAATGTGACAACATTTTATGTGACATTCTTATCTGCTTACCTTTTTGGCATGGTCCACATACAGTAGTACTCTGAAATTTCAGTTTTGGTAATCCTTTTCACTACATCGACTTTGATTAGTCTCTTCACTGATCTATAATGTGCATGTCCCAATTTTTGATGCAATAAGACATTTTCATCATTTTTTGACAAGTTACACACATTTGTTCCAATGAAATAACAATTATCTACTGCCCTAGACAATTTTCATATTCATTAAGAACATAATATGACTTTTTATCAAATTTTACATGCAAATTATCATCACACAGTTGACTAATACTAATCAAATTAGCAAGCAAGCCATCAACATGCAAAACATTCTTAAGCTTAGGAAAACCTTCAACATTTAAGTTCCTTTTCCAATAATCACCATATGTAACATTATCACCATTCAAGGTCACATAATCAGATAAGTAGTCAATTTTTCCTGTCATATGTTGAGAACAACCACTATCAAAATATCATTGACTAAGTAAACATGCTTTCAAGGAAGTGTGAACAGCATTACAAGTAACATCAAATTTCCATGCAGATTTCAGAAAATGTTTCATAGGATGTGATATCATTTCAGGTAACATTTTCTCATATCTTAGATCATCAAACATTTTCATGCAATAAGGACAAATATGATCAATTTCGAAAAATAATGACATACAAACTTATTTTCAATGTTTTTGAATTTGTGAGAATCTGTTTGTGCAGATGTTACAACAAATTTTTTAACATTTGCCTTCACAAATTTCACAGTATTTTCAAAATTCTTAGAAATAGAAGCAGTTTAACCATCATAACGTATACCACAATTATCAAATTTACCAATAACTATAACATTATTCATATTAGAAGCACTCATAGAAAATTTTATGAAACTTAAAGTAGAGGTGATCAATTTCTCCTTCAGTTTGCAAACTTCAAAATCTCTTCTGGTATATATGACTTCTAGCTTGGTAATTGTTCCTTTCATATGCTCATTCTCTTTGTTCAAAGAATTAAGAGTGAGTTTCTGAGAGTTACAATCATCTAATAACTTTTGGTATTTAGAGTCATCAATCCTTATGCCTGCATCATCAACAAACCCATTAAAATAGTTCAAATATGGGTGACTCTGTTTTGATGTTACCATAAATGTTATGACATTAGGTGCAACATCAGAATCTGTATCATCCAGATCATCATCTAAAGAATCATCATAATCAATCTTGGTATGAAAAGCGAATTCAACATCTTTTTATTCATCAAATTCATCATCTGATTAATCATTTAAGGTAGTACTAAAATTCAGTTTTTGCTTAAGTCTAATATTGGCACATTAATTTTCATAAAGACCATATTCAGAACATGCATTGAACTGATTTTCTATATTAAAGATCATACCTTGGTTTACCTTCACCTTTTGATAACCTTTGTTGAAATTGACTTTTCCTTATTTCTGGTGGGGTGTTGATGTGTTGATTTGGATCTTTGGTAAATCATAACCTGTAAGTACAGTCCTCCAAGCACGTTCATCTATCGACTTGATATACATGCACAACTTAGGCTTTAAAATATGGATAATATGTTCGGGTAGCCTAATTGTTGTGGATATGTGATGTGTTTCCATTGCTAACATATACTAAAAACACACTTAAAGCAAGGATCTAACCTAGTGTCGTCAGGTATCGGCTCTGATACCAACTGAAAGTGTGTATGGTATAACTAGTGTTTAAGTGAAAAATAGAACGATGTTACACTGAATGTTGAGACAAATAGTGTAACACAGACTCTAACAGAATATCAGATAAGACGGACACAGCGGAAGACTAAAACACTAAAAATAAACTGAACACAATGGAAATAATTTTTACATAGATTTTAATTTAAAATCTATGCGTGATACTCATGGCAAAACTTTCACTAATCACTGAGTGAATACAAATGTTGTGTGAACAAATATTCACAACGGAAATAAGACTTGACAAACTATCAAATCTAAATGTGGCTTAAGTGTAAAACACTGCCAAAAACTAATCTAACTCTATGATCTCTCTATCTATAGAAGTGTAGAAAAGTCTATGTTGTACAGGAAGTTGGAACACTTCGGCACAACGACATGAACATGCTAATGACAATTAATTCCTAACAGGATGAACGCTAGTTTAAGAATTAAAGAATAGCACTTCGTGAAATATGTGACACTCGGATCTGATATGTATTTCTTCATGGCAAACGAGAATCGGATGAAGAAGATGTAATAACCGATATAATGTATATGTATGATTAACGCTTCAAGTAGACATTATATGATTACTCCTAATTCTCCATGCTGGATAATGAAGTCTTCCTTGAGTATTTATAGAGGTAAAACTGAATTCTAGAAGCTTCATAATCCAGATCCTATTTTTTAGGATCTCATCCCTTCTTTTTAGCCCACTCTTCATTCCAATGAATTCTAGCACCTTCTAGCCTATTTTGGACGTTTCTCCATGCAACCGCCTGATCTACAACGTTCTGCAAGCTTCCAGATCCTTCTAGTCTGGAACCATGTAGAATCTTTTAGATCTTCAACCTGCGATGTTACAGCATCAGCTAGAACACTGAAATTCAGACTTAGACAAAATAAGAAAGGCCGAATTAAGATGTTGTTGTGAATATTACGACATTTAAGAGTAACAACATCTACAATATTCATTATTTTATGTAAAAAAAAAATATTGATGCTTCGTCTGCGAACATGAAGGAATATAATGAACATAATTTTGAGTGCTCGGTTGTGGAAAATAGCTAGATGAGCTTTAAAATCAAAGTTTATCGTCTAAAATTCTTGATTTTTTCATGAATTGTTTAGACAGAGCAGATAAATCATGTGCACTAAGATTAGAAAATGATAAGATTAAATGTGAAAATATGTAATATGTCCCTCTTGTGGAAGCTCCACATCCCCTGAAGATTCCTACTTCGACCAAAAAAAAAACTGTGAATTTCATTTCATTTCATTAATCACAAAATATGAATTTATCCCAGCTTCATACATTTCTAGCATTGCTGCAAAATGCATAGGAAACTCTATTTCATAGCAGACGTCCGTTCAAATTTACTTAGTTGAACCTACTTCAAATTAGTATAATGTTCAAATTTTGGGAGAAATTTTGTAAGCCCTATTTATTGTTATTTTTGTTTTAATTTCTTTGCTTTTAAAACTGTAACAACAGTACAATTAACAGATGTTGGTGCCACACTCAGATTTAGTTAAAAGTCCCCAGCCTTTCTTCGAGGGGCCACAACCAATGGAAGGTGCTCCTCTCTCCTATGCTGCTTGAGTTTATGTTATTTTAAGTAAGATGCATTCGTGTGGGGATAGTTCCCTCTTAACCAATGCCAATTGAATTTTTTGAGATTTTGTCTTTGTGTATTAGGTTTTGATACTGTTGTCAATTTGTTAGTAGTGTCGACAAAAAATTTTGGAACTGGGAAAAGTCAGGCCAGTGAGGAGCCACAAGCATCAATTGCGATTAACAGAGAGAATTGCAGTGTTGTGATGTAGAATTCTTTTTCTCTGTGAGATCTCTTTTTAATTTCCTTCGTGGCCTTGTACATTATCTTGAAATGTGTCAAAACAATTTGGACTTTAGATTTACTTTTTGTTCTTACAAATTTATGGTTGTTTTGCAATTTCTTGATGGATGCACATCATTATTTTTAGAGTGATTGTCCTGCTATGTTGTTATTTAGTACAATTTTTGGCACGGATTTGAATGAGTAGGAATTAAATATTCTTGGTGATATATGTAATCTTCCAATCACCAGAGGTCCAGAACTCTCAATTCCACCCAGTGAGGACTACGAAGTAGAACAATAAAAAGGTGTTTGCTTTTACTTTGGTCGTCTCAATGAATTCTGGTTTATGAATTGCTATATTAAAATATTTGGGAGTTTATTTGTTTTTTTAAGGGTAATTTATTTACTGGTTTATAGCATTTGGGAAAATAACTCATACGAAAATAATATATTTTTGTTCTGATGCTCGATTTCTTCAATTACAAATTAATTGTTGTAATTTATACAATGACAATTGGATATTGGTAATACAAATCTAATATATATATGGACCTTAATTGTTCAGTGCATTTAGAAGTTATTATTGTTTTATCTTAAAGTAAGGATATACTTTCTCCATGTTTACTCCAATAAAAAGTTTCCTACACACAAATTTGAATTGCATGTCTTATGCATATTTACGACAGGAATTGCAGCCCTCAATTGGTATGTTTTTTTTTTCTTTCTTTGAACTTTGGTCTATCTTCTTTGATAATGAAAATTTAGTGCAAAAACCTAATAAATAGCTGCTGCAAAGTATGCATCGTGTATGTATAAATTAACCTTATTTTCCTACGCTAAGTCAACCCGCTCTCTTGCTCTTTGATTGACTCACATTTTCTTTGTTGTGAAGGTATTAATTATTCGCTGGACTTTATGTAAATGCAGTCATATTCCAAATCTAGGGTGGTGAAAGAAAATTTAGTTCTCACAATTGGTTACCTGATGTTTTTGTTTGCAGGTAGTTATGCCCACGTACGGTAGAGGTAGATGTTGCATTTTGCCTTGGCAAGTACAAAATACCCAACAATGAGATAACGTCCAGTGGCTAAAGCATTGGATGTCGTAGGCATGTATGAATATTCGCGAGTATGATAAAAGAATTCTTTTATTTTTCCAAGAACTGTAAATAGAGTTTGCAAACACACTCTTAGTTATCAATATTGTGTGAAACCATTACGAACAAGTTTGTTATCTTATTGATGACATGATACTTTTGAACAAGATTGTTTGCCTTCTAAGAAACAAGATAGCTCTCAAGGAGGTATGTATCTCTCTAGCACAGAGCAGGACAATGGGCATTCTACAGAACTGAAACGTGGGTATTCTATTTCTATCCAGTGTTGTGAGTTTTGTGGTAAAAAGATCGATAAAGACACTGCAAATACGGAGAATTCAATGTCACTAATAAGTTCTGCATCAAATTGCAGTATGCTTCCTCTTTAATTTTCTTAGATCTGATTATATATGTTGTTTTGTGTACGCTCCTTCACTTACATTTTATTTTTAGGCGATGTTTATGTAGTTACAAAACCTTTTCTCATCCGGATTGCAGAAATTTCTGAGAAATAGTTTTAGGCGCTACAGTATTGGTGATTCGGGTACACCTCTTCTTTCAACTTTATCTTTCTTCATACTGGTTTGATTTCTCTCTTTTTTATTTGGATTGTTTACAATTTCTATTTTGTGGTTATTGTTATTCCAGTGGTAGTTTGTAGATGCGCGCTACATCTTTTGAATTAAACTGGTATCTACCTTAACTTTGTACGTACACACTGTGATTGTGAGAATAAATTTAGTGGAATTGGATGTTTTGTTTAATTTAATTCACCAGGCGTGGGTGTAACTGTTTCAGTTGATAATGATTTTGTTAGCAGATTAGTATCCTTTGGTTTTCTGTAAAAGTTGAATTTTTTTCCAGTGTTTGATATTAAGAAATTGAAAATATGATTTCTATGTGAAGAGGCATGTGGTGAGCAAAAAATTACAAAAGATGCATGTTAGTTTGGAAGGGATTTTGGAGACAACAATTGATCAGACTATTATATAATCTGAATTGTGGAGGACAAAGTAGGGCAGATTTGTGAGATTGATAATTGAGGGTTTTTTTTAACACAAATGTGACAATATCCTGCAAACAGGATGCTCACAACATAATCTAAGGTTAACATTTTCACGTGAGACGTGAGATCATCAAAATTCATCAATATTCAGAAGTAAATAATCAAGTTGATGTAGTTAATATGTGAGTAAAATACTGTTGCTGCAAGTTGGATCCGTCTCTTGCATTACTTTGTCTATATTGAGTTATGTCTTTCTTAGTTCTTACAATTAGAAGTTAATCATTTTATTCATTATAACTTATTTACAGGAGATTAAAAATACTCTATCCGAATATGAACAGGCTTCGGGATAGAAGGTGAACTATGATAAGTCCACAATTCTTTTCAGCCCAAAGGCTGATTCCAATAATCGGCATGATATGCAAGAAAGATTGGAGGTTCGATGCACTCAGGGACATCAATTGTACTTAGGATTACCAACCTTTTCCTTAAGAACGAAACGAGTGCAGTTTTCCTATCTTGTTGATAGGATGAAGAGAAAAATAGATGATTGGAAAAATAAGGAATTCTCGGAAGGGGGAAAGGAAGTTCTTATAAAATCGGTGTTACAGGCTATTCCCACTTACGCCATGTCTTGCTTTAGAATCCCAATTCAGATTTGTCATCAGTTGGAATCACTTATGGCTGATTTTTGGTGGGGTCAGAAAGAAGGCAGGAATAAAATCCATTGGAGGAAATGGGAGGAGCTCTGTAAGCCTAAAGAGCAGGGGGGTTTGAGATTTCAGAGCATGTGTCAATTTAACCAAGCATTGTTGGCCAAACAAATGTCGCGCCTAATTGATAACTGTCACGCCCCAATTTTCATAAAATAGATTTTGCGTAAAAACTTGACAATTTTAAAATAAAGGGACACGAACTTAAATTTTTAACTTAAATAAATGAGATTTATGAACTTATTTAAATATAGATTCAAATGACAGGCAGCGGAAGACTAAAAAAAAATCTTTAATTATCGTAACAAATCTCTATTATCTCATGAAAAAGTTTAATAAATATATAAACTAATCAAAATTGATTTTACAAAATCATAATTGTTTTGTCATCCACCGCGTCTCCTCGCCATCGACTCGTCAATCTGAAATGTTAAATGTATGGTATGAGCAAAACCACTAGCTTAGTGAAGTCACTTTGACAATATTAAATACAACATACAAATAAAATGTATAATCACATATAATCATGTAATTCACAGAAAGTCACATACACACTTTTCATCGTACTCTTAAATAATTCATAATTACGTTTCACTTGTTTCACGGTTTTCCCAAGGATCTCTTTTAAATCCCACTGGGTCCCCCTCAAAGACCTATTTTCAGCCTCGAGTTCTTTTCTTGTGCACGACGGATCCCCCAAAGATCTCTCTTCAATCTCGGGTTCACCGAGGACCTCTTTTCAATCCCGGGCCTCTTTTAAGCCCCTGGCCTTTCATAAACTTTTACATTAAATATTCACTCACATTCAAGTCATATCACAATTAATGCACATACACATAAACAGTCTATTCATATGAAACAGTTAATAAAGACAAAGAAACCACACCTGAAATTCATGCTTTGGATGTAAAGGAATGAAATTGAATATATTTAATTCACCTCACCGAAACAATTTGAGAGGTGGAAGATCCAAAACTTCAAATGTAAAAGAATATATAGATGCGGGTGTATAAAATATGAGATTATAATATGATTTCAATTATAGAGATATTTGGGATAAAGATAATATTTTAATATTTAAAAGATATGAAGACTTGAGATAATTGGGATTTGCGAGATAATTTAGGAATAAAGATTAACTTGACATTCTAATATTATTTTAAATATTTTCTTTTATATATATATATAAATAAGAAAATATGTTTTAATTAAATAATAATAATAATAGGCAGATAACATATATGTCCCGTGAATATATATATTCAAAACTCCAAATTATAATATTTTCAACAATATATACTTTTTTTTTTTTAATAATATCTAAAATAATATCTTATATATTTTATAGTACGTAATTAAAATTTTGGGGGTATTACAATAACCCTGACTCTCTTATTTGCAGAACTCTCAAAGCCAGATATTTCAAATATTCTGATCTGTTGGAGGCAGAACTGGGGAGCTATCCCTCATTCACATGGAGATCATTGTTGTCCAGTAGAGAAGTTATACAACGCGGAACACGCTGGTTGTTGGGAAATGGAAATACCATAAGCTTACGTAAGCACGCCTGGGTGCATGGCCTGAACTCAGGTATTATTAAATCCCAAATAGCTGCTGGTTCGAATATTTCAATCTTTTTGAATGAGGATATAAACTGGAATGAACATATGGTACGACTAGCCTTCTTCCCTTACGAGGCGGAAGCTATCTTGAGAACGACAGTTGCGGAGAAACAAGATGAGGATAAAAGGTTTTGGATTTATGAACAAGATGGTCGTATTTCAATCTTTTTGAATGAGGATAGAAACTGGAATGAACATATGGTACGACTAGCCTTCTTCCCTTACGAGGCGGAAGCTATCTTGAGAACGACAGTTGCGGAGAAACAAGATGAGGATAAAAGGTTTTGGATTTATGAACAAGATGGTCGGTATTCTGTTAAATCGGGGTATAAAGAAATTAAGAGGAACATCGAATTTCAAGACCAGGGTGCCTCTTCATCTAATAATGATCTGCTGGTGGGTTGGTGGAACCGCATATGGAATATGAGAGTACCTCCGAAGGTTAAAATCTTCGGGTGGAAAATGTGCATGGATTTCGTGGCATCTGAAGGTAACCTTACACGAAGGCACATCCCAGTTGATCCTAAGTGTGCAATGTGTGGGACTCATTTGCCATCGACGATTCATACGTTGTTCACTTGCCCAGGAGTTCGTAAGGTCTGGAAAATTGGGGAGCTTTGGAGATGGATTAAGGAAGGTATGCACCTTGATACCCTTTCGTTCTTGATGTTTCTCGATGATAGGGTAAATGAATGGCATATTGAGGATATAATAATGATGGCCTGGGGTGTTTGGCGTGAAAGATGCAAGCTGGTTCATGATGGCAGAATGAGTGCAAAAATTATTAGTGCCAACACGGGAAGGAGAGTGTTGAGCTATTTGGAAGAATTTCAAAAGTCGAATATTACTGAGAATATACATACACGAGAGGAGGGGATTATGGACTCAAGTGAGGATAGACATATCCCTCCGGGAACAGTCATGTTGGAGGTTGATGGGGCATTTAACGCGGAAGAGAAGAGATATGGAATTGGAGGTATTATGCGAGAAGGAGGAGGGGAGGTTATCGATCAGTTTTCATGGTGCATCCCACCTCAAAGAAGCCCTTTAGGCGTGGAGTTGAAGGCTATCGAAGCCGGACTGAGAAAGGCAAAAGCTTGGGGATATGAACATATAGTGGTAAGTACAGATTCTCAACAAGCGATTAGGTTGGTCGAGGGAGGTAAGCATGGAGTGGGACCGGAAGGGATCATCGCCCATAAGATTGTGGAGTTGACGAAGGAGTTTGTAGTGTGCAAACTCGAGTACCTACCTCGGACCCGGAACGTCGATGCCCATAATCTGGCATTCCAGGCGGTTCACTCTACCACTTCATTCGACTGAAGTGGAGAAGTTGATGGTTATAGGAGTTATGTTGATTTTGTTTGCTGCTGATCTCTTGTTCCCATTAGTCCTTGTCAAAAAAAAAAAAAAACTTATTTGTATCGGCTAATAGAGATTGCCCTGATACAATGATGTTCGTGTTACATTGTTTGGTCCTCTTCATCGAATTTTCAGAGCCTTTGCAATGAGAAAATAGATAGGTGCATAAGTGCAAGTATGCAAATATATAGACACATTAGCTTGATTTTCTTCTTTCCTTTTAGGATAAGTTGTGTGTTAGCTATGTTCCACTTAAGCAAACAAGAGATTATCAAAATATAAAATTTGATATTGATGTTAGCTACAACATCTATTGTAGCACGTCGTCATATTATGGAGGTTAGTTAGGATTCAAACATTAAGGATTATATGCATACATATTATCAAAGAAAGATTTGAAGCATATAAACGAAAAAATTATGTTCGTGCCTCTAAGAAGGATAAGTCATACTAACGTTTTTTTAGAGAATCAGAGTCCACAAGAAATTTAACAACTACCTTAGTTACTAAATGTGATTTATTGGGTATAGATTATAGATGTCTATCGGGCTAGCCCTAGCCCTAGCCCTATAGGGCCAGCCCTACAGGGCTACGAGCTAAATGGGTTAGGGCCTTAACCGGTTCATATTTAACAGGCCTACAATTGTTGAGACCTAACTCTAACCCTAGCAGGCCACAGGCTAAACGGGCTACAATAATTTTTTTTCTTTTAAAATTAAAAGTCTCAATTGGGACGTCCAACAAGCAAATAAAATAGAAAAATACATAATTAGTTAATGATCAGTAAATGAGAAAACAAAAGTATAATTTATGACCAAATAAACCTAAACAAATATCATAATCTAATAAATAATAGTAATAATGACTAATGGATGGTAATGGGCTTTTTAATGATTATAGTTATGGTTATTGGTCAAATGACCCAAAATTTGTTTTAGGTTATTTATTTTTAAAAAAAGGAAAAAATGTAACAACTCGGGCTAGCGGGTTGGCCCGGTTTAGCCCACGGGCTAACCGGCCCTGGTAAAAAAAACCCGATTTTAAACGGGCCTATAAATCATGAACCCTAACCCTGTATTTTTCAGGGTTAAATGGACCAGCCCGGTTAACCCAGCCCGGATAAACATCTCTAGTATAGATTAATTACTGAAGCTCCACCAACACCAACACACAAAAGCTCCACTCAAGGATCAATTAATTCACACTGATACGTCCTTGTGTCTGTACTAATTTGAAGAAATATGCAAGATTTTCAGAAAGTGAGCATTTTTTATACTTGGATTTTATAGAGATCCCACATCATAAGCATGCATCTCGATGTGATTTCCATCTGAAACTTTTGTTAATTATCTATGTAGAAAGATCACAAAACAAGAGAAATTTAAGGCATTTCGTTTAAGTTCAATATGTGCAGAGCAGTAGCTACATCATTACATGGGAACATGTCAGTATGCAATGTGATAAAATTTATGATTAATACTTTTATCATGTTCAGTTCAGAAAATAAAACAGCTCTTTGGCTAGCTGCTCAGCAATGTGAAACTTCAATATATTTATGGGTTTGGTCTTGTATGGAATTGATTCCATACATGAAAATAAGTCCGACCCGCATTCTTGCCCCGACCCGAACCGTCTGATCCGACCCACCCTTCTACACTTGGATCATATAAATACATTGCATTTAATATTTTTTTCTCCTGTTTTTCTTTTTCTCGGTCTTTCTTCTTCTTCAAACTTCTCACCTCTCACGTTTCCTTTTCCTTCTTCTTCTTCCTTCTCAGATCATTTGTTTTGCAGTTTTTTTGTATCGATTTCGTGTTTTATAGTTTATTTTGTGTCGATTTCTACTCGATATTATAGTATTTTGTTGAAGCTTCAAGTAAATCGCCTATTCATCTCCTTCCAAGTAATATCAGGCATTTTTTCCTGTAAATTTTTAAGCAATGTTTGTTTTGTTGTTTTTTCGTTTCACTTTGTTCTTATTTTCAAGTTTTTTTTGTATAAACCCTAATTTTTATGGGGTTTTTCATTTTTTTTCTGTTTCTGTATGTTTTCATGTACATTTTTTGTATTTTTTCTTATGTTCTAAGTAATTTATTTTGTATTTGCTTCGTTTTTTTCATTTTTCATGTTGTATTTTTCCTGTTTTTGTATGTATATTGTTTCGTTTTTATGTTTTTGTATTTTGTTTGTGTGGTGATACTGTGATACAACAATGAATTTGTGTTTTTATGTTCTGTTAGTATTTTTCGTGTTTATACTTTTTTCTGTTAAATGTGTATGTTGTTTTAATGAAAGGTGTAACATCACTTTACTGATAGGTGTAACACCACATTACTAATAAGTGTAACATCACTTTAGTAAAAGGTGTAACACCACATTACTGATAGGTGTAACACCACTTTAGTGAAAGGTGTAACACCACATTACTGATAGGTGTAACACCACTCTAGTGAAAGGTGTAACACTACATTATTGATAGGTGTAACACCACTCTAGTAAAAGGTGTAACACCACATTAGTCATAGGTGTAATACCAAATTACTGTAATTGTAATTTATATTTTGTATTTTAAAAAATCAATGTGATTTTTATTTATGTAGGGTGCTATGCAACGTTACATAGAGAATCGTATTGATAGGGAGAAGATATGTGAGGAAGTAAACAGATCTTTTAAGCAATGGATCACTGTATCAAAATACACTACTAATACAATTTATTATAATGAATAGTATTATTTTTTTATTATATTATTTATGCTAATCATTTTGTATTTTAATCCAGATCTTCATTCCTTTTTGCATTCATTATCATTATGTTGTTGTATACATTAACTTTGTTGATAGTAGGATGCACTATCTTGATAATAGAGAATATTATGATAATGCAACTGAAAAGTGTTTCATAGATATGAAGAAGTTTTTGGTATGTTTTTCTTTTTTTTAAATATTTTTGTGTTAATTTTTTTAGTTGTATTATTTATTTTATGTTGCAGGTTGTGCATAATCTTAATTGAAAAGAAAAATGAAAGTCTTATGTCCAATCATAACATTATATATCACTGAAAAGTGCATCTTCATATAACTAAAATGTGCAATATAACATTACTAAACAGTGTAAGTACCTAAAACTGAAAATATTGTTGAAATTGTAAGCCACCACAATTGAAAAATAAAATTGTAAATTACTATAACTGAAAATATTATTAGATAACCTAATGTTGCAAAATAACATGTTAAAAAATTGTAAAATGAGGTGTGATAGTTGAACCCTTGACCTCAAGGTAAAGTAGCCCATGCCCAACCATTTCAGCTACAACAATTAATTTACATATTTTTCGCGTATTTAATTCTTATTGGTGATCCTATCCGTTTTAAAAAAATATAGGAGACCTACCCATATTTATGTGGTTATAGAAAAGTTTGTGATTTTCTCTCTTTCTTGCATTCTATTTTACGTTTTACTTTATGTGATGTACTCCGTATTTGATTTATGTTTAGTAAGGGACTTGCGCAGGCGTAATAGTACACAACTATATTGACTAAGGAGAACTGGAGAACATTGATACTTTGCCAAATGGGTGGAAAGAATATTCTTACTAGAGGATCGATATGAGAGTGCTTCTGTAAGTATCTTTGCCTAGGTCTTTGCTACCTAGGCGCCAAACTAGATTTCATCCCAATATATGAGTTTTTACCATCAAAACAAGACAAATTAAATAAACTAGAAAATGTTTTTCAGATGATATGTGGATGCAAATTGAATAATTTTCATAGTCATAATAAATATTGATTGTGATGCTGGGCTGATTGCTAGAAAGATTTGACTGAAATCACAATAACTATTTAAAAATGTCTCCTTATCTGTCTGAATTGGAACCCCATTTATTAAGTAGTTGACATTTGTTATCCTAATCACCGTTAAACTAGCAGCTATTTTAGTTAATAGATGTATATTGTTGGTACTGTTAAAGAAAAAAATAAAATTATGAAGGCAATAATAGCAAGACCGACTCTAAACTCTTCCTATTAGAAAGTTTTAAAATATCTATATAAAATTATATATGTATACTTATTCGTTTACATACTATTAAAAAAAAATTAAAATAGACCCGTGCATCGCACGAGTGAAATTCTAGTACATTTTAATTAGAGGACTTATATTTTACCACATAATCTTCCCATAATAATTAAGTTTCCAAATTAGTAATTTAAATTCTAAAAATAAGAATCCAGGGGAAAGATGATTACTATATGAAAGTGGAGATATATTATTAAAAATAAATAAATTTAGTAATGGCTAGTTTTGTGTTATGCAATAAGAGCCTTGATTTGATTCAGCTACCCCGGCTGTCAGTACAGTAGCTTCTCTCACACATTTGACCGTTGGATCTTTACATATTCAAACTCTCACCCCCAAATCCCTAAACCCTCTTCACTTGGATCCACGCCATTCATTCATTTTCTCCGATAAAATCGATAGACAAAAATGGAAAGTCCTCCGAGAAGAAAGAGTGGAATTAACTTATCCAAAATCTGCTTCCACTTGTAGCGATAGGTGCAGATCTTCGTCGAGGCTGCATACGTTTGGGCTTATCAAGGGGGAGGAGGAGGCAGTGAGGCTTTTTGGAACTGGTTTTGGGTGTAATGATTTCCGATGAGTCCGAGCAAGAATATGCTAAGGTTTAATAATTCTCCATATTCACCTTCGATTTTGGGTCAGGATTACGGGTTTCTCACCTCCCAATACTCCTCATAAGGTAAATTCTTCTATATTGATGTTATCAGGCTGGTGGTAATTTTGAAATCATTTTAACAATATTCAGATTGTAGTTATTGCTTAAGAACAATCATATATGAACTGATCAGCTTTAAGGTGCAAGTTATAGTAATGATTTAGAACCTAATGTTGGATTTTTTAGTCTATGAGGAAACTCAATATCATTACTTGTGAAGCCTAATGCCATTTTTGCTTAACAAATGAAATGGAGTGCAAGATTAAACCTATCTTGTTTTCGTGTGAAATCGTCATTCAAACAACATTGCCTGTGTAGGGATCCTATGTTTCTGTCGAATTTAGTACTGAGTGCATAATTGCAGGTTCTACCTAAAACTTGGTTGACTGGTCTTCTCAGAATGTCCTTGCTGTGGGACTGGGAACTTATGTGTATTTATGGAGTGCTTCAAATAGTAAAGTGAGTTCTAATCCATACTCATATCGAATGAGTATAATTATACCTGTAATCATCTGATTCGGAGGCTATATATTAATCAACAAGTAACGAAATTATGTGACTTGGGGCCTAACGATAGTGTATCCTCGGTCCAATGGACTCATCATACATATCAGTTGGCACAAATCTTGGTAAATAAGCAATAATTCATGAATTTCTTAGGTGGAAAATGGAATAAAAATCATTTTGGTTTAGGTTTGGGATGGAACTCAATAGAACAATGGGCGGCCATCAAACGAGAGCTGGAGTATTGGCGTGGAGTTCTCGTATATTATCCTCTGGAAGCAGAGACAGAAACATACTTCAGCATGATCTTCGTGTTTGATGGGGATCAAACTCCAAGTGTAAATACTTAAAGTGTCGCATTTGGTCATTTTGCATTTAGTGCAGCTTTGAGGCAGTTGCTGGAGTTGGTTAGTTGTTGATCTTGGTAACCAATTGAAGGTTACAAACTCTTTGTATATATACCCCTCGGCTGTTTAGTCTTGGGGGTTGATGAATTTGTAAAACATTGTGAGGGTTTTCGGATAATTGTGGGTTTTTCGGGTAAAGCATATTGTGCGTTAGTAATCTTCGGAAAGTAATTGCTTGCGCTGCGTCAGTGTTTCAAGTGATTGATTATATTAGCAAATTAGTTGGGCACAAAGCCGAGGTAAAAGCTTATACACCACGTTAACCTCATAATATTTCACTTCAATTCTCGAGTAAATTGCAAAACTGGCCCCATATACAAATCAATACTTCAATTTTAGTCCTATGTTGACAGTTTTTGTTTTAGGATAATAATTGATTTGTGATTGTTTAAATTTCATAAACTAAAATTAATAGGCTGGGGTCTAATTATGCCATAAGTGACCTCAAGTCATTAATCTGGTTGCTACATTGAATTCCAGCAGCTCACGTGATCAGCACGTGTAAAAATCCTGTAACCTTATCGATATAAACTTAATTGAGAAGATTAATTTGTAAAACCCAATAAATATGGGACAAGTTTTGCAATTTACTCTCAATTCTTGGACCATTTTAATCCTGGTTTTTGGACACATTATTAGGTATGTGGGCTGAAATGGTGTCATGATGATAGAGAACTCGCTTCTGGTGGCAATGACAATCAGGTAGCTGTTCAATAACACAATTATACACAAATTCTTATTTTGTTAAAGATGCTCTATAGCTGAATTTTTTAAGTTTAACATTGTGTGGGATTCAGTTATTGGTGTGGAATCAACATTCTCAAACCCCGGTTTTGAAACTTACGGAGCGAGCATACAGCTGCTGTAAAGGCCATTGCTTGGTCGCCTCATCAGAACGGTCTTCTGGCATCGGGAGGAGGAACAGCTCATCGGTGCATTCGTTTCTGGAATACCACAAGCGGTAATCAACTGAATAGTGTGGACACTGGAAGCCAGGTAGCCTTAGAATCTTTTACAATTACTCCCTCCATTGCATTTTATATGTATAAAATGACCTTAATATATCCTTTTAATGGTATTGGAAATATCCGAAATAGAAACAAAAATTTGAAACTATACTAGTAACACGGGACAAAATGACAATTATTTTGAACTGATGGAATATTACTTATAAACGAGTGTATTGTCGAGTTGAGTTTTACACACTCTCAAACTTGAATTGGAGCTCAAGCTCAACAATACTAGACTAGATAGACTCACGAGCCTTGGTGTAGAGTTTACCCTTGATATATTTAGTGATTAAACATGTTTGCAAATACAAGCAATCAAGTCGATACTTTCTAGCTTTATCGAGCAATTTTTTATATTACAATATGGAGTACTTTAGATTCATGTAATTGAACTGAGTCGGGCTCGAGCTAGGCATTTATAAGATTAATCTAACACAACCAAGGTGGTTGTCGTGTCCGTAGGTATGCAATGGAGCAAAAATGTGAATGAAGTAGTTAGCACCCACAGATATTCTCAGAATCAGATAATGGTGTGGAAGTATCCAACTATGTCCAAATGATCCACGGATATTCTCAGAATCAGATAATGGTGTGGAAGTATCCAACTATGTCCAAATGACCGATTTCTTTTACATATGCTTCTCTTTCTCTTGTCTATCTGTATTATTACTAATAGAAGTTCGATGGGCATAGTTTGCGGGTTCTCTATTTGGCAATGTCTCCTGATGGTCAGGTACACCATACAAATTTACATCAAGTCTATATGCAATATATTATCATCCCTTGAAATATTTTGAATCTAACGAGTGTAAGTTGTTATTTTCAGACAATAGTGACTGGAGCAGGGCATCTGAAACGCTCAGATTTTGGAACGTTTTTCCATCTGTGAAAACTCCGGTGAGTATTTTCATGGAATCCGATTCAAGAATTAGTCGGAGTATGTCGAAATCTTGATATACATACTTGTTTCGTATTTGTGATTTCAGGCACGGGGCTTTGGTCTTTAGGCAGAACTACTATCCGATGATGTCATTTGATAGTTAATGATCCTGTAAATTAAACCCCAAGCAGCAGCAGCACAGTCTTAAAGCCTGGAATTGAACGTTGAATTCACCAACGAAACTTCAAATACCAACAAAATTAAGTTAAATTAATTACATTATGAGAAAAAGTGAGAATATTACCCTAATTCGTTATGAATACCACACATCCGTAATGCAAATACACTACTTTCATTTTTGCCAAACGAAAACTTGAGAAAATTTAAAAAAACCCTTTCACTGTTTTGTAAAGCAAAAGGAAACTATCTTTTTTTATTATATTATATGCTAAATAATATTATGTTACATGATAAAAAGTATTACATGTTGAACATAATACTCACAAGTATAATAAAGTACTCACCCGGTTTTAAAGAACCTTTCACATGTAAGTGCATCCACTTTTTTAAAAAATATTATAATAAATCGAATTTTAAAGGGTAATTTTGTAAAAAATTAAATAAGTGAGTTAACTTGTGTGTATGTGTGAGCCCTACAAGTAATTAAATAAGTGACTTGACTTGTGTATATGTATGAGCTCTACAAGTAATAACATTTTATGTAATATTGTGGAAATTGTAAAAGTGAAGTTTCTAAAGTATCGAAAGTAAAGGTGTGAAAAAAAAATTGAAACGGAGAAAGTAGTATTATAATGTAATTGTGTAATACTATAACTTGAGAAAAATGAATTGACCGGCAAAAAGGATTGACCCTCTCCTATTTGGACCCAATGCCTTATGTTCCATTGTATATCGACATTAGATTATTCTTTTATTCGTCTATAAGTTTTAATTATATTTGGACACATGAATTTAAAAAAGTGATTAAATAATAGATATAGGTGATTGAGAGAGTGGAAGATATAGATAGAAAAGATAAGATATAAAGTGAAGGGTAAAAATAGAAAATTAAAAGATGTCTGTTAAAAAAGGTATGCAAAATTTGCAGACGGACAAAATAAAGAAGTTAATTTATAGACGGACGGAGGGAGTATATGCTATTAAATGTAGTAATTCAAATTATAATATGTAGTAACACACATTATTTTATGTAGTGATAACACAAACTATTTTATATAATGCAAATTCTTTTATTTAGTAACACATTTTTTCTAGTGTTTTTGTTGATGTAGTAACATATATTATCGCATGTAGTAAACACAATCATGTAGTGATCATGATTGTGTTAGAGCAAATCTATATATGAAAAATCATGTAAAGTATCAAAATTGTGTTAGAGCAAATCTATACATGAAGTGATCATGTTGTTAAGTCTCAAAGAGGAATTGTGTCAAATATGTTTCATACAGACGGAATTACAATCATGTAAAGTATCAAAATTGTTGTTAGAGCAAATCTATACATGAAGTGATCATGTTGTTAAGTCTCAAAAAAAGGTGTACAAGATTTTTTAAGGGTCAATCCGCCTGTACAATCGTGGTATAGAAGGAGGATGGCTTACACATCGTCAAAGTACTCTCGAGGTATAGTAAGAGGGATTTTAATCGACACTACTTCCTGATACTGAAACATAGAAAACAAGTCTGAGTTAGTAATGGAGAGACAGTGCGAGAGAAACTGACTCTTTTCTTCACTCACCTTATTCTTACTATATTTATTTTTAACAGCATGTAGAGCAGTATCATTGAAATTATCGCAGCAAAGCATGTGCAACTCCGAGATACAATGGCTTAGACAATCCGGATGATAAAGTATGTAATGCCTCAAGGTGGGATACTGCATTTTTTCATAAATAATTAATGAAATTGAAATGAAGTTTTTTATCAGATTTATAAAATTTAAGAAAAACTAACATACCCAAGGCCTCCTGTCAGGTTGAAAAATGAAGTTGGTCAAAAACACTATTGAAGCTGCTATCAACGAGGGTGCAAAAAGCAACATATGGTATTCCAAGAGAGATAACTCAGCAACATAGTTGGCAAAGAACTCCAACTGCAACAGTAATGGTTCCTGCAAAAATAGTCCATAAACACATTTTAAAAACATCTTCACACATTGGAAAGGTCAAACGGATATGAACATACCTGATTTGCATGTTCTGCAATCCAAACAAATCGCCTATAGAATCAATCAAGAAAATCATAACAAATGTTAGTATATCAGTCTGACACAAATTACAAGATTAAATGATCACCTTAGGAAGAATATTGTTGATGGTACAGTCAAGTTATACTGCAAGGCAAGCAACACAGAAGTTTCCATTCTCAAAACCTCGTCCCTTGAGTAAGTGTTATTTGTCATGTCACAGAAACGTAGTACTTTAGTTAGTACTATCTCCTCATATTTCCTGCAGAGTGCACTGCTTAAATATTTCTGATACCAACAAATGTAACATGGAGTGACATGCATGTGTGTAATAAAGTGAATAAATAAAACAGACTATATTGTATATGCAAGGATGAAAATATCGATATCGCAACAAATATCGCAATCTTATTAAAATCTTGAAAATTTAACATGAAATTTTAGGGATTATTATAACATACTATTATGCATGTATTCCATTAAAAACCCAATAAAATTATATGTTTAAAACAAACATATAGATAAAAACTCATATAAATACTGACTGGCGAAAATTAATTGACAACATAGTACAATACAAAATGATTAAATATATAAAATAAAATACAATTAATATCAAAATGATGACCTATGAGGTTCAAATATAATAGGTGAAATGACATTTTTGTTCAAACAACATTGATTAAATACTGGCGGACGAAAACTAATTGACAACACACTACAATACAAAATGATTAAATATACATGATAAAATACAAATAATATCAAAATGATGAGTTATAGTGTTCAAATATAGTAGGTGAAATGACATATTTGTCCAAACAACATTAATACTAACTCATCACATTATAGCAATTTAAGATATAATTATGCACATATCATTCATATGTTTAAAAAAATATTAAATATATGAGGTGAATTGAGAATATGTTTTCTTGCACTATTAAAAATAAAATAAAAAAATATAATTTCATACATATAAAAATAAAATTTTAAATAAGTTTGCAATTTTTTCAGATTTTGCGATATTGTGCGATATTTCCCGATTCCTGTCAAATTTTACACTACGATTGAACGATATCGATATTTCGCGATACCCGAGAAAAAAATACATTAGACCCTAATATCCATATCGCAATATCCCAATTTGCGATATATCCGCGATATTTTGCAATATTTTCATCCTTGATTGTATGTGTGATAAATGTTGTGTGTATATAATTTGTGCATCAGAATGTTCATTATGCCTACAAACTGCATTTGATAAAATCTGGAGAAGCAGGACGCTTTCCTCTATCACCCACAGCCATTTCACCACCAGACTTTTCACGATACTTCTTCGGAACAGTCATTTCACTACCAGACTTTTCACGATACTTCTCTAGAGAAGCGGACATGACAGACGAACAAGGGTTTCGACAAAATGAAATGAGACAGAAAGGGTTTCGACAAAATGAAATAAGACAGAAAGGGTTTCGACAAAATGAAATGAGACAGAGAAGTAGCAATGTCAACGAACAAGGGTTTCGACAAAATGAAATTGAAATGAGGGTTTAGGATTTTGAAATGGACAAAAGGGGGAACCAAGATTATATAGGTCTGTGTAAGGTCGAACGAGAAATTACGTACTGGTTTCGACAAAATGTAAATTACGTCATTGTCCTTGTCCCTGGCTTTGCCACCAAAACTTCATCTTCATCTCTAGAAAACACCGACGTCGCCGTCGCCGTCTGCCAGCGAACAATTAATCAGCGCTTCATCTTCGTCTCTAGAAAACACCGACGTCGCCGGCGAACAATTAATTAGCGTTGTTGCATAGCGAAAGGGGGAGCGACCAAATGAGGGTGAGGAAATTAAATAGGGTTTCATTTCCGAAATTGTAAATGTAAATACCTAACGTTTTTTAGGTTTGGATTTGTCTTGGACCGACCAGGCCCAATCTAGAATAGTGTTAGTTTCAGGCTTAGTATTATATAATCACCTCCCACATCCCACCCAAATTTATAATTTACTTTTTAAATAAAACTTTTAATATTTAATATTATATCTTTATTTATTTACATAATTTAAATTTCATGTTTTTTGTATGATATGTTATTATAATTATATTTAAAAAAAAATAGTTGGATATAATTCTAAGTTCAATTGCTTAAATTTTATTTAACTTCTTTTTCAATTATATTAATTGATTGATATAAATCAAATATTATAATATAAGATAAACTAATGTAAATGTAATTATATTATACCATTCATAATAAATTAATAAATCAAAAGACATAAATGGAAAGATAGTGTTGTAATCCCCTATATTACTAATAGGGAGTTTTTTTTGCCTATGTGTCGCCTCCACAATCATTTTGCTGAGATGTCGCTTGGTGGTTAAGTGTGGTACACATGTCTTTATTTTGTTAATTTCATTTAAAAAGAAAAAATGATGTGTAATGATATTATTGGGTAAAGAAGACATGTGATAATAAAATGATGTGTGTAAAATCTATGTGTCAAGACTATGTTTAATTTTAACTTAAAAATAGAAACTTTGATTTTTGACTAATTAATTGCACTTATCCTTTTATAAGTTTTTTCCTAAAGCTTTATTAAATTACTAAAAATTAAGTTACTAAAAGTTAAATGGAAAGATAATTGACAAGTGTAATATTAATTAAAAGTAATTATTTTTGTAATTTATTAATAATTATCTAAAATATGAAATGTATTTATTAAGGCATATATTATTAATAATATATTTAGTAAATTCAATTAACTATGGAGTAATATTTACTATTCATTATTCCTCAATTACTATTGATGCGTCGAAAAAGAACGCTTACGGATATAGATCGTTCTCTTACGAGCACTATTAATCACGAGTCCAATCTCTCGTTGAATCCTTGGCAATCTTCGAGTAAATCTCCTCGGGAATCCGAAAATAACCTGCAAAAGTACGCCGGAGGGGGGCTCCGGCGTATAAGCTCCGACGCTCAAGTCAGATTCGATTGTAGGCGAAATCAGAGAGGAATTCCCCTTTATATCTAGGGAAATTCCGGCGAATATAGTGGAGTTTTTCCTCAGATCAGTGTATAATTCGTGTAAAAGTATGTAAAGTATGTATATGTTAAAGAACTTAACTAAGAATATGGAAATAACCTTGTTTATATACCTGGCCCCTCTCTGCGGAGAGGGGAAGACTTCTTCTCCCTATATTCTCGGCCCATTCCCATAAATCCAGCCTCAAATCCCTAAGGACCCGGCCTCTCTCCCTGAAGACTTGGTTCTTCAACTTATCGGCTCCTACTTTCGTGGGTTTTGAACTGTTCCTTTTGACTTGGCTCAGAAAGATGGACTATACGTTCCATATTTGGGCTGGATCCTTCCAGGCCCCAGGGCTATTAACTTCTCCAAATATGGGCCAAAGGCCCACTCACCCTGATATCTCTAATTTCCCTACTTAAGCCCAGGGGTGTATTAATCCTGTTTCTTCGACGTATTGACCTAATCACAACTATCATAATTTATCCCGTTTCCACGTGTCGACTTCTCAGAGAGCGACATATTTATCTACATCAACCACTCCCCCCTACTCTCATAAAAGGAATAATTTTTAGGAGAGTAGGAAAACAATAACCCTGGGATAAATACCAAAGAAATATTTTATTCCTAAAACTTGAAATACCCTTCACAATATCTTATCGATTTGATTCCCTTCGCAATAATTACCCTCAGAAAGCGTCACGGCTTTTGCACTTCTACACGCAACTTTGCCCTCGAATCCCGTATTCACGCGTTCCTTCCTAATCCAACATCAGGCCGCCGTTTTCACTTCACGCGCCTTTTGATTGGGGGGAACATTTAATTCTCCTTGGGTTTCTCCTTTCTCTTTCCAGCGTAATTATTCAAAATCCCTTTTTTCCACCGAAAATCCCCTTTTCCTTCTTTCAAACTCATCCATTCTTCATCTTCGTTTCTACTTCTGCGAACTTAACTCCTCTAAGCACGTTCAGCGGCCGTTCCGTCACCATTCTTAAAACCGACTTTCTCCAGGTATCTATTCCTTCCTTTCTTCTCTCATTTACAATATCCGCATGTCATCCTCTTCAGACTCCATTTCCATGGAGAGTTCTACTTCCGATTCGCTTCCCCTATTTCCCCTAACTGATCAGGCTTTGGAGGACAAAATTTCTGGTCCTTCGATTCTCACTCCCGAGCGCGTAGCCGCTTTTCTTCGTTCAGGGATTTTTCCCGGTGATTATTCCGTTAGGGCTGCTCATGAGAAAGAGCGTCCTAACTTTCCAGGTCATAATACCTTAGCCTTTTGGGAGGCTCAACTAAAAGCGGGTCTTCGTTTCCCAATCCATCCTTATCTTTGTGAAATTTCCACTTATCTCCGTATACCTTTGAACCAATTTACTCCCAATGCCATACGTGCGATGTTAGGTTTTTATATCCTAATGAAGGGAAATGGTGGGGATCCTTCGGCTCAACTCTTTCTTACCCAGTACGTATGCAAGTTCGCAGACGGATTCTTTTATGCTAGTGGTCGTACCTCCAGGACCGGCAAGTTCATGGAAAAGCTCCATGAGGGAGTCCAGGACTGGAAAGACTACTATTTCTTTGTTACAAATCCTCTTCCTTGGGAATTTCCTCATGAGGGATGGATTTATGAGAATCCTGGGGTACCCCGTCCTCCTCTTTCAATTTGTTCTTCTTTAAACCTGGATGTGATGAACCACTTAAACGATCATGTCTCTGTTCATGGCTTTTTTGATGTAATGGGTATCTGTAAAAATCCTAGAGCTCTCTCTCATTTTGGTTTTGGTCGCTCCGATTACCCTTTAGGTCCCGATGATGGTAATACCATTTCCTTTCCTGAGTAGTGTCTTCCGAATTGGAGATGCCTTGTTTATTTAATGTCGTTTCATATTTCTTTGTGCAGCTATGAGTTGGTTAACTCAGATTTCGCGTGATGCCGCCCCTCTCTCAATGGTTAATAAGTCTCCGGCCCCTGAAAGTTCTTCGAAAGCCCAGATTCCTCCTTCCCCAGTGGCACCTGCTACTGGGTCTGTTGCTAAGCGTACTCGTTCCTCTACTGAAAAGGCCATGGTTTCCACGTTGCCTCCTGTCTCCGATGCTTCCAAGAAAAAGAAGTCCAAGACCAAATCTTCCCGTCCTAACGTCACTTCCGATGCTCCAGATGAGATTAATGTTGACCATCTCTTGGCTTTTATAGAACGTTACACTCCGACTCCTGCCACGGAGGCCCTCAATGCTCTGTCCTTCGGGGAGCGGGTGGTGCATGCCGCTCATAGCTTTACCCAGGTATTCCCTTTGTGTAAACACATTTCTAAGTAATTTTAATAAGAAAGAGCGTACTTGTCTTACTTCTTTAGATAATTCATTGTGTAGTTTGGCCTCCTGTTCTCCAATGTGTCTGAACGAGCCCTTCAGTCCCTCTAGCTGGTGGATGACCTCCACAGCCAGGTAGAGTTGGAGAAGGTGAAGAAGGATATTCTCGAAGCAGAGTTACATGATGCTAATCAGAGGTGTAAAGTACTCCAAACAATGCTCTCGGGGGAGATTTCTTCGTTGAAGCAAGAGTTCGGTAAGCGGGTGGAACAGCTGAAAGTCACTCTTCCTCAAGCTGGTATGAATTTGTGCCTAGACTCCCTGTTTACCTCTGCCGCAGGTCAAAAATTTCTAGGTACCTTGCATCAGGAGTGGCTGGAGGCCTTTCTTCAGAGTAGCAGCTTTTTGGGAGCGATGGGCGCATATATCCCACATTTCATTGATCATGGATTTTCCAACGCTGTGGCTGAACATTCCGCTCCGGGATTTAATGGTCAGTATACCCGTGCCCTCCGGTTAGATGAACTGGACACTCCCCCTAAGTTCCCTGGAGATGCTAAAGAAGACATCAATACTCCCTGGTGGTTACCTGGGATGAGGAAGGCGATCTTGGAGCTGAAGGATGCTTCCCTGAAATTAGATGATCTTACGCCGGCGAAGGATATGGCTTTCCCTATCCATGTGGAAAACCCCACTCCAGTGGCTACCGTGGCAGCGGGTGCTTTGATGGAAAAGGCAGAGGGAGGCGATTCCAGTGGGCGAGCTGAGGAGGCAGGAGAAGGTTCCGAGGGGAAGAATGATGTTTCCCTCTCTTCATAACTTTGATTCTCTGATAACACTTTGGTACTATTAAAACACTTTTTATTTTTTTAAGGCCTTTAAGGCCTCCTTTTGGTATTTTCCGGAGACTCCACACTCCGGGGTTTTTCTGTGGGGGGCTTAGGCATGGTGCCTTAAGTCTTGAATATTTCTGCTTTTCTTCCGCTTAATATCGTACCTGCACATTTATCACTTGGCATGCATACATATATATATATATATATATATATATATCTGACTATGTTATTAGATGTGTAACGTAATATCCGTCTTGCTTATGAATCTAGCATGTTTTCAGCGTTTTCTTGACACGTAAAGGCTCTAAAGCTCCTAGGGAAACCTTAATGAGGAGATAGGGTTGATATCCCTGTACTTACTTGGTGATTTGCTAATGTTTCCAGTCTTTCTCTTAACACTAGAGTTTTAGGGATTGTCCTCTCCCCTAGGTCAGAATTCGTAGGGATTATACTCTCCCTTAAGTTGTTTATACTCGTGAGAGTTGTTTATACTCATAAGAGTTGTTTATACTCGTAAGAGTTGGTTTATACTCGTAAGAGTTAGTTTATACTCGTAAGAGTTAGTTTATACTCGTAAGAGTTGGTTTATACTCGTAAGAGTTGGTTTATACTCGTAAGAGTTAGTTTATACTCGTAAGAGTTCTTAGGGATTATACTCTCCCTGAAGTTTAGAATGTTTAGGGTTTATACTCTCCCAAAAGTTAGAATTTGTAGGGATTATACTTTCCCTTAAGTTGTTTATACTCGTGAGAGTTAGTTTATACTCGTAAGAGTTAGTTTATACTCGTAAGAGTTGTTTATACTCGTAAGAGTTGGTTTATACTCGTAAGAGTTGGTTTATACTCGTAAGAGTTGGTTTATACTCGTAAGAGTTGGTTTATACTCGTAAGAGTTAGTTTATACTCGTAAGAGTTTGTTTATACTCGTAAGAGTTTGTTTATACTCGTAAGAGTTTTGAGAGTCGCTAGGGATAGGGTTTATCGACGAGTTAATCATGTTTTCCGCTGCTGTATCCCCTACTCCCCCTAGCTTTAGAGGCTGTCGTGAATAGAAACTTTAGGAATTTTTCCTAGGTATTCTCTATTCGGGCATTTATGAGTTGGTGTAAATATCTCTATCTTGCAATGTCCCTATCATAGTACATTTCAGTTTTCAAAACATATTCGTTACTCCAACACTCATTATGCAGGCCCTTAACAGTTATCTTAACACGGTATTAACATATGAGCAACATTCCATCATAAAATCAGCATACAAGAGTCATCTCATCATAGTATTAACATGCATTTAGCTGAAATTTTATCAAAACTGGTGCTCCATTGATCAAAAGTGTTTATCAACATAGGCAGATAAGGGGAACCTATGCCGGCCTCATTAAAAACCTCTCCGTGGTAAAACCCCAAAGGGAAACCCACGTAGAGGGAAAAAGAGTGCCGGTGAAGCAGTTATTCGAATAAGAAATAAACGTTCAAAAGTGTTCATAAAGAGAGAGGAAGTAGGGGAATAACACCTTCCTCAAACATAAAACCTCTTCAAGTGGCACACGTTCCATGGCCTTAGTATCTCTTTCCCTGTCATGTCTTGGAGCTTGTATGCTCCGCCTTTTAGTACCTGTATCACCCTGTACGGGCCTTCCCAATTGGGTTCCATCTTCCCAGTGTTCTTCAAGGCATCTGCTCTCCGAAGGACTAAATCTCTGACTTTAAAGGAACGAGGGATTACCCTGCGATCATATGCTGCCTTGATCCGACTCTTGTACCTCTCTGCTTTTAATCTTGCCATCTCCCTCTCTTCATCTACCAGGTCTAGCGCCTCTCTCATCAATTCTTCATTTCTTTTTTCTTCAAAATAGGTGATCCGGTGCGATTTGAGTCTGGCTTCAGGAGGTATCACTGCCGCTGCCCCATATACCAAGTAGAAGGGAGATTCGCCCGTAGCTGTTTTAGGGCTGGTCCTGTAGGACCAGAGAACGTTGTCTAACTCCTTCACCCATTTCCCTCCTACCTCTTCCAATCGCGTCCGAATACCATCCACTAAGATTCTGTTTGTAACTTCCACCTGCCCATTAGCTTGTGGATGGGCTACTGAAGTAAACCTCTGTGTAATGTTCCATCTCTCGCACCATCTCCTTACTTTCTCTCCATTGAATTGCGTTCCGTTGTCGGAAACCAAGATTCTGGGTACTCCAAACCTGCAACAAATATGTCTAGCAAGGAAAAGAATTACATTGTCTTCTTCAATTTTGGCTAAGGGCACAGCCTCTACCCATTTACTGAAATAATCTACGGCTACTATCAAAAAATTTCTCCCTCCTTGTGCCAAGGGGAAGGGTCCCACCAGATCTATTCCCCATTTGGCGAAGGGACAGGGCGAATACATAGCCCCCATTTCCTCTGCTGGTACTCGTATTAGAGGTCCATTCTTCTGACACTTCTCACACTTCTTCACATATTCTCTAGCATCCCTGATTATGTTAGGCCAATAGAAACCTGCCCTAAATACTTTCTTCACCATGGTCTGGTAACCCTCATGGCTGGATGCGCAACCTTCATGGATGTCCTTGATCACTAGCTCTGCTTCTCTTCTTGAAAGACACTTCAAATAAGGTTGAGTGAAGGACCTCTTGTACAATTGGCCTCCTAGGATGCAATACTTCCTTCTCCACGCTTTGGCCTCTCTGGACATTGGGGTTATTGGACCCCTGTTCAATTCTTCCCATATTTCTTTCCTCCAATCATCCCCTGCGGTTATCTCTCCAATCAGGGTTTCCGTAGCTACTTGATCAGCTACTAACAGGGTTACCTTTCCGTCTCCTTCGAATTCAGTGGAACTAGCTAGTTTGGACAGTCCATCTGCTTTCACATTCTCTTCTCTGGGTACCTGTACTACTTCAAACGTATGGAATTTATTTTTTAATTTCTTTACTTCCTCTAGATAAGCGATCATTCTCTCATCTTTGGCGAGGTACTCCCCCATGACCTGTTGTACTACCAGCTGCGAATCGGAGTACAGGGTGACTTTCTGCGCCCCTAACTCTGCTGCCATGTTAGCCCCTCTAATCAAGGCCTCATATTCTGCACCATTGTTTGAGGTTGAGAACCGGAATTTAACAGCGATCTGTACTTCTTGGCCATCAGGGTCAATCAACACTATCCCTGCTCCGCATCCCAAGGCGGATGCTGAGCCATCCACGTATACCTTCCATCCCTGTTCTTCTTCCACTCTGGTAGACTCTTGAATAAAGTCTGCTAACGCTTGAGCTTTGATGGCTCTCCTTGGTTCATAGTCAATATCATATTCCTGCAATTCCACTGCCCACCTGACCATTCTTCCTGATAAATCTGCTCTTCCCAGTGTCTGCTTCAATGGGAAGTTAGTCCGCACCATCACTTTATAAGATAGGAAGTAAGGGCGTAATCTCCTAGCTGTTACCACCACTGCCAGGGCTGCCTTCTCCACCTCTGAATACCTTGCTTCCGCTCCTTGGATGACCTTGCTCACATAATATATGGGCTGTTGTGTGGAACCTTCCTCTTTCATCAAGGCAGTACTCAGAGAATGTTCCCCTACTGAGAGGTATAGGAGTAGAACATCTCCCTGAGTGGGCTTGGTTAACTTCGGGAGTTGTTCTAGATGGAGCTTCAATTCCTCAAAAGCCTTCTGGCATTGTTCATCCCATTCGAATCTTGAGCCCTTCCTTAGTGTTCTGAAGAAGTGATGGCTCTTTTCCGCTGATTTTGCTATAAATCTGCTAAGGGCTGCGATCCTGCCGTTCAAAGTCTGCAACTCCTTCAGGTTTCGAGGGGGTTGCATGTCAAGGACCGCTTTTACCTTGGCAGGGTTAACCTCTATTCCTCTTTGCGTCACCATATATCCGAGAAATTTCCCTGAACCTACTCCAAAGGAACATTTAGCGGGGTTAAGTTTGATACCGTTCTCTCTAATTACCTGAAAGATTTCCTTCAGGTCATCAATGTGTTCCTCTGCTTTGATGCTTTTAGCTAGCATGTCGTCTACATAAACCTCCATATTTCTCCCTATCGGACCTCGGAAAACCGAGTCTACCATCCTTTGATAGGTGGCTCCTGCATTTATTAGTCCGAACGGCATACGTACATAACCAAAAGTACCACACGTTGCAATAAAGCATACCTTGGGTATATCGAGGGGGTTCAACTGGATTTGATGGTACCCCTGATAAGCATCAATCATGCTGAGCAATTCGAACCCGGATGTGGCATCCACCAATTGATCAATCCTAGGCAGGGGATAGTGATCTTTAGGGCAAGCTTTGTTCAAGTCTCTGAAGTCGATGCACATCCTCCATTTGCCGGCTCCCTTAGATACCACCACTGCATTCGAGAGCCACTCAGGGAACTGCACTCTCTTCACGTGCCCTGCATTCAACAATTTGTCGATTTCCTCTTTTACAATGAGGTTCTTCTCTTTGCCGAAGTTCCTCAACTTCTGTTTCACGGGCCTAGCTTTGGGATCCACATTCAGGTGGTGTACTGCTATTTCTGGAGGGATACCCGTCATATCCGTCGCCGTGAATGCGAAGATGTCTGCATTCTCCTGGAGGGTGAGTATCATCTTTCTCTGGAGCTCAGGGTTCATATTCGTACCTATCCTGGTTGTAAATCCCTCATTTCCTGGGTAGAGCTCGATGCTCATTAACTCCTCGTCTGCTTTAGCTTTGGGTTGCTCTTGCACTAGCTCCCCCACTTTCTGTCTCTTCAGCTCAGGGTCTCCGCCCTTAAATCTCTCTATTCCCCTGAACACGGCCCTGTCCGCTATCTTGACCGATTCCACGTAACACTTCCTTGCCTGATATTGATCGCCACATATCTCTCCCACACCCCCCGAGGCAGGGAACTTCATCTTCATGTGGAAGGTGGAGATCACTGCTTGAAAAATATTCAAGCTTGGCCTTCCCATTACTACGTTATAGGAAGATGGGACATCTACAATCAGGAATTCTATGACTTGTACTCGACGGTTAGGGGCAACTCCTAACCCTACTTGCAGTAACGCTGAACCGAGGGGTTGAATAGCTCCCCCTGAGAATCCATAAAGAGCGGTTTCCACCGGTCTAAGCTTTATATTCAGGTCCATCTTTTTAAAGCACTCCAAAAACATGATATTGGCAGAGCTTCCAGTATCTACAAAAATCCTTGCTACATCGTATCCCGCTATATCCGTAGTAATGACTAATGCGTCATTATGAATCTCTCTGGGTTCCCCTGCGTCTTCTGGCCCGAAATGGATGTCCGGACCTTCTGCCATCTTTCCCACCTCATGGTGCTCTACATTCCTCTCGTTCTTCAGCGACCGAACGCTCTGCTTTCTCTGCCTGAAGGAATCCCCATCAGCGGGGCCTCCCATAATCATGTGGATAGTTCCCCTCTTCTGGGGAGGGGGTGGTGGCTCCTCATTGCCCTTCCTCTGATCTCTTCTATCATCTTTCTGCTTCCCCTCAGGGTCCTTTCTCTTCTGACCCCTGGGGCCTTGTCGGTCTCTGAAAATAAACTCTTTCAGGTGACCTGCCTGAATCATCCTCTCTATCTCATCCTTCAGATGCCAACATTGGTTGGTATCGTGGCCATAATCGTTATGGAACCTGCAGAATTTGTTTGACTTAGGATTTTGGGGACCTCTGCTTCTTGAATAGGGGAATTTCATATCCGGATGATCCCCTGCCACCTCTAGGACTTCGGTTGGCTCTATCCTCAAAGGGGTATATCTCTTTGCCCCTCTCCTGGGGTTCCAGGGTGCAGCTTCCTCTCTTCTTACACTTTCCAATCTTCTGGAGCTCCGATATCTCTCTGGACTTGGCCTCCTAAGCGGAATTTCCTTCCTCCTTTCTCCATTACTCACTATCGTGCGGGTCTCCGAGCGTTTGGCTTTTCTTACCTCTTCCAGGGTGAGGTATTTTTCTGCCCTCCTTAACAATTCATCAAAAGTCCGAACTGGCTTCTTGACTAGAGACGTGAACAGATCTCCATCTCTTAACCCGTTGGTAAGGGCGTTAATCTTAACCTCTGAGGAGGCTGTAGGTACTTCCAGAGCTGCTTGGTTGAATCTTTTTAGGAAAGCCCTCAGGCTCTCATGCTCTCCCTGACGCATGTTGAATAAGGTAAGGGTAGCTCTAGGCTGTCTCCTAGCGCTGGCGAATTGATGCAGGAACAATTCGCTGAATTCAGACCACGAGTGCACAGTGTCTGGTCCCAGTTGAGTGAACCATTGCTGTGCAGCCTTAGACAGAGTGGTCAAGAACACTCTGCACTTAACGCCCTCTCCATATCGATGTAATAGAGCAGCATTCTCAAACCTCATCAGGTGCTCGTACGGGTCCGTGGTGCCATCATATTCAAAGTTCAAAGGTTTGAAATTAGAGGGCAGTTCATCTTGCAAAATACTAGATGAGAATTGATATCCAGTGGTATAAGAGGGTTTACTTACATTGTCAGTAATATGTTTCTGCATATCCCTCATCTCCTTCCGCAAGGCCTGTATCTGATCACTGACGGCTCCTTGATACGTGTCGTCCGTTCTTTCTCCCATCCCTGTATCTAGGGTGGTATCCCCAAGGACCCTTTCCACATCCCTCCGAGGGGGTCTTTCCAGGATGCTCCTTTCAGCCTGGGAATGTACCTTTTCTTCTGGGTTTCGAGGGGGATCCTCGTTCCTGGAAGGGACTGGAACCGAGTCAATGACCTGCTCTGGTGGATTTGGGCGTGTGCCCTTATGAGTAGGTTCGGGAGGGCGGAGTCCTCGAGCCGCAATTATTCTTTCCACTGATTGTGCGATCATTTCATCCAACTGATCTCGAGAGACAGTCAGGAGTTCCGGTTGAGCGCTAGGGTTATCCCTATTGATTCCACTCCCGGAAGCTCCCGAGGTGCCTGGTACATCTCCCTCCTGAGCAGGAGGGATATCCTCCGACGTATGATCTACAGACTGTTTCCCTAGATTTCGATTTAAGGGAAACCCTGGAGGAGGAATGTCTTCTGGTGTATGATCCACGGGTCGTTTCCCTAAATTTCGATTTAAGGGAAACCCTGGAGGAGGCGGAGGAAGAGGAGAAGGAGTGGAATCCCCTTTCTCCTTCGTCTGCTTCGTTGAATCATGTCCTCCACCCATTTAAGTACGGAACTTTTCTCACGCCTTAGCTTGAAAAATTTCCCACAGACGGCGCCAGTTGATGCGTCGAAAAAGAACGCTTACGGATATAGATCGTTCTCTTACGAGCACTATTAATCACGAGTCCAATCTCTCGTTGAATCCTTGGCAATCTTCGAGTAAATCTCCTCGGGAATCCGAAAATAACCTGCAAAAGTACGCCGGAGGGGGGCTCCGGCGTATAAGCTCCGACGCTCAAGTCAGATTCGATTGTAGGCGAAATCAGAGAGGAATTCCCCTGTATATCTAGGGAAATTCCGGCGAATATAGTGGAGGTTTTCCTCAGATCAGTGTATAATTCGTGTAAAAGTATGTAAAGTATGTATATGTTAAAGAACTTAACTAAGAATATGGAAATAACCTTGTTTATATACCTGGCCCCTCTCTGCGGAGAGGGGAAGACTTCTTCTCCCTATATTCTCGGCCCATTCCCATAAATCCAGCCTCAAATCCCTAAGGACCCGGCCTCTCTCCCTGAAGACTTGGTTCTTCAACTTATCGGCTCCTACTTTCGTGGGTTTTGAACTGTTCCTTTTGACTTGGCTCAGAAAGATGGACTATACGTTCCATATTTGGGCTGGATCCTTCCAGGCCCCAGGGCTATTAACTTCTCCAAATATGGGCCAAAGGCCCACTCACCCTGATATCTCTAATTTCCCTACTTAAGCCCAGGGGTGTATTAATCCTGTTTCTTCGACGTATTGACCTAATCACAACTATCATAATTTATCCCGTTTCCACGTGTCGACTTCTCAGAGAGCGACATATTTATCTACATCAACTATATATTTATATTTTTTTAGAAGTTTATTTGTTTAATTTTGTAAATCAAAATTATACAAATAATTTAATTTATACTATAGCGATCATTTATAAAAAAAAAAAAAAAAAGAATTAAGTTAGAATTATCTATTTAAATAATTATACAATTTTTTTTATTGAATTATGGTGATTATTATAGTCATTACATTTTTTTACAAGATCATAGAAATTACATTAATTTTAAAATTTATAGGCAATACCTCATTATAAAAAAAATTATTAATTAAATATTAACAAATAACTCACATATAATATTTTTTAAATTTTAGTATTATATACATATGTTAATTGTTGAATAAAATATAAGTTGTATCATTGATAATATTTTAATATTTAGACCGTGTGTTTGAAATCCCGCGTAACACGCGGTTCTATACTAGTTATATACTACTAGGGAGTTTAAATTGATGATGTGTCATTTTGTGGTTAATTTGACTTATGTGTCATTTTATGGTTGATTTGGCTTATGCACTACAAAATAATGGAGAAATGGCATCGGGGAAGGCATCGGATCTGCCGTCCCCAAAGATGAAGGCAACGGCTGCCGATGCCAATATGCTCGATGCCATTTAAATGGCATCGGATTTGGGGAAAACCGATGCGAAATGGCATCGGCAGGTCGCCGTTACCAAATGGCATCGGGGCCCACTGCCGATGCCATTTTGCATCGGGCCCATTGCCGATGCCTTTTTATTAAAATTTAAAAAACTCGAATCTGGGTTTCGAACCCAGGTCGATAGGCCACCAACACCCACCCCCACCACTGGGCCACCCCATTTTTCGAAAATCTGGCCATTTTCGCGATTTGTGGGGTTCGAACTCGGGACCTCGCGGTCTCGAAGGCTTTTGAGCGCCCCCTGTGTGCCGTTTAGGCTAGGAGCTGTTATTCGACATGTTGTGAATGCAATTAATATATATTCAATTTAATTTGAGTTTTTAATTCTTTAATTAATTCAATCCATTCTAACTTTAATTGTTCCTTATTAAATTATTTATCAAAGCATAACATAATTATTTCTAAATTATGTTTTTCAAATTAACTAAATTATGTTTTTCAAATTAAATAATTTATTTACGGTATCAATTCACACTATTTAAATTTATTCTAATCCTCAATTTACAACATTTAAATTCATTCTAATTTTTAATTTCACAACATTATAATTATTTTCACTTATACATTTAAATTTATTCTAATCACATCATTTAAATTCATTCTAATTTTCAATTCACAACATTAAATATATATAATTATTTTCACTTATCCATTTAAAAATATGAATTCACTTATCCATATAATTAAAAATATTTTCATCTATTATAAAATTATTCTCTAGTTCATTTTCAATTAAAATAACATCGTATCACAAACAACATTAATTATAATCATAATTAGCATGTTCACGTCAATTAAAATAACATCACACACAACATTAAAATAAAAATTAATCCTCAACGTCAATGTAATATAATAACATCACACGTAACAAAGTAATATAAAAATGTATCACTCCTCATCACCATCACCATCACCATAAGTGTAGAATATTTCATTTTAACAACCTTGATGTAAAATTAGGAATTTTTTAATCCCCAAGTGTAAAATATTTAATTTAACAAACTTGGTGTAAAATTAGGATTTTTTTAATCCATACGTGTAAAATATTTCATTTTAACAACTTGGTGTAAAATTATGATTTTTTTAAGTGTAGAATATTTCATTTTAACAACCTTGATGTAAAATTAGGAATTTTTTAATCCCCAAGTGTAAAATATTTAATTTAACAAACTTGGTGTAGAATTAGGATTTTTTTAATCCATAAGTGTAAAATATTTCATTTTCACAAAATTAGTAATTTTTAATCCCTAAGTGTAAAATATTTCATTTTAACAAACTTTGTGTAAAATTATGATTTTTTTTTTAATTTTTAAGTGTAAAATATTTCATTTTAACAATTTTGGTGTAAAATTATGAATTTTTTAATTCCTAAGTGTAAAATATTTCATTTTAACAACTTTGTGTAAAATTATGAATTTTTCAATCCCTAATTATAAAATATTTCATTTTAACAACCTTGATGTAAAATTAGAATTTTTTTAATCCCTAAGTGTAAAATATTTCATTTTTACAACCTTGGTGTAAAATTAGGAATTTTTTATTCCTAGGTGTAAAATATTTCATTTTAACAAACTTGGTGTAAAATTATGAATTTTTTAATTTCTAAGTATAAAATATTTCATTTTAACAAGTTGTAAAATTATGAATTTTTTAATTCCTAAGTGTAAAATATTTCATTTTAACAACTTTGTGTAAAATTATGAATTTTTCAATCCCTAATTATAAAATATTTCATTTTAACAACCTTATGTAAAATTAGAATTTTTTTAATCCCTAAGTGTAAAATATTTCATTTTCACAACCTTGGTGTAAAATTAGGAATTTTTTATTCCTAGGTGTAAAATATTTCATTTTAACAAACTTGGTGTAAAATTATGAATTTTTTAATCTCTAAGTATAAAATATTTCATTTTAACAAGGTGTAAAATTATGAATCTTTTAATGCCTAAGTGTAAAATATTTCATTTAACAACCTTGATGTAAAATTAGGATTTTTTCAATCATATCCCTAAGTGTAAAATATTTCATTTTAACAACCTTGGTGTAAAATTATGAATTTTTTAATTCCTAAGTGTAAAATATTTCATTTTAACAACCTTGTGTAAAATTATGAATTTTTTAATTCCTAAGTGTAAAATATTTCATTTTAACAATTTTGGTGTAAAATTAGAAAATTTTTAATTCCTAAAGGTAAAATATTTCATTTTAACAATCTTGGTGTAAAACTATGAATTTTTTAATCCCTAAGTGTAAAATATTTCATTTTAACAACCCTAAACCCCAAACCCTTTACCCTAAACTCCGAACCCTTTTTCCTAAATCGTAAACAATATATGTTGAGAAACGAGTATTCGGGGATAAGTTACCATATTGAATATAAATTCATAATACACATTTGAAGTTTGTTTATTAATGAAGTCTAAGTGTACACGTTGAAAAGAGTAGTCGGACCCTTTACCCTAAACCCTAAACCCTTTACCCTAAACTCTGAACCCTTTACCCTAAACTCTAAACTCTAAACCCTAAACCCTAAACCCTAAACACTATATGTTGAGAAACAAATATTTTTTAGTATATTAATTAAAAATAAGTAAAATTCATTTTAAGTAACATAATTTTAAGTAAAATCGATAAATTAATATAAAATATTACATTAGTTATTAAATATGATAAATTGGTAAATAGTTTATAAATTTATACATCTGTCGCTCTTAATTATGTATACTCACTTAAATTACGTTTAAAATCTTGAATTAATAATATATATATATATATATATATAATAGAAAAATATCGTGTGTTTGTAGATAGAAAACTAATATCTATGTAAAAATATTTTATGTGACTAGATTTGATAAATACCATAAAATAAAAGAAAGGGAGATAAATTTACCAAATAGCATCGGCCATTAAATGCCGTTACTAAATGGCATCGGGGCCCACTGCCGATGCCATTTTGCATCGGGGGGGCCGTTACCAAATGGCATCGGGGCCCACTGCCGATGCCATTTTGCATCCCGATGCCATTTCGCATCGGGGCCCACTGCCGATGCCATTTTGCATCGGCCATTAAATGCCGTCCCCTTTTCGCATCGGTCGGCCTGTCGTTGCCATTTGCCGATGCCTTTTCAGTAATATTTTGTAGTGATGTGTCATAATTTAATGAAGTTGTTAAATTTAAAAAGTATGACGTGTAATTAAGTTATTGGTTGAGTAAGATATGATTCATACACCCTTTCAAAATATTATATTCTTATTAACTTATTAATACAATAATAATAGGGTGAAAAATAAAAAATACCCTTTAAGTAAATTGTTGGACACTAAATGCATCCCCTTTACTGGACACATCCTCTTTTATCATTCCTTCGCCTTTCCCCCTAAATGATGGATTATTTGGCATTCATTGTAACTCCATTCAAATGAATTACTCCCCCTTTCCAAATAATTTGTACGATTCGACTGATACACTTTAAAAAAAAAAATTAGTGGTTGTTGATGTGAGATAAATGAGAAGTATTTTAAGTGATTTAGTGAGATGTAAAATGAATTCGGTGGAGTGTAAAGTAAAATGTAGATAAAGATGAGTGACAATTTTAAAAATAAAATTATTTTGGAAAGATATTAATTTTATAGAGTATTTTCATATTAAGAGTTTACAAGTAATCTTGAAGCGTACCAAAAAAAAAAAAAGTACAAATAATAGCAGAACGGAGGAAGTAACATATTAGAAGCGGGGATTGGTCTCCGGACCCAATACCAAGTTACCAACTAATGCAAACCAAAGGACTAAGAAAATGTGAACTTTAGTTCATTTTAACTTTTTAAGAATACTTTGTATACACACCAAAGTAAAAAAAAAAGTATTTAATTTTCGTAAAATTACTGAATATTATACGTAAAACGTGAATGGATGTAATTATCCGTTAATTCGAAATGAATAACAGCAGAACACAAATAAAATATGATAAAAGTAAACAAAGGCAATATTTTTAATAAAATCAACATTGATATTAATTTTTTATTAATATTTCTTTCAAATCTCATAAACTATCATGTATGTATTTGAAATTCCATGCAATTATTTCATATGCATTATAACCATTACCTGAAGATTCAAATGTGCCTATAATTAGTGGTTGAAGCAGCCATAAACTTTGCAATATAATACAATTAGTAAAATAAAAATCACTATAAAATATTAATGGCCATTATATAAATCTTTTGGTCAACATGATTAAAATATATAATATTAGTTTAATAATAAAAATTTCAGCACTAAGTGGTGTTTTGGTCCTTGATCATAACGTTTATATCCTTGGATAAGATTTAATTTTTTATGAATGTCCCCCATTCAATGCAATGTATTAATATTATATATATTAAAGTATTTGGGCTCACAATGAGTTAATATGGATTATTTAATTCATTTATTTGGGCTAGTTTTGGGTGAGATCGTCTCACGGAATGAGATCCGTAAGACTGGTCTCTTTTAACCCTTATGTAAAAAAAATGATATTGTTTAATTAAAAAGTGATAATGTTTAAGTGAAAAGTGATAATCACTTTTATTAAAAACATAGAGATGGAACTTATCAAGCACAGAAAAATTCTCTACAAAGGAAACTTACATGACCCTACACAACCAGAACCGGGATACTCAAATAGAAGACAGATTGCTACAAGGTTTCAAGTGCATATGGAAGAATTTTTCCCCACCAAAAGTAAAGGCACACGCATGGAGACTACTTTGGGAACGACTACCCACAAGGACAAACCTCAGAAGACGGAATATTCTCAACCAAAATGACGACACAAGGTGTGTTTTCGGCAAAGCATATGAAGAAACTGAGCAACATATTTTCTTTGAATGCACCCACATCTATAAACTATGGGTGGACTGCCTGACATGGCTCGGAATATCGACTGCACTACCATCCGAGCCCCTGAGCAATATGACAGGTTTCGGCGGCATCATGAGAGGAAATAATAGTATGAAGAACGCAACATGCATATGGCTTTGTATGGTGTGGCAAATCTGGAAATGGAGAAACGCAACAATATTCAGGAACGAGATACTTTCAATCCCAAAATTTAATGAAGAACTCAAGGCGAGACTATGGAGTTGGTTTACCATTAAATATCCCACCTGATGCAACTTTTCTTTCAAAGACTGGGTTGTAGATCCTCTTAGATGCATTGGTTGAAAAAGGGGAACGGGATAATGCTTCTAGTTTTGTAATTATGTAATCAGTTTTTGGGTATCACTTGTACCCATTTTCAATGAATAAATACATTTACCGATCATTATCACTTTTTAATTAAACACTACTATCCTTTTTTTTTTATAAATAAAAAATTTGAAAAAAAAAGGGTTATTCTAACCAAAATTTTAAAATATAAATTAAAAGGGATCCGTGAGTCTCACACAAGTTTTTACCCATTTATTTTGAATAGATTTGGAATATGCACTTAAATAAAAGCACAAATGTGACTCTATTCTCGTAAAAATACTGAATATTGTATGTAAAATATAATTAAACGCGCGTGATAATCCTTTAATTTGAGATGAATACTCATAAAATAACAAATAACACATGAAAGTGAATAAACTTTCATGAAATAATAATGTACGTATATATTCATAATATGAAATAGAAAATGAGAAATTAAATATAATAAAATCAACTCAAATTTTAGATATTAAACTAGAAGACCCCCATAAATTTCCAAAGAAGTTTATATGTAATGTGTTTAACAAATTATCAAATTAATTTACCCAACTCAATTAAACGAGTACTCTTTACTTAGACTTTTTTTCGCAATTAATGTAATTTATTTATTTGAAAATTAAATTGCACATTTATTTGAAAATTAATTGTGAGGCATACCAAATCTTATGAGATACACACGTAGAAATAAATAAAGACAACCATACACATTAAAAATTTTAAAATAACGAAATAAGTAGGAAAAAATGAAATAAAATAAAACTTGGAAAGATATACAATCATACACGTCTTAAAAGGAAATTACATTTGTGTAATTTAAAAAGCCGATCCTTCCAAAAATGAAGAATGATTGTAGATGCTCTATTTAAATAAATAAAAACTCCATTTTAAAAGATGGTTGGAGATGATCTAACACGTGTATTTTTAATACGTAATTAAATATTACGTATATACACAGAAAGGTATATGCAAATAAATTTACAAGCGGGTAGAAAAGATCTCTCTAAAAAAAAATTCACGAAAGGTAAATAGAAAAATGTATTCTCATGTATATGTTACTATAAAGATTATAGTCGTATAAATTACTTTTTAGAACTCCTTATCATACCTAATTGTATCTATAAGTTGGTAAAAAATAAATTTAATTGCAGAAGTAAATTATGATGTTAATCATAAATTAAATAAATGTTAAAAGATGGTCCAAATTACAAGTATATCCTTTGAAATCTTAGAAATTGAATTTGGACCAAGTGGAGAGTATCACTTGCAAAGCAAATCTTTGAAAGATTTCAGATTTTTAATTTTATTGACTATTATTGTGGAATAATCCAAGTGTCAAATAATTTGGAATTGAGTCCAAATTTGACCTACTGTACGTGCAACACTTTCGCAATGTCCCCATTTATTGACTATCTAATTATTTCGTTTTTACTTTCCGCCTTCAACAAAATATAATTAAATTATTTCCCTAATCATAGCAATGCTGGTGCCTACATCTCTCTCTCAACCAGTCAATTTATGAAGTAACACTAAAAATGTTATTTGATTAATCGAGTTTAGTACTTAAAGTTTGAACTCTAATCGAATCAAGTTCGGCTTGATTACATTAATGAAAAGAAAAACGAGCTTGATTCGATTCATAAACGAGTATAATGAGCTTAATGAAATTAAAAAAAGTTTATAGATATCGAGTCCAACGGACGAACTTAAACTAGCTTATTAGTCAATCGAGTATAGCTCGAGTTCATGATTTATGAACACGTGCGAGCAAAGTTCGGATCTTAACGAGTCGAGCTCACGAACAACTAGATTCTCTTAACAATACTTTACACCAATACGTTTTATAGTTACGAAGATACGTCCATAATATATTGAAAAAAATCAAAATTGTATTGTGACATAAGCAGGGGCGGAAGCACATATTGCTCGGGGCTCTCCTATCCCCCATTCACCCTTTTATATGTATATAATTTATTTAATTTTTTTGTATTTTTTCTTAAATTAAGTAAAATGATGTTATCTTAATTTAATAAATTATTTAGCAGTGAGTTTATTGTAAAAGTCGTCTCAAAATAAGTTTTTTTTTATATTTATATATAAAAATGATTATTTTGTATGTATTTTAATTACAAAACAAATCTCAAAATAATTATATTTTACATATTTGAAACTATTATTGATAAAAACATAATCAATTTTTTAATTATTTTAGTATTTTTTGAAACACACGCGTTTGCAGGGACGAACACAAGATTGACGGTGAAGGGGGGCCAATATAATATTGTTCAACATTATTATATGTTTGTTAATGAAATTAAAATATTTGATAATGTTTGTGGTTAAAAATATCAAAATGTAAAACTCTATATATAATTTATAATCATTTGAGTTGAAAATTAAAAATAATAATGAATGGTAAATAAAAAGAAAATTAAATTTTTAAAAAGAATATGAAATCTAGAAAAATTATGTATGTGTTTCTACTACTTGTGTTGTGAACTTGCTAAAGAGAAACTTAACTAATGAAAAATAAATTATGGCCACCCCAAGCATAAGCATGGTTCCGCCCCTTCACTTTGCAATCCCTTAAAAAAATTGATGAAGAAAATATAATTGGTATTTTAATAATGTGTATGATATTTTCTTTAATTTTACCTTCCACTAAATAAAATAAATAAATAAAATATTCATTGTTCATTAATTTTGTCAATTATTAAAACTAGACAACACAATATAACAAGAAAATTAATACAGAGTACATTTTTCTTGCAACTTAACATCATCATTATTATATATATATATATATATATATATTAATGTATTTGAAAATTTTACTAATTAATATTAATGTATTTGATGCAAACACTTAATTTTAATATTTAATTTAAAATCTTTAATTCAATATTTAATCAAATTAATTAGAATTTTAATTGTATACATACCACCAATAACCAATTGCACCCCATAAATTTAAACCAACCATTCCACATTCCCTAAATCGTAATTGAGTTTGGTCTCCGTCAAACAATCTCAACAAGACATTAAATTAAATTATCAAATTATGGATAACTAATATTTATCAGTATCAGCCAATGAAATCTACGTGACAATTAGTTTATTGAATGTTTTGTAGTTGCACATATATATCTACATTATTTACCCAAAAAAAAAAAAAAAATCAATTAAAAAAATAAATAAATTGTGAGAATAACAAAAATGTTGAATTACTTTTTAACTTAAAAATAATATTTCATCCGTTCACATAAAATGTGTTTATTTCTTTTTACACAGTTTTAAAGAATATTATTTATTTATGTATAAAATATTAGATAAAATCAAAATAAATAAAATAAAGTAAGTATGAATATTTAAAAAGAAAAATAATACTCCCTCCGTCCCGTGATTACTTGCACATTTTCCTTATTGGGACGTCCCAAAATTACTTGCACACTCTTAATATGAAAATACCTCATAAAATTAATAACATCACAACATCATTTTATTTTAAAATTTATCACTCTTTTTTCCCATACATTTCACTTTATACATTATCAAATCCACTTTACACATCATCAAATTACATAAAATACCCCTTTTTTTATCTTACATCATCAACCATTAAATTCATTTTTCTTAAACAACGTGCCGATCAAACTATGCAAATTATTTCGGGACGGAGGGAGTATATTTTATGTGAATGAATAGAGTAATAATACTTTTTAGGTTGGTCTGCTATGGACTCGAGTGCATGTTATGCACCCTAGTCCATGTTGCATTTTTCAGTTTTACTGACTTACACTTTTTGGTAAATGGTGTTGCACTTTTCAATTATTAAACTGTATAATAATATTTTTAGTAATAATTGAAAAGTGCAACACCATTTACCAAAAATTGTAAGTCACTAAAACTGAAAAGTGCAACATGGACTAGGGTGCATAACATGCACTCGAGTGCATACTTAGACTTTACGATACTTTTTTATTAAAAATTGATAGTTTAAAGTTGTTTTATATGACCATATTATGATTTTGAATCTTGAAATACTCGTGGATTAAGGTTTACAAGATCATCAATACATGAAACAATTCTAAGCTCTAGATCTTCAAAACCACATCGAATCAACTCGGCATCGTTGCCCCAACCAATCGCGAGGAAGAGGAAAACGAGTGAAACCTTTGTCCACCAAAAGAGCACAGATCTTCATTCTTCAATACGAGACACCCCACACTAAGGTCTCAACATATAAAAAAAATAGAGATAAAATATACAGCCAAAGGATCACCCAGCACCGAAAATTCTCAAGAGACATTCAAGTCACAATCTCCAACAGGTCCCAAAAGAGGGGAAAAACGGGGTCCCAAACGAGGGGAAAACGGGGGGCCGCATATAGCGTAGAGGAGTCGGATAAAACCGACGGCAACAGAAAGTAAAAAACTAGGAACATAATACTACCAAAACATAAAAATAAATCTATCTAAAACAATAAAAAAGGAGAACAACCGATAAATTATCCAAACGGTCACCGTGGCTCCGTTAGGACTAATCTACCTGTTGAACCCTAAGTTAAATCATGGACTGAAGAGAAAAAAACCTAAAGGAAGGCGGGTGCAGTGGCGGTGAAAGACGACGGAGGCGGCGGTGGAAGGCGACGGAGGCGGCAACGTTAGGGTGATTTCTAGGTAGATCTAGACAGATCTGTACTCATTTCGAGCATAGATGGTATAGGAAAGGTGGACGGTAGTGGTGGTACACCCCTTTACACGGCGGCGGCGACGAGCACGCCGGAAGCGAAAAACCTTCGTCACTCTACATACCTTCAAATCTGAAAAGATGGGAGTAGGAGGGAGAGTGAATGGAGGGCAGTGAGAGGCGGCGTTAGGGTTGGTGGGCGGCGGGTGAGTTGGGGCTAGGGTTATTTTAGAGAGAGAGAATGAATTAGTAGCCTTATTTTGTTTTTGTACCATAAATAAAAATGAAGTTGATTTCACGCTAAAAACTACTTCCTCTATACCATAGTATCTTTAGCACTTTTTTTTTTTTTTTTTTTAATGTCCCACATATTTAAAATTGGAAACCCTCGATAAACTTGACTTTTACGATATCAACAATTTTAAATAAAATGTCATTACTTTTAAACTTTTTAATATACATAAGTTGTTAGACTAAACGATTAGTTTAATTAGTTAAATTGGGTCATATTAAGTTGTAATCATATTTGTTGGTTAACTAAAGTCTTCTTGTATAAATTGGGTCAAGTGCCTTTTACTTTCTATTATTGAAAAATTATTTCCACTTTTACATAAGTCAACTATTTTATTTACTTTATACATAAAGATTTACAAAATTATCTTTAAATTTCTATCATATTATTACACTTTTTTAAAAAGTGTGTTCATTTACGTGTAAAAGGTATTGCATGAGTATCATTAACAATGTTTCTATAGTAAATTTTTGTTGTCACTATCTCTATCTTGTACTCCCTCCGTCCCGGAGAAAGCTCCACAAGAGCTCCGGACACGGAGATTAAGAAATACTAATATAATAAGTAGACGTATTAGAGGTGATGTAATTGAGAAAGAGAAAAATATAGTTAAATGTGAGGGAGAATAGTTACAAAAAAAAAAAAATGAATGAGTAACTTTTATTCGGACGGACGAAAAAAGAAAATTGAGTAACTTTCACCGGGACGGAGGAGTATAAATTTTGTGTGTGTGTGTGTGTGTATATTACTCCCTCCGTCCATGAAATATAGTCTCATTTGTCTTATATTCTTTGTCCACCAAATGTAGTCTCATACACTTTATGAAAACTATCACCCTTCAACCATCACTTAATTATTCAATTTGCCATCAATTTTATTCATAAAAAATCACTTTATTCACAATGGACCCCACAATTCCCTATAATACCCTTATGGTTCGTTTGGTTTGTTTGACAGGATAAATGTATTAGGATAGAATTTAGTGGGATTGCACTGTTTGAATTATTATTTTTTGAATTTGTGTATACACTACAAAAAATTGCTCAAATAACGAGGGGAATTGGCGAGGGGTATTTCACCCTTGCTATTTGGCGAGGGATTTAAAGAGGGGCATAAATAAAGAGGGATTTGGCGAGGGGCGGAATCACACTCGCTATTTAGCGAGTGGAAAAAGATGCCCTCGCCAATTGGCGAGGGATTTGGCGACGGCGTGTCTTGCACTCGCTCATTGGCGAGTGCATTGTGGCCCTCGGAAAATGGCGACGGTCCCCCACTCGCTAATTGGCGAGGGGGGTGGGGCCCTCGTAATTGCCCTCACCTATTTCCCAATTAAAACCCTCTCCTTCTTCCCCAAATTCGTACAGCCTCCTTCACCCCCAAAAATAGCCACAGCCGCAGCTTCCGTCCACCGCGCCACCGCCGCTGCCGGAGCTACCGATCGAGACTAATTTTTGGATATTTCTGTTCTACACTTCGAGGGGTTTATTTCTACGGTAAATTTATGCGTTTTTATTGATTAAATTAAAAGTTGTATATATATGTTTGTATTATATTATATATGTATATATATATGCATGTATATAGTTTTGTTGTGTAATGTTAGGATTGTAATTATGTTAGAAAAATATGTATATTGTTTATTAGGATTAATTAAGATTGTTAATTGATGAAAGTTATAAAAATTGTTAATTGTTATGAATGTGTTAATATAATTATTGTTATGTTTTATATATGCATGTATATATATGTGTTAATTATTAATTGGTGTGTTAATTTTTATGCATGAATGTGTTAATTGGGAGAATTAATTTTATAATTAATTTTTGGAAATAAGTGAAATTAAATCGATGTTGGAGGCCGGGATGAGTTGTTTGTTTGTTGTAGATTGTGCGTTCCGACTTGAGTAATTTTACTCGAGTCGAAAATGGATGCACTAGGAACCTAAATATTTGGTGATACGATAGATTTAGATGAAACTCTGCCGAAATTTTTAAAAATATATATATAAACTATATATATTTACATTTGAAACAGGTCGATTAACATGAATTATTCAAGTCGTAGTTGGATGTATAGGCCAAGATTGGTCAATGGGATTATGAGCCCCGAATTTATTAGTGGTGTAAGTGGATTTATTGAAGCTGCCACTAGTAATCCGAATTCAATTTGGGAAGGAAAAATTAGGTGTCCTTGCTCGAAAGCTAGATGTCGAAATGAGACTTATAGAGATCCTAATGAAGTGAAGTCTCATTTATATCGAAATGGGTTTACACGAAATTATTATAATTGAATTTATCATGGTGAAGAGAGTTGGGGTTCACGTCCATTTCAAAACACTAGTGAATTTGCGTCAACTTCAAATGAAGTTGACCCTATGGGACCTAGCTCGTACCACACTATGGTAGAAGAATTAATGGGTGACCCAAACATTGATTTTGGAATCAACGCGGAAGAGGAGGCACATAATGAAGAACCCCCTAACGAGAATGCGTCACAGTTCTACGACATGCTTCGTGCAGCGGACCAAGACTTGTATCCCGGTTGTGAATCTCATTCGCAGTTGTCGTTCAATTCCAGATTGTTGAATATTAAAACCGAAAACAGATTGTCTGAAAGGGGATACAATCAAGTCGTTGAGTTGATTCGTGAGATTTGTCCTTCAGAAAATAAGGTTCCCAAGAAATTTAACGACACCAAACACTTGATGAGTGGGATGGGTCTTCCGGTAGAAATGATTCATTGTTGTGCACAGAACTGCATGTTATTTTGGGGTGCAGACAGCGAACTAGAGTTCTGTAAGATTTGTGGTGGACCACGGTATAAGCCGAGTAGGGTTGATGCAGATGGTCGGTTGAAAAAGAAACGTCCGGTTAAGGAGATGTTCTACTTTCCCATAATTCCTCGTTTGCAAAGATTGTACATGTCCAAGGCCACTGCGAAGGATATGACATGGCATGCCTCGTGCAGTTCTGATGACTCTGGTGTTATGCGTCACCCTGCAGACTCGTTGGCTTGGAAGCATTTGGACCGTTCGTATCCTGATTTTGCAGCTGAAATTAGGAATGTTAGGTTGGGCTTGAGCACAGACGGTTTTGCACCGTTTGGAATGACGGGGAAGCAATATTCGTCATGGCCAGTTATTCTTACTCCGTACAATCTACCCCTGTGGTTATGCATGAAAGATCAATTCATGTTTCTTTCGATTCTTGTGCCCGGGCCAAAAAGTCCGAAGGACAAGCTTGATGGGTTTTTACAACCTCTGATAGCTGATTTGAAATTTTTATGGGAATATGGGGTGCAAACGTACGACGTCTCTAGGAAGCAAAACTTTTTGATGAGAGCTGCACTGATTTGGACCATTAGCGACTTTCCAGCGTACTCAATGTTGTCTGGTTGGAGTACAGCTGGAAAGCTTGCTTGTCCGTATTGTGGGGAGTACACCGATGCATTCACTTTGAGGCTCAGTCGAAAGCAATCGTGGTTTGATAACCACCGAAAGTTCTTACCACCTAATCATACATGGCGAAAGAACAAGACGACATTCAGGGCTGGAGTAGCAGTCACAGATGATCCGCCACCTATCCGAACAGGTGCGAGTCTCCTATACGAAATTGATCATTTGGGACTTAGAAAGGTTACAGAGGAAGGTGCTGAGGCACACAACAAAAAAATTGACGGAGGGTGGAAGAAAAAAAGCATTTTTTGGGATTTGCCTTATTGGAGTACTTTGTTAGTTCGACACAATTTGGACGTGATGCACATTGAGAAAAATGTGTTTGATAACGTGTTCAACACAGTGATGAATGTGGAGGGGAAAACAAAGGACACATCAAAATCAAGAGATGAGTTGAATGAATACTGTCGTCGTCCCTCTCTCAAGAAATGTCCACGTACAAACAAGTATCCCAAGGCTTGTTATGCGCTTGATAAGAATGAAAAAGATGTTATCTGTAAGTGGATAAGTGGGTTGAAGTTTCCCGATGATTATGTGTCTAACATGTCTCGATGTATTGACTGGACGAAGTTGAAATTGTATGGAATGAAGAGTCATGATTGTCACGTGTTTATGCAGAGACTACTACCCATTGCTTTTCGTAATATTCTGCCGACTGATGTGTGGAAAGCAATCACTGAGCTTAGTCTTTTTTTTAAGGACTTAACTTCTACGACCATAACAGTTGACAACATGACTCGGTTGGAAACGGATATCCCAGTAATATTGTGCAAGTTGGAACGTATCTTTCCACCCAGCTTCTTCAACTCCATGGAACATCTACCTGTGCACCTTGCATATGAAGCAAAAGTTACTGGTCCAGTTCAATACAGATGGATGTATCCATTCGAGAGGTATTTTAAGGAATTTTAAAATATAATGATCATATTCAATGTTTTTATTATCTTAATCACGGTCCTTGAATTCTAATTATAGGTATCTTCGCACCTTGAAACTGAGTGTGGGTAACAAAGCACATGTTGAAGCTTCGATTGCAAATGCATATTTAACCAGAGAGGCGTCAATGTTTTGTTCTCATTACTTTGAGGATCATGTTATGACGAGGATACACAATTTACCTCGTAATTACGATGGTAGTGGAGATGTACAACAGTATGTGGATGGTACATTTTCCATATTTAAGGCGCCTGGCAAGCGATTTGGGAAACCAAAGAAGAGATGGATTTTGGATGAGGAGAAAAAAGTTGCTCATACGTACGTGTTGTTGAATTGTGATGAGGTGCAGCCGTATGTTCAGTAAGTGAATCTGGCCATAGTATAAATATATATATATTGGTTAGTTTTGAGATGTCTTATTAATCAAAATACGTATGTAGGCTATTCATGCATCAACTTCAAGTTGTTGAACCAAATCTCTCGGCTGCTGCATCGGACAATAGGCTACAAAATGAATTTGCTTCGTGGTTTGAAGAAATTGTAAGTCATATTTTATACAAATATATATATATATATATATATATATATATTTAATAGCAATAACGTAAATCTCACATAGAGTCGACTTATATAGGTGAAGATAAATCCCGTGGAGAACAAGTTTATTTGCGATCTTTCTGCAGGTCCGTCTGGTCACGTAGTTACGTACTCAGGGTATTACGTGAACGGGTACAAATTTCACACTATGGCTTATGGTGCATCTAGAGCAACATCAAACAGTGGGGTTTGTATCAAGGGAAAAAACTATGATGCAGATGAAGAGGATTTCTACGGGAATCTCGAGGAAGTAGTCGAATTGGACTACCAGGGGTACCACGAGAAGAAAGTGGTTTTGTTCAAGTGTCAGTGGTTTGATAACTCAGCCAGTGGTACAAAAATTGATCTTAACTATAAGCTTGTGGATATTCATCAGAGGCGACGATACGGTCGGTACGATCCATTCGTACTAGCAAGTCAAGCCACCCAAGTCTACTATTGTTCGTACCCTGGACCCCATACTGATTGGATAACTGTATGCAAAATCAAGTCGAGATCCTTCTTGGACGCACAACAGTCATCCACTACTGACGGTGAAGCAGATGTTCCCGCGTTCCAAGAGGAAAGCATAGAACATCAAATGATTGTGCAAGTAGATGATGATCCTGTTATATTAACTGATACCACCGGTACATTGATGGACGTAGCCGGAGACGAAGAAGCAGAAGAAGAAGAAGATGAAGATGAGGATGAAGATGAAGAAGATGATGAAGAAGAATATTACTAGAGTGTTCATGTATATGTTATATTATATAAAAAATGTTGAGTATGACTCGGTTTCAGTGTTCTTAATGCATGTTTATGATTCAGTTTGAGTGTTCATAGATGTTATTATATCAAGAATGTTAATTTATTAATTGTTATATTTTAATATTTATTTTTACAGATGAGTGGATATGGGGGTCATGGACAGCGTTCTGGTGGACATGGTTCTGGTGGTCAGGGTTCTGGTGGTCAGGGTTCTGGTACTGGGCAGGATTCGGGTGGTAGAGGTAGAGGTAGAGGTAGAGGTGAGACGCCGCCTGTACCTATACCACATCATCCGGGTTTCTATTTGTCAGATATGACTGGGATCATCCAGATGCCCCAGATGCAGGGATCGACCCCCTATCCGTACTACACACAGGTTCCCCAGATGCCCCCCATGTATCCAGCGCAGGAGGATCTACCGTTACCGGACCCAGTCGGACGTGCGTCTGTCGAGACAACGGCCAGCCAAGCGCCAGACGCACACGAGAGTCGTATTCGTCTTACGGTCTATCGTGGAGCGTAAGTATTACATATCTTATAATTTTCATTATAATGAATTACATAATTATTCATTTTCAAATTAATTATGTGTACGTAACAACAGGATGATGCCTTCGGGTCTAATTTCGACCACCATCAGACATATCATGTACCGGAATATGGAGGCTGGCGCACACACATTCGCCTTGATATCCCCAGCTAGGCTTCAACGGTGGTGGGATACATTCCAGGTATAATATAATTTGATGATGTGTAACATATCTATTAATTCACATTTTGTTATAATTAATCAATTTTTTTTGGCAGAATGAGGTTACGTGGGATCCAGAGACTGTTGACACTGCATTAGTGTACAGGCTCTTTCTTGAGAGAGCAGCAAATCGATACAGTGACATGTTGAACCACTACAAGGGATTGTGGGAGACGGAAAGGAAGAGGCCGAAGTGGGACAACGATGTCTGGGAGCACTTGGTTCGCCACTGGAATCATCCGGACACAATTAAGAAGAGCGAGCAGTGTCGGAAGAACCGACTATCAGAGCCTGGAGGCCCGGGTACCGGTTTTGCTAGACATAAAGGGGGATCTCGTGGGGCAGCCGAGGTGGCCAGACGGATTGTAAGTATTTATGTTCAATTATATAAGTAATTAATTTGAGTTCATTTTAATTAATTTAATTTTATGTTCTTCAAAATATAGGAGGAGAGGACGGGACGACCAGCTTACGACTGGGAGATTATCGAATATTACCACCGTTACAATAACGGAACGTACACATACGGGCATATGGGTGATATTCTGGTAAGTGTATACATATATTATATTAAATATAATATTTAATTGTATTGACATGTATATTAACCAAATTTTACATATGCACAAATAGGATCAGGTGCAAGAGGAATTGTCACATCTCACCCAGCCGTCATCTGATCATGATCCTTCAGATGATGGTTCCAGTAGCCAGACCCCACCCTTGCCGGAAATGTCTGAGTTGTACGTGAAGAAAGTTGGAAGATCTCACGGTCGCGTGAAGGGTCTTGGGCAACTAGGAAAGAACAGACGTGTCACTTCTGGTCCTGGTGAGACATCTTCCGGTACGGCGTTTGGACGATTTAGCCAGGCCGACATCGACAATGCTCTTTTGGAAGAGCGGAGGGCTAGTGAAGAGAGAGAGCGTCTCATACGTGAAGAACTGCAGCAATCAGTCACTCAGACGGAGGATCGCTTACGTCAAGAGTTTGCTGCTCAGATGGCATCACAGATGGCATCAATGATGAGACGGTTCAGAAGGGGGTCGGGTAACGGGAACGGGGATGATGATGATGATGGTGATGATGACGCTGCTGAGGATGGTCGATGATTGATACATTTTAAGTTATGTTGTCTTGTTGAATTTTAAAAAATTGATGAAGTTGTTTGGGATTTTTTTTTTATGTTGTGTACTTGAATTGAAGTGAACGTACGAGACGATATTTTATTTTATATGGTTTTAATTCATATTGCTTGTGTGCGATTAATTAAGTATTGATCTAATATATAAATGAATTGAGTTAATAGCATATAGTTGGTAATTTATTAAATAAATTGAGTTAATAACATATATTACCTCCGTCCCTGAAAAGTTTTCATAATTACTTTCACGATATACACGTATTTACCCTTTATACAATATTTTTTGAGGTCCATCATACATTCAATCAAAACTACATTATTTACTCTATATATAAAAGTTTACAAAATTACCTTCAAAGCTCTAATTATTATACTTTTTTCTTAAACTTCGTTCCATCAAATGAAAGCTTTTCAGGGACGGAGGGAGTAGTTGGTAATTGAGTTAATAAGTTATTAAATTTAGTAATGAAGGGCTTTTGTTAAATTAATTAAGTATTGAGCTAATATATAAATTAATTGAGTTAGTAATCTATTCAATTAATTGACTTAATTAATAATAAAAGAATAAATTTGAGTTAATACATACATAAGTATAAATTATTAAATTTAGTATTAATGAAGGGATTTGTTAAATAAATTGAGTTAATTAATACATATATATAAGTATAAGTTATTAAATTTAGTAATGAGGGGTTTGTTAAATTAATTAAGTATTGAGCTAATATAATTAATTTACTTAATCATATAGTTGGTAATTTATTAAATTAATTGAGTTAAAGAATAAAAACAGAAATTAAAAGGGATAAATATATAATGCATTTGAAATATTACGACTAAAGCTCCTAGCCTAATTGGCACACGGGGGCGCATAAACTCTTCAGAATCCGGGAGGTCGCGAGTTCGACCCCCCATGCGCGCGCCCAGGTGAGAATAAAATGAATTAAGGGTGACCTGGTGGTGAGGGGTAAGGGAAGTGGCCTTAGAGACCTGGGTTCAAAACCCAGGTCTGTTTTTTTTTTTTTTAAATATGACTCTCGCGACTGGGCGACGACACGCGCCCTCGCCAATTCGCGAGTGGGTATGCCCTCGCTAATACGCGAGTGTGTTTGGCCCTCGCCAATTCGCGAGTGTGATTCTGCCCTCGGGATTTGGCGAGGGTGCCCTCGCCAATAAATTAGCGAGGAGCACTTAGGCGACGGCGACTGCCCCTCGCCTCTGCTGTCGCCAAATCGCTTAGCGAGGGCTTTTCCCTCGCCAAAACCCTCTCCATATGGATGGTTTTTTGTAGTGATATGTTTGGATTGATAGATTAAATTTTAAATATTGTGGTGATAAATTAGTAATTGTCAAGTATGCCCTTTGATTTTTTATTTTACAATTTTAAACTTTTTTGTTATTAATTATATTTTCTTTTGTTTTTAGAATTTCAACCTATTAAATATTGGTAGTCTTTTATTTAGTTTCAAATTCGTTCACAAAAGTTTAATATATATGCACACCAAGCTTATAAATGTTAATTTCAACCTGACTATCATCATCCAATAATATTGATTTATGTTTAAGTAATACTTCCTCTCTCCATCAAAAGTGTGCCCACTTTCTTTTATACATATTTTTTTTTTGAAAAATATTTTAATTATAAAAAAGATATGTGAAGTAACTAGTAAAAAATATTGTGGATAGATACTCAATTTTGTTAATAAAATAGAAAAATTACTCAAAAATTAACTTTTTAAATAGAATACGCACATTTTTTGTAAACCCAAAAAAAGAAATGAGCACATTTTAATGGACGGAAGAGTAATAATAATGTCATATTTAAACTATATATATAATGTAGATTTTAATATTATATTTTTTAATAAATTAATTAATGCACTAAAAACAAAACAAATGCTCTACATTGCACCACAAATGTGATTTGTGTGGGTGCACCGACACTATCATCTAGTATCTTCCCCACCTTCCACCTAATGCAAACACCAATGGAGTCTAGAATCTCTCAATCTCTTCCAGTTTATTTCTAATTTCATTCATCGACTTGACACTCAACTTATCATGCGATTTGACGATACTGAGTTGAATTACAAGTTGAATAAATCTGAATAAGAACATTTGACGTAGAGAGAGAAAAAAAAAAAGAATTGATTACCTACAAGAATCGAGGCTGCAATGGTGAAGAAGGAGGAGGGTTTTGTTCATTAATGGCAAAAAGCAATCGCCATCATTAATTGTTTAATAATAGTTGAGGACATTGCTGATATTTTACTTGTTCAATGAAATCAGGACTACTTAATTTAGGGTTTCCCTCCGAACAATAAATCACGCCAGAAGGGGATAAAGTCCAAAAAACAATCGGGCCCTCTTCATTTCTCGGGCTTCAAACAGGTAAACCAAACTATTGATTAAGTTGTATAAAAAAGTCCATCACAGCTAATCTTTTAAACTAAACAAGTCCTTACTTTATTTACCTTATGTACTTTTTTTTTTAAATTTGTGTCCACCCACCGTGGGAAATGGGACTACATGAAGGGAAGGGAGTAGTATTCATGTACAAAATGATTGAAAATAAAAGGAAAGAGAAACGTTAGAATTTACTACTTAAAAAGAGTGAAGTAGGATGTCAGATGTCTTATCCACCAAAAGCACCAGGAACTGATACCCAATCGATATGCAGCTATTGGCCTATTGCTCAATACCACCCGTGCAAGAATCATTTTCATCTAATTCTATTTTATTTTCCAATTTAATACTCCTCTATCCCAATTAAAGCTAGCTACCTACACAATTAACATAATTAACACTACATTTCTCATGTATTGCTCACTCAAATGTCACTTATTCAATGAAGAATACATATTTTTTAATTGATATTTATAAGAATATTAATTTTGTGTGTTATTTTCATATAAAAAGTGTGCATATAATTACAAAATGAGGGAGTAATATATATATATATATATATATATATATATCAATTATTTTATACATAATCATTGAAATTTCCTAAATTTTGAAGGTTTAGTGCTCCCTTGACCCATAAGTATGCCCGTCTATGAATTAGAGGACTTATTCACATCGACTTTGGCTTTAGAATAGATAAAATTTTGTATGAATCCGTTTTATATAGGGGTGGAACTCCACTATGATATTTGAGTTATACTTTCCTTTTAATCATAATTGTGTGGATCTTTATAAACTCGTGGACCATATTATAGATAAATTTTTATATGTACTACAATTGAGTGCATACATTATACATACAATTAAATTTTAAGTGATTTGAATATATCTTCAATTGTCTAATTATTATTATTATTATTTTTTTTTTTTTTTTTGAGGATGTCTAATTAATTTTTTTACTTATCACATTAAAATCAAATTAAAATTATTATACAATGTGATTCCCCCTCATGTCTTATCCTACATGATTATTTTTTTATCATACACATAGGGAGAGAGTATCAAAATAAGCTAAGCTATCTCACATAATGACATAATGATGTGGAAAACACATGTATCGTATATTAAGATTCATATTATATTTGTGAAAATAACCCATTTATATACAATCATACACATAACATTGTATACGATTAGTTTTGTGTCTCTTCCAAGGGATCACGCACGTAACAACTAATTTTGATTTTCAAACAAAATTGATCAACTTTGCACACAATTAATTAACCTAGACAAAAATTTGTATACACTAAATGTAGTGCACAATTTAGGTGAGTTTTTAAATGATAAATATTTATTAAAATATACTTTTTCCGTTCCAGATTAAGTTATAGTACATATTAAAAGATAGATAAAAAAAATAGAAAAAGTAAATGAAAATTAGTAATTTAACAATGACCGTTTAAAATGACAAAATGAATATAAAGAGAGGTAGTATTAAATTGTTACTACGAGTATTAACTATTTGCACTATTTTTTTTAAAAACAATTTTCAGTAAAAATATTGAATTATGTACATTAAACCGTATATAGTCGGTGTTGGTGTAAAAGAGTGTTAATCCTACTCAAATATTTATGGATTGGTCTGCTATGCACTCGAGTGTTAATAATAATTGAAAAGTGCAACACCATTACCAAAAAGTGTAAGTCAGTAAAACTGAAAAGTGTAACATGGACTAGGGTGCATAACACACTCGAGTGTATACTAGACTTAATGAATATTTATACATTAATTAGATGCACCTCTCAATTAAAATGTGATTTTAAATAATATTAATTGTTTACTGAAATCATATTAATGAGTTAGCATTAATTATTTTCACTTAACATTTTTGTTATTTTTACCGAGTAATCTAAATAGTAACATATCAAAAAAAAAAAAAAAGACAAAGTGGGATAGCTCAAGTGGTTAGAGCACCACTACCTGGGGGAATAGGTCCTGAAAAAAAAAATCCGACTTATGAGATAATACTTCCTCCGTCTTATAATTATTTACACCAAATTTTGAGCACACAAAAAGTAAGAAAAATATGTAATGAGTAAAATATTAATGAATAATTTTATAAACTTTTATAAATAAAGTAAAAATTTAATTGAATTAAGTGTGAAAGTAAAGTCATTATGTGTAAATATGCAAATATTATGAGGATATAGTTTACGAAGAAGATTTATTTTTAGGATGTGTAAATAGTTGTAGAATAAACGTACAGTATAAGTGTATATAATTTATCTTTGTTTGTATACTTCTTCCGTTCCTATGAAATTTGCACCTTTGAGATTGTACACATTTTAAAAAATGCATAAGAAAATATGTAATGAATAATGTTTTGTAAATTTTTATTAATAAAGTAAAGTAAAAAGTAATAATATATAAATAAATATCTCTATTTTTAAGGACATGAATTATAAAAATACTTATTTTTAGAGCGTGTAAATTATTATGAGACATCAAAATATAACATCTGTGAATTTGTATGGGATGATGGGTATATTAAAATTTCTTTTTTTGACGAGGGAAATGTTCCAATTGGCAAATTTTATAGGAGAGAGAATGTGGAAATAGAGATTTTGACACGTGAAGAATGAAGTCAAAGTGGGCGGGCAGTTGAGAAGTTTCTACGCGCGTCCACATTATTGCCATCAAACATTGTCCACATTGCTGACAATGAGAGATTGTGGAATTATGATCTGCATCTCTTTTATTCATTTTTTTTCCACTCTTCAAGTTTCTCTGTATTTTCCCAAGTCCAATTTAACCCTTTCGAGGATTTATCTTAATAATTTTTGAACTCTCAACAAATTTAAATTTTTTTAAAGTACATTGACTATGTATAATGTAAATCAGATGTTAATGAATTGATTTTAGTGCATGAGAGGAAGAAAATCGTGTTAGTTGGACAATTTCATTGAAACTGTACAGGTCATCTGAAGATATCAGATCAACTGAGTGAATTTGGAAATTTTAGTTGATAGGACATCTCGTCTAATCTTATGGAGACAACTCATCTGAGTCTGGTCTAAAGTCATCGATCTTATCTCAGCTGAGTTGGAGACATAAAAGTTGAGGCCAAGTCAGTTGATAGTCAAAATAGCTGAGAAGAGCTCAAGTAATCTGTTTGCAACATTGTTCAAAATCTAACTACTAATCAGTTATTGTAATTCGATGTATCATAGTTAGAAGTCAGTTATTAGCAGTTCATTAATGTTTTGTACATCTATAAATACAACACATTCATATAAGAAATGGTTGGTTGAGCGGATTAGTTGAATCATACACAAGAGAGCTAGAATACGCAGATTGGGGTTTTCTTAGTTTGAGTATTTAAGCGTTGTAATTTGTAACTTGATTCATCCATAGTGAAAGTGTGACTCTATCATTCGTGGACGTAGATCTTACGATCGGACCACACAAATTTCTTGTGTGTTGTGTTTGTTCTTTTCTTTATCGATCATTTTATTTCTTGTGGATATCTTAGGTTTATTGAATTATTTTATGGTGAAGTAAAACATAATAGTAGATAAAAGGTAACATGCAACTGTTACTTTTGATTAGTTACTCTACTAATATCAATGCAAATTTATTTTATCAATGCCCCATAAAAATAGTACTCCATTTGTTGTACAATAATTTTCACACTTTTTTATTCAAGACATTTCACAATAATTTTCATACCCTTAAAATAAAAAACTCATTATAAACTTTACCCTCATAATATCTATAATTTTTCCCAACTCATTAATTATGGATATTTGATTAATGTATGACTTAGAAGACACTCTAAATTTCACTTATACTAACTATTGAAATATTTTTACAAGGACTGTTCACTTTTACCATCAGATGAATCTCCCCACAATTAATAATAAAAAAAATTCAGACACCCACTTACTACTTATTATGCACCCTACCAAAATTCTCCAAAAACAAAAATCCTATTTCCGAAATCTCCAATTAATTACAATAAAAACACCACAATTATTTTAGTATTTCCTTAACAGGTGTATTGCATAAGTAGTCCCACGTAATTATTTGTCGTTTTTCCTTTATTTTATTCTTATCGAGCATATGTATACTGTCACTGCCTTTATGATTTTAGATACTGAATGGTGTGTTATGGAATGAAGATTTGGATTATTACGAAATGAAACTAAAGTAGCAAACAATAGAATTTATGTTAATTTTTTTAATTTATTTTTTTAAAGAAACAAGTTAAATAACATAGTGAAGTTTTGGATAGTATAATATGTTACTCGGTATTAATAAAAATCTTATAAATTCAAGGCATTGGTCTCGTACTTTCGTCCAACTATAAAATCGATCAATGAATTTGAATATTATAACTCAGAAATAAGAAAGGTTAGTCAAGAGTCAATAAGTATGTGAGTATTTATCAAATGCCACATTGGAGGTCAACTCTCTAACCAGTCAGGTTGGCGCAGCCTAAATATACATGTCCACCTAGAATGAGCAACCACCTCAACCTGGCTGAAATTTCATATGAAACAAATTGTCCTACGTATAGCTAGAGAGTAGTGAAGTCAATAGTTTAACTAGCTCGTTTGCAAGCATTGTGTCAATGAGTCATCGAGTCTTAGTGGACAAATGTGACATCTTAATAAAACAATTGGTCTTATTAACAAAAACCAACCGCCGGGAAATTGTTTATACCTACATTTCTGAAAAAAAATTAGGAAAAACTACCACCTCAATTTTTTATTAGTTAGAGCAACAAAATGGGGTATGAAATTACTATTATATCCTTCATTTAACTTATCTCACTTTACCATCTCAAATTTATTATTTTATATTCAAATTTTAAAAATTATTTTTCAACATCATTAATTAATTAATATTATTATTTTATATTTGTATTCAAATTTTATTTAAAAATTATTTATTTGTTCTTATTTTTTTATTCTGTTTTTTTTAATAGATCGAATTGAGAAATAATTTTTTTTTTACTTTTCTTACATTATTTCTTTTTTATATTATAAGGCATTTGGAAATTAATTTTCCTTTTTTTATATTATATTTATTTTTTTCAAAAAATATTTACATTCAAATTTTAAATTATAGAATAATTTTTTGTTTCTATTTTATTTAATTTTTTTATATAATATTACATTATATTGAGTATATATTGCATACATGCATTGCATACGAGCATTATATATTGCATACATGCATTGCATACGAGCACTATATATTGCATACGAGCACTATATATTGCATACGAGCAATAAATATTTCATATACCGAAAAAACGATCCATATTTACAACACATTGAGTTTATTTAACAGATAATAATTATATTTAATGCTTAGAAGATAATAATTACTTAAAATGAATTAAAAGTGTGGAATGAATTGTTTTGCAAAAACATCCCCAAATACTAGATAGACAAATACTAGATAGACATGGTCGATTAATACCGAAAAAAATAGATTATTTTTATTTTGAGTACTCGTCATTAATTATTTATTTTATAGTATTTGGTTGAATGAAACTAGTGGTGTGAATCTGGGGGTGTATTAAGTGAAACGGGGGGTGCACATCTGGGCTAGTAAACCCTAGCCCATTAGTAAACCCATTGGAAGGATAGAACCCTAGTCTCTGCCCTAGAACATGTTTGGCCGCCGCCGCCTTAGAAATCGCCGACACCACCGTCGGCGACGCACAGAGCTCCGCCGTCCATCCGTTACAGCAACACTACCTGTGGAAAACCCCAAATCAGGAAAACGCGCAGAGCTCCGACGCAAAGCCGGAAAAAACGAAATACAAACCAGAAATCGAAACACGAAACCCAAAGCCAGAAAAGTACATCAGATTTGAAAACATAAAAAGTAATACAAAAAAAATCACAAACCCCATCGTCTTCAGTCGCCGCCACTCTCACGGTGGAGTTGCAGATCGGTGCCGACGTCGACCAAAGCTAGATCCAGGCGGCGGCACCGACGAACCATCGAGGGCAGAGCCTTTCTTCACCGGCGTCCACGAATCATCGAGGGCTTCGTCACAGCCGCCACCAAAGTTACGCCCCAGCGCCGCCTCCTTCCCTCCCTCACTTTTTTTCTTCAGATCTGTTACATCACAACAGCGACGCCTCTTCTCCCTTGCCCAGCGCCGCCGCTGCCCTGCCTTCCCCACCCAAACCCTCGCCCCAACACCGCGGCCGCCGTCCCTTCCTCTCGATGCGCAGAGCTCCGCCGCCTTGAGTCGACAAACCACTTCGTCTTGAGTCGGAGACCTCTTCGACTCCCACAGTGTTGCAGACCGGCAACGATCGACCCCTGCCTTGTCTTCGCCGATCTCTCCGGCGGCCAAAAAAATCACCACCACCAGCTCGGCCACAATTTCGACGGCCAAGTCTCGATCCAGGCGGCGGCCACGACAAACGGTGGCTGGATTTGAAAACTATTAGAGATATAATGAATGAGAGAGTTTTGTAAAAAAGAGAGAGAGAATAGATGGAGATTTGAAAATGATGTTTGAAATGAGGAAAAGGGAGGACATATATTAACCCTAGGTTTAAAGATGAAGAACAAGGGCAAAATTGGGATTTCCCATCAAATTTGAAGATATAAGTAATATAAAATAATTGTGATAGTTTTACACACTAAGGGGGGCTAGGTTGAGGTTTTGAGTAAATATTCACTAAAATTTTCACTTGTAAGTTGTAACTAACCAATAAGTTTGAACTCATCTTTACGATATAGTATCTCTTTTTGTTAGCATGATGTAATAGTTTCCAAACTCAACGGGTCCATTTGTTCCATTTACTTTTCCAACTTTTCAAAACATTTTTTTAAAATGAGAAAAGCTCATCACATATACCTCAGTCATGATTTAAAGCAAAATGAACTTTAAATATTCAAATTAAACAAAAATTTATATGTGACGGTCTTCTAAATAAGATGAATTTTCATTGTATATATATCATAGAATTCATAGATTTAATCATCCTACTCGAATTATGTTAGTAAAGTTAGGTACAAATCCTTCAGGGCATGTTTGTTTTGGGACTCACACGTCCGGACGTGGGACATAACGTCTTCCATCTTGTTCTAGTTCGGGATTTCACATTCGAATTTCAACATCCATTTCCATCTACCTCTAAAAATATCTATATATTCTACTATTATAATAATACAATATCACACACTCTTAGTAATTGATTTGACATAAAGTTATATTCTACTATTATAATAATACAACATCACCCACTCTTATTAATTGATTTGACATAAAGTTATATTATATAATACAACATCACACACTCTTACACAATTGATTTGACATAAAGTTACATCTTATCCTACTCAACATCCCAAAACAAACACACACAATCACTATTTATAAGAATTTCTCCATCCAGGATTTCCCCATCCCCATCTCTCCCATTCTACATAATCCCAAAACAAACATGCCCTTAGTAAAACTCCATCTCATGCACGAATTGTATGCTCTCATACATAAAACAAATTTTTATCACATATATTACGTATATTTATAAAATTCATAGACTTTATCACCCTACCCAATTTTAAAGTAAAATTAGATGCAAATCCGTCTCACACGTAAAATCGTTTCACATCAAATTTACGTTTAAAATGGAGTTTCCTCTCTAAAATCTAAATTAATGTGTTGTAGTTTCCAACCTTAAGCATCTAATTTTTGCATATTATTTTTTTTGGGACGTCCCACAATAATTTTCACACCCTTAAAATGGAAAATCCTTTATAAACTTCACCCTCACAATAAGCTTAATTTTACACAAATGCCATTACTTTATCTCTACAAATACACAAAAGTCAACTCATTTCTTTATTTTATACATAAAGTTTTATAAAATTGTTGCTCAAAACTTCACTCATTATTACATTTTCTTAATTTGCGTGCCAATCTATCTATAAAGATTAATATGGGAGGGAGGGAGTAAATTACTCCCTCCGTCCGCCTATAAGCTTCCCATTTTACTATTTTGGTCCGTCCGCCTATAAGTTTCCCATACCTTTTTTGGTAAGTACTTTTTTTTACACTTCACTTTATATCTTAATTTTTCTCTCTATCTCTCTCCTCTCTCAATCACATCACTTGTACTATATCTATTATTTAATCACTTTTCTTAATCTTTGTGCCAAAAAGTAACGTAACACTTATAGGCGGACGGAGGAAATATTTAGAATATTAAGGGCACGACGGTCTGGCTGAATAAAAAAGAAGCAAATCAATCAATTATGAACAACTTTTCCAACTCATCCATTCACAGGCCGTATAACTCCAAAGTGAATTAATTTGGCAATAAAATCATTGTTTGAGTGTTGACTATACTTCCAAATAAATGTGAACGCACACAATCTGAAAAACATCCGAAAATCCTCTCCCATGGCGGCCGCCTTTCTCCTCCTCCGCCGACTCTCTCTCTTCTCCTTCCTTCTCTCTCTAGCCACCTCCGACGACCTTCAATCCCTCCTCTCCATCAAAAAAGCCTTCCAAGATTCCAACACCAAAGTTTTCGATTCCTGGGAACCCACCGCCCCCTTTTGCCAATTCCCAGGAATCACCTGCGATTCCACCAACGCCTTTGTTCAAGAAATCGACCTCTCCAATCAGAATCTCTCCGGCGTACTTCCGGCAGCCTCAATTTGCTCCCTCAACTCCTTGGAAAAGCTCTCCCTCGGCTTCAACCAAATCCACGGCGGCGTAACAGAGGATTTGAATAAGTGCTTTTCGCTCAAGTACTTAGACATTGGGAACAACTTTTTCTCGGGGATATTTCCCGATATTTCGTCCCTTGATCGATTGGTTTATCTGTACGCGAATATGAGCGGCTTTTCAGGGGCTTTTCCTTGGGATTCTTTAAAAAACACCAAAAATCTTCAAGTGTTAAGCCTTGGAGATAATCCCTTCGATACGACGCCGTTTCCCGATGTGATTTTGAATCTCACGAACCTGAATTGGCTCTACTTAACCAATTGCAGCATTCAAGGGAAAATCCCTGAAGAAATCGGAAATCTCGTTGAGTTGATCGACTTGGAAATATCTGATAATCAACTCACGGGGGAGATTCCGACAGGGATTTCGAAGCTTCGTAATCTCTGGCAGCTTGAACTTTACAACAACAAATTAACGGGAGAATTGCCTCAAGGGTTTGGCAATTTGACCAATCTTGAGTTTTTCGATGCTTCAACGAATAATCTCTCTGGAAATCTCTCCGAAATCAGGTTTCTCAACAAGCTCAAGAGCTTGCAGCTTTTCGAGAATCAGCTTTCCGGCGAACTCCCGGCCGAGCTGGGCGATTTCAAGAATCTGGTGAATTTGTCGCTTTACATGAACAAGTTTACAGGGCAGCTTCCGCAAAAGCTGGGCTCGTGGGCCGATTTTCACTTCATCGATGTGTCTGAAAACTCGTTTACCGGGCCGATTCCGCCGGATATGTGCAAGAAAGGCACCATGACCAAGCTCTTACTGCTGCAGAACAACTTCACCGGCGAGATTCCGGCGACTTACACGGCCTGCACGACTTTAATACGCTTTCGTGTAAACAAGAACAGCCTTTCGGGCCCTGTTCCGAGTGGTATTTGGGGCCTCCCGAAAGCGGAAATAATCGATATTTCTGAAAACAACTTCCAAGGCCCGATCACTTCCGACATCGGAAACGCAAAGAGTTTAGGGCAGCTTTTCCTTTCCAACAACAGGCTTTCCGGGGAATTGCCGTCGGAGATCACAAAAGCTTCGAATTTGGTGTCGATTGCTTTAACTAACAACGAATTCTCCGGCGAAATTCCGTCCACGATTGGGGATTTGAAGCAGCTTACGTCTCTTCAGATGCAGGGGAATAAGTTTTCGGGCTCAATTCCTGATTCTTTAGGCTCTTGTTCTTCGATCAACGACATTAACATGGCCCGAAACTCACTTTCGGGCCCAATTCCCGCCTCTCTCGGCTCACTCCCAGCTCTCAATTTCTTCAACGTATCAGGAAACCAACTCTCCGGCCCGATTCCGGCCTCTTTATCCTCTCTACGACTAAACCTCCTCGATCTCTCCGACAACAGATTATCGGGCCCCATTCCGGCCTCTCTTCTCACTGAAGCTAACAATGGCAGTTTTTCTAACAATGTTGGTCTTTGCAGCGAGACAATCAGGGGATTCCGGCGATGTTCGCCGCAATCCGGCATGCCCCGGAAGCTTCAGACAGTGTTGTTCTGTCTCTTGGTGGCTTGTGTCGGAATGTTGGCAGGTTTCTGGTACTTGAAAAAGAAGACTGAAGGCTCAAAAGAACGATCTTTGAAACAAGATTCGTGGGATTTGAAGTCTTTCCACGTGCTTCATTTCACGGAAGACGAGGTTCTCGATTCCATCAAGCAGGAGAATTTGATTGGCCAAGGCGGGTCGGGCAATGTGTATCGGGTTGTGGTCGGGAATGGGAAGGAGTTCGCGGTGAAACACATTTGGCACTCCGATGATTACAAAAAGTCGGGGAGCTCGACTCCAATTTTAACCAAGTATAAGTCGAAGTCCCGGGAATTTGAGTCGGAGGTCGAGACGTTGAGTTCAATTAGGCACATAAATGTGGTGAAGTTGTTTTGTAGTATAACTAGTGAGGACTCAAGTTTGTTGGTTTATGAGTATATGCCTAATGGGAGTTTGTGGGATAGATTGCATACTTGTAATAAGTTGGTGCTTGATTGGGAGGCGAGGTACGAGATCGCCCTCGGGGCAGCCCGAGGGTTGGAGTATTTACATCATGGTTGTGATCGCCCTGTGATCCACCGTGATGTGAAATCTAGTAATATTTTGCTGGATGAACACTTTAAACCTCGTATTGCGGATTTTGGACTTGCGAAAATTGTTCAATCCGATTCGAATGCTGAATCCACTCAGATCATTGCGGGAACACATGGCTACATAGCTCCAGGTAAATATAGATCTAAAGTTATAGGACATAAATTGATATTAAATCTATATGCTAATTGTTTTGATATCCGAAATTAACTTTGCAGAATACGGGTATACGAACAAAGTGACTGAGAAGAGCGATGTATACAGCTTCGGGGTAGTGCTAATGGAGTTGGTGACGAGGAAGAGGCCGACGGAAGCAGAGTTCGGAGAGAACAAAGACATAGTAGATTGGGTATGTGGGAAACTGAAAACGAAAGAGAGTGTACTAAGTGTGTTGGATTCAAGAATTGGTGAGATGTACAATGAAGATGCTATCAAGGTTTTGAAAATAGCAATTTTGTGCACAGCAAGGCTTCCAGCGTTGAGGCCTACAATGAGAACTGTGGTTCAAATGTTAGAGGAAGCTCAACCTCGTCCATTACTTAGTATTATTGTAAGTAAGAACTAAGAAGTTCAATTAAATTAGAAATATGTCAAATATGTTTGTTCAAGTCTATTAAGATCCATGGACAACTGGTACACAATCGGTATAACATCACTTGTGTTAGTTTTAGTGTTCAATGTTTGATTTACCTGTTATGTTAAAAAATGATCAACGTCTCCTAATTAGTGACGGATCCAGAAACTTAAATTTTGGTGTACTATAAATATTTTTTGACATATTATTTAATATTCAAAGTTTTATCCGTTAGTGTACATTAATGACTTCTCTATTGAAATTGTTGAAACTTTGACTATTCGAAAATGAATGTAGTTAGCTCGATTAAGAGAATATAGACATAAAGGTGAAATTAATAAAATATACTGACACATTATTATAAGACACTATAAAAAGATCGAAATTCATCGAGCTAATAGTTGAAAAGAGAAAATAAGTACAATTATGCTTAAATTATATTAGGCTCTCATTTTTTCTATACGAGTTTTAATAAATATTAATTAATTTAATTTATATATAAACTAGATAAGTTTGGGTGTAGGGTCTATTTATAAGTAAAGTGATTATTTATAAATAAAAATATTATACGACATTTTGAATAAATAAGTGATGCTTGAATAGTGTGAATAATATTATTTTTAGAAAAAAATGAGAATAATAAAATTAGACAACCAAATTACATAAAATAAAAATAATGAAATTTAAAATATTAAATAAATTATAATTATAACTTCTTTTATATTTATAATATGACAAATAAGTAGTAAGAGTAGTATATAAATGAAAAAAATCGGGGGAAAACTTGTCGATTTTTTTGTAAGTCATACCAAATCAAACAAATCTTAAAAAAAAAAAATCACACAAAAATAAATAGAAAAACTTGTTCTTGATCAGTGTTACTATATATACAATTATATGTTACTGTATGGGGCAATATGTGTTACTATAAGGACAAGTAACACTTAATTTGCTTTTGAGTAACATATATTTGTCCTTAAAATAACAAATGTAAGTATTGAAAATTGCGTTACTATATAAATACAAGTGTATTACTCATAGAGAAAGATGTGTTACTGTATGAATAAAATGTATGTGCAAATGAAATACTTAGTTCATCCCCAAATAAACAAAATATAGATTTAGATCCATGCATCTTAAATAATTCATCCCTAAAATTACAAAATACATAACAATCAAAAATTAATTTAAACAGTTTCACCTATGCTTTTATCTTATTCAGTTCTTAATTTTATATTTTTATATTTTTATATTTTTTAATAAAATAAAAAACGTTAAACATATATCAAAGGCTAAAAAAATAAAAAATATAGAGGGGGTGGAGATTAGGTATGGTGGTTCTGATCCAACAACTATTTCAAAATAGTATTAGTGGGTGTTTGTAAACAAAACTATGTGCTTAAAAACACTTCTTTTTTAAATAGAATCACTTTTGAAGTGTTTGTAAACACAAGTAAGTGATTAAATTAATTACTTAAAAGTATTTTTGGTCAAACACCCCTCTCCATGCTTCTAACAACTTCTAAGTGCTTCTAATCATTACACTCACTAATTTTACAATTTTGCCCTCACAATTTAAACAATATTTTATTTTTATTCAAATGTAATAAGGGTGTTTTTTGTAAAATTATAAAAAATGTGATTTGTATGACATATACCACAACATTTAAAAAATTGATTAGAAGTGCTTATTTTTAAAACACTATCTACTTTCAATTTTACTACAAAAATTAATTTTAATCACTTTGAATCAACTACTATTGTTTACAAACACACCCTTAATATACAATATTTCATAAAATAAAACTTAAAACTGAGAGCTTAATTCAATTTTTTTTTTTTTGGTTGCTACATATGTGTTCTTCAACTTTTTTTTTTTATGCTTTGTTCACCTCTTTTATCCAATTTTTTTTCTTATTTTATTTAAGCCCAAACTCAATCATCCCACGTCTTATTTATTCTCCTTACATATTTTTATGCCCAAATTTATAATTTTTGGGTCCAAATATTTTTCTTCTAATTACTCCCTCCGTCCCGGAGGAACTTGCACCCTTTGACCGGCACACATTTTAAGAAATGTGTAAGAAAATGTGTAATGATTCATATTTTGAGGGATAGTTTTGTAAACTTTTATGAATAAAGTAAAGTAAAAAGTAGATTGAGTGTGGAAAAGTAATGGCATATGGGTAAATATGAGTATATTTCAAGGGTGAGGGTTATCAAGATATTTCCTTTTATGGAGTGTGCAAATTGGTATGGGACATCCATATATGGAAAGTGTGCAAATTCCTGTGGGACGGAGGGAGTATATTTTACTAAAGGGGTGGTCTTGTGTGAGACCAGACAAATTTTTATTTTAACCCATTAAACAAACAACCGTATTTGAAGCCCGCACCGCACTTGCATTCCATACACTCCAAATTAAACAGCCGTATTAGAAGCCCACACTTGCACTCCAAATTCCTGGGGTTCGACTATTTACACCTCCATTTGCGTTGAGAACACTCCCCCCGATTGATGCACCCCCCAGAAATTGGTCAGAATAGATGCACCCCCCATGAAATTGTCTTAATTACCCTTTTCTCATTTTTATCTATATAATACAACTTTACTTATCACACCCTCCCTCAAACCCTACTTCTCTTTCTTTTTTTCTTGCCGCCGCCCACCGCCTCTTTTCGCCGCCGCCCGCCTCCGCCGGCCACCTCCTTCTCCCTCAGCCGCGGCCGCCGTCGCCGCCCGCCTCCTTCTCCCTCAACTTCAGTCGCGGCCGCCTCCATCCCCCTCAGCCTCAGTCGCGGCCGCCTCCTTCTTCCTCAGCCTCAGCCGCGGCCGCCTCCATCTCCCTCACCCTCATCCGCGGCCGCCTCCTTCTCCCTCAGCCGCGGCCGCGACGGCCTTCCCCTCTCTCCCGTCGTCGCGACGGCATCCCCTTCCCCTCCCTCTCTCATTTCTGCAAATTAATTTTTGTTCAACCCGATCGAAGATGCCGGCCACCCCCACCTCAGGTAAGTGTATCGCCGCCGCCGTTTGGTAAAGTTCAGTCGGCGGCAATTTTGAAGTTTTAGGTTTTAGGGTTTCTGCAATTTGCAGCAGAAACCCTTTTTTTTTTAATTTTTTTTTATTTTCGACACCATATCGTCGACGAGAGTTTATATGGTCGACTTAGGAAGGTCGAACTTTTTATGTTTTTTTTTGTATTATTCGTTTCGACAAACCAGTGTCGACCATATTCACTATAGTCGACACTGGTTTGTCGAATTTTTTTAAAAAAATTGAAAATTTTTAAGTTCTTGATTTTTTTTTGTTTGGGGAGAAAGTTTGTTGTTTGTTGTTTGTTTTTTGGTGGTGGTGGTGGTGGTGGCGGTGGCGGTGGCGGCGGCGGCGGCGGGGAATCAAACTTAGAATTAGTGTTTAAAGGTGGAGGAGGGTGCACTTAGTAATAGGGGTGCATTTAGTAGTGTAATATAAGTTAAAGGGTATTTTTGATTTTTTACACTATTATTTTATTATTAAACTCTGAGGGGAGTGTTCTAAACCGAAATGGAGGTGTAAATAGTCCCACCCAATTCCTGCGCCTAAGGCCCACCCTGAACACTTGCTATTTGGGTTTGTCAAATGTCAAGCCCACATGTGATCATTAAAAGAAATTAAAGTAAGTCTTATTTTTTCTTATAAATTAATATATATATATATTTAAATAAAGTAAAGTATAAAATGTAAAAATAAAATTAGTTAGTGAATAATTTTATTAAAAATAAAATAAAAACAATATTTTATGTATTTATTAATTGAGCTAATGCAAAATAGAAATAATATCTTATCAATTAAATATTATTTTACTTATATTTATTACTTTTAATTCTAGCAAGTAAAAAGTAACAACAATTCACTCTAAAAACTAAAATAATTAGTACTAAAAACTAAAATAATTAGTAAATATATTCATGTATACTAATAAATAATACCATTCATTAACTCATAACAAAAAATGTGATAATGTTTATTTAAAAAGTGATTAAGCTTAAGTAAAAAGTGATTGTCACTTTTGGTAAAATTATTATCACTTTTAACAAATTTTTTTATCACTTTTTGAATATAAATAATTATATCAAGTAAAAATAAGAACAACTAACTCTGAAAACTAACATAATTAATAATCATATCAACTAACCTATAATATCATTCATTAACTCAAATATGAAAAGGGACAATGTTTATACAAAAAAAAAAAAAAATCTCCCAACATTTAAGTAATAAGTGGTATATAATTACTTTTGCTAAAAATATTATCACTTTTAACTAAATATTTATCACTTTTTAAATTTGTTATGTGATTTTTAGAATTAATTGCTATCACTTTTATTTGATATTAATTATCATTATTTAAAAAGTGGCAACAATTAAATAATTGACACAATTAGTAAAGATAATTATATTCCCTAACATATAATTTCAATTATTAAGTAACAACAATTAACTTTAAAAATTAAAATAATTAGTAAAGATATTCATGTATACTAATAAATAATACCATTCATTAACTCATAACAAAAAAGTGATAATCTTTATTTAAAAAGTGATAAAATTTAAGTTAAAAATGATCGTCACTTTTGATAAAATTATTAACACTTTTAACTAAAATTTTATCATTTTTTGCATGTAAATAATTATATCAAGTAAAAAGTAAGAATAACTAACTCTGAAAACTAACATAATTAATAATCATATCCACTAACCTATAATATCATTCATTAACTCAAATTTGAAAGGGACAATGTTTATACAAGAAAAAATACTCCAGCATTTAAGTAAAACTTTTGATAAAAATATTACCACTTTTAATTAAATATTTATCACTTTTTTAATTTGTTATATCATTTTTAGAATTAATTGCTATCACTTTTTTTTTGATATAATTATCATTATTTAAAAAGTGGCAACAATTAACTAACTGATACAATTAGTAAAGATAATCATAGTCACTAACATATAATTTCAATTATGATAATATTTAAGTAAAAAAATGATAGTCACTTTTAATAAAAATATTATCAATTTTAAATAATTATCATTTTTAAATAATAATAATTATATCAAATAAAATTGACAACAATTAATTTTAAAAATTGATAACAAATTTAAAACAGATTAATAAAAATAGAACTAACACAATTCGGCAACATATGGACTAAAGAAAGTAAGTGGGCCAAACTATACTGGGCCTCATGTGGGAAACGTAAAATATGAACATAAAAAGGGTTGGGGTATATACCCCTACAGCTTTGTTTAATACACTCCCCCTTCATTTTTTTTAATTCAATATATATATGAAATACCAATTTTACACTTTTTATTAAATCATGTTAGATACATACACTCCCCTGCAATTTAAACACAACCCTAACCCTAGAATTAGACAGCCTTCGCCGCCGTCGCTGCCGCCGTCGCTGCCGCCGCCGCCGTCGTCGCCGCCGCCGTCGTCGCCGTCACATATATAAAATTTAGAAATTTTTTTTTACTATTTTTAAAAAACATTCCGGTCCACACTGGTTTGTCGACCAAAAACACTACGGTCGACGCTGGTTCGTCGACTAAAAATACTCCGGTCGACATTGGTTTGTCGACCAAAAATACTCCGGTCGACACTGGTTTGTCGACCAAATTTCGAAAGAAAATTTTAAAAAAAATTGAAATTTTCGACCATTATTTATCGCCCAAAAACACTCTCATCGATACCCTATTGTCGACGAGAGTGGTTTTGAACGACCGATAATAGTCGAAACTTAAAAAATAAAATAAAAATCAAACCTGTTCTTCTTTGCCGGCGACTTGGTTTCAAGGCTTCAAGGCGGCGGAAGACGGGCGTCGCTGGGGGCAGGCGCGAGTGGGCCGCGACGGCAGGGGGCGAGCGAGGGCTGGCCGCGACGGTCAGGGGCGAGCTGGAGCGACGGAGAGGAGGGCGGCGGTGGAGGGCGAGAAACGAGGGAGGAGGGCGGCGTCTGTTACAGAAATTTAAAAAAATGGAGAGGAGAGGAGGGCGGCGGTGGCGAACGAGGCGAGGGGGAGTGCGACGGCAAGTGGGGAGGGATGGGGAGAGCGACGAGGAGGGGAGAGAGGGGGAGAGAGACGGAGAGGGGAGGGAGGGGGAGTGCGACACCGAGGGGAGTGCAGAAAACGGGAGAAAAAAAGTGGAAAAAAAAAACGGAAGGAGAGAAGAGAGGGAGGCGGCAGAAGTTGGGGAAGATGAGTTGGGGAATTAGGTTTAGGGTTTTGAGGGGTGCATGAATCTATAATTTTTTATTAAAGAGGCAAATATGGTATTTTATACTACCTTCGTCCCAGAAAAACTTTCATACTTACTGTTCACTCACTTTTTTTAAAATATTATAATAAATATAATTTTAAAATATAATTTTATAAAAAAATAAGTAAGTGAATGGACTTATATGTATATATGTACTATAAAAATAATTACATTAAATATAATATTGTAGATATTGTACGGATGGAGTTTCTAAAGGAACGAAAAAGTAGGTGTGAAAGTTAAGTTGGGACGGAGGGAGTATATATATTCAATTAATAAATAGAAGGGGGAGTGCATTAAACAAAGCTGGAGGGGTATATACCCCAACCCAAATTTAAATGGGTTGAATAAGCGCGGCCCACAACCGCATTTTACTTAAAAAATTTAAAAGCTGTTAAACCCAAATTGAAATATGGGTCAAATAGAGATCCGTCTCACAAAATGAGATCCGTGAGACGGTCTCACACAAGTTTTTGCCTAGATATATACAGTAAGGTGTTTGAATAAATGATTGAATCTAATACATACATAAACATGTTTTCAAAAAAATACATACATAAACATTTCCCTAATTATGAAACTTGTTCAGGTTATCCAAAAATAAAAAATTATTCATAACAAGAAAGATGGTCAATTCGCAAAACACAACATGTCGTATAAAAATAGTAAATCTTCCCACAGTTTAGTTTTACTAGTGTGCATATTTTATTTAAAAATATATATATACCACATTACATTACTTTGTCTCTTTCCTATATTATCAATTTTATTACAAAAAAAATATTTATTAAAAAAAACAATATTTGGACTAAGTAGTACTCATTCCACTTCATTTATTAGATTGTTCATTTTCCTTGTCTTTACTAGATTGTCACTTTTCAAAATGAAAAAAATTTATTATATTCTTTTCAATTAGGGCGAGAATGAATTAAACTACTCTTCACAATTTTGATATGAAACAGATTGACATGAATTATTCAAGTCGTGTTTGGATGTATGGTCCAAGATCGGTTTATGGGATTATTACGCCCGAATTTCTTAGTGGACTAGATGAATTTATTGCAACTGCCACTAGTCATCCGACTACGATGAGAGAAGGGAAAATTAGATGTCCTTGCATGAAAGCTACATGTCGAAATCAATCTTATAGAGATCCCAGTGAAGTGAAAGCGCATTTATATAAAAATGGGTTTAAACCGAATTATTATAATTGGATTTTGCACGGTGAGAAGAGTTGGGGTCCACGTCCACATCAAAACACTAATGGATTTGAGTCAACTTCAAACGAAGTTGACACATCGGGGCCTAACTCGTACCACAATATGATTGAAGACTTAATTGGTGGGCCCAACATTGATTTTGAAATCAATGTGGAAGAGGAGGCACAGAATGAAGAACTCCCTAATGAGAATGATGCACAGTTTTATGACATGCTTCATGCAGCGGACCAAGATTTGTATCCTGGTTGCGAATCTCATTCGCAATTGTCATTCAATCCTCGATTACTGAACATAAAGCAGAAAATATATTGTCTGAAAGGGGTTACAAACAAGTTGTTGACTTGATTCGCGAGATTTGTCCTCCACAAAATAGGGTTCCCAAGAAATTTAACTATACCAAACAATTGATGAGTGGGATGGGTCTTCCGGTGGAGAGGATTCATTGTTGTGAAAATAATTGCATGTTATATTGGGGTGCAGACAACGAACTAGATTGTTGTAAGGTTTGTGGTGGACCACGATATAAGCCCAACAAATTTGATGTGGATGGTCAGATGAAAAAGAAACGCCCGATTAATGAGATGTTCTACTTTCCGATAATCGCTCGTTTTCAAAGATTGTACATGTCCAAGACCACTGCGAAAGATATGACATGGCATGCCTCGTGCACTTCTGACGACTCTAGTGTTATGCGTCACCCTGCAGACTCGTTGGCTTGGAAACATTTGGACCGTTCGTATCCTGATTTTGCATCTGAAATTAGGAATGTTAGGTTGGGCTTGAGCACAGATGGTTTTCAGCCGTTTGGAATGATGGGGAAACAGTATTCGTCATGGCCAGTGATACTTACTCTATACAATCTACCCCCGTGGTTGTGCATAAATGATCAATTCATGTTTATTTCGATTATTGTGCCTGGGCCTAAAAGTCTGAAGGACAAGCTTGACATGTTTTTGCAAGCATTGTTAGCAGATTTGAGATTTTTATGGGAAAATGGAGTGCAAACTTACGATGTTGCTAGAAAATAAAACTTTTTGATGCGAGTTGCACTGATCTGGACCATTAGTGACTTACAAGCATACTCAATGTTGTCTGGTTGGAGTACATCCGGAAAGCTTTCTTGTCCATATTGTGGGGAGTACACTAATGCATTCTCTTCGAGGCTCAGTCGAAAGCAGTCGTGGTTCGACAACCACCGAAAGTTCTTACCACCGAATCACACATGGAGAATGAACAAAACTACATTCATGTCCGAAGTAGTAGTCACATATGATCCACCGCCTATTCGAACGGGTGCGAGTCTCCTACACGAAATTGATCATTTGGGATTTAGAAAAGTTACAGAGCAGGGTGCTGAGGCCCACAACAAAAAACTCTCCAGAGGGTGGAAGAAGAAAATCATTTTCTGGGAGTTGCCGTATTGGAGTACCTTGTTGGTACGAAACAATTTGGACGTGATGCATATTGAGAAATTTGTGTTCGATAACGTGTTCAACACGGTGATGAACGTGGAGGGGAAGACAAAAGACACAACTAAATCCAGAGATGAACTTAATGAATATTGTCGTCGTCCATCCCTCTAGAAATGTGCACGTACAAGAAAGTATCCCAAAGCTTGTTATTCGCTTGATAAGAAGAAAAAAGATGTTATTTTTAAGTGGATCAGTGAGTTGAAATTTCCTGATGACTATATGTCTAACATGTCTCGATGCATAGACTGGATGAAATTGAAGTTGTATGGGATGAAGAGTTATGATTGTCACGTGTTTATGCAAAGACTATTACCAATTGCTATTCGGAATATTTTGCCACCTCACGTGTGGAAATCAATCACTGAGCTTATATAGTCTATTTTTCAAGGACTTGACTTCTACGATCATTACAGTTGACAACATGACTCGGTTGGAAAGGGATATTCCAGTAATTTTATGCAAGTTGAAACACATATTTCCACCTAGCTTCTTCAATTCCATGGAACATTTACCTGTCCACCTTGCATATGAAGCAAAAGTTGTCGGTCTAGTACAATATAGATGGATGTATACATACGAGAGGTAATTTATAACTTCTTATAACGTCATGAATTCATTTACTTTGGTATATTAACTCGCGTCACTTAAATTTTAATTAGGTATCTTCGCACCTTAAAACTCAGTGTGGGTAACAAATGCGTATTTAACTAGAGAGGCGTCAATGTTTTGCTCTCATTATTTCGAGGACCATGTTATGACGAGGATACGCAATATACCTCGTAATTATGATGGTCGTGGAGCACAACAATATGTGGAGGGTACTTTTTCCATATTTAAGGCACCTGGTCGACCACTTGGAAAGTAGAAGAAGAGATGGATTTTAGACGAGGAGAAAAAAAGAGCTCATACGTATGTGTTACTAAATTGTGAAGAGGTGCAACCATATGTTGAGTAAGTCATGTACAACTTCATATCTCGTATATATCTTTTTCCATATTATAATGTCAGTGTTAACGTCCATTAAATATATCGTAGGCTATTCTTTCAACAACTTCAACTTCTTCAAACAAATCTCTCGGCGGCTGAATTGGACACTAGGCTACAAAATGAATTTTTTGCTTCGTGGTTTGAACAAATTGTAAATCTTTCTTGAAAAGGAGAAGATAAAGTCGTCTTATTTGATAACGAAGTTATTCTCATATAATTTTGGTCAATTATATTATAGGTGAAGATTAATCATGTCGAGAACAAGTTTCTATGCGATCTTTCTAATGGTCCTTCCGTTCAAGCCATTACGTACTTTGGGTTTTTCGTGAACGGTTATAAATTTCACACTAACACTTATGGTGCATCTAAAACTACAGTAAATAGTGGAGTTTGTATCAAGAGAAAAAAATTATGATGGATATGAGAATGATTTCTACGGGATTCTCGATGAAGTAGTCCAATTGGACGACCAAGGGTATCACGAGAAGAAAGAGGTTTTGTTCAAATGTCAGTGGTTTGATCCCTCCGAAAAGGGGACAAAAGTTCATCCTCATTACAAGCTTGTGGACGTTCATCAGAGAGGACGATTCAGTCACTACGATCCATTTGTACTAGCAAGTTAAGCCACTCAGGTTTGCTATTGTACGTACCCGGGACCCCGTAGTGATTGGATAGCTGTTTGTAAAATCAAATCGAGATACTTGGTGGATGCACGCGAGTCATCAACTAAATCTAGTGAAGAAGAGCTTCCCTCGTTCCATGAGGATAACATAGAGACCAGGATGAATGTGCAAGTAGATGATGATCCTGTCATATTAACTGATGTCACTGGTGCACTGATGGATGTGCAAGATGAAGAAGAAGAAGAAGATGGCGACGACGATGATGATGAAGAATATGAATCGGGAGATGATGAAGAAGAAGACTCGTGATGTTAATCATTGTAGGATGTTTATTAATTTATAATGTTAATTGTTATAATTAATGTATTAGATTGAAATTTAATTTTGTTTCAATGTTAATTAAATTATTTTAAATGTATTTAATTATTGCAATGTTTATTTATTGCAGATGAGTGGATCTTGGGGTCGGGGTCGACATTTAGGAGTCCAGAGTCGAGGTAGAGGAGGTCGATCCTTTATCAGTACACCGATGGACGAGCCACCGAGGGTACCCATACCCGGGATCACACAGCTCCCACCGATGCAGGCATCAACCCCACCTCCTTTGATGCAGGAATCAACCCCACCTCCCTCGATGCAGGCGTCAACTGAAGCATCGTCTAGTATGGCACCAGATGTACCAGACACTTGCATATACCTCTAGATATTTCGTAGAATATATGTATATATAGCATGTTCATTAATTTTTACTATCAAGTAAAATATAATAATAAATTATTATTATTATTTGTGTAACAGCTTGATGCCTTCGAATACAATATCGGCCATCAGTAGAAAAATTATGTACGGTTCCATGGAGCTTGGAGCACATGCCTACGATCGGATCTCCGACGGTCGGATGCGACATTATTGGGAGACATTTTAGGTATAGTTTAATTAATTGGTTGTTTATATATATTTAAGACATGTTATATGTAAATATATAATTTTTTTTTCAGAGTGAGGTTAGATGGGATCCTACAATCACGAATACGACACTAGTGTACCAGCTCTTTCTTGAAAGAGTAGCCAATCGGTACACTGGTATGCTGAGCTACTACAAGAAAAAGTGGTATAAGCAGAAGAAGAAGCCAAATTGGGATGTTGATGTTTGGAGCCATTTACTTCGACATTGGGAGGATCATGATACTAAGAAGAAGAGTGAGCAGTGCAGGAAAAATCATTTTTCCGAGCCTGGTGGTCCGGGTACTGGTTATGCCTGTCATAAAGGTGGATCTCGTGGAGCAGCCGAATAGCACGACAAATTGTAAGTTGAATAAGATGATTATGTTGATCGATTAAGATTTTTATGGTGTTTTATTTTTTTATATGTTACATACTTCCTCCATCTTATGATATGTATCTCTTTTTTTAATTAAGAATGATTTTTATTTGGAAAAAAATCATATGAAGATTCAATTTTTAGATCATAATTCAGTTTTTCGAATCTGATTTTAAAAGTAACAAAAATAATATGTGAAAGTTTTGTCAAATTTTTAATTTTTTTGTTGAAATCTTTTTTTTTTTTCGAATTTTTTTAATTTGACATTTTTTTACTATTTTGTTTTCTACAAAATTCTGATCCACTTATTGTTTTAAATCTACATTTATTTTTTTCAAAATAATTTCCTCTCTTTTAAATAAAACCATCTTGTATGACTTTACTTTATTTTCTAAATGTGGCCTTGAATTGAGACAAAATAATTTAAATAAAATCTTATATAAATTGAGAGAAATGTAAAATGAGTACTTATATTGACGTTTAACCTAAAAATTGGGTCTTCGTATTAAAGTGAATGGTTTTTATTTTTAATGTTGTGTGATGTTGAGATGTTAATTGAAGTGAATGGTTTTTATTTTTAATGTTGTGTGATGTAATTTTAATTGAAGATGATAATGATTTTTTTTATAATTTTCAATAATTTTAATTGAAGTTTAATTTTAATTATGTTGTATGTACAACTTGTTCAATTGATTTTTTAATTAATAATCGTTGGATTGAATTTTGAATATGTGTTGGTTCGTAATTACAAATTTAACATATATAATGTGTGTTAAAAACAAACATATATAAATTCAGTTCTTTTATTGGTGGAAAACCTAAAATCAAGTGAACCCATGTCGTTCAGATGATCGGAGCCCCGTTAAAATCTTGCTAAGTAAACCCTCCTTAGGGAAAAATCTTAGTCAAGGAAAAAGGAAGACCCTTCTATGAAAATTCCGTATTTAAATCTTAAACAATAAATTGCTAATCTGCTCCGGAAACACATTGTCATATTTGGTGCTAGGAACGCCTTGCAAAACACCCAAATATTCGGTTGCATACCATTTCGCTGATTCTCATAACAAAGTATAAGGCCCAAAGAGTTCCAATATCCCATCTCGACTCTGAAAAAACATACCTTTGGCTCCCGTCAATGTGAAGAGTGCGACAATGACTTCGAAGAAGGTTTTGAGAATCAGAGTTCCCAACACCTTGAGTATTCCATAATAAATTTATCATTGATCACCACTAGCATAACCGTTCTTAGACGGTTCATGATCAGAGTCGGATTCATCAAAATTCGAGGTTTCCACATCTCCCCAACGTCCGAAAGTCGCATTTTCCATACTTCTAAACTTTGGGGACCTTGAGCGCTCCACTGGAATTAGTTTTGCATTAGAAATTCTAATTTTCTCCTGTTCCATTGCTGTTCTAAGAGCCCCCTCCACAAGGTGTTAAATCTTGTGCAACCTCCGCTTCCTCAGGTATACAAACGACTGACTTAAGACGCGGTGGCTGTCCATCAATGTTTGTAGTGGCCGATGTCTCCATACTATTCCCCTCCTTGTCTGAATCTCTCCTCTCGTCCGAGATGTATTCCCCATTCTCAGAAGCCCCATCAAGAGAAGTAAAGCTATTATCATGAATTGAGTTAGATGGAGGCACCGTCGTTGCTGGAGGTGGGCGGCGTCGATGGTTTTTCTGTCGCTTCTCCGTGAAGCCGTCGTGTGTTAAAAATAAACATAATTATTGGTATGACATTATTTTGTATGTGTTGCTAATTTTTAAATAAACAAATTAAAGAAGGAAAAACTAAAAGTATTAATATATATATATATATATATATATTAATTATTTAAAATATAACGAATATAACTCCTAGCCTAATCGACAAACAAGGAGCTCATACATGCATTCAAGACCGAGAGGTCTCGAGTTCAACACCTCTCCAACACATTTGGAGGAATATATTGGTAATTTAATGTTCAGATGGGGCCTGCCTCGAGTAAGGCCATTTAGGGTGCCTCCCTTGTTAAATGGCGAGGGCCAAAATACCCTAGTTAAATGGCTACAGTTTTTTCAGAAATCCCTCACAAATTTTTTAGCAACCAGTATATGGCGTGGGGGAGAAATTGGAAATTCCCTCACTATTCCAATTGGTGAGAGCATTTCCCTCACTATTGTTGTCGCTATTGTGCCCTTTTTTTGTTATGATTAATGCATATAAAAAACCCTAGTTGTAATTCTTTTGCAAATTAGAAACATAAGCTCTTACTCGGTCACATCCCGATTTTTGGGCCTAGATGAAAGTACTATACACTCTAGTATTTGACTAAAACATTCATATTTTATAAAACTTCGCAGCGGAATTAACTTGGTAAATAAATACTCAAACACATTTAAGAATATTAAAATTTAACTTCAACTAATGAGTACCAGAACTTGTCCCAAAAAGATGTGAGCATTCTTAAAATGAAAATAATTTAAATTTTCAATGCAAATAGTGAAATAACATAACATGAATGCGTGGTCCACCGTCCCTCCACCTCAACTCCTTCAATCTATAAAAATAGTATAACAATTCATATGAGATAGTATTACACTATCACACTTAGCAGTATTATGTTATTACACTTGAGTCACTTGATAATATTACATTCAATATGTAATACTGTTTACCTTGTAACATGATACTGTTTAGCAAATATAGTAATGAGTTCAAACACTGAGATAAATATTTGAATCAAGAAAACCCCCAAAATGTAGAAAGTAAAATTTTTAGTTCCATAGGTTTCATTTTGCATATACTGTTCGAAAAAAATAATCAATACAAATAATCTAGAATACCAATTTCTCCACAATTAACAACAAAAAACTCGCACAACAGTAAAATGATATTTTTTCTAGCAAAGCACTGAAAAGCACACATATCTAACACCAAAAAAGAAAAAAAATTCATAAGATCAACCGAAGAAATAAAAAAGAAAAACTCATTCTCATAAGTAACAATATTGATAAATTACTTAAAAATGGGTACAAGAACTTTACAAAGCTCATACATATTTATGAGGCAAGAGTCTCGAAGATCGAAGCTCAGACACCAAATACATAGAATATTTGAGTGCTTCCTCACATTCTGCGAGTCCTGATTTTTTCACACTCAAAAATAAAATTGAATCACAATCGAGTTGTTTAATTTGAGAATTTAGGGTTGTGTTTCTCCCTTATTATTGATTTGATAAAAAAAATTGTTGAATTAAAGAGAATCGGATCGGAATATACCAAAGCTCGATGCATGTAGAATGAATCAGATCGGAATATACCAAAGTAAAAAATATATAACATGAAATTGAGAGTTGTATTGAAAAATAAATAAAATAGTTTTAGAAGTATGTTTATAAATTTATTATCACATTATAAAAAGGTTAATATGAATATAAATTTTTAGATGAAATATCATATTGTATATGATATTATATTTTATGAATTTATATTAACCTAAAAAAGTATGTATTAAGGTGAATTATTAATGTTATATACTTCATATATTAATAAACATGTTACATGTAAAATATTGAAAATATATTATATTTATATGTATAATATATATATATATATATATATATATAAAATAAATATAAAAATGGGTCACGGGTCGAGAGTGATACACTGACCCGCCCCATTTCAATACGGGTCCGGGGCGGGGCCGACGGGGTTGAAATTGTCATCCCTAATTTTACACCATTTGTATAGGTGTATTTAGTGGTTTTGTGGGTGCATGTGTTGTATTTAGTGGATCAGCAGGTGTATGATGCGGAGTGTTGGTGGGTTTATCAAATTAGGTGGTGTATTTGAATTGATGTATGTTTTACACCCTTTGATACATAAATGATTTGTATATAAGTTTTTGTGTTAAAAAAATGTTGATGTTGCAATGCCACGGTGAACACTATATCATTCCCGTTTAATTTAAATACTAATACCAGTATTATTTTAAATTTTAATGGAGGGTAAGATAGTAAATAATAAAATATAATATAATTTTTTTAAAAAAAATATTACATGTATTAAGTTAGGGCGACACGATGCGATACAATTCGACATCTAGACCGTTGATAGTTTAGACGACATTGTGACTATTCTAAGAAAGAAAATCCCATGTATATTTTTGTTGGACAAAAAGATTGAAATTTGAATTTTTTTTGAATGAGATTTATTCATGGGCTTATAGGTGTATACCTCATTTTAAGGAAAGCAGTTTATTTATAAACCCTACTAACTGAAATTATTTAACACATGGGTTCTAATTAAATCAAACGGTAGTGATGGTTTCGTTAGCGTCTCTCAAGTGGCCATCGACCGATAAAATTCTGGCAAATTCGAATGCCCTGAGTAGGATTTCAGGTTTTTTCCGGTCAGATTCCGGCGTCTCAATTTCTTTTATAATTTACTCCGCTGCAATCTGCACTTTGCATGCAGCTGCATGTCGTCTATTTTTATACTCCAACGGAAACAAGAAGAAAACTCACAATTTAGGTAAAATTTTCTCATTGTTTTTTAAATTTTGTATTGGTGTATTTTTGTATTAAATCATTTTAATTTAGTCTAGGTCCCTTCAGGTACATCCAATAAAATTGGAACGATACAAGAGAAGATTAATGTGGCCCCTGTGCAAGGATGACACACATAAATCGAGATACAGTCATTTAAATTTATTCTAATGATCATGAAATTGAACTGCAGATTGTGTTATGCAAATTTCAATATTTTCGGCTGGATGAAACAACATAAATTAATTAATCAATTTACGAAATTATTGAACGTAAATTAAACTTGTGTTACTGTGAAAATAAATTTTTTTCTCTGACCTTTATGTCATGTTTCCCATTCGTGGTTTTTTTCCATTTCTTAAATTTTTACGTACATTGAAATGAGGTGAACGTTACTCATTACATGTATATATGTAACTGGTATCACTGAATCGAATTTTTAAATGAGGTGAACGTTACTCATGAGTTATGACAAATATATTTTCAATGTACGTAAAAATTCTTAAACCTTTAACGTGGTGATTTTGAAAACTGATTTTTAAAATCTTGAATAAATAATAATATGTATTTTTGAATTAAAGAACATTTGACTTTATGTCAATGGGTAAGAATGAATGAAATTGTAAATTTAAATTCTTAAACCTTTAACCTGATGATTTTGGTTGGTTTTGAAAATTGAGTTTTTGAATTAAAGAACATTTGACTAATTATGTGAATGGCCAAGGTTGAATGAAATTGTAACTTTTATATCCATGGTATACAAAAGTAGTGAATTGTGATTATTCGTTGTGTGTGATTTGTTTGGAAAACAATGAGAAGTGGGAAATGTTCACAAACGACACATGTTGTCACTCATTTTGCAAGGAATGCACCACCACCCATATTGTGGTTAAGATCAAAGAAAAAGTGAAAGAGATAGTTTGCCCTTGGTTGAATTGCAACGCCATGCTAAACTTCGACGCTTGTCGACTCCTGATCCCGATTGATACCCTCGTTCAATGGGACGAGGTCCTCTGTTTGTCACTTATTCCCGATTCTCAAAAATTGTATTAAACTTTTCTTGATTGTTCAGTTATGCTAGTAAACGATTCTGGTGAAGTGTTGACAAAAATAAATGTCTTATGTGCAAGAGATGGTTCTGTGGAGAACCATCTCTTGCACATAAGACATTTATTTGTGGAAAATGATATGTGGAGGAGTCCTCGATATCAAACGGTAAAAAGACGGTGAACAACTAACCCTTGAAAAAAACGACGAAGTCACTGTGGACTCAGGTTGTTAGGGGAGGCTTGATTAGTGTGAAAAATGCTTGAAATTCATGTGTTTATCTTGCATAATTTTTAGATTGTTTTTGCATTATTCACACTAGGACAAATTAACATGGGGCTAGTTTGGATTGATGGATGGGAAAACATGGGACAAATTAACTCACCCCTCCCCTAGGACTATTAGTCCTACAAATGCATGAAAAATAGTACAAAATTAGCGGGCCTTGCATTAATCCCGGGCCACAATCAATCAAACCAAACGTTTGATTCGTTGGGAATAAAAAGTCAATCAAGTCTAATCCAACCTAATCAAGCAAACCAAACTAGGTTACTAATTGCATTTGAAATGAGAAAAGTACGTGTTTTGCAATTTTTGTAAGTAAATTGTTCCTATTTGGAAGCTGTAAATAAATAATGTTTTATTTATTAAAATATATATTTAATATATATTTATCCGCATATGAAAGTGGATAATAAGGGGAGCGGTTATAACCCTCTTGATAAGAAAAGAAAATCCAGCGGAATTTTTATATCCTCTAATGTAGAAAGAAATAAGTTCTCTTCTACACACCAAAGACAACAGAAGACAGGAAAAGAGAATTTGTATGCTATGCAATAAAACATTTCACAGTCAAAGGAACTTATATTGTGGATACAAGAAATGATTCGTGAATCAATTCATGTGATCGTATTCTGACTACGAGGATCACAGTATGTACGTGGAATTCAATCTAGTTAAGATATCTTTCGCTGCATTAAGAATTACAGGTTAGTAATTCTGATTTAACATTAATTTATTCCAACAATATTGGTATCAGAGCCAATGCGTTGGATTCTTGTACGTTACAATGTGAATTTCTCGTTTAAATGCATGCCTGTAATTATTGTTGATTATGCACGCATAAATGAGAATCTGTATTTTTTTTAAGAATTTTGATTTTTTCAAATGGTTGAACTAGAGGCTGATTTTTTTACTGCACGTACGTAGTATAGTGTAGATAATATTTGGAAAGTTTCAGATTTTTCGGCCACACCGCTTCGGAGAAAAAAAATCGATCTTTGGAAATTTACAAAAACTTTGACTGAAAATAACGAACAATATAGGATTAATCGTGATGAGTCCTTGGTACTTTTTTTTTTGATGGAAGTTAAATACCCATCCCTTTTTTCCCCTCCCCATGACTCGAACCCAGGACCTAAGGCCTAGGTAGTGGTGCTCTAACCACTTGAGCTATCCCACTTTTGTCATGAGTCCTTGGTACTAGAGTAAAGTAAATTGAATGAGAATTCCATTGATATAAAGTTTGTTAAATTTGACCATGAAACGAGTGAGATATGATTTTTTTGAAAAATTCACGTTTTCGGGGCCGATTTGAATTTTTTCATAAAGTTATGGGGTTGCTTTATGAGAATTAGACAACCTCTAGGGGCCATTCTAAAATTTTAAAACTAGTGAATCATGACTGGTCAAACTCAGTATTAACTCAACTGAAAACAGCGAGTTGACTCAGCCTGACTCGTGGTGACTGGGTGGCTACTCAGTGGCTACACCGGTGGCGAGCAGACGATGCGTGCAAGACATGCGCAGCGCGTGTAAGTGCGTGAGGGGTGCTACCGGCGCGTCCGGTCTTATGCCGGCGTGTGAAGGCGTTTCCCGACGGGTGGTGCCGTTTCTGGGCAGTTTCCGGCGGGTGGCGGCGTTTCTAGGCTGTTTCCGGTCTGCCGGATGTGTTTTCCGGCGAGCAAAGTAGTCGTGTTCTCTTTTAATCTTGTTTCGGCTCGTTTAGGCTCGTTATAACTCCGTTTTTAGTTCCGAAAATTCCTGTGAGCTCCGTTTTTCATGTAGATTCTTAATTTTCATAGTATGAAAGTATTTGAATGAGGAAAAGTTTAAGTACTCATTTATCTATAAGAATGAGAACCTTGGTTGAACTTATTTCACTTGTAAATTAGCTAATTATGCATTGAATTAATTTCTTTACATAATTGTGAGCTTGAAATTCATGTGTTAGAGTTTGTGAACATTAAATAAGTTTTAATGGTTGCTCGTTTTATGGGTATGACTCGAAAATAATTAGTAGAACATTTAATGTTCAATAAATTCGAGATAATGAAGCTAGTTTTTTTTTAATTACATTATATACCCTCCCTTCCCCCCCCATGACTCGAACCCATAATCTAATGCCTAGGTAGTGGTTCTCTAACCACTTGAGCTATCCCACTTTGTCGAGATAATGAAGTTAAGCTCCATAATTTTAAGAATTACATGATTAAGAGCTAGAATTTTTTTTGGAACTTTACGTTACTTAATGAAGATTTATAGCTTATCGCTCTTTTATTATCACATAAAAATATTCTGATTGCATAGCTCATGTCTTAATTGAAGTTAAAATTGGAGCTAAGACAAGTTCAAGAGAACTTATTGTAGTTTTCTGAGATAAATTATGTCTAGATTGGAAAGTGATAATTTTATGAAAATTATTGACATGATTGGGTAAAAAGACTCTAGTAAACTAGTCGTTGGAATGACTTGTTTACTTGCTAAAAATGATTTCGGGGATCCAACGTTCTTAGTTTGGGAAGTTAGAGCAACATTCTAATGGAGAACCCTGATCTGTAATTTTTTCCATTATTTTTCATGATGTTGGTACTAAAGTAGTACTACAAGAGTGCATAAAATACATTGAAGGTTATTCGAAATCTTCAAGTTAATTGTCTGATAGTGTGTAGCTGAAACGAGATATTTCTAAAATAACCATTGTAGTTGGTTAATTAGACCAACAATAGTTTTTTTTATTACCTAGACTACTTTGGGTTGTTTTAACTTATGACATGATTATGCTTTATTATGTTGATGAATGTTTAAGCCTGCAGATTCATGTTGTTGAGTGAGAGTTTTAGCTAATATTTGAATTAAATGCTAGAACTTATTTTGTTCATGTTTTGGAGCCGAATTTGTTAAATGAGGATACTTAGTGAGATTGATGATTAATAACTCTAAGTTATTTTTCGATATCAAATTTTGTATCGAATTTTTCAGATGTCAGTTAGCTTAACATAGATCATATTTATGCATAAATTAACATTAACTCGTTGAATCACTTTGATTAAAAATCAGAAAAAAGTAATGATCGCTAAGTTAATTAGATAAAAACTCAAAGGCGATAATTAAGACACATGGTGTCATAATTAATTTTTAATGTTCTTGAAAAAAATGATTCATTGGATATTATCAACCTTGTTATGGATGATCCTAAAGTTAGGATGGACACTCAGATTAATAAGGGTCAAGAGACATACTATAATTGAAAGGTATTCGCATAGCTTGTGAAATACTGGTAAACTCAGTCATTGATGACATGATCCATAATTGTGAACAACACAATACTACCTATGATATTTGGTAATATATGATGGAGAAGTATGATGATACTTCATTTTTTGAGGAACATCAAATTAGGGATCAAATCCGGCCACTTCGTGAATAATGGGAACACTTGAGGGTCATTACAATATTTGATGAAAGTATTGAGACTTTCACTTAGACAACTCAAAACATTGAATTATATGATGAGTAACTTGAAGTTGATTAAGTATTCATCGAATGTTCTCATTTTTAAATCCAGATCTAAACTTAAGGCGGTGTTTGGTTTGGGATTGGCCAATCCGGATTTGGATTGACCCAATCCCAATCCAATCTCTCTCAATCAATCTCAATCCAAATACAAATCCAAATACAAATCCACCCCTATAATACACCTATACACCTATTTTTATACAATCAAATCACTCTTTTCAACCACTCATTCTCTCTCCTACTTTCTTCTCTCTCATACTTTGATGTGACATAAAAATACATCTACCCCTACCTCTCAATCCTTAACCAAACACAACTTAAACACATAATTACTATTCATGGATTACCCAAATCCCAATCCAATCCACCTCAATCCAAATCCAATCCCAAACCAAACACCACCTAAGAGATATTGGAAAGAAAAGACATAACTAGTGGCCTAAGATTGAGAACATTACTGAAAATCTAGATATCAATCTTAATGCTAAGAAGAATAAGAATAAGAAATATGTTAGACTGAAAATGGATAAGAGTGAGATGACATGTTACAGATGTAACGAGCGGTGGTCATTATACTCGTGAATATCCCGAGTCCATGATGGATAAGGTTGTTCATTCTGTTATTATTATTTTTTTTTTTTGCATAAATGTCTTTAGTACTGTATTTCCGTATAAAGACATATGAGAATTTATAGATCTCTGTCTATTCCAAGAAAGACGAGATTGAATTGTGTAGGAAACCGAGCTCGAGTTAAAGTTTAAATACTCGTAAAATTTGAGGTTGACAAAGGTCAATGTTTCATAATGTATGATGTCTAGTTTGCTCTAAAGATCACTCATGCTCTCACCTCTAGACCATGTTCTTCTATGATTGAGATGTGATTTATTATTTCTTTTAGAGATGGTTGTGAATAGTATAAACGATATGATTTTGGTTTGTATGAGAACAACAATTAGTTTAATGAAGCGAGTTCATAGTTACTAAAGGTTTGTTCCTCTGGCAATGCTTGAGTTATTGATGAAATTCAGTATGCTAGATTAAGTCATGTTGTGCAAGATTAGTAGAACTGACTTGTGAAAGAAGGACTACGGTGTTCGTCTTTATAAGTTGAGTTTTTAACACGTTGATAATGTCTTGCTCATAAGTGACTGGAAAACCATTTGATTAAACTATTATTTCTAATTCTTCATTGCATATATTTTTTTATGATAAATGTGATTTTGTAAATGTCAAATAACATGGAGCTGGTTGTTTTCATTTCTTCAATCGATAATTTTTCACGTGTTAGAGTTGTCCATACAATTTCTCAAAGTCCAGGAATTTGGATTGCTTTAGACATTACCTAATAGAGGTTGAGAATAAAAAGCACAACTTTAAAGGTTTTAAGAACCCATAGAGCGTGAATGTTTATCCAATAGTTCAAGGAACTGTGTAATAAAAATGACATAATCCGACAATTATTAAAACATAATACTGTTGCACAAGGATGTGAATATAAGAAGGAGTACGCGTTGTTGGATATGATAAGATCCATGATGGCAATACTTTAACTATCATCTTTGGAAGATGAGTTGTTAATAATTGTCAGTGTTTTATTCTTGGATATTTACTTCAACTTTATTAGAACCCTGAACGAGTGAAATACCTGTTCTTGGGTAATTTTTGTATCTGAAAATCCGCAACTTACATACTTGATTCTACGAGCCAATATGAAAGGTTGGGTCTGAGGGTTTAGAAATGTATCCTCATATGATACTGTGCTAAATCTGAGTGATACATGTTGATCAAAATTGAGGAGTTGGGAGTGTGACATGAGAAAGAATCACATAATACCATTTTTTTAAGAGTTGGGAGTGTGACATGAGAAAGAATCACATAATACCATTTTTTTTAAAAAATCCTAGTATTGGAAGCATTTGGTATGCTAAACTTTTTTTTTGTGATTAAAATAATCACTCTCTATCAGATCCAAGTGGGAGTGATTTACTTAATGTGATATTTGATAGAAATTTACCCATTAAAGATCGGATGGATCTTTCTGAGAGTAATTATCTAGAGAAGATTTCACATAGTTTCAATCTGAAAATTTTAGGAAACGTGTGTCTAAGAGGCATCATGATATTGAAGGACATGCCTTCTATATATCTTTAGAAAATGAGATAAGTTTTAGTGAATGAGGAAGAACCTACAAATGTTTCAGAGGTTCTAGCTCGTTCTACAAGAGACTAATGAAAGAAAGCAATGGAAGAAACGACAGAGTCGATAAGGTCAAACCAAGTTTGGAAACTTGTCGATCCTTCATCGAGACACAAAGAAATTGAGAATAAATGGATTCTCAGATTATTAAAGAGACTGATGGATCTAAAGTGAGGTAGAAAAGTTCACATGATAGAAAATAATTATACTTAGGTGTGGGTATACAACTTCTTTTTCACCTGTTGTGAAATTTACCTTGATTCGTCTACTTCTGGCTAGATTTAGAATTACATTAGAACGGACGTTTAAACTGTGTTTTCTCAATGGAGAGTTGGAAGAAGAAATCCACAAGTTGAGACAAGTAGGATTCATTCTTCAAACAAGAGGATAATGTTTGTGAATTGATGAGATTGATTTACGAACTTAAACAATCCTCAAGATAATGGTACTTGAGACTTTATTGAATGATTGTCTCATATAACTTTGTGATGATAGACAAAGATCATTGTGCTTACGTTAAACGATCCTAAGTAGTTTTGTAATTCTATCTTATGTATGTTGATACGCTATTAGTTAGAAAACAATAATGAGTATATATTGATGAAAATATTATATTTCAGAGAAGTTACTTGGTTTGTCTCAGAGACATAGTAAAAAGATTTCTAAAACAAATTCAGAATGGATGCATGAAAGTCTGTTGATACTCTTGTTGTAAAATACGAGTTATTGAACTGTAATAAGTGTCCAAAGACTCAAAGATGGAATGTTAGTAGTACTATATGCGAATGCAATTGAGAGTCTGATGTATGCTAAGATGAGTGAACATCCAGACGTATGATGAGTTGTTGGTTTGGTTAATAGATATCAATTCAATTCAGAATAGACACTAATGACATTGTAAGGCATTGTAAGGCATCAGAAATGTACTACAAATTAATTTGAACTTTAAAGGGTATATAGACATGTCCCATCCACTGTGTAAACAGAGCTTGTAGAAAGTGTATCTGTAAGTACGAGAAATAGTTTGGTTAAGAAATTCTAAAACTAATCTAAATAAAATTAGATTATCCAAGAAAAATAACAAGTGTCCATTTAAGGGAGGAGATCGTTGAAAGCCCAAAAGCACACCCTTGTGTTTTCTGTCATGCACAACAAATCAGAGTTTCAATTTTTCTAGAACACACATAGACACATACAAGTAACTTTCCTACCAGAACCCCCCATCCCTCTCCATCTAGCTATATGTAAAAAGTTGTTCGGACAAATAAGTAATCCATTTATAGAAATGGAAGGTCACAACATACATAATCAGCAGGCAAGAGAATTCCTAAGCATCATAGTTAAATTAAAACAGAAAGGTACAAGAAAGAAACCAGAACATACGCTAGATCAAAATTCTTAAGTCAAACTTTTGAGATAAAACAACTCCTTGGATCTACCAGCCATGGGTTTATGTAGGAGAACCAGCTCCATGCCCTGCTCTTTATTTCGTCTACGATCCTACAAAACTCAATGGCGACCCCACGACCTTTGTGCCTCCTCTTCCGTATGTAACACTCTCCTCTTCAGTAGATTGCTCCTTGTCGAAATCATGTCGTCGTTGCTTTGATCGGGATCAATCTGCTCCTCACCATGGAGAATTCATTATGTATACAACACTTTCATGAACTTCCACGAGCGTCCAAGGTATTTCGATCGGAAGCCCCCTTCCGACCAACAACTATCGACTACTCCATTGGCGCTGTTAGGAAGTGACAGCGGTGGCCTGGTGTTTGGACATGTGTCAATGATGGGATGGCGGAGAGAGAGATGGGGGATGCCGTTACAATGTTGGTGGATGAAAAATACTCATTTTTAGCGATTTATAATGGTCATGGTGGAGCTATGATGTCGCAAAAATGCCGAGAGAAGATGCACACATTTGTCACAAAAAAATGAGAAGGAGAATAAGTCAGTGGAGGAGGGTGGTTTCGATTGGACAAAGGTGACTCGATGTATGGAAGTAGAGATTGGGTTGGAATTAAGGCGGAATGAGGGAAGAAAGGGTGGCGGGGAGGATAAGTGGTCAACGAAGACAACGGGTTAAGAGATTTGGGGATTTATGTGGATAAAGTGTGGGGTCTAGCTAGTGGTTTTGAGCTTTTGAGAGTGTAAATATAAATGGAAGTCTCCATTGTCATGACTAGCATATTTTCAAAGGTTCTTGAGAAAAGTTGTGCAATTCCGCCCTTTCTTCCTAGCTCATACGACAGCTCTGGCTCATTTCGCCTTAATTCCAGCTCAATCTTTGCTTTCATACATCAAAAAATCTCCACCATCACATTGGTCCAATCGAAATTGCCCTCCTCCCGTGACTTGTATTCTCCTCCTTCTTCACATTCTTGTCTATAAACGTGTGCATCTTATCTCGATGTTTCTACTCCATCGTAGCTCCACTATGCCCATCATAAATCGCAAAAATTGAGTACTTCTCCTCCACCAATCCATCTCTCTCCACCGCCACATCATTGACACGTGTCCAGACACCAGGTCATCGTTGTCACTCCCTTACGACGCCGATAAAGTAGTCTATAGTTGTTGGCCGGACGGGAGCTCCCGACCAAAATACCTCAGCCGTTCATGGAAGTTCATGAAAGTATTGTATACGCACTGTAGTTGAAGAGAAAATTATGTGTATCAGTATGTGTCTATGCAATGACGGAGCCAGAACTTAACCGATGGGGGGCCCAATTATGAATAATAAATTTCGCTTTTAATATTATATAAGTTTGAAACATATACGGTAATATATTACTAATGAATCAAATAGAGTTTTAATATGTTTCAATAAGAGTTTCATTATTTCCGTTCATTACCTACAAATTAATGTTTATACAGTCTATAAGCGAGCTTCTTTTAATTTTTATGTTTTAAATTGTTATATACTTCACTCGTTTTATATTGATTGACACTATTAGTCTTAATTCTTGTTTTAAAAATTTGTCATTTTAGCTATTTTTAACATGTTTGTCCCTAAATTACTCATATGCAAATTTCTATAATTTTTATTTTAATACTTTTTTCATCTATCTTTCTTGATAATTGAAGTAAGTCATTTCACACTCTCTTATATTTTTCTTCACTTTTCTCTCAATCTTTAATGATAATGAAAGGTAATTTATAAAAAAATGTTATTTAATTATACACAAAACAAGTACATTATATTATAAGGAAAATAATAATTGCACTACTAATATTTTACTAATTCACTTAAAAATTGTTATATGATTATTAAATATAATTAATTATAATTGTAATTATTTTTTATTTTATTTTTTAATATTTTTAAAAAAATTATTTAAAAAAAATTATAAAATGGGTGGGGGGCCCAGTGGCCCCCCGGGCCCTCTCTCCCTCCGTCCTTGTGTCTATGTGTGTGCTGACAAATTTGAGACTGAGAGAGTGGGTTTTGGTTAATACATACTTATATTTATTAGTATAATAATTTTTAATGCTTCATATATATTACACGATAACTCTGATTCGTTGCACTTATTTGTTCATCAATTTCTTTCTGATAAGATTATTCCACATAAAAATTGTCATCAACAATATTAAGTACAGCATAGAAGAACTTAATTATTGTGTAAAAGATACACAAACAAAAGCAAAAAATTAACCAGAATATATATTTTTTCATTACTTACATAATCACCGCCTTTGGGTGGAGCTAGGAGGCGGCCTCAGGCGAGACACGTGCGGCGTCTGCCGTCGCCTATGGCGGCAGTAGGATTTGTGGGATAAATAAATCGAAAATTTTCAAAAGAGTTACAAATTGAGAGAGATTCAGCCTTGAACAGAATGGGAGATTGCAATGATAAATGAATAGAATGCGAAACGAATTAGAGTGAGTTTCTATCTCTCCTTTTTTAAATGAGTTATTACTCCATATGAGTCATAGCCAAAACATTATACTCTCAACACATGGCAAATGCATTATACCATCAATTGATACGTGGCAAAAATATGTGAGAGTTATTCTCTTTTTAATATACCTTCTTTGTTCTACACGAAGGGGATATTTGTTTTGGGATGAGAAATTCGAATTAAATTTTTTAAAATCTCATTCATGTTCTAATTTAAAATTTAGATTCAAGATTTCAAAATTCTACTCTACAAATACTTATAAATTTTACAAAAATCGATCATATAAATATCTACAAACTCTATATAAATACATATTAAACCTATATAAATACATATTATCCTATACTACAATTTAATCGTACCCTACTTAAATTCCAAAACATACAAGTCATTAGAATATCAAAATCCACTAGATTTTGAAATTCTCAAAATCTTAAAACAAACATCCCCTAAGTGTTCCATTTTATCATTTAGGACATTCCAAACTAAGTTACTTATTTACATTTTTATCAATAATTCACTATACCTGTACATTGTTTACTTCATATTTCTCTTTACCTTTTCTCTTTTCTATCCCTCTTTTCTCTTTCTCAAATCTCTCTACCTCAATACCCCTATTATCTATTCAAATTTTCGTCCCATGATAAATTGCATAGTTTAACCGATTTACTTTTTAAGAAAAGAGAATTTAGTGTTGTGTGGGTTCAAATAAATAAGAGGTATTTTGAGTAACTTAGTGAGGTGTAGGATAAAAGTGGACAAAAAAAGGGTAACAATTTTAAAAATATAATTATGTTGTGAGGATATTAATTTTTTGGATTGTTTCTGATGCGGCCTAAAAATGTCATCTAATAAGAAATCGACACGTGTATAAAGGATAAGATAAAAGAGAAGATATGGGATTATGGAAGGGGCTCTGGATAAGGCCAATAAAAAGGTATGGATTATAAAAGAAAAAAGAAAACCTAAAACCATAAGCTCACAAGTCGAGCCAGAGGCCGGAGTGCCGTTAAAACCTTGCCTGGGAAAACCCTCCTTAGGGACAAAACCCAGGCGAAGGAAAAAGGTAAACTCCTCTAACAATCAATGTCTGTAAAAGACAGTGTACAAATCTTTATGCAAGAAAGTAAGTAAGAAATCTGGAGGGTATCCCCTCCAAATGCAGTTGATCTTCGTTTTGGACACTGCGTCAGCCGCCTGGTTGGCCTCTCTAAAAGTGTGAGAATACCGAATGTGCATGTCTGTGGTAAGAGGGTGAACCTGACTCCAGAGACCCTGCAGACGCCAAGGAACAGAAGGAGTAGAGCTCATCAGAGTGCTAACTGTCAGACTGGAGTCCGACTCGATCCATAAGAACCGCCACCCTTGGGAGTGTGCATATTGAATAGCAATGAGTGCCGCTGCTAACTCCGCCTCAAATGGAGTACCCCAACCAACCTCTTGGGCAATAGCCGCAACAAAGAACCCCCTGAAGTTCCTAAACACCGCCCCTGCATGCAAACTACCTGGAGAGGATGTTGCAATGCCGTCTGTGTTGATCTTGTACCAATCCGGATTCGGTGGGATCCATCTAACAGACGAACCCTGACGAGTCGGCTTGTGCCTGCCCAATACACCAAGAGACCTGGCAATCAAGAGATCCCGAACTGAACCGTCAGAGTAACCCCGAGAGATGTTGTTGGCTTCCCTAATACCAGCAACGATTTGCGCCATGCATCGTCTGACTGAAGGAGAGACCCCATCAAAGACCACCTTGTTCCGCAAAGCCCAAATAGCCCAAACTGTAGTGAAGGGGCTCTGGATAAGGAATCCCTTCTGGAAGTCCCTCCGGAGGGAGCTCCTCTCGGAGAGACTTATCTGGAGGACTCGATCTTGATATGAATTGGTAAACCGAGAATATAGGAGATCTCCACATAAATCGGACTAAGACTGACCAAAGAAAGATTATTCTCTCCTTCATTGTAGTGGAAGGAGTCCACTAAGGGGAGTGGCCCCGGTCTTTTCGGAAGTAGAGGAGCTGAAGACCTTGTCACCCAGCAAGGCTGGGTCCAAGAGGTGGCTCCGAAAGAGAAGGAAACCTTGACTTCCTCTTGAGAGAGAGTCTCTATAAATAGGTAAATCCAAGGATGTTTTCAGGTTAGATACTCTTACTTTGACAAAACTCAATACATTTTCGTACAAAACATACTTCTGATATTACTTGAGAGCCTGATTTGATAAATCAAGGATCTCGAGATCCTTGTGATATATTGAAAAGCCCTATACTGACTTAGGCATCGGATTGTCCGCGCCGGACCCCCCTCCGGCGTGTTCTTTGCAGGTTCTCGAGAATTCTATCGAAGGCAGCAGCATCATTGGATTGTTTCTACGTGTTTGGGAAATCAGATATCCAACTCGGAGGATATCCAATCCCCTTGTGCAAATTTTGGCACATCAACTGGCGCCGTCTGTGGGAAAGAGTTGAAAGTTTTTCTCACGAATTTCTACCTATTCGAGCAATAGGTGGCGGAAACAAAACGGCCACGTCTACTTCGGGAAAGAAACCCCTTACAGGGGAAAATCCTCATTTGCCGAATGACCCCACACTAAAGGGAGGCCGGGGGAAAGATCCAGTTCATACCCTTTCCGGAGTAAATCCGCCAATGACGCCTAACACCGGCCTGGGGGAGGAAAACCATCCCCTCCCAATCGAAGAGGGGATAACAGTGAACATTGAAACCCCAGAGTCTCGGACTGCGGATCCCCAACGGGAGGATATTCCAAATTCGGAGCCATGCCTGGTTTCTCCCGATCAATTGAACGCCCTCATCAACCAGGCTGTAGAGAGAGCTTTCGCGGCTCAAGGAGATCGAGCCCCCAGAGCTACACCAGGGAATTTGGAGATACCTACCCCGAGATCCCAGGAAAAGGCACCAGGAGCCTCCCAAGTGCTATCCAAGGAAGTAGGGATGCGGGTAGAAGGAGATGATAAGGTGCCCTCCCGAGCGGAAAAAAGCATTCCCCCTCGGAATACAAGAAGGAATGCAGATTTGGCACCCAGAGAGACAGAGCTCCCTGAAGCAGAAGAAAGCACCGATGATACCTACGGAGGGCCAGTTAGCGACCAAATACAAGCCCTACAGAAGGAGATGAGAGATATGAGAAAACAAATGAATAATCGAGCGAGTAGATCCGCCTATGTTTCTGGATGTCAGTTCTCTCCTAACATATTACAGGATGAACTACCATTCAATTTTAAGCCCCTCAATTTTGAATACGATGGTACGGCAGACCCATATGAACACCTAGTAAGGTTCGAGAACGCTGCGTTATTACACCGCTACGGAGAGGGAATCAAATGCAGGGTGTTCCTGACCACCCTGGCAAAAGCGGCACAACAGTGGTTCACTCAATTGGAACCTAATACAATCCGATCCTGGGAGGAATTCAGTGAGTTATTTCTCCATCAATTTGCAAGTGCCCGGAGACAGCCGCGGGCCACTCTGACCCTCTTCAATCTGAGACAGGGGGAGAGCGAGAGTTTAAGAGCTTTTCTCCGGAGATTCAATCAAGCAGCTCTGGAGGTCCCTACAGCCTCTCCGGAGGTGAATATCAACGCTCTTACTAATGGATTACGGGATGGAGACTTCTTCTCCTCCTTAGCTAAGAAGCCGGTTAAGAACTTTGATGAGTTGCTACATAGAGCAGAGAAGTACCTCACCCTGGAGGAGGTTCGAAAAGCCAAGAGATTGGAGACTAGGCCACAAGATCGAGATAGAAGAAGAGAGGGCCCCTCCAGGCGTTCCAGTCCAGAGGTCCCTCGGACTTCCGGGTCAACAAGAGACAGTAATCCATCTGGAGGTTCCCGGTCCGGCCCTCGCGGAAGGTTTGAGAAGTACACACCCTTGAGAATCGAACCTGCCGAAGTACTGGAGGTGGCAGGAGATCATCCTGACTTGAAATTCCCGTATTCCAGAAATCGAGGACCTCAGAAGCCCAAGTCCGATCGATTTTGCAGATTTCACAATGAGTATGGACATGACACGAATCAATGTTATCACCTGAAAGACGAGATTGAAAGGATGATCCAAGCGGGGCATCTGAAAGAGTTTATATTTAGAGACAGGCAGGGCCCTCGGGGACAGAAGCGGAAGGAACATGAAAGGAAACCGGAAGAGAAGGAAACCAAGGAGGCGGCCGAGGATATGCCCCCTCCACCACCAAAGAGAGGAGTAATCCACATGATTGTGGGAGGACCAGCAGATGGAGATTCCTTCCGAAAGAGAAAGCAAAGTGTTCGAGCTCTAAAAGCGGAGCAAGGAGGCCAATTGAAAGAAGTAGGACGTATGACAGAGACGCCCAATATCAGATTTGGGCCGGAAGATGTGAAGGGAGTTAAAGAAGATCACAACGACGCCTTGGTGATCACTACCAATATAGCTGGGTTCGACGTGGCCCGAATCTTTGTAGATACGGGAAGCTCAGCGGATATTATGTTTTTTGAGTGCTTCAAGAGGATGGAGTTGAGTGTGAAGCTGCGACCTGTAGATACCTCCCTGTATGGTTGCTCCGGAGGTGCCATCCAACCCTTAGGATCGGTAATGTTACAGGTAGGATTGGGGGATGCTCCAGCTCGAAAGGTCCACCTGTGGAGTTCCTCATTGTGGATATCCCCTCATCATACAATGTAGTAATGGGGCGACCTAGCCTGAACCTCTTTCAGGCAATCATCTCCACATTTCATATGAAAATGAAATTCCCTACAACTACGGGAGTGGGAGAAGTAAAAGGAGATCAATACCAAGCACGGAAGTGCTACGCAGAGTCTGTGAAGATGGCGGACAGGGCTTTAACCAAGGGCCTGGAGAGAACAAGAGGAGATGACCCTGAGGTAAAGAGAAAGAAAGTGGAAGGAATGACACCTGAGCAAGTAAGTGTTAAAACAGATGAGGAGCTGATGAATGTGGAGCTCTTCCCAGGGAAACTCGGCTTTGCTACTAAGATAGGTACCCAACTGGGACCTGAACTCACAGAGAAGGTAATCTCTACATTACGTCGAAATTCCAATATATTTGCATTCTCTCCAGCTGACATGACAGGTATCCCTCCGGAGATAGCACTACATTGCCTTAATGTTGATCCAAAGGCAAGACTAGTGAAACAAAAGTTACGAAACTTTGGAGTGGAGAAGAATAGTATAGTGAAAGAAGAAGTAGAGAAGCTATTGAAAGCAGGACACGTGGTGAAAGTACAATTTCCGGAATGGCTCTCCAATGCAGTGTTAGTATCTAAAGGGGGAGGGAAATGGAGAATGTGTATCGACTTCAGGGACCTCAACAAAGCATGTCCCAAAGACCACTATCCATTGCCAAGGATAGACCAGTTAGTGGATGCGACTTCTGGATTCGAGCTACTAAGCATGATGGATGCATACCAAGGATACCACCAGATCCAGCTGAACCCCTCAGATGTCCCCAAAGTGTGCTTCATAGCAGCATGCAAAACGTTTGGCTATGTCCTAATGCCATTCGGATTAATTAATGCTGGAGCAACATATCAAAGGATGGTCGATGCTGTCTTCCGAAGCCAACTAGGAAGAAGCATGGAAATATATGTGGATGATATGCTGGCCAAGAGTATGAAAGCAGATCAACATGTGGAGGACCTGGAGGAAATTTTCCAGATAATTCGAGAGAACGGTATCAAGTTGAACCCAGCCAAGTGCTCTTTTGGAGTGAAATCGGGGAAGTTCCTCGGATACATGGTTACTCAAAGAGGGATAGAAGTGAATCCAGCTAAGGTGAAGGCTGTACTGGACATGCAGCCACCGAGGAACGTGAAAGAGCTCCAGACGCTCAATGGGAGGATCACAGCATTGAGCAGATTCATAGCCAGATCTGCCGAAAAAAGCCACCCCTTCTTCAAAATTCTCAAGTAAGGGGCCAAGTTCGAGTGGAGTGAAACATGCCAGAAGGCCTTTGAAGATCTGAAGCATCATTTGTCCCAGCTGCCGAAGCTGACAAAACCTTCTCCCGGAGATACTCTCATCCTGTATCTCTCTGTAGGGGAATTCTCATTGAGCACAACCTTGGTCAAAGAAGAGGGACCTCTCCAACATCCTATCTATTACGTAAGTAAGGTCATTCAAGGAGCTGAAGCTCGATACTCGGAAATCGAGAAGGCCGCTCTGGCCGTGGTATATACGGCGCGAAGATTGCGCCCATATTTCCTCTCTTACAAAATACTGGTCCGCACTAATTACTTGTTGAAACAGGTTATTGGTCGAGCAGACCTCTCGGGAAGGATGGTGAGATGGGCAATAGAGCTCCAAGAATATGATGTGGACTTCGAGCCACGGAAGGCCATAAAAGCCCAAGCTTTGTCCGATTTCATCCAAGAATCTACCAAACCAGAAGAAGCCGAGGGATGGAAGGTATACGTAGATGGCTCAGTGACTCTGAGCGGATGCGGAGCAGGGATAGTGCTAGTGGGCCCTCAAGGAGACGACCTACAATTTGCAGTAAGGTTTCAATTCATGACCTCAAACAATGGAGCAGAGTACGAAGCTTTGATCAGAGGAATGGAGATGGCTTTGGAATTGGGAGCTCTAAAGGTAACTCTATACTCCGATTCCCAATTAGTTGTTCAACAGGTGAATGGAGAATATGCAGCCAAAGATAGCAGAATGGCTGCTTATCTGGAACGAGCCCAAGAAGTGATGGGCAAATTCCAAAATTGTGAGATGGTCCAGGTACCTCGAGGGAAAAACATGCAGGCGGATAGCCTCTCCAAACTCGCCAGCTCCACAGAGTTTGATGGACAAGGAACAGTGACCTTGGTGGTAGCAGAAAGAGAGACCCTCGGGAACCCCATCGGTTCCATTGAGGAAGGAGATGATTGGAGGAAAGATATATGGGCGGAACTCACTAAGGAAACAGGGGCCCCTACCACCAGAGAGACTCGAGCTCTTAGGATCAAATACTGTATTATTGGAGGACACTTATATAAGAATTCGTTTACCCAACCATACTTGAGGTGCATATCCACCCGAGAAGCGATGTACACACTCATAGAAATTCATGAAGGAGATGCGGCTAGTCATGAGGGATATAAGACAGTGGTGAAGAAAGCCTTAAGGGCCGGGTTATATTGGCCCTCCATGACGAAGGATGCCAAGGAGTTCGTGAAAAAATGTGTCAAGTGTCAGAAAAATGGTCCCTTGATAAGAACTCCTGCGGAAGAGATGGGAGCTATGCACTCTCCATATCCCTTTGCTAAGTGGGGAATTGATTTGGTGGGGCCTTTCCCTCCAGCCTCTGGAGGAAGGAAATTTCTGATAGTAGCAGTGGATTATTTTAGCAAATGGGTTGAAGCTGCCCCTCTGGCTACAATAGATGAAGAGAATGTGATCAAATTCTTGAGAAAACAGATTTGCTGCAGATTCGGGGTACCCAGAATATTGGTCTCTGATAATGGAACACAGTTCAACGGAGAAAACGTACGAGGATGGTGTGCAAGACTAAACATAATACAGAGATTCACCTTCGTAGCTCATCCTCAAGCTAATGGACAGGTGGAAGTTACTAATCGAACGATAGTAGACAGTATTCGAACAAGGCTGACGAAAATAGGAGGAGGATGGGTGAATGAGTTAGACAATGTCCTATGGTCATACAGAACTAGCCCAAAGATAGCAACTGGAGAATCTCCCTTTCAGCTGGTCTATGGAGCTGCAGCGGTGATACCTCCAGAGGCTGTGCTGCAGTCCCACCGAATTGCCCAATTTGAAGAACATCAAAATGAGAGGCTAATGAGAGAGGCCCTAGATTTAATGGAAGAAGAAAGGGAGACGGTTAGAGTACGTGCGGAGAGATACAAGAGCAGAATTAAAGCTGCGTATGACCGAAGGGTGATCCCAAGGTCCTTTAGAGTGGGGGACCTGGTGTTAAGGAGAGCTGATGCCCTAAAGAATACGGGAAAATTGGAGCCCAACTGGGAGGGGCCTTACAAAATCACACAGGTATTGAAGGAAGGAGCCTATAGACTACAAAGTATGGAGGGATTCGATATAGCCAGGCCCTGGAACGTTTGCCATTTGAAGAGGTTCTTTGTTTGAAGAGAATGTAAGGTCTTGAGACCGTTTACGATTTTTTGCTTTAAGATTTTTGCATTAATTCATATTCCTGTTTGATGTACTTAGTGGCTTCACCGGAGCTCTTTTTCCCTCTTTACGGGTTTCCCCGTTGGGGTTTTTCCGTAAAGAGGCTTTTAATGAGACCGGCGTAGGTTATCTATGGCCTATGTTGAAAACTGACAATAAATCAATGAAGCTTTATCCCTTTTTGAAAAAGATTTATACAGAATTATCATGTCTTGATTATCTTTCTCATATTTGAATATACGATGTATGAATATAAAAATTGCGAGAGTGAGAAACACTCAGAGGCCTAGAGGCCGAGGTGCTCCAGAGAGCCCTCACCATGGTTGAGACCCAAGAGGGTTAATCAATGAAATGAGAAGATTTTATGAATTAAAATCTTTTAAGAATAAGAGTGAGAAACACTCAGAGGCCTAGAGGCCGAGGTGCTCCAGAGAGCCCTCACCACAGTTGAGACCCAAGAGGGTTAATCAATGAAATGAGAAGATTTTATGAATTAAAATCTTTTAAGAATAAGAGTGAGAAACACTCAGAGGCCTAGAGGCCGAGGTGCTCCAGAGAGCCCTCACCACAATTGAGACCCAGGAGGGTTAATCAATGAAATGAGAAGATTTTATGAATTAAAATCTTTTAAGAAGAAGAGTGAGAAACACTCGGAGGCCTAGAGGCCGAGGTGCTCCAGAGAGCCCTCACCACAGTTGAGACCCAAGAGGGTTAATCAATGAAATGAGAAGATTTTATGAATTAAAATCTTTTAAGAATAAGAGTGAGAAACACTCAGAGGCCTAGAGGCCGAGGTGCTCCAGAGAGCCCTCACCACAATTGAGACCCAGGAGGGTTAATCAATGAAATGAGAAGATTTTATGAATTAAAATATTTTAAGAAGAAGAGTGATAAACACTCGGAGGCCTAGAGGCCAAGGTGCTCTAGAGATCCCTCACCACAGTTGAGCCCCAAGAGGGTTAATCAATGAAGTGAGAAGATTTTATGAATTAAAATCTTTTAAGAATAAGAGTGAGAAACACTCAGAGGCCTAGAGGCCGAGGTGCTCCAGAGAGCCCTCACCACAATTGAGACCCAGGAGGGTTAATCAATGAAATGAGAAGATTTTATGAATTAAAATCTTTTAAGAATAAGAGCGAGAAACACTCAGAGGCCTAGAGGCCGAGGTGCTCCAGAGGGCCCTCACCATACTTGAGAACCACAAAGACTAGTTAAGGAAAAGACAGGTTTTATGATTCAAGACCTTCTAAAAGAGAGAGACAAATAGAAGTTCAGAAGTCAAGAAAAGACGGAGGATGTCTCTCCATAACCAAGCCACCTGAAATCAAAAGATTGTACAACCAAGAGACAATTACGGTATAACCTACAAGACCAACAAAAGGGGGGAAAAGAGCACACCTCCAACATATTCTTTACTGGTCTTGTAGGTTACTCATGCAAGCAGAAAAGAAAAGGCACGCCAACAAACAAACAATATGAAGCTAACACGATTACTACAAAAAGCCCCCACATATCCAGGAGTGTGGGGTCCCCTACAAAGTATGAGAACAAGTATTACGAGCAGAAAATAAAGAGTGTAGCGAAACAAAAGAAAGGTAAATTGTTCGTTGTGACCATGAAAATATGAAATTTAAACTGCTTTTTCAACAGCAGCCTCCTCAGCAACAGCCCCCTCGACCTCAGCTCCCTCGACCACAGCTCCTTCAACGGCACCCTCCTCCACAGCAGCATGGTTGCTAGATCCTCCGCCCTCCTCTGGGCCCTCCTCACCTCTCAAGGTATCCTCAACGCCCGTCTCCCCATCTACCCCTGTTACCATATTTGGAGCGGAGACATAAGGATAAACCAGCTGCTCCAGAGGCTTTAGCTCAGCCATACCCACCTTGGCTGCCTGTAACTTGGTGATGGCCTGACCCATTCCGGGTAGCCACCAAGGACTGTCGGGGCTCTCCTTAGGATCCCCTAAGAATTTTGGAGGAGTAGCGAGCTGATCCAGGCGAAATTCACGGGAGTAGGTCCCATCGAACCCCGGGGCTGAGTGCTCGGCCACGACATTGCTGAAGCCATGGTCGATGAAGTGAGGAATATGGGGCCCCATGGCGCATAGGAAACTTGAGCTCTTTAGAAAATTGGACAGCCACTGAGTATGAAGAGTCCCCAAGAATTCTTGACCCAAGGAGGAGGTGAACAGAGATTTAATGCAAGCCTGCACTCCGACATCCGGCAGCTCGCGTTCCATCCGTCCCACCTCCTCTTCCAGATGTTTTATCCGGAATGCATCCTGCTTGCCTTGAGCCCGTAGAAGAGGCAACTCCTCAGCCAGAGCTTGAGCTCGTTTATGAGCTTTGTCCTTCTCCGCAGTGATACCCTTGAGGGTTGACTGGAAAGAGGATGCTTCAGCTCGGAGAAGTTCAAGCTCAGCCACCATCTCAACACATTGGTCGAATATCTTAGTGTAGGCAAGACCAAACTACACGAAGAAAAGGAACAATGTTTAAGATGTAAAGAAGGTAGAAGTCATGAAAGTAATGAAAAATACCTCTGAAAAAAGATGAGCACCACGAAGCAGTTGATCTTTAGGAAGGGGCTTGTCGGATAATTCAGTATTGGAAGGAGGAGGACATTGTCTGATAAGGCGATGGAGAGGTTCGTACACAGCAGAAGGGGGAGCTTCTTTCTCAGCAAGAGCTCGGGCAGTTTTTCCCTTCTTCTTTTTAGAAGTGCCACAGTCGGAGAAGAAGGCATTGGTAGCCGAGCGAGTTCTCCTGGCAACAGAACCTGGGACTTGAGTCGAAGAGCTGGGGAGAGGAGGAACTTTTGAAGGACTCTCTGGAGCCGGGGTCTTTGCTGAGCTTCCTAGAGCAGGAGACTGAGGAGCTTTCGGGAGATCTTCAGGAGCAGATAACACAGGGGCCTTCACTATGCCGAGAGCAGGGGCATCCCGTGAGATATGAGTTAACCAACTCATTGCTGCAGATAACCAAAAAAATTCTCAGAATTCAGAAAAATAACCACATGCAAGAAACGAAATACAAGAATAGAGGATTTTTTACCATCTCGAGGTTCTAAAGAGGAATCTTGAGGACAAAAGCCAAAGTGGGAAAGGATGCGAGGATTTTTGCAAATGCCAAGAACATCAAAATAATCGTGCAGACAGACGTGGGTATTAAGGTTTGTCATAACAGTGTGATTTGAAACAGAGTAAGCTTTCAGAGAAGGAGGAAGTACTCCTGGATTGTGGAATATCCAATTTTCATGAGGAAACAGCCAATCAGTGGGGCTAGTAACGAAGAAATAGTAATCTCTCCAAGATGACTCTTCTTCGTGGAGTTTTTTCATGAACTTGCAAACACGAGACCTCCTCCCAGAAACATAGAAGAAGCCATCGTTCACTTTACAAGAGTGTTGGCTCAGAAACAGTTCGGCAGAAGTTTCACCGCCATTCCCTTTCACCAAAATAAAAAACCCTATCATGGTACGGATAGCATTGGGAGTGAACTGATTAAGAGGGATCTGCATGCGGGTGGATATGGCGGCCAAGTAAGGGTGAATCGAAAATCGAAGTCCTGCCCTAATTTGAGCCTCGAAAAAGGCCAGAGTTCGGGGTTCAGAGAGATCGGGGCATTCATGTGAGCGAGGAATTCGAAAAGTGTATTCTGGCGGAAAGATGTAGGCTTGAATAAGGCTGGTTAGGTGAGTCTGGTCGATTAGAGAAGAAGTGGAAATTCTATTTTCTGGGCTCCCCATCGGAAATGGAGTGGACTCAGAAGGGTTCTGACCAAAAGTTTCAGGCGGAGAAAGAGGGCTAGACATCGACTAACAATGCTAATAAAAGGAGAAAGAAATGATAGTTAGGTTACCTTGATTAGGAGAACTACGAAATCAGTCGGGGTGACCGGCGACGGTGAAACTCGGGAGGAGAGAGGTCGAGACAACAAAGAACTTTCGGAGGAAATGAAATTCAAAAAGGGAGAAAAGGAAAGGAAAAGATGGTGTGAAGTAAATGAGAAAAGGGGGAAATCGAGGTTTTTCCTCGGGAAGACAGTCAGAGAGAGAAAAAGGCGACTGCGTGGGACCCGGGCACGGAAGTCGAAACGTCCTCAGAGCTGGAGGCGGGAAAAGTTGTGGAAGAAAGTATTTTCGAAATTTCTCTCTGGAGCTGGAATCATACACGTCTCTCCAGAAATGTCTCTGCACTAGACTCACTTGAATTTTCTACTCTCACAAAAGGCATACTCCTTTTACGAGAGTAGGGGGGAGTAGATGATGCGGCCTAAAAATGTCATCTAATAAGAAATCGACACGTGTATAAAGGATAAGATAAAAGAGAAGATATGGGATTATGGAAGGGGCTCTGGATAAGGAATCCCTTCTGGAAGTCCCTCCGGAGGGAGCTCCTCTCGGAGAGACTTATCTGGAGGACTCGATCTTGATATGAATTGGTAAACCGAGAATATAGGAGATCTCCACATAAATCGGACTAAGACTGACCAAAGAAAGATTCTTCTCTCCTTCATTGTAGTGGAAGGAGTCCACTAGGGGGAGTGGCCCCAGTCTTTCCGGAAGTAGAGGAGCTGAAGACCTTGTCACCCAGCAAGGCTGGGTCCAAGAGGTGGCTCCGAAAGAGAAGGAAGCCTTGACTTCCTCTTGAGAGGGAGTCTCTATAAATAGGTATATCCAAGGATGTTTTCAGGTTAGATACTCTTACTTTGACAAAACTCAATACATTTTCGTACAAAACATACTTCTGATATTATTTGAGAGCCTGATTTGATAAATCAAGGATCTCGAGATCCTTGTGATATATTGAAAAGCCCTATACTGACTTAGGCATCGGAGTGTCTGCGCCGGACCCCCCTCCGGCGTGTTCTTTGTAGGTTCTCGAGGATTCTATCGAAGGCAGCAGCATCATTGTATTGTTTCTACGTGTTTGGGAAATCAGATATCCAACTCGGAGGATATCCAATCCCCTTGTGCAAATTTTGGCACATCAGTTTCATATTGAGAATGTGCAAGTAATCTGATGAGAATGAGGCTCGTGGGCTCAAAATTATGTATAGTCGAGAGCCGGATTGAAGGACGGCCCAATGGATTAATCGTTTATTTTGTTGCCTTATTTTTAGGAATATGATATGCATTAGATATTATTGGTTTTTTTTTTTTTTTTTGACGATACAGTGCCTTACAAATTTGTTCCAACAAGAAACAATTTTACAATAACTTCACATCAAGGCTTCACTGATCCTTCAAACATGCCGGTATATCTGCTCCGTCTTAGTCTCGAGGGATAGGAGATTTAGTAGTCTCCCTTGCTAGTCGATGAGCTCTACTGTTTTCCGCCCTTGGAATGAAATAGACCTCGCACACTACGAGTTCGTTCATCGCCTTTCTCGTCTCATCCACCGCAAAACCATCCGGTGTCATACATGTTTCCCGATTTCTGAGGATTGTAACTGCATTCAGACAATCCGAGTACACCTTGGTTTTCATCACCCCTTTCTCCTTACACTTTTTGATCCCCTCTGCTATGCCTATTACTTCCGCCGCTAAAACAGAGCCTGGGTTCGCTACACGTTTCCGACCCGCTGCTATTATCCTTCTGTTGCTATCCTCAATTACATAGCCAATCCCATAGACTCCATTTCCTTCACCCGTAGCTGCGTCCGTTTGTACCCTTGCCCACTCCATATCACTATCCTCCCTTGTTGCGCTGGACATGTTTATTTGAGTGTATATATGCCTCCTTGCATTGTCATGCGCCTGCTGAAAAGTCCTTAGAATGTCTGGGCCCAATTCAAATCCATGAACACTCATTTCCCAACCCCTCCTTGTGTTTCTTGCTTCTTCTTCATAGTGCATCTCTCACGCCAAATCCCCCACATTACCGAGACTACTTCCTCCATTGACATGTCAGTGATCTTCTCCCAGATAACAGAAAGGAAGCTGATTGTGTCCATTTCTTTCCCATGCTTAAAAATCCATCCCAAGCCAGCATCTTTCCATATTTTTTTAACAAAATGGCATGTGAAAAGCGTATGTACCGTATTAGCCTCGTGGTGTCCGCATAGAAAGCAATGAGGTGGAACTGGTACATGATGTCGTGCCAAATTCCCCTCTGTCGCTAGGATGTCCCAAGCCACCTTCCAAGTAAAAATCCGTAATTTTGGTGGTACTTCCAATTTCCAGATTCTCCTCCACCACTCACTCTTCCCACTTGAGCTCGATCCCTCCTTCGTCTTGGGTTCTCCCGGGTTCAAATTCAATGCAAGTCTGTAACCCGTCTTAACTGAGTAGTTGCCTCTTGGTTCCAACTTCCAATAAGGTGTATCTGCATAATGCTTACCTCCCGTATGGGTATTCAGGATTGCTTCAGCCTCGAAATGGAGAAAAGCGTCCTTAATAAGACGTTCATTCCATTCGCCATTTTCACAAATGAATCGATTGACCTTCGACGCACTGGCTATTCGTGACTGAATTCTCCCATCATGGAGACCTCTTACCCACCTCTCCTTGAAGATTCCTGCCCTTTTTCCATCCCCTATCCTCCAATGCACCCCGCGTTCCAGTATTTCTCTACTCTAGAGGAGTGAGCGCCATATATACGAGGGGTTATTTCCCATTCCTGCATCCATTACATCTACGTGTTTGAAATATCTCGCCCTAAGTACCCTCGCGGCCAACGATTGTGGGTGAGATATTAATCGCCACAGTTGCTTCGCAAGCATTGCTTTGTTGAATAGCTCTAGTTTCCTAAAGCCCAAGCATCCCTCCCCCTTTGGGCAGCACATATATTTCCATTTCTTCCAGTACATCGAATTTTCCCCTTCATTCTTTCCCCACCAGAACCTTGCACACATTTGTTCGATTTCTTTTCAAAGGGTACTAGGTAGTCGGAAACATGCCATAGCATATGCCGGGATTTCTTGGATGACTGCTTTCAGCAAAACCTCTTTACCTCCTTCCGAGAATTCATGAAACTTCGAGCTAATCAGTTTGTTTGCGACCCTATCTTTGATGTATTTTATCAAAATTTTTGCTGCTTGGTCAACCTTTGGACTAAAAGGGATAGAGGACTTTTCATAATTCACGACCTGTCCGAAGCACATTCGTACCTATGTAGCCCTTCTTTTAAAATTGTCCGGAAGCAAAGGCTATCGTCGGCGAAAAGCAGATGTGTAATCTCCGGCGCCTCTCTATCCACTTTTACTCCTGCAATTTTCCCTTGTGTCGTAAGTTGGCGAAGTATTCTTGAGAGCCCTTGAGTGCATAAAACAAATAGAAAGGGAGACTGCGGGTCTCCTTGTCGAATCCCTTTATCCGGTTGTATGTCTCCCTTAATTTCACCATTCACCTTGAAAGAATAAGAAACCGTACAGACACAGACCATAATCATACTTACCCATTTGTTGCTAAAACCAACTTTCAGTAGAATGGCTTTTAGGAATGGCCATTCGATTCGTTCATAAGCTTTTGACATATCCAGCTTAAGGGTTGCATAACCTTTCTTACTTTTGTTATTTATGATCCAGTGTAAACACTCAAAACCCACCACCACATTATCCGAAATAAGTCGTCCCGGAGTGAAAGCACTTTGGAATTCATCAACCACCTCTCCCATGACTTTTTTGAGCCTGTTGCTTACAGCCTTTGCCAAGATACGGTAACACACATTGGTGAGACTAATTGGGCGATAGTCCTTCAATTCTTGTGGAGTTTTTGTCTTAGGAATGAGTGTCACGAGGGTCTGATTCCACTCTCGTACGCTGCCACCCTTGTTCAGAATATCCAAAATCTGGTTTGTAACCTCCTGACCCACAACATCCCACGAGCGTTGATAGAAATCCGCTGCCATTCCATCCGGACCCGGCGCTTTTAAGGGTCCGAGTTCAAAAGCCGCTTTTCGGATTTCACTGGGACTGATATCCATGTCCAATAACCGCTGTTGTGCATCGGAGATTTCCTTTGAGCAAAGTTCCACCACTTCCTTAAGATCATGTTCATTTGGATTGGTACTCCTGAAAAGCTCAGTGTAGAAGTCTGTGATTACATCCATTATGCCATCCGAACTGGTGCGCCATTGTCCCTCTTTGTCAAGCAAGCATGTGATCATATTATTCTTTCTTCTTCTCGTTGTTTGCTTATGAAAAAAGGTGGTGTTTTGGTCCCCTTCCAAAATCCATTTGTTTTATTTCCGTTGCTGCCACCTGGTTTCTTGTTGATACAACAACTTTTCTAATTCTCTTTCAGCCTTCAAATTTGCAGCCTTGTCCCAGGGCCTTGATTCGTCACGTTGGATGTCCTCCAATCGTTTCCTGCAACTGTTTATTTTCTTTGGCAGTCCTCCCCCTGCATCACCCGCCCATGTTGCTAGCTTAATCGTCAACCCCGCCATTCTCTTCGTTAGGTTAGGTTCCACACTTGACTTCTTCCACAGCTCTTGCACTTTAGTGTCATAGTTTTGTTCCAGGGTCCAAGCCCTCTCAAATTGCACCATTCTCTTTTGTCCCCCGTTGCCTGTACTTGTCACTGGCGTCATACTTAATTTGACCGGTCTGTGATCTGATGAATAGAAGCCGAGATTTAAGGCTTCTGCCCATGGGAAGATACGCATCCACTCATCATTTGCTAAGAAACGGTCTAGACGTTCAAACGTACATGCTGCCCCTGTTCTTCTATTACACCAAGTGAAATAAGGGCCCTCTGCCTCCATATCCTCCACCTCCAAATCTTCAATAACTCTCCTGAAATTTTCCATTTGTGAGAAGGGTCTAACTCGATCTGGGTTACCCCCTTTTAGTTCATGCAATCCTAGTACCTCATTAAAATCTCCTCCAATCAGCCAAGGTTTGACATCTCCCTCATGTGATTTCTGTATTTTCCTCAATAATTCCCTAGAGAATTTGCGCAGATTAGCGACAGGATTTCCGTAAAAACCAGTAAACCACCAACTAACCGAATCAGTTTTCATTAGCAGTCAATATGCCCCTTTGAATAGGATACATAGCTAACATCAATCATATCAGTCGCAAAAAGCAGAAGGCCACCACTATTGCCTACTGCATCGACCCCTAAACACACATTAAAATTCAAAAAACAACTCCATCTTCTTCCAACAGTACTACTAATTCTAGTTTCAGTAATAAAAATAACATCGGGTTTTTGCTCCTTTACCAGGAGCTGCAATTTTTGGAATGCATGGCGTCCCCCGAGACCCCTGGCATTCCAAACAATGATGATCATGGATTCTGGCTGGGCTGGAACAGGCCAGCTCCCGCCGTAGTGTGTTCAACCTCCCCATCTTCATCGCTCTTTGCCTTCTTCCCCTCCGCTGAGTCTTCCCCTTCCACTTTCTTCTCGTCCATCCCTTTAGTTGACCGAATCCTTTTTTTTATTTGGTTGAGTTGTAGTTTTCTGGCTTTTTGCACTAGATCCCCCTCCTCACTGCTTCTGTTTATCATTGTTCGTACCGGCTGTCCCAAAAATGTGGGCATAGTATTGCGACTGAGACATCATTTGGAACGACAATTTTGATTCTCCTTCTCCTTCTCCATTTAGGTTTAACATTTTTACTCCCAAGTTTGGGAGAGAATTCATGTAGGCTGTGCATTAGATATTATTGGTTAGTTTGTTAGGATATTTGCATATTTTGTGGAGTAATTAAATCTCTATATATTGGTGTGAAAACTAACGTATGAAAGAAAAGAGAAGAAAATAATATATAAAGAGAAGGTCTTGTGTGAGACTGTCTCACGGATCTCAGTCCGTGAGACGGAGCTCCATATATCCATTTCAATTAGTGAAGGCCGCAGTAATGCAGAAAAATGGGCCGCACTCCACAAAAATTAAAGTCAGGCTAATGTAAAAATATTGGGCAATCCAAACCAATTAAAAGGCCAAGTGGCCCACAAATTTTGTTGTATAGCCGACTGTAACTTTTAAGCAAAATGGTACGAAGTATAACTAATTTATAATATTTTTTGTTTTAAAAATAATAATATTTTAAATTAAAAGTTATACATCAATTTTTGAGAGTGATATTATATCAAATAAAAAAGTGATAATTAATTCAAAAATGATGTAATTAATAAAGATAATCATATCTACTAATAAATAACATTATTCATTAACTCAAAAAAAGTGATAATGTTTAAATAGAAAGTGATAATGTTTAAGTAAAGAGTGATAGTCATTTATTTATGAAAAAAACATTAATTATCTCTTCTCAACTAAACATTTATCACTTTGAGAATAGTGATATTCTATCATGTAAAAAGAGATAATTAACTCAAAAAATTGATGTAATTAATAAAAATAATCATGTCCACTAACAGGGAGTAATATAATTGATTAAAAAGTGATAATGTTTAAGTGAACAGTGATAGTAAATTTTGATATAAACATTATCACTTTCCAACTAAACAATTATCACTTTTTGAATAATGACATTCTTTCAAATAAAAAATGATAATTAACTTACAAAACTAATGCAATTAGTAAATATAATCATGTTCACTAATGTGTAATCTCATTCATTAATTCAGAATTGAAAATTGATAATGTTTAATTAAAAAGTGATAATGTTTAAATAAAAAGTGATAGTCACTTTTTGATAAATTATTATCACTTTTCAACTATATTTTATCACTTTTTAAATATATATATAGTGAAGTATATAAAGTAAAAATGATAATTAATACAAAAAATTAATATACTTAGTAAAAATAATCATGTTCACACCAGTCTTAGTCTTAAATATTTCCTTGTCAATTGGGTAGCAGGTAATTTTTTAATCACTTCACAATGTATCAATTTATTATTATTATTTTTTAATAAAAAAGTACTATTAATTTTTAATTAGTTTATAATTTTTTATACAAATTAATGGTTAATTTGATTGTTTGTCAATGTTTAAACAAATGAAAGTTAACGGTGGGCTTGGGACTTTTGTTGCGTGGCCATTGGAATGGGTTGAAATGATTTAATATCCGATTTATGGGCTGAAATGATTTAATAAGAGAGGGTCGTTTTATGCGGTTGGCGTAGTTATACAAATGAATGGGTCAAAATTAGATCCGTCTCACGGATTGAGATCCGTGAGACGGTCTCACACAAGTTTTTACCTAGAATTAATTTTACAAAATAGTTTGCAGCCCCGTTTCTTGCTAGCCTGGGCTAGGGATTACGGATTTATTCGTATTTCGTATTGTGGTTCTCATCAAATTGGTGCTTTCATTAAGAGTATTCGAGAATCACGATCGTCATGGTAGGAACGCATCGGGAACGTATTGAGTTACTAGAGATGAGATTTCATCAAATTGAAATAAGATTCAAAAGTATCGATCGAACCATGGCAAAGATGGAACGAAGGATGTCGAAATTGTTACGCAAGAAATCATCAAGAATCAAGTCAAGTTTGTCATCTGAAGAACACCGCACCTTCGGTACAAGCTCCGACGAAGTGGTGAACCCAACGCCCAGGGAGGACAGGGGAAGAAAAATTAGAACAGATTGTGGTTATGATGGACCACCAATTTTCGATGAATATTTTGATGAAAATTGTGGTTATGATGTACCACCAATTTTTGATGAGTTTGTTGAAGTTGATGATGAAGATGGAATTGACTGCAGTAGACAAGAAATAACAATTTCTGAAAAAAGAAACAAGTTCGCAAGATCTCAAGGGAAGTAGGTCCTGATCATGGTTGAGAAAGACTGTTTGAGATTATTGGAAAATTTATCATTGGTTTACATGCACCACAAAGACTTCAAATTTGACGAAGAATATTGAAGAAAAACACTTTCGATTGAACCGAATAAGACCAAACAGATTTTCTTGATCAACGACGGTGAATCAGACTCCGATAATTCTGAATTCATCATTGAGGACAAGGATGTTTGTGAAGGAGATGGGAATGAGGCTCGTGGGCTCAAAATTATGTATAGTCGAGAGCCGGATTGAAGGACGGCCCAATGGATTAATCGTTTATTTTGTTGCCTTATTTTTAGAAATATGATATGCATTAGATATTATTGGTTAGTTTGTTAGGATATTTGCATATTTTGTGGGGTAATTAAATCTCCATATATTGGTGTGAAAACTACCGTATGAAAGAAAAGAGAAGAAAATAATAGAATTAATTTTGCAAAATAGTTTGCAGCCCCGTTTCTTGCTAGCCTGAGCTAGGGATTACAGATTTATTCGTATTTCATATTGTGGTTCTCATCATAATCTTGGAACATCACAATAAAGAAAATGTGCAAATAATTACGAAATGGATGGAGTATTTAATAATAAATGTCATACAATTTGATGCAACTTAAATAAAAAAAATTACATAACATCCAAATCAAATTACAATTAATTCGTCGAATACTTATGTTTTAAAAACAATCTATGATAAACATCATCGAAAATTTATAGAAACGCATATTTCTTAACAAAAATAATCAAACTATAATTTAATAATTGTTCAAAAAGGCTTGTAGTCGTGTTCGTGGAGAAGAAAAAAATTGTTTACAAAACTTTTTTCAAGATTTAACAATTGGACTATGACTGTACTTATATCCATTATGCATAATTAATAGTTTGATATTAGGACTTAAAAAATTCCAGACATTTTTCTATATAAGATAAGATTTAAAAAAAAAAAACCAGACTTCTGTTAGAAGAGACGCTAATGCCTTATCTCACTTATTAGCTAGGGCTAGCTAGGGGGGCTCGTGGCTTTGCTAATGACTATTGTTGGATAGATCCACCGAACTTTGTAGTTGGACTACCTTCTTCCAATTGTGTTTGCAATAAATAAAACTAATTCTTTTAGTTTTTAAAAAAAAATGGAGGTACAGTTGTACCCCATGTACTATTATGCCTCCGCCTCTGATGTACTGTATATAATATTGCACAATACAATATTATATAAAAGTATTTGTTTGCGATTTTTTTTTCGAGCCCATGTGTTTATGATGTTTTAAAAGTTTATTTACTCTAAGGTTCAATCATATAGACACTTTTACAATTAACGACAAAAAAATACAACATTACAATTAAGGTCAAATTAGCACGTAAAAACTCATTTATGCACTTTCTTTATTAAATCAACAATTAAATTCAATAATAATATAATATACTCTCATATCATAATCTGTTGCGATCTGCCATTGTTGCATGCACCAACAAGCTATGTAATTATGTCCAAGGTCCGGTCAGATCCACTCGACTACGATGGTGTCGATATGTTGAAGGTATGTAATTCTGTGTTTTGAAATTGAAATCGCATTTTGTAGTCCTATCCCACATCGTCTCTCTGTTTTGAAATTGAAATCGCATTCCTGCGTCTCTTCCTCCTCCTCCTTGTGACCCTGAGATGAGAATTTTAAGGTAAACGGGTCAGAGCTTTAAAAGACCAATCTTTTATTTGTAGATCTATCGAGCATACTTTTCTTATAGAATAAATTTATAGTTGTACTATCTATTATGCAATATTTGGATGCATATTCTTGATGGGAAAATTGCACTTTTGGTCCTGTAAGAATGAGTTTAAATCACTTTTGGTCCTTTTTCATACACTTTTGGTCCTATAGTTTATTTTCGTTAGTTTTAACGGATAAAAATTGCATAAACCGTTAAGTAATTCAATTTTGGTCCTGTAAGAATGAGATTAAATCACTTTCGACATTTTTTCATACACTTTTAATCTCATAATAAATTCATATTTGTTTTAACGAAAAAAAATTGCGTGAAAGTCACACATCTCTTAAAACACACCGAAAAGCCTAATATCGTATTAAAATTTTGGTAATATCACTAAAATTATAAAACTACCAAATATATTTTAACAATTTATATAAAATCGGTAAATTTACTTAAAATAATTTCATGATCTAAAAATTCAATCAATTATATATAAAATCAAAATTAAATTATTCAATTAAATCTGAAATTGATCTTAAATCAATGCAAAAAAAAAGTATTTGGCTTGATTTTTTTTTCTTTTTTCTTGTATTTTCAAATTATATGGGGTTAAAAATTAATTTAAATTTGAAGATTATATTTGAATATATATATATATTCAAATTATTTTTCAAAATTTACTTTTAAATTTGTATTTTTTAAATATTTCAGTTTTAATACATGAAATTTCTTCAAAAGTTATTTTAATTATATTCAAATTCTTGAATTAAAAAAAAAATCAAATTATATAATTTAGTAAGATTTCTTCATTTACTGTAAAAAAAATTAATATTCTAAATTCTATTGATTTTATTTATATTTTAATTCTATAAGTATAATTTATTATTAGTTTTAAAAATATTTTTGTATTTTTTTTAATTATAATTACGTTTTTAGTAATATTTTTTTGTCAACTAACGGTTTCCATCTAAAAAGTAAACGTTTCAAATCAAAAACTATCTTACAGGACCAAATCTGCAATAAACAGGAGCATTTACAAACCTTGGGACCAAAAGTGATTTTTTAAAATTCCTACAAGACTAAAAGTGCAATTTTCCCTATTTAAATCTGCAACACCAATCGTCAGATTTTCCATTGCGGATGATTAATTACATGTCGATTTTGTGGACATATGGTCCAAGCTGGGACTTCTGTTGCAGATGCTCCAGATAGGTTCAGTGGATTATCGGAGCATAAGAGCGTTTGTGGGTCTAGAAATGCTCTTTGTGATTCATGTGGGCGATCCGTCGTGTCGAAGGACATGCATGGATATACACCAAATTAATTGTTGTTCATCAGAAGAACTAGATCGAATTTTCTTACATTGAGAATCTATCTTTATGGGCTTTCGTTGCTTTTGTGGGTTGTAGAGTTCTGCGCAATCTAGTGTGATTGCATTGTATACACTGATATGAAAACCAACTGCAGCATTTTCTCGATTATGCAATTGAATCCTGACCTCATTACAGTACTGTGTTTGGACTTCACTGGTTTGTCACTAAAGTTTTGTTATTTCTTGGTTGTTGTGGGTGTGAATGTTGCAAAAATTGTAAGAGTGTGGGTTTCTATTCTTGTGGACTAGGATTACATTAGCACATCTAATCCTGCTCCCTTCATTGTGATTTTGTATAACTAAAAGAAAGTCTTATAATGCTAGTTGAAATTTTGTTGATTGTTGGCAGTTGGGTGGTGTTTCTTACATGATGAGCTTAGCTCGTTAGATTTACCTTATTGTCATAAAATGGTTTTTTAGGTTATGTATACATTTACCTCAATTGATACGTGGCAAAAATGTGACAAAGAGTTAATCTCGTTTTAATATATATACATTTTCTATTCATTTCATTTTATCATTTAGGACATGTGCTAAATTACTTATTTACATTTAATCAATACTTCACTATCTCTCTACATTTTCTTACTTTATATTTTTTTCTACTTTTTTTTTTCTATCTTATTTTTTTAAGAAGTGTGCAAAGAGTAAGGGGTGTTGGAGAAATTGGTTAGAAATTGATTAATTTTAATTAATTAATTGATTTTAAAATGAGAGGGGAGAACACTCGTCTTTGAACAATTTATTGAGGGCTATAAATATAATTTCAAGGAAATTAAATGGCATAAAATAGTTCTACTCTCGGAGTAGATGTTCGTAATGTATTTAAAATCTCAAAACCGAATTTTGGTGAGTGAGAAATTAATTCACGAAGTTGAAACGTCAAATAATACACTTTATGAGATAAAGTGTTACAACATGATAATTGTCCCACATTGAAACTTTGAAAGTTTAATGGGGGCTAATTACTCCTTATAAATAGGAAGATGTTACAATGGTTCAAATAATAATGACTAAGGAGCAATCCAATAGTCTATACGGATGCACGTGTGTGCTCGTCCGGTTGAGCTTGGGCTCGTGACTCGTGGGTTTTAAATTTGGGCTTTCAGACCCATCGAAATTGGGTTAACCCAAATAAATTTAAAAGTTGAATTTGAACTATGACGAATTTGGACGTTGAGGATGTCTAGGTACATTGACGTTACAAATTGTGATGAACTTGGACGTTCGGGTGTCCAGGTTCATAGACGTTTCAGTAATGAATTTGTAACCGCAAAGGAGTTACAAAACCATTTAAATCTTATAACCGCAAGACGTTACAAATGAAATGAATGCCGTAATGAATGTGGAGACCCCTCACATGTTGGAACATGCCTATAAATAGGGTGCATGTTTTATGTTGCAAAACTCTCTTACACACAACACTTGAGATTTTCTAGAAAAATCACAGCATCACACATTTTGCATCAAGCATGTAGAGTGTAGTCCAGTTTTCGTGTCGATTCAGTTCGTTGGAACTCTATACGTTGTGGTGCTGTTCGTATAGAGGCGAAAGTCGTTTTACCTTTTAAAACGTTACGTCAAACCGTGAGCACTAGCCGGGACGTATTCGTTTTGCGGGAAAAGGGTTTCCTTGACTCGACTTTAACTTGTTCCTACTGTTCGTGAGATGAGGTCGTTGCTGCTGATTTCAAGAACTTGTTTGTTTTGGAAAGCTACTAAAGGAGAAAAACTGCTAAAAGAGGAAAATTGAAGACTTTGTGTAAATGTTAATTTAATTGTATTTACAATTTTGTTATTTATTTCTGTCAATTTTGTAAAGTCATTGTTGGGTGCTCAAAAATTCCAACAATCGCAAAACGAATAAGATACTCGTAGCAATAGCTAACAACGGAGATAACGATAACAACGTTATAATTAGCAAGGTTCCTCTGGGAGGATCCACTCATGGTCAATGAAAACGACACGGATAATGCTAAACATGTTGTCTACGACCAATGGGTCGTTGTGACTTTATGAGTCGTTGTGACTTTATGAGTCGTAACTACGTCCTTGGAGGACTAGTTGACGCGTTGTATAATGTGTACCAGTCGGTTCGTACTGCCAAAGAACTGTGGGAGTCTTTGTAACGAATGTACAAAACCGAGGATGCCAGAACTAAGAAGTTCGTGGTATGAGTCTCTATGACTTGTTTGTGAAACTCCAGATTGAAAAATACAATCGGAGAATGGTCAAATGTTATAATAATAATAACATATGAATAAAATTACATTTACGATTATTTATTTAATTAAATGTTCCTCTTTATAGCGTTTGAGATTTTTGTAAATCTAAAGCTATAAAAAGATTAATAAATTATAATTTATTAATATTCCAAATATCAATAAACCGAAAGGGTGTATGATATGTGTGGAAGTTTAAAAATTGACAAAAAATGTCATTTAATTTTGAAAGGAACATTAGACCTCTACACTTAAGTCACATAGACGTATGTGATTTGAAGTTTGTGCAATAAGAGGTGGGTTTGTAAATACCTCAAAATGTGGGGGTATTTAAAATGTCTGGTCTCAAGCAGATCTGCTACAAAAGACTTAAAACCGAGATCAAACAAATGTGCTAGAAGGAATGAGTCCAAAAATCCACAAATAAAAACGTAAACAGTGGTAACCCAACCATGTTGACTGGAGATCCCAAGATCTTGGTTCAATGGAAAAACTAAGCTGTGAATGTTTGTTGAAAACACTTGGTATTCCCGACTATTCCTTGGAGAGCACAACACCAAGTGTCGAAACCCGTAAGATTGTGGTAAAGGTTAAGTCTTTGACTTTTAATGATTCCTAACGCCTCGAGGAGGTTGAGTATGACGGGATACTCTAAAGGAGATCACCTATATAAGTGAGAAGTAAGGGCCGCTTCGACTAACACTTATTAAATTAAAGGATGTCCATGGCCAAAACGGACAAAAATGTGAGAACGAAAAGGCATTGGGCTTTATTGTGTCTACACTGTTGTCTCGGTACACACCAAGGAGGAATAGTTCAAGGCATTGTGTCCACTAAGCCGCCGGTGTACTCGATAGTGTTTGACTACGGAAGGTTCAAAGCCACAAGCTACCTATCCGGATGCAATAGTGTCTCTTGAGAACTGGATTGCGAGTCTACATAATTATAGGTGTAATTTCCACTCATGTGGGGGATTGTTGGAGAAATTGGTTAGAAATTGATTAATTTTAATTAATTAATTGATTTTAAAATGAGAGTGGAGAACACTCGTCTTTGACCAATTTATTGAGGGCTATAAATATAATTTCAAGGAAATTAAATGGCATAAAATAGTTCTACTCTCGGAGTAGATGTTCGTAGTGTATTTAAAATCTCAAACCGAATTTCGGTGAGTGAGAAATTAATTCACGAAGTTAAAACGTCAAATAATACACTTTATGGGATAAAGTGTTACAACGTGATAATTGTCCCACATTGAAACTTTGAAAGTTTAATGGGGGCTAATTACTCCTTATAAATAGGAGGATGTTACAATGGTTCAAATAATAATGACTAAGGAGCAATCCAATAGTCTATACGGATGCACATGTGTGCTCGTCCGGTTGAGCTTGGGCTCGAGCTCGTGACTCGTGGGTTTTAAATTTGGGCTTTCAGACCCATCGAAATTGGGTTAACCCAAATAAATTTAAAAGTTGAATTTGAACTATGACGAATTTGGACGTTGAGGATGTCTAGGTACATTGACGTTACAAATTGTGATGAACTTGGACGTTCGGGTGTCCAGGTTCATAGACGTTTCAGTAATGAATTTGTAACCGCAAAGGAGTTACAAAACCATTTAAATCTTGTAATCGCAAGACGTTACAAATGAAATGAATGCTGTAATGAATGTAGAGACCCCTCACATGTTGGAACATGCCTATAAACAGGGTGCATGTTTTATGTTGCAAAACTCTCTTACACACAACACTTGAGATTTTCTAGAAAAATCATAGCATTACACATTTTGCATCAAGCATATAGAGTGTAGTCCAGTTTTCGTGTCGATTCAGTTCGTTGGAACTCTATACGTTGTGGTGCTGCTCGTATAGAGGCGAAAGTTGTTTTACCTTTTAAAACGTTACGTCAAACCGTGAGCACTAGTCGGGACGTATTCGTTTTGCGGGAAAAGGGTTTCCTTGACTCGACTTTAACTTGTTCCTATTGTTCGTGAGATGGGGTCGTTGCTGCTGATTTCAAGAACTTGTTTGTTTTGGAAAGCTACTAAAGGAGAAAAGCTGCTAAAAGAGGAAAATCGAAGACTTTGTGTAAATGTTAATTTAATTGTATTTACAATTTTGTTATTTATTTCTGTCAATTTTGTAAAGCCATTGTTGGGTGCTCAAAAATTCCAACAAGGGGAACACTTACTCTGAAACAAAAGAAGTATAAGATTAGCTATAGTTTATAAATAAAATACTTTTATATAAGTGTTTGCATTATATGTAATAGTGGCATATATTTAGGATTCAAAATTTAGGGTACAAAATATATTAAGTAAAATATTATTATTTATATCCCTTTAATTAACTTACTTTTTAAGAAAAGAGAATTTAGTGTTGTGTGAATTCAAATAAATAAGAGGTATTTTGGGTAAATTAGTGAAGTGTAAATGGAATTTAGTCATGATGGGTAAGATAAAAGTGGACAAAAAATTGGTAACAATTTTAAAAATAAAATGATGTTGTGATGATATTAATTTTTTGGATTGTTTTTATATTGAGAATGTGCAAGTAATTTTGGGACATCACAATAATAAAGAAAATGTGCAAATAATTACAGAACGGATGGAGTTTTTAATAATAAAAGTCATACAATTTGATGCAACTTAAATAAAAAAATTTACATAACATTCAAATTAATCAAATTACAATTAATCTATCGAATCCTTATGTTTTAAAAACGGTTTATGATATCATCATCGAAAATTTATAGAAACACATCATTTTCAACAAAAATAACTAAACTATAATTTAATAATGGTCCGAAGAGGCGTGTAGTTGGCTAGTTGCGTTCGTGAAGAAGAAAATAAATTATTTACAAGGTTGTTTTCAAGATTTAACAAATGGGTTGTGGACAATTAGGCTACTGTACTTATATTCATTATGCATAATTAATAATTTGATATTGGGAATGCAAGTTTTAGTTGACTAGAAAAAATTCAGTCATTTTTCTATATAAGATAAAACAAAAAAAAATTTAAAAATATTGGGGTACAGTTGTACCCCATATACCATTATGCCTCCGCCTCTGCTGTGTTATAGAATATTGCACAATATAATGTTATATAAAAGTGTTTGTTTGTGATTTTTTTTTCCAAGCCCAGATGTTTGTGATGTTTTAAAAGTTAAAACCTGGTGATGTTGAATGATTTTCTCTTTTAAACATTGCACACCAAAGAGGATTAGGATTTTAGAAGTATTTAGTTGTTATATGTAAAGATGTTTAATAGGCTGATCCTAATTCTATAGGATCGCGGATTAGGGTGTTATCTGGTTCACTTTTAACGGTTCAGTAAAAATTGGGATTTACATTTAACCTAGAAGGTCATTTGCTAAACGAGTCATTATCGAACCAAGAAAAAAAATTACAATAACTGAATTTATGTGTTTTATAAATTTAGCAGTAAAAAAGTGCATATCAGCAACTGGTTTTATGTTCTCACAAATGACATGAGAGCATTTTCGTTCAAAAATTATGATGGAAATCAAGAAATATAGATCAACCAAAATTTAGTGATATATCCCAACTAACTTTATATATATATAAACATAATTTCCATGTATTAAGAAATCACACATTGGATATAGGACAGTTTATGTGGAGTTTTTTTATACTTATTGCACTCATTTGTCGCTGCAACGACTGTGGTTTTTTGTAGTTTTCCGCTTTCATGTTGACTGTTGTGTCAACGAAGAACAAAATTAAATTATATTTATGAATTGTGTCATAATTCACTTTATTTTGAAACCATATCAATAACTAGTAAGTGTTTTTTTTTATATAATTAACATAATTAATACTAATGGACTGGTTGATTTAAAGTATGACTCGTAATATAAAGTACGAGCATATAGGGGCAATGGGCAGTGTAAAATGTAAAATTGCAAGGGTTTGATAGATTTTATTCATTACCAAATCAAAATTTATATATATAAAAGGCATGGCAGGGCCTATTAGCCCGGGGGCTAACCGGTTCGGACTAAAAATATTCAAATGTAAATAGACCTGCGATTTGCTAAATCTACACCTATATATATTAGGACTAAACGAGTCGGTGGTATTATTAGCTACATGTAGAAGCAGATTTGTGTATAGATTTGAAAATTTTGTATTTTTGTTTAGGTAAAAAAATAAGAATAATAATAACGTCTCAAAAAAATTTCGATAACTAAAACTGTACCTCCTTCTCAAACTTAATATTTTCCGTGCACCGAATTCTAAATCTTTGATTCACCACTAGCTACATGTGTTTACTTTGTACGTACTAGAATGCAATTATTCCTTAATTAAGACGCAGGTTGTATACTCCTCCAGCTTTGTTAAATATACTCTCCCAATGCATTCACCACCCTTAAAATCGAAGAATTATAGATGCACTCCCCCAAATTATCTAAAATACCCTCTCCTCACTAAATTTTCTTAGATAAATACACCTCACCAATATTAACCCAAATTTTACAATTCCTCTCTTTCTCCCTTCCTTCCCCTTCTTCATTCTTCTCTTCTTTGATTCACCACTAGCTACATGTGCTTACTTTGTACGTACTAGAATGCAATTATTCCTTAATTAAGGCGCAGGTTGTATACTCCTCCAGCTTTGTTAAATATACTCTCCCAATACATTCACCACCCTTAAAATCGAAGAATTATAGATGTACTCCCCCAAATTATCTAAAATACACTCTCCTCACTAAATTTTCTTAGATAAATACACCTCACCAATATTAACCCAAATTTTACAATTCCTCTCTTTCTCCCTTCCTTCCCCTTCTTCATTCTTCTCCCCACCATAGCCGCTGCCCCTCCTCCGTTGACCGACGTCGCTGCTCTGCCCCCAGCAATGCCGTGCATCGCCCATCTCCTTTTTTTTTCTTTTTTCCTTTGTAATAGGTGGCATCGTCGCCTCTCCTCCCAGCGCCGCCGCCGCCGCCACCCCATCCTCCCTACCTCCGTCACGCTCCCTCCTCCCTCCACGGCTTCACTGCCCCTCTTCCCCTAGCAACACCATCGCCCTTTTTTTTTTTTTTCGTTTTTCCCCCTTTTCAACAGGCGGCGCCGCCCCCTCCTCCAAGCGTCGCCACCGCCCCTCCCATCCCAGCCCCTTGTCGACCCCACCACGCTACCGCCACCCATTTCTCTCTTTTTTTTTTGGCTATAGATTTTTGAAATTTAACATTGTTGTTGACCATAGTGTCAATTTTTGACCATCTATGATCGAAAATATTTTTTACTTTATTTTTCTTTCGATCAAATATTGTAGTCTTGTCAACAAATCAGTGTCGAAAATATTGGGTTGATTGGATAAATAGCTTTTTATAAGAAACAAAGCACAATGTAGTAATTTGAATTTGATAAAAGAGAATATTTTTCATTTCTTTTGTCCGGGAAGTTATCATATTTTTGGTTTTCAGTCCAGTCTATTTTCATAAATTGAAAATATAAGTACATAACTTTTGGTATTCTTATATTATTGTCTGGAAAATAGTGTATATTTTCGATATTTGTTTGTCAAAAATATATATATATTTTAAGTTATTTTGAATTTCTGAATTTTTTTTGGTTGTGGTGACTGCCAGAGATAAAGTTGGAGGTGGAGGGTGGCTGCCGGAGGGATGTGGTTGTTGCTGCAAAATTAGGGTTAATTTAGTTAGGATTAGAGTTTAGGGTTTGAAGTTTGGATCTATCAAAAAATATTTTATTAAAAAGGAAAATTTAATATTTTACATAAATATAAATTAATAAATTGGGAGGGAAGTATATTTAACAAAGCTGGAGGGGTATATAGTCTGCGCCCTTAATTAATTGGTGGAAGTGGCAAATACATAGCCCACCAAGCCAACAATTATTTTTGGGTCGGGCTGGGCAAACTCGAGTCTCTAAGACTCTATTTCTAGCCCAACCTGGCCATGCATGGCCATTAGACCAAAATATCACAAATCTTAGGCCACGGATAAATGACTCCCCATATATGATGTCTTCACCCTCCACCCAAATTTATATTTTGAACTAATAGGTAAAAATACTATACTACCTTTATGTGCTGAGTTCATCCCCCCACTAAACAAAAAAAATAAACATACTTTTTGCATCCCTCTTCCACCCATAACATATTATTTATTTGTAATTGATTATTCTTAATGTTATTATTGTTTTATTTGACCATATTGTTGCATGATTGTGTAGTTGCAATGAATACAGTATATGTATAGTGTATTTCGTTTTCAAGTTTTTTTTTATTTTAAAAATCGTATTTTGCAAAAATTCAGCACTGGTTCGCCGAGTTTTGTGAGATTTTTCGGAAAAAAGTTTCACGTTTTGAATCAAAACTCAGCCAACTATTCCACGTTTTGATACAAAACTCGACCAACCTTTTCACGTTTTGGTTCAAAAACTCGGCCAACGTTTCCACGTTTTGATTCAAAACTCGGCCAACCTTTTCATGTTTTGATTCAAAACTCGGCCAACTTTTCCACGTTAAGATTCAAAACTCGGTCAACCAGTGTCAAATCGTTACAAAACTCAATTTTTGACGTTTTGTCTCTCTCATGTCCCATTTTGTGCTAAAACCAAGTTTATTCAATGATTGAAAGCCAAAATCATTCTCAATAACATTCAAGCTTTAACATTTAAATAAAAAAATAACATTCAAACTTTAAAATTCAATTTTAAAATCTAAACTACACTTGCATTTATCCATGGTAGAGCACATTATCGACACTGTACGCGACGATGACGGCATGTCGACGGAGCTTCAGGCGGCAGCGGCCGGCGGCAGACGGAGGGGGTGAACTCAAAAAGTATTTTTAATGTGTATTTTTGTGTTGGTAAGGGAAAAGGTTATTTATGATATTTTATGGGGGTGAACTCATATTTGGGGGTGAAGACATCCGTTGGGTGAAGACATAATAAATAGGGGGCATTTATCTGTGACCCAAATCTTAATATTTAACATATATAAATTCAGTTCTTTTATTGCTTGAAAAACCTATAATCAATAGAACACATGTCGACAAAGTGGGATAGCTCAAGTGGTTAGAGCACCACTACCTAGGCCTTAGGTCCTGGGTTCGAGTCATGGGGAGGGGAAAAGGGATGGGTATTTAACTTGTAATCAATAGAACACATGTCGTTCTGATGACCGGAGTCCCGTTAAAACCTTGCTAAGTAAACCCTCCTTAGGGAAAAACCTTAGTCAAGGAAAAAGGTAGACTCCTCTAAGGATTGAATCTGTAGTATTCTGCATTTACATCTTTATAAAGAAAGCTTGTAATCTGGGCCGGTGGTTCCTGAAACCATCGGAATCCGCTCCCATGCATTGCTGCAAGTCCGTCTGCTACTGTATTGCCTTCCCTGTAAATATGCGACACATATAATTGCATACGTTGTAGCTCCTTCTTCGTCTCCTGCCATAACGCCTTCAGCCGCCACGGAATTTCCTGATTCGTCCCCATTAAGATGTGTACTACGTATGTCGAATCCGATTCGAACCATATGTTTTTCCATCCGTTATTTGCTGCATGCTGGATTGCATTCAGGGTAGTGAGAGCTTCTGCCTCATATGCCATCCCCCTTCCGTGACTCATGGAGAAGGCGCCTAGGAAGTCTCCTAAGTGGTTTCGATATACCGCAACACCCTTTATTACTCCAGGCGCGCCAGATGCAGCCCCGTCTACATTCACTTTGATGGTGCCTGCTTGCGGCGGCCTCCATCGAACCGACAATATTGTGGGTGTCCTCCTTGGATTCCCTTTAATTCGGAATGCTTTGAGTACCACTAGGTCATGCACTGTGTTGTGCATTGTACCCATATTTTCACCACTTGTCTCACCAATTAAAGCCCAAACAGCCACTCTTGTTGCTCCAGGTGTTGTGCCAAGGTCGCTGAACGTTGCTTCATTCCTAAAGTGCCATATTTACCATATTAACGACATAAGCGCTAGTCTCCATATGTCTGTGAGCTGAGTTTGACTCTCATTGCTTGCAGGAACCAATCTAGAAAACCCCTATCTAAGTTGATCTGCATTTGAAAAATATTCGTTATTCTTTCCATCACGTGTTTGAAGTTGGTACAGCTTCCAAAAAGGTGATCGATACTCTCCTCCCCTGCCTTGCATAGGGGGCATATTCCCGGACCCATGATGCCCAATTTACTCACATGCTCCCAAGTTGGCAGCCTCCCATGAATCAACCTCCATGCCACCATCGAGCGTCTCGGCGGGATGAAAGACCCCCAGACCCAAACACCCCAGCTTACACTTAGAAATTTCGTGCGGAGGTGTTCATAGGCCAATTTTTCTGTTATACTACTGTGCTTTGAGTGCGGCCAGATTCGTACATCCCCATCCGTTGTGCATAAATACTTTTCAATGTCCGCAACAATTTCTGGGCATTGTCTCACAAAGTCTGCATCAAGATACCACTCGCCTTCTTTCAAATAGTCGGATACTTTATATTTGTAGGAAGGCCTAACCGAGAGAGGCATGTTTAGGCGATCCACTATGGTGTATCCTAGCCAATTGTCAAGCCAGAAGTTTACCGAGTCGCCGTTGCTAACCACCCATCTTGATTGTGCTGAAATATACAGCAAATGAGGCCGTATGCCTCTCCAGATTGTCGACGCGACCGCAGAATCTCGAATATTTCCTTGCGGTAAGAATCTTTCCTTCAAGAATCTCATGGGCTGGGTCGTACCCAACAGAATACTCCAAGATAATTTTTGGATGTAGGCTGAGTTTGCGCATACAATGGATCGGACACCTAGACCTCCCTCACTCTTTGGTGCAATTATTTTCGCCCAAGGGACTGAGCAATATCCTCTCTTGTCTACTTCGCCCGTCCAGATAAAATTCCTCATAGCTTTCTCAATTTTGTGGAGCTGACTTTTTGGCCATTTGTAAACCATCATTGTATGCACTAGCGACGACGTTATGACATGGTTTACTAAGCATACTCTTCCTGCCAGAGACAAAGCCGACCCTTTCCATGTCGAGATTTGCCCAATACATTATCTGTGATCTCCCGTAGCTGCCTCGCCTTTGGTGTACCCCTGAAAAGTGGCGCGCCAAGATATTTGAACGGAAGCGATCCTGAGTTCATTCCCAGCATTAGTTTCACATATCTCTTGTTGTTATTGTTGACATATTTTCCATAGTAGACGCAGGATTTGTGCGGATTGAACACTTGGCCGGACAACTCCCGATAACTTTCAAGTATAGCCTTTATAGTCCTTATTCCCTCTCTTGTGGCACGACAAAAAATGAGTATGTCGTCGGCATATAGTATGGACACTGGGCACGCCAAGCCTCTTCGCACAAAAGTTGGGCTTAGCCGACTTTCTTCAATGGCTTTATCTAAACCCCTTGTGAGTACTTCCCCTGCTAGACAAAAAAAGCAGTGGCGATATTGGGTCTCCCTGCCTAACTCCCTCTGAACACTGAAAATACCCTTGCGGCTGTCCATTCACCAATATAGAAAGTCGAGCTGATATCAGGATGCAATTTACTAATTTGACAAAGCCTTCACTAAACCCCATTCTTCGCATTACTTCCTTCAAGAACTCCCACCTTACAGTGTCAAAAGCTTTCCTTATGTCAATCTTTAGAGCCATGTTTCCGTGCACTTTTGTCCTATCAAGGCAATTAATTACCTCTGATGCCACTGCAATGCTTTGATGGATGCTTCGACCTGGAATGAAACCAAATTGGAATTCTGACAATGTGGCCGAGAGAATGGGCCCTAGCCGTGATGCTAAAATTTTAGATAGCGCTTTGTAGAAAAAATTGCCTAACACAATTGGCCTAAAATTCTCTATTTTATCCGCTCCTGCATGTTTGGGAATTAAAGTAACCCAGTTCGAATTTAGGCCATGCGGAAGGAAAGCAAACCGAAAGAAGTATTGCGCAGCTCTGATGATATCCTCGACTATATAATCCCACGCCGCCTGAAAGAAGTATCCGTCAAAACCATCAGGCCCAGGGGCGCTATCCACTGACAAATTAAAAAATGCCGCGCGTATTTCGTCCGGAGTAGGGGTTGCTGTTAAACTCTCATTCTGCCTCTGAGTTATCTTTGCTGAAATAATTTCGTTGAGAGCATTAAAGTCTTCATTTGTTGCGAGGGGGTCTGTGCCCGTGAATAGATTTTTGTAGAAGTTGGTGACATGCTCTGATATAGTTTTCTGATCACAACATCTGTTCCCATTTATGCTTAAGAAATCCAGCGGCTGTCGAACTTTTCTGAGCTGATTCATTTTGTGAAAAAATTTGGTGTTTCTGTCGCCGTCACTTAGCCAAGTGATACGATTTTTCTGCGCAAATAGAGTTTGTTGTTGCCTCAATAATGTGTGTAGATTTATTGCAGCTTCAATCTCCTCTTTAGCCATTTCCTCTGGGTAGCCCTCCATACCAATTTTACATTGTAGCAATAGAAGGCGCTGCTTAGCTTCATCAACCCTTGCGTGAATGTTGCGAAATACATCCCTATTCCACTGTCTTAGGTCATTCTTCACCTTCTTCAACTTTAGTTTAACTAATGATATTGGATCCGGTGCTGGCAAGAAACCCTGCCATGATTCACGAATCACTTCCAAACACCTAGAGTCGCTCAGCCACATTTTCTGAAACCGGAAAGGGGACGCATGTTGTCGATACCCCATAACACATTCTAGCAATATTGGGTGATGATCCGAAGAGGCTCTTGGTAGTGCCGAAACCGTGACTGCTGACCAGATTTCCATGAACTCCGTCAAAGTCAGAACTCTGTCCAAGCGAGATGCGATTACGCTTCCATCCTTCCGGCGTATTGACCACGTAACATAAATCATTAAAAAAAACATAATCAATACAAAATCATATCTACCTACAATTAAATACTCTGCTGAATATTTAATGGCTATCAAATAAAAATTTCATTTATAGATATTTTTTAAGGTAAATATGGTACTCCCTCCGTCCCAGGATTATTTGCACAGTTTGACCGGCACGTTGTTTAAGAAAAGTGAATTTAGTGGTTGGTCATGTAAGATAAAGGAGGGGTATTTTAGGTAATTTGATGATGTGTAAAGTAAAATGTATGTAAAAAGGTGGTGGCAATTTTGAAAATAAAATGATGTTGGGAGGGTATTAATTTTGTGGGGTATTTTCATATTAAGAGTGTGCAATTAATTTTGGAACGTCCAAATAAAGAAAGTGTACATGTAATCACGGGACAGAGGGAGTATTAATTATTGAGAAAAAGAGTACGCAAAACCCGTTATAAAGTAGCTGCAAATATGATAGAAAAATAGAGATTACAAAGGGAAAACACTCTAAGGAAAAATACTCAATTATAAAGAGAATAAATTAACATTGTAGTAGAGGGAGCTTTCAACCATTTTCAATAACAAAATTTGATTCTATTGATGATCTTATATGTAGTTAAGACCATCTCATTGAAAATAAAATCATTAATAATTTTCAAATCACACATTGTCAGAGTACACTGAAAATTCTCTTGTCATTTGAGTTCGCAGAATTGACAAACTCCAACAAGTGATCTTTAATAGATATGTAGCATGAAAAGGGGGAAATCAATCTATTTACACACATCCGTCCCTACAAAGAGTGAAACTAGGCAAGATAAGAATAGACGTTGAGCCGACCGAACCATAATAATTGCAGTCGTCTGAAATGGAGTTGATATACATCTTCTCGCAAGATTATCCATTGTTGTTTTATCTTGTCTTTACTTTATTCATTTTAATTTTTAACTTATCTATTTTATTTATAAATAAATAATATTCATTAAAATTTGTGGAAAAAAAGAAAAGAAAAAACAAGCGTACTATATTTGGAAGAAGGGATGACATGTTCATCATAAGTTCTAAAGATTTTTTAAATGAGAATGAAAATCCACATATTAGCTGAAGAACGCGACTTAGAGAGGGGACAATCACCTCTATTTGGGACTCAGACTAGAGGGGAGTGGTGGGACTTGGGAGCGTAATTATAGATTTCCAAATTATTTGGAAGGATGTGATAAGAGATAGTAATCATGAGACGACATTCTTATAACCGATGCAAGAAAAATAAATAAATTGATAAATAAGAACACACAAATTATGTGATTCATCAACTCCTTTTTCCTGTTCAAAACTCGACTTTTTGGCATGATTGAAAGATTTGAAAGTGAGCCTTGTGATTTGCTTAACACATTCAATTTCTAAGTGGAATTATTTCTTCTATTTTCTATTCATATATAGAATAGGGATTCTTCGTCCAAGCGCGCATTTTGTTGCCTGTGTCAGGAAGGCTGCTCTTCCCTGGCAACTGCTCCTGTGCTCGTGTTGAGCCTCTGTCGGGAAGACTTTCTGCGATCGGTGATAAAGCTGAATATTGGTTTTGTTTGAAGGAACACCTTTCTCTTTCCTATTGAGTCCTCGGAGGTGCGGTTGTTGGTCCTGAAAGGAGTAGATAACAAGTGTATGGGGGGGGGGGGGGGAATAGACTTGTATGCAAATTCTTTTCAAACTTGATCAAACGAGAGTTCAGCAAGGTTGTCTTGGACAACTCTGCTGAAGAAGATTAACTCTTCTAAGATAATCAATCTACTAAGTACTATTGAGTACTTAGTTGAATAACTATCTAGGGGAGTTATATGTGCGGAATAGTGGTTGGCCCTTTTAGTTTAAACTCCTTTTAATTTCTGAAATCACTTAGTCAATGTAACACAGTCCAGTTTTCAGGGAACTTGTCCAAATAGGTTTTTGCACAATCTTTGAATGTTTATCCTTGAAAGATCAGTTTTGTGTGCAGTGTTGATGTATTGTAAGTACTTGAAATGTAAATCAACACAAGAGTTTATAGTGGTTCAGAGACTCAAGCTCCTACATCCACTTTCCCTGATTTAACAGGATAATTCCTTCACTCTTGGAATTAACTTGTTTTATAGTGCCAAGGTGCACTTGATCAAGAACACCACTCTTGGTGAATTGATCCCTAGGATGTCTAGAGTCCTAGTACCCTCTTCTCAACTCAGAACTGAACTGTTCTTCTCTCAACAGTCAGTTCCTACCACTTCTACTACTACAACCTTCTCACTTTCTCACTTTCACTCTTGAAAGATATGAGGATTGAAGTAAGGTTCCAACTAATGAGATATCCTTTACAATGGAGATCAGTGTATAAGGATAGGATATCTCTCTAAGCTTGTGTATGGATGTACAATGAAGTTCACCTTAGATGAAGTGTTTGAAGACTAAGATAGTCTTTGAAAGCTTTGAAAACACTCTAGCTTGTAAGAACTTGAGCTTAGCTGGATTGTGTTGAGATTCTAGTTGGATGCTTTCAAATGGTCTTCACACTTCTGTATTTATAGACAAATGAAGGATTTGCCCGTTGGAGAGGCAACCTCCAATGTCCATAAATGTCTTCTTTTAGTTCTTCAACTTTGAAGACAAAATCTTGATAATGACATGTCCTTATTTGGGAAATAAACGGCTGTAAGAGCTTTGTCTTCATTCTGCAGCACTCTTCCCAATATCTGACTTTCAGATTCTCTTGTTAGAACTTGGACATCACTTCTGAAGGTTGTTCCAATGATAGGACAACATTCCTCAACATTTGGACAACACTCCTTATCACTATCAGCAGTCTTGCTTATCAGCAAGGTTGGCTTGCTCTTCTTCAGATGACTTGGCTCTTTCCCTTTATTTCTCTTGAAGATGGTCTTAGCTTGTTTCTTTGAAGATCTTTAGGGTGTGGTTGTCTCTTTTTCTTCGGCATAGTTGACCTCAGGCTTTCAGAGCACTTGATCTTGATTAATTGAGCTGAGACAACTCCTCTGGACAACTCTCCTGATTAGCATACTTGTCTTTCAGCAGACTTGATCATGATTCCAGAGTTTGAGCCTTGAGGGGACTTGTTCTTGATGTACTTCAAAGCATATGTTCCCCCTCAATTTGTGCATCTAATCATCTAGGAGCTACCTAACATATTAGCTCCCCATCTAGCCTTTATACTACATGTTCTAACATGTCTAGAACATATTCAATCATAACTTAGGCATGTCTCAGGGGGTTTTGGTATTCAATCAAAACATAACTCATTTTATTCCCAACAGCGGCCCACTTTGTGTCGGATCAGCTCGACTGGTCAGTCAATAATCTCTTCTTTCGCAGAGTACCTCTTCTTTTAATGAACCCTGGGAGTTGTCGGCGGCTCGACGATCTGTATTCCAAAGGTTTATCGAGGTAAAGCTTTTGACAGGTATTCGCGCAGCTGAAGATATTGGATATACCGATCAATAGGGATAGGTCGACATCTGATTCGAACGGATAATCCAGCCGATTTCAGACTAATCACACTATTGATTTGACTCTACGTGTAATGTGTTAGCTGTCCACGAGTAAAAAATAGAATTTATTATAAATTAACCCATTACCCATGTTAATATCGATATGTTGAAACTCCCGTCACAATTCTAAGACATTCCAATAAAAATCTTAATACTATACTTAGAGGTCCACTTATTATTTGAGTTGGTTAAAATATAGTATGAGCAAGGTTAAAAATTTAATTTTATTTAAAATGTAAGAAATGAAGAGGTCCACTTTTTATTTAAGTTAGTTAAAATAATATTTAGAAAATATTTTTATATTATATATTTTCAAATATCTCAACTGCCACGTGTCGTAAAATAATTGGTATATCACAATCTCTCTCTTGTCTTATTCATTCCACCTTTTATCTTTTAATCTCATTCATTTTAAACTTTAATTTCAACCCTGTTGGGATATTCATCATACCCCTATATATATATATATATATATATTAGTTTTCATGGCAAAAACAAGATCATGCAATCTTAGTGTAAGATATAATTTGTAATCTAGTTTGATAGGTTACCTAAGATGTTCGTATAAAGCTTAGCAGAGTAGTCTAAGTCTTAGTCATGTGGAATCAGCTGTATGTATATCAGTTGATACCACATATGGTTAAACACGTGTATGCTCAAGACTTGAAGAGTAGAAGATCGACTAAAGACTAGAAGACACCATCAAGTCCATTAGTGAAATCAGACTGAAAGGTACTTGTATACCTTATTAGCTGACTAACTACAAGAGATCAGCTGACTAGAAGATGCTAGCTGATATGGACTCTATCAGATCTTGTCTAGCCTTAAAGACTGTTCATCTGATTGATCAGATAATAAAATGCATTAAAGAAGGCAACAACTTCAGAAGACAATGTTAAGATGCACCAACTAAAGACAAGACTACAAGTCTACACAGTTATTGAGTTGATTTGAACCTCGTCTGACAGACTCAACTAAAGACAAGACTACAAGTCTAACAACTCAGGTGACGTGCACCAATGAGAAGATGCCAACACAGTTATTGAGTTGACTTGGACTAGGGTTTCTGAGATCATTCAGGGGATGTTTGTTTTGGGATTATGTACGATGGGGGAAATCCTGGATGAGGAAATCCTGATGAATAGTAATTGTGTGTTAGTGTGTGTTTGTTTTGGGATTTTGAGTAGGATGGGATGTAATTTTATGTCAAATCAAATTGTGTAAGAGTAGTTGGATGAGATGTAATAGTAGGATGTATAGGTATTTTTAGGGGTGGATGTAGTTGGATGAGGAAATCCGGAAGTGAAAACCGGAAGTAGAACGGGACGTGGGACGTTACGTCCCACGTCCAGACGGGTGAGTCCCAAAATAAACATGCCCTCAGAGTCGTACAACTGCATTTAATGCACATTCTCTTTTTAGGTAATGTTGTACCAGAATCAAAGGATTTCATATCCTTAACTTAGAAAAGTATTGATCGAACCTCTTTGTTCATCACATTAGTTTATCGAACCTCTTTGTTCATCACCCTACTTTCTATAAGTTAGTTTGATTATTCACTCAACGTTTGTAAGAGTACTTGCTCTGCCGATAACAAGTAGATCCAATTGCACTCTAGGTTGAGTGTATCGAGATGACAAGTCTTCTCTTGTGACTATAAAGTAGCAATGATCCTTTTTAAGGAATTAATATCATAGTTGGAACTGTGCGAGTGGACGTAGGATGAGTTGTTCTGAACCACTATAAATACTTGTGTTATTTATTGTTTTATTGTCTATTCATTATTCATACTGCACATATATATTTCATATTCATAAGTTTTCAAAAGTGTCAAAATCACTAAGGGCATGTTTGTTTTGGGACTCACCCATCCAGACGTGGGACGTAACGTCCCCCGTCTTGTTCTAGTTTGGGATTTAACATCCGGATTTCACCATCCAACCACATCCAACCCTAAAAATATTTATATATCATACTAATACATCTTATCAATATATTACTTTCTTGAAAATCACACCTAACATCATTTTCTATTTTTCTCTTACCTCATAATAAATTTCAAACTCGCACTCAATCGAATAAATTTTAAACTCGACTCCACCGAGCCTAAAATTTCATGATTGAGCTTGACTCGATAAACTCGAGCTCGGCTCGACTCGACTCGGTACCTATATAATATTAAAAATTAATTAATAATAAAAAAATATATTTTTAAAATAAATTCGAGCTCGACTCGGGCTCGATTATCTGTATATAAATATAAATTATATATTAATGGAAAAATAGTAAATATTGTTCAAGCTCGATTAGGCTTGCGAGCCTTTCGAGCCAAGTATTTATGAGCTCGAACTCAAACTCGGTAGCTACTCGAGTAGCTCGAAACTCGACTCGATTAACTTCGAGTCAATTTCGATCTTTTTTCGAGTCGAGCACGAGTAGCTCGCGAGTTGGCTCGATTCATTTACACCCCTACTTATGATTGGATGAATAAGGTTATTGAGTTGTATAATTCACACTTTTATGACCCAATTACCCACTTTTGTATATATACTTTTTTAGCATGAACTTGCAAACAAAAAATTCTAAATTCACATATACGTAGAAGTCCAAAATTAATTATATGTTTAACGTAAATTTATTTATATTTTTTTATTTGCACCCTCGTATAATTTTAATTCATTTTATAATAATTTAATCATCTAATAATTACTCAAATCATTCAATTATTACTATACTTCTCAAACAATTAATATAATAATATAACATCACTCATTTTTACATAATTGATTTGACATAAAGTTACATCCTATCCTACTCAACATCCTAAAACAAACACACACAATCACTATTCATCAAGATTTCACCATTCAGGATTTCCCCATCCCCATCTCCCACATCCTACATAATCCCAAAACAAACATGCCCTAAGTGTTATTTCTCATAATAAGAAGACCTTAATTCTACTAATAGCTCATTCATTTACATATAAAACCATTCTTTATTTTAAGGTTTTCATTCAACCCACGAGTCTAAATATTTAGGGCCTACACAATTACGCACTAACAACTGAGTAGATAGTTGTCCAAATGTTCAGCTAACAAGCAATCTGTAGGTTAGTTATCTATTCTTGCTGCTCTACACTCGCACTCATAAGATCAGATCATATTATCTCCATCAAGCGACTACAGTATATAACTCATTTGTCACCTCATCTGATCAGCACGCAAAAGTTTATAAAATATAAAGTCTATTCAACCTTAAGTGGTATTAAAGAAGTGGTTCTAAAGAGCTACTGTCTTTGAGATCCTAGACTTTAAGGAAAAGTCCATGTAGTTCACTAGAACAGATCTATTTTTTAAAACCCCATTCTTTCATAAAATCATGAGCACAAATTCTAACCTAAGGCACTTGCCTAGATTTTCTATTGAAGATAATGATTACTGGAAAGTGCGCATGGAAGCACATTTCAGTCACATCCATGATCTCATGTGGGATGTGATCACAAATGGCTCAATCGTTGTCATGGTTCCTAATACAGCCACCAGGAATGCTGATATTGCAGTTGGTCAGCTAGTCCCCAAGGCTAGAGTTGATCTCACCCTAGACGAGATGAAGTAGAACAACCTCGACTGAATAGCTAAGAACATTCTTCTAACTACTATTTTTAATGATTATATTGGCAAAATTCTTAGATGTAAATCAGCCAAAGAGATGTGGGACATTCTACCTCTGATGTGTGAAGGCACAGATAAGATCAAAGAAAACAAGCTCATCACTGATGTTCAGAAGTTTGATAACTTCAATATGCAACGTGGAGAGACCATTGATCAGTTACACAATCGTCTCACGAAGATAATCAACGAGATTGAATGTCTTGGTAAGAAGTACACCAATAAGGAGGTAAACTCAAAAGTTTTATATGCTTTGCCTAAGAAATGGTATACTAAAGTATATATTATTAAAGATACTAAGGATACTGAACAATGGCCAGTTCAAACCTTGTTCCAAAGCCTTAAAGCTCATGAATATGATCTTAGTATGCAAGATCATTCAGATAACGAACAACCGTCCATTCCCTCTTCTTCTAAAACTGTTGCCTTTAAAGCATCAACAACCGCTAAGGGATCTAGCCGTTCTGGAAAAGCTTCTAAGGTGAGAGAAGAGAAAGCGCCATCTGATATTAGCTTGAAAGAGCAAACGACATTGATTATTAAAAGATTTGACAAGCTCAATTCTAAGAAAGGTAAGTACAAGCGTTTCTATAATGATTATAAAAATCAGAAGACTAACCATGCAGGAGAAACATCTTCATATAAGTCCAAGGACAGATCAGAACGCACTCCAGATCGAAAAAGTAATGATTATAACCACTCATCCAGAAGGGAAGAGTCGTTTGATCGAAGAGGTGATAGCAGAAGAGATATTACGCCTAGTAGAAGAACTCGGGAAGGTAAAGATTTATGTTACACATGTAATTAACCTGGTCATTTTAGTATTGAATGTCCAGAACTAACCTCGAAGGAGCGAGAAGAGAAGAAAGTTATAAGAGATAGATGGGTGTCTCAGAGAAGAGAACTATGCTAACAGGTGAGGATAGTGATTCTTATCTGAGAGCGATCAGTCTGATGAAGAGGTGTTCATGGCCAAACAAGAAGATGATGTAACTTCTAAACCCTCTTATATTTGTTCTTCTAGTTCACACACAGATGAGTGCGACTCATCTGAAGCCGATTCTAATAATCACCTTAAGTTCTCTTGTGAACAATTGAAGATTGATCTTAGAATGGCTACACAAGCATATAGTGAAGAGACCTTGCTTAAATTAATAGCTGAAATTTGTCAGCTGAAAGAGCAAAAGTCTAAAGTAGACCTTACTAAGACCACAATGAACACACGCTTGTCTGAAGATCTTACTCAGCTCAAAGAGAAGAATGAGTTCCTTGAAAAGGTTCACAAGGGCATGTTTGAGACTCATGCCTCAGAAGCTAATAAATTACGTTAACTTGAACTCAAGTTCCAAGATCTCTTCGACAACTATAGTGTGATGAAAGAAGAGAAGAATCTCTTATATTTTAAGTTATGTCAGACCAATGTATCAGCAGTGGTGCTTGAATATTGGTCCAACTACTATAGAGCACCTAGAGCTAAGGGTGGTGTTGGCAAGAAGTCATCTAGTCAGCACTCCTCTACTCATTCTTCTCCAGCTGAAGTTGCAGAGCGTGTTAGCTCTAGAACTCTAGTGATTGACATTCCTGAACCCAAGGTTATTATTGATAAGCCCAAAAAGATCAACTATTTGATCGCCAAAAATGGTGGTAGACCAGAAGGTGTTCCTAAAGCTAAAACAATAACATTTGTTGGCAATCAATAGAGACCTTATCAGCCGATAAAGTCTCATCTGAAGGCAAACAAAAAGCCTAAGCTGAAGTTAGACCCAATTAATCGTAGACCTGTTCAGTTCGCGCCTCCGATCTCATATAATATATACTGAACAGAAGTCCACGAGGTTCAGAAGGCAAATCAAAATCACTTGAGTCACCCTCAGACTTGAGACTAAACAGAAGACAATTCTGAAGTAGAAGACAACTCATAAACTGTCTAAAGCACATAAGTCTTCTGGTAGTCGTAATGTTGACACTTCTACAAGACCTACTCATGCCAAGGCAAAAGCTGAGAAAGTTTTATATTGTTATGCCCACGGGAGAAAGCTTAAATGCTCAAGATTGTTCAAAAGAACAATGTACATTTGGGTTCCCAAGGGTTCTTCTAACACCCAAAGACCCAAAACAAAATTGGTACCTAAGCAATGATTTTCTTGCATATTTAAGTAGGATTAGAAATCGAAATGTGGTACATTGATTCAGGGTGTTCTAGGAACATGACTGGAACTAATAAAGTCTAATGGTTGCAAACTCATGGAAAAGATTAGTAAACGCGTATTACTCACTGGAAGAAGAAGGGGAACTGTTTATCTTGCTTAGTGGCTAAGAGCTCTAAAGAAGTCAGCTGACTATGGCACAAGAGGCTTAGTCATCTGAACTTTAAAATTCTAAACACTATCGCAAGAATGTCACTAGTTGACAGACTACCTAATGAAGTTTTAGTAAATAACATGTGTGTGATGCATTTTAGAAGGGTAAACAGACCAAAGTACCCCATAATTGCAAATTCGTAGCATCCACCAGCAAAGTTCTTGAACTTCTTCATATAGACCTGTTTGGCCCGATCACTCCTACTGTAGGTCCCAAAGTTGAGTTTAATATTGAGTAAGCTAGTGAAAATGTCTAGAGGGGGTGAATAGACTTTTCAAAATTCTTTCAATATATCAAAGTACAATGCGGAAATCAGAATATAACAATGAGCCCAATTCTAGTTTATACTCAACTTATTTCGAGAACTCTGTTATGAACACTCAACTAGTCTTGTTCAGATATGTAATTCAACAGTTAAATAGTTAATCAACTAAACACAAACAAAACTGTAAAGTAAACAACACACAACGATTTTATAGTGGTTCGACAACTTGTCTACGTCCACTCTCACAAACCCAGTTGTGATATTCTTATTAACTCGTCTAATGGAGTAATGTGTGTGTTCTTGTAGCTTTAAGTCCCAAGAAATAAGACTTAGATCTTCTCGATAACACTTCCAAGTGTTTCTTCGATCTTACTAGAGATTTACAAGTATCTAGCAACTTGAAACAGTAAACTAAAATAAAATTTCTCTGTTCAGTAGCAGTCTTCTTTGATCTTCACTTGTCTTGCAGACTTGCTTTCTGAACTTCAAACAAACACTCTGAGAGTTTCTTGCTTGTACGCCTTAATTCACTTCAGTATGTAGAGTTTCAGTAGTCTTTAATCGTTGAATACACCAAGGTATTTATAGACTTCTGAGTTCAAGAACTTTCAGTTGTGTAACCAACTTTTCTTGAAAACTAACTCTTAACTTCTTCAGCTTATCCATCCACGCGTTTCTCCAGTTAATTAGTTATTTCTAACTAACTCTTCAATCCTTATCTTTACACGCGTTTGAATAACTAACTTCTTCCTTCTATTTATGTTGACTTGTCTTGTCTTCACGCACCTGTCTTGTGTAGACTTCTTCTTCTTCTTCTTGTGCGGTCTTCTTCAGTAGTAGACTAATCTAATCCTAACAAGACTATTACATTACATTAAGCTTTAAAATAGCTTAGTCAACTTAGAATCTATACAATGTTTATATCAATTACATACGAAAATCATGAGCTTCTATACAATGTTTAATATAGCTCAATAACAACCTAAACAATTAATACAAAGTACTTATACCACGTACTTGTCTTGTTAATACTTAAACTTTTCTTTTGAAACTTAACTTGACAATACTTGTCTTGTGAACTCTACTGGTCTGTACAAGATGACTTCGATCTTTAACTAGACTAGATCAGTCAACACTTAGAAAATATTCAAGTCTACTTTTTGGCTTATCAAAACTTCATATTTATCTTTTCATCATTTAGGACTTGTTTCAAGGATTCATATCCCAACAATTTCCCCCTTTTTGATGAAGCCAAAACTACTTGAATCTTTTCTCAATAGTAGACTAGTTAAGTAGTTATCTTGTCTTTAACATCAAAAGTATTTATCTTTTCATTCATTCAGATAAGATCAGTAGATATTACACATACTAAATCAAAAAACAAAATACTAAGTAAAGAAATTACACTTAGTCAGTAATGTTACCTCCTTCAAGATTTGGAACACAAAACGCATCGAGGAGTCTTCTGTGAATAACTCTGATATGCTCTTCATCATCAATCTTCTCCTTATCTAGTAGCTCTTCTTCAAACTTCTTGATCTGATTGAAATCAACTCTCTTTCCTGAGCTAAGCATCGGAGTAGTCCATTTAGGATAGACTAGGACAAGGATATTAAAATTCACAGCAGCAGATATCCTCATAATCAAATTCCAAAGCATCTTGTTTTGACATTCCATGAATTTGTCAAAAATAGAGTAAAGTTCATCAGAGCTATCAGAATCACCAAACTTCCTGATTATCAAGTGATCCAACTCCCATTGCAACTTGACTTTGAACCAATCTTCACGATGTTCTCTGTCAATGAAGTTGTCAATGTAAGTGTCTTCAACTTGATCTTCATTCTGCTTCAACTTCTGCAACCTTCGAATATGCTTTCCGATCTTCTTTTGGCTAGCATAGTGCGATTCATCATCAGCATCTACAACCTTCTGCTTTTTCACGATTGTAGTTGTCTCAGCTTCTTTCGGTTCTTCAATAACCAGCTTTCTTTTTGCTACTTGTCTTGTCTGAACCTCTACTTCAGGAGTCGCAACACCTTTGCCTTTCTCCCTTCTCTTCAACTCTAGCCTGTTCAAGATCTGCCTTCTTCACTAACTTGCCTCTCTTAGGCCTCTTGAGATCTTGCATAGCTATCGCAGCTTCTTTCACTTCTGGTTCAGCAGACTTATCTTTTTCTTCAACTTCAGCTTCGACTCTACTCGTCTCTTCCCCCTTTTTCGCTTCATCATTCGCCTTGAGAGTGAAAAGAGAAGTAAAACGAGTCATCTCTTCGAACATAGCTTGCTTCATAAGATTAGTAGCTTTCTCGATCTGCCTTTTGTGAGAACCATCTTGACTCAACTTGTCTAGCTTAGAAGCAACTAACTCCAACTTCTGAGTAGACAGGTTCAACTCGTTCTTGAAATGTGTTGCAGTCAAGCGTAGCTTCCTGTTCTCTTAAGTCATAGCACTTATAATCTCTCTTGATTGTGCTAACTGATCATAGGCTTCCTTCCTTTGCACATCTGCAATGTCAATCTTCACTCGATAAACTCTTTCCATCTTCTTAGATTCTCTGGCTAAGACACGAGCGAAGTCGACTGAACTCTTCTCTGAGTATTCAACTTGATTTTGCAGAAATGCTTCTATCTGGTTGAACATCTCTTGTCTGAAATAATTATCCAATTGATTCACTTCATTCATAATCATCTCTTTTGAACTAGTGACAAGAACACTATTTTGTTCAACAAGAGTCTTCTTAATTTCAGACTTGAGAAACTCATCAATAGACGACTTGATCACACCTTTCAGCTCATTCTTCAATTCATCTATTGACGCAGGTGAGATTGCTTGAGAATATTGACCAACTTCCTCATGAACAGCTTCTTCCATGGTCTCATCTTCAGTAACTAACAGAATTTCTACCAACTTGTCTTCCAGATCAGTAGTCAAGACCTTGTCTTCTACTACTTCATCTTCCAGAACGACACTTCCGCTTATGGCTTTTAGGTTCAACGGCGGGCAATAAGGAACAATAGCCATCTTAGCTTCCTTAAGCTTTCTTTCTGCATCATCTAAGTCTTTCTTCACCATGTCATGCAACTTCTTTACATAGCCACAAATCTCGGCTGGAAAGTACTTATCAGTATATCGGTTAATAAATCTTGAATCTGACCTTGGACTGTCAGCATGTTCCACTTGGAACTTGAACACAATGCCTCTCAACTGGTCTGAGACATTGTCAAGATCTATCAAAGGATCAGTAGACTTCACATCTTCTATTGGTTCAGCATCAACCATTATCTCATCTTCCACAAGATCAGTCTCTGATACTTGAACACCAACATCGAACTTGTCTTCTGAAGACAACACATCATCAGATAAGTTCAGCATCCTCTTTACTAAGGCAGTTAGGGCATGAGCAGGGAACAACTCTGAGTGGTCTTGAACTCCACTGTTCTCCTTCTGCTCCATCTCCCAATCTTGAAAATTGGAGATTCCACCCATTCCGACTATTACTTCAAACAAGTCTTCTGTCGGGGCCTTCTTCAATGCAACCCATGTGCATATCCTTATAAGCTTTTCATATTCTTCTGTGGAAGTGTCTATCTCAATAGACGAGAGCCTTTTCCTCAAATTGTTGCTAACCTTCGCTCGCAACCTCTTCTCCCTTAAACACATCGGATAATAGACGAGGGAATCGAATCTAATTTCAGATGGGGTCTGAGCAAGTGGGGTCCTTGCTTCAGTTGTTGCAGTGGCAACTAATGAAGTTTCTGAAATAGACGGGTTGACGGGTTCAACATTTTCTGTTGAGGGTAAGGAAAGTATTTGGACTGTGGTTTCTGGGGGCTGTGATGTGGCTAGGTTTGGTTCGACAACTGTAGGAGTATCAGTTGTATCGAATATGGTAGTATCTTGGGTTATGCTGGCTCTAAGTGGATGTACTGCCAACACTTGCGAGGTTTGAGGTGCAGGTCTGGCACGAGATCGATGTGATCTGGCCTTGGTTCTGACTGGGGGAGAGAGAGAGAGGAATTGAAAGAGTTTGAGAAGAGGAACCAACCTGTGGAGTCGACTTGTCTGGTGAAGGACTCGACTCTACTCTCACCAGGCGATAGACTTGAGGAATTTCAGCATTTGTCTCCTCATCCTTCTCAGGCTCTTTATCTGATTGGGTCTCCTCCGAGTCCTCTGCAGGCTCAGAAGCAGTCTCCTCTGGCACATAATCGACTAGTCTTCCACTAGTTCCGGCCTCGGCCTCCTCCTCGGAATCTTCATCATCCGACTCGTCTTCCTCTGAACTAGACGAGGCGGCCTCAGGCATTGCATCAAGAGGATTAATGTAGACTTGCCTGGGGGCAGCAGGTCTCGCAGCAGCTTGCTTCCTCAATGCCTCCTTCTTCAAATAAAATTTCAAGGCATGGAACGGCTTGCCCTAACTCCATTCCGTCTTGTTCGGCAACAAGATGGGTAGAAGGATACTCAACTTATTTCCGAAACCAACCACATTGGACACCACCCAATTTGCCGTATCGGTGTCAACACGAACACTTCTTTCAAAGTACATAAGTCGATCAGCAAATAGTTTGAACTAGTTACCTTCAGTGATTCCGTCATAAATTGCAGCCATTACTCTTGCCTTCTGCAAAGTGATCGAATCATACGAACCCGTAACACATAGCAACATCTTGCTTGCTATGTCAAGGAGAGTTCTGTATTTTTCAAGCAATTCCTTCTTCTTGACAGCTGGGAGTTTTCCATCAGGATTCAGCTTCAATTTCTTGCCACAAAAGACACTTAGGTATCTCACTTCTTGTCCAATGGCATAGTTTTCCACATCAATCGATCCGATGGGCAGCTTCAAATGCTCGAACACATTCTCTCGAGTAATCTCTACTCGACTTCCACCAACAAATGATTCTATTGAGTCACCTCTTCTTGTTGCGTTGGCATAAAACTCTAACACCTCCTGCTCTAAGCCGACTTCTGGAAAAACCTCCAAATATGGTTTCAAACCACATCTGCTACACTTCATCAAAATCTCATTGTTGCCTTCTGTGTGTTTACCCTTGAAAAACACAGATGGTTCCACATGCACCTTGCTTTCTGATATGAACTTGCCTAGGTCGAACCTAGCCTGCATGTTAGTCCTCACATCGAAAAGAGAAATGATCGACATAGTAGATAGATTGATTGAGAACAGATAGTTAGGTTTCGTAAGAAATCGAAAGTTTTGTGAGTAGGAGAGTTAAGAAACGTGAGAAGAGTGGAGTGTAACTGTTGGGTTTTATTTGAAAACTGAATTTGAGAATCAACGGCCAAGATTGAATGATTTGATCCAACGGTGTGTCTTTTGAGATTCAGTTACGGAATCAAGAATATTACGTGATTTGATATTGTAATATTTGGAATCTGCCTTTCCTATTGGTTAGGACAGAGGAGTGAACTCATCTGACCTAGTGTAGTAGGGTTTGGCGCGAACTGGTGTATACACCTCATTAAAATGGGAGTGTATAAATCCAATTCTAGGGTTTTCCAATTTTCGCATTAACAAATTACAATAATACCCTTAATTCGTTTAGTTTAAACACTTAGAATGTTTGAATCAAAAGAACACTTATCTTGTCTGTTCGAATCTATCCAGAACAGACGAGTAGACTCATGCGCACAAGACGAGTTCCCCCTTCGACTGTGCTTATCTATTCTGAATGTCGAAAGACTTTATGTACCTATCTTGTCTTATGCAGTGTATGATCGTAGGTACAAGTAGAGTAAAATAATTAAGATGAATATCAATCTAATGCAATGGTCAAGGTTCGAACAAGATGACTTTTAACGAACTTAAGAGTCATCATAAGGATATTTGAGAAATCAAAGATTCCCCCTTAAATGTTTATTCCCTTAGTATTACCCTCAGCTTTACCAGCTTCCTCATCGGGTTGTTTGGTCATCTTGTCTGACCTTGTATACCTGTCTGTTGCACGAGTAGACAAGTGCTTTGTTTTAGTGATCTTGTCTCCTTATTTCTTTGATGTACCTGTCCGGTTAGTACATAACTATAGGCAAGTAGGGTCTAAATCAATTAGTCCTAGACTAATGCATAATTCACGAAAACGAGCCTCAGGTAATGGTTTTGTGAAAATATCAGCTCTTTGAAAATCAGTATGAATCTTTTCCATGCGAATATCCTTCTTTTCTACATGATCACGTATGAAATGATGCTTCACATCAACATGCTTACAACGTGTGTGCAAAACAGGATTTTGTGTAATGGCAATGGCACTATTACTATCACAGAAAATAGGAACATTTGATTCATATATATTGTAATCTCTAAGCTGTTGCATGAGCCAAAGTAGTTGACTACAACAGCTACCAGCAGCCATGTACTCGGCTTCGGTAGTAGAGGTAGCCACACTAGTTTGCTTTTTCGAAAACCATGAAATGAGTTTTGTGCCTAAGAATTGACAAGAACCAGATGTAGATTTCCTATCTATTCTACAGCCACCAAAATCAGAATCTGAGTAGCCACTTAGAGATAAATCATCATTTGAAGGATACCATATACCGCGATTGATGGTTCCTTTCAAATATTTCAATATCCGTTTAGTGGTTTCCATATGACTCTCTTTTGGATTAGCTTGAAAACGAGCACATACGCAAATAGAAAATGCAATATCAGGTCTACTAGCAGTTAAGTACAGTAATGAACCAATAAGACCACGATAATATGTTTGATCAGCACACTTACCATGTTCATCTGGATCCATCCTGTATGTAGGTAGCATAGGTACTCCAGAAGACTTGCATGTCTTAATACCATACTTGTCTAGTAGATTTCTAGTATACTTTGCTTGGTTTATGAAAATCCCTTCAGGGGTCTGTTTTACTTGAAGACCAAGAAAGTAATTCATTTCACCCATCATAGACATCTCAAATTTACTTTGCATGAGTGTTGAGAAACTTTCACTCAGCTTTTTGTTAGGTGAACAAAAAATGATGTCATCTACGTAAATTTGGACGAGTAAAATGTCTTTCCCTTCTTGTCTTCTGAACAAGGTTCTATCGACCTTGCCGTTAGTAAAACCATTTTCTAATAGAAAGAGAGAGAGAGTATCATACCATGCTCTTGGAGCTTGCTTTAGTCCGTATAAGGCTTTCTTCAATCTGTACACCTGGTTGCCTTTGACTTCGAAACCTGGGGGTTGTTCAACATACACTTCTTCCGCAAGAATACCGTTAAGAAATGCACTTTTGACATCCATTTGATATACCGTAAACTTCATATGAGCAGCATATGCAAGGAACAATCGAATGGCTTCTAGTCTAGCAACAGGAGCATATGTTTCATCATAGGCTACGCCTTCAACTTGTGAATAGCCTTGGGTTAGTAGTCTAGCCTTATTCCTAACGACTACATCATTCTCATCTTTCTTGTTTTTGAAAATCCATCGTGTGCCAACTACATTATGATGTTCAGACCTATCGACAAGTTCCCAGATGTCGTTTCGAACAAACTGGTTCAACTCGTCTTGCATAGCCATGATCCAATTACTATCAGCCAATGCCTCTTTAACAGTGGTAGGCTCGATAGATGAAAGGAAACAACACCAGCAAAACATAGTTGGACTAGGCTGTTCTTGCGACTCAAAGAGTTGTCGTCTAGTCTTCACACCAATAGTAGAGTCACCAATAATATTTTCAGTGTCATGTGCAGATTTCCATATTTTTCTATTCTTAACAGGAATACTATCATCATCTACATCATGTACAGCATCATGCATATCAACATCATTTGTATCATCAACTTTAATAGGAGTAGACGAGTCAACTAGAGCAGGCATGTCCACTGGTCTAGAAGACTTACCTTCTCTTTGTCATCAGACTCGAGAGCTTTAATGAATGGATTGTAGGTTTGAACGGATTCATATACCTCTGATTCTTTGTCAGATTCGATCAATAGATCAGTCACTTTCTCACTGATCTTGCCGGCAGACGAGTCCTGTCGAGATTCATCGAAAACCACATGTGGTGTTTCTTCCACACAAAGAGTTGAGTAGTTGAATACTCTAAATGCTTTGCTAGTCGAGGAGTATCCTAAGAATATCCCCTCGTCATCTTTAGCATCGAAAGCATTCAACTTGCTCTTTCCATTGTTATGGATGAAACACTTACAACCAAATATATGGAAATATGAAATTCTGGGTTTTCTACCTTTCCAAACCTCATAGGGTGTCTTGCCTAACGCTTTGTTGATCGCACTTCTGTTCTGTGAGTGGCATGCAGTGTTGATTGCTTCAGCCCAAAACTTTTGAGGAGTTTTGTATTCGGCTAGCATGGTTCTACAGGCTTCTTTGAGAGTTCGATTCCTTCTTTCAGCTACACCATTCTGTTGTGGTGTCCTAGCTACACTAGTAAGGTGCTGGATACCACGTTTAGCACAAAAATCTTGGATATAGCAATTAATGAACTCAGTTCCCTTGTCACTACGAATTTTGACAATTGACTGGTTCTTCTCAACTTGTAACTTCTTCAATAGATCAAGTAGAAGAGTTTGTGTATCACTCTTCTTGTGTAGGAAGACTACCCAAGTAAACTTAGAATAGTCATCTACAACAACAAGTGTGTACCTTCTAGCATTCAAGGTTGGAGGAGTTATCGGACCATGAAGATCCATATGTAGTAGTTCTAAGACTCTACTTGTTGAGAGAGTAGGAATTGACTTAAATGAACCTTTTACCTGTTTACCTTTCTGACAGGCATTACATACATGTGATTTGTAATAAACTTCGTTGGGTAAACCTTCCACTAGGTAATCTCTTGCTATCTTATTAATTACGTTAAAGTTCATGTGGCAGAGGCGTCTATGCCAAAGCCAGCCAAGTTCTTTAGGGTTCTTAGTAAGTAGACAAGTATCCCTTGGACAGCTGTTCCAATTCATAATGTATACACTACCTTGTCTTACGCCGACTAGTAGGATTGTATGCGTCCTTTTGTCAATGATCTCGCATTTGCAGCTTTTAAACTGCACCTTGTAACCACGGTCACAAAATTGAGAAACAGATAGTAAATTATATTTCAAACCTTCTACGTATGAGACATCTTGAATCTCTACGTCTCCATTCCTGATGTAACCAAATCCTTTAGTGACAGCAGTCTTGTGGTGTGAACACCCACTATCAATGTACCAAGTTTCTCCTACTGAGCCACCCTTCTTATACAAGTCAAGTCGACCCTGCAATGAAGATATTCAATAATTTAGCTACCCATTTTGTTTATTGGGGTCCTAGAGTGACAACCTCAGTCTCTAAGAACTTATTGCGTTCTTCAAGTCTATTGCACTTGCTCTTTAAAAAATTGAATTCATTTCTCTCAGTTGCATGTGTCTTAAGTAGGTCTTGATATAACCTGTCTGTCAATGCACACTTTTCTTTGAGTTGTCTTAACTCTTCAGTCAAGCGTTCATTTAGGATTGTTACATTAGGATCTACTTTAGACTGAGCTTCCTTAAGATCAATGATTTCTTGTTTTAAGGCGATGTTCTCATCACTGAATTCAATGAATGCCTGATTAGCAAGTAGGAGGTCGTCTTCAATAGCACTAGTAGAGTGATGAAGACTACTCCCTACTTCACTACTGGCAGTATCACTTTGATCAGTATCTGAATCATCACAAGATTGAAAGGATGTAGCAGATGATACCTCTTGGTCAATTTTGGACATGCAGCACAGACCATCATCTACTATGAAGGCTTCATCGTGATCTTGAGCAGACGGGTAGCTAGATGAGGACGGTCGCAACTCGTCTGAATCCGAATCAGAGTCATCATTGGCCATCATTGCCTTCTTACCACGGTCGTATCTTCTTTCCCTTCGTGCTTTACGTTTCTCACGATCATCAGTGCTCAGGTCTGGACATTCATATATTTAATGACCTGGCTTTTCACAATTATAGCACAAAAGATCATTAGTAGCCTTTTTAATAGGAGAGTTATCCCTTCGCTTGTCACGTCTATCTGAGCGCTTAATCTTCCTATCATCAGACTCTCTATCTCGTCTATTACCTTTCGAGACTTCGTCTCTCCTTTCGGACGAGTTTCGGTCTCGTCTGGTCTCAGACGAGTTCTTAGAGGCAGACCCTCTATGATCTCTATAGAACTTCTTATATCTACCGAAACGTTTATTCAGCCTATCAAACTTTCTAACCATAAAGTTCACCTGATCCTTCAGACTAAGATCAGTATCTAACTCGTCTTTCACAGAAGCAGACCTAGTCTTAGACTTAGACTGGCTAGTTCTAGAATTCTTGGACGAACTAGATTTAAAGGCAACGTTCTTAGATACAACATTGTCTCTATCACTACTGGCTAATGGTTCATCTTCGTCTAAATCAAACTCATGAGCCTTTAGAGTTTGAAACATGGTTTCTGCAGTCCACCCGTCTATGTTTTGGGTATTCTTAACAAGCATCTTAACCATCTTCCATCTAGGATCTAGACTCTTAAGAATGCGCAAATTAATTTCTCGAGGAGTATAAGTTTTACCCAAAACTTCAAGGTCATTCATGATTTTAGTAAATCGAGTATCCAGCTGGTCGATAGTTTCGCCAGTCTTCATTTTAAATGATTCAAATCTTTGGACAGCAGTGGAGAGTTTGCTTTCTTTAATCAGGGTAATCCCTTCACAAATGATAGCTAAACGGTCCCACATATCTATGGCAGTTTTACATTTTAACACCTTTCCTAGATACTCGTTAGGAAGTGTGTGTAAGATGTAATTCTTTGCCAAGCTATCCAAATTATTTTGCCTCATTTCTTCTGAGGTTAGCTCTGACCTGGGTTTCTTGACGAGGACTCCGACAGGTTTATCTTTGTCTAAGGCAGCAGTATTGGGAACCATCGTGACAATAGGTCCTTCAGTGACAACAGAGATCATTAGGTCGTGGGTGGAGCTGAAGATGGCTTCCATCCTCAACTTCCAATAGTCATAGTCTTGAACCTGAAACTTAGGCAACTTGTTAGCGCTGATTTAAGAGACATGTTTTGCAAGTAGATCAGTGCTAATCAGTTTTATGATCAAGAAGCAGATAAGTCAAGAACAGGGAACAAGAAACAAATATAACAAGAATGTTGATCAAGAACACGTAAGCAAATACAATCACGGACCAAGACTTCACCCAAGTCTTAAGTCGGTTATCAAGAAACAACAGTTCGTAAACTACTGCTCTGATACCACTTGTAGGTCCCAAAGTTGAGTTTAATATTGAGTAAGCTAGTGAAAATGTCTAGAGGGGGGTGAATAGACTTTTCAAAATTCTTTCAATATATCAAAGTACAATGCGGAAATCAGAATATAACAATGAGCCCAATTCTAGTTTATACTCAACTTATTTCGAGAACTCTGTTATGAACACTCAACTAGTCTTGTTCAGATATGTAATTCAACAGTTAAACAGTTAATCGACTAAACACAAACAAAACTGTAAAGTAAACAACACACAACGATTTTATAGTGGTTCGACAACTTGTCTACGTCCACTCTCACAAACCCAGTTGTGATATTCTTATTAACTCGTCTAATGGAGTAATGTGTGTGTTCTTGTAGCTTTAAGTCCCAAGAAATAAGACTTAGATCTTCTCGATAACACTTCCAAGTATTTCTTCGATCTTACTAGAGATTTACAAGTATCTAGAAACATGAAACAGTAAACTAAAATAAAACTTCTCTATTCAGTAGCAGTCTTCTTTGATCTTCACTTGTCTTGCAGACTTACTTTCTGAACTTCAAACAAACACTTTGAGAGTTTCTTGCTTGTACGCCTTAATTCGCTTCAGTATGTAGAGTTTCAGTAGTCTTTAATCGTTGAATACACCAAGGTATTTATAGACTTCTGAGTTCAAGAACTTTCAGTTGTGTAACCAACTTTTCTTGAAAACTAATTCTTAACTTCTTCAGCTTATCCATCCACGCGTTTCTCCAGTTAATTAGTTATTTCTAACTAACTCTTCAATCCTTATCTTTACACGCGTTTGAATAACTAACTTCTTCCTTCTATTTATGTTGACTTGTCTTCACGCACCTGTCTTGTGTAGACTTCTTCTTCTTCTTTTTGTGCGGTCTTCTTCAGTAGTAGACTAATCTAATCCTAACAAGACTATTACATTACATTAAGCTTTAAAATAGCTTAGTCAACTTAGAATCTATACAATGTTTATATCAATTACATACGAAAATCATGAGCTTCTATACAATGTTTAATATAGCTCATTAACAACCTAAACAATTAATACAAAGTACTTATACCACGTACTTGTCTTGTTAATACTTAAACTTTTCTTTTGAAACTTAACTTGGCAATACTTGTCTTTTATACTTGTCTTGTGAAGTCTAATGGTCTGTACAAGATGACTTCTTTAACTAGACTAGATCAGTCAACACTTAGAAAATATTCAAGTCTACTTTTTGGCTTATCAAAACTTCATCTTTATCTTTTCATCATTTAGGACTTGTTTCAAGGATTCATATCCCAACACCTACTACCTTGAATGGTAGAAGGTATACTCTTGTTGTAGTGGATAATTATTCCAAATACACTTGGGTTACCTTTTTGATCAAGAAGAGTGAGACCCAGGATAAGTTACCCAAGCTGTTAAAGAAAATTTATAATGAGAAGGGTACTTCGATTGTGAAGATCAGAAGTGATAAATGTGGTGAATTTCTTAACTCATCTATTATTACTTTTCGTTGGTATTCAACATGAGACAAGTTCAGCTAGAACACCTCAAGAAAATGGAGTAGACGAAAGGAGGAATCGGAACCTGAAGGAAGTTGCTCGAACCATGGTAGCTGAATTTGATACACCAAAGAAACTCTGGGCAGAAGCTGACAATACAACTTGTCATACTCGGAATAGGAGCATGATCTACAAGAGACATGGTAAGACCCCGTATGAGATTTATAAAGGTATAAAACCTCTTGTTTCTTACTTTCATATTTTTTGTTGTAAGTGCTTCATTCATAACAATGGTAAAATTCGGTTAAATGCCTTTGATGCCAAAGCTGATGAAGGATTCTTTCTTGGATATTCCCAAGTCAGCAAGACTTTCAGAGTGTTTAAAAAATGAAACATAGTAGTGAAAAAAACACCCCATGTTGCACTTGATGAAACTATTGTTGAGAAGACAGCTGATACAGTAGAGACCCTAACTGAAAAGTTCAAATAATTGAAACTCAAAAAGAAAGGATCAGATGAAAATGATGATGAAGATTTTCAGCCAAGGAGACCTACTATAAGATCCCAAACAAACATTGTATGAGATTTTATACATATAACCGACTCCACATAAAAGGATATATGCTTAGTTTGTTGTTGATGGTGATGGCCTTTGTCTAACTTTGTTCCAGGAAATCGCACAACTTAGGCTGACATGCAAGACGAATGGAAGTCTATTGTTTTCAAGTTTAATGATTCCAAACGATATAGGCACATAGTTCATTGCAGGGTCGTGTATAATATTAAGTATATATTTGTATAAATTTAGGCCCATTAGTAGTTTTGTACATGGTAAAGCCCACATGTAATTCTTTATATACATTACCTCATTATCAATCAAATATATCTTTCAATCATTCTCTATATGGTAAAGGGAGCCATTTTTTACTAACATCACAAAATCGGATCCTCCTCCCTTTTTACTCGGTCAAACCTCCCGTCCCTGAGGAAATTCCCCCACAATTCGTGGATCGACAGCCCACCCCACTACTCCCACATCTTGTCCAGATTCACTCATCCTCTATGGCCGGTCCTACTACTCTACCTACGGTCACCATCGTCGGCCAAACAAACGCCACCCCCACCTCTCTCGTCTCTTTCAATATCTCGGCGCAACTACCCCTCAAACTCACGCCCACCAATTTTACGGCGTGGAATCTTCAATTTCGTACTATCCTCACAGGATACGATCTCGTGGGTTTCTTAGAAGACACTTGTGTGTGCCCATTTGCCACCATCACCGACAGGACTACCACCACTCCAAATCCCTTTATGTTGCCTGGATCCGTCAAAATCAACTGATCTTTAGCGCAATCTCCCCGTCGCTCAGCGCAATCTCTCGCATCGCAGGTGCCACCACTTCGGCCAAATCTTGGGTGATCCTCGTCAAAACCTATGGCAAGCCCTCTCGTGGCCGTATCATTGCCCTTAAAAATAAACTTCGTAATCCAACAAAAGGTACACGTTCTGTTTCAGATTACATGTTTGAAATCCGTGGTCTTGTCAATGAACTTTCATTACTTGGCATCACTAATGATTCTGAGGACCTTGTCCTCACTGTGTTGAATGGTCTTGATGACACCTATAAGGAATTTTTCCATGCCATTCAAGACCGCAAAACCGCAATTGATTTAGAAGAGTTTCACGATAAATCTACTGCTACTCCAACACTCCTCCCAGTCACTGCCCTACACTCGTGGCCCTCGTGTTAACGGACTCTACTTATGGCCGGGTGGTGTGTGTGGATCTCCCTCATTCCTCACGGCCTCTAAATTGTCCCTCCCAATTTGGTATGCTCGACTAGGTCACCCTTCATCTAAAATTTTAAACTTTGTTATTTCTTCAAATAAACTTGTGATGGATAAACATTTAAATTTTTCATGTGACTCTTGCAAATGTATTAAGAGCCACAAACTGCCTTTTTCTAATTCTACTCTTACATCTATTGCTCTGCTTCAGTTAATTTTTTCTAATGTTTGGATTTCACTTGTGTTATCTACTGATGGTTATAAATATTATGTGTTATTTGTTGACCATTTTACAAAATATATGTGGATGTATCCTCTAAAACACAAAACCAATGTTTATTCCACGTTTGTTACCTTTTGAGCCCTTGTCGAAAACACCTTTACCACTAAATTTATTACTCTCTACTCCGATAATGGTGGAGAATATATTGCCATTCTCCCATATCTTACAACCCATGGCATTACTCACCTCACCTCACCACCCCATCTCATACCCCTGAACACATTGGTGCCTCTGAACGTCGGCATTGTCATATTGTTGACACTGGCCTCGCTCTGTTGCATCATGCTTTGTTGGGAATAAAATAAGATTTTGACTAAGATACTAAAACTCCTAATGAAATGTCAAGTTAATCTTTAATTAAATATGTTTCAGGGATGTTGGAACATATATCTCAAGTTAATTGAATACCTGGAATGTTAGGCAGCTAATAGATGATAAGATGCATTAGTTGAGGTGGAACTTAGAACCAATAGAATATCTAGGTTAATTTCTTGAAATTCAAGATCAGTGAAGATGGACAAGCTAAACCTGTTGAGGAATCAAGCTAGAATCAAAACTAAGGCAAGGGTCAACTATGTTGATCAACTCAAAGCCCCTGATAAGAGGAAACATTCATCTAACATACTGCAAAGAGAAGTCGGTGAAGATGGGAAGTCAACTTAACTGAAGATGCATCCCAACTTGATAGAAGTCAAATCAGCTGATATTGATAAGGATGAGCACAAATCAATGTAGATCAACAAAGAGAATGTTGATTCAAGACAAGGATAAACTTTCATGAAGGATGTCTTCGACCATTAGATATTAAATCTGTCATCTTGGAAGAAGTGCAAGACTGCTACTCAAGTCATGACTAAACCTGCTGCCGTTTCTTCCTTAAAATGAAGACATGTCACTTTCACATACCATAAAGATCAAATGCTCATTCCTAAGAAGCTGGAAATAAAAAATTTTGAGCTTGTCTCTCCAACGGACAAATCCTCAATTTGCTCTATAAATACTGAAGCTGGGAAACTAAACAAGGCATGGAAACTACAAGCATTCTAAAGTTTACTAACACTTCAGTTCTTATTCTAAGTTATGCCTTACTTATAAACATCACAAGCTTAGAGAGATAACATATCATATACACTATAATTCATTGTAAAGGATATCTCACACTAGTTGGAACCAACCTCAACCCTTAAACCTTTCAAGAGTGAAGAGAGAAGTGTTGTTGTAGAAGTGTAGAGTTAGAACTGTCAAGGGAAAGCACAGTCTAACTCAATAGAGTTGAGTACTAGGAATTAGAATTCCTAGGGATCAAAGCACTAAGGAGTAGTATTGTTGATCAGTGTACCTTGGCACTATAAAACAAGCTAATTCCAAGAGAGAAGGAATTATCATGTTCAATCAGGGAAAGTGGACATAGGAGCTTGAGTCTCCGAACCACTATAAATTATTGTGTTATTTACTTAAAGTATTTTATCATTCTAACACATTCATACACTGCACACAAACCTATTCTTGAAAGATAACATCTTAAAGTTGTTCAAAGTTAACTTTGGACAAGTTCCCTAAAAAGCAGAACTTGTGAGTTGTGATAAACAAGTTTTTCAAAAATTAAAAGGAGTTTAATATAAAGGGCCAACCACTATTCTGCACACATAACTTACTTGTATAGTTATCCAACTTATTACTTTATATTTCTCATTAGGTTGGTTATCTAAAACTAAGTTATACATAATCAGGGGGTTTTGCAAGACAACTCTCATGAACCCTAAGTTGTTTTAAAAAGAAAAGAATTTGCATACACAAGTGCATTCCCTCCCCCCATACACTTATGTCATACTCCTTTCAGGACCAACATGCTTCAATACTCCTATCCTATTTGCCCTTCGCCCTATCTGCTGCTACATACCTGTTGGTCCCTGAACGAGTAGTGAATGGGATTAAAGTCTAGAGGGGAGGGGTGAATAGACTTTAAAACTTTTTCAAGAGAGTTGGGTACCTCTTCTGATTGCTATGTCAACTGGACTACAAGTCTGCCAGTCCAGATGACTATAGTGATCTGACTGAAGAGGTTATATGCGGAATTATGGTATAAGGGTTGTATATATATACTCCAGCAATTCTTGAGAATTGTATAATCCAACGGTTGGATTTGGTTTAATTGTGGAGTAGAGCCCAAGATTTCCTTCTTTGATTTCGCCCTGTTTCCTTTAATTTTGCCGGCTGAATTTACCATGTGGCAATTTTTTATTTGCTGGCAATATGGTAATCAAGTACTAATGACATCATTACCAAAAATAGCCGTTGAGACTAATTTTGTGGCAAGAATTGATCATCAAAGCCGTTTTCTATAAGTGAATTGCATTCCTTATATAGGCCAATTTCTTTAATTACATTCAGGAATAAATCTAGAATGAATTACATGATCAAAGCTAGTCATTATACTCTAAATTGATGTGATCTGATCAGCAGAGTGAAGTCTTCTGATTTCTTGTAAAGTCTGCTGATTTTTCTTGAAAGTCTTCTGGTCAGCTGAGTTGGTCTTCTGATCAGCTGAGTAGAGGATATGGGTTTGTTGTGATGATCCAACCTGGATGATGGATCTTCCAGCTTTATTGTGAGTGGTGATCCAACCTGGTTTGATGGATCTTCCAGCTCTAACTCTGAACCATGTAGGACCATCAAATCAATATGATGATCAGCCTGGATGATATCCCACTGGTTCAGATTGCCCTCACCATCTGATGTTCCTCATCATCAGATGGGTTGTAGCATCTAATGTGTCCTTGTTGAATCTCTTCGCTTCTCTTGAAAGGGAAGGAAGATTGGAAGAGGCTTCAATGGAGTGTGACGAGAGAGCCATGGACTTGGTCTTCTTGTTTTGTTTAGACACAGTAGCCTTTGATAACAAACTCTCCATGTAGAACTTCCCCCTGGAGAAGAAGCTCTGCTTGCTTGCTACTTTGTCCTCTGCATCTCTCCTTCCTCTAGTTTTCAATAAGAACGTCTCTCCTTCCTCTAGTTTTCATGGGCATACTTATGTTGGTTAAACCAAGTATGCTGATCTGCATCATCTTCATCTTCTGGACAAATCTTCATCTCCTTCACCCAAGACCTTGGTTGAAGGATGAACTCCATTCCATCTCTTCTTTCGATTGTCTCCATACCTGAAACAAAAATAATAGTTAGTGATTTGTGTTCTTAGGTGTTCTCATAACTTCCTCCTTTTATAGGGGTAGAAATGAGGTAGTGGAGTGAAAGATGACAAAACTATAGAGTTGATAGGTCTGAATTTCTGAAAAGTTACTTCTTAAGATCAACAATGAGATTCTTGATCCAAGGGTTCACATTTAAAGAGATTCAGACTCTATCTTATGGAATGCAGAATTTATAAATTTTGAGCAAGAGTTATTTGGAATCCGTACAGTGCATGCATATTGTTGAGTCTGTGAGGATGGTGTATTAATCCAACCAAGTATAACTCAATAGTATACTGTATGTATGTATATAAATAAAGTATTTTATGAAGAATAGTTTATTAATATACATAGATATACATTGCTTAGAGTAAAGATGTCAAATAACTTTGTTCAAGTCTGCTGGATATATATATATGTATTATGCAGTGCAAATTTTAGAGTATTTCATCAAGGATTCTTAAGGTATCATTGATTCCCCCTTGATTAGATAACTCTATGTTTTCCCTCAGCTTTATTTGTCTTCATTGGGAAAGAACTTACCTGAAGATGAGGGTGTCTATTCACCTCATCTGATCCTCCTAGTCTGCTGCAATTGTATCAGCTGAGGTCTTTTCAGCTGATCTTTGCTCTTCATGTGCTTGGATCCAGGAGTCCTAAGCTGTAGCATAGGGTCTTGAATCGTTCTTCAGCTAGGGGCTTAGTCAAGATGTCTGCTCTTTGGATATCTGTGTGAATTTTCTCCATCTTGATGTCCTTCTTTTCAAGGTGGTCTCTTATGAAGTGGTGTCGAATGTCGACATGCTTGCACCTTGTGTGGAGGACTGGATTTTGAGTGATGGCAATGGCACTGCTGCTATCACAGTAGATGGGAACTTCTCTTGCCTCTACATTGTAATCCTTGAGTTGTTGAACTAGCCAGAGCAGCTGACTACAACAACTTCCAGCTGCCATATATTCTGCCTCAGTGGTGGAGGTTGCAACTGAAGTTTGCTTCTTTGAGAACCATGATATCAACTTGTTGCCTAGGAATTGACAGGTTCCAGATGTGGACTTCCTATCTATTCTACATCCACCATAGTCTGAGTCAGAGTAACCACTCAATTCTAGGTTGTCATCAGCAGGGTACCATAGTCCTAGGTTGACTGTTCCTTTTAGGTACTTGAGGATTTTCCTTGCTGCTTCTAGATGACTTTGCTTTGGGTTTGCTTGAAACCTAGCACATACTCCTACAGCAAATGTTATGTCTGGTCTGCTGGCTGTAAGGTATAGTAGAGATCCAATCAGTGCTCTATATTCAGCTTGATCAACTACCTTTCCAGACTCATCTGGTTCCATTTTAAAAGATGTCATCATTGGAATCCTTGCAGTCTTGCTTTGTAGAGCTTTGAATCTTTCTAATAGGCTTTTGGTATACTTGGACTGGTTGATGAAGATCCCTTCTGGACTCTGCTTGACTTGAAGGCCTAGGAAGTAATTCATCTCACCCATCATGCTCATTTCAAACTTTCCTTGCATGAGTTCAGAGAACTTTTTGCACATCTCTTGATTGGGTGATCCAAATATAATGTCATCTACATATATTTGCACCATTAGAATGTCTTCTCCTTCTTGTATTCTGAAAAGAGTTCTATCCACTTTGCCTTTTGTATATCCATTGTCAAGTAGGAATTGTGACAATGTGTCTGTTAGGGTTATACTGGCAAGTATGCTTTTAGTGCTACTTATGTATACAAACTGATTTTTGCACTTATTAATGAGAATAAATTTTTGTCACTGGTTGCTTTAAATATAATGAATGGTAATTATTTATTGCATAAACGTTCAGATGTACTTTACATTGTAGACAATGTGGTGTGTAGAAGATCACAGAAGATCACATTGTCAGTTCCTTGTATATAAGTACAATTGATTCACAACTTAGATGGAATTGAACAATCCATTGGTAGAAGTTGAGGTGTAAGGCTCAGATTGGTTTGTCTTGACCAAGAGATTACACTAGTGCATTTTGATGTGCTGAATAGGACCTACAGAGAGGTAATTCTTCTAGACTGGCTTAAGGAATGAAGAATTAGACCTCAGTGGTTGTTGATTTCTTAATCTTTGTCACTTAAATGGAATTGTCTGTAGTTAAGAAGTATTGCTTTGATTTATTATGGGTAAAGAATAAATGTGATTCAATACTTTATATTTTGGGCAATATTATTAATTATAGGACAGATTGCCAAAATTAATACAGAGAATCGTGTCTTGGAGTGTCAAGTTGATTATGTCCCCTTGGTGGGCTCAGAAGGTTTATCATATCAAATCTGATCAGTGGAATTTATTTCCGGTATGATAATAATGTTGAGCTGTCCTTACTCTAAGGAATAAAAGATATTAATTAATTAAAGCATTCAGTAGCTTAAATTAATTGATGGACATTGAATCTTAAACACGGGAAATAATAACCGGGAGCCATATTTCGTAATATGGGTTAGGATGGATAGTGCAATATTAATTCTATAGTGGAATGAATTAATATTAATGAGCTGGAAAAATATTGTGGCTCAATATTGATTTCTGGGCCCATTGGGAGGTCCAATCCTAATTCTCCTAAAGGCCCCTCAAGTAGCCCAATAAAAGTCCATTAACTAAGGTAATTAAAAAGATAAGAATTAATCTTGTTGCAAGAAAGAGAGGAAAGTAGCGCTTATTTTGGGGAGAGAATATTATAGAGAAAGATATGGAAATAATATAATATCTCTTGGAGAATAAAATATTTCTAGATCTCCTATATTTTCTAATAAATAAATTGACATTTCTCTCTCTTATAAATAGAGGAAAAATCGCTTGTTTAAGAGTGGAGAAAAAAATCGGTCTTCTCCATAAATACAGAAAAGAGAGATCTGTAATTTTCGAAATTACAGTGTGTGCAACAAGAGAAAATTAATTCTTCCTTGAGAGTTATTAGTTCGTGAGATCTCCCACCGGATCAACGGGCTAGGACTTAGGGAATACTCGAGAAGGCAATTGGGTTGAAGTTGTTATTCTTCTCAACGGTATCTCTCCGATTCAAAGGTAAACACGTAATCCCTTAGTTCCGCATGTTTAGGGATTTAATTATTTACCGTACATTCATTACATAAATTAGTTGATTTAATTTGTTTAAATTATAAAATTAGATTTATGATAATTCATATTTAAATTACGTCTCAAATAGATCCTGGTAATTTTAAAGGATTCCCGGGAGTCTCGAAAGATCCCTAGGGCATCTCAAAAGATTCTCGGGAGTCTCAAAGGACGTCTCAAATAGATCCTGGTAATTTTAAAGGGAGTCTCAAAGGATCCCTAGCGTGACGGTCCATAACCCACAAGTGCCAATAATTCCCCACAAAGGAGATGGGGAATGTGGTCCCATAATAATTTCCCACAAAGGAGTTGGGGACCACAAGAATTGGGGACCACATTGTTGGGGGACTATTATTGGGTATTGGGATAATTTCCAACAGATGGTATCAGAGCCAAGGTTTTGGGCTCTGTAATTTAAATTAGAATTTAAATCTATTTACATTAAATTGATATTTGGATGGTAGAATTGTTAGATCTTTTTTGTAGGTATCCAATTATCATGGTTTCAATGTATGTTTTAATTTATGTTGTTTGAATGTGGTTTTTAATCTGATTCGGTCAGATTTGTTTTTCCCGTGAGAAAATCCACGGGTAGATTAGATTATTTAATTTGTAATAAACTAGTCTAGATGTTAGATTTATTTTTTGTAAATAAATTGTAACGGGTCAAAGACGAAGACCGTTAGACGGATTAAAGAATCGGAGGCACCCGGACGACCAAGCCACACGAGTCGCTTGTAGGCGTGGCGTGATTTTTTTTTGTTGCGGTCGTGGGTGTACGAATTCTCGTTCCTTCAAAACGAGAAAATTAAACCATGATAATTGGACGTGTTTGCCTAATTTGTGTTTAATTTTTGTTTTGTTATTATGCTATGATTATTTGTTAATTCTGCATGAGAATTCGTGAAAAACCTCTAGTTTAAAAAATTACTAAGTATGTTTTTTTTATTAATTAAATTTATTTAAGATAATAAATTGATTAAATGGCCTCCATAATTTATTTATTTGTGAAGTCTTTTGGCTACGCATTGGCAAGCGCCTCTCTCCCTATCGGATAGGTCAAAAGATAAGTTCACATGAATAAATTCCTTTAAGGATGATTGTGGATTATTACTAGTGGCGGTATGACCCTCCCATCGAGTGGCTTATTCAAAACGAAATAATAGTCCTGTATTTAATTATGGTTATTACTTAGGTATAAAATTGATATATTAACTCCCCATCGGAGTCCCTGTCAATTTTATATGGCCAGGTTGAAGCCAACTATTAATTTTGAATTAAAGGTTTGTAACTGCTTTGTTTGTAACCTGCTTAAATGTATTTGAGTAAACGATCACACTCATCGTGACTTACTTAAATTGGTTTTAAGATGTTGGCTGATGCATGTTTATATCGGTTTTTTGAGGTTTTTGATATAGTACATGTGATCAAATTATGTGATAATTTTTGTGTTAATAGGATATTAATACAAATTGTATATTTTATTCTCAGTTCAGCATGTCGTCTCCTTTTAACCCACTGTTTAGTATACTTAAAGAAAATAAATTGGAAGGAGAGAATTATGTGGATTGGAAAAGACATTTATTTATAGTCTTGACTGCACAACAGCATAAGTGGGTACTTGATGAACCTAAACCCCCTGCCCCTACGGATGAGACGAACCAAGAAGATAAGGAATATCATAAGGAGTGGATGAGATCCGATGAAATGGCTAGGTGTACCATCTTGGCTTCAATGTCAGATGTGTTGCAACACCAACACCAGAACATGGAATCCGCTTCAGCTATTATGATGAACCTTAATGAACTTTTTGCTCATCAGAATCGTACGGCTAGACAAATGACCATGCGAGATATGTTATCACAGAAAATGGTCGAGGGAACGCCCGTGAGGGATCACGTTCTTAAGATGATGGGTTTTCTTAACAAACTTGAGATTCTTGGTGCTGAATTCGATGCGGAAACGCAGATCGATTTCGTATTCCATTCTCTACCGAAAAGTTTTGAGCAGTTCCAACTGAACTATACGATGAATAATCAAGAGTATACGTTGGCTCAGCTCTTGCAAGCTTTGGTTTCGGCTGAGATGTTAATGGGACCAAGGAACGAGCATACGGCTATGTTGGCAAACGGCCCATCTTCTAATTCTGCACCGAAAGGTGGAAAGAAGAAGAAGGCAAATGGCCAGAAACAAGCTAATAACAAGGAAAAGATACCAATTGAGGGAGGTGTCAAGAAAAAGACCACTAAGGGAAAGTGCTTTAGTTGCGGTCTGAAAGGACATTGGAAGTCAGCCTGTACCAAGCCTAAGAAGGCTGGTAAGCAAGGTAATTCTCACGCACTAGTAATTGAAACTTGTTTAGCGGTGTATTCTTCCCATTCGTGGGTGGTGGATACGGGAGCCACTGATCATATTTGTTTCGATTTTCAGGGGTTCAAGCTAACCCGACAACTTAGTGGGAGTGAGATCATCATCACCATGGGCAATGCTACGAAAGTGGCGGCTGTTGCAGTGGGAGATGTGCAACTATCTTTTAGTGATAGAATTTTAGTTTTAAAAGACGTTCTTTATGTTCCGAGTTTTAGAAAGAATTTGATTTCAGTTTCTAAACTAATTTTGGATGGATATTCAGTTTCTTTTAATAAGAATGTCGTTATTTGTCGTGATGACGAGATTATCTGTTCGGGAGCATTGGTGAATAATCTTTATACTATTAATTGTGCACATTCCACACAAAATGAATCGCATAACACATCGACTATTTCTAAGAAAAGAAAGCATTCTTCAGACATGAACGAAACACTTCTGTGGCATCTTAGACTTGGTCATATTAATCTAAGAAGGATTCAAAGGTTGGTGAACGACGGCTTGTTGGAATCACTCCAGGTTGAGCCGTTTCCAACATGTGAATCATGTTTAGAGGGTAAAATGACCAAAAGAGCCTTTGGGGCAAAGGGGAATAGAGCTAGTGAAGTGTTAGAACTCGTTCATACTGATGTATGTGGACCAATGTCAATTCAAGCAAAGGGAGGTTTTGAGTATTTCGTTACTTTTATCGATGATTACTCAAGATATGAATACATCTATCTAATGCGGCATAAGTCTGAGACCTTTGATAAATTCAAAGAGTTTAAGGCTGAAGCAGAAAAGCATAGGGAAAAGAGTATCAAGTTTCTACGATCAGATCGTGGAGGCGAATACCTCAGCAATGAATTTTTGGGCTACTTATCAGGCGAAGGGATTGTATCCCAATTAACTGCACCCGGAACCCCTCAACAAAATGGGGTTGCAGAGCGAAGAAATCGAACTCTTTTAGAGATGGTCAGATCTATGATGAGTTATTCAGATTTACCTAAGTCGTTTTGGGGTCATGCCTTGGAAACAGCGACTTACATTCTGAATTTGGTACCTTCCAAATGAGTTCCTAAAACCCCTACAGAATTGTGGAGCGGGCGAAAGCCTAGTCTAAGACACATAAGAATTTGGGGGTGTCCTGCATACGTGTTGGACAAGGAAGCTGGAAAGTTAGATCCTCGTTCAGAATTAAGGCTGTTTGTAGGATATCCTAGAGGAACGAAAGGGGGTTTATTCTATAGTCCAAAGGATCAGCGAATTGTGATAAGCACACATTCTAGATTTATGGAAGAAAACTATATGAGTAATAGAAAGCCCAAGAGTGAGATTACCTTAAATGAACTAAGAGGGCCAACTCCTATACCAAGTGTACAAGTAGATGTACCAAGCGATACACAAACACAACCGGAACCTCGTCGTAGTGGGAGGGTTGTGAGACAACCTGAGCGATTCATGTTCGTGGGAGAGTCTTCGGACTTGGTCCCCGGAGAGGATGAATCTGACCCCTGGACGTACGATGAGGCAATCCAAGACAAGGATGCAGATTCTTGGCAAACTGCAATGGAAGCAGAAATGGGGTCTATGGATCATAACAAAGTGTGGGAGCTTGTGGAACCACCCAAAGGTGTAAAACCTATTGGATGCAAGTGGGTCTACAAGAGAAAAAGAGGATCAGATGGGAAGGTTGAAACCTTCAAAGCTAGACTAGTGGCAAAAGGATATACTCAGAAAGAGGGAATCGATTATGAGGAGACCTTTTCGCCTGTAGCTATGCTTAAGTCTATCCGTATTCTCTTGTCGATTGCAGCTCACCTAGACTTTGAGATCTGGCAAATGGATGTCAAGACAGCTTTCCTAAATGGAAGTCTTGAACAAGAAATCTACATGCGCCAACCCGAAGGCTTCATTGAAAAAGGCCAAGATAATCTTGTATGCAAGCTTAAAAGGTCAATATATGGACTTAAGCAAGCATCGCGAGCTTGGAATCAGTGTTTTGATCAGGTGATACAATCCTATGAATTTGATCAAAATGAGTTTGAGAGTTGTGTCTATAAGAAGTGTATCGGAGCTGCCTTGGTATTCTTAGTATTATACGTAGACGACATTCTGCTTATTGGAAACAATAAAAAGGTGTTGACAGACGTGAGGGTATGGTTGTCAAAACAGTTTGATATGAAGGATTTAGGAGAAGCTGGTCACATCCTTGGGATTAAGATTACTCGAGATCGCCAGAAAAGGATGATATGCTTATCCCAAACCTCATACATAGACACTATTTTGAAACGATTCAGCATGCAAAATTCCAAGAAAGGATTTGTTCCTTTCAGACATGGAATTCATCTATCTAAAGAGATGTGTCCTAAGACACAAAAGGAGATGGATGAGATGAGAAACATTCCATATGCATCGGCAGTTGGAAGCCTCATGTATGCAATGCTGTGCACGAGACCGGATATTTGTTTTGCTGTAGGCATGGTAGCAAGATATCAAAGTAACCCAGGGAAAGAACATTGGACTGCAGTTAAAAACATTCTCAAGTATCTAAAAAGAACTCGAGATAGAATGTTGGTTTATCAGTCAGACAATCTATTCCCTGTGGGTTATACGGACTCAGATTTCCAATCAGACATGGATTCTAGAAAATCTACCTCGGGTAGTGTGTTTTGTTTGGGGGGTGGAGCCATGACATGGAGAAGTGTGAAGCAGAAATGCATCGCTGATTCTACCATGGAAGCCGAATATGTAGCTGCTTGTGAAGCAGCGAAAGAAGCGGTTTGGCTTAAGAACTTCTTAGTGGACTTGGATGTGATTCCGAATTTGCCCAGCACTATCACTATTTATTGCGATAATACTGGAGCAGTTGCAAATTCAAGGGAACCAAGAGCTCACAAGGCAAGCAAACACATTGAAAGGAAATACCATCTTATACGAGAAATCGTTAAGAGAGGAGATATAGTGGTGGCAAAGATCGCATCGGAAGACAACCTAGCTGATCCCTTCACAAAGGGTCTGCCTCAGAGTACATTCGAGAGACATGTGGAAGGAATGGGGGTCAAGTGCGTTGCCAAGCTGCTTTGAGTATAAGTGGGAGAATTTATTAGGACATGTAGAACATGGACGTGCTGTAGTATACTTAAAAGCAGACTTTGAGTATAAGTGGGAGATTGTTAGGGTTATACTGGCAAGTATGCTTTTAGTGCTACTTATGTATACAAACTGATTTTTGCACTTATTAATGAGAATAAATTTTTGTCACTGGTTGCTTTAAATATAATGAATGGTAATTATTTATTGCATAAACGTTCAGATGTACTTTACATTGTAGACAATGTGGTGTGTAGAAGATCACAGAAGATCACATTGTCAGTTCCTTGTATATAAGTACAATTGATTCACAACTTAGATGGAATTGAACAATCCATTGGTAGAAGTTGAGGTGTAAGGCTCAGATTGGTTTGTCTTGACCAAGAGATTACACTAGTGCATTTTGATGTGCTGAATAGGACCTACAGAGAGGTAATTCTTCTAGACTGGCTTAAGGAATGAAGAATTAGACCTCAGTGGTTGTTGATTTCTTAATCTCTGTCACTTAAATGGAATTGTCTGTAGTTAAGAAGTATTGCTTTGATTTATTATGGGTAAAGAATCAATGCGATTCAATACTTTATATTTTGGGCAATATTATTAATTATAGGACAGATTGCCAAAATTAATACAGAGAATCGTGTCTTGGAGTGTCAAGTTGATTATGTCCCCTTGGTGGGCTCAGAAGGTTTATCATATCAAATCTGATCAGTGGAATTTATTTCCGGTATGATAATAATGTTGAGCTGTCCTTACTCTAAGGAATAAAAGATATTAATTAATTAAAGCATTCAGTAGCTTAAATTAATTGATGGACATTGAATCTTAAACACGGGAAATAATAACCGGGAGCCATATTTCGTAATATGGGTTAGGATGGATAGTGCAATATTAATTCTATAGTGGAATGAATTAATATTAATGAGCTGGAAAAATATTGTGGCTCAATATTGATTTCTGGGCCCATTGGGAGGTCCAATCCTAATTCTCCTAAAGGCCCCTCAAGTAGCCCAATAAAAGTCCATTAACTAATGTAATTAAAAAGATAAGAATTAATCTTGTTGCAAGAAAGAGAGGAAAGTAGCGCTTATTTTGGGGAGAGAATATTATGGAGAAAGATATGGAAATAATATAATATCTCTTGGAGAATAAAATATTTCTAGATCTCCTATATTTTCTAATAAATAAATTGACTATTCTCTCTCTTATAAATAGAGGAAAAATCGCTTGTTTAAGAGTGGAGAAAAAAATCGGTCTTCTCCATAAATACAGAAAAGAGAGATCTGTAATTTTCGAAATTACAGTGTGTGCAACAAGAGAAAATTAATTCTTCCTTGAGAGTTATTAGTTCGTGAGATCTCCCACCGGATCAACGGGCTAGGACTTAGGGAATACTCGAGAAGGCAATTGGGTTGAAGTTGTTATTCTTCTCAACGGTATCTCTCCGATTCAAAGGTAAACACGTAATCCCTTAGTTCCGCATGTTTAGGGATTTAATTATTTACCGTACATTCATTACATGAATTAGTTGATTTAATTTGTTTAAATTATAAAATTAGATTTATGATAATTCATATTTAAATTACGTCTCAAATAGATCCTGGTAATTTTAAAGGATTCCCGGGAGTCTCGAAAGATCCCTAGGGCATCTCAAAAGATTCTCGGGAGTCTCGAAGGACGTCTCAAATAGATCCTGGTAATTTTAAAGGGAGTCTCAAAGGATCCCTAGCGTGACGGTCCATAACCCACAAGTGCCAATAATTCCCCACAAAGGAGATGGGGAATGTGGTCCCATAATAATTTTCCACAAAGGAGTTGGGGACCACAAGAATTGGGGACCACATTGTTGGGGGACTATTATTGGGTATTGGGATAATTCCCAACAGTGTCATACCAAGCTCTAGGGGCTTGCTTTAGACCATGGAGAGCCTTCTTCAGTCGATATACTTGATCACCTTTTTCAAATCCTGGAGGCTGCTCTACATATACTTCTTCTACCAGAATACCATTTAGAAAGGCACTTTTGACATCCATTTGATATACCTTGAAGCCCATATATGATGCATAAGCTAGAAATAGTCGAATAGCTTCTAGTCTGGCTACTGGAGCAAAGGTTTCATCATAGTCAATCCCTTCAGATTGTGAATATCCTTTTGCAACTAGCCTTGCTTTATTTCTAGTTATCACATCATTTTCGTCCTTTTTGTTCTTGAATACCCACTTTGTTCCTACTACATTGTGGTTTTCAGGACGATCTACCAATTCCCATACTTCATTTCTTTCGAATTGGTTTAGTTCTTCTTGCATAGCAGTGATCCAATTGCTATCTGTCATTGCTTCTTCTATGTCAGCTGGTTCAATATTGGATAGGAAGGCACACCAGCAGAACATAGATGATTGTGAGTTCTGATTCAGTTGTCTTCTGGTCTTGACACCTGAGTCTGCTCCTCCTAAGATGAGGTTTGATGGATGATTATTTCTCCATGTATGCCTCACAGGAGTATCTGAATTGGATGAGCTTGGATTCTCATCTGTTCTAGTGCCATCAGGGGGGTTGACTTGATTTGGTCGATCATCATCTGTATCTTGAGTGTCAAAGAGATTATTCCCCCTTGCATTTGGGATTGGTGCATCTTGATTCTGGTCAGCTTGCACTGCTTGAGTTTGAGATCTAGTGACAGGTCTATGAGGCTTATCTTCCTCTGGTTCTTCAGGGAAAGGTTCATTGACTTCAATGAACTCATCTGGTCTGGACTTGATCACTAGTTGTCTCATCTGATCTGCAGCTGAGTTTGTTTCTACTGCACTCTTTTCACAAGATTCATAAAAAACAACATGAGGTGTTTCTTCCACAAGAAGGGTTCGTTTGTTGAGTACTCTAAATGCTTTGCTAGTAGAGGAGTATCCTAAGAATATCCCCTCATCTGCTTTGGCATCAAAGGCATTCAACTTACTCTTCCCATTGTTGTGAATGAAACACTTGCAACCAAATATATGAAAGTAAGATACTCTAGGTTTTCTTCCTTTCCACAGTTCATATGGGGTTTTGTCATGAATTTTGTGAATACCTGACCTGTTTTGAGTGTGACAAGCTGTGTTGATGGCTTCTGCCCATAGCTTCTTAGGAGTGGAGAATTCAACAAGGAGTGTTCTTGCAGCTTCTTTGAGTGTTCTGGCCCTTCTTTCAGCTACACCATTCTGCTGTGGTGTTCTTGCTGCACTTGTCTCATGCTGAATACTATTAGAAGTACAATAGGCAATAATATAAGAGTTGATAAATTCAGTGCCTTTGTCACTTCTAATTTTCACAATTGGTTCTCCTTTCTCTACTTGGATCCTCTTCAATAGTTCAGGGAGCTTCTGCTGTGTTTCACTCTTCTTGTATAAGAAGATAACCCAAGTAAACTTAGAATAGTCATCTACAACAATAAGAGTGTACTTCCTCCCTGTTAGAGTGGTTGGAGTGATTGGTCCAAAGAGATCCATGTGAAGCAATTCAAGAACTCTGCTGGTTGATGCTGTCTTCTTGGTCTTGAAGGAGACCTTTGTTTGCTTTCCTTGTTGACATGCATCACATACCTGATCTTTACAGTAGAGTTCATTAGGCAGACCATCAACTAAGGATTCCCTTGCTAACTTGTTCATAGTCTTAAAGTTCAGATGACTAAGGCGTTTGTGCCATAGCCAGCTGACATCTTTAGGGCTCTTCACAAGCAGACATGTATCCTTAGGACAGTTGTTCCAATTTGCAAGATACATACTTCCCTTTCTAGATCCTGTTAGAAGGTTTTGTTTTGTTCTTTAGAGAATTTGACTGAGTAACCAGTGTCACAAAAATGAGAAACAGATAATAAATTAAACTTAAGACCTTCTACATGTGATACATCATGTACCTCAATGTCACCATTTTTAAGGGTGCCATATCCTTTTGTGTTACTGTGTGCGTTATCACCAAAGAAGACTTTTGGACCTTTCTTCTCTATGTAGTTGGTCAGCAGGGCTTTGATTCCTATCATGTGAGTTGAGCATCCACTATCTATGTACCATGTTTCTCCTGCTAGACCTCCTCTTCTGTATAGGTCCCTCCTTTCCTGCAAGAAAGGTTAAGTCTTAGGTACCCATTTTGTCTTGGGTCCTTGGGTGTTAGTACTACCCTTGGGAACCCACATATACATTGGTCGTTTGAACAACCTTGAGCACTTGAGTTGTTTCCCTCGGGCATCACAGAACCAAATCTTACCAGTTAGCACCTTGGACTGATCTGATTTGTTCTTTGTGTCAGCTAAGTAATAGTCAAATGGTTTCCCTTTATAGGAGTGTACATACATTATCTTTTGACTAGTTACATTCGGCCTGGGTGCATTAGCTGGATGATGCACACGATTATATGGACCATACTCCTCTGTTCTCACAATATCATAAGAGATAGGGGGTGCAAAGAGAACAAATTTGTTTGAAGAAGATTTCTTCTTCTTGGCTGGAGCAGCATACAGCTGAGACTGTCTCAAACGAGATGGTCTAGGCTGTTTGTTGTTCTTCTGTACAGGCTTGGGGTTAGCTTGTCCTTTACCATTTTTGGTTTTGGGATAGTTAGCCTTAGCTGGTACAGATGCCTTTTCGTTCATATTAGATTCATTGTGTTTGGAACACTCACCCTTTTCATGTGTCTGAGTAGTGCACTTGTTAGGTGTACTACCCCAGCTGGAGAGGATGTAGATGGGTTAAGTTCATAGCCAAAACCCATCTTATTGCCATTTGATCTATAATATTCAGAGATACTTTCAATAGTAGTAGAAGCTTTATTGAACTCTGATATCTTTTGATTTAGGCATTCCTTCTCCTTTTCTAAGAGCTTGTGTGCTTGGAAGAGATCATCGAACTTGGATTGTAGTGAACGAAATTCCTTAGTTTCTAAAGCTTGAGTTTCTAACATCCCCTCATACAACTGAGTTATTGTGGTATTTTCTTCCCTAAGGAGTTCCACTTCTCTGGTCAATCTTTCATTCATTGTGACTAACTCAGGGGTGTTATCAAACTTAGTCTTTTTCAACTTAGCAATTTCTTTCCTTAGATCCTTGTTCTCCTCTTCCACTTCTATAAAAGCTCTAGTGGCAATATCCAGATCACCTTTTACCTTTCTTAAAGATTGATAATAGGTGTCTTCTGATTCGCCTTCAGATGAGTTTATCTCATCTGTTTGTGAAAAAATAGGTGAATGGAAAGTAGTAGTATAGGAATTTACCTCATTTTCACCTATGGCCATCATAGCTAGGTCATCTGAATCATCTGAGAAGATTTGACACTCTGGTGATGTAGGGAGTTCATCACTATGATATTCAGATTCTTCAGTTACCATAGCTTTCTTGTCTGAATTTCTTCTTGGCCTTCTTTCTTCTTTGTCATCCAAATCCAGCTCAGGGCATTCATAGACATAATGTCCTGGTTTGCCACAATTGAAGCATGATCCAGATCTCCGATTTGAATTGCCTTTTCTTGGAGGAGTGGCATCTCTTCTTCTGGATCCTCGGCTGTTAGATGACTCCACATCCTTTCTAGGATGTCTTTCTGGTGTTCTTTCTCTGGAACCTCTGGAGGGTGAACGGGCTCTTCTATCTTTATAGTTTCTATATAATTTTCTATATTTGCTGTTGAGAGTGTTCATCCTTTCGAATCTCTTGATCATAAGAGCCATTTGCTCTTTCAGACTCATGTCTGATCCTTCAAAGTCTTCTGTTTTCAGTGAGGTCTTGCCAGATGAGGTACTTGCAGCTTTTGTATTGGCTGCTTTGAAGGCTACAGTCTTGGAGGTAGATGGGGCTGCAGTTGGCTCATCACTTCCTGAGTTTTCTTCTCTTTCCAGATCATATTCATGAGCTTTTAGGTTCTAAAATAGAGTTTGAGCAGACCACTTCTTGATATCTTGAGTATCCTTGATGATGGTCTTCTTGAGTCTCCATTTCTTGGTTAGAGAGTCTAGAATCTTTAGATTTTTCTCTCTGTTAGTATATTTCTTGCCCAGAGACTCTATCTCATTGATGATCTTAGTAAATCTATTGTCTAGCTGATCAATAGACTCTTCTGGTTGCATCTTGAAGTGTTCGAACTTCTTGACTGTTGTAGACAACTTGGATTCCTTGATCAGCTCAGTTCATTCACAGAGAAGTGCCAATGCCTCCCACATTTCTTTGGCTGACTCACAGTGGATTACTTTTGCAATGTACTCATTTGGAAGAGCTTGCATTATGTAATCTTGAGCAATGCTATCAAGATTTGATTGCTTCATCTCTTCTGGTGTGAGATCCTTCATGGGCTTGGGAGCAAGTTCTCCAACTGGAACTTCTGGATCACCATTTGCAGTGTTCACTGTCATGATGGTGATTGGGCCTTCTGTGATTACAGACCACATCTTATAGTGGACAGATGTGAGATTCTTCCTCATCCTGATCTTCCATTAATCATAATCCTCAACTGAAAACTTAGGCAACTTTCGCATATTAGCACTCATGCTGTATGAGTTTTCAAAAACAAGTTTTTCAAAAGAATAGATCTGTTCAAGAGGACTACAGAAAGACTCCCTCAAGTCTTCTGATAATCTAGAGACAGTAGTCCGTTAGAACCACTGCTCTGATACCACTTGTTGGTCCCTAAGACGAGTGTAAGATCAGCTGACTTGATGTCTGCTGATTGTGTGGAAAATAAACTAACTCTTCAAAGTAACTAGTCCGCTGATTTCACTAGAGGTGTGAGATGCAGAGGTCGAGCAAAGTGCTTAAAGTCCAGAAATAAGAAGAGCTCAAGAAGATCATTCATGAAGATTCAACAAGCATCACCTCATCCCCAGTGAGTGAACTCATAACATCTAAGCCAGTTTAACCACTCATATATATCCATAGCTTAGAGAGAATTTCCCAATCCTAGCATGAGGCTAAAACAGATTGTAAGGGAAATTCTCACCTAGTTCATATACACAAAACCCACCTTCTACCATAAAACCCTAGAAGTCAAGTTGAGTGTTTGTCACTGTAAAGAGTCCAAGTGCTCTATTATCACTTGTGGAGTTCAAGTGCAAGTGCTTACAATCACTTGTGGGGAAGTGCAAGTGCTTACAATCACTTGTGGAGACCGCAGCAGTTAAGAAACTGGCTCAGATCTCAAAGTCCTACCCTTGGGACTATAAAGGACAAGGCCCTTGTAATTTTTGGTAAATTAAATGGATTAAACATCACGTTAGGACGTGAGAGTGGACGTAGGAACGTATATCCGAACCACTATAAATTAATGTGTTATTTACATTTCTGCACTTTACATTTCAAGTCTTTTCATACATATTTGTGCATAAAATATTTTACAAACTATATTTAAATAATAGACGAGTATAATCTTTATAGGTACACTACAATTCCGCACTTAACTCCGATAAGTAATTAATCAGTCGACTAACTAGTCCTAGGCCCCTAGTGAAATCAGCGGACTAGTTACTTTGAAGAGTTAGTTTATTTTCCACACAATCAGCAGACATCAAGTCAGCTGATCTTACACTCGTCTTAGGGACCAACAATACCTTCTAAATCGCATCCTAAATGTTAGTCTTGCTCTCAAATCGTCCTATGAACTACTTTTTCGCTCCACACCCAACCTTTCCAAACTTCGTGTTTTTGGATGCAAGTGCTTCCCATGGCCTCGTCCATACACGTCCCACAAACTCGAATCTCGTTCCACCCCATGTGTCTTCTTAGGCTATTCCATCACTCAAAGTGCTTATCTATGCCTTGACCTATCCACCTCTCGTCTATACACTTCCCGCCATATTGAGTTTGTTGAGCATAAATTCCCATTCTCTCAACCAACTCCACCACCCCTACCTCTCTAAACCCTCCAGACTCTGGTCCCGGTCCCATTTCTCCCTCGGTTTCTCACCCACCTCAAGCAATAAAGTTTGTTCCTATCGAGCCGATTGTGCCACCGCCTCTAGTTCGGCCTCCCTCACCGGCCCTGTCATATTCCATGATCACTTGGACACGAAACAACATCTTTAAACTCAATCTAAGGTATGATCTCACCACTTCTCTTCAATCTGACATTGAGCCTCGTACTATTTCACAAGCTATGTTTGATCCTCGTTGACGAGATGTTATGTATAATGAATTTACAGTTTTTTTCTCAAGAATGACACTTGGGATTTGGTACCTTCATCCAACTCAAAAAACCTTGTTGGTTGAAAATGGGTGTTTCGTGTGAAACGCAATCCAGACGACTCTATTGATAAGTATAAGGCTCGGCTTATTGCTAAAGGCTTTCATCAGCGTCCCGACATAGACTTTTTAGAAACATTCAGACCAGTGGTCAAACTTTCAACAGTCCGCATCATTCCTGGTCTTGCAGTTGCCCAATACTGGCCTTTTTGCCAATTAGACGTCAACAATGCCTTCCTACATGGAGCCCTTCCAAATGATGTATACATGGCTCAACCTCCGGGCTTCTTGGATTCGAACTTTCCCTCTTATGTTTGCAAACTTCGAAAGTCTATCTATGGGCTCAAACAAGCACTCGGGACATGGTATTATGCTCTTCACTCTTTCCATGCCACTTTGGGATTCACTCACACAAATTCAGATGCCTCACTCTTCGTCCAGAACAAAGAAGGTGTCCTTGCCTACTTCTTGGTATATTTTGACGATCTAATCCTCACTAGAAATACACCAACCTTTTTTAATTCAGTCGTCACTGCTTTGGCATCTAAGTTTTCAGTCAAGGATCTCGGGCACCTCTCCTACTTCCTTGGAGTGGAGGTCCTTCGGATGGCCTCCTCGTGTAAACTGGTGCAGCAAAAGTATACTACTGATGTACTTGCAAAGTACAATATGCTTGACTCTAAGCCCGTGCAAACTCCTCTGCAACCTGAAATCAACCTCATCCTTGCTGATGGGTCCCCACCAACCGATGTAACCGTCTATCGACAAGCCCTCGACAGTCTTCAATATTTACTCTTTACTCGCGCAGATATTGCATTCGTTGTTAACAGACTCTCCCAATTCATGCATGCTCCCACTTAATGCCATTGTAGTGTTGTTAAGCGCCTTTTCAGATATCTCAATGGTTCCCGTTCAATGGGAATTATTCTCCGTCGTCAATCCTCTTCCACCCTTCACTGTTTCACTGATGTTGATTGGGCTGGGGACTGTAATGATCGAACCTCCATTGGTGCTTATATTGTCTATCTTGGATCAAATTTGGTCTCTTGCTCCTCTCGCAAGCAACGGTCTATTGCTCGCTCATCAACTGAGTCAGAATATCGTGTCATTACCTCCGCTGTAGCTGAAATTCAATAGACTCGATCTCTTCTCTCTGAACTTTGTGTTCCGGAATCATCTACACTTGCGATCTACTGTGACAACATTGGTGCTACATATTTATGCTCCAATCCTGTCTTTCACTCTCGGATGAAGCATATTTCTATTGACTGTCACTTTTTCTGAGACTTGGTTCAAAATTCTTCCCTTCGTGTCTCCCATATCTCCTCGGCTGATCAGCTCGCCGATGCTCTCACGAAACCCCTTGCTCGCCCTCGACTTCAAATTCTCATGTCCAAGATTGGAGTTATTGACACCTCTCCATCTTGAGGGGGCATATTAAATATATATATATATATCTGTATAATTGTATTTAGTCTCATTAGCAGTTTTGTATATGTTAAAGCCCACGTGTAATTCTTTATATACATTACCTCATTATCAATCAAATATATCTTTCAATCGTTTTCAATATATAGTTGCTTCAACTGATTCAACATCATGTTTGAAATCACTTGATATAATTGACGTATTCAGACTGATCATGTGACATTGTCTTATGACTTATCAAGAAATTTTTAGTTTCCTGAAAATCAAAATAGAGCTTTTTATTTTAATAATTGCTCATTCAATTGGAGTTGTTCTTAATTGTTATATGATGTTGATTTTTTTCAGAACATTCACCGAGTTTTGCTTGCTATCTGAGTCATATTCTTATATTTTTTTGCTATGAAGTCGATCTTTTGTATGTTGAAAGTTGGAGCTTTTAAAAAATGAGAACAAAATGATAGTACGGGCCCTAGAAAATATATATGCAGTATAAATTGTATAATATTATCCCAGCATTTGCTGAATTGTGATTGATAGCTGTGCTTTCTGATGGTGATTAATATTAACATTTTACTGATGAAGTGGACCTAATCTATGAGAGAAAAGGGAATTCACCATAAAAATATATAGGTAATTAGTTTATTCATAAATATTAATGACTGTACTGGTATGAATATTCTTTAATAGTTTCTTTGAAGTTATTGTGTGATTTTGAAATTGATATCTCATGTTTAGATAAAAAAAAGTTGACTGGGGTAGTTATTAAGGAATAAGTCAAACATTCCTTGTATATATGTTTAAATATTGTACTTACCTTTTGTATTTATCCTTTCCTAAATTCATGTAATTAGGTTACAATGTAATTACCACTATAAATATAATTTACACCCTACTCACCAATTCAACGGTGAACACATCTCATTGTTCACATGGTATCAGTCTCTCTTCGACCCTAAAAAACCCTAAACCCACCGCCCTCACGGCACCTCTTCTCTCCCTCTCTGACGAGCCGGTCCCCCTCTTCTCTCCTTTCTCTCGTCAAGTCGGTCCCCCTCAATCACTAGCCGCTATCGGCAAACCCGTTGACGACTCCGACAACTCTCATTGGTTCCTACGAGGTCTAGATCCACACTTTGGAGGTTTCTCGGACACTCGTATGGCCCTTACTCCGGTGTCGGGCTTCTGTGATCTCCTTCATCAGGCGATTGCGTTTGAGATCATGAACAAACCTGTAGAGCCCATCCCGCCTCCTGCTGCTTTCGTCGCTCATGATCGTCCTCGCCATAGTTCGCAGTCTCGTGGCCACTTCACTCATCGTGGCAGCGGCTCCTCATCTCACAGGGGTGGTCGTCATCTTTCTGGTCGCGGGGACCGCAAGTCCTATGTTCCTCGTTGTCAGATCTGCAAGGGCGAGCACTATGCTGACAGGTGCCCGAGTCGTTATGCTCATCAGCCCGACCGTTCTACCGAGCAGCCTGCTTCCCATCTGGCTCATGCTTTCCAATCCATTTGCTCGCTGAACTCGCCACCTCCTTCTGATTGGTATGTTGACACGGGGGTATTTGCCCACATGACTACTCGCACTTCTAACCTGGATTCCTACTCGCCTTATTCCGGTAATGGCTCAGTAATCATCGGTAACGGTTCTGCTTTACCTATTTCGCACTGTTGGCTCTCGTTCCCTTTCTCGTAATGTTCAGCTTCGTGATGTGATTGTTGTGCCCGACATTACGAAGAATCTCTTATGTATCAGCAAGCTTACCTCTGACTTGTCTGTTGATGTTATCTTTTCTGATGATTCATTTCGAATTCAGAAGCGGAGCACCAAGGAGGTGGTCGCTCGGGGGAAATGTGAGCAAGGTCTTTATGTTTTGGACTCTGTCCTTCCAGCCTTTGTTGCAGCTGTTCGTTCTACTGTCTCGAAGGCCTCCTTTGATTTATGGAATTTACGATTGGGGCATGTCCCATTCGATACATTAAAATACTTAAATAAACTAGGAGCAATTTCTGTCTTACCAAATCCTGTTGTTTGCTCTTCTTGTCAATTGGCCAAGAGCAAGAGTATGACCTTTAATATTAATGAGAAACGTGCTTTGAATGTTCTTGATTTGGTGCATTCTGACTTATGGGGTCCTGCCCCCGTCTCTACTTTGGAAGGATATCGTTATTATGTTGTATTTATTGATGATTTCTCTCGCTTCTCTTGGATTTATCCCTTACGAGCGAAGAGTGACTTTTTTGGTGTGTTGGAATGTTTTCACAAGTTTGTGTGCAATCAATTCTATTCATTTATGAAGGTTTTTCAGAGTGACGGAGGTACAAAGTTTGTTAATTCTCGGGTATCTAGCTTCATTCGAGCACATGGGATTCTTCATCTCTTATCATGTCCATACACCCCTCAACAGAATGGCAGGGCCGAGCGCAAACATCGACACATCACAGATACAAGTTTATCTATGATGTACCATGCTCACCTTCTTGCTCGGTTTTAGTTTGATGCCTTTGCCACATCAGCATATGTCATCAATCGTCTGCCCTCTATAGTCTTAGGTGGTTCCTTGCCTTTTGAATCTCTCTTCTCTTCCTCGCCGAACTATGTGAACTTCAAACCTCTGAGATGTCGGGTGTATCCCTTCCTCCGTGATCATGCACCACACAAACTTGCTCCTCGCAGCCAACTGTGTGTATTCTTGGGTTACAGCAGTGTGCATAAGGGATTTCGTTGTCTTGATCGCACATCGAACAAGGTACTTGTTACTCGCCATGCTAAGTTTGACGAGCACTGTTTTCCCTTCTCTACCTCTCTTCGCTCCTCCTCGCCTGATATGATGGATGTATGTGTCTTTCTGGAGCCAGGAATCTCAACTACACATGCTCGTCTTGCCGACCAGCCGACCTCCCCATCTCTGGACTCATTTGGTCCTTACTCGATGTGCCCTTCGGACCCTGCTCCGGTTCTCGATGAATATGTTCAAGTGATCAAACCTCCACCCCTGCTCGCCCCTTGCCTTCTCGACCTCCGCCGACCTCTCACCCCATGGTTACTCGAGGTAAGGCACGCATCTTCAAACCTAAGTACCCAGTTAATATGGCCTCCTCGATATTGGTTTCTGCTCTTGCTCTCTCATCTAAACCTCGAGGGTTCAAGTCGGCTGCTAAGTCTCCTCTTTTGGCTAGCTGCTATGCAAGAGGAAATAGATGCGCTTCACATCAATAACACTTGGGACTTGGTTCCGCGTCCATCTAGTGTCAATATTGTCAGGTCCAGAAGGGTATTTTAGACAAAGTACCATTCGGATGGCTCTATCGAGCGCCACAAGGCACGTCTGTTTGCCCAGGGCTTCACTCAAATCCCAGGCGATGATTTTTCTCACACCTTCAGCTCGGTGGTCAAGGCTGCAACTGTTCGGGTGGTCCTCACCATTGTTGTCCAGTCCAATTGGTCCCTTCATCAACTCGATGTCAAAATTGTCTTTCTCAATGGTGTTTTGGACAAACCCGTATTCATGGCTCAACCACCTGGCTACATAGATGCTCGCTTTCTGGATCACGTTTGTCGCCTGAAAAAGGCCCTTTATGGCCTATGACAAGCACCTCTGGCCTGGTTCCAGCGATTTAGGACCTTCTTGTTCGGCCTCAGCTTCGCTGCTTGCAAGTCGGATTTCTCGTTGTTCTATCTACACAGAGGCAAATATGTCGTCTTCTTGCTCCTTTATGTGGATGACATCATTGTAACGGACAATGATCCTTCCCTCCTTGCTCGCTTCATCTCGCAGGCACACACGGAGTTTGCTTTGAAGGATTTGGGACGCTTAAATTATTTCTTGGGGCTCGAGATCTCGTACACTTCTAACGGTCTCTTCCTTGGTCAATCTAAATATGCTCGCGACATCCTTGATCAAGCATCTTTAACTGACTCTCGCCTGATTGCCACTCCTCTGGTCGCGGGTGAGTCCCTAACGAGCACTAGCGATCCATTTCCGGATCCAACTCTCTATCGCTCGCTTGTTGGTGCTCTCCATTATCTAACGATCACGCGTCCTGATCTGTCCTTTGCTGTCAATCATGTTAGTCAGTTTCTTCAGGCCCCCTCCGTTGATCATTTCTCTGCGGTGAAGCGCATCATCCGTTATGTCAAGGGTACTCTCGACTACGGCCTAACTTTTGCTCGCCGACCTGATCGATCAATTGTTGGCTACTCTAATGCGGATTGGGCTCGTTGCCTTGAGACTCGGCGAGCTACTTATGGTTATTCTATATTCTTGGGAGGAAACCTTGTTTGTTGGAGTTCTAAGAAACAACCTATAGTTGTTCGCTCGAGTTGTGAATCTGAATATCGGGCTCTAGCGAACACGGCTGCCGAGATGATTTGGTTGACGAACCTTCTGCGAGAGCTTCGCCAAAATCCGATCACCCATAAGCGGGCCAAACACATCGACATCGATTGCCATTTTGTTCGGGGAATGGTTATTTCGGGAAGGCTTTTTACGGACTTTGTACCTTCTAATCTCCAGCTTGCGGATATATTTACCAAGAGTCTTCCTCGCCCAGCTTTTGAATTCTTACGCTCCAAGCTTTGCGTTATTTCCCATCCCACGCAATGCTTGACGGGGGATACTAAGTAATAAGTTCCTTGTATATAGGTTTAAATATTGTACTTACCTTTTGTATTTATCCTTTCCTAAATTGATGTAATTAGGCCAATAAAAAGGTATGGAATATAAAAGAAAAAAAGAAAACCTAAAACCATAAGCTCACAAGTCGAGCAAGAGGCCGGAGTGCTGTTAAAACCTTGCCTGGGAAAACCCTCCTTAGGGACAAAACTCAGGCGAAGGAAAAAGGTAAACTCCTCTAACAATCAATGTCTGTAAAAGACGGTATACAAATCTTTATGCAAGAAAGTAAGTAAGAAATCTGGAGGATGGCCCCTCCAAATGCAGTTGATCTTTGTCTTGGCCACTGCGCCAGCCGCCTGGTTGGCCTCTCTAAAAGTGTGAGAATACCGAATGTGCATGTCTGTGGTAAGAGGATGAACCTGACTCCAGAGACCCTGCAGACGCCAAGGGATAGAAGGAGTAGAGCTCATAAAAGTGCTAACTGTCAGACTGGATTCCGACTCGATCCATAAGAACCGCCACCCTTGGGCATGGGCATACTGAATAGCAATGAGTGCCGCTGCTAACTCCGCCTCAAAAGGAATACCCCAACCAACCTCTTGGGCAATAGCCGCAACTTACAATGTAATTACCACTATAATTTACACCCCACTCACCAATTCAACGGTGATCATATCTCATTGTTCACAGTAGTCTCATAGATGTGATATGAAAAAAAAAAAGTATGAATTCATATCACCTCGATCACATAGTGTGGGCAAGGAAACACCTTAAAATGGCTTGAATTTTTTGTTTATAGTTAATTATATATAAATGAAAAGGCGAGTCTCAATTGATCACGATGTTATATGATCCATAGAGCAAGCCCCGCATAGTGGGATATAGCAACTACTGGTTTATTTGCTTATTATTATTACTAGTTTTTTGCCCGTGCATTGCACGGGCTTTTTATAGTTTTCTTTTTCGTAGTTTGTAAAAGAATAAGTGAATATTTTAATATATGTGTATATATTGATATATTAAAAAAAATCACAGAAAGAGTTCTGAACTTATTTTGCTAACGTTATTTTCATAGTTTGCTTGCTTTGAATAGAATATTCATGCATAGCTCAATAATTTTAATCATGTAAAGTAAATAAACACTCAATTCATTCACCCCTACAAATACCTATTAATCATATAAATGTTTTTTTTTTCTTTGTCCCTTATATGCAATTTTTGTAACATACCAAACATTCTCTCTCCTCAAAAAATGAAACAAAATAACATTTCTCATTATTAATGCCTTAAATATTAAATATGGGCTAGCCCGCGTAATCTGAAATGAAATATAATCTTTTTCACCTTTTTAAATAAAGTAAAGTTTAACACTATACCATCTTATGAAAATGGTATAGAAAGAATTGTTCTAATAATCAAATGAAAATTCATAAGTGAAAAATAAAATGTCACCACTTCCACACAATTCATCCCTGTATTTTTATTCACTTTTGGTAATTCGCAATAACATTCCTAAACAAGAAGACATCCTAGATGAGAAGTTCACGCGATAGTTTAAACTGCTTGAAGATGGAGTTAGGTCTCCATTATGTCCTAAATAGCTTTCAATTCTCCCCACCCCTGAATAGCCTAAAAATATTGCAGATAAAATCCCAAAAACTTTCAAAAAAATCTCAATTTCAAATCTTCACATATAACCCAAAACAAAATAACTTGGTTAAAATAATAAAAAGAATTTGCATCATTAACTGTTAAAGAATTTTACATATGAAAAATTGTTAGTAACAAAATTAATTGACCCAACTGATGAACTCTTAACTTTATACCCACAAGTAAAAAAAAAACTTTATACCCAAATCGATCTCCCCTTTGCCTTGGATACTGAGGTGGCTACTGTGAATCCATTGTAGTAAATATGTATACAGAGACCTTAATACATAGAAATAAAGGTAGTCAGATTAGTTCAAAGAGTGATGGAGCATACCCATGGTAAATAAGCAAAGCATGAAAAATAACTCACTCTTGGCCCCATGATTAGCTGCTTGGGGTTGTCTATTGGGCGCTTGGTCTGATTCTTGTGTCATATCAAAACTACAAAGCATACGTTTCAAGGGCTCTTGTAACAAATAGGCGTATAATGTTTGCTTCCATGGCTAAGTTTTTTAGCTGCAAATTTTCAAGGAGGATGGTCAAACATACCACCAAATGCAACAATCTATTTCAAGTCACAATCCAATAGACATAATATAATCAATTAAATCTCCATTCTACTCTTTTTCAATTTAAAAAAAAAAAAAGCTAAACATAATAAATTGAAGCTCACCTTCTTCCCTTCCTTTTTCCATAGATACAATTCAACGAACGTTCAAACAGCTAAACCAATTTCACTTCAGCTCAAAACCAGAGTCTTGAACAGAAGAACGAAATTGAAAAATAACCCAAAAGATAATCAAACAGAATGGACCATGAAATTAAAACCAGAATTTTAGAGCAATTGCTTGGGGTTTCTCATAACTAATATAAACTGGCTTGAAACTTTTGTGATTCAAAGTAATTTAATTAAAACGTCCAAAAAAGGGATTTCCCAATTCTTTTTATATTCTAAAAAAAAAATATTGAAAAACACACCCTACTCTTAAACTGTAAATAGAGAAGATAACCCCCACTGCAGATGTATGCTCATTTGAGGATCATTGATCCATCATCTATTTTACTCCAGGATGTGCTCATTTGAGGATCATTGATCCATCCTCTATTTTACTCCAGGCACTAATTGCAACCTCAAGGGCGAGACAGTGAGTTTGAGCTCAGATTAGCGTCTTAGAATTAAAATTGTGCAAATATTTAAACCAACCATTTACAAATTTTGAAATACAAATTCTTAAGAAAAAGGATTACCTATGATGGAGATAGAGAGGGACGGTGGGAGAAGAGCGGTGAGAGAGGAACGACGGATGTTTATTTAGATTAAATTCGAGGTCTAACACCTCTAATTCTTTTAAATTCATTATCTGTTTGAAGATGATACCGGAAAAAGATTTTTTTCCCAAAAATCAGTGAACAAATTGAAAATTAACACACTTTCTTAAAAGTTGAGATAGCATTGAATTCATTGTTTAAACAAAAATCAGAATATATTATCTTACAAAGGTTACATGTGAATTAAGTTGCTAATATGAGGAGCTAGAATACCTCTCAGACAAAGATCTTAAAGGTTCCTACTATTAAAATCAAGATTCCTAACTTATATATCAAAATAATCTAGATATTTATATCGATTAAACAAAAGAAAAAAGAATACCGGAACAGTTTAATACGGAGGTGTTCCGGAGAACACAAAAGGAGGCACATGCTGAGGGAACTGATCACCGAATAATCGGGTGTAGGGCGTTGAGGTTGATAATTACCCACGCCCAGAGAAGTGTCGGAATAAAAAATTGATGGTGGCGGCCATGGAGATCATGTTTAAAACTCTTCCAAGTTCAAGGACTTTTCCAAAATTGCTCGACCAATGCATCACAAATTACAATATATCCTTACGCCTAACAATTTAACTTATATTGCATTTCTATATTGAGACAGTGAAGCACAAGAAATGAGGCTAGTTAATACGAAATTGAACAAAGATCGATCTTTGAAATATCATGAACTACAACCATCAAGCAAATCATTAAAACACAATTACACTCACAAACATGATTCAAAAGCTTAGATAAGTAAATAATATTTACCTCACGAATCCATTGTTATCAATATCAGCATCAAGAAACTGAGCAACGGTCATATGTTGATCAAGCACCCACCTCGCCATCCTCCTCTGCTTTTTGTCCATTCTCGCCTCCGATAGATACAGAAACGCTCTAGCAACAGCAAGAGTGGACACAAGCAACCAAATCGACGCAAACGCCCTCCCACCTAAAGAACTAAACGCCCTATCACCATACCCAACCGTAGTAACAGACATAAATTAGGGGTTAATCATCCAAGATTCTTGATGATGGGAAAGAAACTAAAGTATATAAACAATAAAAGAAAGCACGTAATGACTGCAAACAATTATTCACCATCCAATCTCACCAGTCTCAAAATTTTAATTTCCTATACTTTCTCTAAAGTTAACTCAACTATTTGTTGAATCTCAAAGTTATTCTTGCATTTATATATAATATAAGGAAAACCAACACATTTTTGAAGTAGCATGAAAAGGTTGTCATGCCAACATCTTATTATGCATCTCATCTCAAGGTACCCAGGCAGGAAATAGAAAAAAATAAAACATAAATTAGAAAGTAGACATCTCCATCGTAAATGAAAATTCAGCCACTTATAAAATAACATGTTTCACCGTCAGATAAGCTCAATTTTTTAATCACGTCATGTGCCATAATATATATTCACAAACCTCCATTGCAGTCGCAGAAAAATAATTATATTCACAAATTTCAAACCAAGGACAAGAAGATAAAATTCAGTAAAAAAACACCACAAGTAATTAAGATAACGAATTTGAAACGACCGTAGGGAAAATGGAAAGCGACGCGTTCAACGCCCAACCACCTCTCAGCTGCTTAGTTTTTTCATCAACCAGTACCAATCCGCGAATCGCGTTCAACTTTTCTCCCTTGAACTCGATTCTCTCAAAGGTTTTCCTTTTCAATTTAAATTAGTAGCGATTGTTTGTGTGTGTGTGTGTTTTGCTGCTTCTTTTATACTCCATAGGTTTTGTTTTATGGAATGTTCATTTATTGTGGAATTGATTGAGGGTCTATACAACTTCGGTCGAGTGAGGAAATTAAGAAAGGCAATTTGGAAGGGCAAAGGGTATTTCGAAATTTAATGGCCCACTTTTAATAAGGAAGAGCACACGTGGCAAAACTCTTTGGTATCAAATTGACACATGGGGAAAGCAAAATTGACACGTGTCACACACAGGAGAGTTACATCCTCCTTTTATTATATATATAAGATTATTAATATTTTTTTTTATTTAGGTCTTCAACTTTATTGCTTAGGTTTTGAGTCTTATTTATATTGTGTTGTCTTATGTTATTAGAGCAACCAAAAGGATCATAGAATGAACGTGAGATGAAAGAGAGAATTGAACAAGTCATTCAGTCATGTTCATTATTTAATCTTGTTGACACCCTGCAGGGTGTTGCTGAGGAGAGAATAGCTTCCTGCAATGATTTGTTGTTTTTCGTATTTGCTATTGAAACAGGGAGGCCTTCGACAAGCAACATAAAACATTAATTAAATGCCTCCACCCTCGTCGTCCAGAGAATACCTTTACGTGTTGTAAGTAGAAAACTACTGCTGAATTGCAGTATTTTCATGTCTTGTATGATATTCTCAAGAAAGGACGAAAGGGGATTAAAAATGATGAAAAAAACAAGATAAACAAAAATGCTTTCGTTGAGAGTTGAACTCAAGACCTCCCGCTTACTAAACGGGTGCTCTAACCAACTGAGCTACGAGAGCTATTATTTAATCAAAAAATATTGAGCGTATTTCTTCAAATAAGCGAAAAATATACTCCATAGGCCAATTCTTCAAATGCATAACTAAACGTGTTTCTTACAATGTTAAAATATTGTCCTACTAAAAAAAATCTATACTCTCTCCGTTCACTATAAGTTTTTCATTTCATACATATTATTTTCTTTCTTCCAATCACATCACTTATACTTTATTTATTATTTTATCATAATTCATCTCACATTCATCTATTATTTTTTCTCTCACCATTACATCACTGGTATTAAATCTTTTATTTTATCATATTTTTTAATCAAAACATTTAAAAGAAAGAGAAAACTTATAGCACGACAAATGATGTAATTGAAATTTAAAAGAGATAAAATAAAAGAGAAAATTATTAGATGGAGAAAGTATCATATTACTACTTCCCTACAAAAAGAATATTCACGAAGTTTCAAACTTAAAACAGAAAACGCCCTTCCCAAAAAATATTTTCTGATTCCTTCCGTGGATTGTTTTAGGTTCCGAAATCTTCCTTACATCTATATATTTCACAATCTTCCTACAACTCTATAAAATTACTTCATTTCATGTTCTAATTTTTTTTTAGAATTATACCTTTTTTTAAATGTAATTTAATATTAAATATAAAATCAACCCTGTTTGACGTGAAAGTTTTATTGTACGATTAAACATATAAAGTCACACTTATGTACTCCTAATTGCATGGTTCAATTTATACAATTTTATCACAATTTTGATTTGATTCTAATGAAGTGAGTTCAAAAATTCAATTATAAAATTGTAAACAACTCTTATAAACTCGATATTTTTACATTGTGAATAATAACCAGGAATGCCATCGTATATTTTTTTGGATTAGTATAAAATAAGTTCAATTACTTTTTTAAATACGAGTTACCATAAAAAAAAAAAAAAAAGGCATGGAGAGAATGTTATTGATTCATAAAGAGGGAAGACACAAAAGTTTTTTATGGTCCAGAAATAAAATTCATATTTAGAATAAAAATATTTATGTCGTTTGATTTGTGAAATATGAATATATTTATGATTTTTTATTTGTGCCTTTTTAAATAAATTTGTAGATAAATATTTGTATTTATAAGTATATCACAAGCTTTTTCTTTACTTTTTACACGAAAAATAAGAAATATATTATAAAATATGTAGTGGATAGTAAATGTAGAGAGACGTAGAAAGCAAAAAAGTATAGACGGTTAAGAAAGAGAAAAAACAGGGGGAGATAAGAAATGTGAATGAAAAAATGTAGAAAGAGATGGACAATTTTGGCATTTTAAAAAATGAGAAGTTTATCAACGACAAAATAGGTAAGTAAGAATTAAGAAGTGTATATATATTAAATATATCATGTATAAATATTTGAGATACTACTAGTTTTTATATTAATTATTTGTTTTTTTATTTTCAATTTTTGATCATTATAAATATAGAATTTGAAAATTTTAGGGTTTATTTATTTAAATTTAACTATAAAATTGATATACTTAGTGCAAATATGAAATATTTAATTTTTTTTATAAAAAATACTCCCTCCGTTACGGGATTATTTGCACGGTTTGACCGACACAATTTTTAAGAAAAGAGAATTTAGTGGTTGGTGATGTAAGATAAATGGGGGGTATTTTAGGTGATTTGATGATGCGTAAAGTGTATTTGATGAGGTGTAAAGTAAAATGTATATAAAAAAAAAGAGACAATTTTGAAAATAAAATGATCTTTGAAGGATATTAATTTTGTGGGGTATTTCCATATTAAAAGTGTGCAAATAATTTTTGGACATCACAATAAAAAAAAGTGTGCAAATAATCATGGGGTGGGGGAAGTATATTTTAGTGTTGAATTTTATAATTTGGACCCCCTCAACCTAAATTCCTGGTTGCATCTCTAACAACCTCCCTTTAAACTTGAAATTTTGTCAACGGCATACCTTCACATTTTACAATATTTTTATTCTTCTTGTTTAAAAATACATAATATTCTCTTTAAATTTAGTAATTCTCTTTAAAAAATTATTTATATAAATATTTATTAATAATTTATTTATTTAATATACTAATGTGTTAAAAATGTTTTCAATTGTTGAACGTGAAAATTTCAGTTGTAGGACGTGACAATTCAGTTGTAAGAGATTAGAAAGAATCATCACATGGGTTGGTAATTAAAAAAAAAAAACTCTATTTAAATAATTGCATGATTTTTTTTATTTCTATAATGTTTGGTACTCCCTCTGTCTCGGAGAAAGCTCCCCATGAGCTCCGAACACGGAGATTAAGAAATACTAATATAATAAGTAGATGTATGGATTGGTCTTATATAGAATCAATTCCTTATAAGGAATTGAGTTGACTTGGTCAACTTAAATCTTAAATATTCAAGAATATTGTAAATCTTAAATATTCAAGATTATTGTAAATAAAAATTTTGACTTGGTTAATTTTTTTTTTATTATTATTTTTTTTTTTGTAATTTTTTTTTTATTGATAATATTTTTTCGAAATTGTGTGTGTTGAAAAGTGTAAGTTAATATTACTAAAAAGTGTAACACAATATTACTAAAAAGTGTAACACATTTTTTTATTAAAAAGTGTAAGTCACTATAATTGAAAAGTGCAACACAACTTTTAATGAAAAGTATAAGTCATTATAACCAGAAAATGCAAGTTAGTATAACTAGAAAATGCAAGTTAGTATAACTAGAAAGTGCAACGCAATATTATTAAAAAGTGCATGTCAATATACTTGAAAAGTGCAACACAATATTTTAATGAAAAGTATAAGTTATTATAACTGAAAAGTGTAACAAAATACGAGTAAAAAGTGTAACATAACATTACTAAAAAGTGTAAGTCACTATAACTGAACATATTGTTGAAAATTGTAAGCCACTACAACTGAAAAGTGTAACAAAATATGACTAAAAGGTGTAGCATAACATTACTAAAAAGTGTAAGTCAATATAACTAGGGTTAGGTTTTCTCCTCTAGAAAGGAGCTAGGGTTTTTCTCGTGGAGAAACTAGGGTTAGGTTTTTGGCCTGGGATATTGCCGCCGTTTTTTTTTTTTTCGATCATTAGCTTCACTTTACTTCCTAATATCACAACTTTCTTTGTTCCTTTTTTGCTTATTGTGTCGACTGCTCTCTTGGTTGGGTTAGTTTTTGTGTGTAGTATCTCGGATCTGGCTTTGATTGAGTTTTTATTCTTGTATGGTACCTCTAACGTCTCTGTTTGCTGTCTTGTTGTTTTCTCTTTTTTCACAGGCCCTGCTCCTATCCATATCCAAGTTTCTGCGGCTACCGATGACTTCCAAGGGTAGCGAGGATTCAGAGGGGAGTGAGGTTTTGGATTTGAGGGGAAAGGGTAAAACAATTGTGGAGGAAGGAGTGAGGAGAGGTAACTCCCCTGTATGCCTTGCAGGAAAGCTTTGTACCACAAAGCATATCAATAATTTTGCCCTAATAGAAGTCTTGACCAAGGCTTTCAGGCCAAAAGGGACAGTCACTTCCAGAGAATGGGGAGGTGGCCTCATCATCTTCTCTTTTGATCTGTTGGAAGACCGAGATTGGGTAGTACACAACCAGCCGTGGCATTTTGATGGGCATCTGTTTGCCATCAAGACTTTGACGGGGTTCGAGCAACCCTCGTCCCTGACCATTACAAAGGCAGAATTTTGGGCGAGAGCATATGATGTTCCAATCGCCTGCCAGTCTGAGGAGGTACTGTGCTCGATTGCATCGAAGGTGGGCTCTCTAATCCGCTATGAAAAACCAACGCCCTCTGAACCACTGGTCTTCCTCCGCTTCAGGGTGGATATTGATATCCAATCGCCACTCAAGAAGGAAATCAGAGCCAACTTTGGAGAGGGAAATGTGAAGATCCCCATCAGTTATGAGAATCTGCCAGCCTACTGTTTCTAATGTGGGACCATAGGGCACTTTTTTCGATCTTGCCAAATCTACGATAGAGACGAGGATCTGGATCCCCACCAAATGCCGTTTGGACCCGATTTAAAGGCCCCACCATTGCGACGGCCAAGGGGCTCCAAATATTCCATTGTCAACTTCGTTAACGCAGCGACACCTACCCCTGTAGCGAAACCCACCATACAACCCATTGCCCCTGATGAACCCTCCCTACCTTGGTCGGCCCCCACTCGTCCCAACACAAACCATCCAAATCTACCTACTCCCATATCAAACCAAGCAGCCAGTCACTCGGATGCCCAACAAGAAACCTTACAAAGCTTTACTGACATTGATTTATCTGCCCTATCCTTTTCTCCTACCCCCATGAGCCCTTTTACCAAATTTACCCCACACCCAAACCCACCAACCACCCATATAATATCTGACCTTTCACCTTCAGGAACCACAGTTATCCAAACTTCAATCCCAACGAGCCATATATTCCAATCTCTGCGAACCGCTCTAACTATGCCTCATAATACCTGCCCGATGTGAGACCCAGAGCCTGGAACACCCTCTCCTAAGACCACTACCCATAAGAGCCTCCCTTCAATCCAAAAAACACCGACAAACCAATTTGTGGCAAGTAAAAAGATATCATGGAAAAGAGCAACACGGGCATCGGGGGGCGCTGGTGTTTCACCCCAGCGGGGCCAATGGTGGGATCTAAGAGAGATTGGTCCTCCAGCCAAACAGATGGGTATGCGCAGGGCACTAGAGACCAGAAAAGACAGAGAGATGGAAATTATGATGATCAAGAATACATGATACGAGCGGCGGCTGCAACGGAGCAGCGCCGCCGGACACAATGAGTTGCTTCGAGTGGAACTGCCGTGGGCTTAGGAACCCACGGAAAGTTCCTGTTCTCAAGAAAGTTCTCCTTTCTAAAGCTCCCACGATGGTGTTCTTGTGTGAAACCAGACTTTTGACATTTGAATTACAAAGGATTGCAAGGACTCTGGGTTATGACTGCTGCTTAGGAGTAGACTGTGATAGGGGAAATAATGGAAGAAGAGGGGGATTGGGTCTCTTATGGAGGAAGGAAACTGATGTCTCTATTCGTTCTTTCTCACTGAACCACATAGATGCCACAATCAGGGAGCAACGTAGTTGGCGTTTCACGGGGATCTACGGCTTTCCGGAGACAGCTCAAAAATGGAAGACATGGAGGCTGTTAGATAGACTAGCTGGTAATCCGTCGATCCCCTGGTTATGCCTAGGGGATTTTAATGAAATACTGTTTGGATATGAAAAGGAGGGTGGAATTCGGCGTAGTGATGACAGAATGATGGAGTTTGGGGACTGTCTGGAAAGGTGTGGACTATCGGACCTAGGATATGAGGGCCATGCTTTTACTTGGTCAAATATGCAAGGGGGAATTCGCAATATACAAGAGCGTCTTGACAGAGCTGTGGCGAATGATGCATGGGAGGTGCAATTCCCGATGACCCGAGTGAACCACCTAACTCGCACCCTCTCCGATCACTGCCCTTTATTGGTACAGTGGGGTGGTCGCCCTGTTACAGGGAGGGGTGAGGGTTCACGGTTGTTTAGGTTCGAGACATCTTGGCTACGGGAAAGTGATTGTGCGGCGATTATCCGAACGTCGTGGGGGGGCTCACAGCAAGGCTCGTTAGGCCGTCTGGTAAACAAAATAAACTCTTGCAGCGAGGCTCTTGCTGATTGGGACGCCCGTTTCTTTGGGAACATTCCTAGAGAAATAGCTCGATGCATGAAGATTTTAGCGAAGGTTCAAACAAGAGTTCAATTTGTGGAAAATGTGCAGCAGGCAAGGAGTTTGGAAAACAAAATTGCGGCTCTGTCTAGAAAAGAGGAATTATATTGGCTTCAACGGTCGAGGGTTTCATGGATGAGAGAGGGGGATAAGAATACGAACTTCTTCCACAGAATTGCTAACGGGAGGCGTAAGAGAAACAGTATCGATGAACTTGTGGGCGAGGATGGAACAACCTACTCTACTATCCGAGAAATAAAGAGGGAGTTTCTGAACTACTTTGAGGGATTATTCACAGCCGCTGAAGACTTGGATATGGAAGAGGCGATCGGGGCTGTCGAAAACAGAGTCACAGCAAACGTGCACGACGCGTTAGCGGTCCCATTCACAGAGGCGGAAGTCATCAAGGCCTTATCTCAGATGCATCCCACAAAGGCCCCGGGCCCTGACGGTATGTCTGCTATTTTTTACCAAAAATTCTGGGATGTCATTAGTCCATCTGTTCTTTCTTCCGTACTAGAGGTCCTCAACAATGGGGCTAGCCCAAAAATCGTTAATCACACTTTCATCGCCTTGATTCCCAAAAAGAAAAACCCTAGGCATCCGTCGGAATTCAGACCTATTAGCCTATGTAATGTTGTGTATAAATTGGTCACCAAAACTATTGTTAATCGGGTTAAACCTTTTTTATCTTCTCTCATTGATCCCTGTCAATCGGCTTTTATCCCGGGTCGTTTGATTACTGATAATGCTTTGTTGGCTTTTGAGATTTTTCATTATATGAGACAAAACAAAGCATCTAAAAGGGGGTCCTATGCTTTCAAATTGGATATGAGTAAGGCGTATGATAGGGTGGAATGGAATTTCTTGGAGGCTGTTATGAGAAAGATAGGCTTAAATGATTCACTGGTTAATACGATTATGCGTTGTGTTACCTCTGTCTCTTTTGCAGTTTTGGTTAATGGAAGCCCAACGGAATCGTTTCGACCATCAAGGGGAATCCGACAAGGAGACCCACTATCGCCTTATTTATTCCTCTTTTGCGCGGAAGCCTTATCAGCTTTGATCCGACAGAATATGAGAAACAACATGCTACATGGGGTCAAAATATGTAGACGAGCCCCTCCGGTATCCAGCCTATGTTTCGCGGACGACACAGTGATTTTTGGAAGAGCTACTATTGATGAGATGGAGCGGATAAAGCATATTTTGAAGGTGTACGAACGGGCTTCCGGACAGGAAATTAATCTGCAAAAGTCGGACATTATGTTTAGTGGGGGAATATCAAAGGAAAGAGGTGAGGTTTTAGCTGGTCAGCTTGGAGTCCGGAGGGTGGACGAACATGCTGTCTATTTGGGCATACCAACACGCATTGGCCGAGCAAGAACGGAGACATTCCGAATCTTGGTTGATAGAGTGTGCAAGAAAATCAAGGACTGGAAGAGTCTCGTTTTATCCCACGCGGGTAAACTCACGCTGGTGAAATCGGTGGTGCAATCACTCCCTACATATCTTATGACCTGTTTCAAAATCCCTAAGGAGATTATCCACAAAATGGAGATGGCTATTGCTCGATTCCTGTGGGGCCAAAAAGGGGACGAAAGACGTATCCACTGGCTTAGATGGAATGTGCTCTACAAACCGAAGGAAGATGGAGGGCTGGGATTGAGACGCCTGGAAGAATTCAACCTTTCCCTATTGGCAAAACAAGGCTGGCGGCTACTGAAGGATGATCAGTCGTTATTAGCCGCTACTCTGAGAGCAAGGTACTTCCCGAGAGGGAGTTTCCGGACAGCAGGTCGTGGTTTTAATTCAAGTTACACATGGCAGAGCATATTAGCAGGTAGAGACATCCTTGAAAAGGGTTTGATTTGGGTAGTGGGTGACGGGAGGGCTATTGATGTTTGGACTGAACCTTGTTTGTTTGATGGGGGTGCACCAATGCCAACGGAGCCAAACGGAATTATAGATACGACCCTTCGCGTATGCGACCTATTTGAACCACAAACTCGACGGTGGGATGAGCAGAAATTGCTCCAGAATTTCTCCTCGATGGAGGTGCGCCGTATTTTGGCGTTACCGGTGACTTTGTCGCAGCAACCGGATACGTTGGCCTGGAGAATTTCAAAAAATGGGATCTACTCAGTAAAATCAGGGTACCATGAAAGTGTTCATTCCACCGGCGATGATGTAGTAAGGGGGACCGAGGTATGTTGGAGAAGGCTCTGGAGCCTTGATGTAGCACCAAAGATACGGATGTTCTTGTGGAACGTACTCCATGATGTCCTGCCGACCAAGATAAATCTCATCAGCCGTTTCATGGATGTCGACCCGATGTGTACGCGATGTGATGGGGATATCGAGACGCCCGAACATATGGGGCGAGATTGCAATTGGGTCCACCAACTATGGGTGGATTTGGGTGTTGATGGACCTCCTGTGCAAAACGAGACGCTGGGTGAATGGATTATGCGTCTACTGAGAGAAACAGAGTGTGAGCAACAACAATGCAGGATTGTGGCAACGCTTTGATTTGTGTGGTTCGCGAGAAATGCGCTTCAATTTCGGGAAGTTGTGTATGACCGCCAACAGATTTATCAGATGGTCGACAAACACCTAATGGAGTACCGTAGATCAAACATAAACCCCCAACGACCCCGAGCTCCGGTGGCGCAGCAATTTTGGGAGCCTCCGCCTGATCCATGGGTAAAATTGAACACAGATGCCTCAATTAGACCTGGTGTGGGGGTGGGAATTGCAGGCGTTGTTCGTGATCATAGTGGTACTGTCCGCTGGTGCTTTGCGGCGCTCCGTGAAGCGAACTGGACAGTGGATGTTGCTGAAGCTATGGCAATAAAGAGAGGCATGGAGTGGGCTTCTGCGAGGGGCGAACGTTCGCTTGTGGTGGAATCTGATTCCCAAAGTGTTATTAATGCAATATTGAATCCTAAGCCGGACCTTACTTATCTGGGACTGGTGCTGGGCGACGTTCGGGCCTTAAGAAGTCAGTTCACAGAAGTGGAATTTGTGTGGAAGAGGAGATCAGGCAACTTAATTGCTCATAAGCTAGCCTTTTATAGTTTTTCTTGTTTTAATGAGTTTTTCTCTGATTCTTTGTCGGCACCTGTCTTGCCCGCTTACTTTGCTGATCATGTAGCTCTTTGAGCTTTTTCCTCCCCGTCAAAAAATAAATAAATATATAACTAAAAAATATGGTTGAAAATAGTAAGTCACTACAACTGAAAAGTGCAACAAAATATGTGTAACATAACATCACTGTGAAAATCGTTAGATGTAAGAGTTGAACACTAGACCTCAACATAAAAAAGACTATTCTCAACCGTTTAAGCTACGTAAATTATCGTACATGTTTTTCGCGTATTTTATTTTTATTATCAATCCTACCAATTTTTTAAAATTTACTCAATTCCTTATAAGGAATTGAGTCTACAAGAGACCTACCCGTAGATGTATTAGAGGTGATGTGATTGAAAGAGGGAAGAATATAATGAAATATGAGGGGGAATACTTACCAAAAAAGGAATGGGTAACTTTTATTGGGACAGACGAAAAAGGAAAGTTGGGTAGCTTTCACTGGGACGGAGGGAGTATGTTTGTTGGTTATGTTATTATTAATTTTGAGGCATTATAGAAGTAGTATATTGAATTTTGATGTAATATATGGAAATTTTGTGTCATAATTTGACTAGTTCAAAACATGGAATTGAAATATTGAATTTTGATGTAATATATGGAAATATTATGTTGTAGAAGTAGTATATGAAAATATGAAATATTGAATTTTGAGACATATTTTTGTGTAATCTTGAAGTTATTGTTAAAATTACCTGATAGATAGTAGTATAAAATAGGAACTCAATGGATGTAATATATGTAAATTTAAGATGTAAATAAATAGACGGGAAAATTGAGTAGTATATTGAATTTTGATATGTTTATGTTTTAGAAGTAGTATATGGAAATATTGAATTTCGAAACATATTTTTTGTGTAGTCTTGAAGTTATAATTAAAGTTATTTGATAGATAGTTTAAAATAGAAACTCAATGAACGTAATATATATAAATTTAAGATGTAAATAAATAGATGGGAAAATGAAGAAAATAATATGTAATTTTATATGTTATATGTGATAAGGTTAGTGTATGTAGGTTCCTTAAACGAGTTAATGCCGGAAAAAGTCTAGGGAGGGTTTTCGATAGACTTTCTTACTTTTAAAACTTTTCGGGTCAATCAAATGGGTAGACAGACTTAGTGAAATATTAATTCGTTTGAACAAATAAGTATGATCTGATTTAGAGTGCAAGTGTTCAACAGTGAGGATAAATAACCAACCTACTGATTACTTGTTAGTTGATCAATTCGACAACTATCTAACACAATTGTTAGTGCGAAATTGTGTAGGTCCTAAATGTTTAGACTCGTGGGTTGAATGAAAACATTTTCAAAGTATGCAATGTAAATAATGAGTTTATCAGCTGACTTGATATCAACTGATTGTGGATGAAGTAACTTGCGATTTTAACACTTAAAGAATGTTTTTATCAAAGATGATTATGGCAGATATGATCAGATGATATGAGCAATAATAAGATAAGCAATATAAACAACGCACAAGTATTTATAGAGGTTCGGAACCCGGTCCTACGTCCTCTCTCACAGTCCAACTGTGATATTAATTTCTTAAACTAAAGGACTTGATACTTTAACGTCCCAAGAGAAGACGTGAGCACGATACACTCTCTAAGTGTAGTAGGCTCTACTTGTTATTGTAAGAACAAATACTTTTACAAACTAGTGTTAATAAACAACAAACTGGGGTTTTCGAAGAGTTTGGTTTATAATGTACCAACTAGTGTGATGAACAACAAGTTCGATCGACACTTTTCTAAGCTTGGGATTGGATCGGAATATAGACTTAAATTCAGAAACTTAGAGCTAATGATTTCTAGATCAATGCAGGCTTTAAAGAACTCGAAGGATTTAATAAACTGATAGTAAACTTTGCACGCATGTTGATGAGTTCTTACTTGTAGAGTTTTCGTGGTTATCACTAAAGATAACATCTTGTATTTATAGACGGATTGACCACGAACTAGCTGTTGGATAAACTAGTTGTTGCATCAAATCTTATATTCTTGGGTCGTGATCTTTGTTGGATTTGATAATACATACTATTCTCGTACAAACATTCGTACTAAAGGAATGTGCATTTAATGCTCAATTTAGTGTAAATAATGCATGAAATCCTATAAAATTCACACTAGTCACTTGTTCCTTTTGTTGGATTTGAAAATTCACATTTTCTCATTTTTTGAAATTTCATTTAGTCAATCTCGTACAAACATTCGTATAAAATTTTCTCCAAATCAAGTGCAATTAGTCAATCTTAGATCTTCTTCTTCTCTCTTCCCCCCCTCCTCCAAACCACTCATCCACCAGCCCCGTCGCCGTCGACGCCCGCCCTCGCCCCCACCCTCGCAGCCCCGGCGGTCGTGCCTCCTCACTTCCCCATTTTTCCCCACCCTCTCCCATGGCCCCTCCCCCGCCCCCACCATGACTGTAAAAAAAAAACTGCCAGCGGCCGCACCCGTCTATCGGCCGCCGCGGTCGCCCCCTCCCTCTCTTCACCGCCGCGGTCGACCCACCGTGTTTTTGTAAAAAATAAATCTGCTTCCATCGGCCGTCGCGGGCGCCCCCTACCTCTCTCTTCTCTCCCTCGTCTTCCCGGCGTTGGCCCATCCCACGCCGCTCCGTCCACAGCGTTAGCCCACCCCGATTCGCCGTCCATGGCTTTAGCCTCAGGGTTTTTTTTTCGACACTGTAATGTCGATCATGTACAATTTTGTCGACAAAATGTTGTCGACAAAATGTTGTCGACGAGAGTGTATATGGTCGACATTACAATGTCGATCGACCTTTGTTGGCCGACCATATATCCTCCCGTCGACAACATTTTGTTGACGAGAGGATATATGGTCAACATTGGTTTGACGAAATTTTAAAAAAATGTTAGTTTTTCTAATATTTTTTTAGGCCGAAAATAGAGGTTTGATAACTAAACATTCCAACTTTCTTGTTAATGGGTTTGATAATGGTGTTTTATGGATGAATATGGTTGATTTGTTGAAACTTTTAAATTTTTTGAATTTTTTTAATTTCTTGCTACCGGAAAAAATGGTGATGGCGGCCGAAAGTTTGGTTTAGGGATAAGGTGAAAGAAATGATAGTAGGGGGTGCGTTCAGTATGGAGTGCATCTAGTATGCTGTATTTTAATGAAGGGTATTTTTAGTTTTTTACCCTATTATTTTATTAATAAACTGAAAGGGGGCGTGCTTCTCTCTAAAATGGAGGTGCATATTGTCAAACCCATTGGGTGTGCCAGCTGATGGGAAAAATTGGCATGGGCCCAAGGGGCCCATCTCATTGTTTAATTGGGGCAGAAGACATCGGCCATTTCGGGGGAGAAACACAAAAGCACATTGACGACGAAAGCAGAGCACGCAGCGATTGGGGGAAACCCTCCCCCACTTTCACTCAACTCAATAGATTAGAGAAGTTTAATTCCATTTCTTAGATAGATATTAATTTATTATTTCATTTTGTTTGTGGCAATAGAGTATTTGAAGACCCAGAGGTGGTGATATTTTTCCATTTATTGCAAGTTTAATTTGATAATTTCAATTTCATTCATGTTTTGTAATTTATTTTACATGAGTTTTATTTTATTAGTTAATTTAGTTATGAGCTAGACTTTGATTGCTTTGAGTGTTGGAATTATGTAGGTAATTAGTGGGTTTATGGATTAATTGCATTTTTTTGGCTTATGTCTTGATTTAATTGTTTCTATTGTTGTGATTTGTGTGATTCAATTGATTGATTGATTGATCCTATAAGCTAGCATTTTCAATTATTTTAATTGCAACGATCGTATTGGATTGCCTGATTAAGAGTGTGGGTGTGAGCTTTGATTAATTAATTGAAGTTAAATAGTAATTAGCTTAACCGAGATAGGGTTAATTACTTAGATCGACAACATTAGACATTAATCGAATAGAGGTCGTCTAGGAGATTAGTGAGAGGGCGAGTCGTAAACATTAGTAACCGTGTTGAAAGTGTTTACGAGTCACTATCTTAGGAGCTTATGACATTTGATTAGATCCTATAATTGCTAATCAATGCACGTGTTCACCTATGCCTTTCGAGGGGATCTACACATATATATGATAGCCTTTAGCATAATTCAAGACATTAGGCTTAATTATTGTGATTAGTTCGTTAATTCATTAGTGATCCCAGAAGCAATTATTTCACTTGCACTTTCATCTTTGAGAGTTAGTTTAGTTGTTTGCATTAGTTGTTTATTTTCTTAATTGGTATTTGCTTTATCCTCCCGTTTAGCTTCTATAACACCATTTTGACTTATAGTTTTGGGGCTCCACGCTCTCCTAGCTAGGTCCTTGGAACGAAAAATACTAGGTCATATACTTATCATACTACTATCGAACCCATACGCTTGTGGGGATCGTATTGTTGTTTGAAAAGTACAAAAATACGAACCAAGTCAACAACCTATTATGGATGTAAGTATTTTTTTTTTCTACATCTCATTGTTTTTATTATTATTCATATAATTCTATTATGTAGGAAATGTCAACTTTTGAGAGTCAAGCCAAATTAAGTGCGGGTAAAAGTAATTTGGATGTGTATATGGAAGAGCCAAGGTATGATCATATACAATTGAAATATTTGAATGTATTGGCATATTGGAAGGATCAAAGACATCGATTTCCAATCTTGCATCAATGATATGTGATGTCTTAGCTATTCCAATTACCTTTTTTTTTAAATTACATTAAATACCCATCCCTTTTCCCCTCCCCATGACTCGAACCCAGGATCTAAGGCCTAGGTAGTAGTGCTCAAACCACTTGAGTTATCCCACTTTGTCAGCTATTCCAATTACTATTGTTGCTTCAGAATCAGCGTTCTTAATTTGTGGTCGGGTGCTCACGAAGCATAGAAGTTCTATACTTTTTGAGAAATTTAAATCTTTGGTTTGCACTCGTAATTGGTTGCATGGTTTTTCATCTAGCGGTAAGTCATATTACACTTAAAAAATTATGTTTGTTTATTTTTCTTATTCAACTATTTTTTTTATATATATATAGATGATGATTGTGCTCGTACTAAGACACTTTTATAGAGGGAGACGCCTTCATCTAATGTTGTGAATAGTGAGGATGAATGTGAAGGAAATGAAGAGGACTTTGATGATGATATGGAGGATGATTTTTAATTTAGAAAGTGTTGGTGTGTTTGAATTTAAGAGACTGTTTTGAGATTTTATGTTTATGTTTTGATGAACTTTGGACCCTATTTCAAGACTTTGTGTTTATGTTGATGAACTTTGATATTTAAGTTTAATTTATTTGGACTATTTTGTGGATATTGTTTTTTCAATTTTAAGTTTAGCGGGTTTTGTTTATTTGTACTATTTTGTAGGCATTATTTATATGTTATTTAAAATTTATTATAAATACTCTATGTGAAAAGGGGAAAAAATGGATATTTAATGAAAAAACACGTGGGCTAGCCTGCCAAGTCCACAAAACGCTTTGGGTTGGGTTGGATTAGGTAGTTTTCATCCCATACCCGTCGCGGGCCGGACCGTCTAAGCCCATAGAATGACGGGTTGAGATGGGTTATGGACCGCCCCGCCAGCCCGTTCTAACAGCTCTATATATTACCCATCTAAAATTTAGGTTATATAATACACATAATAATAACATAATCACTTCATATAATACAAAATATATAAAATCTTATATAATAAAAGGAGGAAAGTTTTCTCCAGAGCTTGACACGTGGCTCTCCAGATCTTGACATGTGTATGCCCCGTCATGCCACATCATCTATAAGTCATGCCACATCATCTATAATTCTATTTACTGAAAAAGAATATGGAGAGACGCAGGAAAATGTAAAATGCTCAAATTAAGGGGAAGGGTTTTGAATGCCAAATAACAGTGAAATCAATTCTGCCCTTTGCCGGCACCGGCGAAATGCCAGAACCCGATCTCTGCTTTGTCACCTCCGGCGGTATGCGGATCCCAGCGCACGCAAAGATATTGGTATTCATCTATGCCTTTTGAATAAACTCTGGTAGCAGATTCATCATTTTTTCTATTCTCCTCCTCAATTTCATCTGATTTTTTATCAGTTTTGGAATGATCTATTGCTTGATTTATTTATTACTGATGTTATTTCAATTTTAGAACTGAGTTTTTCTCCTTTTCGTCAAAATTTGTGATTTCGATTCCGTACCTAAAAAGGCCCCTGTTGTTGCTGGCCAGAAGAAAGGTGGGTCAAGTATTGACGATTCCGACACAGAAGATGAGAAGATGATGCTGCTCCAGCAAAGAGAAACTCATGTACCTGCCCCATCAATTGATTTTGTTTAAGAATCTTATTCCTAGACGCTTAATTGATTTTGGGGATTTTTATGCAGGTGGTTCTTTAGATGATGGTTGCCCAACTGCTGTCCAAAAAACGCTTATTTTCGAAAAGTAAGTTGTGTGTATGCTAATCTAAATGGATTGTTAGGTTTTGATTTTTTATTTTTTTGTTGATCCTGATTAAATAACACACATTTCATATTAGATTTTTTAGGATTTATTTTAAAATTATAGATATGGGTTCCAGGAACAGGTTGGTTGGTTTATTTTCTATTTTTGTTTCTGTATCTAATGAGTATTATTGTACTCCCTCCGTCCACGAAAAGTAGTCCCATTTGACACATATTCTTTGTCCACCAAATGTAGTCCCATGCACTTTATGGAAACTATCACCCTTCAACTATCACTTAATTACTCAATTTGCCATCAACTTTATTCCTAAACAATCACTTTATTCACAATGGACCCCACAATACCCTATAATACCCTTACTTTATCTACTTTATCTACCATTTTCTTAAAACTTGTGCCCCATCCCCATGTCCCTACTTTTCATGGATGGAGGGAGTATCAGTTTGTGCTGGACAAAACCATAGAATGATCTTTCATTATGTAAGTGATACCTGGATCTTCGTTGTTAGTTTCATTTTCAGAATAATAATCAGTTCATCAATCAAATCCACTCTTTCGATTATTAGTATTTTTGTTCGCAGTTGTCACTAACGTAATTCATGTTTGATTGTGATTTAATTTATCGAGCTTTGAGTTTTTTACTGATTAATTTTACAGTACTTTTCATGGTTGAGAGATTCAGTTTTTGAATCCAACTCTCACGATTGTCTCTTTGTTTTCTCATCACTGTAACTCTATATCTTTGAAGCAATCAACAATTATGTCAATGCTGTGTGTAAGTTCCAATTCCTTGGAAAAATCTAAGTCTCTAACCCTATTTCAATTTACTTAAAATTTCTAGAATTATTGGTTATGTATGCCTTCTAAGAAATATATTTATGTTAAATGTTGTATGGAGGAATTTTTAGCTGTTAATTGGTGTTAGATTTTCATTTTTTTGGAGATATGATTATTGCTCTTCTCCTTTGTGCCCAATATACCTTCAATTTCAAGCCATCTACATGTTTAGCAACAGTTGACGTACGAAGACGATCAAGCAGAACTATGCAATGCTTATCTGGTTTTGAAATGAATAATTTATGAGTTAGGGTATCTCATTCATTGTTCCTGACTTTCTGCATCTTCAACTGAAGGTGGGATCATCAAGTTGATGTATCACGAGCGCAGGAAAGGGTATGTATTGTTTATTCGTGGCAATATCACTCTGCAATGGAAGTTGTCGGCAGTCTTTTTATCCAGACATTGCCCAATTTTTGCGACATTGCCCAACTTTTGCCATTAAACGCGAGGTTAGGTTTTACTTATATAGGGTTTATTTCTGAATTTAGGAATTCTTCAAAAATGATTATTGGTTAAATTTGGTGTTCAGGCATTGATCCCGATATCTAAATCCAGTGGGATATACTGGAGCTGATCCCTACAAATTGTATTTCACGGGTCCTCGATCGAACTTTTATTTCGTTTTCTAGACTGCTAATAATAGAGAATCATGAGCTATATGAAAGTTTATGAAGATATTTGGTGTTTTGATGGATGTTTGGGATTGGAGTTTTCACCATTTTAATTGTCAATATTCGAAATTATTAATTTGTATTTGATATTTGTTTTTATGGTTCTTTACTCATTGAATTTTCTATATTAGGATCTAAAATGAGCTCATTGAATTAATTTGGTTTGTGATGATGCCCTTCATCTACAAAGTATATTGTAGTTTTGATTTGAAGGCAAGGAGATAATTTGTAAATACTTTAGGGCTGCTGACACGTGGCACAATATAAATCTAATCCTTCAGTTCTCATCTTTCATTCATTATGTGTCTTTTCTGTTTCAATGACAATGAATACTGTGTCTTTGTATTATCTTTCAATTATTGTAGCGGAGATTGAGCAGCTATGGCCATCACTGTCGCCGTAATTCGGTAGGTGCAAGTGATGAGGAGTCCACAGGAGAGGAACACCAGGCTAGAGAACATGTGACGGAGGATTTGGAATTTGGCACGCCAGAAAAAGCAGGTGGGTTTCTTTAATCATTTTTTTTTCTTAGCGATTTTTTAATTAATGGGGAGGATGGAATAGGCGATTCCTGCTGAAGTATGGAAAGTTTGTGAAACTATTGGTGTTTGCTGATTTGAGATCATTTTTGGGTATTAAATTATTTATTGCAAAGTCATTGGTTTGAGATTTTTCTTTGTGTTTGTTTTTTGTTACTGCATGCAATTGTAGAATATTTGGAGGTGAGAGGTTAATATGAGTCAATCTATTTTTCAGTCAAGTATATTTACGCCGGTGCCTCCATTTTCTAAAGATGTTATGAGACTACTATCTTTTGCAGGATTACCACAGCATTAGTATCTCTCTAATTCATTTGCTTTGCATATGTGACATGACAATCTTTTTCCTTAATTTAGTTGCTCAATGCCCACACAGAATTAATGGTTTCTTTCTCGATTTTTTTTGGCTCAATGTTTGACTTATTTCATACCGATTACTGTATGAGAAACATTTTTAAAAAAAAAATATTTTTGCCTATATTAAAAGGTAGACAAACAATGTCAAATCTATTACTCCGTAGAATCCAAATTTTTTTAGACGCACTGGATACATTTATATTGTTTCCATATTAATAAATTTTCAATTTAATAACCTCCCACTACTTTGGCTGAATTCCTTTCATTGACAAATAATGTATGTAGCTTGAAAGAGAAGAAGCCCAAAGAAAGTTTTGAACGTGAAAGAGGTCGCAGAGAAGCAGTTGCTAAGTCTGAAGAGCTATCAGAAGGGAAAAAAGTAGACGTGTTTACCTTTCATCTCATGGTGAAAGTAACCGAGGCATGTTGTCGCACAATTGCTGATTACTTATGTTTGATTCATTGGTTGGGTGCAGATGGGAGTTTTGTGCGTACCTTTCACCAAGTTAAGCGGTATCTTTATTTGTTCTTTCATAATAAATTATTTGCTTCATTGTTTGGGTGTAGTGCATATATGATTCTAAAACTAACATAAAATTGATAATTTTTTGTGGATAAACTTTGGAATTAGGAAGGAGGACGATTGGTGGAAAAGGCAACTCATATTACTTGTAGAGTTCTTTTAAATTCGTCATTGAACGTGTCTGGTTTATAATTACATAGGTGCTCATTTACATTCTGTGTTTATGCCATATGATTAGTTGAAGGTAGAGGTAAAAAAGAGTAAGGGCAGGCCTGAAAAAGAAGGTTTCCAAGAAGAAAGAGGAATCAAGTGATGATTCATCCGATGATGAAAATAGCTCTGATGAGGATGTTGCTGCAGCAAAAATGTGAAAATAACTTTGATGATATACCTAAAAAGGGCCCTGCTGCTGCCCAGAAGAAATCTGGACAAGTAGTGACGATTCCTACACTGAAGATGATGCTCCTCGAACAAAGAAATTGTACATGCCCAAAAAATTGATTTTGTTTATGAATTCTATTCCTGAGAAGTTTAATTATTTTGGGGATTCTTCAGGTAGGTGGTTCTTCTGAGAAGAGGTTGCAAATGATGTGCTGATTTGAGATTCATTTATGCTTTAAGAATTGCAAAGTTACTGGCTCATTCTAATTGAAAAGAATGAAACACATTTTCTTTGTCATGTTGTGTGGCCAATATAAGATGATTATGGACCATTTGGCTTTGATCGAGTGGAAAAAACTCTCCACTCAAAATGTATATCGTTTAATGAAAACAAAAGAAAAAAAATGCATTTACACAATTCAATTCAAAGAGGTTTATAGAATGCAAGAATTGAAAGAGGAGGAATATATGAAAGCATGAAATATTAAAGAGAAAAATTATTCAAAATGAAGTATTCTTCGAGAGTTTTCATAATGGTATTTGTTTATTCAATTAAAAAATAATCTAAAATAAGCCCGTGCAACGCACGGGTAAAAATCTAGTATAATACAACTTAAAGAAGGGCAAAACATCTACACATTTAAAAATATAATACAAAAATAGAAGAATACTTAATATGTTCAAGTCTTGTTCGCTTCTTCAAATACACCACCCGTTGTGTCAATTGAACATTTGTAATCCTTAATCAAACTTCTAAGTAAATATAATATTTGAGACAAATAAAAAATATATTATAAAATACAAGTTTTATATGTCAAGAATTATATATATAATACCTTAAGTTGTATGAAGATTTTTTTAAAAGAAGATAATGTATAAAGTGAGAGTGAGCAGAATTTTGATTAGAAGGGGAGAAGAAATATTGTGAATTTGATCGAGAGGAGAAGAGGCCGAGAGGGAGTAGAAATTCGGTTAATGGGTATTTTTTTTTCTTGTAAATTTTAAGGGTAGTGTAATGGGAAGGAGGGTGTGAGGAGAGAGAAGAGGTCGGGAGGGGAGGGGTGGGGTGGGTGAGTGTTGGAATATGAATTCTAGAACAAGTCCTAAATGATGAAAAGATAAGATGAAGTTTTGATAAGCCAAAAAGTAGACTTGAATATATTCTAAGTGTTGACTGACCTAGTCTAGTTGAAGAAGTTGTCTTGAGAAGACCAGTAGAGTGCGCAAGTATAAATTCGAAAGAAAAGTTTAAGTGTTCAAAAGACAAGTACATGTTATAAGTACTTTGTATAATTGTTTAGGTTGTTTATTGAGCTATTTAATGTTGTATAGAAGCTCATGGTTTTTCGTATGTAATTGATATAATCATTGTATAGATTCATAAGTTGACTAAGCTATTTTATAAAGCTTAATGTAAATGTAATAGTCTTGTTAGGATTAGATTAGTCTACTACAGAAGAAGACTGCGCAAGAAGAAGAAGAAGAAGAAGAAGAGGAAGTCTACAAGACAGGTGCGCGAACACAAGACAAGACAAGTCAACATAACCAGAAGGAAGAAGTTAGTTATTCAAAGCGCGTGTGAAGATAAGAATTGAAGAGTTAGTTAGAAATAACTAATTAATAACAGAAATGCGTGGATGGATAAAGAGTAACAGTTACGAGTTAGTTTTCAAGAAAGGTTGGTTACACAACAGAAAGTTCTTAAAGATCAGAAGTCTATAAATACCATGGCGTATTCATCGATTAAAGACTACTGCAATACTGATTACTGAAGAATTATCGAAGCATTCAAAGAAGCAAAATACTCACAGAGTTTGAAGTTCAGAAAGTGAAGCTACACAAGACAAGTGAAGATTTTTTGAAGGAGCTACTACTGAACGAAGAGAAGTTTTATTTTTCTTACTGTATCAAGTTGCTAGATACTTGTAAATCTCTAGTAAGATCGAAGAAACACTGGGTAGTGTTATCGAGAAGATCTAAGTCTTATTTCTTGGGACTTAAAGCTACAAGAACACACATTACTCCATTAGACGAGTTAATAAGAATATCACAACTGGGTTTGTGAGAGTGGACGTAGACAAGTTGTCGAACCACTATAAATCTCGTGTTTGATTTACTTTACTGTTTTGTTTGTGTTTAGTTGGTTAATTGTTTAATTGATTGAATTGCATATCTGAACAAGACTAGTTGAGTGTTCATAACAGAGTTCTCGAAATAAGTTGAGTATAAACTAGAATTGGGCTCATTGTTATATTCTGATTTCCGCATTGTACTTTGATATATTGAAAGAATTTTGAAAAGTCTATTCACCCCCCTCTAGACATTTTCACTAGCTTACTCAATATTAAACTCAACTTTGGGACCTACAAGTGGTATCAGATTAGTAGTTTACGAACTGTTGTTTCTTGATAACCGACTTAAGACTTGGGTGAAGTCTTGGTCCGTGATTGTACGTGCTCTTACGTGTTCTTAATCGTTGTTCCTGAATATACTCTGTTTCTTGATCATAAAACTGATTAGCACTGATCTACTTGAAAATCATGTCTCTAGAAATCAGCGCTAACAAGTTACCTAAGTTTCAGGTACAAGGCTATGACTATTGGAAGTTGAGGATGGAAGCCATCTTCAGTTCTACTCACGACTTAATGATCTCTGTCGTCACCGAAGGTCCGATCGTGACCATGATCCCCAATACTGCAGCCCTCGACAAGGACAAACCCATGGGTACTCTCGTCAAGAAACCCAGGTCAGAGCTAACCTCAGAAGAAATGAGGCAGAATAATTTGGATAGCTTGGCCAAGAATTACATCTTACACACTCTTCCTAACGAGTATCTAGGAAAAGTGTTAAAATGTAAAACTGCCAAAGATATGTGGGACCGCTTAGCTATTATTTGTGAAGGGATATCCTTAATCAAAGAAAGCAAGCTTTCCACCGCTGTCCAAAGATTCGAATCATTTAAAATGAAAACTGGTGAAACTATTGACCAGTTGGATACTCGTTTTACTAAGATCATGAATGACTTGGAAGTCCTTGGTAAATCATATACTCCTCGTGAAATCAATCTTAGGATTCTCAAAAGCCTAGATCCTAGATGGAAAATGGTGAAGATGCTTGTTAAGAATACCCAAGATATAGATGTGTGGACTGCAGAAACCATGTTTCAAACTCTAAAGGCTCATGAGTTTGATTTAGACGAAGATGAACCCATGGCAAGTAGTGACAGAGAACATGCTGTATCGAAGAACGTTGCCTTTAAGTCTAGTTCGTCTAAGTCCTCTAGAGTAGACAAGTCGAAGTCCAAGACTAGGTCTGCTTCTGTGAAAGACGAGTTAGATACTGATCTTAGTTTGAAGGATCAGGTGAACCTCATGGTTAGAAAGTTTGATAGGCTGAATAAACGTTTCGGTAGATATAATAAGTTCTATAGAGATCATAGAGCGTCTACTTCTAAGAACTCGTCCGAGACCAGACGAGACCGAAACTCGTCCGAAAGGAGAGACGAAGTCTCGAAAGGTAATAGGCGAGATAGAGAGTCTGATGATAGGAAGATTAAGCGTTCTGATAGACGTGATAAGCGAAGGGATAACTCTCCTATTAAAAAGGCTACTAATGATCTTCTGTGCTATAATTGTGAAAAGCTAGGTCACTACATCTACGAATGTCCAGACCTGAGCACTGACGAACGTGAAGAACGCAAAGCACGAAGGGAAAGAAGATACAACTGTGGCAAGAAGGCAATGATGGCCAATGATGACTCTGATTCTGATTCAGACGAGTTGCCATCATCCTCATCTAGCTACCCGTCTGATCGAGATCACGATGAAGCTTTCATAGTAGATGATGGTCTATGCTGCATGGCTAAAATCGACCAAGAGGTATCATCTGCTACTTCTTTTCAATCTTGTGATGAATCGGATTCTGATGAAAGTGATACTGCCAGTAGTGAAGTAGGGAGTAGTCTTCATCACTCTACTAGTGCGATTGAAGACGACCTCCTACTTGCTAATCAAGCATTCATTGAAGTCAGCGACGAGAACATCGCTTTAAAACAAGAAATCATTGACCTTAAGGAAGCTCAGTCTAAAGTAGATCCTAATGTAACAGTCCTAAATGAACGTTTGACTGAAGAGTTAAGACAACTCAAAGAAAAGTGTGCATTGACAGACAGGTTATATCAAGACCTACTTAAGACACATGCAACTGAGAGAAATGAATTCAATGTTTTAAAGAGCAAGTGTAATAGACTTGAAGAACGCAATAAGTTCTTAGAGACTGAGGTTGTCACTCTAGACCTTAAACTTACTGACCTGGTTAACTCTTCTAAGATTAACCTTGAATTGTCAGATAGGTGTAGGGCTCCAGCTGACAAGACTGGTATAGGTGCAGATTCACCTAGCTCGTCCACTCGAGTCATTAAGAACCCTACTGCTTTCATCTCAAGTTCTAATGATAAAGGAAAAGGACCAATGATATACGATATTGGAACTCCGTCTGAAGGCACTGTACCTAAACAGACTCGAGTTAACACTCCGACTACCAAGGGAGGTAAGAAGAATGTTAACAACAAGCCTGTTCCGTTTAGAACTAGTCAACAAAGGACCACTAATCGTGGACGACCCAACCAGGTCAGATACAAGGATTGGTATCCTGAGAAGACAAGTACTAGACAGGTACAAACTAGACGACAAGAGCCTAGACCTCCTTTCATAAGGCAGTCTCAGCTCTACTCGTCTAGGCCCAGACAGGTTGCTCCAAAATATCGTACACAACCTGTCCTATATCCTCCACCTTTGTCATATGATATCATAAGTGAGGAAAGACCCAAATGCGTCTATAAACCGTATGGACCTAATGCATATAAGCCCTATTCTGACTATCATAGACCAGTACCTGCTCAAGTAGAGATTAAGTCGAAAGGCTATCTCAAACGAGTAGACCCGAAATCAAATGATAGGCCAGATAAGGACAACAAGGTCTTATTTTGTAACAAATATGGCAGGAAGCTTAAGAGATCGAACTTGTTCAGGACTCCGATGTATATTTGGATTCCTTTGAACTCGACTAACCCCCAAGGACCCCAATAAACTAAGTGGGTACCTAAATTATTGAATATCTTCATTGCATGGTCGACTTGACTTGTATAAGAAGGGTGGCTCTGTAGGAGAAACTTGGTACATTGATAGTGGTTGTTCGCACCACATGACTGGTACTAAGGCTCTCTTATCGAGTTACCATGAGCAGGAAGGACCAAAAGTGATTTTTGGTGATAGCTCCACTGCTGTCACTAAAGGATTTGGTTACATCAGGAATGGAGACGTAGAGATTCAAGATGTCTCATACGTAGAAGGTTTGAAATATAATTTACTATCTGTTTCTCAATTTTGTGACCGTGGATACAAAGTGCAGTTTAAAAGCCGCAAATGTGAGATCATTGACAAAAGGACGCACACAGTCCTACTGGTCGGCGTAAGACAAGGTAGTGTATACATTGTGAATTGGAACAACTGTCCAAGGGATACTTGTCTACTTACTAAGAACCCTAAAGAGCTTGGCTGGCTTTGGCATAGACGCCTCTACCACATGAACTTTAAGGTAATTAATAAGATAGCAAGAGATTAGCTAGTGGAAGGTTTACCCAACGAAATTTATTACAAATCACATGTATGCAATGCTTGTCAGAAAGGTAAACAGGTAAAAGGTTCATTTAAGTCAATTCCTACTCTCTCAACAAGTAGAGTCCTAGAACTACTACATATGGATCTTCATGGTCCAATAACTCCTCCAACCTTGAATGGTAGAAGGTACACACTTGTTGTTGTAGATGACTATTCTAAGTTTACTTGGGTAGTCTTCCTACACAAGAAGAGTGACACACAAACTCTTCTACCTGATCTGTTGAAGAAGTTACAAGTTGAGAAGAACCAGTCTATTGTCAAGATTCGTAGTGACAAGGGAACTGAGTTCATTAACTGCTATATCCAAGATTTTTGTGCTAAACGTGGTATCCAGCACCTTACTAGTGCAGCTAGGACACCACAACAGAACGGTGTAGCTGAAAGAAGGAATCGAACTCTCAAAGAAGCCTGTAGAACCATGCTAGCCGAATACAAAACTCCTCAAAAGTTTTGGGCTGAAGCAATCAATACTGCATGCCACTCACAGAACAGAAGTGTGATCAACAAGGCGTTAGGCAAGACACCCAATGAGGTTTGGAAAGGTAGAAAACCCAGAATTTCATATTTCCATATATTTGGTTGTAAGTGTTTCATCCATAACAATGGAAAGAGCAAGTTGAATGCTTTCGATGCTAAAGCAGACGAGGGGATATTCTTAGGATACTCCTCGACTAGCAAAGCATTTAGGGTATTCAACTACTCAACTCTTTGTGTGGAAGAAACACCACAATCTCGATAGGACTCGTCTGCCGACAAGATCAGTGAGAAAGTGACTGATCTATCGATCGAATCTGACAAAGAATCAGAGGTATATGAATCCGTTCAAGCTTACAATCCATTCATGAAAGCTCTCGAGTTTGACGACAAAGAGAAGGTAAGTGCTCAAGGTAAGTCTTCTAGACCAGTTGACATGCCTGCTCTAGTTGACTCGTCTACTCCTATTAAAGTTGATGATACAAATGATGTTGATATGCATGATGCTATACCTGACGTAGATGATGATAGTATTCCTGTTAAGAATAGAAAAACATGGAAATCTGCGCATGATACTGAAAATATCATCGGTGACTCTACTATTGGTGTGAAGACTAGACGACAACTCTTTGAGTCGCAAGAACAGCCTAGTCCATCTATGTTTTGCTGGTGTTGTTTTCTCTCTTCTATCGAGCCTACTACTGTTAAAGAGGCATTGGCTGATAGTAATTGGATCATCGCTATGCAAGACGAGTTGAACCAGTTTGTTCGAAACGACATCCGGGAACTTGTCGATAGGCCGGAACATCATAATGTAGTTGGCACACGATTTTCAAAAACAAGAAAGATGAGAATGATGTAGTCGTTAGGAATGAATAAGGCTAGACTAGTAGCCCAAGGCTATTCACAAGCTGAAGGCATAGACTATGATGAAACATATGCTCCTGTTGCTAGACTAGAAGCCATTCGATTGTTCCTTGCATATGCTGCTTATATGAAGATTACTGTATATCAAATGGATGTTAAAAGTGCATTTCTTAACGGTATTCTTGCGGAAGAAGTGTATGTTGAACAACCTCCAGGTTTCGAAGTCAAAGGCAACCAAGTGTACAGATTAAAGAAAGCCTTATACGGACTAAAGCAAGCTCCAAGAGCATGGTATGATACTCTCTCTCTCTTTCTATTAGAAAATGGTTTTACTAAGGGCAAAGTCGATAGAACCTTGTTCAGAAGACAAGAAGGGAAAGACATTTTACTCGTCCAAATTTACGTAGATGACATCATTTTTGGTCCACCTAACAAAAAGCTGAGTGAAAGTTTCTCAACACTCATGCAAAGTAAATTTGAGATGTCTATGATGGGTGAAATGAACTACTTTCTTGGTCTTCAAGTAAAACAGACCCCTGAAGGGATTTTCATAAATCAAGCAAAGTATACTAGAAATCTTCTAGACAAGTATGGTATTAAGACATGCAAGTCTACTGGCGTACCGATGCTACCTACTTACAGGATGGATCCAGACGAACATGGTAAATGTGCTGATCAAATTTATTATCGTGGTCTTATTGGTTCATTACTGTACTTGACTGCTAGTAGACCTGATATTGCATTCTCTGTTGGCGTTTGTGCTCGATTTCAAGCTAATCCAAAAGAGAGTCATATGGAAACCACTAAACGGATATTGAAATATTTGAAAGGAACCATCAATCGTGGTATATGGTATCCTTCAAATGATGATTTATCTCTAAGTGGCTACTCAGATTCTGATTTTGGTGGCTGTAGAATAGATAGAAAATCTACATCTGGTTCTTGTCAATTCTTAGGCACAAAACTCATTTCATGGTTTTCGAAAAAGCAAACTAGTGTGGCTACCTCTACTACCGAAGCCGAGTACATGGCTGCTGGTAGCTGCTGTAGTCAACTACTTTTGCTCATGCAACAGCTTAGAGATTACAACATATATGAATCAAATGTTCCTATTTTCTGTGATAGTAATAGTGTCATTGCCATTACACAAAATCCTGTTTTGCACACACGTTGTAAGCATGTTGATGTGAAGCATCATTTCATACGTGATCATGTAGAAAAGAAGGATATTCGCATGGAAAAGATTCATACTGATTTTCAAAGAGCTGATATTTTCACAAAACCATTACCTGAGGCTCGTTTTCATGAATTATGCATTAGTCTAGGACTAATTGATCTAGACCCTACTTGCCTATATCTATGTACTAACCAGACAGGTACATCAATGAAATGAGGAGACAAGATCACTGGAACAGAGCACTCGTCTACTCGCTCAACAGACAGGTATACAAGGTCAGACAAGATGACCAAACAACCTGATGAGGAAGCTGGTAAAGCTGAGGGTAATACTAAGGGAATAAACATTTAAGGGGGAATCTTTGATTTCTTAAATATCCTTATGTTGACTCTTAAGTTTGTTAAAAGTCATCTTGTGCAAAACCTTGACCATTGCTTTAGATTGATATTCATCTTAATTATTCTACATTGCTTGTACCTACGATCATACGTTGCATAAGATAAGAAAGGTACATGAAGTCGCTCGACATTCAGAATAGACAAGCACAGTCGAAGGGGGAACTCATCTTGTGCGCATTAGTGTACTCGTCTGTTCTGGATAGACTCGAACAGACAAGATAAGTGTTCTTATGATTCAAATACTCTAAGTGTTTAATCAAAACGAATTAAGGGTATTACAGTAATTCGATAATGTGAAAATTGGAAAACCCTAGAATTGGATTTATACACTCCCATTTAATGAGGTGTATACACCCAGTTCACGCCAAACCCTACTACCCTAGGTCAGATGAGTACACTCCTCTGTCCTAACCAATAGGAAAGGCGGATTCCAAATTTTACAATATCAAATCACGTAATATTCTCGATTCCGTAACTGAATCTCAAAAGACACACTGTTGGATCATTTCATTCAATCTTGGCCATTGATTCTCAAAATCAGTTCTAACAAAACCCAACAGTTGCACCCTACTCGCCTCACGTTTTTCTTAACTCTCCTACTCAAGCAATCGATTTCTTGCAAATTCAAAACTGTTTGTTCTTAATCAACATATCTACTATGTCGATTGTCTCGCTTTTCGATGTCCGAACTAACATGCAGGCCAGATTTGATCTTGGCAAGTTCACTTCAGAAAACAAGGTGCATGTTGAAGCCTCGTTGTTCTTCAAAGGCAACCACACTGAAGGCAACAAAGAAATATTGATGAAGTGTTGCAGATGTGGGTTGAGACCCTATTTGGAGGTATTTCCTGAAGTCGTCTTGGAGGAAGAAGTGTTGGAATTTTATGCCAACGCCACCAGAAGAGGAGACTCAATTGAATCATTCATTGGAAGAAGTCGAGTAGAGATTACCCGAGATAATGTGTTCGAACATTTGAAGCTGCCAATTGGTTCTATTGATATTGAAAATTATGCGACTGGCCAGGAGCTGAGATACTTAAGTGTATTTTGTGGCAAGAAATTGAAGCTAGGACGTGATGGAAAGATCCCAGCTGTCAAGAAGAAGGAGTTGCTAGATAAGTACAGGACTCTCCTTGACATAGCAAGCAAGATGTTGTTGTGTGTCACTGGGAGTTATGATTCGGTCACTTTGCAAAAGGCAAGAGTGATGGCCGCGATTTATGACGGAATCACTGAAGGAAACTGGTACAAATTGTTTGCAGACCGATTGATGTATTTCGAGAGAAGTGTGCGTGTTGACACCGACACAAGAAATTGGGTGGTGTCTGCCGTAGTTGGATTCGAAAACAAGCTATCTATTCTGTTACCCATCTTGTTGCCAAACAAGACAGAATGGAGCAAGGGCAAGCCGTTCCATCCTTTGAAATTCTATCTGAAGAAGGAGGCTCGTGCGAAGCAAGCTGCTGCAAGGACTGCTGCCCCCAGACAAGTTCAGATCAATCCTCTTGATGCAATGATTGAGCCTGACTCGTCTAGTTCTACGGAAGATGAGTCGGATGGTGAAGATTCTGGTGATAAGGCTGAAGCTGGAACTAGTGGAAGACTAGTTCAGTATGTGGCAGAGGAGGCTGCATTCGAGCCTGCAGAAGACTCGGATGAGACTCAGTCCGATAAGGAGTCTGAGAAAGAGGAGGAAGCAAGTGCGGAAGTTGTTGAAACCTATTCACTGGTGAGAGTCGAGTCGAGTCCCTCGCCAGACAAGTCGACTGCGGAAAAGGTTGGTTCTTCTTCCCGAACTCTTTCAATACCTCTCTCTCTCCCCATCAAAACCAAGGCAAGATCACATCGATCTCAAGCCATACCTGCTCCCAAAGCCTCATCCGTGTTGGCAGTGAATCCACTGAGAGCCAACATAACTCAAGACACAACCATATATGACACAACTGATACTCCTACAATTGTCAAACCAAACCTAGCCACATCACAGCCCCCAGAAACCACAGTCCAAATTCCCTCTACCTCAACAGAAAATGTTAAACCCTCTAACCCATCTATTTCAGAAAATCTACCAGTTGCCACTGCAACAACTGATGCAAGGACCCCACTTGCTCAGACCCCTTTTGAAATTAGATTCGATTCCCTGGTTTACTATCCTATGTGTCTAAGGGAGAAGAGGTTGCGAGTGAAAGTTAGCAACAATTTAAAGAAAAGGCTCTCGTCTATCGAGATAGACTCTTCTACAGAGCAGTATGAGAAACTTCTAAGGATATGCACGTGGGTTGCATTGAAGAAGGCCACGACGGAAGATCTTTTTGAAGTCATCTTAGGAATGAGCGGAATCTCCAATTTTCAAGATTGGGAGATGGAACAGAAGGAGAATAGTGGAGTTCAAGACCACTCTGAGTTGTTCCCTGCTCATGCCCTAACTGCCTTAGTGAAGAGGATGCTGAACATTTCTGATGATATTCTGTCTTCAGAGACTAAGTTTGACGTTGGAGTTCAAACTGATCTTGTGGAAGAAGAGTTGAATCCTGAATTTGTTGATGCTGCTTCAGAACCTGCTTTAGAATTAGAGAATGTTCCTGATCATCCTGAAGAAGCTGAAAGTGATGAAGCAGAAGGCTACTTGATCGAATTTGGTGAAGAAGATGATGAGTTCGTGGAGGCCATCATGTTTGATGAAGATGAACTAGTCGTGAAGGATCAAGTTGAGGATGTTGTTGTTGAGACTCAGTCTACTCAACAAGTTTTTCCTGAAGGATTTCTTGAAGGATTGAAGACGGACTTGAAGGAAGTGGTTCAGTCGTCTATTGAAGTTTTCTTGGAATCAAAGTTGAAAGACGTATTGGTTGGACAGAATCAGTCACTTGTTGACAGCTCAAGAGAATTGATAGTTGGTGAAGTCAACAAGATGGACTCGTCTTTCAGACAAGAGATGTATGACCAGATCGAAGAATTCTTGAAGAGACAAGTTGACTACTCAGAGAAGAGATCAATCAACTTTGCAAGGTCATTAGCTGAAGAGTCAAGTAAGATGGAAAGACCCTACAGAGTAAAGATCGAGATAGCTGATGAGCAGAGAAGAGAAGCACAAGATCAGTTGGTGCGCTCTCGAACTGTTCTAACTGAGTTGACAGAACGTAATAGGCTGCTCAGACAGACAGCTACGTTCTTCAAAGATGAACTAGTTTCAAGTTCAAGGAAGCTAGAGTTGGCTACTGATCGTCTTGACAAGATGAGTCACGACAAGACGCATCAAAAGCAGATCGAGTTAGCTGCAGAAGCCATGAAAGAAGCTGTTAGAGAAGAGATGACTCGCTTTACTTCTCTTTTCACTCTCAAGGCGAATGATGAAGCCAAAAAGGGGGAAGAGACGAGTAGAGTTAAAGTTGAAAAATCTAAGTCTAGTGCTGAACCAGAGATGAAGGAAGCTGCAATAGTTATGCAAGATCTAAAGAGGCCTAAGAGAGGCAAGTTAGTCAAAACGACAGATCTTGAGCAAGCTAGAGCTGAAGAGATTGGAGAAAGGCAAAGGTGTTGCGTCTCCTGAAGCAGAGGTTCAGACAAGAAGGATTAAGAGGAAGTTGGTTATTGAAGAGCCAAAAGAAGCTGAAAAGACTGAGATCGTCAAAAAGCAGAAGGTAGTTAATGCTGATGATGAATCTCATTATGCTAGCCAGAAGAAGGTCCGAAAGCACATCAGAAGGCTACAGAAGTTGAAGGTGAATCCAGACCAAGTTGAAGATGCATTCATTGACAACTTTATTGACAGAGAACATCGTGAAGATTGGTTCAAAGTCAAGTTGCAATGGGAGTTGGATCACTGGATAATCAGAAAGTTAGGTGATACTGAAAATTCTGATGAACTCTATGCTATATTTGATAAGTTCATGGAAGGTCAGAACCAGATGCTATGGAATTTGATCATGAGGATATCTGTTGTTGTAAGTTTTAACATTTTGGTTCCTACTTATCCGAAATGGACTACTCCGGTGCTGAGCTCTGGAAAGAGTATCGACTTCAACTATATCAAGAAGTTTGAAGAAGAGCTGCTGGACAAGGAGAAGATTGATGATGAAGAGCATATCAGAATAATCCACAGAAGACTCCTCGATGCATTTTGTGTTCCAAATCTTGAAGGAGGTAATATTACAGATTAATTGTATTTCTTTACTTATTTTGATTTTGATTAAGTATGTGTAATATCTACTGATCTTGTTATGAATGAATGAAAACATAAGTACTATTTTGATGTTAAAGACAAGATAACTACTTAACTAGTCTACTATTGAGAAAAGATTCAAGTAGTTTTGGCTTCATCAAAAAGGGGGAAATTGTTGGGATATGAATTCTAGAACAAGTCCTAAATGATCAGTTAACAAGCAATCAGTAGGTTAGTTATCTATTCTTGTTGTTCCACACTCGCACTTTAAAATCAGATCATATTTATCTGCATCAGACGACTAGAGTATATAACTTGTCTTTGTCTTATCTGATCAACACGCAAAAGTTTTAAAATATACAAAGTCTATTCACATCCTCCCAAACTTTGTCCAACATTAATACTCGTTTAGGGACCAACATGCTTTACCACTACCCCGCCTCTGGAGGCCCACGTGGGAGAGGAGGTCCATACAACAGAGGATCCGCAGGATCCGACTATGGGGACTACCTACTCAGTTTCGTTGGACAACGCTTTCAGGGCGCTCTCAGAGGAGAACATAGACACATCACTTGTCAGTGACCGTGCCTCTGAAGAACAGTTGGTGGTGGAGGATGCTTTACAGGAGGAAGGGGGTCACCCGAACCCTACTGGGGCCTCGACCTCCACGTATCAGCCTTTCACAGAAAAGGCTCCACCTTTGGTCGTGGCAGCTCGGAAGGCCGCCGCTAGAGCGAAGGGTTCCACCACCACTAGGGTGCTTTTCCAGCCGAAGCGTACTATTAAGAAGACTCGTGAGCCTCTCGCCCACCAACGGGAACGAGCCAATCAGGACTTTACAAATGCTTCTAAGGTTGCTAAATTTGATGAGCTGAACAAAGGACGAAGTGCTCCAGATTATGACTCCCTTACGTATACAACCAATGCGTCTTTTATGGTAGAAGATTCCAATTTGACTGAGCTCGCAGGTGTTGACGGTTCAGTCGACTCTAGCATTTCAGAGTTTAGGCAAGTGTCCCTTCACAAGCATTGGTCGGATATGCTAGACGACACGGATTGAGGGTGTTTCACGGAACACTTGTATTTGTCTTACTTTCATTATTCTACTTTACAGTTTGTTATTTAGAGGAGTGTACCTTTTCCCTTGACCTCGAGTTTTATCCCTAAGGAGGGTTTTCCCAAACAAAGTTTTAACGGCACTACGGCCTCCGGCTCGACCTGTGAGCTTATGGTTTTAGGTTTTCTTTTCTTTTATATTCCATATCTTTTTATTGGCCCAACAGGCTTTACCAGAGCACGTCTGTCTGCGCTGTTCCATCTTCCCAGACCGTGGCTTTACCTTGCCTTTTCAACAAGCGTGGATGCCACCTGTGCCTTTGTATAAAATAAAAAATCTCTCCCATTTTTGTTAAATTTTGATAAAAGTGTTTGAAAAACGTGTTATATTTATAAAAAAAGATATTGCCTAATTATAGCAAAGTCTGTTTTGTGGTTTACTAAATGGATTTAGGACTTTGTGACTCAAACTCAATTCACCCCTAAAATATTTAGAGGAAATTTTATTTTTGATCTCCTAAGTTTAGGACATTTAAAAATATTTTTTTAAAATTTCAACTTTATAAATACATCCTTTATATTTAAATTTAATTTTTTTTTATTCAATTTTAATCTTTTATCTTTTAAAACAATTAAAGTTAATTAAAATAATTAAAAAAGCTTCATGAATTAAACTTAATTAAATTTATTCAAATAAAATTAGGTATGCAATCCATTTTTAATTTACAACATATTTATGGAACAAAATTTCATTTCAATATTTATTTGACACCATCAATTTCTATTGTTAAAATTAATTAATTATAAAATTATGTATAGAATTTAAATATAATTAAAAAAAATACAAAAATTAAATTATCAACCAAATAATAGTACAATGTAAAATTTAAAATTTAAAAAAATATAAATTTAATCTGTATATAATTTTAAAAAATGAAAAGAAAAAAAAACACACATCAAAAAATAAATTTACACAACAAATATAATCTGAAAAAGGGTAACACTTGCGTACACTCGTATGCACCGTACCCCCTAATTTTAATTTTTTATTTATATTTTACATGCACATGCTAATTTAATGAGTTCACCCCCAAATTATATTTTTACTACAGTTATCTGCACTCGCTCATTTTATGAGTTCACCCCAAATCATTTTTTACTACAGTTGTCTGCACCCGCTCATTTTATGAGTTCATCCCCAAATCATTTTTTTACAACAGTTATCTACACCCGCTCATTTTATGAGTTCACCCCCAAATTATTTTTTACTACAGTTATTTGCACCCGCTCATTTTATGAGTTCACCCCAAATCATATTTATATTACAATTATCTACACCTGCTCATTTTATGAGTTCACCTCCAAATCATTTCTTTTTTTACAACGGTTATCTACACCCTCTCATTTTATGAGTTCACCCCCAAATTATTTGTTTACCACAATTATCTGCACCCGCTCATTTTATGAGTTCACCCCCAAATATTTTTTTAAAAATAATTACATTTAAGATATTATATTATCTTTTTATTAATTTACACAAAATATAATAATAAATCAACCCTAATTTATACATTTACTATCTTGCAGTCGAGTCATTGCCGAGTTACCGTCGATTCACCACTAAATCACCCATATTTTTAGAAAAAAAATCGTAAAAATATAATTAAAAAAAACTATCGAAATTAGGCACAGATCTCGATTTTTTTTCTTCTCATATTTTAGTTTTTATTCCATACTTTTTATTTCTTCATTTTTTTTCCTGTTTTTTTTTCATTAGTATTTTTTTTAATTTTAATACAAAATAATATTATATGCATTATTTTATTATAGTCAGTAATACCATAAACAGTAATCAGTAATATGATTAACAATAATTAGTAATATCTTTACAATAACAAATAATTACACACATCTAATTACAGTAAAATTTTATACAATAACAAATAATTCCACATATCTAATTATATTCAATAATACCAAAAACAATTATCAGTAATACAATGAAAAATAATTAGTAATACCATGAACATTGATCAGTAATATCTTACACAATAACAAATAATTCCACAAATCTAATTATATTCAGTAATACAAAACATAATTATCAGTAATACCATAAACAATAATATGTAATATCATAAAAAATAATAATAATCAGTAATGCCTTAAGCAATAATAAATAATTCCACATTATCAGTAATACCACAAACAATAACCAATAATACCACAATTAATAATCAATAATACTGTAATCAATAATCATTAATATTAATTCAATAGTGTATTAATAGTAATACCACAATCAATAACTAGTAATACCAGTACCATTAACAATAATACCATAAAAAAGTGGAGGGAGTACAGATCGAGGTGTACTAAAGAAAATAGGGGGTGCACATTACCAAGCCCAATTGAACGGAACCTTAACCCAATGGGAAGGCACCCTAGGTCAGCAGTCGCTGCCTGAGATTTCATCGGCAAGGTCACCGGCTCCGAGTGTCGGCCGATCAGAGATCCATCAGCAACATACTCACAGTCCTCCGTCGGGCCGCCGTCAACCGGAGTAAGAGGTTGTGCAGGAGCAGGATGAAGAAGATGAAGCAATGTAGATTCGATTTGGACAGAGATGAACGACGAGAGCGAGGCAGCGTCGATCCGAGTGTTGTAGGCGAGCGCCATTGATGCTAGAGAAGATCCTGGATCGCGAACACAAGAGAGATTGATGGAAGCAGTCGCGTCGGTGGTCGAAATGAGTAGAGGTTTTCGGCCGCCATTGATCGTGGCCGAGATGAAAGATGATGTCAATTGTCATGGAAGTGAATAATCGTCATTGCGATTCGAGGAGGGGTCTCGGGCTTCAATGGTCGGGACGAAAGCGCCGCCCTCGCCGTCGAGGGGGTGGTCGGACATGGTGGTGGCAGGGTCACCCGTCGAACGACATGGATTTCTGGCAGGTCCTTTACATATCAAATTAAAATTGAAATTCAGGTGCACCGCCGATCGACTATAATAAAATCATACCTATAATATTATTTTGTATTAAAATATAAAAAATACACATGAAAAAAATGGAAAAGAAAGGCATCAAAATAAAATAAAAAAAGTAAAAAGGAAAAAAAATGAATAAATAAAAAAATTGAAAAATAAACTGAAAATGGGAAGAAATAAAGGAAAAGAGAAGAGGGAAGAAAAACTAAAAAGAAAAAAATCGAGATTTGTGGCTAATTTCGATAGTTTTTTATTAATTATATTTTTACGATTTTTTTTTAAAATATGGGTGAGTTGGTGGTGAATCGACGGTAACTCGGCTGCATATTGTAAATATATAAATTAGAGTTTATTTTATTATATTTTGTGTAAATTAATAAAATGATAATATAGTTTTTTAAATGTGATTATTTTTTAAAAAATATTTTAGGGTGAACTCATAAAATGAGCGGGTGCAGATAATCGTGGTAAAATAATAATTTGGGGGTGAACTCATAAAATAAGCGGGTGTAGATAACCCTGGTAAAAAAATGATTTGGGGGTGAACTCATAAAATGAGCGAGTGCAGATAATCGTGGTAAAATAATAATTTGGGGGTGAACTCATAAAATAAGCGGGTGTAGATAACCGTGGTAAAAAAATGATTTGGGGTGAACTCATAAAATAAGCGAGTGCAGATAACCGTAATAAAAAATTATTTGAGGGTGAACTCATTAAATGAGTGAGTGCAAATAATAATAGTAAAAAATAATTTGGGGGGTGAACTCATTAAATGAACGGGTGCGCAGATAAAATATAAATTGAAATTAGGGTTTACGGGAGAATTTGGGAGAAATAATAGAATGAATTAATTGATGAATTAAAATTAAAATTTAAAATTAAAATTGATGTATGCAGTGTACATGCGAGTAGAGCTGTCAAAATGGGCTAGGCCCGTTGGGTCGATCCGCCCCCGCGTATAAAAAAGATGGGTTGGGTTGAGTAATTTAGGTCCGTTTAAAAAGCGGGCCCGTATGGACCAGACCGTATGGGTCGTGGGTTTTGGCGGGTTGGATCGCGGACGGGGCGGGTTGGACCGCAGGCTTTTAAAAAACTATTTTTTAAATTTTTTAAATTGAATTGTAATTAAAAATGTGATAACTAAAAATTTACGAATTCAATTCAACTTTAAATCAAGATTCAAAATCACAAAAATATTATACTATTAAACAAAATTGAGATTTGAGAATAAGAATACACCATTGTCATCCATGTATTTACATGACTTCGGGAGAGATATAATAATTAATGTAGATTTAAATCTCTTTTTAAAATTTTTCTTTATAAGAGCATAATTATGATTAGTAGATTCAAAGAGAGTGTGGGGAGACGTGTATTCGTAAATTGATATTTGCTACTGATAGTAGGGTTGATTTGTCAATTAATCTTTCATTGAATATTATATATTGATTCCACTCTTTTGGCAATAAGAATTTAAACAATTTGAAGGTTTAAATTTTAGTTCGATTAATTTGTTAATTAAACAAAATAATATATATTTGAGGTCTACTTTCTGATTATAAGAGATTAAAATTATTGACGTCAACGGTGTGGGTTTAATCAAAAATTATTCCAAATTATTTGCACAATTATTTTTTTAAATAAATGTGAAAAGGTAAAAAATTAATATATAAAGAAAAAGTCTGTGGGCTAGCCCGCAACCCGCCGTGGATTGGGTTGGGTTGAGTATTTTTCAATCCGTACCCGTCGTGGATCGGCCCGCCAAAACCCGTAAAATGACGGGTTGAAGTGGGTTGTGGACCGACCCGCTCCGTTAGCCCGTTTTGACAGCTCTACATGCGAGTGCATACAAGTATTTGGCTCTGAAAAAATAACAAAAACTATATGTTTACCTATATATCACTACATTGTATTTATTCAAATATCATTAGGCCCGCAGTTTATTTTTAATTGAAAATTTTTTTATGGAACAAAATATCATTTTAATATTTTTATTTTATTTTTGGGTACAAAACTACATTTTCGAAAATCGTAATCGGCGGTTATAACCGTTTATGCATGTCTATGAGAAATAAGTAACTTTAAGTGGAACGCCCAAAATAGTAAATGAATAATTTATGAAGTAACGAAGATAATATAAAGTTTTAAATTTCAAATAGACACCTAAATCTCAAAACAAGCATGCATAAAAAGACTCTCTATTGCTATCCAATATATATCACTACAAAATTCACTCCCAATAGCAAGGGATTTAGAGAGGGAAAAACGCTTGTCAATACATTTAGCAAGGGAATTAGCAAGGGCCCACTTCCCTCGACAAAATGTTCCTCGGCAATTTAGTAGCAAGGGAATAAGAAAATCTCTCGGAAATAGCAAGGGAATATTTCCCTAGGCAATAGCAAGGATTATATTCCTAAAAAATAGCAAGTGAAATTAGTGAATAAAAAACAAAATATTTGGGTTTCGAAACTCAGCAATTTCAGCCACCCCTCACCAATATATGGCTAATTAATTCCCTTTATAATCCCCCAGTTGCATGTACGGGAGTCGAACTCGCGACCTGTTGAAAGTGATGTGTTTATGAGAGCCCCTAGTGCCGTTGGACTATGAACTATTTTCGTTATATTTTAAATGCAATTTATATATGTGATATATTTTCAGTTTTTTCTTCTTTAATTTATTTAATTTAAACTTGATTGTTTGTTTGATAATTGGTAACAAACATACATTTTATATTTTTTCAATACAAATATTATAAATAATTTGTTATCTTATTTGGTCTACTTTAAAATATTGAATATTAATTACCAAAAATACTCTAAATGTATTATTAATAAGTGGTAACGGGAATTATGGGAAACTTGATTAATTATCTTGACTTTTTATACTAATTTCATTTTGTTTCCTTTATCCTTTATAAATTTTGACTCTAAAACCAAACCAAAATCACTAAATCTTAAAGCAATAATCAAAGTTATACTCCTAATTCACCCCGAACTAAAATTCAATAAATAAAACCATACTCAAAATTCACATATGTTCGGTAGAATTCTTATTTTGTAGACCAGAGTAAAAATAAATTAAACTGAAGTTATTTTATAAAAATAGATTACTTAGTAATTTTATTTAAAGACCGACTACTTATGTACAAATCATTAAAGACCAGTTAAGTAGATAAAACTCTGATCATTTTCTTATCACATTTCAATCTTCACTCAATTATATATTCCATTCGCCGAGGGCTTTACCGAGGGCCCACTAACCCTCGGGAATTTTAATTGACGTGGAAATTTTTAAATTTATATTCCCTTACCAATATTCTCGGGAATGGCAAGGGATTTAGTTTCCCTAGACATTTAGCAAGGGTTTTTTCTTCCCTAGGTATTTTCCCTTGCCCATTCATTCCCTAGGCAAATCTCTTGCCATTTGTAAGGGATTTTTTCCCTCGGTAAATTCCCTTGGGATCTGAGCCAAATTTTGTAGTGTATATATTGGATTTTGTTGCTTGATCAATTCATTTACTACTTGATAACTTATCCAAGCACACGATTCCAAATTCATATACATAAAATAAAATACAAATCCATTACATATTACATGCCAATTAAAAATTTAGTCCTCAATGGATGAAGTCTAGAGCCAATTAAATTAAGTCTGGAAAGGTTTGCAGGTCTTGACATCATGTGCAAGGCCTTGAATGGATCCAGCAGCAGCAACAAGTGAGACAACAAGACAAACATAACTAAGTACTTTGAGCCATATCCATGTGAAGGAATACTTTGGTATCTTAGCTTGTGCAATGTGCATTTCTATCGGAAAATACACGGTTAACGGATAGAACGATGCTGCCCCGATGAGGCCCACGAAGCCGTTGAAAAACGGAAATATCATCGCAACTACCGCCGTTACGACAACGTAAGCACTTCTCCAAACTAGTCTGAACAAGTTGAAGCAGTATGGTCCGAGTAATGGGATGTTAACTGTGTGTTCTGCAGTGATGAATTTGTTGCCTGCCCATTTTTTGTTGCTGTAATTCTCCACGAACCCAAATATTGGCTGTGCAAACACCTGCTCATTGCAATTGGTGATTTTGCCACCATCAATATCAGGTTGTTTCATTCATTTATTTACTGAAAACAACTAATACAGTTTAGTGAAATAACTATTTTTTTTTTTCATTATTAATTGAACATTTACTATTTGCATGTGTTTTATTGTAATAATTATTTATTGATATTAAAGGTGATAAGGTGAGTTTTTAGAAGAAATATAATGGGTAATTCAACTTTATTGAAAAGAAAATTTTGTGGTAGTATGTAAAAAAATAATGACATGTAGTGTAAAAAAGAAACGTTCGAAAGAGTTGTTTTAAAAGAGCGAGTAAGAAGTTGACTTTTTCAAATAAAGAAATATTCAATTAATAATAAGACGAATGTTTTTGACAAATGTTCAAATAATAATGAGACGAAGTGAGTAATACTTTTCAGCATTGAAAACACTAAGTCGACTTTGTTTGCTTGATGGGTCGAAAGTTTAGTTTGGTGTGTAAACACGCATACACGTATGTTTGGTAGCATTTGACTTTTATATCATGTGTGAAAAATGAAAACAATTATGAAATAGGTTCATAAAACTAAAGTTTACCCAATCCACCATATCTTAACTCACTAGATCTCAACCCATCAAGAAAACAAAACCTAATAATGTTTAAAAAAAGAATCAATTGCGCGCGATGTAACATGTGTATACAAGAACTTAACACACATATATATATATATAATATACTTTCACTTACCCTCTGAAATTAACTTATTTTGTCATATTTGTCATCTCAACCTAATTGACGCATTTTCTAAAATATCAACATGTCACTATTTTTTTTTTTCTTTCTTATATTTCTCTACATTTATTCTTTTTATCACTTTTTACCATTATTTTAATACTATATTTTTTAAAATCGGTGCAAAAAGCAAACGTGTCAATTACCTGATAAGCACCGATGAGATGAACAGCGATGCAGACATTGGCAAAGTCGATCAACCAAAAGGGTTCATAAAATCCAAATCCAGTAAGGAAATTTCCAGGAGCATTATTTCCGAAAGCAGCATAACCTACACAACCGCAAAGTACATAGAACAGAGTAGTCGTTGATACTCCTACCATAGAAGCCTTCTTCATTACCTTGTTCTCTGCTGGCTCCGATTTCAATGTGTCCTGCACCAAATTAAAACCGACTCGAATTTAATGTAAAATAGTGTGTCATTTAGCCATTTCGTATACATACAATCAATTATATTTTTGCGTTTTAAGTAGAAATTTTATTTTAATCTGATTACATATATTTTAACTCTGATTATTCATCTATTTTGTGTTAATCTAGTCTTACCAAATTGGGTCAAATGTACTCGAAATGACTTTCAATTTGGCTTGGAAAAGGTTTCAGTTGTTCCGTCGTAAAAAAGGTGATTGAGTGTAAATGTCAGATTGCTACTCCCTCGCTTCGTTCTTTTGGAAGATACACATTTTGCTATCTTGAATGTCTCACTGAAAATTTTTAATTTCTTTTTTTTTTAGAAACACTCACTATCTCTCTAGCTACCTTTTTTTATTTTCCATTTCTCTAGAAATAAATTTTATTTATGTTTTTTTAATTGAAATTTAAGCCCAATACCATTCGAATTCTAAAATTTTAACTTTTTTTTTCATTAATTTTATGATGTAATATTGTTAAATTTCACATATATCTAAGGTTGCATTTGGTTGGGTGGATTTGGGCTTATGGATTTCAAATTCACAGTCCAAATCCATTCTACATGTTTGGGTTATAAATGGATTTCAAATACTTAGATTTATGTCTACACAGTTTTAGTTAAAATTGAAAGAGATTTCAAATCCTTACTAAAACCATGTCATTTGAAATCCATCTATTTATAAATCCTTCCATTTAAAATACCTCCTCAAATCAAATACCTCCATCCAAACACAACCTAAGGTTATGAATTAGTTAGTATGATTTTCATAAATTGGTGCGTAAGGGCGTCAAGTTTTTAATAGCAAAATTAAATGTTAGAGTGCGATAAATTCACGTTAACTAGCCCAATTATTGTTGGCAATGCTTCACAATCAAGAAAAGCCTAGTTATTTTGTTAATTTGTCCCACATGCTATGGAACACCACAAACGTATCTACCCTATACGTACAAATTTCAGAAATTTGATGTAACAATCGTCAATTAATTTTCCCACTAAACATAGGAGGAGTATTTAATACGCAGAAAAAGCTAATAGTGATGTGTTAAATGTCATAAGGGAGCTTTCATATGATAATAAAAGTAAATGTGGTCCATTTTTATATGTTAGAAAGTGAAAGGGCTGCAATAGAAAGGAACTACATACGGAAACAAATATTTAAAGTAATAATTGTGGTCCAAATTTTAACGAGTAATAATGTAATCCGGAGGAGGATCCTGTACATGTACAGGAGGTCATGGAAGAGAGATATTGGATCATGCACATACACATCCGTGTAGGTGTGTGATTCAATGGTTCTCCTCCTACACAGGATCCTCCTGTAAAAGGAGGAGATTCGGTTTCTAATGTTAAAGCTACTATCCCTGTGTTTGTGACTAGGGCTGTTACACGAACTGAGCCGCTCGTGAGCTCGGCTCGATAAGGCTCGAGTTCGGCTCGGTTCGTTCGCTAAATGAGCCGAGCTCGAGCTCGTTAGATACTCGATTTACTAACGAGTCGGCTCGAGCTCGATTTGTTAGGCTCGATATCTAATTTTTTTCTTTAAATTCCATTAGGCTCGGCTCGGCTCGATAGGCTCGTTAGACCCTTTAGCGAGTCGAGCCGAGCTCGTTTCTTAGCTCGTCAATGTTATCGAGCCGAGCCGAGCTCGAACCTCAAATACTCGGCTCGGCTCGACTCGAATAACAGCCCTATTTGTGACTCAAATCAACTTGGGAGATTTTCGTTTTTAAATTTAAAATAAAAATAAAAAATCATAGTACCAAATTACATATTGGTGTTTGTACACATATGTGAGATTATTTTTTACTTGCAATTATTTTGCTTCATTTGTTTGAAGGCATACAAGATAGTCACTGAACTCTTATAAATTTGGGACTGAAAAATATAACTATCGATTGGGGGGAAAAATCACATGGTTTGAAAAATAATACCATATCAATTAAAACCACGTGAATTTAAGAGTGCTTTTTACATCTTATAATTTTTAATTATTTAAAGATGGATTTAAAATTATAATCTAAAAAATTAAGAAAAATGCATTTCATATGTCTGAAAACAACAAATAAAAATGAATAAGGAATAAATATATAAGAATAAAACCATTATATTAATACTTAAAAATTAACAATTGCAAATCTCAAACACTACCTTGAATTTTTTTGGTTAATTTTTTGGCATGTTTTTTTATCTTTTTAGGCTTTAAATTGATGTTTGAATTTTTCTAACCACGCATTGGGTCCTGAATTTTCAAAAGTCATTTCTCGTTGTACTAAACGTTATATATATATATATATATATATATATATATATATATATATATATATATAAATTGTAAATAGTTTATATATATTTTTATAAATTGTAAATAGATAAATTTACTATCAATATAATAAAAGTACCTGAATTTCAATGAGCACGGTTGAATAAGCATAAGCGAAGGCTATATCCCCAAGGGCTTGAAAGACTTTCCACACCTTATCTGATTCAGTTACATCTATGCCTATTGTCGTTCCAGTTAAGCTTGTCCTCGCTTGCCCACTACCTAATTTATTGTAGCCAAAAATTATTTATTGATTTTTTTACGATTAAGACATTCACTTGAAACATGAGTTCACCTCTAAAACTGGCCGATTTTTAAGGTTATGTTTACTTTGGATTTAGAGTAATTTTGAAAATAGAGTTTTTAAATTTTGTTGAACAGTAATAGATATATTTCTTTCTTCTAAATTTTTAATAGTAAATGATGATTTAACTTTATGAACGTACCTGCAACCTTGGCTATGGAGAGGCCGAGGCCGATGGAGGAGTAAGCGAAAGACATAACGGCGGCTACAATAGAAAGCCATGAGAGCTTGTGGAAGTTCTGGATTTGGCTCAAAACAATCTGAATTGCAGCAAATATTGCCATGAAAGGGTAGTTTGATATAGAGCATGCGGCCTCGTGCCCATGCCTGTGGAAGCAATTCGACCTCTTTACAGCCCTATTCATGTAACCATTAAAATTAAATAATTCCTCCTCAAAAATAAACAAAATTGGAGGAAAAAAACTCAATTTTGTTTGTTTGATTATTATTACTCCCTCCAACCTATATTGTTTATCTTTCTACACAAATTTTTTTATTCGAAATGATTGTCATTTAGCACTCATTTGAAATATATAAATATCTATATTTTTATTTTGCATTCTACTTGCACTACATGAAAATAAATGACAAAATTCTTTCACTATAATAATTTTTTAATGACAATTTTTTTTTATTAATCCTTATTTATCTGTCATTAAATTTTTCTAACTAGAGAATAATAATAACAATTTTTTTGTCAATAAAGGCCAATTTTTTATTTTCAAAACCAAAAGTCAATTTTCCATTTTTGTAATAATATTATATATTAAAAGATCATGTAGCTAGATAAATAAATTCCATGTTATACTTATACCGTTATAATTATATTATATGCATGTTTAAACAGTAGATTACATATTATATGTTCCGTAGCGTTTTGAACTTTTATTTTCTTTATAAATTATATGACGTTTTAGATTTTTTTAATGTTAATTAATTTTTTTTTTAATTTACACTTAAAATTAATAAATACTTAAATAATTTTTTTTTTAATGAGACAAAATGAAAAATATAATTATTTCTTAATATTCGTATTTTTTAAATAGAAGTGAATACTTACACCATACTTATAGAGGCAGTTATTGTGTAGCCAATAGTAACCCCAACAAGATTAGCGTACTGAGCCAGTCCACATAGCTGAACTTTAAAACCACCTTCAAATCATATGAAAACAATATACACTAATTAATCCCCATTTCAAACCAACTAATTAAATAATACAATATATTATTAATTATTTTACACTAAAAATAAAAAAATAACTTATTTTAATTAAGTTAATAGAAATCATTTTACATTAAATACTTCAAAAATAACTTATAAATGATATTTCCTTATCCTGATTTGGAAATAAATGTAATGATAATAATATAAATGAAATTAATTTATTTATCTTGATTAAAAATTCAGATGAAAATTATAATTTTGAATGTAGAAACATTACTAAAGGGAATTTGCTTTAAATACGAGATGGGACAATCATAATTGTTTATCACCACGAATCATACACTCTCTCCTGTTTAATGTTATTTCACTTTTCACACCATAATTTAAATGTTATTTGCATTTTTTAATGTTAATTAATTATAATTTTTTTTCTAAAATATATACCCTCAATTTTTTTTTTAAAATAATATTTTTTTTATGTAATATGGAGTACGTATAATTTTAAAGCAATTATTTAAAAGTAAAATAGAAAGTTAATGGAGTATATTTTTTAAAAATACGTGCATTGAACTGTACACTTTTAAAAGGGGGGAGTAATAATAATTGCGGATTGACCTGACGTATTTATTTCATGGATATCTACTATTTATAATTTTCAATAAAATAATTAATTAATAAAAAAGAATTGAATTCATATCATCACCTAAGTGAGCTTGCACAACATCGGTGTAAGTATAGTTTCTGTTGCCGTGAACCGGGCCGGGGCAGCGGTAAGAATCGGCAAGCAAGGTGGAAGTGAAGTATGTGATGAACGAAAAGGCGGCGAGCACCGCCGGACCGGCCACCCACCCCAATTGCGCTATCGCCCACGCTAGAGACAAAACTCCCGAGCCTATCACCGCAGTTATTATATGTGCACTCGCCGTTAATAATGTCCCTAAAAGTAAATTCACCCGCAACAATTAATATATACATAGATATCTCACTATATTAATGATATAGAACTCAACCGCTTGCATAGGCACAATTTGATTTCATATCAAAATCGTGTAACTGAATACTAACCAGTTCTTTTGACCCGCCCGTCATCATCAAGACACTTGCTTCCATTACCATACTCTACTCTCTCCGTCGTTTGGTCTATGTACATACCATTTTTGTTAAACTCTTTTGCCATTTTCGTGTGTGTTTGTGGGAGGAGGGAGGTTTTAAGGTAGGAAAAATGGCTTGTCAAATAGGGGGTATATATAGGGGGTGGGGGTGTTTAAAAGTCAAATAACACTTTAACTTTCTATTTTTTTAAAATGGTCTCAAAATTTTTATATTTTTTCAATTCAGTTCAGTTTGTATTTAAGTCAGTATAATTTTTCGATGTTTTGGGACGTAAAAGGACGCCGTTAGTGCATTCTCCAACGATTTGGGACAAAAAGTATACCAACACTTTGAATACATGAGGCTAAATTGAAAAAAAAAAAAATGACACCATTTAATTAAATTAAAAAACAAAAAAAAGCAATAAATCATTGTGACGGATTTGTCTTTTAATATTGGAGGTCAACTAACAAACCGAGAATTAAACACCACAAGTCAAAAAAGCGATTTGTATGGTCTACCAAATTGTGATAACCATGATTAATTACATTTATTACGATATTTATTTCTTTTTCATCTGTCTCGTATTATTTATTCACACAAATTAATTTTATCATTTTAGAGTATTAAAAAAAAAATTATACCGCTATTTATTAATATTGCTGGAAATTCTATTATTTCTTGAATATTAAAGTACTTATTAGGATCATTATCCAAAAAAGACAGACAAATTTGTATTAGTATTAATAGAATAACAGAGCATTTTGGATTGAATGTAAAAGGATGACGTGAGTATTTAACAAGTTTGAGTAGAAGATATTACACCACCTACCATCAAATTTAATGTTAATTATTCCTCCATCCTATTTAGAAGATGTAGTATCATCCTAAACTTATACACACATATTAAAAAAATAAATTATTTTTTATTTTACTTTTAATTAATTATTGTACACTTCATAAAAAAATACATTTATATAAATATTTAGTGATCTTAAAATAAAATTTAAAAAAAATGCAATTAATTTGCATTGAAAAATGTAAAATGATATATAATTTACAAAGAAAACGAAAAGTCAAAATGACTCATATTAAGAATAGGATGGAGTAAATATTAGATTATTGATTTTAAGATATTGAGGTACTCAATTTTTCTTCTTTTTGTAAGAAGGTGATCGGTGGATATGAGGGAAACCTCATCTATAATAAAATCTTGAGATTAGTTTGTCTTAAAATAGGAATCATACATTATACATATAGATATGAGGGAAACCTAATCTATAATAAAATGTTGGGATTAGTTTGTATTAAAATACAGTAGGAATCATACTTATAATACTTCCTCCTCGTTATACCATAAGTGTAACCTTTTTTTCTCTTATAAGCAAATAAGTATTATTTTAGAATTTTCACTACAAGAAAAAATGACTTTTAGTGACAGAATTCCTGTCATTATAGCTTCTCTAGCAAAAAGTCTTTAGTGACGGTAATTGACTTTTAGTGAGAGGTCCTGTCATTAATACTCAAATTCATGTCACTAAAGACTTTTAGCTAGAGAAGCAATAATGAGAGGATGTTGTCACTAAAAGTCAAATTTCTTGTAGTGTTTTACACTATTTATTTCTATTATGCCTTCCAATTTAAAAATTATTTGAGACATAAACTTAGAAATAATTGAAAATGATTGATTAAAGAATTTGAAAAGATTTGAAAGGAATTAATGTAATTAAAATCTTCTTTTTATTATTTAAGAGTATACTTGTCAATACATACTCTTTCTTAATTCCAACAAATTTCATGATAACAACACTTATTGTAGAACGGATCCTGGGAGTACATTACATATTTACATACTATGAAAACTCGTTTTCTATGGTATGAGATCATTTGTTCGATAACAATGTTTCATTATTTTATTTATTGATATGTGTCATGTCAAAAAATAATCAATGTCTCATAATAGTGAAGGTAATATGTGTTAAAATTCCAGTAAAATGAAATATAAAAAATTATATTTATATATGACCATATGGGAAATCAAGATCTTATTACTCAAATTTTAAACCTTTAAACGTAATAAAGGTGAATTTGAGTAATCCATTAAAATCTACACCAATATATTTTGAATTTTAACATGATTGGCTACCTCGCTTTAAAATAAAAAAATAACAAAAGAGTAAAGAGAAAAGTAGTTTTCCTTTCGATTTCATAAAAATTTGTATACTTTTTTTTTTTGGAAGTGATACACTGCTTGTATTACAAGATCCTAAGATCCAACATATGATAACATAAAGCACAAAACAGCCATCAGTGATCCTTCAGCCAGCCTGGAATCTCTGCTCCTTCCCAATCATGAGGTAAAGGAGAGCTCTTCTCGCCAACCTGTGGGCAGTCAAATTTTGTGTTCTTGGAATGAAATCAACATCGCACACTACCATGTTGTCCATTACCCTTCTTGTCGCCCCCAGCGCCAGTCCATCAGGGGTATAAATATTCTCCCCCTTCTTAATAAGATTTACTGCATTCATACAGTCCGAGAGAATCTTCACCTTTCTAATGCCCCTCTCCGTACATCGCTGAATTCCTTCTTTTATCGCGAGAAGTTCCGCTGCAAGTACAGTCCCCGGCGCACGTATTCTTCTACATCCCGCCGCCTTGATCTCTCCATTCTGTGATTTGATTACATATCCCACACTATATATTCCATTCCGCTCATTCGTCGCTGCATCTGTTTCTACTCGGTAGAGATCTGCATCCTGGGGTTCCCCACCACCTGTTCTTTGTTCATGTGTCTCTCCTCGTCCCCTCCGCTTGCCTTCGTTGTCCATCTCATTTGCCTATTGGAAGTTTTTTAAAAAAGAGAGGGCCCAATTCATATTTGAGAACCACACTCCCTTTATCAAACCACCATCAACAGTTGCCTTTGCTTTCAATGCACATCTTTCTCTCCATATCCCCCACATAAGCACAGCTATTTCTTCCAGCGAAACACCACAATTGTTCTGTTGTAGCTTAGTAATCAAATTCACAGTGTCCATCCATTTGTTACTTTTAATAATCTCCCAAATTCCACACAATTTCCAAATAGATTTCACAATTGGGCATAAAAAGAGAGCATGTACCGTATGAGCTTCATTCGTTCCACACATGAAACACTTCGTCGGAATTGGTACATGGTGTTTTGCCAAGTTCGCCTTCGTTGCTATGATGTTCCACGTTGCTTTCCATAGGAAGATTCGCACCTTTGGTGGAATTTTTAGTGTCCAAATCTTTCTCCACCAGCCTTGCATTCTGTTTTCACTAGTCCCCACCCCGTCCTCCTCTCTTTCCTTCTTCATTTATTGAGCAAGTTTGTATCTCGTCTTTACAGAATATTTTCCTTTTGCATCTAGCTCCCAATACATCCTATCACGGCAGCCCTCTCCCCCACTCTCCCGTATCATTTATGAATCGGCTGACTGTGGATGCGCTGGCTATTCTTGACTTTATTCTTCCACCTTGCAAATTTGCCACCCATCTATCTTTGAAAATCTTAACCGTTCTTCCGTCTCCTATCCTCCAGAAAGCTCCTCTCTCAATCAGTTCTCTGCTCCATACGAGGGATCGCCACACGTACGAGGGATTTGAACCTACCCCTGCCTCCATTGGGTCCTCATGTTTATAGTATCTCGCCCTCAGTACTTGTGCCGCTAACGATTCTGGTTGTGAGATCAATCTCCACATTTGTTTTGCTAGGAGGGCTTTATTGAAGGCCTCCATTTGTCTAAAACCCATCCCACCCTCATCTTTCGTATCACACATGTCCCTCCATTTCTTCCAACTCAATGAATTACCATTTGCGTTTTTACCCTACCAGAATTGAGCACACATTCTCTCGATTTCTTTGCATATTGACTGAGGTATTCGGAAGCACGCCATGGCATATGTTGGGATAGCCTGCATCAAAGCTTTAATCAGTATTTCTTTGCCACCTTCCGATAACTCTTTTATTTTCCAGCTCATCCGTTTCTGTGCCACCTTATCTTTGATGTATGCGAACTGAATTCTCTTCGCCCTGAGTGAAAATGTTGGTAACCCGAGATACACCTCATGGCCTTGACTCACCCGCAAACCCAGCTCCTCCTTCAATGCCATTCTGGTCCCAAAAGCTGTGTTGGGGCTGAAGGTGATCGAAGACTTTTCGTAATTTATTAATTGGCCCGATGCTTTTTCATATTGTTGCAGGCCTCTCTTCAAATGGGCTCCTGCCTGGCCATCCGCTTGGAAGAAAAACAAGCTATCATCCGCAAACAGGAGGTGAGTTATTTGCGGTGCTTCTCTTGCCACTTTTACCCCTTTAATGTGTCTGTCCTCCGCCATTTTTCTCAACAGTCTTGAGAGGCCTTGTGTACACAAGACGAATAGAAAAGGGGACAAATGGTCCCCTTGTCGAATCCCTCTTGAGGGTTTCACGTGACCCCTAACTTCCCCATTTAACTTAAAGGAATAAGAGGCTGTAGTAATGCATTTCATTATCAGTTCTACCCACTTCATGCTGAATCCCATTTTTTCCATTATTGCCCTCAGATAAGGCCACTCGATCCGATCATATGCCTTTGACATGTCGAGCTTGAGAGCTGCATATCCTCTTGCGCTTTTTTTTGTCGTAACCAGTGCATACACTCGAAACCCACTAGCACATTGTCAGATATAAGTCTCCCTGGGGTGAAAGCACTCTGACATTCATCTATCACATTTTCCAGCACCCTTTTCAATTTGTTGCTTATTGCCTTGGCCATCACCCTATAGCATACATTCGTGAGACTGATTGGTCTATAATATTTGACGTTCTGTGGCCTGTTCATTTTTGGAATGAGTGTAACCACAGTTTGGTTCCATTCTTCCACACTCTCGCCCCTGTTAAGAATGGCAAGGATACTCGCAGAGACTTCCCTACCTATCGTTTCCCATGTTTTTTGGTAGAAGTCAGCCGACATTCCGTCCGGGCCTGGTGCCTTTAGAGGGCCCAGTTCAAAAACCGCCTCTCGTATTTCCTCTACACTAAAATCCCTATCCAAGCTTTATTTTTGTGCCTCTGAGATTCCTTCCTGGCATAGTTCTACCACCTCCCGTATATCAGATGGGGATGGATTCGATGTTTGGAAGAGTTCCGAATAGAAGTCCGTGATAATCTGTGTAATTCCCTCCGCATCTGTACACCACTCTCCTCTATCATTATTCAGTCCCCTTATACGGTTCACCTTTCTCCGTCTTTTAACTTGGTTGTGAAAGTAATTTGAGTTTCTATCCCCTTTCACCATCCAATTGTTTTTTGCTCTTTGTTGCCACCATGCTTCCTGCTGGGAGAGTAGTTTCTCCAAGCGCCTTTCGATACGCTTCATAGCCTCTCCATTCCACCCATTTCTGTCATCGTTTTGCAGATTCTCCAGCTGTGTCCTGCATCTCGAGATCTGTCTCGGGATATCTCCCATCTTTTTTCTAGCCCACTTTGAGAGCTCCGACACCATATTTGACATATTGTTCACCAGGTTTTCCCCTCTCCTATTCGCCCACAATGTGTTAACTTGTGCCCCAAAGTCAGGCTCAAGGGTCCACGAATTCTCATAATGTGCTGCTCTATTCGTGTCCTTTGGGCCCACATCCATATACGACTCAGTATCAATTTTCACCGGGCGGTGGTCGGAAGCATAAAAACCCAAGTTTGTTGTTTCAGCTTTCGGGAACAATTCCAGCCAACTTTCATTTGCTACATATCGGTCAAGCCTCTCAAAAGTGCACTCCGTTCCCTTTCTTCTGTTACACCAAGTGAAAAAAGGGTCATTTGCTTCAATATCTTATAGTCTTAATTCCTCCAAAACATCTCTGAAAGCAGCCATTTGTGCAAAAGGTCGTACTCTATCTGGGGTTCCCCCTTTCATCTCATATAATCCTAGAATTTCGTTGAAATCCCCCCTACAAGCCAAGGTCTCCCATCACTAGCATGTGATTTATAAATACTACGCATTAATTCCCAAGAAAATCTTCTTAAAGACTTGATAGGGTTGCCATAGAATCCAGTAAACCACCAACTAGCAATTTCATTCTTCATTAAACAGTCAATGTGTCCTCCTGAATAAGAGCACAAACTAACATCCACATTTTCATTTGCAAAAAGTAATAAACCACCACTACTACCAATAGCATCAACTCCCAAACAAACATTAAAATTAAAACTACATCTCCACTTCCTAGCCATTGCAACACTAGTTTTAGTTTCAGTAATAAAAAGAACATCAGGTTTATGTTCCCTTACGAGTAGCTGGATTTTTTGGAATGCTTGGCGACCTCGTAACCCCCTAACATTCCATACTATGATGATCATGGCTTAGGGCAGGCCTGGAGTTTTCCAGCGCCCACCGTATCTTCGTGTTCCCCTTGTTCCTCATCACTCTTCTCCTTTTTTCCCTCTGAAGTTTCCTCGTGCCCTTTCCCTCGGTCTCCTTTCCTGACCGTATGCATTTTTTGTTTGGTTGCGAACCCCCTTTCTGACTCTTGTGTCCGGACCCTCCTCCTTTGTGTATATTGTTCCCCTACGTCGGCGTTACTACCAGCTGCCTCTGTCGCTCCGCATTCAGACCAAATGACCCAAAAGGTTGGGTATAGTACTGCGCTGCCGGAGTTTCTTTCAAAGGGAAGTTTGGGCTTCCCACATCAAAGTTTAGGTATGGCATCTTGACCCCTAGTTTCGGAAGTGAATTTACATACGCAGTATACTGTATGTTGTTTCCAAAAGTTCGAGCATAGTCCTTCTCCGTGGTGGCCGCTTCTGGGATGATTGTGCTTTGGTTCGGAATTTCTTGGGTCTCTTCCTTCCATAGAGCTTTCTCCGCTTCCATTTGTTGTGGCTGTTTCTGTTTTTGCTTCTAGCTCGCACTACTCTTGTTCACACTATCTTGGACAGGTTGTGATGCTTTCCCTTTCAGTTTCTGTGTTTGTTTATCAGCCGCCTCCTCCATATTTTTGCAAAAGTCCAGGAATTCTTTCTCCGTAAGCCCCTTTTGTCCATCTGCTTTTAGCCACGAGGAGAATTGTGCACCTCGTCTGCCTGCTTTTTCTCCCTCCACAAACACCTCCGCACAATCCTTAGCAATATGAGTCAATCTTCCACAAATGAAACAGAAATCAGTTATTTTTTCATACCGGAATGCAATGGTGAGTCTACCATCATCTGTTCTGATAAGGGTGCCTCTGGTCAGGGGTTCATAAATGTCCATTTAGATACGCACACGAAGACATCGGCCCCATGTACCATCCTCTGGTGGCGCGTCGACCTCCAGCACCGGCCCAAGCTTTCCCCCTAAGTCCTCCCCCAACTATGCCGACATTGCGTCTAGAGGAAGTCCATGCATTTGGACCCACAAAGGGACTTCAGTGAAGTTTAGATCCATTGCTCGCTCGTTTCCCTTCAGCTTCTTCACAACGAAGGAGGATTCCCGTAGTGACCATGGTTGTCTGTAGTGAACTTTGTTGAGTTCACTCTTCTGCTCGAATTCCAGAACAAAAATTCCTTCCCCGACCTGGGATACTTTCAACGATCCTTCTAGCTTCCATATTTTCTTCATCGTCAGGCCCACATCCGTCGCTCCCATGGCTTTCTTAATCGTGAATCTGCCAGCTAGGAGGTGTCTCGGGGCTGCCATAGGTCTTTTGGGGACAGTGTATTCTGAGTATTCTGTCTTAGAGATCGTAAAATTGGACATCTGTTCATTTAGCTCGGTCGCCATTGGTGGGGTGAAGGGGCTTGTAGCTAGAGAAAGGGTATACAAGATCTGAGAAAAGGGGGACGCTTGGATGAGTGTTGAAATCGACCCTCCCAGCGCAGTTAATATAGCCATTTCGGCCGCAGAGACCACCAATCTTGGTGCAGTTAGACTTACAAGGTGGATTGTACTCAAGTGGTTTTGATATCCACCCAAAAGCAGCGACGCTTCGAAAGTTGAAAAATTCCGGCGTAGAGCCATTATTACTGTTCATGACGTGCAAACCCTAGGGGGGGGAGAGAGAGAACGAGGGTAGAGAGAGAAATTTTCATTTTTGTGGATCTTTCTTAGCATAAAAATTTGTATACTTGTAATATTTGAATATCTCATACCAATTTGCACACTTTATAAAAAGAAGAGCTACTCTTATGTGCACTCGAGTGTATATGTCAATTCTTCCTCCCTCTTTTTTTTTTTTATTTGTCTTTCTATTTTTACATTTATTTATTTTTTTACAAATATTTTTCTCAGTTATAAAAATGCAAGTAGTAATTACTTAAAAAAGTGTAACATTAGCAATAAATAAAAGTGCAAATAGTTATTATTAAAAAGTGTAACATTAATAATAAATAAAAAGTGCAACTAACAACTAATAAAAGGTGTAACATTAATAATCAACAAAAATATGTCATAATATTTTTCAACTACAATTTTATAGCAATTATCATTAATATTATATAGTCGTTTTTATCAAATTGTTCAATTAAAATAAAAAAGGGTAAAAATAAAATAAAATGGGGGACAAATTCAAACGGTATAATTCGACCTTATAAAAATGTTTATTTACTAACTAAGTTGTAGACATACTCAATAATAAATAGTTTTCTACATTTTTCAATTATAGTGACTTACATTTTTTTTAGTGATATTGTGTTGCACCTTTCAATAATAACGACTTACATTTTTCATTAATATTGTGTTGCATTTTTTAGTTATGCCTACTTGCACTTTTTAATAATAATGTGTTGCGCTTTTCAGTTATAGGTACTTACATTTTTCAGTTATAGCGACTTACACTTTTTAGTAATATTGTGTTGAACTTTTCAGTTATATTGATTTACACTTTTCAATATTTTGTTGCATTTTTCAGTTATATTGGCTTGCACTTTTAATAATATTGTGTTGCACTTTTTAGTTATATTGACTTACACTTTTCATTAATATTGTGTTGCACTTTTCAGTTATACTGACTTGCACGTTTCAAAAATATTGTGTTTCACTTTTCAGTTATACTGACTTGCACGTTTCAAAAATATTGTGTTTCACTTTTTAGTTATACTAACTTATACTTTTAGATTAAAAAAATAATAATAATTTAACACATTTATACTTAAAAATTTAAATAATGAAATTTAATTTTTTTTTTGAATTATTTATTTTTTTACTATATATAATTAATAAAATTAATTATTTAACTATTTTTGTTTTTTTTAGGCTCATAAGGTCCATTAGTGTCTGAAAATAAAATTAATTTGAAATGAGTTTTGATAGAGAAAATAAAATTAGTAATAAAAAAGTGGATAGGCGAGTTGCACCTCTAGAGGGGGATCGCATCAATCAGTTTTCTTGTGCCTTACGGGTTTACTCTCCCTTTGACTTGCGCACATGTCAGACTCCTTGATCCCTGTTTTAAAACGGGTCGAATGGGGAGCCTGCAGGCCAGCGCCGGGAGCGCGCAGTTGTCGAGGCATGCACGAGGCGCGCGCTGTCCGCCTGGATCGGGGCGACGCCGTCCAACGGGCATATCGACTGCCCGAGCTTTGAATGCCACATCGATCTGTGTTGGTCTGCGCCCCGAGTCGATCGGCAGACTAGCCTGAGCCGTTCCGCATCTCACCGAACTGACCTTGATCTTCTGAGAAGGGTTCGAGTGAGCATACCTGTCGGGACCCGAAAGATGGTGAACTATGCAAGAGCGGGGCGAAGCCAGAGGAAACTCTGGTGGAGGTCCGTAGCGATACTGACGTGCAAATCGTTCGTCTAACTTGGGTATAGGGGCGAAAGACTAATCTAACCATCTAGTAGCTGGTTCCCTCCAAACCGGATTAAGGGGCTTAGCACCTTAATCTCCACCCGAACGCTGCTTCTCGCCGCCTTGCACGAAGAACGCCTTTGAAGCTCCTCCAACTGCTGAAGAACACTCTAAAATCTTTACAGAGAATTTTAGAGCCTTGAATGCTTCTGATTCTTGATGTCAAATGAATGGAATGAGGCCCTTATTTATAAGTGTAGAACCTAGGGCTTTTATGGGCCAAATTTGATGGGCTGTAGATATTTGTGCTAAGTGGTTAGGATTTAGTTCAAATTTTGAATTACATGATGGGCTAAGAATACAATATCTGGACCCGATTTGGTTTGTTGGGCTTTAGAGGTCTGTCTTGATTTATTGGACTTTAGAGGTCCGTCATGATTTATTGAACTTTAGAGACCCGTCTTAATTTATTGGGCTTCAGAGGTCCGCCTTGATTTATTGAACTTCAGAGGCCTGTCTTGAATTTTAAATTAATTTATTGGGCTTTAGAGGCCCAAATCAATTGGAGGGACCAATAAAATTTAGGTGTCTACAAATATACCGGCGATGGGTGCCCCGCCCCACTCCCCCCAAAATTTGAAATTTATAATGAGTAGCTGTATTTTCATTAACTTGATGTGTAACAACTTACAAGACTCAAAACCTAGAAAATGCAGTCTGATTTTGTTCAATTACCCTCTTAAAATCGTTTTTGAGGTTTAATTCAAAAATGGATCAAAATTAGGGGTGGGTAAATATACCGAAATTTCGGTATACCGAACTTTTCATATTGAAAAATATCGAAATTTTCGGTATGGTAACGGTATGGAAAATGATCATATCGCGGTATTTCGATATTCGGTATGAAACGGTATATCGATATACCGAAATATCGAAACCTTAATAAAATAATAATTTTATATTATTTTTAAATTAAAATAACTTTAATTATTAAAACATAAATAAAATAAACATTAAATAATTAATTTCGGTATAAAACAATGCTTCAATATTTTCGGTATGAATTGATATACCGATATTTCGTTATAAAATGATGGTTCAATATTTTCGATATGAATCGGTATACCAATATACCGAAATTACAGTACGGTATCGGTATGAATTTTTACATATCGAAAATTTTGATATACCGAGATTACGGTATACCAAAATTTCGATACGATAACCGTATGAATTTTTTCAATATTAAAATTTTCGGTATGATAACGATATGATTCGATATGATCGGTATACCGTACCAAACCACCCATAATCAAAATCGAAGGAATTGGCCAAGATTGACGAAACGATAAAAACGGTTGAACCAAAGTTTTTGTATTTCATTAATTCATTCTGATTTAGGTTCAATTTTATTTTTTATTTTTTATTTTTAAATCATTTTTACGCCTAAAGTGTCAGACTTGAAAGCATTTTAATTTTTTTTTTTTTTTTGTCATTCTACTTCAATATTTTAATTTAAGAATTCATTATGAATTATGAAAAATGAATTTTTATTTTTACATAAGTTGTTTTGTGTTGTCTACAACTTTATTGTGTATATTTTAGGGCTAGTCTTGGGTGAGACCGTCTCACAAAATGAGATCCGTGAGACGGTCCTAATATTTTGTTGGGAATAAAATGATACATGTTTTGATTAAATACCAAAACCCCCTGAGACATGCCTAAGTCAAATTGATAGTGTTCTAAAAATGTTAGAACACATAGCATAAGGCTAGATGAGAAGCTGAAATGTTAGGCAGCTCTTAAACAATTAGATGCACAATTTGAGGGGGAACCTATGCTTTAAAGATGACCAAGAACAAGTCCCCTCAAGGCTCAAAATCTGGAACTATCACTTATGATCAAGGACACTCTATGAAACATCAAATGCTCTGATCAGGAGAGTTGTTCAGAGAAGATATCCTTATGCAAAAACAAGATTGTAAAGCTCAAAAGGACAAGTCCAATAAGATGCTCTGATCAGGAGAGTTGTCCAGAGAAGATGTCCATATGCAAGACTGGTAAAATCAAAAGACAAGCTTAATGACTCAGATCAGGAGAGTTGTCCAAAGAAGCTAGCCATATGCAAGAACAAGTTTACCTAGCTCAAAAGGACAAAGACTACTCAAAGGTTTTGATCAGGAGAGAAGCCAAATCTATGTGATAAGTGCTCTGATGCTAAAAGACCAAATATGCTGATCAGAAGAGTTGTCCAGAAAAGTTATCTCAGCATGAGTGAATCAGAATAGATGCTCTAAAGGTTGAAGGTCAACTATGCTGAAGATTTAGAGACAACCATATCCTAAAGAAATGCAATGCAACATGCTAAGACCACTGTGAAGTGAAATAAAGGGAAAGAGCCAAGTCATCTGAAGAAGAGCAAGTCAACCTTGCTGACAAGCAGGACTGCTGATAGTGATAAGAAGAGTTGTCCACTTGATAAGGAATGTTGTCCTATCATTGGATCAACCTTCAGAAGCCATGTCCAAGTCCTAACAAGAAGTCAAACATTGGGAAAAGTGCTGGAGAATGAAGACAAAGTCTTACAAGCCGTTTATTACCCAAATGAGGACATGTCACTATCAAGAATCTGTCTTCCAGTTTGAAGAACTAAAAGAAGACATTTATGGACATTGGAGGCTGCCTCTCCAACGGGCAAATCCTTCATTTGTCTATAAATACAGAAGTGTGAAGACCATTTGAAAGCATCCAACTAACCTCAACAGAATCCAACTACTCAAGTATTCTGAAGCTCATAGAACTTTTAAAAAGCTTTCAAAGACTATCTTAGTCTTCATACACTTCTTCTAAGCTGTACATCACTGTATATCCATACAAAGCTTAGAGAGATATCCTATCCTTATACCTTGATCTTCATTGTAAAGGATATCTCATTAGTTGGAACCTTACTTCAATCCTTACCCCTTTCAAGTGAGAAAGTGAGAAGGTTGTTGTAGTAGAAGTGGTAGGAGCTGACTGTTGAGAGAAGAACAGTTCAGTTCTGAGTTGAGAAGAGGGTACTAGGACTCTAGACATCCTAGGGATCAATTCACCAAGGAGTGGTGTTCTTGATCAAGTGCACCTTGGCACTATAAAACAAGTTAATTCCAAGAGAGAAGGAATTATCCTGTTAAATCAGGGAAAGTGGATGTAGGAGCTTGAGTCTCTGAACCACTATAAATCTCCTGTGTTGATTTACCTTACAAGTACTTACATTCATTCAACACTGCACACAAAACTGATCTTTCAAAGATATCTACTCAAAGACTGTGCAAAACTGATTTGGACAAGTTTCCTGAAGCTTAACTGGACTGTTTTGGATTGACAAAGTGATTTCAGAATCTTAAGGAGTCTAAACTTAAAGGGCCAACCACTATTCCGCACATATAACTCCTTTAGATAGTTATTCAACTAAGTACTCAATAGTACTTAGTAGATTGATTATCTTAGAAGAGTTAATTATCTTCAGCAGAGTTGTCCAAGACAACCTTGCTGAGCTCTGGTTTGATCAAAGTTGAAAAGAATTGCATACAAGTGTATTCCCCCCCCCCCATACACTTGTTATATACTCCTTTCAGGACCAACAAGTGGTATCAGAGCAGGGGTTCAAAGACCACTGCTTCTGAAAATCCATCTTGATTTTCAAAACTCACATATTTGGTGTGGTCACTGAACTGATCTCTATCTGAAATCCATCACTTATTGACTGACTGATTATTATTGAAATATGGCCAACAACAATGCTGTTCCTCCACCTGCTGTTCAAGGATTGGACAATATGGCCACAAATCCAGTCAACCACATTTCTCATCACAAACTGCCCATGTTTTCCATAGACAATTATGATTTCTGGAAAATTAGAATGAGGGCTCATCTTGCATCTCTTCACACTGATATGCTTAGAGTAATCACAAGAGGACCTTTTGTGTTTACTCAAACTAACCCCAGACTGACAGATGAGCAAAGAGCAGATATAAGGGAATTGATTCCCAAAGATGAGGATGACTTCACTGCTGATGAAAAGAGGAAAGATAATTTGAATTATCTTGCCATGAACACCCTCTATCAAACAATTCCAGATGCAGTTATGGGTAGAGTCTACCACTGCACCACAGCCAAAGAAATTTGGGATACCCTTGCTGAAATGTGTGAGGGCACTGAAAAGATCAAGGAGAACAAGCTCCAAGTTGCTGTGCAGAAGTTTGAACAATTTTCAATGGAGTCTGATGAGACCATTGACAAATTTGCTGGTAGATTCACTGATGTGATGAATGAGATTAACTCATTGGGCAAGGTCTACACCAAGAGAGAGGTTGGATTGAAAATCCTGAGAAGTCTCACTCAAAAGTGGGATGTCTATGCTGTAATGATGCAGAATACCAAAGATCTCTCCACCATGCCCATGCAACAAATATTCTCAGAACTCAAAGCCTATGAGTTTGACCTCAATAGAAGAAAACCTGTTGAGGAACCTTCAAATTCTACTAAGGGAGTGGCATTCAAAGCCAAAATTGCTGAACCTGAAATGCAACCCACTCCCAGATCATCAAAGACAGTCTCTAAGACTGAAATGAAGGAAGAACTAGCTTTGATGGCTAGAAGGTTTGACAAGCTCAACACAAGGTTTGGTAGATACAAGAAATTCTACCAAGACAACAAATTCAGGATAAGATACAACTCCCCTGAAGATCAGGCTGAGGACAAAAAGCCTGAAGAGAAAAGATCAGAGGACAAGTCCTCTGATAGGAGAAGATCCAGTAGAGCTGATCCTTCTTCATCTAAGAGAAGAGAAGAATCCAAGAAGGATGATGATGAAGACCTGTGCTATAATTGCAAAAAGAAAGGGCACTTTCAGTATGACTGCCCTGAATTGAGCTCTAAAGAAAGAAGAGAAAGGCAAGCTAAAAGAGACAGAAAGTTCACCAATAGAAAGGCCATGATGGCTGGTGAAGAATCTGATAGTGCTGAGAGCTTCAACTCTTCTGATGGACTATTCTCCAACAGTGAAGATGATGATGATGTTTGCAACATGGCTCTTGAGGATGATGAGGTATCCTCTACTTCTAGTTCACCATCATTCATCTCACAGAACAATAGTGAGGTCAACTTGAAGCTTTCCCTTGGAAAGTTGATGGAAGACTTCACTTTGTTACAAGAATTTCATGATAACTGTGTGAGAGAAAATGAAAGATTGGCCATTGAACTTGCCAAAAACTCTGAGGTAGTTGTTGATGTCAAGTCTACTGAGTTGTATCAACAAGTCTTGAGAGAGCTTGAGGAAGCAAATCTCAGGATAGTTGACCAACAAAAGGAGATTGATGATCAACTTCTCTCTCAGAAGAGAAAAGATTTTGAACTTAAAATTCTCAATGCCAAATTTGAAAACCTCTCACATGAATATGATATTCTTAAATCAAGTGAAGAGAGCCTAAAATTAAAGATGTCTGCTCTGAAGAAATCCTCTAGAGCAATAGAGGAAATTCAGAGTTATCAAAGACCTATGGCTCAAAGAAGTGGATTAGGTTTTGATCCATTTGAATCTTCACCTTGTCTTAGTGTTGCTTCTACAAGTAACACTAAGAAAATCTTTGTTAAATCAGTGGCACAACAAGCTGAAAATGAAATAATTCAGCCACTGAACAAAGGAAAGGGCAAATTGAATGAAATGCCTACTCAAGTGTTTCAGAAGACTCGACCCAAACCCTTGGAAAAGGTCAAGGCTCCTGAACACAAGAGGAATGTTGGTCAGCAGAGTAGACCCAATGGAAGGGCAACTCTCCTGAACAATGTTCAGAGGAGTTATCCAAGGTATAATCAGCCTAGGCCAACTCATCTGAGAAAGCCTCAGCTGAATAGACCTAAGGACAACTATCCTCAAAGGCAGAATAAAATGAGACAACCAAAACCCTCCATGCCAAAGGGTAATGGTCATAAAAAGGCCTTTCCTCAAAGATTTCATCAAGTTGCACAAAGAACTCATAAGTTCAGGAGAATTGACAACTCCCCTGAAACTTACAGAGTTAACACATTCACACATACTTTCCCAAAGGCATTTAAGGGAAAGACAGTGTATGTTGATGCACAAGGAAATCAACTTAGCCACCTTGAATCAATCAGGGTTATTAGGCAAGTTTGGGTTCCCAAAGGTACATCTAACCTCTCAGGACCCAAAACTCAAAGGGTACCTAAACCTATCTAAATGCAGGTACCATTGGGCCACAAGAAGAGGAACATGAACAAAAAGACAGCATGGTACCTTGACAGTGGATGCTCAAGGCACATGACTGGAAATAAGGAACTCCTCACTGACTTCATTGAAAAAGAAGGCCCAAATGTCACCTTTGGAGACAGCTCACAAGCAACAACAAAAGGTTATGGTACTTTGATGATTGGTAACATCAAAGTAACCAATGTATCTTATGTAGCTGGTCTCAAATATAATCTCCTAAGTATCAGTCAATTCTGTGATAAAGATTTTAATGTTGAGTTCTCAAGTGGAAAATGTCTAATCAAAGATAAGACTCAACAAATTCTATTGACTGGAACTAGGAAAGGAAATGTGTATTTTGCAGACTGGGACAAGTCTACTGATGCTGCATGTTTTATTGCTAAAAGTTCTAGTGAACAAAGTTGGTTATGGCACAAGAGGCTAAACCACCTGAACTTCAAATCTATGAATAAACTTGCTAGAAATGCATTAGTTAAAGGACTGCCTAATGAGGTTTTCATTAAAGAACATGTGTGTAAGCCATGTCAAGAAGGAAAACAGATTAAAGCCTCATTCAAAGGTAAACCAGTCATCTCCACTGAAAGGGTACTTGAACTTCTACATATGGATTTGTTTGGACCAATTACCCCTTCAAGCATAAATGGTAGAAAATACACATTGGTTGTAGTAGATGACTTCTCTAGGTTCACATGGGTAGTATTTCTCCTTAATAAGAAGGAAACTCAAGTCAAACTGCCTGAACTTCTTAAGAGATTGTCAAATGAGAAAAGCCTTAACATTATCAAGATAAGATCTGATAAAGGCACAGAGTTCATTAACTCATACATCAATGAGTATTGTACATCTAATGGAATAGCTCATGAAACCTCAGCAGCTAGAACTCCCCAACAGAATGGAGTTGCAGAAAGAAGAAATATAACTTTAAAAGAAGCTGCTAGAACTCTAATTGCTGATTCAAAATTACCTAAGAGGTTTTGGGCTGAAGCTATAAACACTGCATGCCATACTCAAAATAGATGTTTGATTATTAAGGGGCAAGGCAAAACCCCCTACGAACTCTGGAAAGGAAGAATGCCTAAAGTGTCATATTTTAATATATTTGGTTGTAAATGTTTCATTCACAATAATGGGAAAGAACAATTGAAAGCTTTTGACAGCAAAGTTGATGAGGGAGTATTTCTTGGATACTCTCAAATCAGTAGAGCTTTCAGAGTCTACAACAAGAAAACCCTTATTGTGGAAGAAACCCCTCATGTTGTGTTTGATGAATCTATATTTGAGATCAGGAATGATCACTTGGAACCTGAAGAAATCACACAGAGGACAACCAGATTAAGCCTAAAAGACAAAGACACTGAATTCATAGATGTTGTTCAAGCAAATTTACCTGAAAAGCTCACATTGGACAACAACCCTGAAGGCAACCTTCCTGAGACAAACCTCACTGATGGAAATGGTGAACTGAATGATCCAATCCCAGTTCACATCCAGGTAACAACTACCAATGAAGAAGAGTTCCTGCTGAGGTAGTTAATGGGTCAAATAATCAAGGGGGAACTCAAAATGTTGAAAATGCCAATATCCCTGACATTGAGGACAACACCCCTGATTATGATCCTGAATTAGACCCTGCATTAAATTATCCTGAATTCTATGATCAAAATGACTCACCTTCAGTAGAGGACAACTCTACTGAAGAGATCAGAAAAAGAAGGACTTGGTTATCTGACCATCCTGCTGATCTAATACTTGGTGATCCAAGTATTGGAGTCAAAACTAGAAGATTTCATGGTGAAAGTGCTCTATTTTGTTGTTTCTTATCAGAACAAGAACCAAGTGACATTGAGGAAGCTCTTCAAGATGCAAATTGGATCACAGCCATGCAGGAAGAACTCAACCAATTCACCAGAAATGAAGTATGGGAGCTGGTTGATAGACCTTCACATCAAGATGTTATTGGAACCAAGTGGGTATTCAAGAACAAAAAGAATGAGAATGATGTGATTGTCAGAAACAAAGCAAGACTAGTGGCAAAAGGCTACTGCCAACATGAAGGCATTGACTATGATGAGACATTTGCACCTGTGGCAAGGCTGGAAGCAATAAGACTCTTCCTAGCCTATGCAGCCCACAAGAGGTTCAAAGTGTACCAAATGGATGTCAAGAGTGCCTTTCTAAATGGAGTTTTGAAAGAAGAAGTTTATGTGGAGCAACCACCAGGTTTTGAAGTTGGAAACCAAGTTTACAGACTGAAGAAAGCTCTATATGGACTCAAGCAAGCCCCTAGGGCTTGGTATGACACACTGTCACAATTCCTCTTGGATCATGGATTCACCAAGGGAACTGTGGACAGAACTCTCTTCAGAATCTCTGAAGGAGAGGACATCTTGCTTGTCCAAATTTATGTAGATGACATAATTTTTGGATCCCCTAATGAGAAGCTGTGTGAGAAATTCTCCAAGCTCATGCAAAGCAAGTTTGAGATGTCCATGATGGGGTTGATGAACTTCTTTTTAGGTCTACAAGTCAAGCAAACAAAAGAAGGAATCTTCATCAACCAAGCTAAGTACACCAGAGAAATGATCAAGAAATATGGGTGTACATCAAGCAAGCCAGTAAGGATTCCAATGAATGCTAATTGGAAGATGGATCCTGATGAAAGTGGTGTTCCAACCAACTCCACTGAGTATAGAGGAATCATTGGATCACTCCTCTATCTCACTGCCAGCAGACCTGACATCACCTTTGCAGTAGGTGTTTGTGCAAGGTTTCAAGCAAATCCTAAGAAAAGCCACCTTGAGGCTGCAAAGAGGATCTTGAGGTATCTTAAAGGCACTGAGAATCTAGGTCTTTGGTACCCTGCTGATGATAACATTGAGCTAACTGGCTACTCAGATGCTGATTATGGAGGATGTAGGATTGACAGAAAGTCCACCTCAGGGACTTGTCAATTCTTGGGCAACAAACTCATATCTTGGTTCTCCAAGAAACAGAATACAGTGGCCACCTCCACCACTGAAGCTGAATATGTTGCTGCTGGAAGTTGTTGTGCTCAAATTCTTTGGCTAAGACAACAACTCAGAGACTACAAAGTCAACTCTACTGAAGTGCCAATTTTCTGTGATAACAATAGTGCCATTGCTATATCACAAAATCCTGTCTTGCACACAAGATGCAAACATGTGGACATCAAGCATCACTTCATTAGAGATCATGTGGAGAAGAAGGATATCAAGTTGGTGAAAATTCACACAGACCATCAAAAAGCTGATATACTAACTAAACCACTTGCAGAGGCAAGGTTCCTGGAATTATCAGCAGAGTTGGGTCTTCTTGATCCAGGGAAGTTGGACAAATGAGTCCAAAGAAGTTCATTGACTAAGGGGGAAATAAAATCAAACTTCAGCAGACTTGGTCAAGTCTACTGAAACTCAGAAAAGATGACATTACCTCTTCAGGACACTTGTCCATTGAAATTCAGGACACTTGTCCACAGCCTTTCAGGACACTTGTCCATGTAGGGTCAGATAAGTTGTCCTAACTATCAAAACCAAATTTTGGTATGATAAGCACCTATTTTTGGTGATCAATGCCTATTTCGAAATCTGTCCCATTGAAATACAGTTTTCACCTTTCTGGGATTTAATTTGTCTCCCACTCAAAAGGTCACTTTCCATGCATTAAATGCTAAGATTTAACTCTTGTTTGCATTAAACTTTTTGAGACATGATCTATCTCGAAAAACCCCCAGCCTTAAACAACATTAAAAAAACTACCCACGTTTTGAATAAAACAGTTCTTTCACTGTTACATTGGTTTTTGACCATTGGATCAAAAATGGACAACTCCCCTGAAATCAATCCTAGCCGTCCATTTTGGATTTCCATTTTTGCTCACCTTTGAATTGCATCAAGACCTTACCAACTCATTGACAAACATTCTTTTTAGAATATTCACAAGTCTTAAGATCCCCACAAACACTTCTTCCCCAAGTATTCGAAACCCTAGCTCAAATTTTCTTCAAACTCTTTCAAAGCTTTCTCTGCAAATTTCAATGGCCCCCAAAGTTAAACCAGAGATGCTTGTTGATTTCTCCAACAAGGCTCTAGACCTTGACTTTGGCTACCTAAGCAACAGAAACAACCTTCATTTTGAGCCCATAGTATCCTTTGAGAGTGAGGATCCTGAGATTAAACCAACTCTAAGATGGCTGAGAAGAGCTGGTTTGCAAAAGTTCATGGAGGAAAGACCAAGTTCATGCTTGGAAGGTTACATGGCTGAATTCTTTGCCTTCCTTAAATGGAGAGGTCAACCGGCAGATGGTGAAGTGTCCACAAGGTTGTCATATACTGCAGAAGGAGAGGAAGAAGAGAGATTCCACAGAGTAAAATTCTCCTCAGAAGATCTGGATGGAGCCTTTGGATTGCCTAATGAGGGAAGGAATCCAGAAGTTTATGGCACTGGCCATGAAGATGAAATAGCTCAAGAATGGCTATTAGTTCCAGGCCCCATCTCTTCAACACAGAACAAGAAGACTCTCAAGCCAGAGTTTCTCAATCTCTTTGAGGTGGTTGCTAAGAGCCTCTTAAGCAACACTGGAAGCTTAGAGCAGGTCAGCCATCCAAGAATCAGAATCATGGCTGCCATTATTGATGCCAGTGACAAGGGCATCAAGTTTGATTGGAGGACCTTCATCATGTCTGAGATGATGAAGGAAAAGGCAAAATTCAAGGTGAAAACCCACAACAAGGTTGTGCTAGAAGGGAAAATCAAGTATTGCACCAGGGCAAGCTTGTTGATTGAGAGGTTTTCCCACTATTCTCAAATGCAGACCTTTGCAAAACCCCTCCCAGCTCAAAAGATCTTGTTCAGAAAGCTTAGCAAGAAAACTGAACAAAGAAGGATGCTCATGGCCAAACCTGCTGAAGAACAGGAGGAAGAGAAGCCTAAGATGAAAAAGAGAACAAAGGCCAGGGCTATCAAAACAAGGAAAATGTCTAAATTGTCCTCAAGAGAAGCCTCAGGAGCATCAGCTGAAGTTGATGCAGTGGCAGAAGAGGGAGTGAGTGTGCCTTCTGACCACTCAGAAGAGTTGAGGAGGAAGTACAATGAGACTAGGCAAAAGAAGAAGGGTGATAAGAGAATCAGGGTAGATGTCCCTGAAAAGGAAGGAAGTGGAAGCAGTAGGGCCAGCAAGAGAAGGGCCAAACCTACTGAGAAGGTGTTGGAGCTGCAAGAAGAAAAGTCTCTTCAATTGGCTCTAAGGGAGAGCAGAGCTGAAAGCAGGACCAAATCCATGTCAAGGACTAATTCATCTGGCTCTGGAACTCCAGAATCCAAAGTCCCTGAAGTTCAACCTATAGAGGCCAACATCCCTGAAGCTCAGTACCTTGAGCCCAACTCCCCTGAAACCCATGTTACCCCTTCCAACCAACCCATTAACCCTGTAAATCTCACTAAGAGATATTCTCCTGAAGGGAATGTGCAAAGAAGTGGCATAGATGTGCTTGCAGACTTAGCTGTAGATGAGACAAGACTCCTGTCTCCCCTTGACTCATCCATGCTCAATTATTCAAAGCTCTTAGAACATGCACTCAATGAGCCAACCCCCCTAAGTAAAGCCCCTTCAGATTCATTTCTCTCTAAAGCAACTGAAGTACCTTCATTTGAGCCTAACCCTTCTGAAGCCAACATCCCTGAACTTAACCTGCCTGAAGCCACTCTAGGAGAACCCAGAGCCAACTCCCCTATAACCCAAAGTCCCCATTCAAGTGGAGATGAGGAGGAGTATACTTATGAAAGTATGCTCAGAGGAGGAGCAAAGGCTACTGTGGACAGTTTGTATCCACAACTTGCTGAATTTCCAAGAATTCAGAAAACCTTTCATGATCTAAGGATGCTTGTTGATGTAAAAGACAAGTCTATGATGGAGATATCACAAGTCATCCAAGATAAGGGTGCAAACTGGTGGCAAATAGAGGAGAACAGATTGCTACACTTTACTGGAGTTTCAAAGACAAGATTTCTCATTGATGAGGAGATTTTTGCAAAGCTAGTAGCTGATAAGATTGAGGAGGAGAAAGAAAGAAAAGCCAAGGGAATCAAACACCCTGACAGTAGCTCCAATGATGATGATTCCCCTGATGATCCATCAGATCCTTCAAACCCCAACCCTCCTGAAACCCCTCAAGCCAACCTCCCTGAACCCTCTCAACCTAAGTCTTTTGTAGCAGATAGACTTTCCAACCCCCCTAGAACCTACCATAGGAAAGGCTCTGTGTCATCAGAGGTGTTGACCAAGGGTGGTAACACAACCAAAGACACATCTGCCAATGAAGGTTCTTCTGAACCCAAGGCACAGCCGGAAGATGTTGAGGTTCCTATATTAGAGGCTAGTTTGATTAAGGCCTATTCAGTGTCAGAGGAGTTGGACACTGATCAGCCCTTAATCATTCAGGATGACTCAGTGGCTGCTGAGATAAGCACTGTGATCTCCTCACAACTGCCATCTTTGAACCTTGTTGAAGGTGAAGATGTTGCAGGTTTAAGAGAAGGAGTTGAAAAGGAGAGGATAGTTGAAAAATCAGAGGGTGTTGTGGATGAAAGAGAGGTAGTCATCACTAAGATTGTGAGTGTACCACCATATGAGGGTGGAATAAGTGAGGAAGGACAGGTTATTCTTGAAGTCAAATCTGAACTTCAAGAATCCCTTGATGAAAGGAGGCCTGATTCCTTGAGTGAGAACATTATTAAAGAAGGGAGAAAAGAACAAGTTGAAAATGAGAAGAAGACTGCTGATGTATCAGAGTCTTATACAAAAGAAACTGAGGGAGATGAGTGCTTATTTCCTAACTTGTTTGATCTGTCTAATATTGCAGGTATCTCTCTTGACCAAATTTTTGCAGAAGAGTTCTTAACAGATGCACCTATCCAAGTAGGCACAGGCTCAGCTCAAGCCTTACTTGGGATGCAATCAGAGAAGTTGGACTCCTTGGCTCATCAAGTTCAATCTGCTCATGCTGAAACTTCAGGAGCATTGAATGAGCAAGGCAGGACTCTAGCATCTGTGGAGATGAGGCTCACTGGCTCTGAAGATGTTGTGCTACCAACCCTTGAAGCAAGGATCAGTGGTGTGGAATCTGGTCTTCAAACCATTTCCACTGAAGTTCAAAATGCCAAATCAACCATGGAAGCCATCTCAGAGGAGGTCAAGAAAGAGCAAAAGCTGCTGAGAGACAATCACAATGCCAATGTCAAAGCTCTCAGGCTCACTGTCAAGCAAGCTCTTGGAAAGAAGACAGCACTACAAAAGAAAAGAGCTGAAGAGCAAAGGGTAGCTATGGTAAAAGCAGCCTCTGAAAAGTTTTCTCAAGAGGTATTGGCCAACATTGCTGAAGGTGCAGTGGCCAACCTCACTGAGCTTCTTAAAGCCCAACTGGTTGCATCTCTTAAAGCAACCTTGGAGGAGGTTGTCCAACAAAAGATGAAGCCTGTTCTAGCTTTTCTTAGCTTGAGCAGTGATAGAATGCAAAATATACATGATGAAAATGTATATTTGTTGGAAGAGATGAAGTCCCTAAACCAGGCCCAATCCCTGATGGCCTCAACAATGAGTGACCTCAAGCCCCAGTGTTTTGATGCTACCAAAAAGGGGGAAAGGGAAAGAGCTAGAGCAAAAGGTGCCTTGGTGATTGGAAGCCCAGTCAAAGGAAAAGACAAAGCTGCTGAAGGAAAAGGAAAAGAGCCTGAAGTGCTAAACTTGGAAGAATTGGATGAAGAAGAGCAATTAGCACTTGCATTAAAGAACTCTATGGCCTCAGCTCAAGAAGAAAGGATGAGGTTACAGCAGAGACCAGGTGGTGAAATGTCTGGTATGGACAAAGGTGATGAAGGTGTCCAAACTAGAGGAAAGATCAAGAGGGCAAAAGGAAAGAAAAGACAAGTTGAAACATTCACTGACTTTCCTAGCAGCCTTGATCTCCCACCTGAATTCAGAATTGATGAGGATGAGCCTACATCCAAGAAAGCCAAAACTGCTGAAGAGCCCAAAGCTGCTGAAAATGACAAGTCTTCTGAATCTGACAAAAGTGCTGAAGGTCCCAAGTCCACTGAAGACATTGAAGAGTTATTTGCTGAAGGATTTGGACCTAAACCCAAAAAGAAGACTGTCCTAGCCCATGATCCATCAAAGCTGTTTCATGAAGGGTATGGCAAAGACCCTGAAACACAACAGAAACTGGCCATGATGAGGGCCCAAGAGAAAATGGACTTGATGGAAGAAGCTAACAGAGCAAGAGATGAGAGAAGAGCAAACTTTCAGAAACCAAGAAGGAGGAGAGCAACTTACAGCAAGATGAAGCCTCAGCTTCTAATCCCAATGGACACCAAATATCCACACTTGGATAGATGGGTGCCAATTCAACTGAATGATACATGGGAAGAGGCAAAAAGGGAGTTTGTCTATGACTATTATGTCATTGACAGATGGAATGGAGGAGATGCAAACTCTGCCTTCACTGAGTTCATGCTAGAATACTACAGAGAATTGTATCAACAACTACTTGCAGCTGCTGACATTGCAAGAATTGAACTCAATGCTCCCAAGCCTATCATCTATATGCCTCCAAAGCTTGAAGGATGGATTGACCAAGCAAGGATCCTAAGGGAGTTCACAGAAATTCTGAAGCTGAACAAGATGACCCTTGGACCTAAAGGAACCAACCAGGAAGCCATGGCACTCAAGAGGAGAGTGTGGGCACAATATGGGATACTGCCACCTCCTGAGAATGATCTTTGAATGGCTAAGTCTTCTGACTTTTTTCTGGGTGAAAAATTATCTTATCTGAAGATATTTTTGCTATGTGGTCAAATCTGCTGAAATTGGACAAGCCTGCTGATATGTGCATTGACATGCTGTTTGCTCTGATATGGTTTAGAATGATCTGATAGAAGAATTGATGCATTCTACTTTAATATCTGGAATATCTTGTATTAGTTAGATCTAGGTGTTAAAGCTCTGATACCTGAAATAGTCTATTTTGCTCTGATCTTATGTTCAGTATGTATATCTTGATTTGTAATGATTCCATGCTCTGATAAGTTATCTCCAACAATCAACATGCTTGTAATGATTTTATTTATGAATGATAATTGAATCACTTTTGAATCAAGATACATTCTTAACAAGAAATCTCTCTATGCCTATCTGTGAAACCTACTTGCAACAAAAAAAAAAAAAAAAACAGTGAATACACTAACACATTATCTTTTCAGGAATATTGACCTTAGTCATATCTACTGAAGACATATGTAATAGGTGTAGACAAGTCACTTTTGCATAGAATATGTAGGTTTTGGCATCATCAAAAAGGGGGAAATTGTTGGGAATAAAATGATACATGTTTTGATTAAATACCAAAACCCCCTGAGACATGCCTAAGTCAAATTGATAGTGTTCTAAAAATGTTAGAACACATAGCATAAGGCTAGATGAGAAGCTGAAATGTTAGGCAGCTCTTAAACAATTAGATGCACAATTTGAGGGGGAACCTATGCTTTAAAGATGACCAAGAACAAGTCCCCTCAAGGCTCAAAATCTGGAACTATCACTTATGATCAAGGACACTCTATGAAACATCAAATGCTCTGATCAGGAGAGTTGTTCAGAGAAGATATCCTTATGCAAAAACAAGATTGTAAAGCTCAAAAGGACAAGTCCAATAAGATGCTCTGATCAGGAGAGTTGTCCAGAGAAGATGTCCATATGCAAGACTGGTAAAATCAAAAGGCAAGCTTAATGACTCTGATCAGGAGAGTTGTCCAAAGAAGCTAGCCATATGCAAGAACAAGTTTACCTAGCTCAAAAGGACAAAGACTACTCAAAGGTTTTGATCAGGAGAGAAGCCAAATCTATGTGATAAGTGCTCTGATGCTAAAAGACCAAATATGCTGATCAGAAGAGTTGTCCAGAAAAGTTATCTCAGCATGAGTGAATCAGAACAGATGCTCTAAAGGTTGAAGGTCAACTATGCTGAAGATTTAGAGACAACCATATCCTAAAGAAATGCATTGCAACATGCTAAGACCACTGTGAAGTGAAATAAAGGGAAAGAGCCAAGTCATCTGAAGAAGAGCAAGTCAACCTTGCTAACAAGCAGGACTGCTGATAGTGATAAGAAGAGTTGTCCACTTGATAAGGAATGTTGTCCTATCATTGGATCAACCTTCAGAAGCCATGTCCAAGTCCTAACAAGAAGTCAAACATTGGGAAAAGTGCTGGAGAATGAAGACAAAGTCTTACAAGCCGTTTATTACCCAAATGAGGACATGTCACTATCAAGAATCTGTCTTCCAGTTTGAAGAACTAAAAGAAGACATTTATGGACATTGGAGGCTGCCTCTCCAACGGGCAAATCCTTCATTTGTCTATAAATACAGAAGTGTGAAGACCATTTGAAAGCATCCAACTAACCTCAACAGAATCCAACTACTCAAGTATTCTGAAGCTCATAGAACTTTTAAAAAGCTTTCAAAGACTATCTTAGTCTTCATACACTTCTTCTAAGCTGTACATCACTGTATATCCATACAAAGCTTAGAGAGATATCCTATCCTTATACCTTGATCTTCATTGTAAAGGATATCTCATTAGTTGGAACCTTACTTCAATCCTTACCCCTTTCAAGTGAGAAAGTGAGAAGGTTGTTGTAGTAGAAGTGGTAGGAGCTGACTGTTGAGAGAAGAACAGTTCAGTTCTGAGTTGAGAAGAGGGTACTAGGACTCTAGACATCCTAGGGATCAATTCACCAAGGAGTGGTGTTCTTGATCAAGTGCACCTTGGCACTATAAAACAAGTTAATTCCAAGAGAGAAGGAATTATCCTGTTAAATCAGGGAAAGTGGATGTAGGAGCTTGAGTCTCTGAACCACTATAAATCTCCTGTGTTGATTTACCTTACAAGTACTTACATTCATTCAACACTGCACACAAAACTGATCTTTCAAAGATATCTACTCAAAGACTGTGCAAAACTGATTTGGACAAGTTTCCTGAAGCTTAACTGGACTGTTTTGGATTGACAAAGTGATTTCAGAATCTTAAGGAGTCTAAACTTAAAGGGCCAACCACTATTCCGCACATATAACTCCTTTAGATAGTTATTCAACTAAGTACTCAATAGTACTTAGTAGATTGATTATCTTAGAAGAGTTAATTATCTTCAGCAGAGTTGTCCAAGACAACCTTGCTGAGCTCTGGTTTGATCAAAGTTGAAAAGAATTGCATACAAGTGTATTCCCCCCCCCCCATACACTTGTTATATACTCCTTTCAGGACCAACAAGTGGTATCAGAGCAGGGGTTCAAAGACCACTGCTTCTGAAAATCCATCTTGATTTTCAAAACTCACATATTTGGTGTGGTCACTGAACTGATCTCTATCTGAAATCCATCACTTATTGACTGACTGATTATTATTGAAATATGGCCAACAACAATGCTGTTCCTCCACCTGCTGTTCAAGGATTGGACAATATGGCCACAAATCCAGTCAACCACATTTCTCATCACAAACTGCCCATGTTTTCCATAGACAATTATGATTTCTGGAAAATTAGAATGAGGGCTCATCTTGCATCTCTTCACACTGATATGCTTAGAGTAATCACAAGAGGACCTTTTGTGTTTACTCAAACTAACCCCAGACTGACAGATGAGCAAAGAGCAGATATAAGGGAATTGATTCCCAAAGATGAGGATGACTTCACTGCTGATGAAAAGAGGAAAGATAATTTGAATTATCTTGCCATGAACACCCTCTATCAAACAATTCCAGATGCAGTTATGGGTAGAGTCTACCACTGCACCACAGCCAAAGAAATTTGGGATACCCTTGCTGAAATGTGTGAGGGCACTGAAAAGATCAAGGAGAACAAGCTCCAAGTTGCTGTGCAGAAGTTTGAACAATTTTCAATGGAGTCTGATGAGACCATTGACAAATTTGCTGGTAGATTCACTGATGTGATGAATGAGATTAACTCATTGGGCAAGGTCTACACCAAGAGAGAGGTTGGATTGAAAATCCTGAGAAGTCTCACTCAAAAGTGGGATGTCTATGCTGTAATGATGCAGAATACCAAAGATCTCTCCACCATGCCCATGCAACAAATATTCTCAGAACTCAAAGCCTATGAGTTTGACCTCAATAGAAGAAAACCTGTTGAGGAACCTTCAAATTCTACTAAGGGAGTGGCATTCAAAGCCAAAATTGCTGAACCTGAAATGCAACCCACTCCCAGATCATCAAAGACAGTCTCTAAGACTGAAATGAAGGAAGAACTAGCTTTGATGGCTAGAAGGTTTGACAAGCTCAACACAAGGTTTGGTAGATACAAGAAATTCTACCAAGACAACAAATTCAGGATAAGATACAACTCCCCTGAAGATCAGGCTGAGGACAAAAAGCCTGAAGAGAAAAGATCAGAGGACAAGTCCTCTGATAGGAGAAGATCCAGTAGAGCTGATCCTTCTTCATCTAAGAGAAGAGAAGAATCCAAGAAGGATGATGATGAAGACCTGTGCTATAATTGCAAAAAGAAAGGGCACTTTCAGTATGACTGCCCTGAATTGAGCTCTAAAGAAAGAAGAGAAAGGCAAGCTAAAAGAGACAGAAAGTTCACCAATAGAAAGGCCATGATGGCTGGTGAAGAATCTGATAGTGCTGAGAGCTTCAACTCTTCTGATGGACTATTCTCCAACAGTGAAGATGATGATGATGTTTGCAACATGGCTCTTGAGGATGATGAGGTATCCTCTACTTCTAGTTCACCATCATTCATCTCACAGAACAATAGTGAGGTCAACTTGAAGCTTTCCCTTGGAAAGTTGATGGAAGACTTCACTTTGTTACAAGAATTTCATGATAACTGTGTGAGAGAAAATGAAAGATTGGCCATTGAACTTGCCAAAAACTCTGAGGTAGTTGTTGATGTCAAGTCTACTGAGTTGTATCAACAAGTCTTGAGAGAGCTTGAGGAAGCAAATCTCAGGATAGTTGACCAACAAAAGGAGATTGATGATCAACTTCTCTCTCAGAAGAGAAAAGATTTTGAACTTAAAATTCTCAATGCCAAATTTGAAAACCTCTCACATGAATATGATATTCTTAAATCAAGTGAAGAGAGCCTAAAATTAAAGATGTCTGCTCTGAAGAAATCCTCTAGAGCAATAGAGGAAATTCAGAGTTATCAAAGACCTATGGCTCAAAGAAGTGGATTAGGTTTTGATCCATTTGAATCTTCACCTTGTCTTAGTGTTGCTTCTACAAGTAACACTAAGAAAATCTTTGTTAAATCAGTGGCACAACAAGCTGAAAATGAAATAATTCAGCCACTGAACAAAGGAAAGGGCAAATTGAATGAAATGCCTACTCAAGTGTTTCAGAAGACTCGACCCAAACCCTTGGAAAAGGTCAAGGCTCCTGAACACAAGAGGAATGTTGGTCAGCAGAGTAGACCCAATGGAAGGGCAACTCTCCTGAACAATGTTCAGAGGAGTTATCCAAGGTATAATCAGCCTAGGCCAACTCATCTGAGAAAGCCTCAGCTGAATAGACCTAAGGACAACTATCCTCAAAGGCAGAATAAAATGAGACAACCAAAACCCTCCATGCCAAAGGGTAATGGTCATAAAAAGGCCTTTCCTCAAAGATTTCATCAAGTTGCACAAAGAACTCATAAGTTCAAGAGAATTGACAACTCCCCTGAAACTTACAGAGTTAACACATTCACACATACTTTCCCAAAGGCATTTAAGGGAAAGACAGTGTATGTTGATGCACAAGGAAATCAACTTAGCCACCTTGAATCAATCAGGGTTATTAGGCAAGTTTGGGTTCCCAAAGGTACAGCTAACCTCTCAGGACCCAAAACTCAAAGGGTACCTAAACCTATCTAAATGCAGGTACCATTGGGCCACAAGAAGAGGAACATGAACAAAAAGACAGCATGGTACCTTGACAGTGGATGCTCAAGGCACATGACTGGAAATAAGGAACTCCTCACTGACTTCATTGAAAAAGAAGGCCCAAATGTCACCTTTGGAGACAGCTCACAAGCAACAACAAAAGGTTATGGTACTTTGATGATTGGTAACATCAAAGTAACCAATGTATCTTATGTAGCTGGTCTCAAATATAATCTCCTAAGTATCAGTCAATTCTGTGATAAAGATTTTAATGTTGAGTTCTCAAGTGGAAAATGTCTAATCAAAGATAAGACTCAACAAATTCTATTGACTGGAACTAGGAAAGGAAATGTGTATTTTGCAGACTGGGACAAGTCTACTGATGCTGCATGTTTTATTGCTAAAAGTTCTAGTGAACAAAGTTGGTTATGGCACAAGAGGCTAAACCACCTGAACTTCAAATCTATGAATAAACTTGCTAGAAATGCATTAGTTAAAGGACTGCCTAATGAGGTTTTCATTAAAGAACATGTGTGTAAGCCATGTCAAGAAGGAAAACAGATTAAAGCCTCATTCAAAGGTAAACCAGTCATCTCCACTGAAAGGGTACTTGAACTTCTACATATGGATTTGTTTGGACCAATTACCCCTTCAAGCATAAATGGTAGAAAATACACATTGGTTGTAGTAGATGACTTCTCTAGGTTCACATGGGTAGTATTTCTCCTTAATGAGAAGGAAACTCAAGTCAAACTGCCTGAACTTCTTAAGAGATTGTCAAATGAGAAAAGCCTTAACATTATCAAGATAAGATCTGATAAAGGCACAGAGTTCATTAACTCATACATCAATGAGTATTGTACATCTAATGGAATAGCTCATGAAACCTCAGCAGCTAGAACTCCCCAACAGAATGGAGTTGCAGAAAGAAGAAATAGAACTTTAAAAGAAGCTGCTAGAACTCTAATTGCTGATTCAAAATTACCTAAGAGGTTTTGGGCTGAAGCTATAAACACTGCATGCCATACTCAAAATAGATGTTTGATTATTAAGGGGCAAGGCAAAACCCCCTATGAACTCTGGAAAGGAAGAATGCCTAAAGTGTCATATTTTCATATATTTGGTTGTAAATGTTTCATTCACAATAATGGGAAAGAACAATTGAAAGCTTTTGACAGCAAAGCTGATGAGGGAGTATTCCTTGGATACTCTCAAATCAGTAGAGCTTTCAGAGTCTACAACAAGAAAACCCTTATTGTGGAAGAAACCCCTCATGTTGTGTTTGATGAATCTATATTTGAGATCAGGAATGATCACTTGGAACCTGAAGAAATCACACAGAGGACAACCAGATTAAGCCTAAAAGACAAAGACACTGAATTCATAGATGTTGTTCAAGCAAATTTACCTGAAAAGCTCACATTGGACAACAACCCTGAAGGCAACCTTCCTGAGACAAACCTCACTGATGGAAATGGTGAACTGAATGATCCAATCCCAGTTCACATCCAGGTAACAACTACCAATGAAGAAGCAGTTCCTGCTGAGGTAGTTAATGGGTCAAATAATCAAGGGGGAACTCAAAATGTTGAAAATGCCAATGTCCCTGACATTGAGGACAACACCCCTGATTATGATCCTGAATTAGACCCTGCATTAAATTATCCTGAATTCTATGATCAAAATGACTCACCTTCAGTAGAGGACAACTCTACTGAAGAGATCGGAAAAAGAAGGACTTGGTTATCTGACCATCCTGCTGATCTAATACTTGGTGATCCAAAATGAAATTCGAAATGAAATTTCTAAGACACTTATACCCTTTTATTAATTTGAATAAATTCGAAATAATTAATTCAAATAATTAAGTCAACTAAATCTTCTAATCATCTATTAACAGATCATCTCGAAAACAGCAAGATTTAAGCAACTTTCAAAATTTAAAATTTTTCCTAAAAAGTAGATATCTCCATTATTTCATTTCATTTGGTTCAGCTTTGAGATTTTGACATATGAAAGATTAACACAACATAAATGAAAAAAAACATATGGTTATGCAACAATAAATGAATATGATAATGCGTATTATAGTGCATATTACAAAATCTATGGTATTATAGTGCATATAGACAATGTTCCATGCATTTGTGTATGAATATGTATATTGAAGTGCAATCTAATAATATGTATATTGAAGTACATATGAATGGAGAAAATTCTCTTAACTTTTTCAAAACAAGCAATGACGTTCCATCTTTTCCAACGGCAGCGGCGGCGGCGTATTTCATTTCCGCCACCCGCCGCCTAATCTCTTTCCCTGTCTTCGACTCCATCAACTCTCATCGCGAGCAACTGCTACAGTAGATCACCAAAACAAAGCATCGCCTAACAAAATTTTACTGGACAAATAAAAAGAAATGAACAAAATTTTAAATATACAATTGATGGATTGATAAAAAATCAAAAAGTATAATGCAGTCTAGAAATATAAATCGAGAATACACCAGAATATGACAATGAAAACTACGACGGAATTGATAATATGAAAAGGAAAGGATTAATAATCAAGAAATTAAAATGAAGATACGTACAATGCAGTTGAATTGGATTTTAATGAATATTGAATTTCCAATTTTTTACTTCAGTTTTGATCGAATCTGCAGAAACTTTTCGAAATCAAATTTTGGAAATTCAAAATATATAAAGGGGTTGGTCTGCTATGGACTCGAGTGCATGTTGTGCACCCTAGTCCATGTTGCATTTTTCAGTTTTACTGACTTACACTTTTTGGTAAATGGTGTTGCACTTTTTAATTATTAAAAACTATATAATAATATTTTTAGTCATATTGACTTACACTTTTTAGTAATATTGTGTTGTACTTTTCAGTTTAATAACATACACTTTTCTTTAGACTAGGGTGCACAACATGCACTCGAGTGCATACTAGACTTTACCTTAAAAAGTCTCCGACTTTCCGATTATGTGACCTAAAATTCAGGAATTCCATGATTTGCGAAAATTATGGAAATTAAATATCTGATTTAATATCAATTTCGAAATTTTAAAACAATTTGTATAATAAGGGTAATTTTGGTTTTTTGTGATCAAAATGAAGCGATTAGATAAAATTTGAAGTGGATGTTCCTATTTGTTGAATGGGCTGTGATAATGACTCTATTGGTAAAAAAATCTCTATTTAAAAACTAATAAAAAGTGATAATGTTTGAGCAAAAAGTGATAGTGTTTAAGTAACAAGTGACGGTCACATTTATTAAAAATATTATTACTTTTTACTTAAACATTATCAATTTTTTTACAAATCAAAATTTGGAAAAAAATATGGATTATCCTACCCAAAATTTTGAAATATAGGTTAAAGGATTCGTCTAAAAAAAAAAGAACCGTGAAACGGTCTCATACAAGTTTTTGCCTATATTTTAATATGAATCTTATAATTTTATAAGCACATTTTATTTTAATGAGATATGAGATATTAAAATATTAAAAAAAAATTGTAGGGATCATTTTGACTATTAAGCTGCCGTCAAATTGATGTTCAGTTCCATTTGATCTTCGATTCAATTATAAAAGCACGGATTTCAAGTATGAAATAATTCAAATTTATACTACATTTTTTTCTCTTTAAACTACAATACGTATCTTTAATATATTTCAAATATGATGTAATTCATATTTTAAATTTGTATATTCAAATGTATTTTAGTCATTTAATATATAGGTATTTAGTTCAAATAATTTTCGGATTATCTATAAAAATATCTAAAGGTGCATCGTGCTTTAGCGAAATTCCTGAATTCAACGCTAAATATATAGGTGGTGGTGGGAATGAGTAGGCTACTCGACAAGAGTTTACGGTATAACCTATTAAAATTAGGCTCGGCTCGTTTAATAAATAAGTCGGATTCAATCTTTTTTAAAAGTATTTAATTAAATGAACTTGAGCTTTTTCGTACACCTTTAAGTCCAGCAAACCGATCTATTTAATTTAATGTATATAAATATATATATATATATATATATATATATATATAGCAATATAATCAGTGAATTTTTTATAATTTGATAAAATTGTAGGATTTTTTTTTTAAAATTCACTAATAAGACTAAAAAGATAGGTTATATCTATTTATTAAAAAGATAAGATTAAATTTTAATTTTTTTTATGATAGTCCATTCGCTAATCTCGAACCTAAAAAATATTTAACAGAGGTGAGACCTTTTTTTTTTTTTTATAAAGTCTAGCTAGACCTGAGCTACTCCCCTCCCCTAAATATATGAAAATAGTTTTGTTAAGTATATATTAATATATATACTCTAGAGAAGTTGAAACCGACATAATTATGTAGAAGTTAGGGCAGAGGTTTGGTATTTAATGATGATTTCCCAAAGAGTGGCTTCTTTTGTTTAATTTAATATTTGAATAATTGCTTCCACCTTAGACGGTGCATGCTTTATGAATAACTTCTTTTTGGCATTCACCATAAATTTTGGCACATGGTACGGTCCGAACCATCCATGGTGATGCACTAATTATTATAATGTTAATACCCTATTCACGCATGTACGAGAAGTATCCATTTGATTCATCTGTTTCACTTGAGGTTTAATTCATTTTTATCACACGTCGTTCTTAATATTAAAAAATATTAATTATTTTTTATTATAATTTATATTAATCATTTATATAGTTGAATAGAATGTGAAAAACCAAAATTGAATCGAATAATTACCAACGTCGTTGACTATGGATTTTCTTCTGAGTCAAGGGATTTTCCTCATTTTATTTGCCCTTTGGAACATTCGAAGTTGTTTTATCAAAAACGATTGCCTACGCCATGCTTAGTCACAGACCAATATTCACTCAATTTATAATATTATAAATTTACTCTTGATTATTATTAAAGAGAGAAAAATGAAGGGAAAAATGGAAAGAATAATTATATATAAAAGTAATTTAGAAAGAAATGTAAAAAAAAAAAAAAAAAAAAGGGTAAACGACAAATATTTTGAAACAAATTTTAAATTTAAAAGCAACAAAAAACTATGAATGAGAAAGAGTATAAAATTGCTCAGTGGTTTTTATTTTTCTAGGAACTTTATTTTTTATGCCATGAAATATGAAAGGAAATTAGAATATTTTGCAATCTTATTGTATCTATATATAATTTCTAGACTTATTTCCCAATAAAAAGGGTTGTGATGAAATAGAACGAATATTGATTTCCTAATTTTTTTAATTAAATTTTTAAATCTCACTATTCTATTTTACTATCTTCCGTCCGTGCTACATTTATTTCATGATCAGTCGAATGAATACCAACCAAATTACTATCTTTGGGCATATATAGTTGTAGAAAGTAGAGCCGTCAAAACGGGCTGACCCAATTTGAATCCGTTGGGCCAGCCCGTCCCGCCACTAAAAATAGTGGGTTGGACTAGAATTTTTCAAGACCTTCAGGAGGCGGGTCCAGACGATCGGCCCGTTTGGATTGTGGACTTTGGCGGACTGACCCGCCATTTTTTTTTAAATACTATATAATTTTATTTTTTTGTCATTTTCATGACTTGAACTCAAACCTTTGTAATGCTGTAATAACAACTTGAACTATTCAACTTTGTCTTTAATTTAATACTTGGTATATAAATTATATAATAAACCTAATTAAAAGTAAAAACTCATATTTTATATACAATTAATAATGACAATATAATTTAATACTTCGTACTCGAACCCAGGACCTAAGGCCTAGGTAGTGGTGCTCTAACCACTTGAGCTATCCCACTTTGTCTGTGATGTTTATTTCTATTATATACCCCATATATATATATATATTTATTTTTTATGAATTTAATAAATATTTTTATAAAAAAAAAAAAAAAAAAAAGTTAGCCCGCCTAAACCCGCAACCCGCTTATTTTTTAGTTGGGTTGAGGTTTTAGCAGCCCGCCTAGTAAACGGGCATGGCGGGCTTTTGCAGTTTTCGCCCCGCTCCGCCGGCCTGTCTTTGACAGGTCTAGTAGAAACTCCCTTCCGTTAAAAATTAGATCCCCCGTAATAATATACACTTACATATAGATATATTATTGTATTCAATTGGAGGGGGATTATCATTTCTGATCATTTAAATTTACCACTTTTCGAATATGATCAGTTGATCACTCATATTTAGGGAGGTGTATTGGTTGTGGAGTCAGTAATTTTTTTAAAATTTTTTAAAGTTTGGAGCATTTAGTTGGGATTTTCAGAAAGTTTTTAAAATTTTTGAGATATTCAATAAAATTTTTAAAAAGTCTTAAAAATTTTTTAGATATTCAACCGTGTATGAATTTTCTTTGATCCTCTTTCAAAAATATAAATAGATTTCATTCTCCAAAATCTCTTCTAAAAATCAGAGATTTTAACGTATTATCTTAGGGCTTGTTTGGTTTGATGGAAAAGGTGGGAAAAACTTATTTATCCCATTTTTTCCACTCTTTGGTTTACTATATTAAGGTCCGAGCATTTATTTGGGCCCGAGTCAATTTTCCCACATTTTTTCACATATGCATGATTATGTATCTTAGGGGAGGGGGTAAGTTTATTTGTCCATCAATCTAAACATACAAATTAGTTCAATATTTTAATTTGTGAACAGTGCAATCCCACTTAATCCTATCCTAATATATTTATCCCGTCTAACAAACCAAACTAGCCCTTAGAGAACTTTGAAGACGAAAGGTCAGAAGAAAAATCTATTTGTTGTTCTTCTAACAAAGGTATTACACAAATCTTTTGCTTCTCTTTGTTTTGAATTTTGAGTATGGATTGATTGAAGTTATTTACTATTACTTTGTCATTTCATTTTGGGTGATTTTTGGGTAGGTTTGTGGAGGGTTGCAGGTGAAAAATGTTTAATGTGTGAAAAGATTGCAGTTGGTTTAGATTATTTAACATTATTTTCTGTTAATTATTTTGAGTGATTTTTCTTACAAAGAAATAACAACTCACAACTTGATAGATTTATATTTGTTCAGTGATGGAGACTCGACTGCTAACCTATTGCATTTTTTGCCGTCATCAATTTTGATTTACTTTGCTCATTGTACAATTTTTTTATCATTTTAATATGGTCAAAGTAAAGCAGATTCTTTGATATAAAATAGATTTGATTTTATCAATTTTCAATTTGTTCATCTATATACGTATATATCATAATAAATTTTTTTGTGTCTATTAATATAATAATATTATCATGGGGATCCACAACAAGATACAAAAAGGAAGACATCCTATGAACAATGGACTAAGGAACAAAGCGACTTATTGTTAGAACTCATGGTTGATGATGCGGCTCGGGGATGACGTGATAATAGTAGTATTTTTACCAAAGCAACGGTGGAAGAAAGAATACTAGCTTCATATTTTTAATGAAAGACTTGGTGTAATAAGACCTATAACAATTACCAAAGCCGTCTCAAATGGTAATAATAATGTACGGTGTATTTTTTTTTGGAACTAAGGTATTTTTGGCATTTTTTTAAAACAATTTGGACAACTTTTTTTTATATACAAGTGTGTTTCATTCATATACATTTGCATCAATAGTTCCAGGCCAGCACCGGAGTCTATGAAAATCCATGTAAATCAATAAAAAAAGTGAATTCCACAATCTTGTCAAGTCTGTGAAAATTCACATAAATCAATAAAAAAATGTCAGTCAAACTCTGCATGTACTCTATGGATATTCTAAATCCACATACTTTTTAAAGTAAATTTTTTTTAATAGAATCACAATTGAATACACCCCCTTAGTCACTATCAAAATTGTTTAATCAAATTTAGATGGGTGTATTGGTTGTAGATTCAGTAGGATATTTTTAGACTTTCAAAGTTTGAGGATATTCAATTCAAATTTTCAAAAGTTTAAATTTTTTTTGAGATATTCAATACGGATTTTAAAATATTTTAAAAAAAACTTTAGGTATTCAATAGTTTATGAATTTTGTTGGATTCTCCTTCAAAAATATAAATAAATTTCATTCTCCAAAATCTCTTCTAAAAATCAAAGATTCCAACGGATTCTCAGAGAACTCTGAAAATGAAAGGTCAGAAGAAAAAAAAATCTTTTGTTGTTCTTCTAACAAAAGTACTATACAAATCTATGGGGGAATGTCCTGATTATGAGGACTTGAAAATTACGGTAGAAAATGATGTTGTTGTAGAGAAAAACTCCATTGGATTGGATAGTGCTACTGATGTAAGGACATTAGGAGATGATGAAAATAGAGATGTACACAGTATTTGAATTATGATGCTGAAAATGAGATGTTTGTAGGATTATCTCAAAATGATCCATCATTTGGTTACACACCACCTTCAGTGTTCTTTGAAATGTCTGAGGTCTACACTCAAAGAACTCAAAGAAGAAGCCAACCGAAAAGAAGTAAAGGAAAATTTGGAATTGTTTTCTTAAAGTTAACTACAACAAAGAACCGAAGTTAATGTATGATGAATAATAATGTAATTTTTTGGAACCAATGTACTCCTTCCTATTCAAAATCACTACAAGAAAATAATTAATTGGCTAGGGAATATTTTGTAGGCATTTATATTTACCTACGGAATACCAACGAAAACCATTCGTATGGAATTCGCTCGTAGGTAATTCGGTTGCCCACGAAAATTTAATCCGAAGGCAATTACCTACCACATTTTCGTAGCAAATCCATAACATTTCAGTAGGTAATATGATTACCATAATAAATGAAATTCCGTAGGTAAATATCAACTACGAAACATTTCGTGGGTAATTCCGTAGTTAAAACAAACATTTCGGTGGAAAAAAATTTAATATATATTTTTTAAATTTTTTATTAATAAATTATTTTTTTAGCCTTAGCCTACAAAATAAATTCATTCAAAATTGGACCAGCCGGTTCAACCGGTCTAACCATGAATCGATCATAAAACCGATTCAAAAAGTGTTAAAATATATAAACATTTAAAAAATACAAATTTAGGTGCACATTAGGCCTCTTTTATAATGTTTTTCTCTCATGTTTCTTGTACTCCTTATTATTCGATGTGGGACAAAAAATTTATGTTTGTTGGTTACTAACTTATTAATACTACTACTTTTATATTGTTTTTTCTCTTATGTTTTTTCTACTCTTTCGATGTGGGACATAATAAAGTTCATATGTTTATTTGTTATCTATTGCTTTTCTAAGTTCCTAGCTAATTTTGTAGGTAATACAATTAGATAATTTATACATATAAATAGCTAGGAAAATTTTCGTAGGTAAATAAATAAACAAATCACCTATAATTATTTTGGTAGGGAAATGTTATTTTGCCTACGAATTATTATGTAGGTAAATCAATATTTTCTAAGTTCCTAGTTAATTTTGTAGGTAATACAATTAGATAATTTATACATATAAATAGCTAGAAAAAATTTCGTAGGTAAATAAATAAACAAATCACCTACAATCATTTTGATAGGGAAATGCTATTTTGCCTACGGATTATTTTGTAGGTAAATCAATATTTTTTAAGTTCCTAGCTAATTTTGTAGGTAATACAATTAAATAATTTATACATATAAATAGCTAGGAAAGTTTTCGTTGGTAAATAAAAAAAAATCACCTACAACCGTTTCGGTAGGAAAATGCGGTTTTACCTACGGATTATTTTGTAGGTAAATCACCATCAGATTTTTCCTTGGTAATTTCGTGGGTGAAAATGTGTAAAATAATTTATAAAGATCCGTAGGCAATCTGTAGGCAATTCTCAATATTTAAAGACGAAATTATTTTCGTTGGAAAATTCTGTAGGCAATTCAACAATTTCTTGTACTGAATATATATCATCCTATGCTCATGTACACATATTAAGAAAGTAAATTATTTCTCATGTTACCCTTAATTAATGATTCTACATCTCATAAAAAATAACATATTTATGTAAATATTTAGTGATCTTAAGGTTAAATTTTTAAAAAATGTAATTAATTTACATTGAAAAATGTAAAACGTCCTATAATTTGGAAAGAAAACGAAAGGTCAAAACGACTTATATATTAAGAATAGGAGGGAGTATTTTTGATATTTTTTCTAAACAATTTCAATAACTTTTTTTATATATACAAATGTGTTCCATATACATTTGCATCAATAGTTTCAACGTTGGAGTCTATGGAAATCAATAAAAAAATGTATTCCACAATTCTGTCAAATTTATGAAAATTCATATAAATCAATAAAAAAAAGTCAGTCAAACTCTCTGCATGGATTCTATGAATTTTCTAAATTTACAGAATTTTTAAAGTCCAAAAAAATCTAATAGAATCTCAATTGAATACACCCTCCTTAGTTATCTTTATTCAATCAAATCGATTTTGAATTTTGATACTGAAATGGGGTGAGTCTCTTGTGTACTCAAGTACACTATGTACTTGAGTAGACTTTGATTGGTCAATTGTTGATTGTTGATCAGTCAACGGTCAAACTTTGATTTTTTCCGATTTTTTTTTTTACAGAAAAAAATACATTTTTCAATAATATTTTCAACTATATTAACATACACTTTTCAGTTATAATATCATATACTTTTCATTTATAATATCATACACTTTTCAATTATAATAATATACATTTTTCATTAATAGAACATATACTTTTTAATTATAATAACATGCATTTTTCATTAATAGATCATACACTTTTTAGTTATAATAACATACACTTTTCATTAATATATAACTTACACTTTTCATTAATAGATCATACACTTTTCAGTTATAATATCATACACTTTTCAGTTATAATATCATAAACTTTTCAGTTATAATAACATCCAATTTTCAGTTATATTAACATACATTTTTCATTAATATTTCATACATTTTCCAGTTATAATAACATACATTTTTCATTAATATTTCATACATTTTCCAGTTATAATATCATACACTTTTCAGTTATAATAACATATACTTTTCATTAAATAATAAAGATACACTTTTCAATATACTAACATACACTTTCTCAAAAAAAAAATCGAAAAAAAAAGTCAAAATTTAACCGTTGACCGGTTAAAGTCTACTCAAGTACACGATATACTTGAGTACATTTTAACATGAATTTTCGATGTAAATATCATAAGAAAAAAAGGCTAAATAAGGCATGTTTGGCAGTTTGGGAGTAGACGGCCGGTAAGAGACTGCTGTGTTCACAAAATTTGCGACTGACCTCACACTAGGATATCAACAGTACAATGAAACTTTTTGCCATAAATCTACTTTTCTGGGCATCTTTTCCTTCACAAATTTTCTATAAAGGCGATTAAAGTTGTGTTACAAATTGCAATGTCTTATTAATGTTTGAAAAGTCTAAAAGATATTACAAGTGGATATAAAATTCCAAATTAAGTATTTGATTGATGGAATATATTGTGCTTTTTTTTTTTTGCGAGGACGAAATCTTCTGTTACACGATGATGTTACATTTTCAGTTACACTAGTCGGATGAGCGACATCATCCTTGAGAGAGAATATAAGCAAATGAGCAACACCTAACAATAAGAGAGAATATGAGGATGGAAAAATAAACTCCATTTAACATAATCTAAAGAAAAGAAAACATTAATATTTTTGGAAACACAAAGGAAGAAAAAAATTCTTCAGTATGGTAATCTCAACCAAGAACGGTAATCTCAATCAAGAAGATGGAAACAATGGATTGCAACAAATCTCCCTATTTTCTTGGGAGTGCAATTTTGAAAAGACGGGTGAATAAAAAATTAAGAATTCTAAAGATTACCTGTCACAGTGTCAAGTGTCGGTAAAAGAGTCGACATGAGAAAATTATAGTAAGCTCTTCTTCCCCTCTTTTCATTTTCAAGTTATATGACCATTTACTAAATTAAAGACACCAATGTGTTTGATAAAATTCTTGAAAGATTATTGTTTGATTTATGAAGTCTTCTAAATGAAGATTTTATGTAATACTCTCTCAATCCAAAATCAATAAATATAATTCATTTGACACAAATTTTAAAAAATATTGATTGCATATGTATAAAGTAGATGGGTAAAGTAGAAAGTGAATGGTGTATTTGAAGAATAAATATTTCTAATTATAGATATGTATATATTAAGTTTGAAATAATAAAAAAAAAAAATTAAACTTAGACAGAGGAAGTATAATGTTTTTTTTTGACAACATAACAAGGAACAACAAATACATTCTCTCAACTTTGAGAGTGACAAACTAGCATTTAATTTCCTTGTAACATTGAGGACAATTATCTTCAATCCAATCTTGAGGATACGAAGTGTTAAAAGACTTAACAGCCAATTCGTGCGCAATTTGATTTTGTTCTCGCGGAATCCATTGGCAATCCCATATCAACACCTTAACTATTAAAGCTTTTACCTCTTTAGCTGTGTTAAATTCCAGGGTTCCGAAATGATCTCCACTTTCTATAGCACTCATAGCATCCATGGAGTCTGTGCGGATAACATTAATTTTAATATTATGATGAATGCATCTTTGTAAACCAGTTGCCATTGCCTTTAATTCCGCACCACAAAATGAGCCCAGATGCTTCATTTTCTGTGATCCTGCAAGTATGATTTTCGAATTGGACTCAATGACCACATATCCTACTGCAAAAAAATCCTTCTCCTCATTAAAAGCTGCGTCCGTATAGAGAACAATGCCTTCCGGAATCAAACCAAACAACTCCTTCCTCTTTGAGATGTGGTCTCCCAAAGTATTGGCAATGTTCCTTAGGCTTTGAAAATCCGACAAATAAGATATTGCCCAGTTCACATTGAACTGCATTCTCCTGTCCACACTTCCATTGCATTGTCTATCCTTATGTGTGTAATTACACCTTTCCTTCCATATAGCCCATGCCACCATAATTACCAAAGCCATCTCCTCTATTTTCAAATGTTGTACACACCAACTTATGAACTCCAAACCATTACCTTTTGTTGCTTTACTGATATCATTCCATAGCCCTGTATCTTTCCACGATCTTCTGGCAATAACGCAATTGAAAATACAGTGAATAGAATCTGCGAAAAAAGCTCCACAGCATCGGCAAGTCGAATCCATAGGCACATGATGAGAAGCAAGATTGCCCTCAGATGGTAGCATATCTTGTGCCATTTTCCAGCAGAAAATACGCACTTTTGGCGGCACCTGAAGCTTCCAAATTGCTTTATAAATCTTCGTACTCATCTGATTATTGGAGGATTCCTCCATATTGCGCCTTTCCTCATTAATCTCATCATTCAAGGCCAAAGAATATCCTGAAGAAACAGAGTAAGTACCTGTAGATGTGTATGGCCAGAAAAGATGATCAATATAGTCCATGCCAAAAGTGGGAGTATTGAGGATCTGATCCGCTTCATATGTGTAAAAAGCTCGTCGAATAAGTTGTGCATTCCACGAGCCATCCGCAAGCAAAAACCTATTAACCGTCGATGCACTAGCCACTCTTGAATTAATTCTCCCTCCCTCCAAACCATTCACCCATTTGTCCTTGAATAAACTAATCCCTCTTCCACACCCAACTCTCCATCTAACTCCCTTATCCAACAACTCCTTACTCCACCAAAGTGATCTCCAAACGAATGACAGATTTGAGCCAATATCCATATCAGAAAGACATGCTCCTTTAATATATTTAGCATTAAAAACCCTCCCAAGCAAAGTATCAGGCTTAGTTATGATTCTCCACAGCTGTTTCGCCAAAAGAGCTTTATTAAAAAGCACCATACTTCGAAATCCAATACCTCCTTCACTTTTGGGTATGCATAGCTTAGACCATTTCCTCCAGTGTTTTTTCCTCCCTGAATCCCCATCACCCCACCCAAAACCTGCCATCAATTTTTCAATATCCGTACACACAGCCACCGGGATTCGAAAACATGACATAGCATAAGACACCGTAGCTTGAAGAACAGCCTTGATTAAGACCTCTTTACCTCCTTCTGAAAAAGATTTGTGTTTCCACGATAGTACCTTTCCACGCACTCTATCTGTAAGGTGGCCAAACTTATACCTCTTTGCTTTTGGAACAATCATAGGGAGCCCGAAATAAAGATCATGGCCTTGAGAGGACCGAATACCCAGGATGCATTTAGCTTGATCCACATTGTTTTGGCAAGTTGAGGAGCTAAATGTAATGGATGATTTCTCCCTATTAACCACCTGTCCAAAAGCCTTCTCATACACATATATGCAATTCGCCACAGCTTGTGTTTCATCTTTAGAAGCTTTGAAGAACAAGATACTATCATCCGCAAAAAACAAATGGGATAGAATCGGCGCACTTCGAGCCACTTTAATGCCCGAAACCTGTTTAGATTCAACAACGGATGATAGTATTGAAGAGAAAGCTTGTGCACATAACACAAATAAGTATGGTGACAAGGGATCCCCTTGTCTCAAACCTCTAGAAGGGACAAATGTCTCAGAGAATGAACCATTAATCTTGATTGTATAAGATACAGTTGAGATGCATTTCCAAATAATCTGTATCCGTCTCTCAGGGAAATCCATTGCACTGAGGATTTTCATAAGAAAAGACCATTCAATTCGATCGTATGCCTTACTCATATCCAATTTTAGAGCCGCATATCCCACACTGCTTTTCGAAGATTTTAAGAAATGCATTCCCTCATACGCCACCATGATATTATCAGTAATATTTCTGCCAGGAACAAATGCACTTTGATGAGGATCAATCAGATCATTAAGCACACACTTCAACCTATTAGTCACTGTTCTAGCAAGAATGCGATAGAAAACATTGCACAGACTAATAGGCCTGAAGTCTTGTGGAGAAGCAGGAGCATTCTTTTTTGGGACAAGAGATATAACTGTATGATTCCAGCTATTGAGTGTTCCTTCTCCATTCAAAATATTCAGAACTTCCTTTGATATATCCTCACCAATGGTATTCCAATTCTGTTGATAAAAGGATGCTGGATAACCATCCGGACCCGAGGCCTTCCATGGAGAAAGATCCTTAACTGCCTTTAACACCTCCATTTTTTAGAATGGAATATTTAGAGCATTGGAATTCTCAGTGTTAATCTTAGTCTTGATAAATTGTGTTGCCCTTCTAATTTCAGTGCTTGATGGATTGCTTGAAGAGAACACCTTTTTGAAGTAGTCCATAAGAACACCACCAATGTCATGCCTAGAATGCATCCAATTCCCATTCTCATCTTGAATTTTACTAATGGTGTTCTTCATATTTCTCTGATTAGCTCGAAAATGGAAGAATTTTGTATTACGATCCCCTTCTTGAAGCCAAGACACCCTAGCCCTTTGCTTCCAGAACCATTCCTCATGTGACTGAAGTTTTGCCAATTCCTCTTTTAATTCTCCAACTTTAGCCATATTTGGAACCGCAGTATCATCATCCAGAAGATCATTCACTTGGCCTTGGGTCCGTTTAATCCTGTAGGTTAGGGCGCCTCCTTTTTTTTTTGCCCAATCTTTCAACATTGTGCCACAAGCATTCAAATTCTGTTCCAATGGCATATTAGAATCCGACTTATTCCAAGAAACCGACAGTACCTTTTTGAAATCAGGCTCTTTCATCCAATAGTTCTCAAATTTGAATGGTCTCTTCCCCCTTTCCTTCACCACATTCTGCCTTTGATTTTCAAAATTAATCATGATTGGCTTGTGATCTGAGCTATAAAACTCCAGAGAAACCGCTTCATAGAATTTGCAAACATCCATCCAAGCCTCATTAGCCAAAAACCTATCAAGTTTCTCCTTAATGTAGAATTTTCCTTTTCTCCTATTATGCCAAGTGAATTTTGAACCCAGCATCTTAAGGCTTTGAAGTTCATTGCATACCAGTACATCTTGAAATAAGGCAATATTACTACTTTGTTTATTCAGTCCTCCTTTTTTTTCATGATTATAGAGAATCTCATTAAAATCACCACCAATCAACTATGGATTTGGTAAGTTTGGAAGATAATTTTTGAGTCTTTTAAGGAGTTGCCAAGATGCTACTCTTTGTTGAGGTGTTGGGTGGCCATAGAACCCAGTGAACCTCCATTCACCAACAGAATTAGAAATACAACAATCGATATGGCTTGAAGAATACGACAACACAGAAACTTCACTTTCATTCCAAAATAAAACAAGTCCACCAGAATGCCCACAGGAATTAACACAAAACACATTAGAAAACCCTAACCTTACTCTAAGAATTTCAGCATATGAAGCATTACATTTTGTTTCAGACACAAAGAAATAGGAAGGATGATACAACTCAATCAACTTCCTAATCTTACTAAACGCACGTGCACTACATACACCACGTGCGTTCCAACACAGCAGCCTCATTCATCACGGCGGGGTTGAGTGACCTCAACACCCGCCATCATTGGAATCGAGATTTCCGATCCATAGGTTTCAATCATGCTCTTTGCTTTCTTCAGAAAAAATAACCCATCCACTTCATTGCGCACAGTTTCTGCCCTTATGAAATCTGCAAGATCCCCTGAGTGATCTTTCCACAGTCTTTTTTTCCCAGACCTCATATCTCCCGGAATTGAAACGCTGTCCTCATTTGCTTCAGTGGGTTCCTCTTCCACATTATTTTGACCCATTTCCTCACGAAAGGGAACATAGGGCTTTTCCCCTTCACTAATGATTTCCACAAAGGCCGTAAAATCAAAAGTCTTGAAGTCCCTTCCCACATGATGGATAACCCGAAGATCTTTCCCATTGTCTTTCTCTTTTCCCCACAAAGGCTCAACAAACATTCTATGATGGTAACCAACATGTATAGTAAAAGTTAGGGGTTCAAGTACCATACCTGTTCTAGGATCAACCTTTTCAGTTCCACATCTCGCCACCTCATCCCCTTCATCTCTTGTCGTCATTAGCTCCCGAAAGGTGTAGACAACTTCCCTATCATTCTGTTTGGACTGAGCTTCTTCATTCAGATTCAAATGAGGCCCTAAAACCTCCTGTTCAGCCATTTTCCACATTTCTTTAACCCCTTCATCTAGCATCACTGCCTTACCTTTGGCTCTCCTCCTTTTTTCAGAGTCAGAAGTAACATTATCTTCCACATTTATAATATTTATACCTCTGTTTATTCCTCTCCGATCCGGCAATTTTGGTACCGTCACCTCATCTGGAATACCAAAGTTAATGCCCAGCAGCCTTGATAGATCTTGCATGTCCCCCAAATTGGGCCTTTTTGCTTTATCCGCCTTCAACCAGTCAGGAAAGAATTTGTGGCTTTCACACCAATCCTCGTCTCTATCCTTTGCCTTTCTACATCCCCTGACCGAATGAGTAAGATGCCCACAGTAAGAGCAAAAGTCAGAAAGCCTTTCATAACGAAAAAAGATAAAGGTAGTATCATTTTGAACAGTGAAATTAGAGAATCTGCATAAAGGCGCCTCCGTGTCAAGAAGCACACGAACTTTGAGAGATTCACCCCATGCCACCACTCCTTCTTTGGCATTGACCTGCAAAACCTCACCAAGAACACTCCCTATTCTTTCTCCTGTTAACTTGGTCATTGCATGTGCAGGGAGGCCTTGGATCTGTACCCAGAAAGGAACACGATCCATCTTGATACTAGCAAAACACTCCACTCCAGAAAGCTGCTTCAACACCATGAGTGACCGCCTCAGATTCCATGGTTGCATGTCCAAAATCTCTTGCATCTCAGCTTTTCCCTGAAAATCAACAATGTACAAACCATCTCCCACCAAAGTAACATTGAGAGTGGAGTTAACTTTCCAGCTTGAAACAAGAAGCTTCTTTAACTCAATAACATTAAAGAACCTTCTAGAAACAAACTTTAAAGCAACAAAAGAAATAGGGATAATGAGCTCGTTCGTCTGAACAACCGTGTTTGCTTCCTCCTTCTCCGAGATGTAACACTCACTAAATTTTTGTTGAATCGCCATAGCCATTTTTTGAAGAGAAAGGTATGAATCGTACACAAGAAGGAAGAAGATGAAGAGTTGTGCCTGTGCATTTACCTTGAGTTCCATATTTATAGGCAGAAATTCAAGAAAAATACCACAAAAATTCTTTAAAACCATTGGCCTGTCTAATAGAGTTAAATCATTACAGATATTTTCTCTAAAGCAACACCCTTTCATTGTATAAATCGATACTACCAGCGTGAGTTTGTAGGAGTGATTCTTCTCGCCATTGATCACACCACCAATGTATAAGCAAGTGGTATTCACCTTCCACCAATTTGTTTGCCAAAAACAATATATGGTAATGATGAGCCGAATTTGAGAAATCCAAGAAATCACCAAACGGACTTTATATGTCTTGTAAAAAACCAACACTCATTTAATGTAAAAATCCAATGATCGAAGCGAAAAAAAAACCAATTTAAGGCTTTTTTAAGAAGGATTAAAGGCTGATTTTAATTAGCACCTAAGGAAGATGAAACATTCTTTTCTTGAGGAAGTATAATGTTATGATTGCCTGCAAATGCTTTGTGCTATTGTGTACATATACAATTCTATTGATTAGATTCTCTTTTGTTTTCAAAACATGAGTCACCGCCATTTTAATTTATTTGTCTCATCAACTCTCATTTGTTTATTTTCTTTGCTTTTAGTGCTTTAATTGGATTCATGTGATTTTTAAAAAAAATAAAAAATTCATATGTTTATTTTGTATAATTTTAAATTTTTTATTGCATTATTCATAATAAATTGACTTGTTGCACTTAATTTAAAGAAAATAGTGTCTTGCTAATTTTGTAGGTAAATTGAACTTATTTCAAAGCAAAATAAGAGAATTCATGATGTCAATAAGATAACTACACCATAGAAGAGTCTAAAAAAAATGAGTGAAATAAAAAAGAATTGAGTCTGTCAAAGTAATTACAAGAAAAGGTGAAGTTACAACAACTTTCACTCGATCGATCGAGTCAACCTTGATTCCAAGTTGATTTCTGCCATGCCATCTCACTCAGTTGATCGAGTCAACTCACCCAGTTGACCGAGTCAACTTGTTGCTGCGCAAAAAATCGAGAATCTTAAAGTATTTCAAAGGCTTAAATGCAGATGTGTCTTAAACACTCATCCAAGCTATTAAAAGCACCCCCAATTAGATTTCAAGAGTCTTCTAGCTCATTTTTCACATACACAACACGATAGTAAATCTCCTCAAACACGCTCTTCATTTTTTATTTTGCTTTCTTAATTTAGAATCATTTATGAATTTTATTTTCATGTAAAAATGGAAGAATTACAAGACTCTCAGGGTGATGTTTTTCTTTTATTTAAGCTCTGTTTAGTAAATACCATGTTTATTTTCATTCTTTGTGTTGTGTTAGCCATGGGTATTACCTTAAATACCATGGACTAAGCCTTTTATGCTTTTGAGTGTTCAAAATTATGTGAATATTGAGTGTTGAAATTGTTTATATTTTGATTATTGTTGATATTTGGATTATTGCGTCTCTTATTGGATTTTATTGGTACTTTGTGCATTAGTTTATATTAATCCGTATTTTGAGACATGTTTAGAGTAGACGAGAGTTACATGAGCATGTTAAAATCTATGGTGTGAATTGTTGGTGCACAAATGTGTTAGTTATACTTTTAATTCGTCGATAGAGAGTTAATCATATTAGAACCCCATTAAGAGACATTAATTATTTTAATGATTATTTGAGTAGTTGGTGAGGATTAATTAGGAAGAAAGCCATAATATCGGATTTGGGAACACCTTAGACTTAAGACTATAGTTCTGAAGGGAAACAATTATCATCCTAGCATCTAAATGCTCTTAGCAATTTCATATTGAAGCACAAACAAAGTAAAATCAATTTCACTATGTAGAGAACACCCGAAACATTCACTCACCCTTGCAATTCTCCGAATTTAGTTCGTAGTTGTTCTTACTTCAATTGTCATTTTCTTGATTTCGTAGTTAATTTATTTATTAGGGATTAAAAACTTTTTAGTCCAATAAGTTGGATTGATTTTAAATTTGGTCTAGACGAATTACACATTTTGATTTCGATTCAATAAGTATGCTCAAATTTTAAAAATGGTAATTTACCTGTTATAGCAGGTCACTAAACAGGTCAACATACATTTGAATTTTTATTATTTTTTGTAATATGTGGCATTAATTATATATATATATATATTTAAAACAATTAAAGACTTATTTATATTTATTAATTCAAAGAATTATGAATATTACTTAAAATAATAAATAATATTTTAAAATTCTGAAAATAAATTCTAAATAATATTTAAATTACTATTTTTTTTAAATTTGAAATTATATTATGGAAAAAATAATAAACCAAATAAATAAATTCATAAATTAATTAATTATTAAAAAAATTAATTAACTTACCTAATTAATTATTAGAAAAATTATTAACTTACCTAATTAGAAAAAGAAAATACTCCCTCCGTCCCACTATAAGTTTCCCACTTTCCTTTTTATGATGTCCCACTATAAATTTCCAATTCCATTTTTGACATATTATTTTCTCTTTCTCAATCACATCACTTCTACTTTATCTATTATTTTATCGGGCTAGTATTTTGTGAAATATTGCATATATGCATTTCAGCCATTCACACTCACATTCTTTATAAATACACCCATTGACAACTCAACCCACATTTTTTATAAATACACCCACTGACAGTTCAATTCACACCCATATTTTTTTATAAATACACCCACTAGCAGAAATTGTTCTTAGTCGTCTTCTCCGAGCAGTTTTCGGCCACCCCAGCCCGATTTTTATAAATACACCCACTGACAGTTCAATTCACACCCATATTTTTTATAAATACACCCACTAGCAGAAATTGTTCTTAGTCGTCTTCTCCGAGCAGTTTTCGGCCACCCCAGCCCGCGACCGAACGCTGCAATTTACGACGGCCTTAATCTTTAAATATTTTCTATTTTTTAAAATATTCTTTAATAATTATTATGGATCAAGGTTATTTTATATTACTACATGTAATAATATATGTTACTATATGTTATAATGTGAGTTACTTAATTAATAAAATTTCTAGAAAAAAATACTACATAAAAGAATCGGTATTACTATATAAAAAATTATATGTTACTACATACTACAGTTTGAATTACTACATTGAATATACGTTTATTACTATATGTAACTTTATCAAATGATTTGCATTACAACATGGTTATTGTGTTTACTACATGCGATAATATATGTTACCACGTATTATAATGTGAGTTACTACATTAACAAAAACACTAGAAAAAAACGGGTTACTAAATAAAAGAATTTGTATTATTATATAAAATAGTTTGTGATATTACTACATAAAATAATGTGTGTTACTACATATTACAATTTGAATTACTACATTTGATATCCCGCGTTCGTCAATAAAATAAAAGATAAAAAAATCACAGAAACTGGTAAAATAAACGGGTTAAAATTTTTGGTGAAAATTAGAACACAAGCGGGCCAGTTGACAAATAAATTAAGAATTAACCCAAATGAATTAATGGTGGCCCAATAATATATATTTTCAGCCCATTGACTTAATAAGTCAATATTTTCAGTCCAATTGACTTAATTGGTCAATATTGCATGTATGCAATATTGTATACAAGTTTTTGTGTATTTTATCATACTTCATCTAATACCCATTTATTATTTTCTCTCTCACTATCACATCACTTATACTTTATCTATTATTTTATCATATTTCTTAATCAAAACACCCAAAAGAAAGGGGAAGTTTATAGCGGGATAGAGGGAGTATATGATTACAAAATAAGTATTAAAAAATCATTTATTTATTTTAAAGTAATAAAATAAATATACAATTTTATTTTAAAATATTGAAACTTCCAAACGAAAAAAAATTAAATCTACCAAAAAATTAAAACCTTACTAATATATTAATATTTTAAATAAATTAAAAAATCCCCAAATATTTTAAATTTCTAAAAATTCTCAAATAAATTAAAAGAATACAAAAACCATTAAATTAATTCAATAAATATATTTATATTTATCTAAAGTGAGTATTACAAAAAGTGGATCCACATATTTTTGAACGAGCTAATATCAAATTAAAAATATATATAATAAAAATGAAAAATAGCAAAATTAACAAATAGTTAAAAAAATATTGTTCATTGTTCATATTAAAATATTTTTGGATTTTTGGATTTATTTAAAATATTTGTTTAGTTTTAATAAGGGGTTTTGTCAAAAAAAAAAAATCATTTGGGAGTTTTATTGTTTTAAAGATAAATTTTATATTTATTTGAGTAAGTTAATGATTTTGTAATTATATATTTTTTCTAATCAAGTGTAATTCCCTTAAACGAATTATGATGTTAGAAGTTTAGAGGGGAGGGGTGAATATATTTTCCTTCGATTTTAAAACTTTTCGTGATCAGATAAGATGACAGACTTGGTGAAAGATTAAGTCGTTTGCAAATAATATGATCTGATGTAGAGTGCGTGTGAATTACTATTTTTAACTGTGCATTAATTGTGCATTTAATGCTCGTGTACTTGCATTGTACATGCTATGACATTCTACATTACTTGTCAACTGAATAGTTGTGTTAGCATTTTCTAATTGGTACACATCAGCGGAGTTGTGTAGACTTCTCAACATATCTTTAGATGAGAAACGAAAGTTGATCAGGCGAGCTGAAACATTCTTTCTGTCTTCTTGAAGTGTCATTTTCCTTAGAATAAATAGTTGAAGAGCTTATAGTATCCACAACGTGAGTGAAGTTTTTTAAGTTTTAACTTATGTGTGTCACCTCAAAATTTTTTTACTCATACCCCAAAAAACTTCTACCTCTTCCAATGTATTCTACCAAAAAAGTACTATTTATGGGTCATACTACCAGCTTATATATATTTTTATTCTCTTCATATTTATTTATTTACTATTTCTATTTATAATTTATTTTCATAACTTAAACATATATATAATTTTGTATTTGTTTACTAATCGAATAAAAAAATTGAATATGAATTCGAATAATAGAATTCCAAATACGAATATCAAATTGATCAAAATTGTTATATTTCTTTACAATCTTACTGATTAATGTGAAAATTGCTCAAAATTCTTGTATTTAATTTGCGTAATTTGATATGATTTCATGCATTATTTACACTAAATTGACTAATTACATTCGATGAGTAGAAGTGGTGTGGTTTGCTATTTTTGTAGGTAAAACGAGATGTTTTGAATCAAATCACAAAAAATCCAGTCGTTGGATCGAGTCCATTAGTTGACCACATGAAAGAAGGTGAAGTGAGGGTCGAAACAAGACAAGAATCAAGCCAATCGGATCTTCGGATCAAAAGGTATCCACAAAATAAGAGGGGGAAATGGGAGGGGCACGGCCGAGCCTTAAGCTCGAGCTTAACGTGCCCGAGACAGAAAAATTGAAGAAATTGAAATTGTCGAGCACGGCCGAGCCCCGTGCACGGCCGAGCTCCCAACAGTGCATCATGAATTAAAAGGGATTAAAGCACAAGCAGCCAGCTGAAAGTTTAGGCCAAGGCCCATTTACTTAAATTGAAGGGCACAATTCATTTTTTATATACCATTCAGTGGGGAGGTTCAATGGGGAGGGAGAGAACACAAAATGGCTTCGGCCAATTGGAGAGAGCAATACACAGAAATTGGAAAACTCTCCCCTCCTCCGCACTACACTCAATATTTTAGTTTAATTTCACTCACTTAGCTAGTTTTTAATGTAGTATTTTATTTTATGAAAGCATTGGAGAATTACAAGATCATTTGAGGTGATATTTTTCCTTAATTCCATGTTTTATTGTTTATATTTCATAAGCTTGCTTTCAATTGTTAATTTAGTTATTAGCTAGGTTTGTTGGTGTTTGGGTGTTTGGATTTATGATGGAATTAGATTTTTAGTTTAGTTTTGATTGTTTAATTCTATTGGTGGTGTATTGATTAAATTAGTGGGTATTTATTGATCAATTGCATGATTTCAATTATTAGATTTTATGTTGAAGCATGATTAGTGCAACGAGAGTTGGTTAGTCTTGTAGATCGTATATTCGAGGGTTGGGATGAATGTGATTTGAGTATATATTGGTTTATCGCAACGAGAGTTGAGTAAATTTCATTAGAACCCCATTAATTTATATTAATTACTTGAATGTGAGTTTGAGTAGTTAGTGAGGAGATCATAGGAGTTTGGTTTCTAGTATTCAAGTGGAAAAGTATGATTAGGGATTAAATTAGTATAGCTTAGGTATAATCCTCTAATTGTGTGATTACCCGGGTAAGAACGACTCTATCCTTCCTCCCGGTCTTAGGTACTTTATTAGATACATTTTTAGTGATCGCTCTTACCAAACACCGACCAACGAATTGAACATTAAAGTTGAGCTTAATTAAATTTTCACATAATGAAGAACACCCAAACACTACTTCTCTTTATTTGATATTTGATCATCACTTTACTTGCTTTTCTTAGATAGTATTTATCTTGTTATTTTTGCATTTAGTTTTAATAGCTCACCCCATGCTCTTTCACTATAATTACGTGACACACACAACACTAAGGCTACGCAAGCAAACTAGTCCCGTGGTTCGATAATGTCACATCCCAATTTTAGGGCCTAGATGAAAACACCATATTTTTACTTTTTGAAGGCCAACTATATAAAATACTGTCTTATCTTGATTTTCAAGGACATGTGTAGATAAATTTATTAATTTACGAAAATATTTGCAGCGGAAGTAAATATTAAAATAATGACAATTTTGAAAAAAAACATAAAGTGAAACACCCAAAATCTTTACAATATTATAAAAGGAATTTCACAACTGAATTACTAAAAATTAAAATAAACGTGTCCATAAGATTATTAATAGTAAATAATGTAATTAACTGACATCCATCGCCACTCCCGCCGCTAGGGGTGAGCACAATTCAGTTTTTAACCGAAAACCGAACCGAACCGAAATATGAGTTCGGTTACCGGAAATTTCGGTTCGGTTTTCGGTTTACATTTTTGAATTTTCGGTGTTCGGTGTTCGGTTTCGGTTAGTTGAAAAAAAAATCGGTTAACCGTAATCGAACCGAATTAACTTAAATATATTAAAAATAATTATATACATATATATATATATATCAAACCTAATTTTTTGCCTACCCTAATTTCCATCCTGCGCGCCCCTCTTCCACATCTTCTACAGAAGCTACCACACCCCCAAGAAGCCACACTTCGCAGAACCCCAATTTCCAACGCACACTCGTCGACGCTATAGTCTTCCCACGTCCCATCGGCGCCCATTATTCACCAGCCGCGTTGTCCACAAACACCCCTGCATCGCCTAATTGCCCGCGCACAGTTCGCTTCGCCGACGGCACAGCTCCGCATCGCCCAATCGCCCACCCACAGTCCGCATTTCCGGCGGCACAACCCTATTACCCATGATGCCTGGTATGAAATAGGTTGTATTGACGAATTATTTAAGGATTGGAATTGTGAGTATATTGTAGAAGTTCTTATGCAGAAAGAATTTTAAAATTGTAATGTTTTTGTACCAGAATTGAACACATATTGATTTTTTTTTTATGGGAATTCCAATTCAAATGCTTCCCGTGCTTTTGCAGATTGTTTATGGAGATTTATTTTTCTGGGTTTTTTTTGCAGATTTTTATTTTCCGTTTTTGCTCGGTTTTTCGGTTTTTAACCGAACCCGAACCGAATAATTCGGTTCGGTTAGTTTCGGTTTTGATTCACTTCGGTTCGGTTTCGGTTCCGAAATACTCAAATTCGGTTTTAGATCGGTTTGGCTAGTTCGGTTCGGTGACCGAACCGACCGATGCTCACCCCTACCCGCCGCCAACTTCTATTCAATCTGAAATTTTTAAGCTTGTCAAAACTAAATACAATAAGCAATCAAATTATCACAAACGTAAACATGCATTTAAGGTATTGCCACTTCTCAACTTCTCGTTTATAAAGGTCAGAAAACCTACTTCTCAACTTCTCATTTATAAAGGTCAAATGACCTGTTTGTCTCAACTTCTCGATATTTCTCAATACATAATTCACATGAGTAACAATAAAATCACATATCACATTTAATAATGACAAACAATTTAAATAGAAATCACCACCTTAAAGCCGAGTGAATAAATTTGATGAATGAATTGTGGCTTTAATCCTCTTCGAGATCAGTGTTACCTATTGTAAACAATGAATGAATCTACTTAAAAGTAATAATTCGCATAATTTCATATTATATACAATAATAAATTTAATTGACTAAAATCCTCACACTAAAATCCACGGCAAATCCCATTCCAAAATTAAACTACCAAAATATGCCATACAAATCTACTAGTCTATATTTCTACATAAGTTGTTAGTTAAGATTTAGATTTAATTAAATATAATCATGATATTATCAAGTAAAACCCATTTCATTGTTATTCATAATTAGAATATTAAGTCAACTACAATAGTCAGGCTATACAATATGAATATATGTTCTCTATATCTGTTTACGTAAATCAAGTATACAAAAAATCTAACATCAAATTTCTAATCAAAACTATCGGCAACTAACTAGTTGAAATCGAATAAATCTAATTCGAAGATAAATCAAATAATACTAATTATCTGAATAATCAATATAATCCTAATAAATCTAATATATCTCTTCTCACACATCATGTATTACTCACGCCGCCAGGAACTACAACCATCATTAGAGTAATACACACTAACTCAAACTCATGAAAAAGATAAGCGCATAGAAGGGAAAGATACCGTAAACTTCTTGCAGAAGAAGTAACCAAGAGAGGCTTTGTTGTAAATTTAGATGTGTAGAAATATTAGGTTAAAATCTCATATTTATGGGTGTGTAAATTAGGCTTGGGCTTTTACTTAAAATTATCAAAAGCCTAAATTAAATGGGTTTTGAATATTTATCTTAATATAGATAAGATTTATAATATATATAATATTAAAATAAGTTAAATAATTAATTTTTTTTTTTTTTACATATAAACCTATTTTATAAATTTCTCGGGTGTTACAGATAATTTAACCAGACACTTACTTTTACTACGAGGATCCTCTTACACTTGAGAGGTGAGTATTGAAAAATACGTGTCAAGTTTTTGGCGCCGTTGTCGGGGATTAGTTTTGCTTTTTGTGTAACTTAGTGTTAGTTTAGCGTAATTACTAGTGATTTTTTTTTATTTGTTCTACATTATTTTGTGCTTTTGATACATTGATAATTTGTGTAGGTGAGCTTAATTGGAAGATGGACGGATATAACAAATATTCATGGAATCAATCATTTGATCAATATGATATGGTTTATCCTCCTTATCAAGAAGATGTTTGCTACGATAATTGGGGGAATTACGATTATGATTATCAAATGCAACAAGTTTCCACCCATTATCAAGATGATGAAAGAAATGCTTACTTGGAACACTTGCTAGCCACTTGCATAACTCAATCCAATGAAAGATTGGAAAAGATGTATGAGCAACTTGTCTCACTTTTGAACCAAATGAAGAATATAGAGTTTCATATGATTCAAATGGCTTCTTCAAGTGGGACTAGTTATGAAGGGTTAAACATGTCGATTGATGAAAAATATGGCTCAAGTGAAGAGGAGGACAAAGACATCAATCTTATTGAGTACTTAATGGAGATTGAAGAAGATGAAGAGGAAGAAGAATGTCCCTTGATGGAGGACACGAGCAACAAAGAACAAAAAGATCAAGAAGCATTTGATGACACATTGAAGAGTGAAATGAGCATTTCTAAACCTTTTCACTCTTCAATTTTAACTTTAGATAATATTGATACTTCTATTGATTTTATCTTACCTCTTGTTAACTTTGATCTTAAGAAAGAAATTGAAAAAAGCTTGGACATCCTCCCACTAGAAGGAAAGGAATGGGAAGAAAGTATGGAAGAAGAGTAAGAGGAGCTTCCAATGATGAAAATGCACATGAAAGATGCAAGATATTGGTCTACTACTCATGAGAGCCTCCATGAGTTTGAAGCTCAAACATTGAAATATAATGGCAAGGAGGACCGATATCCTGGGCCATTCCGATGAGCTTATTTCTTTCCGTCCGGCTTGAAGACGTTAAACTTAACGCTAAATGGTAGGCAACCCATTCTTTATTGCTTTCTTTTCTTTTATTTTAACTTTGTAGTTTGTTTGATCTTTTTGTTGAGTTTTTGTTTTGTAGGTTGAGTGTTGTGGTGGTGTGCAATGGTGCATTTCAAAGGTGAAGATGCTTGGGTGCTAAAGGTTCAATGGACAAATCGGTTGTGGTAGCTTGCTTCTTTGGTAAGCTACGTTGGTGGAAAAATTCTAAGGTAACACACTCATCTCCAAACTTTGCATTCAACTATATAGTTTCATTTAAGTTTGGTGGGAGATTTCGTGTGTTTACCTTCATTCTTATTGCACCGTTTGTCCTATAGTTGTTTAGTTTTGATGAATATGATTGGTTGTGGAAGAAAGTGTTTGAGCCATAATTGTTGGTGATTGTTGATTTTTGATGTTTGGTTGAGCTTGTTGGTATTGATTGATACTTACTTGTTCATTTGCTTATGTGAAAATCTTTGCTTGGTTTGGTGCTATTAATTCATGATAGACAAGTCCGTGAGCTTTAGAACATTTAGGGTGTGTTTGTTTAGGGATTGGCCCATCCGGATTTGGATGGGCCATCCCCCATCCCATCCCTCTCCATCCAAATACCCATCTCAATACCCATCCACCCATATAATACACCTATATACCTATTTTTATACCATTACATCATCATATTTTTATATTAATTACTCATTCTCTCTCCTACTTTTTCTTCCACACATTTATTCTCTTTCCTACTTTTCTTCCACATATTTATTCTCTCTCCTACTTTTCTTCCACACATTTATTCTCTTTCCTACTTTTATTCCTTACACTAATTACTCTACTAACTAACAATAATAAAATAATACAACAACACTATTGATTTGACATAAAGTTCTCCATCCACATCTATTTTTCAATCTCTATCCAAACACAATTTTTATTCAATTACTATTCATGGATTACCCCCATCCACATTTTTCAAATCCCCATCCCCATCCCATCCACCACAATCCCTAAACAAACAGCCCCTTAGACTTTCATATATTTTGGTCTATTTTCCTTCATGTGAGTATCATTCATGCTTGTGTGCTCTAGAACTTGTCAATTGTCTTATTTGAGGCTACTTTTTGTGTGCGATTTGTGAAAGTGATATAAGGCCATCTTTGATTTGAATATTCACTTAGCCAAATTTTCCGTACCAAATGATATTTTCCGTAGTTAGCCACTTTGAGCTTATTGACTTATATTCTTTGGCAACCTACAAATTTAGCCTATATGTCCATCTTTTATGAGCCTAATTTTCCTATGAACTAGTGGGGCTTGAATGTTGACAAATGAGGTTGAATTGAGCTTAAATGTAAATTTGGTGGATTTGTTTGGTTGAAAAGTGAAAAGAAAGTAAAAAAAAAAAAAAAAAAGGAGAAAAGATGAATTGAAAGTTGTACACAAAAAAAGATTGAGTTGAAAAAAAATTTGAAAAAAAGAAAACTCTCTTGTGTACAAGTATTTGGTAGAGCTTGAAGTTCAAAAGTGCTCAAAAAGTTTTGTTGGTGAAGAATGTGCTTTAAAAGAGTGAGCAAATGAATTGTTGGAGTTTGGAATTTGGAGTTGCAACTTGATCAATTGTAGCTTTCCTCTTGAGTTTTAGAGACGTTAGACGGGGCGTCTTTACTTCTCGTTCCACTAGTTTACGAGTCACTTTATCCAAATCTTCCCTACCCTAACCAAAGGGCCTCCATTACAACCAAATGTGAAGTCCTTATTGATTCATGAATTGAACACTTACATGTGGTAGAGAATTGAGACTTTTGGCAAGCATATGGTAGTGCACTTGTATGATTTGATTTTGAGAGCATACACATCCTTGATGCACTTTGTGTGAAGTGAGTGATACACTTACTTGTGAGCAAATTGTGAATTGAGCACTTAATCTTGCAGGGATTTGAACAGAGTTTTTGAACTTGTTTGTTGATATCTTTACCTCATGGCTTGACTACATTGAAGGAACTTGAGAATCACTTATCATATTTTGGCTTGAATGAATTCCTTCGCAATCTTCCCACTTGTTCTATTTTTCTTTCGTTGCTCGGGGACGAGCAACACTTTAAGTTTGGGGGAGGGGGGGTTGATTAGTGTGAAAATTGCTCAAAATTCTTGTATTTAATTTGCTTAATTTGATATGATTTCATGCATTATTTACACTAAATTGACTAATTGCATTCGATTTGTAGAAGTGGTGTGGTTTGCTATTTTTGTAGGTAAAACGAGTTGTTTTGAATCAAATCACAAAAAAATTCAGTCGTTGGATCGAGTCCATGAGTTGACCACATGAAAGAAGGTGAAGTGTGGGTCGAAACAAGACAAGAATCAAGCCAGTCGGATCTCCGAATCAAAAGATATCCACAAAATAAGAGAGGGGAGTTGGAGGGGCACGACCGAGCCTTTAGCTCGAGCTAACGTGCCCGAGAGAAAAATTGAAGAAATTGTCGTGCACGGCCGAGCTCAACTCGAAGAGGGAAGTGGGAGTGCACGACCGAGCTCCCAACAGACAACAGTGCAACATGAATTAAAAGGGATTAAAGCACAAGCAACCAGCTGAAAGTTTGGGCCAAGGCCCATTTACTTAAATTGAAGGGCCCAATTCATTTTTTATATACCATTCAGTGGGGAACTTCAATGGGGGAGGGAGAAAACAGAAAAGGGCTTCGGCCAATTGGAGAGAGCAATACGCAGAAATTGGAAAACTCTCATCCCCTCCGCACTACACTCAATATTTTAGTTTAATTTCACTCACTTAGATAGTTTTTAATGTAGTATTTTATTTTATGAAAGCATTGGAGAATTACAAGACCATTTGAGGTAATATTTTTCCTTAATTCCATGTTTTATTGTTTATCTTTCATAAGCTTACTTTCAATTGTTAATTTAGTTATTAGCTAGGTTTGTTGGTGTTTGGGTGTTTGGATTTATGATGGAATTAGATTTTTAGTTTAGTTTTGATTGTTTAATTCTATTGGTGGTGTATTGATTAAATTAGTGGGTATTTATTGATCAATTGCATGATTTCAATTATTAGATTTTATGTTGAAGCCTGATTAGTGCAACGAGAGTTGGTTAGTCTTGTAGATCGTATATTCGAGGGTTGGGATGAATGTGATTTGAGTATATATTGGTTTATCGCAACGAGAGTTGAGTAAATTTCATTAGAACCCCATTAATTTACATTAATTACTTGAATGTGATTTTGGGTAGTTAGTGAGGAGATCATAGGAGTTTGGTTTCTAGTATTCAAGTGGAAAAGCATGATTAGGGATTAAATTAGTATAATTTAGGTAGAATCCTCTACTTGTGTGATTACCCTGGTAAGAACGACTCTATCCTTCCTCCTGATCTTAGGTGCTTTATTAGATACATTTTTAGTGATCGCTCTTACCAAACACCGACCAACGAATTGAACATTAAAGTTGAGCTTAATTAAATTTCCACATAATGAAGAACACCCAAACACTACTTCTCTTTATTTGATATTTGATCATCACTTTACTTGCTTTTCTTAGATAATATTTTTCTTGTTATTTTTGCATTTAGATTTAATAGCTCACCCCATGCTCTTTCACTATAATTACGTGACACACACAACACTAAGGCTACGCAAGCAAACTAGTCCCGTGGTTCGATAATTTAACCGGGCACTTACTTTTACTACGAGGATCCTCTTACACTTGAGAGGTGAGTATTAAAAAATACGTGTCACTTACCTTCAATCACCACTTATTTACTCAAATTGTCATTCACTTTATTTATAAGTGGACAACGCTCTACATAAAATAATCAATAATCATTAAAACCCGTGTTTGAAGAAATTAACATATTAAATGTTGGGAATAAAATGAGATTTTGATTAACATACCAAAACCCCTTAAGACATGCCAATTAAGTAAGATAAGTCAAATTCAATAAATATGTTTCAGGAATGATGGAACATATAGATCAGGCTAGTTGAACAAGCTGACATGTTAGGCAACTTATATATGTTACCTTGTTGATAGTCAAATGATCAACCCTTCTGATAGTCAAGACTCAACTATACTGATAAGATAATTCAGCAATAGAGACTACCTCTCTGATGATCAATTCAGAAGTTAGACCAAGTCTACTGACATACAAAGAATCAAGATCAGAAGAGATGTTCAGCAAAGTTGATCAGCACACTAAACCTAAAGTGTTTCAAATCCAGTCTAAGTCAAGAGAAAACTGTGCTGATGGGGTCAATTCCATTGATATGGAAGAATGCATACTTAGAAGCTATCAATTATGATCAGTGAAGATGTGGAGCCAACTCAACTGAAGAAGCTAGCCAACATTGCTGAAAGGACAAGTCAGCTGAAGGAGATAAGCTTGAGCACAGATCAGTCCTGATGATAAGGAAAGTTGTCCCTTATCATGGAATCAATGATCAGAAGAAATGTCTATTGTTTGACCACTGAATCTTCAAGTCAGACATTGGGAAGAGTGCATCAAAGTCAAGACTAGAAGCTTCATGTCGTTTACTTCCCAAAATAAGGACATGTCACTTTCAAGAATCTGTCCTCAAAATGCTAAGTCCAAGGAGGGCTAAAATAGACAATTTGAGGCTGTCTCTCCAAGGGACATAACCTCACTTTGCTCTATAAATATTGGAGTGTGGAAACCATTTGAAGGCAATTAGCTTGAGAGGAAACTACAATCATTCAAAGCCTACAAGCTTTAAGCTCTTAAAATAATATTTCATTCTTAGAGTTTCTATACACTTCCAGTTCCTAACTAAGTTGAACTCATTGTATATCCATCAAGCTTAGAGAGATATCCTATCTTTACACAGAGCTTATTTGTAAAGGATATCTCACCCTAGTTGGAACCAACCTCAACCCTTTAACCTTTCAAGGAAAGTAAGAAGAGTTGTTGTAGAAGTGTGAGAACTAGAACTGTCAAGTGAAGAACAGTTTAGTTCAGAGTTGAGAGTGAGTAATAGGACTTAAAATTCCTAGGGATCAAGGCACTAAGGAGTAGTGTGGTTGATCAGTACACCTTGGCACTATAAAACAAGTTAATTCCAAGTGAAGAAATTATCATGTTAAATCAGGGAAAGTGGATGTAGGAGTTTGAGTCTTTGAACCACTATAAACTCTTGTGTTATTTACTTTCAAGTCATTTCTTACAAGTAACACATTCATACACTACACACAAACTGATCTTCAAAAGATATACATCACAAGTTGTGCAAAACAGATTTGTGACAAGTCCCCTGAAAACTGTTTAAGTGTTAAGAAGAATTTCAGAATTAAAAGGAGTTTAAATATAAAGGGCCAACCATAATTCCGCACATATAACTTACTTAGATAGTTATTCAACTGAGTACTTCATAGTATTCAGTGGTTTGATTATCTGAACAAAGTTATACATACTCAGAGAAGTTGTCCAGGACAACTCTGCTGATAGCCTGATTTGTTTGAAAAGAAAAAAATTGCATACTCAAGTGCATTCCCCCCCGCCCCCCATACACTTGTGTCATACTCCTTTCAGGACCAACAAGTGGTATCAGAGCGGGGGTTCAAAGACCACTGCTTCTGAAAAATCCATTTTGATTTTCAAAACCAAATTTTTGTGTGGTCACTGAACTGATCTTTCTGAATTCTTAACACTCTGTGCTTTATCCTCATATATCTGGAAATATGGTGAGAAACAACAACAACAACAACAACAACAACAATGCAGTGCCTGGAGATGCTGTGGAGACCATCAACAACATGGCTCCAAATCCAGTCAATCACATATCTCATCACAAACTAACAATGTTCTCAATATAGACTAATGACTTTTGGAAGATCAGGATGAGAGATCATCTTGCATGTCTTCATAATGAGATGATGAGAGTCATCACAAGGGGACCATTCACATTTATGCAGGCCAATCCAAAGGTTACAGCTGCTCAGAAAGCTGACCCAAGGCAAGAAATTCCCAAAGATGAAGATGACCTTACTGCAGAAGAGAGAAGGAGGCACAACCTCAACTATCTTGCTATGAACACTCTCTATCAAACAATTCCAGATGCTGTAATGGGGAGAGTCTACCACTGCACAACAACAAAAGAAATATGGGATGCTCTTAAAGAAATGTGTGAGGGCACTAACAAAATCAAGGAGAACAAGCTCCAAGTTGCTGTGCAGAAATATGAACAATTCTAAATGGAATCAGATGAGACCATTGACAAGCTTGCTGGTAGATTCAATGATATAATGAATGAGATCAACTCATTGGGCAAGGTTTACTCCAATAGAGAGGTGGCACTGAAAATCCTAAGAAGTCTCACTCCAAAGTGGGATGTATACTCTGTAATGATGCAGAACACCAAATATCTCTCTACCATGCCCATGCAAGAAGTCTTCTCAGAACCGAAAGCCTATGAGTTTGACCTCAACAGAAGAAAGCCAACTGAGGAACCTTCATAGAGTGGGAGAGAGAAAGTGAGAGAGAGTGGGAGAGAGAAAGTGAGAGAGAGTGGGAGAGAGTGGGAGGCAGGAAGAGGGCGACCTTTGGTCTCCGCCACCACCGGAATCGCCGCAACCACCCCCTTCACCATTCCCCGACCAAATACCCTGTTCTTCCACACTGTCAGCCTTATCCAACCAAGATAACCTATCCTTCCCGAAACCAACACCCTCATCCTTCCATCACCCTTCCTCGATTTCACCCCCCTTCGACCCTGAAACAAGCCTACAATCCACCCTCACACCATAACCTTGTGTACCATAATCCCAGAACCCTGTACTCCCCCCCTTCCATGAGTGGTAAGCACCCACTACCATCGTCCTTAAGAGAGGAAAGACGCACCCAGAACTTCAGACAAGACCGCAGAGTGTTTGTTTCCAACTTCCCGGAGGATTGGAAGGAGTTAGATCTGTTTGAATGGGTTCGCAGGTATGGAAAGGTTGTTGACGTTTACATCCCGCCCGGTAGAACGAGAGTAGGCAGAAGATACGCTTTCATCAGGTTCCTAGGAGATGGCAGTATAGAAGCAATAGCGCAGGATATTGACAAAATGTGGATTGGATCTAGGAAGGTCAAAGCAGCTGTTTCCTATAAATCAAGGAGGCCGATGCAACAACAAGAAACTAGCCATCGAGGCAAGTTCTATCCGGTGGAGGAAGGAATCAGAGATGGCCGCAGTTTTGCGGAGGTATCAGGCGGGAAAGAGAGACTACAAACACCAAGCAAGGCACCTCCATTAATCAAGGAGACTATCACAGCGGAAGGATTCGCTAGGGAGGAAGACGTCAAATGGGCCAGTACATGCGTGGTGTGTGAAGCTGCAAACGAAGAACTCCTTAATTCCATTGGAAGTGTGCTGGCAAAAGGAGGTTATAACAATTATAGGTCGATCCACTTGGGTGGGCTCGAGGTTCTCCTTATTCCGATTCAAGGTGAGGAAGGAGGTAACATATTGACAGAGGATGAAGCCTGGGTCCGAGACAGGTTCTCTAGTTTGAGAAGCTGGGTGCCGGAAGACGTCGTAAAAATCAGGAAGGTTTGGGTTTCAGTGTATGGTGTTCCTTTACACTCTTGGAACGAGGATACTTTCAGAGCGATTGGGTCATCTTTCGGGAGAATGTGTGATATAGATCCGTTAACTAGTCTGAAAATTGATCTTTCTCACGGAAGAATCAGAATTGCTACGAATAGATGGGCTCCGATCAACTATGATATACTAGTTAAGGTGAATGGCATGGACTTCCAAGTTTGGGTGGCAGAGGAATCGGACGCGCGCCCGAAAAGTCGACAGGGTCGAGAGTCGGAGGAGTTGGACTCAGAGACTGAGGTGGTGTCGTCGCTCATTGATTCCTCATCGGAAGTGGCAAGCGTGGAGTTCGACTCTGAAGTTTGGGGATACGAACCGACGGACAACGAAACTCGAGAAGAGAGAGAGAATGCGAACAGTCCAGTCGTTCCCCGAGAAGACGTGGGAATCTCTAGAAGCACTGGGGCCTACTCGATTACTCCAAGATCCCCATCGGTATCCCAAGTTAAAGGCGGCGCAAATTGCACCAATTCGCACGCGCTGGTGGACCCTACGTATTCACAGGGCGTATCAGATTCGAAGTGGGCCAATGTCTCTGGGCCAGAAAACATTAATATTGGAACCCCTCAATTAGTGGGACGAGAGACCCAATTGGATCCCACTCATGTTTGTCAAGTCATAGTAACTCCTGAGGCAATTTCCCCTGTTTTGGAAATGGAGGCCCATAACCTTAGTGAAGAGCCCTTGAACTCCGATCAATTCAATCTGGGCCCAATAATATGCAAGATGGTGGACCCAGCTATGGAAAGGAAAAGCAATGTAAAGAGTAATAACAAACAGGCCCAAAAGCATACCAATCCCCACGCTGGATGGCCTACTTTTATCAAGGAAATCGACCCAGAGAACATAGAAGAGAACCCTAAGAAAAAGGCGAGGAAAAGGGGTTCGAAAAAACTAAAGGACTCTTCCGAGTCTACGCTAGGCAAGAAGGATGCTGAATCAGAGCAGAGGAACTCCCTTGATGCCGAAGCTAGATCGTTGAGGGAAGTGTGTGAATTGATGGGTTTTTGCAAATCAGAGGACCAATCTATTTTGACGGAGAAACTCAGAGAGTTTGAGGACAGAGACAGGAAAGCGTTCAATACGCGTAAGTAGCAGATTCGTGCCCTGCTTGGGGATTGCGTATTTGTTCGTTATGAAGATCACGAGTTTTAATTCCAGAGGAATCGGCAGTAAGAGGAAGAGGAGTCTGATCCGGGATCTCGTCAGGCTGGAAAAGATTGACGTGTTATGTATCCAAGAAACTAAAATCGAGGTGGTTGGATTTGAGTACTACAAGGAGATATGGGGAGACGAGGATTTCGACTGGTACTTCAAAGGTTCAGAAGGTTTATCAGGAGGTATGTTGATTATTTGGAGGAAATCTAAACTAGACAAGAAAGATAGCTGGGAAGATGGGAACGCAATCGGGATCGCTGGTCTTTGGGGGCAGGACAAGATTGAGGTTAAAATCGTAAACGTCTACGCTCCCTGTGAGCCGAAAAGAAGAGCGTGTTTGTGGGATAAGCTCGTTGATAGGATAGCCCTTAGTCCTAGGGATAGATGGTGCATTTGCGGAGACTTTAACATTATTTTGCATGGTTCCGAGAGGAGATCATCTGGAGGAGTTGCTAAAAGTAAGAGTGACAAAGTCTTCAGATCCTTTGTTAGCGAGGTGGGACTATGTGACCTTCCCCTCCTTCGTAGGAAGTTCACATGGTTTAAAGATAATGGCAAATGTCGGAGTAGATTGGATAGATTCCTCGTGTCTATGGAATGGGTGACTACTTGGCCTAATCTCAAACAAGTTGGACATAAGAGAAACATCTCAGATCATGCACCTATTTCTTTGTGCTCGGATTTTGAGACTAATTGGGGCCCCAAACCGTTTAGAGTGGTTAATTAGTGGATCGAAGATGAGGAGTTTAAAAAAATGATTTCGTCTTCGTGGAACTCTTCAATCGCTACTGGATGGGGATCGTTTGTGGTGAAGGAGAAGCTAAAAAGGCTCAAACAGACAATCAAGAAGTGGAAAGAAGTTGACGGGAGAGGCCTGGAGCAGAAAATTATGGAGGTTGAGTCTTCGCTCCACAAACTTGATATTAAACTTGAATCTGGAGATTGGAGTGAAGATGAGGTGAAGTCTAGGGGGAAGATTTTCCAACAGCTTGAAGATTATAGAGACAAAAAATCTAGAGTCGCGTTTCAAAAAGCTAGACTGAAGTGGATCAAAGAAGGCGACTCCAACTCAAGCTTCTTTCACGCTATGGTTAGAAGAAAGCAGTGGAGGGACGAAATCAAAGGCCTCTTTATCCAGGGGGAATGGGTGGAAGGAGTGGAAGAAATCAAAGCTGGAATCTTCAAGTTCTTCAAGGATTCTTTTAAAAGGCAGGACTGGACTAGGCCTAGAGTGACTGGATTATCTTGCAGTACTATTGGGGAACCAGAAAATGAGTTCTTGATCAGCCAGTTTACCAAAGAAGAAGTGGGGGCAGCGGTGAAGAGCTGTGGTACAGACAAGAGCCCGGGCCCGGACGGATTTAACTTCAAATTTATCAAAACCTTTTGGAACGTGCTAGAGGAGGATTTCTTTAGGGCTATCTCGGAATTCCACTCCAACGCGAAGCTGGTTAAAGGAATAAATGCTTCATTTATCACTCTAATCCCTAAAGTCAGGAACCCCACGACTATTAAAGAATTTAGACCTATTTCTCTAATTGGGTGCTTCTTCAAAATTCTGTCCAAGATGCTGGCAAATAGGTTGTCTAAAATACTTGAATCGATCATTTCAACAAATCAATCTGCATTCATCAAAGACATGTATATTCTCGACAGCGTGGTCACAGCAAACGAGGTGGTAGGAAAGGCTGTACAAAAAAGAAAAAAGATGTTTATCTTCAAGTTGGACTTCGAGAAGGCCTATGACTCGGTCGATCACATTTTCCTCTTAGACATGCTTTCTCTAATGGGCTTCAACAAACGGTGGATAGAATGGACCAAGGAGTGCATCCAGTCAGCGTCTATTTCTGTCCTCGTTAATGGAAGCCCGACCAAGGAGTTAGCTATGGAAAAGGGACTGAGGCAAGGGGACCCGATATCTCCCCTCTTATTCACGGTGGTGGGCGAATGCCTCAGTCTAATGATGAAAGCAGCAGTGGAGAAAGGGCTTTTCAGGCCTGCGACTGTTGGGAATAATAAGGTGAAAGTGTCACACTTGCAGTTCGCCGACGACACCCTTTTCTTCGGGGAAGCAGACTCAAGAAATATTGTGGCTCTTAAAGGAATTCTCAGAATGTTCGAAGTGTGGTCCGGTTTGAAGATCAATTTCCATAAAAGTACTATGTCTGGTCTCAATGTCGCAGACGCTGATCTTAGAGTCTGGGCAGTCTCGATGAACTGTAACACTGCAGCATTTCCCCTTAGATACCTCGGCCTGAAAATCGGAGCTAACACCAACAGCCTGTCCTCCTGGAAGGAGATCGTTCACAAGGTGGAAAATCGTTTGAACTTCTGGGACATCAAAACTCTCTCGTTCGGTGGTAGAACAATGCTTATTAACTCAGTCCTTTACAATCTTCCTACCTATGCCTTGTCCCTCAATAAAGCCCCCTCCGGAACCATTAAAGCTATCCAATCAATTCAAAGCCGATTCCTGTGGAGTGGAGGAGACCCTAAGGTACGTAAAATTGCTTGGGTTAATTGGGATACCATGTGTAGGGATAGAGAGAGGGGAGGGTTGGGCTTTAAAAAACTGAAGTTGTTTAATCTTGCTCTCTTGGGAAAATGGGGTTGGAAGCTGTTGGTGGAGAGTGATAGTCTGTGGAGAGATGTTATCGAGTCTAAGTATGGGAGTTTGGTCGATTGTGTTGATAGATTTAGGAAGTCCGGGAGGTGCCCTAACAGTTGGTCCTCTTGGTGGAAAATGATTGTGAAAAGTATTGGGGCTAGTGAGTGGTTTGGGGAGAACTGCATTAGAAGAGTGGGTAATGGAAAAGGGACTAAATTTTGGGTTGACAATTGGGTTGGGGGGGAGCGTTTGTAGGACTTATTCCCTAGGTTATATAGGATGGATAGGGATGGCATGTGTACAATAGCAGATAGAGTGATTAGGGCTGATGGCATCTGTGTTTTTAATTGGAATTGGATCCGCAATATGAGGGAGAGAGAGGAGAGTGTTATTAATGATCTTTGTAAGCTGATATGCAGGTTCATAGTGAGTTCAGAAGAGGATGATTCATGGAGTTGGAAGCTGGAAAAAGATGGGAAATTCTCGGTGCAGTCGGCGTTCAAATTTCTCTTGGACAACCATACGGAGCAGAGACAGGATCTTGAGGAGTTGAGGCATATTTGGGTCAAGAGCGTTCCGCTGAGGGTGAATTGCTTCGTGTGGCGAATGATTCAAAACAAAATTCCAACAATTTTGAATTTAAGAAGACGTGGAGCATACAATCCGTATTTCTCCACGGAGTGTAAACTTTGTGGGGATGGTGAGGAAGACGCGAGACACCTGTTCTTCAAATGTGAAAAAACGAAGGACGTTTGGAGTTCGGTCTACAGTTGGTTTGGCCTCGTGTACGAAGCAGATGGACACGGACTACAACACTTTTGGGATCACAGCAGCAAGGTCGACGCAAAGAGAAGACCCGCATGGAAGCTGGTCTGGCATGGGACGATTTGGTCAGTTTGGAGGAGTAGAAACGAGCTTACCTTTAGAGGACAGACTTTCGACGTCGAATCTGTTATGGACAATATTCGTATTAATTCTTTCAGATGGCTTAAAGCAAGATTGGCTATAAATAGTTGGTGCAGTTTAGAGGACTGGATGAGAGAGCCTTTATGTTGCATTAGGAATTAACTTACTTCTGCTACTTTTATTTACTTACTTTCTGCTCATTGTAACCTCTGTTTTCCTGGGCATTTCTGATGCCCCATCAATAATACTTATTTGGCTTCTTCCAAAAAAAAAAAAACCAACCAAGGGAGTGGCCTTCAAAGCTAAAACTGCTGAACTTGAAATGAAGTCCACTCCAAGATCATCAAAGTCAGTTTCTAAAACTGAAATGAAGGAAGAGCTAGCCCTCATGGCTAGAAGATTTGAAAAGCTCAACTCAAGATTTGGTAGATACAAAAAGTTATACCAAGACAACAAGGTCAGGAGAAGGTACAACTCTCCTGAAGCCAAGGCTGAGGACAAAAGGCTTGAAGAAAGAAAATCATAGGACAAGTACTCTGATAGGAGAAAGTCCAGCAGAGCTGAACCTTCGTCATCCAGAAGAAGAGATGATTCCAAGAAAGATGATGATGAAGACCCATGCTACAATTGCCAAAAGAAAGGGCACTTTCAATATGACTGCCCTGAGCTCAGCACTAAGGAGAGGAAGGAGAGGCAAACCAAAAGAGATAGAAGACTCAATAAAAAGCCATGATGGCTGGTGATGAGTCACAAAGTGATGAAAGCTTCAACTCCTCTGATGATGGACTGTTCTCTAACATTGATGATGATGATGTGTGCAACATGGCCATTGAAGATGATGGGGTATCTTCTTCATCTATATTTCATCATTCAATCACACACTGGAAACTAGTGATGTCAACCTGAAACTCTCCTTTGGAAAGTTGATGGAAGACTTCACTAGATTACAAGAACTTAATGATAATTGTGTGAGAGAGAATGAGGTACTAAGTTCTGAACTTACAAAACTCGCTCAAGCTGAATCTGTAGTTGATGTCAATTCTACTGAGTTGTATCAACAAGTCTTGAGAGAACTTGATGAAGCTTCTCTCAGGATAGTTGACCACAAAAGCAGATTGATGAACAACTGCTTATTCAGAAGAGAAAGGACTTTGAACTTAAAATTCTTCAAGCTAAATTTGAAAACCTCTCTCATGAATATGATGTTCTTAAATTAAGTGAAGAGAGCCTGAAAAATAAGATGTCTGCAATGAATAAATCCTCTAAGGCAATAGAGGAAATTCAAAGCTTCCATAGACCTATGGCTCAAAGAAGTGGATTGGGATACGATCCATTCGAATCTTCACCTTGTCTTAGTGTTGCTTCAACAAGTAACATGTTAGGAGGACCAACATAACAATAAGAGAATCTTTGTTAAATCATTGGCACAACAAGCTGAAAATGAATTAACTTAGCCACTGAACAAAGGAAAGGGCAAAATGAATGAAATGCCCACTCAAGTATTCCAGAGAACAAGGCCCATACCTAAGGAAAAGGCCAAAGTCTCTGAATACAAGAGAAATGGTGTTCAGCAGAGTAGACCCAATGGAAGGGCAACTCATCTGAACAACATTCAGAGAGATTATCCAAAGTATGTTCAGCCTAGGCCAACTCTTCTGAGGCAACCTCAGCTGAACAGACTAAAGGTCAACTCTCCTGTTGGGAATAAAATGATTTTGACCTAGATACCAAAACCCCTGATTGATGATGTTCAGATCAGTTGAGATAAGCTCAATTCTAGTTCAGGCAAGTTGTCTCAGTACACTTGAGTATGTAGATTGCTTAAGTGAAAAATCTCAGGAATGTTGTGAGATTTTAGTGTTCAGGATAGTTGTCTTAAGCTGGAATGTTAGGCAGCTTGATAAGTCTATAGGCCAAAGTTGCTGAACTTTCAAGGCAGACTGACCAAGTGGACAACTGAGCTGAAGAGATCAAGAGCAGTAAAGCAATGCTCATAAATGCAAATGATCAAGACAGTTGAAGTACAAATGATCAAGAGCATTGAATGCCAAAGCTTACAGAAGACACATTCAATGAAGCATTTATTGCCAATCATGCCTGAACCAAGCATTGAAGACTTAGAGCATTAAAGAGTGAAGCATTGAATGAATGTTGGAACATTCTAAATTGCAGCAGGAATGTTCAGGGAGCTTGTCCCATCTGACCGTTGGTTGAGTGTAGAGTTTGCCACAAATCAACCTTGGGAAATGTGCATATTTGGAATCTGACACAAGTCTTCTCAGCCGCATTTTTCAGAAGTCAACACATTCATTCAAGCAACCATTGAAGAGCCCTTTTACACAGTGGATAAAAGGATGCCAAGCTTCATAGCCGTTTCAATGGTGCTGCAAATAGACATATTTGAATTGCTATCCCTCCAACGGTTAGTTGTTCAAATTTGTCTATAAATACAGAAGTGATCAAAGGGATTCAGAATCCAACTACAAGCTATCAAACTATCATCAAGCTTTCAAAGGAAACCAAGCTGTTCTTCAGAATCCCAAGTTTCCTGAATCACTTCATTTAGCTAAGCCAATCTTTGTAAACATCCAAAGCTTAGCATTGAGATATCCTAAGCCTTTACATTGTTCTTATTGTAAAGGATATCTCTACTAGTTGGAACCAAACCTCAAACCTTATCTCATTTAGTGAAGAGAGTGTTTGTTGTAGAAGTGAGGAGTTAAGGACTGTTAGAGTGAAACACAGTCTTAACTCAGAGAGATTGAGCACTAGGACTCAGATTATCCTAGGGATCAAAACACTAAGAGAGTGTTGTTGATCAGTGCACATTGGCACTATAAAACAAGCTAATTCCATTGTGAAGGAATTATCCTGTTCAATCAGGGAAAGTGGATGTAGGAGCTTGAGTCTCTGAACCACTATAAACTTGTGTGCCATTTACTTACTGCATTCTTTATTGCACTTACATTCAAACATATTTTAAAGAAGCAAAAGTCAGTAAGTAAGAAAATTTGTTTTGGACAAAGTCCCTGATAACTGTATCTTTTCAGAAATTAACTTGGAGTATTTCTTTAAGTCAAAGGCCAACCACATTCCGCACTTAGCAACTCTTTTAGATATTTAGCCAACTGATCACTCAATAGTAATCAGTAGGACAAGTATCTATCAAAGTTCACACTCAGGCCAGTTGTTAGACAACCTGCCTGATAAGACCAGTTTTGTTAAAAACAAAAGAATTTGCATACACAAGTGCATTCCCCCCCATACACTTGTGTTATACTCCACCGAGGACCAACAAGTGGTATCAGAGCAGGGGTTCATAGACCACTGCTTCTGAAAATCATTGATTTTCAAAATCACATTTTCTGTGGTCACTGAACTGATCCGAATTTCTGAAAAACTTATCTGTGTTCATCCTATATTATTTCTGTTGAAATGGCTAACAATGCAGTTCCAGGAGATGCTGTCAACACCATCAACAACATGGGTCCAAATCAAGTCAATCATATTTCTCATCATAAACTGCCAATGTTCTCAATTGAGAACTATGATTTCTGGAAGATCAGGATGAGAGCACATCTTGCTTGCCAGCATGATGAGATGCTTAAAGTCATCACTAGAGGGCCTTTCACATTCACTAAAGCAAATCCCAAGCTCACTGATGCTCAGAAAGCAGATCCAAGGGAGTTGCTGCCAAAGGATGAAGATGACTTTACAACTGAGGAAAGAAAAAGGCACAACCTGAACTACATTGCCATGAACACATTGTACCAGACCATTCCAGATGCAGTGATGGGAAGAGTGTACCACTGCACATCAGCTAAAGAGATTTGGGACACCTTAGCACTTATGTGTGAAGGTACCCAAAAGATCAAAGAGAATAAGCTTCAAGTGGCTATCCAAAAATATGAACAATTCTCTATGGAAGCCAATGAAACTATTGATCATCTTGATGGCAGATTCACTGACATCATGAATGAGATAAACTCTCTTGGCAAGTTCTATGCCAAAAGAGAGGTTGCTTTGAAAATTTTGAGAAGTCTCACATCCAAGTGGGACATATATTCTGTCATGATGCAAAATACCAGCAATCTTGACAACATGCCAATGCAGCAAGTATTCTCTGAACTCAAAGCATATGTGTTTGATCTCAACAGAAAGAAGGTGCATGAAGAGCCATCCTCCTCAAACAAAGGTGTTGCCTTCAAAGCTGCTGAAACAGAAAAGAAGAATACACAAAGATCCTCTCAATCTGTTTCAAAATCTGAAATAAAGGAGGAGCTGGCACTCATGGCTAGGAGATTTGAGAAGCTCAACTCCAGATTTGGTAGATACAAGATGTTCTACCAAGACAACAGAACCAGAAGGAGATTCAGCTCTCCTGACAACAAATCAGAGGACAAAGTCTCTGATGAAAAGAAAGAAGACAAATATGCTTATAGAAAGAAATACAGTAAAGTTGAACCATCATCATCAAGGAGGAAGGAGTCCTCAAGCAAGAAGAATGATGATGAAGATGTGTGTTACAACTGCCAGAAAAAGGGTCACTTTCAGTATGATTGTCCTGACCTGAGCTCAAAAGAAAGAAAAGAAAGGCAGATCAAAAGAGACAAGAGGCTGAACAACAGGAAGGCCATGGTAGCTGGGGAATCAGCAAGTGAAGAGAGTGTCTACTCTTCTGATGATGGACTATTCTCCAACAGTGACAGTGATGAAGACTGTCAAATGGCCTTTGAAAATGAAGAGGTATGTTCATCTTCCAATTCTTCTAATAACACACATGAGTCCAGTGAAATCCACTTGAAACTCAACTTTGGGAAGTTACTTGAGGATTTCACCAGGCTACAAGAAGTATGCAATATGGCACTGAGAGAAAATGAGCTACTGAATTCTAAAGTTCAAACTCCCAACCTTCCTGAACCAGAGTTTGACATTAAATCAACTGAGTTGTATCAACAGACTGTGAGAGAACATGATGAAATGTCTCTCAAAGTCACTGAACAACAAAAGCTGATTGATGATCAAGAACTGGCCTTAAGGAAAAAGGATTTTGATCTTAGAAGACAGATATGCTGATAGGAAGAAATTCAGCAAAGGTGAACCATCATCATCAAGGAGGAAGGAGTCCTCAAGCAAGAAGAATGATGATGAAGATGTGTGTTACAACTGCCAGAAAAAGGGTCACTTTCAGTATGATTGTCCTGACCTTAGTGCCAAAGAAAGAAAAGAAAGGCAGAACAAAAGAGACAAGAGGATGAACAACAGGAAGGCCATGATAGCTGGAGATTCAGCAAGTGAAGAGAGTGTCTACTCTTCTGATGATGGACTGTTCTCCAACAGTGACAGTGATGATGACTGTCAAATGGCATTTGAAAATGATGAGGTATGTTCATCTTCTAGTTCTTCAAATGACACACATGAGTCCAGTGAAATCCCTTTAAAACTCAACTTTGTAAAGTTATTTGAGGATTTCACCAGGCTAAGAGAAGTATGCAATATGGCACTTAGAGAAAATGAGCTACTGAATTCGAAAGCTCAAACTCCCAACCTTCCTGAACCAGAGCTTGACCTTAAATCAACTGAGTTGTATCAGCAGACTATGAAAGAGCATGAGGAGATGTCTCTCAAAGTCTCTGAACAACAAAAGTTGATTGATGATCAAGAACTGGCCTTGAGGAAAAAGGATTTTGATCTTAGAATTCTTCAAGCAAAATTTGACAATCTCTCAAGTGAATTTGATACTCTAAAATTGAGTGAGGGGAGCTTAAAAATGAAAATGTCTGCCTTGAACAAATCTGCTAAGGCAATAGAGGAAATTCAAGAGTTTCAAAGACCATTTGCTCAAAAGGGTGGATTAGGGTATAATCCATTTGAACCCTCACCTGGTCTTAGTATTGCTTCATCAAGCAATTCTAAGATGACTTTTGTAAGATCAGTGGCACAACAAAATGAAATGGAAGTAAATCAACCACTGATCAAGGATAAGGGTAAAGGAATTTTTATACCAACTCAAGTAAACAATGTACCTAAACCCATACCTATGGAAAAGGTTAAAGGCATTGCTTACAGGAGAAATGAGGGCCAGAAAGGTAGAACCAATGGAAGGCCAACCTATCTGAATTCTCATCAGAGAAGTTGTCCAAAATCTGTTCAGAAAAGGCCAACTCAAAAGAGGCAACCCCAACTGAATGGATTAAGGCCAATCCCCTCTGACAGGTATAAAACATTCAGGAAGCCTGGACCTTACTTGCCAAATGGAAAAGGCCATCCAAAACCCTATCCTCAAAGGTCTTACCAAGCTGCACCTAAGTCTAGTAACTTCAGGAGAAATGTCCCAAAGAAATTCACCAACACTCCTGAACCTTACAAGGCTAACACTTATACACAGAAGCCACCCAAGGCATTTAAGGGTCAAACTGTGTATGTAGATGTAAATGGAAACCAAGTCAGTCACTTTGAGTCAATCAGAGTAATCAGGCAGATTTGGGTTCCAAAAGGTACAGCTAACCCTCTAGGACCCAACACTCAAAGGGTACCTAAATTTTGACTTTGCAGGGCTGCAAGGACCACAAGAAGAAGAGAAGCATCAACAAGAAAACAGCATGGTACTTGGACAGTGGATGTTCAAGACACATGACTGGAAACAAGGAGCTTCTCTCAGATTTCATAGAAAAGGATGGTCCTTCAGTAACCTTTGGAGACAGCTCTCAAGGGATCACAAGAGGTTATGGTACATTAAACATTGGTAGTGTTAAAATTACTGATGTCTCATATGTCCTAGGCCTAAAATATAACTTGTTGTCTATAAGTCAAATTTGTGATAAAGGATATTGTGTTGAATTTGCACCAAATGAATGTACTATAAAAAATAAATCAACACAACAGGTGCTACTAACAGGGGTGAGAAAGGGAAATGTCTATTTTGCAGATTGGAGCAAAACCCCTGAAGCAGTTTGTCTTGTTGCCAAAAGCACAATTGAGCAAAGCTGGCTGTGGCACAAAAGACTAAACCACCTGAACTTCAAAACCATCAACAAGATTGCAAGAAACTCTCTAGTTAAAGGGCTGCCAAATCAAGTGTTCACCAAAGAACATATATGCCAGCCATGTCAGGAAGGAAAGCAGATCAAAGCTTCATTTAAAGGAAAGCCTGTCATCTCAACTGAGAGAGTTCTTCAACTACTGCATATGGATTTATTTGGACCAATAATCCCAGTAAGTATAAATGGAAGAAAATATGCTTTAGTTGTTGTTGATGATTTTTTCAGGTACACATGGGTAGTATTCTTGCTGAACAAAAAGGAGACCCAAGTCAAGCTACCTGAATTGATGATGAGATTGAGCAATGAAAAGGGCCTAAGTATTGTCAAGATCAGATCTGACAAAGGCACTGAATTCATAAACTCATACATCAATGAGTACTGCAGCAAGAATGGCATTACTCATGAAACTTCAGCAGCAAGAACACCTCAACAAAATGGGGTTGCTGAAAGAAGGAACAGGACCTTGAAAGAGGCAGCAAGAACACTGATTGCTGAATCAAAACTGCCTAAAAGGTTCTGGGCTGAAGCCATTAGCACTGCATGTCACACACAAAACAGGTCCTTAATCACCAAAGGACAAGGTAAAACTCCATATCAAATATGGAAAGGTAGATTGCCCACTGTTGCTTACTTTCACATATTTGGTTGTAAGTGTTTCATTCACAATAATGGGAAAGAGCAATTGAAAGCTTTTGATAGCAAAGCTGATGAAGGAATATTTGTTGGATATTCACAAATCAGCAAGGCTTACAGAGTTTACAATTGCAAAACTCTTATTGTGGAAGAAACACCTCATGTTGTGTTTGATGAATCTATTGATGAGTTCAGGGATAGAAACCTGAATATTAATGAGATAACACAAAGAACAACCAGACTAAGGCTTCAAAGCAAGGAAACAGTGTTTGTAGATGTTGCCCAGCCTGAATTGCATGATAATCAAAAACTGGACAACCTACCTGATGGCAATCAACCTGAAGTCAACCAACCTGAAGGTGAAATTGAACTGACTGACCCCATCCCAGGTCAAAACCAGGTAACAACTACCAATGAAGAAGCAGGCAATGCTGAGGTAGTAAATGGATCCAATATTCAAGGGGGAACCAATGAAAATGTCAACTCATCTGACAATGAGGACAATACCCCTGAATATGATCCTGAACTTGATCCTTCAATTAACTTTCCTGAATTTAATGAATCTAGTGATCCAACTTCAGATGAGGACAATCCTTTTGAAGGGATCAGGTCTAGAAGGACTTGGTTGCAGGACCACCCATCTAGCCTGATACTTGGTAATCCAAGTGAAGGGATCAAAACTAGAAGGTTTCATGGAGAAAGTGCTTTGTTTTGTTGTTTCCTTTCAGAACAGGAACCAAAAGACATTGAGGAAGCACTACAAGATACCAACTGGATCATAGCCATGCAAGAGGAGCTGAACCAGTTTACCAGAAATGAAGTTTGGGAGCTGGTAGATAGGCCAACTCATCAAGATGTCATTGGAACCAAATGGGTGTTCAAAAATAAGAAAAATGAAAATGACATCATTGTGAGGAACAAAGCAAGACTGGTGGCCAAGGGATATTGTCAATCTGAAGGGATTGATTATGATGAGACCTTTGCTCCAGTGGCCAGACTTGAGGCAATCAGGCTCTTCTTAGCATATGCAGCTCACATGAGGTTCAAGGTATATCAAATGGATGTGAAGAGTGCATTTCTCAATGGGGTGCTCAAAGAAGAAGTATATGTGGAACAGCCCCCAGGCTTTGAAGATGGAAACAAGGTGTACAGATTGAAGAAAGCTCTCTATGGCTTAAAGCAAGCTCCAAGAGCTTGGTATGACACCTTATCACAGTTTCTTTTAGATCATGGTTTTGTCAAAGGCACTGTTGACAGAACCTTGTTCAGAATCTGTGAAGGAGATGATATCTTGTTAGTCCAAATCTATGTGGATGACATTATATTTGGATCTCCAAATGAGAAGCTGTGTGAGAAGTTCTCAAAACTCATGCACAGCAAATTTGAGATGTCCATGATGAGATTGATGAATTTCTTCTTAGGACTCCAAGTCACTCAATCAAAGAAGGGAATATTCATCAATCAGGCAAAGTATACAAGGGACATGATTAAGAAATTTGGATGTGCTACAAGTAAGCCAGTCAGAATTCCTATGAATACTAACTGAAAAATGGATCCTGATGAAAGTGGAGAGCCAACATACTCCACTAACTACAGGGGAATCATAGGATCCTTGCTATATCTCACTACAAGCAGGCCTGATATCACATTTGCAGTTGGAGTGTGTGCAAGATTTCAAGCAAATCCAAAGAAGAGCCACCTTGATGCTGCCAAGAGAATCCTAAGATATCTCAAGGGATCTGAGAATCTTGGATTATGGTATCCAGCTGATGACAACATTGAGCTCACTGGATATTCAGATGCAGATTATGGAGGATGCAGAATTGACAGAAAATCCACCTCAGGAACATGTCAATTCTTGGGCAGCAAGCTTATCTCATGGTTCTCCAAGAAGCAAAATACAGTTGCAACTTCAACAACTGAAGCAGAGTATATAGCAGCTGGAAGTTGCTGTGCTCAGATTCTTTGGCTCAGGCAGCAACTTAGAGACTACAAAGTCATCTCAAATGAAGTGCCAATATTTTGTGACAACAACAGTGCAATTGCCATCTCACAGAATCCAGTGCTCCACAGCAGATGCAAGCATGTAGATATCAAGCATCACTTCATAAGGGATCATGTGGAGAAGAAAGATATCAAGCTTGTCAAAATTCACACTGATAAGCAAAAAGCTGATATCTTGACTAAGCCTCTAGCTGAAGCAAGGTTCTTGGAATTGTCAGCTGAATTGGGCTTACTTGATCCAGGCAAGATGGAGAAATGAGGAAAGAAAGCTCATATGAAGGGGGAAGTTCATTAAGATGAACTTCAGCAAAGTTGACCAACCTCACTGATGCAGTCAGCCAAAGAGGGAAACTCAGCAAAGTTGTCCCTATGCTGTTCAGCAATGTTGGTCAGGAGCTTTGTCCAAGTGGGACCCAGTCAGCAACTTTGGGACCCACTCAGGCAAGTTCATCAGGCAGTTTGACCTTCACAGAAATCAAAGCACATCTCAGGATGTTTGTCTGAGTTAATTGGATAATCATTGCTATTTTTAGCATTGATTAGACATTTAAAAGATTTCTTGGTCTAAGAGTAGGCCATTTTAGGATGGAGTGTGCTATAAAGATTTTTACCACCAAAAAGGCAAATCAGCATTTAATGCAAAATCTTAATTGGGATTTCATGAATTCTTGAACCATCATCAAGACCATTGATTTGCATTAAACTTCCATCAAACCGCCTAAAGCCCACTACCCCACTTTATCCAATTGGTTCTTACTTTTACTCACTGTTATTCTCTATTAACCAGCGGTTAATAAACTTCCCACATATATAAACTCCTCAGTTTTACTTTCATCCTCACGCACTCATATTTCCAAACTCTTAAGATTTTCAAAACTTCTCAAATACCTGCAACTCCTCTCCAAAAAACCTACACAACTCTCATATTATCCATGGCTCCCAAAATCAAGAGAGAAGAACTTGTAGACTTCAATGATCCATCTTTGGACATTGATTTTGCATATCTCAGCAACACAAGTTCTCTTTGGTTTGAGAAACTAGTTGCCTTTGATAGTCCAGACACTGAAGTTCATCAAGTCCTCCAATGGCTAAGGGAGGCTGGGCTAGAGAAGTTCTTAGGCACCAAACCAGATTCCTGCCTGAACCCCTTCATGGCTGAATTCTTTGCCCATCTCAGATGGAAGGGCAAGAAGGGAGATGTGTGCACTAAGCTCACATATGCTGAGGAAGATGAAGAAGAAGAAAGCCAACACACCATCATCTTCACTGTAGAGGATTTGGATGCTAGCTTTGGGCTACCATCAGAAGGTCAGAATCCAGAAACTTACAAGGAAGGAGATGATCAGGAGTTCTATTTTCCATGGCTGCTTACACCCAAAAAGCTAGTAAGTGCTCAAAACAAGAATACTTTAAAGCCAGTGTTTAGGCACTTGTTTGATTGTGTGGTGAAGAGTTTGTTAAGCCACTCTGGGAGTGTTGAACAAATAAGTATGCCTAAGTTAAGAGTAATGGCTGCTGTGATTGACTCTGCTGAGAAGAAAGTCAAGTTTGACTGGAAAAGCTTTATCTTGGACAAGATGATGAATGAGAAGTTCAAGTTTAAGGAGGTGAAACACCACAAGGTGGTGGTTGATGGAAGACTTCAGTTCTGCACAAGAGCCAGCCTGCTCTTGGAAAGATTTGCTCATTACACCCATCTACAAGCAAAGCCAAAGCCTTTTCCTGCTCAAAAGGTGATGTTCAGAAAGCTGTCTTCTAAGACAGAAAAGAGGAAGCAGGAGGCTATCTCCAAGAAAGATGTTGCAGCTGTTCCAGCAACCAGAGCCTCTCCAAGAAAGAGGAAAGCCCAACCACCAAAAGCTCAGCCAAAGATGAAGAGGATGAAGAAGATTCTGAGTGAATCTTCACCAGAAAGCCAGTCAAGAAGTGGAGGAGCCACTTCTGAGGAGATTGAGAAGGTTGCTGATGAAGGAGTCAACCCCCCTGAAGAGGGTGAAGAATTCAGAGAGGTTGTCCCCTTACAGCCTGAAAGTGTAACAGAGTTTAGGGATCTTGACCAGCCAACAAGATCTGAAAGGAGGAGAAGGATAATCAAAACTTCTGAGAAGCAGAAGTTGATGGAAGAGGAGAAGAAGAAGAAAGAGTTCTTCAAGGAGATTAGACAAGCCAGTAGGTCTAACTCCAAGACCAACAGCCCTGAAGCCAACTCTCCTGATATTCAATCAGAAAGAATATCTCCATCAAGGCATGAAGAAGAGGAGTGCAAGACTCCTGAAGATGCCCCTATCATTGCCAAGAAGGTTTACTCCCCTGAAGGTGCACCTGACAGAGCAGGTATTGATGTGCTGGCAGACTTGGTCAATCTTGAGGATAGACCTTTCTCCCCACTTGATCCAAGACTTCTCTCATATACCAAACTTCTTGAAATTGTTCTTCAGGAAGGTGATCAAGTTGTTCTCCCACCCATTCCAGCCATTCCAATTACCTCTTCAGGCACATTGCTCTCAAAAGCACCTGAATCCCAACTTGTTTTAAGCTCTTCTGAACCCAACCCTTTTGAACCCAACCTACCTGAAATCCAGCCAAGCCTACCTGAATCCCAATCCAACCCTCCTGAATCCCAAGCCAACTCTTCTGGAGATGAAAGTGGTGAAGAGTACACTTATGAGGGGATGCTGAGGCAGATTGCCAAGGCTAATGTGGATGAACTATATCCAGGGTTGAAGGATTATCCTAGGCTGCAACAACAGTTCTATGATCTTAGAGCTCTTGTTGAGATCAAGGATAGAACTATGGTAGAAATAGCTCAGGCTATTCAGGATAAAGGAGCAAGCTGGTGGCAGGTTGAAGAGAACAGGCTCCTACATTTTGCTAATGTAAAGAAATCCAGTGTGTTGACCACTGAGGCCTTGTTTTGCACCATTGTTCATGAGAAGGTGCTTGCTGAGAGAGAAAGAATTGCACAGGGACTCAGGCACCCTGATAGTCCATCTGATGATGATAATGATGATGATGATGATAACACCAATCCCAACCCTCCTGGCCTCAACTCTGCTCAGGTACATTACTTGACCTATCATTCTGAAAAGGACTCTGATCATTCAGAGGAGTTGACCAAAGATGGTGACTCAGTCCAAGATGCATTGGCCAAGGATGGTTCTTCTGAACCTGAGGCACAGCTTGACAATGTTGAGACTTCCATGGGAGAAGCTAGTTTGGCTAAAGCCTCATCAATGTCAGGACAGTTGGACATTGACCAGCCTTTTGTTGGTCCCTGAACGAGTAGTGAATGGGTTTAAAGTCTAGAGGGGAGGGGTGAATAGACTTTAAAACTTTTTCAAACAGAGTTGGGAACCTCTTCTGATTGCTATGTCAACTGGACTGCAAGTCTGCTGGTCCAGATGACTATAGTGATCTGACTGAGGAGGTTATATGCGGAATTATGGTGGCCCTGGTTTAGACTCGTTCTTGTAACTTGTTTTACTTAATGAAAATACTCAGCTGATGCTGGTTTGAAAGTTATGGCCTTGTTTTGAAGAGTGTTTAAATCACAGTATGCACTATATAATAATGAATGTAAAGGCAGAAATGTAAAGTGCAGAAAGTAAATAACACCGGATTTATAGTGGTTTGGATATACGTTCCTACGTCCACTCTCACGTCCTAACGTGATGTTTAATCCCTTTAATTTACCAAAAATTACAAGGGGCTTGTCCTTTATAGTCCCAAGGGTAGGACTTTGAGATCTGAGCAGTCCTAACTGCTACGGTCTCCACAAGTGATTGTAAGCACTTGCACTTTGCAGGGGTTCAAAAACTTTAACCTTTCGGTGAGGTTTTGGGGTTTTTGAATGTTTCCAACTAATGGTTCAAGCTTATAAATTGCTTAACCACTATGCCTAAATCAATGGATATACAATATGAATAGGATTCAGGTTCTTGGGTTGGATAGAAATCACTTAAGAGCTAGGGATGTTCTTATTGATTCTGGCTCTTGGAGAACTCTTTAAAACAGTATGGCTTTTTTGCTTGATTGCTTGCTTAGCTTGTTGAATTCTCTCGTTGTGACTTCGTACTTGTGATTTCTCATCCTCTTGTATTTATAGTGGTGATTGCTTGCAACTAGCCGTTGGAGTTGACTAGTCGTTGGGGCAATCTTTCCATAATAGCTTGATTCCTTGATTCCAGCCGCTTGATTGCTTCAATCCTGGGATTATGTCAATCTTCTAAATAAGGTAGGTCTTCGTTTGAATTGCAAGATGACTTTGGAATCAGCCGAGTCCTGGACGAGCACATAGTCTTCTGATCTGCTCTACTAGTCTTCTGACTACTCGTCTAGTCGAGGTCTTCTGTCTTCTGATATCAGTCGAGTAACACTCTTCTGATCTGGCAAATCTTTTATGCACTCTTAGTTTATCTTCAATCTTGGACTCCATCAGATAAGTAGGTATACAAGCACCTTACTTAACTGGTCTTCAAGGATCTTCTAGTCTTCAAGTCTTCTACTCTTCTCATCTTGAGGATAGGCATGTAAGCCAGGGCTGTGCTGATCAGCTGATATCAATACAGTTGATCACACAAGACTAGTCTAAGCTGCTCTAAACAAAGTCAGCTGGTCCTATTACATTTATAAACTCTAAGTGTTTTGGCCATCAAAACTATTCTAACATCAAGTGGGGCTTAGGGTGAATTTATATCCCAACAATTTCCCCCTTTTTGATGAAGCCAAAACTATACTTGATAAATGCTCTTAATAAAATAAGATAAGAGTTTATAACATTCTTAAAACTGAAGTATCTGATGAAGACAATGAGAGTTTGTCTTGTAAGCAAAAAGAACTAGAACTTGAATATATATGGAGCTTTTACAGATTACAAGTAATAGTTTCTTTAAACTTCTAAAGTAGTCTTCATCAGGTCTTCTGATTTCTTCAGATGCGGAAAGCAAGGTTCAGACGAACTCGAACATCTTCCATGTGCTGCAAGTCTGTAACATTCTCCTCTTCGTAGATCTTATATAGAATCCTTTTGACTTCAATCAAGTTTGTTCTTCCAGAGTCCAGAATGGGTGCATCCCATTTTGGTTCTTCAGGAGTTAGGATTCTGCAGTTGTCAAGTTCTTTGGCTGTCTTGAGAATTTCTTTCCAGAACTCTGGATCTTCAATGGTCATGAACTGGTTGAACTGGAAGAATTCATCTTCATAAGTAGGGAGAGAGCCAAATTTCCTTACTATGTGGTGTTGAATTTTCCACTTCTTCTTCAGGGGATACCATCTTGGTAGCTCATCTTGAAGGGCTAAATAATCCACATAATTGCTATCAAACACCAGGACATTGTCTTCTTTTGCTTTGTCCTTGAGTGCTATTTTCCTATCAAATTTGGCTTTGATTGCCTTCGCATCATTTAGCTTCTTTTGCTTAAGCTCTTGAGCTTCAAGAAACTTTCTCTTTTTCAGCTCTAAAGCCTCCTTCTCTTCTGCAGTAGGCTCTGTTGGAGCTGCCTTCTTGCTTGACTGAGCTTGCTCATCTGCCTTTCTTTTCCTTGTCATTCTCTTCTCAGGAACTTGTTCTACAGGAGCATTGATCTGTTGACTCTTGGCAGGAGCTTGAGTGGGAGCTTGGGTGCCTTCTTGAGCAATTTCTTTGCCTTTGCCTTGCCTGTTCTTGATTTTGCTTTTTAAACCACCCAAGGTTTCGTTCAACTCATCTTGAGATACTACCATTACAGCTTGCTGTGCAGTACACTTCTCAAGAGCCTTTATCAATACATCTTCCCCCTTTTTGGCTTCAGCAAGTGCAGCCGCAAAAGGCTTCATGGCATTCAGTATTTCCACTTTCAGAGCCTGCTTCAGGGCCATGGCATTGACTTTGCCAACATGGGTCAGATGAGTGATGCTGTGCTCTAAAACTTGAGCATGAGAATTGGAGGAGGAGGCAGCTTCTAGTTTAGCTGTAAGTGCTTCCAATTTGGCTGCTGTCTCCTTCAGCTGAGTCTGCAACTTCTCATTCTCCTCTGCAGCTGATTTGAGAAGAGCCTGACCTTCAGTGGCTCTTGCTTCAGCATCCTCAATTCTTTTCTTGTAGGTGGTCTCCATGCGGGTTATCTCATTAGTATAGAGATCAACAAACATGTTGGAGGTATCACCTGCTCTCTTCTGAATGGTGCTTAAGTATTCATCTATCTGATGGTGAAGTGACTCTCCAAACTTGTCTTCAATGTCAATAATCTGGTCATGAAGACGAGTCCTCTGCTCCTTAACAGCTTTTTCAACATATCTTCCAAGCTGTAGGCCTAAACCTTTCTCAAAGTGCAAGTCTATTGCAGCTTTGACCTGGGAGCAGATGTCTGCTGTATAGTCAACAGATGGAGTGGAAGTCGATGTAGATCCTTGAGGCTTTGGATGAACAATCAGTGCTTTGCCTCTTTCTTCAGCTGATAGATAATCTTCATTGAGGAAACAGGTAGTGGCCTTAGTCAGATGGGTCATGATTCTTCTGCCTGCATCCTCTGGTTGGTCAATGAAGTGAGTCAGATTTTCTGAAGGCTTGAAGTGAGCTGGTACTCTGACTACTTCTCTTTCAATCTCTACTTTGTCAGCTGGTTCAGCTGAGTCTTCTGTAGGGGCTGTTGCAACTGAGTCTTTCACCAAGGCTGGTGCAGCTGAGTCGTCTGCCAAGGTTGGAGCAGCTGAGTCATCCACCTTTGTTTTTTCATCTGTCTGCTGATCTGATGAGCCTTCTGGGACAGAGATATCATCAGTGGGGATTCCTAGAATCCTGTTGCAAACTGCAGTCAGGGCCTCTGCTGATAGTAGCTGAGCAAAAGATTGAACCTGAGCAACTTCCTTTTGCTCCATTTCCCAGTCGAGGAAATTTTCCTTTCCTCCCATTCCTTCCATGACCTCGAGAAGGTCATCCACATCATCTCTTCTGAGCTCAATCCAAGTACATATCCTAAGTACTTGTTCAAATTGGATTGATTTCTCATCAATACCAGGAGTAGTAGACTTGAGAAGGTTGGCTATCTTCATCCTCATTATCTTCTCCCTTGTGCACATAGGATAGTGCACCATGCTGTACTGAGGCTGAGAAGGACCTGCTTGAACCAGGTCTGCTGGTGCCAAGTCTTCTTGTTCAGATGGGGCAGTGATGATAGGAGATTGAGTGGTTGGGACATTTTCCTCTGCTGTGTGAGTATCAGCAGGGATTTGGGAATTGATATCTTCTTGTTGGGTAGGAGATTGAGATTGATCTTCAGTAGGTTGTGCATCAGCAGGGTTTTAAGTCTGCTGGTCTGATTCTATTTCTACTTGAAGATCAGTAGATGGTTGGGCTTAATGATCCTGTCTGAGTATCAGCAGGGGATGGAGTGATTTGAGTTTGATCATCAGCAGGGGGTGTATAGGTGGTTTGAGTTTGGTCATCTGCTGTTTGTACATCAGCAGGGGTAGGCAGTTGTGGCTCGGGAGTTGTTTGAGGCTGGGCTTGTTCCTCTGCTGTGTGAGTATCAGCAGGGGTTTGGGTATCAGTGTTTGAGGGTTCAGATGGGTTGGAATCTTCAGAAGGGTTGAAGGATGAAATAGGGGCTATGCTCATGGGAGTAGGGAGCCTGGATTTCTTTGTCATTTTGTGTGAAAGAAGAAGTGTTCTTCTTTCTCTTCTGACCCTTTGACAGCTTAGAAGGAGTAATAGTGAGATAGGGATTAGAAGTACCTGCCTTCTTCAAAGGAGAGGCAGTGGGAGTGGCATCTGAATCAGATGGGGAGATGAGCCCTGATCTGATTAGAATTATTCTTTGTGCTAAGGTCTGATTGTCATCATCATCATCCTCAGTAGCCTTCTTTTGAGCCTCTTCTTTGGAAGACTCTTCCTCTTCTTCAGCAGAGTCATGAACAGACTCTTCTGCCTTCTCAACAACATCTTTAGAGGATGCTTCAGCCAACATCTTCCTCTTCTCTTCTTTCATCCTTGCTGCCTCAATAAGAGCTTCCTTTCTCAAGTAATACTTGGAGGTGTGGAATGTCTTATGAGGACCCATCTTGTACTTTCTTGGGAGTACTTCTGGAAGGATAATACTCAGCTTGTTCCTCTTCACCTTCCATTCTCTTGATTGGAGGTCCAATGTAACCTTCTTGGCCTCAAGAGCAATCCTATCCAAAAATAGCCCTTGCCTATCTCCATCAATCTGATCCCAGATTGCAGCCATAACTCTAACCTTCAAAGTAGTAACATCATCATGACTGAATCTGTTACCCAGTAGCATCTTTCCTGCAATGTCCATCAAGGTTTGAAACTTGGGATCAAGTTGTGATTTCTTGAGTCCAGAGGCATTCTCAGCCTTGACTCTTCCACTAGTAAACATCTCCATATACTCTTTTTCTCTTCCCATAATGTAGGTAGAGATGTTTATCTCCCCCCTTGATAAGCCGAACAGTTCCTGAAGGATCTCTCTTGAGATCTTAACTCTGTGTCCTCCCATCACACTTTCAACTTGAGATCCCTTCATCACAGCGTTTGAGTAGAAAGCCAGCACATTTTGTTCATAAACGTTTGTTGGTGCTGCTTCCAGAAAATCACGAAGGTTGAGGTTGATGCAGCGAAGAAGGATCTCCTTGTTCGTAGGTGTATGCTTGCCCTTGAAAAACAGAGCATTCTCTGTGAAAATCTTTCCTTCCCTAGATCACTTTGTTGAATCTAGAGTGCCGGTGCTCTTGGTCTTCTCGTCGTAAATTTCAATGATCGCCATTCCGGATGTTGAGTTTTAGGTTTGGAATTCTTAGGAAAATATTCAAGACGAGAGTGATTTGAGAGCAATAGAGTATTGTGAGCGAAAGGGTTTGGGAGAGGTTTAAGGGTTTGTATATATACTCCAGCAAAACTTGAGAATTGTACAATCCAACGGTCAGATTTGATTTAATTGTGGAGTAGAACCCAAGATTTCCTTCTTTGATTTCGCCCTGTTTCCTTTAATTTTGCCGGCTGAATTTGCCATGTGTCAATTGATGATTCGTTGGCAAAAAAGTAATTGAGTACTAATGACATCATTACCAAAAATAGCCGTTGTGACTAAATTTTAGCAAGAATTGATCATCAAGGCCGTTTTCTATAAGTGAATTTCATTCCTTATATAGGCCAATTTCCTTAATTACATTCAGACATAAATCTAAAATGAATTACATGATCAAAGATAGTCATTATGCTCTGAAATAAAGTGATCTGATCAGCAGAGTGAAGTCTTCTGATTTCTTCGAAAGGTCTGCTGATTTTCTTGAAAGTCTTCTGGTCAGCTGAGTTGGTCTTCTGATCAGCTGAGTAGAGGATTGAGGTTTGCTGAATAAATCTTCTGTGCGTGATGATCCAACCTGGTTTGATGGATCCTTTAATTCGCCTGTGATGATCCAACTTGGTTTGATGGATCTTTCAGCTCTACCTCTGAGCCATGTGGGACCATTAAATCAATTTGTAGATGGTTTGGCCTAGATGGTATCCCACTGGTTCAGGTTGCCCTCACCATCGGATGATCCTCATCATCAGATGGGTTGTAGCATCTGATGTGTCCTTGTTGAATTTCTTCGCCTCTCTTGAAGGAGGGAGAAGATTGGAAGGGGCTTCAATGGAGTGTGAAGAGAAGGACAGGAACTTGGTCTTCCTGATATGTTTTGACATAGTAGCCTTTGATAACAAGCTCTCCATGTAGAACTTCCCCCTAGAGAAGAAGCTCTACTTGCTTGCTACTTTGTCCTCTGCATCTCTCCTTCCTCTAGTTTTCAACAAGAACGTCTCTCCTTCCTTTAGTTTTCATAGGCATACTTATGTTGAGTGAACCAAGTATGCTGATCTGCATCATCTTCATCTTCTGGACAAATCTTCATCTCCTTCACCCAAGACCTTGGTTGAGGGATGATCTCCATTCCATCTCTTCTTTCGATTATCTCCATACCTGAAACAAGAATAATAGTTAGTGATTTGTGTTCTTAGGTGTTCTCATAACTTCCTCCTTTTATAGGGGTAGAAATGAGGTAGTGGAGAGAAAGATGACAAAACTATAGAGTTGATAGGTCTGAATTTCTGAAAAGTTACTTCTTAAGATCAACAATGAGATTCTTGATCTAAGGGTTCACATTTAAAGATATTCAGACTTTATCTTATGGAATGTAGAAAATTATAAATTTTGAACAAGTGTTATTTGAAATCCGTACAGTGCATGCATACTGTTGAGTCGGTGAGGATGGTGTATTAATCCAACCAAGTATAACTCAATAATATATTGTATGTATGTATATAAATAAAGTATTTTATGAAGAATAGTTTATTATTATACATAGATATACATTGCTTTGAGTAAAGATATCAAGTAACTTTGTTCAAGTCTTCTGAATATATATATATATATATATATATATATATATATATATAATATGCAATGCAGATTGTAGAGTATTTCATCAAGGATTCTTAAGGTATCATTGATTCCCCCTTGATTAGATGACTCTATGTTTTCCCTCAGCTTTATTTGTCTTCATTGGGAAAGTACTTACCTGAAGATGAGGGTGTCTATTCACCTCATCTGATCCTCCTAGTCTGCTGCAATTGTATCAGCTGAGGTCTTCAGCTGATCTTTGCTCTTCATGTGCTTGGATCCAGGAGTCCTAAGCTGTAGCATAGGGTCTTGAACCTTTCTGCAGCTAGGGGCTTAGTCAAGATGTCTGCTCTTTGGATATCTGTGTGAATTTTCTCCATCTTGATGTCCTTCTTTTCAAGGTGGTCTCTTATGAAGTGGTGTCGAATGTCGACATGCTTGCACCTTGTGTGGGGGACTGGATTTTGAGTGATGGCAATGGCACTGCTGCTATCACAATAGATAGGGACTTCTCTTGCCTCTACATTGTAATCCTTGAGTTGTTGAACTAGCCAGAGCAGCTGACTACAACAACTTCCAGCTGCCATATATTCTGCTTAAGTGGTGGAGGTTGCAACTGAAGTTTGCTTCTTTGAGAACCAAGATATCAACTTGTTGCCTAGGAATTGACAGGTTCCAGATGTGGATTTCCTATCTATCCTACATCCACCATAGTCTGAGTCAGAATAACCACTCAATTCTAGATTGTCATCAGCAGGGTACCATAGTCCTAAGTTGACTGTTCCTTTTAGATACTTGAGAATCTTCCTTGCTGCTTCTAGATGACTTTGCTTCGGGTTTGCTTGAAACCTAGCACATACTCCTACAGCAAATGTTATGTCTGGTCTGCTGGCTGTAAGGTATAGTAGAGATCCAATAAGTGCTCTATATTCAGCTTGATCAACTGCCTTTCCAGACTCATCTGGTTTCATTTTGAAAGATGTCATCATTGGAATTCTTGCAGTCTTGCTGTGTAGAGCTTTGAATCTTTCTAATAGGCTTTTGGTATACTTGGACTGGTTGATGAAGATCCCTTCTGGACTCTGCTTAACTTGGAGTCCTAGGAAGTAATTCATCTCACCCATCATGCTCACTTCAAACTTTCCTTGCATAAGTTCAGAGAACTTTTTACACATGTCTTGATTGGGTGATCCAAATATAATGTCATCTACATATATTTGCACCATTAGAATGTCTTCTCCTTCTTGTATTCTGAAAAGTGTTCTATCAACTTTGCCTTTGGTATACCCATTGTCTAGAAGGAATTGTGACAATGTGTCATACCAAGCTCTAGGGGCTTGCTTCAGGCCATAGAGAGCCTTCTTCAGACGATATACTTGATCTCCTTTTTCAAATCCTGGAGGCTGCTCTACATACACTTCTTCTACCAGAATACCATTTATAAAAGCACTCTTGACATCCATTTGGTATACTTTGAAGCCCATATATGATGCATAAGCTAGAAACAGTCGAATGGCTTCTATTCTGGCTACTGGAGCAAAGGTTTCATCATAGTCAATCCCTTCAGATTGAGAGTATCCTTTTGCAACTAGCCTTGCTTTATTTATAGTTATTACATCATTTTCGTCCTTCTTATTCTTGAATACCCACTTTGTTCCTACTACATTGTGGTTTTCAGGACGATCTACCAATTCCCATACTTCCTTTCTTTCGAATTGGTTTAGTTCTTCTTGCATAGCAGTGATCCAATTGCTAGCAGTCATTGCTTCTTCTATGTCAGCTGGTTCAATGTTGGACAAGAAAGCAAACCAGCAGAACATAGATGATTGGGGGTTCTGATTCAGTTGTCTTCTGGTCTTGACACCTGAGTCTGCTCCTCCTAAGATGAGGTTTGACGGATGATTGTTTCTCCATGTATGCCTCACAGGAGTGTCTGCATTAGATGAGCTTGGATTCTCATCTGTTCTTGTGCCATCAGGAGGGTTGACTTGATTTGGTCGATCATCATCTGTATCTTGTGTGTCAAAGAGATCATTCCCCCTTGCATTTGGGATTGTTGCATTTTGATTCTGGTCAGATTGCTCAGCTTGAGTTTGAGATCTAGTGACTGGTCTGTGTGGCTTATCCTCTTCTGGTTCTTCAGGAAATGGTTCGAAGACTTCAATAAACTCATCTGGTCTGGACTTGATCACTAGCTGCCTCATCTGATCTGCAGCTGAGTCTGTTTGTACTGCACTCTTTTCACAAGATTCATCAAAAACAACATGAGGTGTTTCTTCCACAAGAAGGGTTCGTTTGTTGAGTACTCTAAATGCTTTGCTAGTAGAGGAGTATCCTAAGAATATCCCCTCATCTGCTTTGGCATCAAAAGCATTCAACTTACTCTTCCCATTGTTGTGAATGAAACACTTACAACCAAATATATGAAAGTAAGATACTCTAGGTTTTCTTCCTTTCCACAGTTCATATGGGGTTTTCTCATGAATTTTGTGAATACCTGACCTATTTTGAGTGTGACAAGCTGTGTTGATAGCTTCTGCCCATAGCTTCTTAGGAGTGGAGAATTCAGCAAAGAGTGTTCTTGCAGCTTCTTTGAGTGTTCTGACTCTTCTTTCAGCTACACCATTCTGTTGTGGTGTTCTTGTTGCACTTGTCTCATGCTGAATACCATTAGAAGTACAATAGGCAATAATATAAGAGTTAATAAATTCAGTGCTTTTGTCACTTCTAATTTTCACAATTGGTTCTCCTTTCTCTACTTGGATCCTCTTCAATAGTTCAGGGAGCTTCTGCTGAGTTTCACTCTTCTTGTATAAGAAGATAACCCAAGTAAACTTGGAGTAGTCATCTATAACAATGAGAGTGTACTTCCTCCCTGTTAGAGTGGTTGGAGTGATTGGTCCAAAGAGATCCATGTGAAGCAATTCAAGAACTCTGCTGGTTGATGCTGTCTTCTTGGTCTTGAAGGAGACCTTTGTTTGCTTTCCTTGTTGACATGCATCACATACCTGATCTTTACAGTAGAGTTCATTAGGCAGACCATCAACTAAGGATTCCCTTGCTAACTTGTTCATAGTCTTAAAGTTCAGATGACTAAGGCGTTTGTGCCATAGCCAGCTGACATCTTTAGGGCTATTCACAAGCAGACATGTATCCTTAGTACAGCTGTTCCAATTTTCAAGATACATACTTCCCTTTCTAGATCTTGTTAGAAGGTTTTGTTTTGTTCTTTTATCACTTATGAGACACTCATCTTTAGAGAATTTTACTGAGTAACCAGTGTCACAAAAATGAGAAACAGATAATAAATTAAACTTTAAACCTTCTACATATGATACATCATGTACCTCAATGTCACCATTTTTAAGGGTGCCATATCCTTTTGTGTTACCGTGCGCGTTATCACCAAAGAAGACTTTTGGACCTTTCTTTTCTGTGTAGTTGGTCAGCAGGGCTTTGGTTCCAGTCATATGGGTTGAGCATCCACTATCTATGTACCATGTTTCTCCTGCTAGACCTCCTCTTCTGTATAGGTCCCTCCTTTCCTGCAAGAAAGGTTAAGTCTTAGGTACCCATTTTGTCTTGGGTCCTTGGGTGTTAGTACTACCCTTGGGAACCCACATATACATTGGTCGTTTGAACAACCTTGAGCACTTGAGTTGTTTCCCTCGGGCATCACAGAACCAAATCTTACCAGTTAGCACCTTGGACTGGTCTGATTTGTTACTTGTGTCAGCTAAGTAATAGTCAAATGGTTTCCCTTTATAGGAGTGTACATACATTATCTTTTGACTAGTTACATTCGACCTGGGTGCATTAGCTGGACGATGCACACGATTATATGGACCATACTCTTTTGTTCTCACAATATCATAAGAGATAGGGGGTGCAAAGAGAACATATTTGTGTGAAGAAGACTTCTTCTTCTTGGCTGGAGCAGCATACAGCTGAGACTGTCTCAATCGAGATGGTCTAGGCTATTTGTTGTTCCTCTGTACAGGCTTGGGGTTAACTTGTCTTTTACCATTTTTGGTGTTGGGATAGTTAGCCTTAGCTGGTACAGATGCCTTTTGGTTCATATTAGGTTCATTGTGTTTAGAACACTCACCTTTTTTATGTGTCTGAGTAGTGCACTTGTTAGGTGTACTACCCCCAGCTGGAGAGGATGTTGATGGATTAAGTTCATAGCCAAAACCCATCTTATTGCCATTTGATCTATAATATTCAGAGATACTTTCAATAGTAGTAGATGCTTTATTGAACTCTGATATCTTTTGATTTAGGCATTCCTTCTCCTTTTCTAAGAGCTTGTGTGCTTGGAAGAGGTCATCGAACTTAGATTGTAGTGAACGAAATTCCTTGGTTTCTAAGGCTTGAGTTTCTAACATCCCCTCATACAACTGAGTTATTGTGGTATTTTCTTCCTTAAGAAGTTCCACTTCTTTGGTCAATCTTTCATTCATTGTGACCAACTCAGGGGTGTTATCAAACTTAACCTTTTTCAACCTAGCGATTTCTTTCCTTAAATCCTTATTCTCCTCTTCCACTTCTATAAAAGCTCTAGTGGCAATATCCGGATCACCTTTTACCTTTCTTAAAGATTGATAATAGGTGTCTTCTGATTCGCCTTCAGATGAGTTTATCTCATCTGTTTGTGAAAAAATAGGTGAATGGAAAGTTGTAGTATAGGAATTTACCTCATTTTCACCTATGGCCATCACAGCTAGATCATCTGAATCATCTGAGAAGAGTTGACAGTCTGGTGATGTAGGAAGTTCATCACTTTGATATTCAGACTCTTCAGTCACCATTGCTTGCTTGTCTGAATTTCTTCTGTCTCTTCTTGGCCTTCTTTCTTCTTTGTCATCCAAGTTCAGCTCTGGACATTCATAGACATAATGTCCTGGTTTGTGACAATTGAAGTATGATCCAGGTTTCTGATTTGAGTTGCCTTTCCTTGGAGGAGTGGCCTCTCTTCTTCTAGATCCTCGGCTGTCAGATGACTCCATATCCTTTCTAGGATATCTTTCTGGTGTTCTTTCTCTGGATCCTCTTGAGGGTGAACTGGCTCTCCTGTCTTTGTAATTCCTGTAGAATTTTCTATATTTGTTGTTGAGAGTGTTCATCCTTTCGAATCTCTTGATCATAAGAGCCATTTGCTCTTTCAGACTGGCTCTTCTGTTTTCAGTTAGGTCTTGCCAGATGAGGTGCTTGCAGCTTTTGCATTGGCTGCCTTGAAGGCTACAGTCTTGGAGGTAGATGGGGTTGCAGTTGGCTCATCACTTCCTGAGTTTTCTTCTCTTTCAAGATCATATTCATGAGCTTTTAGGTTCTGAAATAGAGTTTGTGCAGACCATTTCTTGATATCTTGAGTATCTTTGATGATGGTCTTCTTGAGTCTCCATTTCTTGGTTAGAGAGTCTAAGATCTTTAGATTTTTCTCTCTATTTGTATACTTCTTGCCCAGAGATTCTGTCTCATTGATGATCTTGGTAAATCTATTGTCTAGCTGATCAATAGATTCTTCTGGTTGCATCTTGAAGTGTTCGAACTTCTTGACTGCTGTTGACAATTTGCTCTCCTTGATCAGCTCAGTTCCTTCATAGAGAAGTGCCAAAGTATCCCACATATCTCTTGCTGACCCACAGTTGATTACTTTTACAATGTACTCATTTGGAAGAGTTTGCATGATGTAATCTTGAGCAATGCTATCAAGATTTGATTGCTTCATCTCTTCAGGTGTGAGGTCCTTCATTGGCTTGGGAACAAGTTCTCCAACTGGAACTTCTGGATCACCATTTGCAGTGTTGACTGTCATGATGGTGATTGGGCCTTCTGTGATTACTGACCACATCTTGTAGTGGACTGATGTGAGATTCTTCCTCATCCTGATCTTCCAGTAATCATAATCCTCTACAAAAAACTTAGGCAACTTACGCATGTTAGCACTCATGCTGTTTGAGTTTTCAAAAACAAGTTTTTCAAAAGAATAGATCTGTTCAAGAGGACTACAGAAAGACTCCCTCAAGTCTTCTGATAATCTAGAGACAGTAGTCCGTTAGAACCACTGCTCTGATACCACTTGTTGGTCCCTGAACGAGTAGTGAATGGGATTAAAGTCTAGAGGGGAGGGGTGAATAGACTTTAAAACTTTTTCAAGAGAGTTGGGAACCTCTTCTGATTGCTATGTCAACTGGACTACAAGTCTGCTGGTCCAGATGACTATAGTGATCTGAATGAAGAGATTATATGCAGAATTATGGTAGGCCTTGTTTAGACTCGTTCTTTTGTTTCTTTTGAAAGTGTTAGCTTGTTTAATTAATGAAAACCTCAGCTGATGCTGGTTTGAAGGTTATGGCCTTGATTCGAAGACAGTTAAAAACACAGTATGCACTATATAAAAATATATGGAAAGACAGTAATGTAAAGTGCAAAAAGGTAAATAAGTAGGTATACAAGCACCTTACTTAACTGGTCTTCAAGGATCTTCTAGGTTTCAAGTCTTCAAGTCTTCTACTCTTCTCATCTTGAGGATAGGCATGTAAGCCAGGGTTGTGCTGATCAACTGATATCAATACAGTTGATCACACAAGACTAGTCTAAGCTGCTCTAAACAAAGTCAGCTGATCCTATTACATTTATAAACTCTAAGTGTTTTGGCCATCAAAACTATTCTAACATCAAGTGGGGCTTAGGGTGAATTTATATCCCAACATGTGATATTACCATTACAGCTTGTTGTGCAGTAGACTTTTCCAGAGCTTTTATCAATACATCTTCCCCCTTTTAGGCTTCAGCAAGAGCAGCCGCAAAAGGCTTCATGGCATTCAGAATTTCCACATGTAGAGTCTGTTTGAGGGCCATGGCATTGACTTTGCTGACATGATTCAGATGGGAGATGCCGTGCTCTAGAACTTGAGCATGAGATGTGGAGGAAGAGGCAGTTTCCAGCTTAGCTGTTAATGATTCCAGTTTGTCTGCTGTCTCCTTCAGCTGAGACCGTAGTCTCTTATTCTCCTCAGCAGCTAATTTAAGGAGTGCTTGACCTTGAGTGGCTCTGGCTTCAGCATCTTCAAGCCTGCTTTTGTAGGTGGTCTCCATGCGGTTTATCTCATTTGCATAGAGATCAGCAAACATTTTGGATCTGTCAGCTGCCTTCTTCATCTCAGTGTTGAGGTACTCTTCTATCTGATGATGAAGTGCCTCACCAAATTTGTCTTCAACATCAACAATTTGGTTGGGGAGACGAGTCCTCTGCTCTTGAACAACTTTCTCAACATACCTTGCTAGTTGTATGCCTAGGCCTTTCTCAAAGTGCATGTCTATTGCTTCTTTGACCTGAGTGCATATGTCTGCTGTATAATTAACATATGAAGTAGAGGTGGAGGCAGTACCTTGTATTTGTGATGGTGGAATATTTGGATGGACCACCAATGCCTTGCCTCTCTCTTTAGCTGAAAGGTAGTCTTCATTCAGAAAGCTTGCAGTAGCATCAACCAGGTGGGTAAGGATCCTTCTTCCTCTGTGATCTGGTTGGTCGATGAAGTGTGTAAGCTCATCCTTGGGCAAGAAGTGAGCTGGAATAGTCAACACTTCCTTTTCTTTTTCTTCTGTCTCAGCTGGTTCAGCTGAGTCATCTGCTAATGCGTTGTCAGCTACCAGGTGATCTATTGTGATCTCTGGTACAGAGGTATCCTCGGAGGTGGGATCACAAGGGACTCCAAGTATCCTTTTGCATACCCTAGTTAGGGCCTCTGTTGGTAGCAGCTCAGTGAATGACTGGACTTGAGCAACCTCTTTCTGCTCCATTTCCCAGTCGAGGAAGTTATCTCTTCCTCCCATTCCTTCCATGACCTCAATGAGGTCATCCACCTCATCCCTTCTTAGTTCAATCCAAGTACATACCCTTAGTACTTGCTCAAATTGGATTGAGTCCTCATCAACTCCAGGTACAGTAGACTTAAGCATGTTGGCTATCCTCATTCTCATGATCTTTTCCCTAGTGCACATTGGATAGTGCACCATGTTGTACTGGGGTTGAGGTGGGTTTGCTGTTGGTAGGTCTTCTGGTGCAGAAGAGATATTGGGGATAGGGGATTGAGTGGTTGGGACAGATTCCTCTGTTGTGTGAATATCAACAGGGATTTGGGAGGTGATATATGTAGGTTGAGGGGGTGGCTGAGATTGTTCTTCTGTGGGTTCTGCATCAGCAGGGGTTTGAATTTGCGTTTTTGAGCTTGGTCCTCTGCTGGTTGGATATTAGCAGGGGATGGAGAAGGTTTCTGAGTTTGGTCGTCTGCTGTTTGGGCATCATCAGGGGTTTGAGAAGTAAGAGTGATTGGATCAGATGATGTTTGGAGGCTGGGAATTTAGGTTGTCTTGGCTAGTTCCTCTGCTGTGTGAGTATGAGCAGGGGTTTGGGTAGCAGTGTTTAAAGGTTCAGAAGGGTTGTCAGTTTCAGAAGGGTCAAAGGATGATATTGGGGTTATGCTCATAGGAGTAGGGAGCCTGGATTTCTTTGACTTCTTGGTGAAAGAAGAAGTATTCTTCTTTCTCTTCTGACCCTTAAACAATTTTGAAGGAGTAATTGTAAGGGAGGGGGTAGAGGTACCTGCCTTTTTCAAAGGAGAGGCTGATGGAGTAGCATCTGAATCAGATGGGGAGATGAGCCCAGATCTGATCAGATATCTTCTTTGAGCCAAGGTCTGATTGTCATCATCATCATCAGCAGTAGCAGCCTTCTGATGAGCCTCTTCCTTGGAGTTCTCCTCATCCTCTTCAGCAGAGTCTTGCACAGACTCTTCTGCTTCTTCAACTGCATCTTTAGAGGATGCTTCAGCCAACTTCAGCTTCTCCTCCTTCAACCTTGCTGCCTCAGTAAGAGCTTCCTTCTTCAAGTAGTACTTGGAAGAGTGAAACTTCTTTGTTGGTCCCATCTTATACTTCTTTGGGAGAATCTCTGGGAGGATGATACTCAGATTGTTGACGAAGCTGACTGTGGATGTCACTTTCCACTCCTTAGATTGCAAATCCAGAGACACCTTCTTAGCCTCAAGAGCAATTCTATCCAAGAAGAGCCCTTGTCAATCTCCATCGATTTGATCCCAAATTGCAGCCATAACTCTAACTTTTAGAGTGGTAACTGCATCATGACTGAATGTATTACCTAGCAGCATCTTGCCTGCTATGTCCATCAAGGTTTGGAACTTGAGATCAAGTTGGGACTTCTTAAATCCAGAGGCGTTGATAGCCTTAACTCTTCCACCAATAAATATTTCAATATACTCATTTTCTCTTCCCATGATGTAGGTAGAGATGTTGACCTTCCCCTTTGGTAGATCAAATAGGTCCTTGAGAATTTCTCGAGTGATTCTGACCTTGTGTCCACCCATAAAGCTTTCAACATACGAACCCTTGGACACAACATTCGAATAAAAAGCTAGCACATCTTGTTCATAGACATTAGCTAGTGCTGCTTCCAGAAATTCACGTAGATTTAGGTTGAGACATCGAAGGAGAATTTCCTTGTTCTCAGCAGTGTGTTTGCCCTTGAAAAATAGAGCATTCTCAGTGAATATCTTCCATTCCTTCGACCACTTTGATGCATCGAGAGTGCCAGTGATATTGGTCTTCTCATCATAAATTTCAATGATTCCCATTCTGAGTGTTGGTAGATAGATTTAGAAAACTTGGTAGAGATTTTCAGAACGAGAGCGATTGAGTGCGATTTGAGTTTTGAGAGCGAAAGGGTTTGAGGAATGGCTTAAGGGTTGTTTATATACTCCAGCAATTCTCCAACGGTCAAAATTGATTTTATGAGGAGTAACTCTCAAGAATTCCCTTCTTCGTCTTCAGCCCATTCCTTTAATTTTGTCGGCTAAACGTGCCATGTGTCAAGCGTGGATTCGTTGGCAAAATAATAATTGAGTACTAATGACATCATTACCAAAAATAGCCGTTGTGACTAAATTTCAGTAATATTGATCATTCAATGTCGTTTTCTATAAGTAATAAGCATTCCTTATATAGGCCAAATTCCTTAATTACATTCAGAAATAATTCTAGAATGAATTACATGATCAAAAATAATCATTAGACTTTTGTTGAATAAGAGTGATCTGATCAGCAGAGTAAGTCTTCTGATTTTCTTGAAAAGGTCTTCTGATTTTCTTGGAAGTGTTCTGGTCAGCTTAGTTGGTCTTCTGATCAGCTGAGTAGGGATTTTGAGTTGCTGAGTAAATCTTCTGTGTTCGAACATCCAACCTGATTTGATGGATCTTTCAGCAATTCCCCCTTAACCATGTGGAACCATCTTAACAATATGTAGCTGTTCAGCCTAGATGGTATTCCACTGGCTCAGGTTGCCCTCACCATCAGATGGTTCCTCACCATCAGATGGGTTGTAGCATCAAATTTGTCCTTATTGAATTTCTTCGCCTCATCTTCCTCTCTGTAGGAGGGAGAAGATTGGAAGGTGCTTCAATGGAGTGTGAAGAGAAAGGTAAGAGACTGGTCTTCTTGATTTGTTTTGATAAAGTATCCTTTGGCAACAAGCTCTCCATGTAGAACTTCCCCCTGGAGGAGAAGCTCTACTTGTTTGCTACTATGTCCTTTGCATATCTCCTTTCTTTTCTTTTCAACAAGAACTTCTCTCCTTTCTTTTCTTTTCAGAGCATACATATGTTGAGCGAGCCAAGTATGCTGGTCTGCATCATCTCCATCTGCTGGACAGATCTTCATCTCCTTCACCCAAGACCTTGGTTGAGGGATGATGTCTATGCCATATTTTCTTTCGATTTTCTCCATACCTGAAACAAAAATAAGAGTTAGTGATTTTGTGTTGTTTCAGTAATTCTCATGAATGCCTCCTTTTATAGAGGTAGAGATGAGATGGTGGAGTGAAAGGTGACAAAAATATTGAGTTGATAGGTTTGAATTTCTGAAAAGGTTGCTTCTTAAGATCAACAATGAGATTCTTGATCTAAAGGTCCACATTTAAAGATGTCCAGACTTTATCTATGGAATGCAGAAATTATAAATTTTGAACATGAGTTATTTGAAATCCGTACTCAATCTGCATACTTTTGAGTCAGTGAGGATGGTGTATTAATCCAACCAAATGTGACTCAATAATATACTGTATATATGTATAGTAATAAAGTATTTTATGAAGAATAGTTTATTATTATACACATGTATACATTGCTTTGAGTACATTCTCCAAGTAACTTTGTTCAACTTTTCTGGAGATATATATATATATATATATATTATGAAATGCAGATAATAGAGTATTTTATCAAGGATTCTTAAGGCATCATGGATTCCCCCTTGATTGAATAACTCTATGTTTTCCCTCAGCTTTATTTGTCTTCATTGGGAATTAACTTACCTGAAGATGAGGGTGTCTATTCACCTCATCTGATTCTCTCCTAGTCTGCTACAGTTGTATCAGTTGAGGTCTTCTCAGCTGACATTTGATCTTCATATCCTTGGATCAAGAAGTCCTAGGCTGTAATATAGGGTCTTGAATCTTTCTTCAGCTAGGGGCTTAGTCAAGATATCTGCTCTTTGGATATCTGTATGAATTTTCTCCATCTTGATGTCCTTCTTTTCAAGGTGATCTCTTATGAAATGGTGTCGAATGTCGACATGCTTGCACATTGTGTGGAGGACTGGATTTTGAGTGATGGCAATGGCACTGTTGCTATCACAGTAGATAGGGACTTCCTAGGGACTTCTCTTGCTTCTACATTGTAATCTTTTAGTTGTTGGACCAGCCAGAGCAGCTGACTACAACAACTTCCAACTGCCATATATTCTGCCTCAGTGGTGGAGGTTGCAACAGAGGTTTGCTTCTTTGAGAACCATGAAATCAACTTGTTGCCTAGAAAATGAAAGGTTCCAGATGTGGACTTCATATCTATTCTGCATCCACCATAGTCTGAGTCAGAGTATCCACTCAATTCTAGATTGTCATCAGCAGGGTACCATAGTCCTAAGTTGACTGTTCCTTTTAGGTACTAGAGAATCTTCCTTGCTGCTTCTCGATGACTTTACTTTGGGTTGGCTTGAAACCTAGCACATACTCCTACAACAAAAGTTATGTCTGGTCTGCTGGCTGTAAGGTATAGGAGAGATCCAATAAGTGCTCTATATTCAGCTTGATCAACTGCTTTTCCAGACTCATCTGGTTCCATTTTGAATGAGGTCATCATTGGAATCATTGTAGTCTTGCTTTGTTGAGCTTTGAATCTTTCTAATAGGCTCTTGGTATATTTGGATTGATTGATGAAAATCCCTTCTGGACTTTGCTTGACTTGAAGTCCTAGGAAGTAGTTCATCTCACCCATCATACTCATTTCGAATTTTCCTTGCATTAGTTCAGAGAACTTCTTGCACATTTCTTGATTGGGTGATCCAAATATAATATCATCTACATATATTTGCACTATTAGAATATCATCTCCTTCTTGTATTCTGAAAAGTGTTCTATCAACTTTGCCTTTGGTATACCCACTGTCTAGAAGGAATTGTGACAATGTGTCATACCAAGCTCTAGGGGCTTGCTTCAGGCCATAGAGAGCCTTCTTCAGACGATATACTTGATCTCCTTTTTCAAAACCTGGGGGCTACTCTACATACACTTCTTCTACCAGAATACCATTTAGAAAAGCACTCTTGACATCCATTTGATATACTTTGAAGCCCATATATGATGCATAAGCTAGAAATAGTCGAATAGCTTCTAGTCTGGCTACTGGGGCAAAGGTTTCATCGTAGTCAATTCCTTCAGATTGTGAGTAGCCTTTTGCAACTAGCCTTGCTTTATTTCTAGTTATCACATCATTTTCGTCTTTTTTGTTCTTGAATACCCACTTTGTTCCTACTACATTGTGGTTTTCAGGACGATCTACCAATTCCCACACTTCATTGCGTTCGAATTGGTTCAATTCTTCGTGCATAGCAGTGATCCAATTGCTATTTGTCATTGCTTCATCTATGTTTGCTGGTTCAATGTTGGACAAGAAGGCACACCAGCAGAACATAGAGGACAGGGGGTTCTGATTCAGTTGTCTTCTGGTCTTGACACCTGAGTCTGCTCCTCCTAAGATGAGGTTTGATGGATGATTATTTCTCCATGTATTCCTCACAGGTGTATCTACACTTGATGAATTAGGGTTCTCATCTGATCTAGTGTTGTCAGGAGGATTGACTTGATTTGGTCGATCATCATCTGTATCCTGTGTGTCAAAGAGATCATTCCCCCTTGGATTTGGAATTGGTGCATTTTGATTTAGGTCAACTTGCTCAGCTTGAGTTTGTGATCTAGTGACAAGTCTGTGTGTTTTATCTTCCTCTGGTTCTTCAGGGAATGGTTCATTCACTTCAATAAACTCATCTGGTCTAGACTTGATCACTAGCCTTCTCATCTTTTCTGCAGCTGAGTCTGTGTTTACTGCATTCTTTTCACAAGATTCATCAAATACAACATGAGGTGTTTCTTCCACAAGAAGAGTTCGTTTATTGAATACTCTAAATGCTTTGCTAGTAGAGGAATATCCCAAGAATATCCCCTCATCTGCTTTGGCATCAAAAGCATTCAACTTACTCTTCCCATTGTTGTGAATGAAACACTTACAGCCAAATATATGAAAGTAAGATACTCTAGGTTTCCTACCTTTCCACAGTTCATATGGGGTTTTCTCATGAATTTTGTGAATACCTGACCTATTTTGGGTGTGATAAGCTGTGTTGATGGCTTCTGCCCATAGTTTCTTACGAGTTGAGAATTCAGCAAGGTGAGTTCTTGCAGCTTCTTTAAGTGTTCTGACTCTTCTTTCAACTACACCATTCTGTTGTGGTGTCCTTGCTGCACTTGTCTCATGTTGAATACCATTAGAAGTACAATAGGCAATAATATAAGAGTTAATGAATTCAGTGCCTTTGTCACTTCTGATTTTCACAATAGGTTCTCCTTTTTGTACTTTGATCCTCTTAAATAATTCAGGAAGCTTCTGCTGTGTTTCACTTTTCTTGTATAGAAAAATAACCCAAGTAAACTTAGAGTAATCATCTACAACAATGTTGGGAATAAAATGAGATATGTTTTGATTAAATACCAAAACCCCCTGAGACATGCCTAAGTCAAGTTGAATATGTTCTAGAGATGTTAGAACTTATAGAATAAAGGCTAGATGAGAAGCTGGTATGTTAGGCAGCTCTTAGTTGAATAGATGCACAATTTGAGGGGGAACCTATGCTTTGAAGTCCATCAAGAACAAGTCCCCTCAAGGCTCAAACTCTGGAAACAACACTAAGTCTTTTGAAGACCAACTATGCTGATCAGGAGAGTTGTCCAAAGGAGTTGTCTCAGCACAATTAATCAAGATCAAGTGCTCTGAAAGCCTGAGGACAACTATGCTGAAGAACTAGAGACAATCACACCCTAAAGAACTACAATTCAACATGCTAAGATCACCTTGAAGTGAAGCAAAGGGTATGAGCCAAGTCATCTGAAGAAGAGCAAGCCAACCTTGCTGATAAGCAAGACTGCTGATAGTGATAAGGAGAGTTGTCCAAATGATGAGGAATGTTGTCCTATCATTGGAACAACTTTCAGAAGTCATGTCCAAGTCCTAACAAGAGAATCTGAAAGTCAGACATTGGGTAGAGTGCTGCAGAAAGAAGACAAAGTCTTAACAACCGTTTATTTCCCAAATGAGGACATGTCACTATCAAGAATCTGTCTTCAAAGTTGAAGAACTAAAAGAAGACATTTATGGACATTTGAGGCTGCCTCTCCAACGGGCAAATCCTTCATTTGTCTATAAATACAGAAGTGTGAAGACCATTTGAAAGTACCTCAACACAATCCAACTGAACCTCAGCTAAGCACCTCAACCTGAACCTTGAGAAGAATTTTAGAGTGCTTTCAAAGCTTTCAAAGACTATCTTAGTCTTCAAACACTTCATCTAAGCTGAACTACATTGTACATCCATACACAAGCTTAGAGAGATATCCTATCCTTATACACTGATCTTCATTGTAAAGGATATCTCATTAGTTGGAACCTTACATCAATCCTTAACCCTTTCAAGTGAGAAAGTGAGAAGGTTGCTGTAGTAGTAGTAGAAGTGGTAGGAGCTGACTGTTGAGAGAAGAACAGTTCAGTTCTGAGTTGAGAAGAGGGTACTAGGACTCTAGACATCCTAGGGATCAATTCACCAAGGAGTGGTGTTATTGATCAAGTGCACCTTGGCACTATAAAACAAGTTAATTCCAAAGTGAAGGAATTATCCTGTTCAATCAGGGAAAGTGGATGTAGGAGCTTGAGTCTCTGAACCACTATAAACTCTTGTGTTGATTTGATTTCAAGTACTTTCATACATTCAACACTGCACACAAAACTGATCTTTCTTAGATAAACATTCAAAGACTGTGCAAAACCTATTTGGACAAGTTCCCTGAAACTGGACTGTATTGCATTGACTAAGTGATTTCAGAAACTAAAGGAGTCTAAACTAAAAGGGCCAACCACTATTCCGCACATATAAATCCCCTAGATAGTTATTCAACTAAGTACTCAATAGTACTTAGTAGTCTGATTATCTTAGAAGAGTTAATCATCTTCAGCAGAGTTGTCCAAGACAACCTTGCTGAGCTCTGGTTTGATCATAGTCAAAAAGAATTTCCATACAAGTGTATTCCCCCCCCCCCCATACACTTGTTATATACTCCTTTCAGGACCAACAAACAATAAGAGTGTACTTTCTTCCTGTTAGAGTTGTTGGAGTGATTGGTCCAAAGAGATCCATATGAAGTAGTTCCAGAACTCTGGTGGTTGATGCTGTCTTCTTGGTCTTGAAGGAGACCTTTGTTTGCTTTCCTTGTTGACATGCATCACATACCTGATCTTTACAGTAGAGTTCATTAGGCAGTCCATCAACTAAGGATTCCCTTGCTAGCTTGTTTAAAGTCTTAAAGTTCAAGTGACTAAGACGTTTGTGCCATAGCCAGCTGATATCTTTAGGACTTTTCACAAGCAAACATGTATCCTTAGGACAGCTGTTCCAATTTGCAAGATACATACTACCTTTTCTAGATCCAGTTAGAAGGGTTTGTTTTGTTCGTTTATCATCCTTAGAAAATTTTACTGAGTAACCGGTGTCACAAAAATGAGAAACTGATAATAAATTGAACTTCAAACCTTCTACATATGATACATCATGTACCTCAATGTCACCATTTTTCAGGGTGCCATATCCTTTTGTGTTACCATGCACGTTATCACCAAAGAAGACTTTTTGACCTTTCTTTTCTGTGTAGTTGGTCAACAGGGTTTTGCTTCCAATCATATGAGTTGAGCATCCACTATCTATATACCAAGTTTCTCCTGCTTGACCACCCTTTCTGTATAGGTCCCTTCTTTCCTGCAAGAAAAATTAAGTCTTAGGTACCCATTTTAGACTCAAGTGAACGAAATTCTTTGGTTTCTAAGGCTTGAGTCTTTAACATCCCCTCATACAACTGAGTTATTGTGGTGTTTTCTTCTTTAAGAAGTTCCACTTCTTTAGACAATCTTTCATTCATTGTTACTAACTCAGGGGTGTTATCAAACTTAACCTTTTTCAACCTAGCAATTTCTTTCCTTAGGTCCTTGTTCTCTTCTTCCACTTCTATGAAAGCTCTAGTGGCAATATCAAGATCACCTTTTACTTCTTCCAAGGATTGGTAATAGGTGTTCTCAAATTCGCCTACAGAAACTCATCTGTGTGTGAAGAAGCAAGTAAGTGAAAAGTTGATTGTAGGTCCCCAAAGTTGAGTTAATAACGAGTAAGCTAGTGAAAATGTCTAGAGGGGGGGTGAATAGACTTTTCAAAATTCTATCGAAATATCAGAATACAATATGCGGAATACGAAATTAACAATGAGCCCAATTCAAGTTTATACTCAACTTCTATATTCGAGAACTCTGTTCTATACTCAACTTGTCTAGTTTAGTAGTAGTTAAAACAGTTAAGCAATTAAACAATTAAAACAGTAAAGTAAACAACACACAAAGATTTATAGTGGTTCGACAACTTGTCTACATCCACTCTCACAAACCCAGTTGTGATGTTTCCACTAAACTCTTCCAATCGAGTACAAGTGTATAATTCCTGTCTTTTGAGTCCCAAGAAGAAGACTTAGATCTTCAACAGACTATACCTCCAGATATGTCTACGATCTAACTAGAAATTTAACAAGTATCTAGCAACTTGATAAAAACAACAAAAACTAAAAACTTCTCTGATCTTCAGTAGCAGTCTTCTGGATTTCTTCACTTCACTTCTGACTTGCTTTCTGAACTTTTAATGAACTCTGAAAGTAATCTTCAATATATCTTCAGTATGTAGCTTCAGTATACGTAGTTGCAGTAGTCTTCAATATGATCACCATCATGAAGTATTTATAAACATCAAGAACTTAGTTAGTTGTAACCAACTTTTCTTGATAACTACCTTCAACTGAATCTTCTTATCAATCCACGCGTTTCTGTTACAAATTAGTTATTCCATAACTAACTTCTAACTTTATCTTTATACGCGCTTCACTTCGATTTAAACTTTGACTTTAAGTAACTCTCGTTGACTTGTCTTGAGTAGACTTGTATGCACTTGTCTTGTCTTGTAGTCCTCCTTATCTTGAGTAGTAGACTTCAATCTTCTTGACTTGTCTTCCTTCTTCAAACGATAGACTATACTAAACTTATCAAGACTATTACATTACTTTAAGCTTTCATAATACAAGCTTAGTCAACTTATAAACTATACAATCAATCTAATCTATTACATATAAAATCATGAGCTTCTATACACCTTTCAAATAGCTCAGTAACAAACTTAAACAAATATGAAGTACTTATAAAAACGTACTTATCTTTTAATATGAACTTATGTGAACTCATGTGAACTCTACTGGTCTTTGCACAAGATGACTCAACTCAACTAGACTAGATCAGTCAGTACTTAGAAAATATTCAATCCACTTTTGGCTTATCAAAACTTCATCTTATCTTTCATCACTTAGGACTTGTCTAGGATTCATATCCCAACATTGATGTATAGGAATTTACCTCGTTTTCACCTATGGCCATCATAGCTAAATCATCTGAATCATTTGAGAAGAGTTCACAATCTGGTGATGAAGGAAGATCATCACTTTGATATTCAGATTCTTCAGTCACCATTGCTTGTCTGTTTGGATTCCTCCTGTCTCTTCTTGGTTTTCTTTCTTCTTTATCTCCTGGATTTAGGTCTGGACATTCATAGACATAATGTCTTGGTTTATGACAGTTGAAGCATGATCCAGGTTTCTGCTTTGGTGTGCTTCTTCTTGGAGGGGTGGCATCTCTTCTTCTATAACTTCGGCTGTCAGATGACTCCATATCCTTCCTAGGATATCTTTCTGGTGTTCTTTCTCTTGATTCTCTAGAGGATGAACCAGCTCTTTTATCTTTGTAATTTTTGAAGAATTTTATATATTTATTGTTTAAGGTGTTCATCCTTTCAAATCTCTTGATCATGAGAGCCATTTGCTCTTTTAGGCTCATATCTGATCCTTCTAAGTCATTTGTATTCAGAGGAGTCTTGCCAGATGAGGTGCTTGCAGCTTTTGTATTAGTTGCTGCCTTGAAAGCTACAGTTTTGGAGGTAGATGGGGTTGTTGTTGGCTCATCATTGTCTGAATTTTGGAACAGGGTCTGAGCTGTCCACTTCTTGATGTCTTGAGTGTCCTTGATGATGGTCTTCTTAAGTTTCCATTTCTTGGTTAGAGAGTCTAAAATCTTCAGATTTTTCTCTCTATTTGTATATTTCTTTCATAGAGATTCTATCTCATTGATGATCATGGTAAATCTATTGTCCAGCTGATCAATGGACTCTTCTGGTTGCATCTTGAAGTGTTCAAACTTTTTAACAGTTGTTGATAGTTTGCTTTCTTTAATCAACTCTGTTCCTTCACAAAGAAGTGCCAAGGCATCCCACATTTCTTTAGCTGTCTCACAGTTGAGTACTTTTGCAATGTACTCATTAGGGAGAGTTTGCATGATGTAATCTTGAGCAATGCTCTCAAGATTTGACTGCTTCATCTCTTCGGGAGTGAGGTCTTTCATAGGATTGGGGGCAAGTTCTCCAACTGGGATATCTGGATATCCATTTGCAGTGTTGACCGTCATGATTGTGATTGGGCCTTCTGTGATCACTGACCACATCTTGTAGTGAACTGAGGTGAGATTCTTCCTCATCCTTATCTTCCAGTAATCATAGTCTTCCACTGAAAACTTAGGCAACTTACGCATGTTAGCACTCATGCTGTATGAGTTTTCAAAAACAAGTTTTTTTTTTTTTTCAAAAGATAGATCTGTTCAAGAGGACTACAGAAAGACTCCCTCAAGTCTTCTGATAATCTAGAGACAGTAGTCCAATAGAACCACTGCTCTGATACCACTTGTTGGTCCCTGAACGAGTAGTGAATGGGATTAAAGTCTAGAGGGGAGGGGTGAATAGACTTTAAAACTTTTTCAATCAAAGAGTTGGGAACCTCTTCTGATATCTATGTCAGCTGGACTACAAGTCTGCTGGTCCAGATGACTATAGTGATCTGATGAAGAGGTTTATATGCGGAAGTGAGTGGGCCTGTTTATTTAGACTCGTTCAAGAGTTCTTTTGAAATAACCAATTTATTTACTTTGTGAAATACTCAGCTGATGCTGGTTTGAAAGATATGGCCTTGATAAAAGATATTTAAAACACAGTATGCACTATATAAAATATGAACAAGTAATAAAGTAAAGTGCAGTAAGTAAATAACACCGGATTTATAGTGGTTCGGATATACGTTCCTACGTCCACTCTCACGTCCTAACGTGATGTTTAATCCCTTTAATTTACCAAAAATTACAAGGGCTTGTCCTTTATAGTCCCAATGGTAGGACTTTGAGATCTGAACAGTTCCTAAACTGCTGCGGTCTCCACAAGTGATTGGGAGCACTTGCACTCTTACAGGGGTTCGAAAACTTAACCTTATGGTGGGGGTTTTGAGGTTTTTGAATGTATCCAACTAATGGTTCAAGCTTATAAATTGCTTAACCACTATGCCTAAATTAATGAGTATACAATATGAGTAGGATTCAGGTTCTTTGGTCTGATGGGAAATAACTTAAGAGCTAGAAGGGTGTTCTAATGATTTCTGGGCTCTTTGAGAACTCTCAACAAAATGTTGCTTTTTGCTTGCTTGCTTGTTTAGCCTTTGTGAATTCTCTCGTTGTATTTCCGTGTATGGTTATTCCTCATCCTCTTGTATTTATAGGGGAAGATTGCTGCAACTAGCCGTTGGAGTTGACTAGCCGTTTGACAATCTTTCCATGTGTGGTTGATTCCTTGATTCCAGCCGCTTGATTGCTTCAAATTTGGGATCGTGTCAATCTTCTAAGTATGGTAGGTCTTTGTTTGAATTGCAAGATGACTTTGGAATCAGCCGAGTCCTGGACGAGCTAATAGTCTTCTGATCTTCATTCCTAGTCTTCTAGCCTTATGTCTTCTGTCTTCTGATATCACATGAGTATCACTCTTCTGATCTGGTAATTGCTTGTGCTGACTTAGGCCATCTTCCACTTGGACTCCATCAACTAAGTATGTATACAAGCACCTTACTTATCTGGTCTTCAAGGATCTTCTAGTCTTCATGCCTTCTACTTTTCTCTTCTTGAGGTTGTGCATGTAAGCAAATACTGTGCTAATCAGCTGAGATCTATACAGCTGATCACACAAGACTAGTCTAAGTTGTTCTATACAATAGTCATCTGATCCTATTACATATATTTATAAACTCTAAGTGTTTTGGTCATCAAAACTATTCTATCATCAAGTGGGGCTTAGGATGAATTTATATCCCAACAAACCGTTACATATGGACTTATTTGGTTGTAAGTGTTTGTAGGTCCCTAGTTGAGTTGATAATATTGAGTAAGCTAGGAAAACGTCCAGAGGGGGGTGAATAGACTTTTCAAAATCTTTCACTATATCAGAATACACAATGCGGAAATATCAGATTTAACAATGAGCCCAACAAATTTATACTCAACTAATCTCGAATATGAACTTCCGTATGAACACTAGTATTGTTTATTCTATATGCAGTTTTAATCAATTAAACAAGTAATCAATCAAACACAAATAAAACAGTAAAGTAAATCAACACATAATTTATAGTGGTTCGACAACTTGTCTACATCCACTCTCACAAACCCAGTTGTGAAATTCTTATTAACTCTTCTCTTCGAGTAGTGTGTTCTTGTGGCTTTAAGTCCCAAGAAATAAGACTTCGATCTTTTCGATAACACTACCAAGTGTTTCTTCGATCTAACAACTAGCTATTTTACAAGTAACTAGCAACTTGAACAAACAAACTTTAAACGTAAAACTTCTCTTGTCCAGTAGTAGCCTTCTTCGTTTTTGAATTGTCTTCTGGCTTCAACTTTCTGAACTTGAACTCCGCGAGTTTCCTTTCTTAGAATATCTTCCAGTAATTGCTTAACAAATCTCAATACATCAGTAGTCAGTAGTCATAACCGCTTCAAACACTTAATGCATCAAGAACAGTTTGTTATCCAACTGACTTTTCTTGATAACTGACTTCGAACGGTTTCTTCTTAACCTTCCACGCGTTTCTTCAGTTAATTAGTTATCCCATAACTAACTCTTCAATATATCCTTATCTTCACACGATATCTTCACGCGTTTCTGACTTAAGTAGATTTTCTTATATGCGCACTTGTCTTGTCTGGTCTTCCACACTTAGACAAATCTTTAGTCTTCACTTCACTTGTCTTGTCTTCTTAAGTCTCCTTGTCTCTTCGCAGTAGACTTCTTCCAATAGTAGACTTCCATGAAAAACTAATCTATACTAGTCCTATCATCTAATCTTAACAAGACTATTACATTACTTTAAGCTTTATAATTCCATCTTAGTCAACTTAAAATCTATACATCAATATAAACAAACATATGAACTATGAACTTCTATACATCGTTTATTTGCTCATCATAAAACCTATACAAACTTAACATAGTACTTATAAAACGTACTTGTCTTTTATTTCTTTCATATGTAGTTTGTACTCTACTGATCTTGTTCATAAGACGACTTCCATAACTAGATCAGTCAATACTTAGAAATATATTCAAGTCCTCTTTTGGCTTATCAAAACTACTTCTCATCATCAATTAGGACTTATATTAGGATTCATATCCCAACAAATTTTCCCTTTTTTATGAAGCCAAAACTACTTGAATTATTTTAAGTCAGTAGATCAGTTACGTAGTTATCTTCTCAAAATATGTTATCTTTTCATTCATTTCAGTAGATAAGTAGATTACAAATACTTAGACAAAAATAATATGAAAATAATTAAAATACTTACAGATTCTTCATTCCATGCTTCCACCACTAGGCGTGTCAGCATCCGAATTTGGAGTTTGAAAAGCTTCTAAGATTCTTCTGTGAATATCTGAGATGTGATCTTCATTATCAATCTTCTCTTTCTCTAGCAGCTTCCATGAACTTATCAAACATCGCGTACAACTCTTCTTTGCTATCGGCATCACCATACTTGTGAATAATCCAATGATCAACTTCCCATTTCAGCTTGACAATCTTCCAAACATCTCTATGCTCATTGTCAATGAATCTATCTATATGGGCATCTTCAGTCACATCTGGATCAACTTTCATCTTTTGTAGCCTTTTGATGTGTTTACCTAACAACTTCTTGTTAGCATAACGATCATCTTCTATCTTTTGCTTCTTTAGAATCTCCGTCTCATCTAGATCAGTAATTATCTGACCTATAGACTCTTTAACTTTTGGTTCACGCATATCCAGCTTTCTTTAGAGAATCCTTCTCGTCTGGATTTCTTCAGTTGCAACAGACTTGCCTTTCGCCAGTCTCTTCTGCACTTCTGCACTTTTCTCTTCTAACTCAACTTTCTTTACCAGTCTGCCTCTTCCCCTAGGCCTACTAGTCTCTTCAGCAGCAGCAACTTTTTCAGCTTCTTTCGCCTCTTCTATCTCTTCCCCCTTTTTGGCTTCATCACTTGCCTTAAGAGTGAAAAGAGAAGTGAAACGAGTCATCTCTTCTTGTATAGCTTGCTTCATCAATTCAGCAGCTCTATCAATTTGCTTCTGATGAGACTTGTCTTGACTCGGCTTCTCAAGACGATCAGATGTATATTCCAACTTCTTAGAACAATATGTGAACTCATTTTTGAAGTGAGTAGCAGTTAAGCTCAACAACATGTTCTCTTCAGTCATTGTTGTCAATAATGCTCTTGCTTGCGCCAACTGATCTTGAGCTTCTCTTCTCTGCTCATCAGCAATTTCAATCTTGACTCTATAAATGCGTTCCATTTTCTTCGATTCTTCAGCTAGAATTCTCGCAAAATCAATAGGACACTTTTCTGAATAATCAATCTGTCTTTTCAGAAAATCTTCCAGCTGAGTATACATCTCTTGTCTGAAGGTGACATCCATCTGATTTACTTCACCAACAATCAACGACTTTGAACTTTCAACAAGAGAACTGTTATGTTCTAGTAGAGCTGTCTTCACATCAGACTTCAAGAACTCATCAATAAATGACTGAATCACATGCTTCAAATTACACTTTGTTGGGAATAAAATGATTTTGATTTAGATACCAAAACCCCTGGTTGATGATGTTTAGATTAGTTGAGATACACTCAAGTGAGATCAGTTTAGTTGTCTCAGGATACTTGAGTAAGTAGAAATGCTTAAGTCAAAAATCTCAGAAATGTTGTGAGATTTATAGTTCAGGACAGTTGTCCAAAGCTGGAATGTTAGGCAGCTTGATAAGTGTTAAGTACTTTAGGTCAAACTTGCTGAGTTTACAGGACAAGCTGACTGAGTGGACAACATGGCTGAAAAGATCAAGAGTGATAAGGCAATGCTCATTGAATGCAAATGATCAGATCAATTAAAGTGTAAATGGTCAAGAGCATTGAATGCTAGACTCACAGAAGACACATTTATTGAAGCATTTATTACCATCAAGCCTGGACTAAGCATTGAAGACTCAGAAGCATTAAAGATTGAAGCATTGAATGAATGTTGGAACATTCTTGTTTGCAGCAGGAATGTTCAGGGGAGTTGTCCCATCTGACCGTTGGTTGAGTGTAGAGTCTGCCACAAATCAACCTTGGGAAATGTGCATATTTGGAATCTGACACAAGTCATCTCAGCCGCATTTTTCAGAAGTCAACACATTCATTCAAGCAACCATTGGAGAAGCCTTTACACAGTGGATAAAAGGATGCCAAGCTTCATAACCGTTTCAATGGTGCTGCAAATAGACAAGTTTGAATTGCTATCTCTCCAACGGTTAGTTGTTCAAATTTGCCTATAAATTCAGAAGTGATCAAAGGATTCAAGCATCCAACTACTTGCTATCAAACTATCATCAAGCAATCAAAGGAAACCAAAAGCTGTTCTTTAGAATCTCAAGTTTCCTGATCACTTCAAATAGTTAAGCCAATACTTGTATCCAAAGCTTAGCATTGAGATATCCTAAGCCTTTACACTGTTATTATTGTAAAGGATATCTCTACTAGTTGGAACCAAACCTCAAACCCTTATCTCATTTAGTGAAGAAAGAGTTTGTTGTGGAAGTGAGAGTTAAGGACTGTTATTGTGAAACATAGTCTTAACTCAGAGAGATTGAGCACTAGGACTCAGTTTATCCTAGGGATCAAAGCACTAAGAGAGTGTTGTTGATCAGTGCACCTTGGCACAATAAAACAAGCTAATTCCATTGTTAAGGAATTATCCTGTTCAATCAGGGAAAGTGGATGTAGGAGCTTGAGTCTCTGAACCACTATAAATTGTGTGCCATTTACTTACTGCATTCATTCTTGTTCTTACAATCACTCATATTTTAAAAGTGTATTTCAGTAAGTTAAGAAAATCTGCTTTGGACAAAGTCCCTAATCATCTGTTTTTTCAAAAATTAACTTGGAGTATTTATTTAAGAAAAAGGTCAACCACATTCCGCACTTAGCAACTCTCTTAGATATTTATCCAACTGATCACTTTATAGTAATCAGTAGGACAAGTATCTATTGAAGTTCACACTCAGGCTTGTTGTGAGACAACCTTCCTGATAAGACCAAATTGTTAGAAAAGAAAAGAATTTGAATACACAAGTGCATTTCCCCCCCCCCCCATACACTTGTGTCAAACTCCACCAAGGACCAACAAGTGGTATCAGAGCAGGGGTTCAAAAACCACTGCCTCTGAAAATCCAACTGATTTTCAAAATCACATTATTTCTGTGGTCACTGAACTGATCCAAATTTCTGAAAAACCTATCTGTGTTTATCTTATTCTATCTCTATAGAAATGGCTAACAATGCAGTTCCAGGAGATGCTGTCAACACTATCAACAACATGGGTCCAAACCAAGTCAATCATATTTCTCATCACAAATTGCCAATGTTCTCAATTGAGAACTATGATTTCTGGAAGATCAGGATGAGAGCACATCTTGCTTGCCAGCATGATGAAATGCTCAAAGTCATCACCAGAGGGCCCTTCACATTCACCAAAGCAAATCCCAAACTCACTGATGCTCAGAAAGCAGATCCAAGGGAGTTGCTACCAAAGGATGAGGATGATTTTACAGCTGAAGAGAGAAAAAGGCACAACCTGAACTACATTGCCATGAATACCTTGTACCAGACTATTCCAGATGCAGTGATGGGAAGAGTGTACCACTGCACAACAGCAAAAGAGATTTGGGACACCTTAGCACTTATGTGTGAAGGCACCCAAAAGATAAAAGAAAACAAGCTTCAAGTGGCTATCCAAAAATATGAACAATTTTCTATGGAGCCCAATGAAACTATTGATCATCTTGATGGCAGATTCACTGACATCATGAATGAGATAAACTCTCTTGGCAAGTTCTATGCCAAAAGAGAAGTTGCCTTGAAGATTCTAAGAAGTCTCACATCCAAGTGGGACATATACTCTGTCATGATGCAAAACACCAGCAATCTTGACAACATGCCCATGCAGCAAGTGTTCTCTGAACTCAAAGCATATGAGTTTGATTTGAACAGAAAGAAAGTGTATGATGAGCCATCCTCCTCAAGCAAAGGTTTTGCTTTCAAAGCTGCTGAAACAGAAAAGAAGAATACTCAAAGATCCTCTCAAACTGTTTCAAAATCTGAAATGAAGGAGGAGCTGGCACTCATGGCAAGGAGATTTGAGAAGCTCAACTCCAGATTTGGTAGATACAAAAAGTTCTACCAAGACAACAGAACCAGAAGGAGATTCAGTTCTCCTGACAACAAATCAGAGGACAAAGTCTCTGATGAGAAGAAAGAAGACAAATATGCTTATAGAAAGAAATACAGTAAAGTTGAACCATCATCATCAAGGAGGAAGGAGTCCTCAAGCAAGAAGAATGATGATGAAGATGTGTGTTACAACTGCCAGAAAAAGGGTCACTTTCAGTATGATTGTCCTGACCTGAGCTCAAAAGAAAGAAAAGAAAGGCAGATCAAAAGAGACAAGAGGCTGAACAACAGGAAGGCCATGGTAGCTGGGGAATCAGCAAGTGAAGAGAGTGTCTACTCTTCTGATGATGGACTATTCTCCAACAGTGACAGTGATGAAGACTGTCAAATGGCCTTTGAAAATGAAGAGGTATGTTCATCTTCCAATTCTTCTAATAACACACATGAGTCCAGTGAAATCCACTTGAAACTCAACTTTGGGAAGTTACTTGAGGATTTCACCAGGCTACAAGAAGTATGCAATATGGCACTGAGAGAAAATGAGCTACTGAATTCTAAAGTTCAAACTCCCAACCTTCCTGAACCAGAGTTTGACATTAAATCAACTGAGTTGTATCAACAGACTGTGAGAGAACATGATGAAATGTCTCTCAAAGTCACTGAACAACAAAAGCTGATTGATGAACAAGAACTGGCCTTGAGGAAAAAGGATTTTGACTTTAGAATCCTTCAAGCTAAATTTGACAATCTCTCAAGTGAATTTGATACTCTTAAATTGAGTGAGGGGAGCTTAAAAATGAAGATGTCTGCCTTGAACAAATCTGCTAAAGCAATAGAAGAAATTCAATGGTTTCAAAGACCATTTGCTCAAAAAAGTGGATTAGGCTATAATCCATTTGAACCCTCACCTGGTCTTAGTATTGCCTCAACAAGCAACTCTAAGATGACTTTTGTAAGATTAGTGGCTCAACAAAATGAAATAGAAGTAAACCAACCACTGATCAAGGAAAAGGGTAAAGGAATTTTTATACCTACTCAAGTAAACAATGTCTCTAAACCCATACCTAAGGAAAAGGTTAAGAACATTGTATACAAGAGAAATGAGGTTCAGAAGGGTAGAACCAATGGAAGGTCAAACCATCTGAACACTCATCAGTGGAGTTGTCCAAAATCTACACAGAAAAGGCCAACTCAAATGAGGCAACCTCAACTGAATAGATTAAGGCCCAACCCCTCTGATAGGTATAAAAGCTTGAGGAAGCCTGGACCTTGCATGCCAAAAGGAAAAGGCCATCCAAACCCCTATCCTCAAAGGTCTTACCAAGCTGCACCTAAGTCTAGTAACTTCAGGAGATATGCCCCAAAGAAATTCACCAACTCTCCTGAACCCTACAAGACTAACACTTATACACAGAAACCACCCAAGGCATTTAAGGGTATGTAGATGTAAATGGAAACCAAGTCAGTCACTTTGAGTCAATCAGAGTAATTAGGCAGATTTGGGTTCCAAAAGGTACAGCTAACCCTCTAGGACCCAACATTCAAAGGGTACCTAAAATTTGCCTTTGCAGGACTCCAAGGACCACAAGAAGAGGAAAAGCATCAACAAGAAAACAGCATGGTACTTGGACAGTGGATGTTCAAGACACATGACAGGGAACAAGGAGCTTCTCTCAGAGTTCATTGAAAAAGATGGTCCTTCAGTAACCTTTGGAGACAGCTCTCAAGGAATCACAAGAGGCTATGGTACATTAAACATTGGTAGTGTCAAAATTACTGATGTCTCATATGTCCTAGGCCTAAAATACAATTTGTTGTCCATAAGTCAAATCTGTGATAAAGGATACAGTGTTGAATTTGCACCAAATGAATGCATTATTAAAGATAATTCAACACAACAGGTGCTACTAACAGGGGTGAGAAAGGGAAATGTCTATTTTGCAGATTGGAGCAAAACCCCTGAAGCAGTTTGTCTTGTTGCCAAAAGCACAAGTGAGCAAAGCTGGCTATGGCACAAAAGACTAAACCATCTGAACTTTAAAACCATCAACAAGATTGCAAGAAACTCTCTAGTTAAAGGGCTGCCTAATCAAGTGTTCACCAAAGAACACGTATGCCAGCCATGTCAGGAAGGAAAGCAGATCAAAGCTTCATTCAAAGGAAAGCCTGTCATCTCAACTGAGAGAGTCCTTCAACTACTGCATATGGATTTATTTGGTCCAATTATCCCAGTAAGTATAAATGGAAGAAAATATGCTTTAGTTGTTGTTGATGATTTCTCCAGGTACACTTGGGTAGTTTTCTTGCTGAACAAAAAGGAGACCCAAGTCAAGCTACCTGAATTGATGATGAGATTGAGCAATGAAAAAGGCCTAAGTATTGTCAAGATCAGATCAGACAAAGGCACTGAATTCATAAACTCATACATCAATGAGTACTGCAGCAAGAATGGCATCACCCATGAGACTTCAGCAGCAAGGACACCTCAACAAAATGGGGTTGCTGAAAGAAGGAACAGGACCTTGAAAGAGGCAGCAAGAACATTGATTGCTGAATCCAAATTGCCTAAAAGGTTCTGGGCTGAAGCCATTAGCACTGCATGTCACACTCAAAACAGGTCCTTAATCACCAAAGGATAAGGTAAAACCCCATATCAATTATGGAAAGGTAGATTGCCCACTGTTGCTTACTTTCATATATTTGGTTGCAAGTGTTTCATTCATAATAATGGGAAAGAGCAATTGAAAGCTTTTGACAGCAAAGCTGATGAAGGAATATTTGTTGGATATTCACAAATCAGCAAAGCTTACAGAGTCTACAATTGCAAAACCCTTATTGTGGAAGAAACACCTCATGTTGTGTTTGATGAATCTATTAATGAGTTCAGGGATAGAAACCTGAATATTGATGAAATAACACAAAGAACAACCAGATTAAGGCTTCAAAGCAAGGAAACAGTGTTTGTAGATGTTGCCCAGCATGAACTTAATGACAATAAAAAACTGGACAACCTACCTGATGGCAATCAACCAGAAATCAACCAACCTGAAGGTGAAATTGAACTGACTGACCCCATCCTAGTTCAAAACCAGGTAACAACTACCAATGAAGAAGCAGGCAATGCTGAGGTAGTAAATGGATCCAATATTCAAGGGGGAACCAATGAAAATGTCAACTTATCTGACAATGAGGACAATACCCCTGAATATGATCCTGAACTTGATCCTTCAATTAACTTTCCTGAATTTAATGAGTCTAGTGATCCAACTTCAGATGAGGACAATCCTCCTGAAGGGATCGGGTCTAGAAGGACTTGGTTGCATGATCATCCAACTAGCCTTATACTTGGTAACCCAAGTGAAGGGATCAAAACTAGAAGGTGTCAAGGAGAAAGTGCTATGTTTTGTTGTTTCCTTTCAGAACAGGAACCAAAAGATATTGAGGAAGCACTTCAAGACACCAACTGGATCATAGCCATGCAAGAAGAGCTGAACCAGTTTACCAGAAATGAAGTATGGGAGTTGGTGGATAGGCCAATTCATCAAGATGTCATTGGAACCAAATGGGTGTTCAAAAATAAGAAAAATGAAAATGACATCATTGTGAGAAACAAAGCAAGACTGGTGGCCAAGGGATACTATCAATCTGAAGGGATTGATTATGATGAGACCTTTGCTCCAGTGGCCAGACTTGAGGCAATCAGACTCTTCTTAGCATATGCAGCTCACATGAGATTCAAGGTGTATCAAATGGATGTGAAGAGTGCATTTCTCAATGGGGTACTCAAGGAAGAAGTATATGTTGAACAGCCCCCAGGCTTTGAAGAAGGAGACAAGGTGTACAGATTAAAGAAAGCCCTCTATGGCTTGAAGCAAGCTCCAAGAGCTTGGTATGACACCTTATCACAGTTTCTCCTAGATCATGGTTTTGTCAAAGGCACTGTTGACAGAACCTTGTTCAGAATCTGTGAAGGAGATGATATTTTGTTAGTCCAAATCTATGTGGATGACATTATATTTGGATCTCCAAATGAGAAGCTGTGTGAGAAATTCTCCAAGCTCATGCAGAGCAAATTTGAGATGTCCATGATGGGATTGATGAATTTATTCTTAGGACTTCAAGTCACTCAATCAAAGAAAGGAATATTCATCAATCAGGCCAAGTATACAAGGGACATGATCAAGAAATTTGGATGTGCTACAAGCAAACCAGTCAGAATTCCTATGAATACAAACTGGAAAATGGATCCTGATGAAAGTGGAGAGTCAACAAACTCCACTAACTACAGAGGAATCATAGGATCCTTGCTATATCTCATTGCAAGTAGGCCTGATATCACATTTTCAGTTGGAGTTTGTGCAAGATTTCAAGCAAATCCAAAGAAGAGCCACTTTGACGCTGCCAAGAGAATTCTAAGATATCTCAAGGAATCTGAGAATCTTGGATTATGGTATCCAGCTGATGACAACATTGAGCTCACTGGATATTCAGATGCAGATTATGGAGGATGTAGAATTGACAGAAAGTCCACCTCTGGAACATGTCAATTCTTGGGCAGCAAGCTTATCTCATTGTTCTCCAAGAAGCAAAATACAGTTGCCCCATCAACAACTGAAGCAGAATATGTAGCAGCTGGAAGTTGCTGTGCTCAGATACTTTGGCTCAGGCAGCAACTTAGAGATTATAAAGTCATCACCAATGAAGTTCCAATATTCTGTGACAACAATAGTGCAATTGCCATTTCACAGAATCCAGTGCTACACACTAGATGCAAGCATGTTGATATCAAGCATCACTTCATAAGGGATCATGTGGAGAAGAAAGATATCAATCTTGTCAAAATTCACACTGATAAGCAAAAAGCTGATATCTTAACTAAGCCATTAGCTGAAGCAAGGTTCTTGGAACTTTCAGCTGAATTGGGCTTACTTGATCCAGGGAAGATGGAGAAATGAAGGAAGGAAGCTCATATGAAGGGGGAAGTTCATTAAGTTGAACTTCAGCAAGGTTGACCAACCTCACTGAAGCTGTCTGCCAAAAAAGGGAAACTCAGTAGAGTTGTCCTTGGAATGTTCAGCAATGTTGGTCAGGAGATTTGTCCTAGTGGGACCCAGTCAGCAACATTGGGACCCACTCAGGCATATTGGTCAGTCATTTTGACCATAACAGAAGTTAAAACACATCTCAGGATGTTTGTCCGAGTTAATAGGGTGATCATTGCTATTTTTAGCATTGATTGGACATTTAAAAGAATTCTTGGGCTAAGAGTATGTCATTTTAGGATGGCATGTGATATTAAGGTTTTTGCCCCCAAAATGGCAAATCAGCATTCAATGCAAAAATCTCTTTTAAGATTGCATTAATTACTGTGCCATCATCAAAGCCATTGATTAGCAATTAACCTTCATCAAACCGCCCCAAAGCTCACTACCCCACTTTATCCATTTGGTTTTTAATTTTACCCACCATCAATCTCTATTAACCAACGGTTAATAAATTCTTCACATATAAAATCCCTTAGTTTTTATCCACCTTCCTCAAGCATTAATATTTTCGAACCCTTAAACTTTTTGAAAACCTCTCAAAACCTGCAAATTTCTCCAAACCTATCTTTCTCTCAAATTCATCTATGGCTCCCAAAATCAAAAGAGAAGAGCTAGTAGATTTCAATGATTCCTCCTTGGACATTGACTTCTCTTATCTCAGTAATCCAAATTCTCTTTGGTTTGAGAAGTTGGTGGCCTTTGACAGCCCAGATAAAGAAGTTCAACCAGTCCTCCAATGGCTAAGGGAGGCAGGGCTTGAAAAGTTCTTAGGCACCAAGCCTGATTCTTGTTTGAATCCATTCATGGCCGAGTTCTTTGCCCATCTCAGATGGACGGGCAAAAAGGGTGATGTGTGCACCAAGTTGACTTATGCTGAAGAAGATGAAGAAGAAGAAAGTCAACACTTCATCATCTTCACTGCTGAGGACCTTGATGCTAGTTTTGGGCTACCATCTGAAGGCCAAAATCCAGAATTCTACAGAGAAGGAGAGGAGCAAGAGTTCTCCAATCCATGGATGAAAGTACCCAAAAAGCTGGTAAGTGCTCAGAACAAGAAAACATTGAAACCAGTTTATGAGCACTAATTTGATTGTGTTGTGAAAAGCTTATTGAGCCACTCTGGGAGTGTTGAACAAATCAGTATGCCAAAATTGAGAGTAATGGCTGCTGTGATTGACTCTGCTGAGAAGAGAGTCAAGTTTGACTGGAAAAGCTTCATTCTAGATAAAATGATGAATGAGAAGTTTAAGTTCAAAGAGGTGAAGCACCACAAGGTGGTGGTGGATGGGAGACTTCAATTTTGCACAAGAGCAAGCTTGCTCTTGGAAAGATTTGCTCACTACACTCACCTCCAAGCCAAGCCAAAGCCTTTTCCAGCCCAGAAAGTGATGTTTAGGAAGCTGTCTTCAAAGACTGAGAAGAGAAAGCAAGAGGCAGCATCCAAGAAGGCCTTAAGTGTTGTACCAGCTACCAGATCCTCCCCAAGAAAAAGGAAAGCACAACCAGCAAAAAGTCAGCCAAAGATGAAAAGGATGAAGAAGATCATCAGTGAATCTTCTCCAGAGAGCCAGTCTAGAAGTGGAGGTGCCACTTCTGAGGAAATTGACAAAGTGGTAGAAGAAGGAGTCAACCCCCTTGAAGAAAGTGAAGAAGTCAGGGAGATTGTCCCTCTGCAACCTGAATCTGTGACTGAGTTCAGGGACCTTGATAAGCCAACAAGGTCAGAAAGAAGGAGAAGGATCATTAAAACTTCTGAAAAGCAGAAGTTGATGGAAGAGGAGAAGAAGAAGAAGGAATTCTTCAAGGAGATTAGACAAGCAAGTAGGTCTAACTCCAAGTCAAAATCATAGCCCAACAGCCCTGAAGCCAACTCTCCTGATATTCAATCTCAAAGAATATCACCAAGGCATGAAGAAGAGGAGTGCAAGACTCCTGAAGATGCCCCAATTGTGGTCAAGAAAGTTTACTCTCCTGAAGGTGCTCCTGATAGGACAGGTATTGATGTCCTGGCTGATTTGGTTGAAATTGAAGATAGGCCATTCTCCCCACTTATCCTAGACTTCTTTCCTACACCAAACTTCTTGAAACTGTTCTTCAAGAAGGTGATCAAGTTACTCATCCACCCATTCCAGCCATTCCAATAACCTCCTCAGGAACATTGCTCTCTAAAGCACCTGAGTCCCAAATTGTTTTAAGTTCTTCTGAACCCAATCCTTATGGAACCAACCCTTCTGACCCCCAGCCCAACCTACTTGAATCCCAATCCAACCCTCCTGAATCCCAAGCCAACTCTTCTGATGGAGATGGAAGTGATGAAGAATACACATATGAGGGGATGCTAAGGTAGATTGCCAAAGCTAATGTAGATGAGTTGTACCCAGGATTGAAGACTTATCCTAGGCTGCAACAACAGTTCTATGATCTCAGGGCACTTGTTGAGTTCAAGGATAGAACAATGGTGGAAATAGCTCAAGCTATCAAGGATAAAGGAGCTAGCTGGTGGCAGGTTGAAGAAAACAGGCTCTTACATTTTGCAAATGTAAAGAAGTCCAGTGTGTTGACCACTGAAGCCTTGTTTTGCACAATAGTCCATGAGAAGGTGCTTGCTGAGAGAGAAAGAATTGCACAAGGAATCAAGCATCCTGATAGCACCTCTGATGATAATGATGATGATGATGACAACACCATTCCCAATCCTCCTGGCCTCAATTCTGCTCAGGTACATTACTTGACCCATCATTCAATTAAGGACTCTGATCAATCAGAGGAGTTGACCAAGGGTGGTAACTCAGTCCAAGATGCATTGGCCAAGGATGGTTCTTCTGAGCCTGAGGCACATCTTGACAATGTTGAGACTTCCATGGGAGAAGCTGGTTTGGCTAAAGCCTCATCAATGTCAGGACAGTTGGACATTGACCAGCCTTTAGTCATTCAGGATGACTCAGTGGACTTGGGATGCCCAAGCACTGTGATCTCCCAACAACTGCCCTCTGTGGATCCTGTTGAGGATATAGAGGTGTCAGGATTAGGAATGGAAGGAGTTGAAAAGGATGTTAGCATGAAAAAAATCAGAGGGAGATGGCGAGGATTGTGTGATTACTGGAAGTTTGAGTGCACCAAAATTAGAGGGAGATGAAGTAGAAATATTGGGTGCAGCCCAATATGAGAGTCAGGTTATTCTTCAAGTCAAATCTGAACTTGATGAATCCCTTAGTGAAAGGAGGCCTGATTCTCCAGTGAATGTGAGTCCATCTGATATGAATGAAGAAAAGAACTTAGTTGAAAATGAGAGTGTAGGTGTTGATGTATCAGACCTAATGGGAGAAGAAAAGAATGAGGGTGTTGAGGGTGTTTTAACTAACCCTTTGAGTTTTGCAGATTCAGTGGCTGTTACAATTGAACAAATTTTTGCAGATGCTTCCCTCACTGACATTCCAATTGATGCTGATATTGATCTTGAGGCAATTTCAGCAAATGTGTCCACTTTGAACAAGATATACTTTGAGCAAGCTAATGCAACTGAGGCTGGCTTGTAAATTGCAACAAAGACTGCAACCTCCATTGAGCAACAGTCAGAGAAGTTGGACAATCTGGTCAGGGAAGTTGGGAAGGCACATGCTGAAACAGTGGATACCCTTGATGGACAAGGCAAAACTCTAGCCTCTGTGGAGATGAGGCTTACAGGATCAGAAGAGGTGATTTTGCCAACTTTGGATGCCAGGATTTGTGGTGTTGAGACTGGACTGCAAAAAGTTTCAACAGAAGTTACAAAGGTCAAGGATGCAATGGCAAAATTCACCAAGACTGTGAAAAAGGAGCAGCAAGGCCTCAAAGATCTTTACAAGCACAATGTAAGGGCTTTAAGAAGGACAATAAAGGATGCATTGAGGCAGAGGACAGCAGCTCAAAGAAGGAAAGCTGAGGAGCTAAAGGCTGCTATGGTGAAAGAGGCTGCTGAAAAGTTCACAGTGGAACTGATGGCCAAAGTCTCTGATCAAGTTGTGTCCAACCTCACTGACCAACTGCAAGCCAAACTTGATCAATCATTGAAAGCCACACTGGATGCTATTGTTGCTCAGAAAATGAAGCCTGTCCACACCTTTCTGAGTATGGCTGATGACAAAATACAGAACATTCATGATGAGAATGTGTATTTGCTGCAGGAATTGAAATCCCTCACTCATGCTCACTCACATCTCTCTGTCACTATGAGTGAATTGAAGCCCCAATGTTTTGATAATGCCAAAAAGGGGGGAAGAGAGAGAGCTAGGGCAAAGGAAACCTTGAGGATTGGTGTATCCAAGGGAAAGGAAAAGGTCCCTGAAGTAGAGGAGGAGGAAGAAGAAGACATTGGGAAAGGCAAAGGCCCAATGAATGTTGAAAATCTGACTGAAGAAGAGCAAATCCAGATTGCAGTCAAGGAGTCTATGATTTCAGTGATGGAAAGTCAGGCAAGAAGGCAACAGAGACCTGGTGGTGAATCTGCAGGCCTTGACCCCAAGGAGAATGTTGTTGAAGTAAGGGGGAAGGTGACCAGAGCCTCTGAGAGAAAGAGAAAGGAGCAAGCCTTCAATGAATTCCCAACCAGTTTGACCCTTCCATCTGAATTTCAACCTGAAGAGTCAACTCCACTGAGGCAGTCAAAGAGGTTGAAGAAAACAGCCAAGTTGCCTGAAATCCAAGAAGAAGAAGCTTAAGGAGAAGAACAAGACAAGGAGCCTGAAGTCAGAATGCCCAAGCTTGCTGATGATCCTTCAAAGTTATTTGAAGAAGGATTTGGAAAGGATCCTGAAACACAGGAGAAACTAGCTCTTCAGAGAGCTAAGGAAAAGATGGATCAGTTGGTTGAGGCCAACAAGGCAAGAGATGAGAGAAGGGCTAACTTCAGAGCACCAAGGAGAAGGGCATCTTACAAGAGACTCAAGCCTTAGATGCTGCAAAGATGGGACACTCAGTACCCTCACCATGATAAGTGGGTGCCAATCTCACTGAATGATGCATGGGAGGAGGCCAAGAGAAGCTTTGTGTATGACTTTTATGTCATAGGAAAATGGCTTGAAGAGAGTGTTGATGAGGTATTTGTACAGTTCATGTTTGAAAACCATAGGGATCTATACTAGAAGCTGTTTGCAGAAGCTGAGATGGCAAGAGTGGAGTTCAAGGCCCCTGGTCCTATTCTGTACATGCCTCCCAAGTTCAATGGGAACTTGATTGATGAAGGGAAGATTCTGGAAGAGTTCATCTCAATCATGACGATGGAGAAGATGAAGTCTGGCCCTAAAGGAACCAATAAGGATATCTGGGAGTTGAAGAAGAGGGTCTGGGCTCAGTATGGGATTGCCCCTCAGGATGATGGAACTCTCTGAAGCATAAGTTCATTCCTTCCCTATCTTTTTATGATTTTATTGCTTGTTGTTATCCTGCTTTCATTTGTAGCAGTTTAGTGAGTCCTTGATTAATTTTCTGCACTGTAATGTTCTATGACATATATGAAAGGATCACTATGTTTCTATCAAGAGATAACAACTCATTATCTCAACTAACCTGACATGACATATTTACTTGATTTATTATTGTGCTAACAGTTTCTTTCAGGAAAGATGACCAGGTCACTCATCCTGAAGGTAAAGTCTAGTATAAGTCAAGTTCCCTTAGTAATAGGTTTTGGCATCATAAAAAAGGGGGAAATTGTTGGGAATAAAATGATTTTGATTTAGATACCAAAACCCCTGATTGATGATGTTCAGATTCGTTGAGATACACTCAAGTGAGATCAGTTTAGTTGTCTCAGGATACTTGAGTAAGTAGAAATGCTTAATTCTAAAATCTCAGAAATGTTGTGAGATTTATAGTTCAGGACAGTTGTCCAAATCTGAAATGTTAGGCAGCTTGATAAGTGTTAAGTACTTTAGGTCAAACTTGTTGAGTTTACAAGACAAGATGACTGAGTGGACAACATGGCTGAAAAGATCAAGAGTGATAAGGCAATGCTCATTGAATGCAAATGATCAGATCAATTGAAGTGCAAATGGTCAAGAGCATTGAATGCTAGACTCACAGAAGACACATTTATTGAAGCATTTATTACCATCAAGCCTGAACTAAGCATTGAAGACTCAGAAGCATTAAAGATTGAAGCATTGAATGAATGTTGGAACATTCTTGTTTGCAGCAGGAATGTTCAGGGGAGTTGTCCCATCTGACCGTTGGTTGAGTGTAGAGTCTGCCACAAATCAACCTTGGGATATGTGCATATTTGGAATCTGACACAAGTCATCTCAGCCGCATTTTTCAGAAGTCAACACATTCATTCAAGCAACCATTGAAGTAGCCTTTACACAGTGGATAAAAGGATGCCAAGCTTCATAACCGTTTCAATGGTGCTGCAAATAGACAAGTTTGAATTGCTATCTCTCCAACGGTTAGTTGTTCAAATTTGCCTATAAATTCAGAAGTGATCAAAGGATTCAAGCATCCAACTACTTGCTATCAAACTATCATCAAGCAATCAAAGGAAACCAAAAGTTGTTCTTTAGAATCCCAACTTTCCTGATCACTTCAAATAGCTAAGCCAATACTTGTATCCAAAGCTTAGCATTGAGATATCCTAAGCCTTTACACTGTTCTTATTGTAAAGGATATCTCTACTAGTTGGAACCAAACCTCAAACCCTTATCTCATTTAGTGAAGAAAGAGTTTGTTGTGGAAGTGAGAGTTAAGGACTGTTATTGTGAAACACAGTCTTAACTCAGAGAGATTAAGCACTAGGACTCAGTTTATCCTAGGGATCAAAGCACTAAGAGAGTGTTGTTGATCAGTGCACCTTGGCACTATAAAACAAGCTAATTCCATTGTTAAGGAATTATCCTGTTCAATCAGGGAAAGTGGATGTAGGAGCTTGAGTCTCTAAACCACTATAAATTGTATGCCATTTACTTACTACATTCATTCTTGTTCTTACAATCACTCATATTTCAAAAGTGTATTTCAGTAAGTTAAGAAAATCTGCTTTGGACAAAGTCCCTGATCATCTGTTTTTTCAGAAATTAACTTGGAGTATTTATTTAAGAAAAAGGCCAACCACATTCCGCACTTAGCAACTCTCTTAGATATTTATCCAATTGATCACTCTATAGTAATCAGTAGGACAAGTATCTATTGAAGTTCACACTCAGGCTTGTTGTGAGACAACCTTCCTGATAAGACCAAATTGTTAGAAAAGAAAAGAATTTGAATACACAAGTGCATTTCCCCCCCCCCCCCCCCATACACTTGTGTCATACTCCACCAAGGACCAACACACTTCAACTCATCTATAAGAGTAGTCGGAATCTCTTGAATTGTATGAGCAGCTTCATCAGGAACAGCTTCTTCCATGATTTCATCTTTATCAATAACTTGAACTTCAATCAACTTGTCTTCCATATCAGTAGTCAAGACCTCGTCTTCTACTACTTCATCTCCTGGAATGACGCTTCCAGCAATAGCTTTCAGGTTGAGACGAGGACAATAAGGAATAATGGCTAACTTGGCTTCCTTAAACCTTCTTCCAACTTCATCATAGTCCTTCTTCACCATGGCATGTAGCTTCTTCACATAACCACATATCTGTTGATCTGCCCTACATCAGTCCTTGGGCTGTGGGCATGTTCTACCTGGAATTTGAACACAAGGCCTCTCATCTGATCAGATACATTCTTAAGATCGAGAATCGGATCAGTAGACATCGACTCTTCTACTGGCTCAACTTCTTGCATCAACTCATCTTCAGCAAGATCAGTTTCCGAAACTTGCACACCAACACTCGACTTAGCTTCTGATGTCAGCACATCATCAGAAATATTAAGCATCCTCTTCACAAGAGCAGTCAAGGCATGGGGTGGGAGTAGATGAAAGTAATTCTTTACTCCACTATTTTCTTGTTGTTCCATCTCTCAGTCTTGAAAGTTTGCAATTCCACCCATTCCAAGAATGACCTCAAATATGTCCTCAGTCGGACCTTTCTTCAATGCAACCCACGTGCATATTCTGATCAACTTCTCATACACTTCTGAAGTTATGTCGATCTCGACTGATGGCAACATCTTCTTCAGGTTTCTGGTCATCTGTGCACGCAACCTCTTTTCTCGCATACACATGGGATAATCAACCAGGGCTTCGAATCTATTTTTGGGAGGGTTCTGAGTAAGTGGGGTCCTTAACTCAGTTGCTGAAGTGTCAGCTAATGAAGTTCCTGAAACAGATGGGTTAATTTGGTCAACATTTTCTATTGTGGGAGTGGGAATTGTTTGGATGGTGGATTCTTGGGGCTTTGATGTGGCTAGGTTTGGTATTGCAGCCGTAGAAGTATCAGCTGGAGCATATATGGTTGTGTCTTGGCTTAGGTTCGAACTCAGCGGTTGAACAAACATCGGAGTGGTTCGGGAAATAGGCTTGGCACGAGATCAGAGTGATCTTGCCTTGGTTTTCACAGGAATATTAAGAGGAGGAGGAATGGAAGTAGCAAGAGAAGAAGTATTAACCATTTCAGTCTTCTCTACTGGTGGTGAACTGGTCTGTAAGCTTCCTTTGCCTCGACTTCTTCTTCTGAAGACTCATCTGATTCAGTTTCCTCAGAATCATCAGCCGGCTCGATCATAGCCTCATCTGACACATAATTAACTAGTGCTCCACTAGTTCTAGCCTCAGCCTCGTCTTCTTCAGCACTAGACGAGTCGGCTTCTAACATAGTGTCTCTTGGGTTGATCTTCACTTGCTCACGCTCAAGCTTCCTTTGCTCAGCTTGTCTATCGAGTGCATCCTTCTTCAAATAATGTTTCAAAACATGAAACGGCTTACCCTTGCTCCAATCTGTCTTGTTTGGGAGTAAGACATGTAGAAGGATACTGAGCTTGTTTCCAAAACTCACAACAGCAGACACCGCCCATTCTCTGGCATCTGTGTCCACCTTCACATTCTTCGTAAAATACATCAATCTATCCAAGAACAGTCTATATTAATTTCCATCGGTAATACCATCATAGATTGCAGCCATCACCCTCGCCTTCTGAAGCGTTACCGAATCGTAACTTCCAGTGACACCAAACAACATCTTGCTTGCAATGTCGAGTAGGGTCTTGTACTTGGGCAGCAACTCTTTCTTCTTCACTGACGTTATCTTGCCATCACGCCCTAACTTCAATTTCTTTCCGCAGAAAATGCTAAGATACCTCAACTCTTGTCCTGACCCATAAGTTTCCACATTAATCGTACCCGAAGGCAAGCTTAATGCGTTGAAAAAAACTTCGCGAGAGATCTCTACTCGACTACCACCAACATATGCTTCAATGGAGTCGCCTAGTCGAGTAGTAGTGGCATAAAATTCCAAGACTTCTTCCTCATAAACAACTTCGGAACGGCTTCCAAGTAAGGTCTCAAACCACATCTGAAGCATTTAATCAGGATTTCTTTGTTCTCGTCTGAATGCCTTCCGTTGAAGAACATAGAGCTTTCAACATGCACCTTGCCTTCTGAGGCGTACCTTCATAAATCAAACCTTGCTTGCATGTTAGTAGATATGTCGAACATAGAAACAATCGACATGATGAATAAGATGAAAAAGGTTCAATCACACAGATAATGAGAATCGCAAGAAAGATTGATTGCTTGAGTGTTAGGAAAGTAGAGTGAATCGTGAGGAGTAAGTTTAGGAAAGAATGGTTTTGTTACAAATCAAATTTTGAATGAACGGCCAAGACCAATTAGATTGATCCAACGGTAACAAACCTTTGAAATTCAGTTACGTAATCGAGAATATTATGTGTTTTGATATTGTAAAATTTGGAATCCGTCTTTGCTATTGGTTAGAACAGAGGAGTGTGCTCATCTGACCTAGTCCAGTAGGTTTAGGCGGGAACTGGGTGTATACACCTCATTAAAGGGAGTGTATAAATCCAGTTTTAAGGTTTCCAACATTTCGCACTACCAAATTACACTAATACCCTTAATATACGTTTTAAACACTTAGTGAATTTTAAATCACGAGAGAACTTATCTGGTCTGTTCGAGTTCATCAGAACAGACTAGTAGACTTCATCTGCACTAGACGAGTTCCCCCTTCGACTGTGCTTGTTTGTCTGACTGTCGAACATCATCAGGTACTTGTGTCATCTTGTGCGACGTATGAGAGTAAATACGAGAAGTAGAGTAGAGTAGAATAAATACATTGAATATCTATCAAATGCAGTAATCAAGGTTTCGATCAAGATGACTTTTAACAAACTTAAGAGTCAACATAAGGATATTTAAGAAATCATAGATTCCCCCTTAAATGTTTATTCCCTTAGTATTACCCTCAGCTTTACCAGTTTCCTCATCGGGTTGTTTGGTCATCTTGTCTGACCTTGTATACCTGTCTGTTTGGCGAGTAGACGAGTGCTCTGTTTCTGCAGTAACTTTTATGTTCTCCATTCTTCTTTATGATGTACCTGTCTGGTTAGTACACAGCTATATACAGGTAGGGTCTAGATCAATTAGTCCTAGACTAATGCATAACTCTCTAAAACGAGCTTCAGGCAATGGTTTCGTAAAAATGTCAACTCTTTGAATATTAGTATGAATCTTTTCCATGCGAATATCCTTCTTTTCTACATGATCATGTATAAAATGATGCTTCACATCAACATGCTTACAACGTGTGTGCAAAATAGGATTTTGTGTAATGGCAATAACTCTGTTACTATCACAGAATATAGGAATATTTGATTCAACGATATTATAATCTCTAAGTTGTTGAATGAGCCAAAGAAACTGACTACAGCAGCTACCAGCAGCCATATACTCGGCTTCAGTTGTGGAAGTAGCCACACTGGTCTGCTTTTTCGAAAACCATGAAATAAGTTTTGTGCCTAGAAATTGACAAGAACCAGAAGTAGATTTCCTATCTATTCTACAACCACCAAAATCAGAATCAGAGTAGCCACTTAGAGATAAATCATCATTTGAAGGATACCATATACCACGATTGATGGTTCCTTTCAAATATTTCAGTATCCGTTTAGTGGTTTCCATATGACTCTCTTTTGGATTAGCTTGGAATTGAGCACATACGCCAACAGAGAATGCAATATCAGGTCTACTAGCAGTTAAGTACATTAATGAACCAATAAGACCACGATAATATGATTGATCAACACACTTACCATGTTCGTCTGGATCCATCTTGTATGTAGGTAGCATAGGTACTCCAATACATTTGCAAGTTTTAATACCATACTTGTCTAGTATATTTCTAGTATACTCTGCTTGATTTATGAAAATCCCATCGGATTTTGTTTTACTTGAAGACCAAGAAAGTAATTCATTTCACCCATCATCGACATCTCAAACTTACTTTGCATGAGTGTTGAAAAACTTTCACTCAGTTTTTTGTTGGGTGAACCAAAAATGATATCATCCACGTAAATTTGGACGAGTAAAATGTCATTCCCTTCTTGTCTTCTGAACAAAGTACGATCTACTTTGCCCTTAGTAAAACCATTTTCTAATAGAAAGAGGGATAGAGTGTCGTACCATGCTCTTGGAGCTTGCTTTAGTCCATATAAGGCTTTCTTCAATCTGTATACTTGGTTGCCTTTGACTTCGAAACCTGGAGGTTGTTCAACATACACTTCTTCCGCAAGAATACCGTTAAGAAATGCACTTTTAACATCCATTTGATATACAGTAAAACTTCATATAGGCAGCATATGCAAGAAACAATCGAATGGCTTCTAGTCTAGCAACAAGCGCATACGTTTCATCATAGTCTATGCCTTCAGCTTGTGAATAGCCTTGGGCTACTAGTCTAGCCTTATTTCGAACGACTACATCATTCTCATCTTTCTTGTTTTTCAAAATCCATCGTGTGCCAACTACATTATGGTGTTCCGGCTTATCAACAAGTTCCCAGACGTCGTTTCGAACAAACTAGTTCAACTCGTCTTGCATAGCGATGATCCAATTACTATCAGCCAGTACCTCTTTAACGGTCGTAGGCTCGATAGATGAAAGGAAACAACACCAGCAAAACATAGTTGGACTCGGCTGTTCTTGCGACTCAAAGAGTTGTCGTCTAGTCTTTACACCAATAGTAGAGTCACCAATGATATTTTCAGTATCATGAGCAGATTTCCATGTTTTTCTAAACTTAACAGGCATACTGTCATCATCTAACTCAGCTATAGCATCATGCATTTCAACATCATTTGATTCAGCAGTTTTAACAGGAGTAGACGAGTCAAGTAGAGCAGGCATGTCAACTGGTGTAGTGGACTTACCTTGAGCACTAACCTTCTCCTTGTCATCTGATTCAAGAGCTTTCATGAATAGATTGTAGGCTTGAATTGATTCATATACTTCTGATTCCTCATTAGATTGGATCGATAAGTCGTCCACTTTCTTACTGATCTGGTCGGTAGACGAGTCCTGTCGAGATTCATCAAAAACAACATGTGGTGTTTCTTCCACACAAAGAGTCGAGTAGTTAAACACTCTAAATGTTTTGCTAGTCGAGGAGTATCCTAAGAATATCCCCTCGTCTGCTTTTGCATCAAATGCATTTAACTTACTTTTCCCATTGTTATGGATGAAACATTTGCATCCAAATATATGAAGATATGAAATTCTGGGTTTTCTACCTTTCCATATCACGTAGGGCGTCTTACCTAGTACCTTATTGATTGCGCTTCTGTTCTGGGAGTGGCATGCAGTATTGATCGCATCTGCCCAAACTTTTGAGGAGTATTATACTCGGCCAGCATGGTTCTATAGGCTTCTTTGAGTGTTCTATTCCTTCTCTCAGCTACACCATTTTGTTGTGGGGTCCTAGCTGCACTAGTAAGGTGCTGGATACCACGTTTAGAACAAAAATCTTTGATATAGCAATTATTGAATTCAGTCCCCTTGTCACTACGAATCTTGAAAATGGATTGATTCTTCTCAACTTGTAACTTCTTCAACAAATTAAGTAGGAGAGTTTGTGTATCACTCTTCTTGTGTAAGAAGACTACCCAAGTAAACTTAGAATAGTCGTCCACCACAACAAGTGTGTACCTTCTACCATTCAAGGTTGGAGGAGTTATTGGACCATGAAGATCCATATGTAGTAGTTCTAGGACTCTACTTGTTGAGAGAGTAGGAATTGACTTAAATGAACCTTTTACCTGTTGACCTTTCTGACAAGCATTGCATACATGTGACTTGTAATAGATTTCGTTGGGTATACCTTCAACAAGGTAATCTCTTGCAATCTTATTAATCACCTTAAAGTTTATATGACATAGGCGTCTATGCCATAGCCAACTGATCTCTTTAGGGTTCTTACTCAGAAGACAAGTATCCCTCGGACAGCTATTCCAATTCACAATATATACACTGCCTTGTCTTATGCCGACGAGTAGTACAGTGTGTGTCCTCTTGTCTATGATCTCACACTTTCGGCTTTTGAACTGTACCTTATAACCACGATCACAAAATTGAGAAACAGATAGTAAATTATATTTCAAACCTTCTACGTAGGATACGTCCTGTATCTCTACATCTCCATTTCTAATGTAACCAAAGCCTTTCGTAACAGCTGTTGAGCTATCACCGAAAATCACCTTGGGTCCTTCTTGATCACAGTAACTCGATAGAAGAGCCTTAGTACCCGTCATGTGGTGCGAACAACCACTGTCTATGTACCAAGTTTCTCCTACAGAGTCACCCTTCTTATACAAGTCAAGTCGACCCTGCAATGATGATATTTAATAATTTAGGTACCCTCCTTGTCTATTGGGGTCCTGGGGGGTTAGTAGAGTTCATTGGAATCCAAATATACATAGGAGTCCTGAACAAATTTGATCTCTTAAGCTTTCTACCATGCTTGTTGCAAAATAAGACCTTGTTGTCCTTATCTAACCTATCATTAGTTGTGTCTACTCATCTGAGGTAACCTTTCGACTTAACTTCTACTTGAGTAGGCATGGGCCTTTGATAGTCAGAATAGGGCTTGTATGCATTGGGGCCATACGGTTTATAGACTCGTTTAGGTCTTTCCTCACTTATAATATCATAAGACAAAGGTGGAGGATATAAGACAGGTTGAGTACAATATTTCGGAGCAACCTTCCTAGGTCTAGTCGAGTAGAGCTACGACTGCCTTATGAAAGGAGGTCTAGGCTCTTTCCAACTAGTCTGTACTTGTCTAGAACTCGTCTCCTGAGGATACCAATCTTTGTATCTGACCTGGTTTGGTCGTCCACGACTAGTGGTCCTCTTTTGATTTGTTTTAAACGGAACAGGTCTGTTGTTAACATTCTTTTTACCACCTTTGGTAATCGGAGTGTTAACTCTAGTCTTCTTATGTACAATACCTTTGGATGTCATTCCAATATCGTATTCCATTGGTCTTTTGCCTTTATCATTTGTCAAACAACTTGAACTAGCAGCAGTAGGGTCCTTAATGACATGAGTAGACGAGTTATGTGTTTCAGCTCCCAACCATGTCTTGTCATCTGGAGCCCTATACCTATCTGACAGTTGTTGATTAATCTTTGAAGAATTAACCAAGTCAGTAAGTTTAAGGTCTAGATTTACGACTTCGGTCTCTAATAACTTATTGCGCTCTTCAAGCTTTTTGCACTTATTCTTTAAAACATTGAATTCATCCGTCTCAGTACCATGTCTTTTTAGTAAATCTTGATACAACTTGTCTGTTGACGAGCACTTGACTTTAAGTTGTTCCAACTCTTCTGTCAAGCGTTTGTTTAGGATAATTATATTAGGATCTACTTTAGACTGGGCTTCTTTAAGATCAATGATCTCTTGTTTTAAAGCGATGTTCTCATCGCTGACTTCAATGAATGCCTTATTAGCAAGTAGGAGGTCTTCTTCAGTCACACTAGTAGAGTGATGAAGACTACTCCCTACTCCACTGTCGGTAGTATCACTTTCATCAGAATCCGATTCATCACATGATTGAAACGAAGTTGCAGATGATACCTCTTGTTCGATTTTTGCCATGAAGCTTAAGCCATCATATAATATAAACGCTTCTTCTTCTTCATGAGTAGACGGGTAGCTAGATGAAAATGATGGTAACTCATCTGAATCCGTTTCAGAGTCATCATTAGCCATCATAGCCTTCTTACCCTTGTTGTATCTTCATTCACGCCTTGCTTTTCGTTCTTCTCGATCATCCGTGCTCAGGTCCGGACATTCGTAAATGTAATGACCTAGTTTCTCACAGTTAAAGCATAATGGATCGTTAGTAGACTTTTTCACAAGAGAATTATCCCTTCTCTTATCTCGTCTATCAGAACGTCTAATCTTCCTATCCTCAGAGTTCCTATCTCGTCTGTTTTCTTTCGAGACTTCATCTCTCCTTTCAGAAGAGTTTCGGTCTCGTTGGGTCTCAGACGAGTCCAGTAGCATAACCTCTAAAGTCTTTGTAGAATCTCTTATATCTACCATAGCGCTTGTTTAACTTGTCGAACATTCTAACCATAAGAGTCATATGATCTTTCAGACTTAGATCAGACATGTCTAACTCGTCTTTAACACTAGCAGTCTTAGCCTTAGACTTAGACTTGCCTACTCTAGAGCTCCTTGACGAACTAGACTTAAAAGCAACATTTTTCGACACAAATTTCTCTTTATCACTACTGGTAATAGGATCATCCTCATCTAGATCGAACTTGTGTGCTTTGAGAGTTTGGAACATTGTCTCAACTGACCACTCATTTATATCCTGAGTATTCTTAATGATCATTTTGACCATTTTCCATCTACCATCAAGACTCTTAAGAATTCTCAAGTTTATTTCACGAACAGTATATGTCTTGCCAAGTACTTCCAAATCATTCATAATTCTTGTGAAACGAGTATCTAACTGGTCTATATTTTCACCAGCCTTCATCTTAAATGATTCGAACCTCTGTACAGCTGTGGAAAGCTTACTTTCTTTGATTAGGGAGGTCCCTTCACAAATAACAGCAAGTCGATCCCACATTTCTTTGGCAGACTTACATTTTAATACTTTCCCAAGATACTCGTTGGGAAGGGTATGTAAAATATAGTTCTTAGCCAAACTGTCCAGGTTGTTCTGTCTCATTTCCTCAGAAGTTATCTCTGACCTGGGTTTGGGGACGAGCACCCCAACAGCTTTTGAGGGTTCCAATGCAGCAGTGTTAGGCACCATAGTGACGATCGGGCCTTCTTTTACGACGGACACCATCAAGTCGTGCGTCGAGCTAAATATAGCTTCCATCTGCAGCTTCCAGTAATCATAGTCCTGTACTGAAAACTTGTGAAGTTTGTTAGCGCTTATTTCCACAGACATATTGTCAAGAAGATTAGTAGAATGCAGTGTAGATCAAAGATACAAGTAATTCAAGAACAGTGATGAACAAGTACAATCAAGAACCAAGACTTCACCCGAGTCTTTTGGAGGTTATCAAGAAACAGCAGTCCAATGAACTACTGCTCTGATACCACTTGTAGGTCCCTAGTTGAGTTGATAATATTGAGTAAGCTAGGAAAACGTCTAGAGGGGGGTGAATAGACTTTTCAAAATCTTTCAATATATCAGAATACACAATGCGGAAATATCAGATTTAACAATGAGCCCAACAAATTTATACTCAACTAATCTCGAATATGAACTTCTGTATGAATACTAGTCTTGTCTATTCTATATGCAGCTTTAATAAATTAAACAAGTAATCAATCAAACACAAATAAAACAGTAAAGTAAATCAACACAGAATTTATAGTGGTTCGACAACTTGTCTACACCCACTCTCACAAACCTAGTTGTGAAATTCTTATTAACTCTTCTCTTCGAGTAGTGTGTTCTTGTGGCTTTAAGTCCCAAGAAATAAGACTTCGATCTTTTCGATAACACTACCAAGTGTTTGTTCGATCTAACAACTAGTTATTTTACAAGTAACTAGCAACTTGAACAAACAAACTTTAAACGTAAAACTTCTCTTGTCCAGTAGTAGCCTTCTTCGTTTTTGAATTGTCTTCTGGCTTCAACTTTCTGAACTTGAACTCCGCGAGTTTCCTTGCTTAGAATATCTTCCAGTAATTGCTTAACAAATCTCAATACATCAGTAGTCAGTAGTCATAACCGCTTCAAACACTTAATGCATCAAGAACAGTTTGTTATCCAACTGACTTTTCTTGATAACTGACTTCGAACGGTTTCTTCTTATCCTTCCACGCGTTTCTTCAGTTAATTAGTTATCCCATAACTAACTCTTCAATATATCCTTATCTTCACACGATATCTTCACGCGTTTCTGACTTAAGTAGATTTTCTTATATGCGCACTTGTCTTGTCTGGTCTTCCACACTTAGACAAATCTTTAGTCTTCACTTCACTTGTCTTGTCTTCTTAAGTCTCCTTGTCTCTTCGCAGTAGACTTCTTCCAATAGTAGACTTCCATGAAGAACTAATCTATACTAGTCCTATCATCTAATCTTAACAAGACTATTACATTACTTTAAGCTTTATAATTCCAGCTTAGTCAACTTAAAATCTATACATCAATATAAACAAACATATGAACTATGAACTTCTATACATCGTTTATTTGCTCATCATAAAACCTATACAAACTTAACATAGTACTTATAAAACGTACTTGTCTTTTCTTTCTTTCATATGTAGTTTGTACTCTACTGATCTTGTTCATAAGACGACTTCCATAACTAGATCAGTCAATACTTAGAAATATATTCAAGTCCTCTTTTGGCTTATCAAAACTACTTCTCATCATCAATTAAGACTTATATTAGGATTCATATCCCAACAATGTTTCATTCACAACAATGGGAAAGAACAATTGAAAGCTTTTGATAGCAAAACTGATGAAGGGATATTTCTTGGATATTCCCAAATCAGTAGAGCTTTCAGAGTCTACAATTGTAAATCCCTTCTTGTGGAAGAAACACCTCATGTTGTGTTTGATGAAGCTATTTTTTAGAACAGGGATAAACCCTTGGATTCAGATGACATCACACAAAGAACAACCAGATTGAGCCTAAAAGAAAAAGATACTCTATTCACTATAGTTGTCCAGACCAATCCTCTTGAAATCATCACAGTGGACAACACTCCTGAAGGCAATCTATCTGAGGCAAACCCCACTGAAGGAAATGATGAACTGAATGACCCAATCCCAGTTCATAATCAGGTAACAACTACCAATGAAGAAGAAAGTTATGCTGAGGTAGTTAATGGATCTAATATTCTAGGGGAAACTAACATAGTTGAAAATGTCAATGCCCTTGACATTGATGCCAACTCCCCTGAATTTGATCCTGAATTAAACTTTCCTGAATTTTATGATCCTAGTGACTCAACCTTAGTTGAGGACAACTCTACTGAAGGGATCAGGCATAGAAGGAGGTGGTTATATGACAACCCAACTAGCCTGATACTTGGAAATCCAAGTAGTGGAGTCAAAACTAGAAGGTTTCATGGTGAAAGTGCTTTGTTTTGTTGCTTCTTATCCGAACAGGAACCTCAAGACATTGAGGAAGCACTTCAAGATGCAAACTGGATCACAACCATGCAAGAGGAGCTGAACCAGTTTACAAGAAATGATGTTTGGGAACTGGTTGACAGGCCATCACATCAAGATGTTGTTGGAACATTACACCCCTGTTCAAGAACAAGAAGAATGAGAATGATGTGATAGTCAGAAACAAGGCCAGATTGGTGGCAAAGGGTTATTGTCAATCAGAAGGCATAGACTATGATGAGACTTTTGCACCTGTGGCAAGACTTGAAGCTATACGGCTATTTTTAGCATATGCTGCCAACAAGAGGTTCAAAGTCTATCAAATGGATGTCAAGAGTGCTTTTCTAAATGGAGTACTCAAAGAGGAAGTCTATGTGGAGAAACCCCCAGGGTTTGAAGATGGAGATAAGGTGTACAGACTCAAGAAAGCCCTTTATGAACTTAAACAAGCTCAAGAGCTTGGTATGACACCTTGTCACAATTTCTGTTGGACCATGGTTTTGTCAAAGGGACAGTAGACAAACCTTGTTCAGAATCTGTGAAGGAGATGACATCCTACTTGTCCAAATATATGTGGATGACATCATATTTGGATCGATCACCAAATGAGAGGCTTTGTGAGAAATTCTCAAAGCTTATGCAAAGCAAGTTTGAGATGTCAATGATAGGGCTGATGAATTTCTTCTTGGGACTTCAAGTCAAACAATCAAAGGAAGGAATCTTCATCAACCAAGCCAAGTATACAAGAGAGATAATAAAAAATTTGGATGTTCAACAAGCAAGCCAATGAGAATTCCAATGAACACAAACTGGAAGATGGATCCAGATGAGAGTGGAGTTTCAACCAACTCTACTGAGTATAGAGGAATCATTGGATCACTCTTATATCTCACAGCTAGCAGACCTGAAATCACCTTTGCAGTAGGTGTATGTGCAAGGTTCCAAGCTAATCCTAAGAAGAGCCATCTAGAAGCTGCTAAAAGAATCTTGAGATACCTCAAAGGCACTGAGAATGTAGGCCTTTGGTATCCAGCAGATGATAATCTAGGGCTCACAGGCTACTCAGATGCAGACTATGGAGGATGCAGAATTGATAGGAAGTTCACTTCCGGAACATGCCAATTCTTGGGAAGCAAGCTCATCTCTTGGTTCTCAAAGAAACAAAATACTGTGGCAACTTCAACCACTGAGGCTGAGTATGTAGCAGCTGGAAGTTGTTGTGCTCAAATTTTGTGGCCAAGACAACAACTCAAAGACTACAATGTCAACTCTCCTGAAGTGCGAATATTATGTGACAACAAAAGTGCTATTGCAATCTCACAGAATCCAGTACTGCACACAAGATGCAAGCATGTGGACATCAAGCATCACTTCATAAGGGATCATGTGGAAAAGAAGGACATCAAATTGGTGAAAATCCACACAGATCACCAAAAGGATGATATTCTAACCAAGTCTTTAGCTGAAGCAAGGTTCATGGAACTTTCAGCAGAGTTAGGTCTTCTTGATCCAGGAAAGATGGCTAGTTAAGTCTAATGGAGTTCAATAATCAAGGGGGAACAAAGAGTGTTCCTCAGCAGACTTGGGCAAAAGACACATCTGTCAATGACAAAGTCTACTGAATCTCAGAGGAGATGACCCAAAGAAGTTCAGAGAAGTTGGGCAGACCAATTTATTGTTTTGGGCCCACTTCAGGTGTTTTGGGTCAGGGTAGTTAGAGTTGTCAAAACGGGCTAACGGGGCGGGTCGGTCCACAACCCACTTCAACCCGTCATTTTACGGGTTTTGGCTGGCCGATCCACGGCGGGTATGGGTTGAAAAATACTCAACCCAACCCAATCCACGGCGGGTTGCGGGCTAGCCCACGGGCTTTTTCTTTATATATTAATTTTTTACTTTTTCACATTTATTTAAAAAAATAATTGTGCAAATAATTTGGAATAATTTTTTATTAAACCCACACAGTTGACGTCAATAATTTTAATCTCTTATAATCAGAAAGTAGACCTCAAATATATATTATTTTGTTTAATTAACATATTAATCGAACTAAAATTTAAACCTTCAAATTGTTTAAATTCTTATTGCCAAAAGAGTGGAATCAATATATAATATTCAATGAAAGATTAATTGACAAATCAACCCTACTATCAGTAGCAAATATCAATTTACGAATACACGTCTCCCCACACTCTCTTTGAATCTACTAATGATAATTATGCTCTTATAAAGAAAAATTTTAAAAAGAGATTTAAATCTACATTAATTATTATATCTCTCCCGAAGTCATGTAAATACATGGATGACAATGGTGTATTCTTATTCTCAAATCTCAATTTTGTTTAATAGTATAATATTTTTGTGATTTTGAATCTTGATTTAAAGTTGAATTGAATTCGTAAATTTTTAGTTATCACATTTTTAATTACAATTCAATTTAAAAAATTAAAAAAATAGTTTTTTAAAAGCCCGCGGTCCAACCCGCCCCGTCCGCGATCCAACCCGCCAAAACCCACGACCCATACGGTCTGGTCCATACGGGCCCGCTTTTTAAACGGACCTAAATTACTCAACCCAACCCACCTTTTTTATACGCGGGGGCGGGTCGACCCAACGGGCCTAGCCCATTTTGACAGCTCTAAGGGTAGTTGTCCATGTGGGGCCAGATAAAAGCTGGAATAGCTATCACAAACAAAATCTAGGGATGATAAGCACCTATTTTGGGTAATCATTGCCTATTTCGATGGATGTCCCATTCCTCTTCAAGCCATCACCTTTACAAAGATTTATTTGTCCCCTACCCAATGTGTCACTTTCGAAGCATTTAATGCAAAATATTTAACTCTTGTTTGCATTTACCTTTTAGCCCACAATCTACCTTGATAACTCCCACAGCCTTAAAAAGTCTTAACTTTTTATCCCACGTTTTGATAAAACTGTTTCATTGCATTCAATTTGAATCTAAGCCATTGGATCAAGTAATGACCAACTCCCCTAAATACATCCTGGCCATCCTGTTTTGATTTCCTCTTTTGATAACCGTTGAATTGCCTTAAGACTCACCAACTCAATGACATACATTCCTTTTGGAATATTCTCAGAGTCTTAAGAAGCCCTAATTCAATTCATTCTCTCCTACGCATTTTGCAATTCTCAAACCCAAACCAGAAACTTCAAACACTCTCAAGATTTTCTTACAGTCTTCAATGGCACCTAAGATCAGACAAGATAAGCTTGTTAACTTCTTACATGTGAAGTTAGACATTGATTTCTCCTATCTCAGTCACAAGAATAATCTTACCTTTGAACCCATAATTTCTTTTGAGAGTTAACTTGCAGAAGTCACACCTACTCTGAGATGGCTGAGAAGAGCTGAACTGCAGAAATTCATGGAAACAAAGCCAAGTTCATGCCTTGAACAATACATGGCTGAGTTCTTTGCATTTCTGAAATGGAAAGGCAAAGCCACTGGTGGTGAAGTTCACACCAAACTGACCTATGCAGATGAAGGTCAAGAAGAAGAATCTACTCATCCAATCATCTTCTCAGAAGAATATTTAGAGGTTGCCTTTGGATTGCCTTCAGAGGGAAGGAATTCAGAAAGCTATGGAGCTGGGCAAGAGCAAGAAATTTCTAATGAATGGCCCCAGGCCTACTCTCTTTAACACAGCACAAGAACACCTTGAAACCAGTATTTCAAACACTCTTTGAGGTGGTTACCAAAAGTATTCTTAGTAATACTGGAAGTTTGGAGCAAGTAAGCCTACCAAGAATCAGAATCATGGCTGCTGTGATTGATGCAAGTGATAAAGGCATCAAGATTAATTGGAGAGACTTCATCATGGGTGAGATGATGAAGAAGAAAGCCAAGTTCAAAGTGAAAGCATACTTATAGGTTGTAATGGACGGAAAGATGAGATATTGCACAAGGGCAAGTCTCCTGATAGAAAGGTTCTCACATTACTCACAAATGCAGACATTTGCTAAGCCACTTCCAGCCCAGAAAGTCCTTTTCAGAAAATTATCCAAGAAGACTGAAAAGAGGAAGATGTTAGTGGCCAAACCTGCTGAAGAGAAAGAGCATAAGCCAAAATTGAAGCCTAGGAGAAAGGCTCGGGTGGTGAAGACGAGGAGAATGGCATAAATCATTTCTGAAGATGATACAAATACTTCAACAGAGTTGGAGAAAGTTGTTGAAGAAGGAGTTAGTGTGCCATTTGACTCAGAAGAGCTAAGGAAAAAGTTCTTGTTGGTCCCTGAACGAGTAGTGAATGGGATTAAAGTCTAGAGGGGAGGGGTGAATAGACTTTAAAACTTTTTCAAACAGAGTTGAGAACCTCTTCTGATTGCTATGTCAACTGGACTGCAAGTCTGCTGGTCCAGATGACTATAGTGATCTGACTGAGGAGGTTATATGCGGAATTGTGGTGGCCCTGGTTTAGACTCGTTCTTGTAATTCTTATGAAAGTGTTCAACTTGTTTTGCTTAATGAAAATACTCAGCTGATGCTGGTTTGAAAGTTATGTCCTTGTTTTGAAGAATGTTGAAATCACAGTATGCACTATATAATAATGTATGTAAAGACAGAAATGTAAAGTGCAGAAAGTAAATGACACCGATTTATAGTGGTTCGGATATACGTTCCTACGTCCACTCTCACGTCCACACATGATGTTTAATCCCTTTAATTTACCACAAATTACAAGGGTCTTGACCTTTATAGTCCCAAGGTTAGGACTTTGAGATCTGAGCCGTCCTAACAGCTACGGTCTCCACAAGTGATTGTAAGCACTTGCACTTTAAGGGGTTCAAAAACTTTAACCTTTCGGTGAGGGTTTGGGGTTTTTGAGGTGTATCCAACTAATGGTTCAAGCTTATAATTTGCTTAACCACTATGCCTAAAACAATTGATGTACAATATGAACAGGTTTCAGGTTCTTAGGGGTTGGATAGAAATCACTTAAGAGCTATAGATAATCTAATGGTTTCTGGCTCTTTTGAGAATTCTTAGAATAGTATGGTTTTAGCTTTGATTGCTTGCTTGGCTTGTTGAATTCTCTCTTGTGACTTCTTGTTTGTGATTTCTCATCCTCTTGTATTTATAATGGAGATTGGTTGCAACTAGCCGTTGGAGTTGACTAGCCGTTTGAGCAATCTTTCCATAATAGCTTGATTCCTTGATTCCAGCCGCTTGATTGCTTCAATCCTGGGATCATGTCAATCTTCTAAATAAGGTAGGTCTTCGTTTGAATTGCAAGATGACTTAGGAATCAGCCGAGTCCTGGAAGAGCACATAGTCTTCTAATCTGTACTTCTAGTCTTCTGACTACTCTTCTGGCCTTAGGTCTTCTGTCTTCTGATATCAGTAGAGTAACACTCTTCTGATCTGGAAATTCTTTGTACTGCTTTAGGCCATCTTCAATCTGGGACTCCATCAGATAAGTAGGTATACAAGCACCTTAACTTAACTGGTCTTCAAGGATCTTCTAGTCTTCATGTCTTCTACTCTTCTCATCTTGAGGATAGGCATGTAAGCCAGGACTGTGCTGATCAGCTGATATCAATACAGTTGATCACACAAGACTAGTCTAAGTTGTTCTATACAAGTCAGCTGATCCTATTACATTTATAAACTCTAAGTGTTTTGGCCATCAAAACTATTCTAACATCAAGTGGGGCTTAGGGTGAATTTATATCCCAACAATTTCCCCCTTTTTGATGAAGCCAAAACTATACTTGATAAATGCTCTTAATGAAATAAGATAAGAGTTTATAACATGCTAAGACTGAAGTATCTGATGAAGACAATGAGAGTTTGTCTTGAAAGCAAAAAGAACTATAACTTGAATATATATAGAGCTTTTACAGATTACAAGTAATAGTTTCTTTAAACTTCTAAAGTAGTCTTCATCAGGTCTTCTGATCTTCAAACGCGGTAGGCAAGGTACAGACGAGCTCGAACTTCTTCCATGTGCTGTACATCTGTAACATTCTCCTCTTCATAGATCTTGTACAGAATCTTCTTGATTTCTATCATGTTGGCTCTTCCTGAATCCAGAAGGGGTGCATCCCATTTGGGTTCTTCAGGAGTTAAGATTCTGCAGTTGTCAAGTCCTTTGGCTGTCTTGACAATTTCTTCCCAGAACTCTGGATCTTCAATGTTCATGAACTGGGAGAATTGAAGAAATTCTTCTTCATAAGAAGGGAGAGGGCCAAATTTCCTTACTATGTGGTGTTGAATTTGCCACTTCTTCTTCAGGGGATACCATCTTGGTAGGTCATCTTGAAGAGCTAAGTAATCCACATAATTGCTATCAAATACCAGGACACTGTCTTCTTGTGCTTTGTCCTTCATTGCTTTTCTGAGTTTGGCAATTCTTCTTTCAAATTTGGCTTTGACTGCCTTCGCATCATTCAGCTTCTTTTGCTTAAGCTCTTGAGCTTCAAGCCATTTCTTTTTCTTCAACTCTAGAGCCTCTTTCTCTTCTGCAGTAGGCTCTGCTGGAGCTGATTTCTTGCTGGTCTAAGCTGACTGAGCTTGCTCATCTGCCTTTCTTTTCCTTGTCATTCTCTTTTCAGGAACTTGTTCTACAGGAGCAGTGATCTGTAGACTCTTGGCAGGAGCTTGAGTGGGTGCTTGAGTATCTTCTAGAACAATTTCTTTGCCTTTGCCTTGCCTGTTCTTGATTTTGCTCTTTAAACCACCCAAGGTTTCAGTCAAGTCATCTTGTGCTACTACCAGTTCAGCTTGCTGGGCAGTAGACTTCTCTAGAGCCTTTATCAACACATCTTCCCCCTTTTTGGCTTCAGCAAGTGCAGCCGCAAAAGGCTTCATGGAATTCATGATTTCCACTTTCAGAGTTTGTTTCAGTGCCATGGCATTGACCTTGGCAACTTGGGTCAGATGGGTTATGCTGTGCTCTAGAACTTCAGCATGTGAATTGGAGGAGGAGGCAGCTTCAAATCTAGTCGTAAGTGCTTCCAACTTGGCTGCTGTCTCCTTCAGCTGGGTCTGCAATTTCTCATTCTCCTCTGCAGCTGCCTTAAGAAGGGCTTGACCTTCTTTGGCTCTTGCTTCAGCTTCTTCAATTCTGGACTTGTAGGTGGTCTCCATGCGGTGCATCTCATCAGTGTAAAGATCAGCAAACCTTTTGGAGGTGTCAGCTGACAACTTCTGATAGGTACTCAAGTATTCTCCTATCTGCTGATGAAGTGCTTCACCAAACTTGTCTTCAACGTCAAGAATCTGGTCATGAAGACGAGTCTTCTGTTCCCTTGCAGCTTTCTCAACATATCTTCCTAGCTGCTGGCCTAAACCTTTCTCAAAGTGCAAGTCTATTGCAGCTCTGACCTGGGAGCAGATGTCTGCTGTATGGTCAACAGATGGGGTAGAAGTAGAGGGTGTACCTTGAGGCTTTGGATGAACAATTATTGCTTTGCCTCTTTCTTCGGCTGATAGGTACTCCTAATTGAGGTAGCAGGTAGTGGCCTTAGTCAGATGGGTCATGATTCGTCTGCCTGCATCCTCTTGATCGTCAATGAAGTGAGTCAGATTGTCCGAAGGTCTGAAGTGAGCTGGTACTCTGACTACTTCTCTGTCAATCTTTTCTTTGTCAGCTGATGCAGTTGAGTCTTCTGCAGGGTCAGGTGCAGCTGAGTCTTCCACCAAGGCTGGTGCAGCTGATTCCTTCAACTTTGCTTGTTCAGCTCTCTGCTGATCCGATGAGCCTTCTGGGATAGAGACATCAGCAGTGGGGATTCCTAAAATCCGATTGCAAACTGCAGTCAGTGCCTCATCTGATAGCAGCTGAGCAAAGGATCGAACTTGAGCAACTTCCTTTTGCTCCATCTCCCAGTCGAGGAAGTTTTCCTTTCCTCCCATTCCTTCCATGACCTCAAGAAGGTCATCTACATCATCTCTTCTGAGCTCAATCCAAGTGCATACCCTAAGCACTTGTTCAAACTGGATTGAATTCTCATCAACTCCAGGGGTAGTGGACTTGAGCAGGTTGGCTATCTTCATCCTCATTATCTTCTCTGTTTGGCACATGGGGTAGTGCACCATTCTGAACTGAGGTTGAGAAGGGCCATCTTGAACCAGGTCTTCTGGTGCCATGTCAACTGGAGCAGAAGGGACAGTGATGGTAGGAGTTTGGGTAGCTGGGGCATTTTCCTCTGCTGTGTGAGTATCAGCAGGGATTTGGGAAGTGATTTCTTCTTGTTGGGTAGGAAGTTGAGATTGATCTTCAGTGATTTGTTCCTCAGCAGGGTTTTGGGTCTGCTGGTCTGGTTCAGTTTCTACTTGAAGATCAGTAGATGTCTGAGCTTGATGATCTTGGACATCTGCTGTTTGAATATCAGCAAGGATTGTGGATATAATCTGAGTTTGATCATCAGTAGGGGGTGTGGAGGTGGTCTGAGTTTGGTTGTCTGCTGGTTGAGCATCAGCAGGGTTAGGCAATTGGGGTTCAATTGGTAGTTGTGGCTGAGTTTGTTCCTTTGCTGTGTGAGTATCAACAGGGATTTGGATATCAGTGTTTAGAGGCTCAGATGGGTTGGACTCATCAGAAGGGTTGAAGGATGAAATAGGGGCTATGCTCATTGGAGTAGGGAGCCTGGATTTCTTGGTTTTCTTTGTGAAAGAAGAAGTGTTCTTCTTTCTCTTCTGACCCTTTGATAGCTTAGAAGGTGTGAAAGTGAGAGGGGGATTAGAAGTACCTGCCTTTTTCAAAGGAGAGGCAGTGGTAGTGGCATCTGAATCAGATGGGGAGATGAGCCCTGATCTGATCAGATATCTTCTTTGTGCTAAGGTCTGATTGTCATCATCATCATCCTCAGCAGCCTTCTTTTGAGCCTCTTCTTTGGATGGCTCCTCTTCTTCTTCAGCAGCAGAGTCATGAGCAGACTCTTCTGCCTCTTCAACAACGTCTTTGGAAGATGCTTCAGCTAACAACTTCCTCCTCTCTTCTTTCAACCTTGCTGCCTCAGCAAGAGCTTCCTTCCTTAAGTAATATTTGGAGATGTGAAAGGTCTTATGAGGTCCCATCTTGTACTTTCTGGGGAGTATTTCTGGAAGGATGATACTCAGCTTGTTGACAAAGCTGACTGTTGATGTCACCTTCCATTCTCTTGACTGTAAGTCCAAGGTCACCTTCTTGGCCTCAAGAGCAATTCTATCCAGAAATAGTCCTTGCCAATCTCCATCAATCTGATCCCAGATTGCTGCCATAACTCGAACTTTTAGAGTGGTAACAGCATCATGGCTGAAGGTGTTACCAAGCAGCATCTTGCCTGCTATATCCATCAGAGTTTGGAACTTAGGTTCAAGTTGGGATTTCTTGAGCCCAGTGGCATCAATAGCCTTTATTCTTCCATCAGTAAACATCTCCATGTACTCTTTTTCTCTACCCATGATGTAGGTGGAGATATTTACATTCCCCCTTGACAAGCCAAACAATTCCTGAAGGATTTCCCTTGTTACCTTGACCTTGTGTCCACCCATGACACTTTCGACATAAGATCCCTTCATCACAGCGTTTGCATAGAAAGCCAGCACATCTTGTTCGTAAACATTGGTGGGTGCTGCTTCCAGAAAATCTCGCAGGTTGAGGTTGATGCAGCGAAGAAGGATCTCCTTGTTTTCTGCTTTGTGTTTGCCCTTGAAAAACAGAGCATTCTCTGTGAACATCTTCCCTTCCTTGGACCACTTTGCAGCATCCAAGGTGCCAGTGCTCTTGGTCTTCTCGTCGTAAATTTCAATGATTGCCATAGTATACTTTGAGTGTTAGGTTTTGAGAGCTTGAAAGAAATTTACAGAACGAGAGAGTATTGAGAGCAATTGAGTAATGTGAGCGAAAGGGTTTGGAAGAGTTTTAAGGGTGTGTATATATACTCCAACGATTCTTGATCTAACGGTCAGATTTGGGTTTAATTGTGGAGTAGAGCCCAAGATTTTCCTTCTTTGATTTCGGGCCTTTCTTTAAATTTGCCGGCTGAAATTGCCATGTGGCAACAGTTGATTTGCTGGCAATTTGGTAATTGAGTATTAATGACATCATTACCAAAAATAGCCGTTGTGACTAATTTTGTGGCAAGAATTGATCATCAAGGCCATTTTTTATAAGTGAATTGCATTCCTTATATAGGCCAATTTGTTTAATTACATTCAGGAATAAATCTAGAATGAATTACATGATCAAAGATAGTCATTAAACTCTAAAATCAAGTGATCTGGTCAGCAGAGTGAAGTCTTCTGATTCCTTCAAGAGGTCTGCTGATTTTCCTTGAAAGTCTTCTGGTCAGCTGAGTTGGTCTTCTGATCAGCTGAGTGGAGGATTGAGATTTGCTGAGTAAATCTTATGTGCTTTGAAGGTCCATCCTGGCTTGATGGATCCTTCGTTGTTGCTGTGATGATCCAACCTGGATGATGGATCTTCCAGCTTTATTGTGAGTGGTGATCCAACCTGGTTTGATGGATCTTCCAGCTCTATCTCTGAATCAAGTAGGACCATCAAATCAATATGTAGATGATCAGCCTGGATGATATCCCACTGGTTCAGGTTGCCCTTACCATCTGATGTTCCTCATCATCAGATGGGTTGTAGCGTCAAATGTGTCCTTTTTGAATTTCTTCGATTCTCTTGAAGGAGAGGGAAGATTGGAAGAGGCTTCAATGGAGTCTGAAGAGAGGGCCATGGACTTAGCCTTCATGTTCTGTTTAGACACAATAGCTTTTGGTAACAAGCTCTCCATGTAGAACTTCCCCCTGGAGAAGAAGCTCTGCTTGCTTGCTACTTTGTCTTCTCCATCTCTCTTTCCTCTAGTTTTCAATAAGGACGTCTCTCTTTCCTCTAGTTTTCATAGGCAAACTCATGTTGAGTAAGCCAAGTGTGCTGATCTGCATCATCTTCATCTTCTGGACAAAGCTTCATCTCCTTCACCCAAGAACTTGGTTGAAGGATGATCTCCATTCCATCTCTTCTTTCGATTGTCTCCATTCCTGAAACAGAAAATAATAGTTAGTGATTTGTGTTCTTAGGTGTTCTCATAACTTCCTCCTTTTATAGGGGTAGAAATGAGGTAGTGGAGTGAAAGATGACAAAACTATAGAGTTGATAGGTCTGAATTTCTGAAAAGTTACTTCTTAAGATCAACAGTGAGATTCTTGATCTAAGGGTTCACATTTAAAGATATTCAGACTTTATCTTATGGAATGCAGAAATTATAAATTTTTGAGCAAGAGTTATTTGAAATCCGTACAGTGCATGCATACTGTTGAGTCGGTGAGGATGGTGTATTAATCCAACCAAGTATAACTCAATAGTATACTGTATGTATGTATATAAATAAGGTATTTTATTAAGAATAGTTTATTATTATACATAGTATACACTGCTTAGAGTAAAGAAATCAAATAACTTTGTTCAAGAACTTACCTGAAGATGAGGGTGTCTATTCACCTCATCTGGGATCAGCTGAGGTTTTTAGCTGATCTTTCCTTCTTCATGTGCTTGGGTCCAGGAGTCCTAAGCTGTAACATAGGGTCTTGAACCTTTCTTCAGCTAGGGGCTTAGTCAAGATGTCTGCTCTTTGGATATCTGTGTGAATTTTCTCCATCTTGATGTCCTTCTTTTCAAGGTGGTCTCTTATGAAGTGGTGTCGAATGTCGACATGCTTGCACCTTGTGTGGAGGACTGGATTTTGAGTGATGGCAATGGCACTGCTGCTATCACAGGGACTTATCTTGCCTCTACATTGTAATCCTTGAGTTGTTGAACTAGCCAGAGCAGCTGACTACAACAACTACCAGCTGCCATATATTCTGCTTCAGTGGTGGAGGTTGCAACTGAGGTTTGCTTCTTAGAGAACCATGATATCAGCTTGTTGCCTAGAAATTGACAGGTTCCAGATGTGGATTTCCTATCAATTCTACATCCTCCATAGTCTGAGTCAGAGTAGCCACTCAATTCTAGATTGTCATCAGCAGGGTACCATAGTCCTAGGTTGACTGTTCCTTTTAGGTACTTGAGAATCTTCCTTGTTGCTTCTAGATGACTTTGCTTTGGGTTTTCTTGAAACCTAGCACATACTCCTACAACAAATGTTATGTCTGGTCTGCTAGCTGTAAGGTATAGTAGAGATCCAATTAGTGCTCTATATTCGGCTTGATCAACTGCCTTTCCAGACTCATCTGGTTCCATTTTGAAAGATGTCATCATTGGAATCCTTCCAGTCTTGCTTTGTAGAGCTTTGAATCTTTCTAATAGGCTCTTGGTATACTTGGATTGGTTGATGAAAATCCCTTCTGAACTCTGCTTGACTTGAAGTCCTAGGAAATAATTCATCTCACCCATCATGCTCATTTCAAACTTTCCTTGCATAAGTTCAGAGAACTTCTTGCACATCTCTTGATTGGGTGATCCAAATATAATATCATCTACATATATTTGCACCATTAGGATGTCTTCTCCTTCTTGTATTCTGAAAAGAGTTCTATCCACTTTGCCTTTTGTATATCCATTGTCAAGTAGGAATTGTGACAATGTGTCATACCAAGCTCTAGGGGCTTGTTTTAGACCATAGAGAGCCTTCTTCAGTCGATATACTTGATCGCCTTTTTCAAATCCTGGAGGCTGCTCTACATATACTTCTTCTACCAGAATACCATTTAGAAAAGCACTCTTGACATCCATTTGATATACCTTGAAGCCCATATATGATGCATAAGCTAGAAACAGTCGAATGGCTTCTAATCTGGCTACTGGAGCAAAAGTTTCATCATAGTCAATCCCTTCAGATTGTGAATATCCTTTTGCAACTAGCCTTGCCTTGTTTCTAGTTATCACATCATTTTCGTCCTTCTTGTTCTTGAATACCCACTTTGTTCCTACTACATTGTGGTTTTCAGGACGATCTACCAATTCCCAGACTTCATTTCTTTCGAATTGGTTTAGTTCTTCTTGCATAGCATTGATCCAATTGCTATCTGTCATTGCTTCTTCTATGTCAGCTGGTTCAATGTTGGATAGGAAAGCACACCAGCAGAACATAGATGATTGTGAGTTCTGATTCAGTTGTCTTCTGGTCTTGACACCAGAGTCAGCTCCTCCTAAGATGAGGTTTGATGGATGGTTGTTCCTCCATGTATGCCTCACAGGAGTATCTGCATTGGATGAGCTTGGATTCTCATCTGATCTAGTGCCATCAGGAGGATTGGTTGGATTAGGTCGATCATCATCTGTATTTTGTGTGTCAAAGAGATCATTCCCCCTGGCATTTGGGATTGGTGCATCTTGATTCTGGTCAGCTTGTCCTGCTTGAGTTTGAGATCTAGTGATAGGTCTATGAGGCTTATCTTCCTCTGGTTCTTCAGGAAAAGGTTCATTTACTTCAATGAACTCATCTGGTTTGGGCTTGATCACTAGATGTCTCATCTGATCTGCAGCTGAGTTTGTTTCTACTGCATTCTTTTCACAAGATTCATCAAAAACAACATGAGGTGTTTCTTCCACAAAAAGGGTTCGTTTGTTGAGTACTCTAAATGCTTTGCTAGTAGAGGAGTATCCTAAGAATATCCCCTCATCTGCTTTGGCATCAAAAGCATTCAACTTACTCTTCCCATTGTTGTGAATGAAACACTTACAACCAAATATATGAAAGTAAGATACTCTAGGTTTTCTTCCTTTCCACAGTTCATATGGGGTTTTCTCATGAATTTTGTGAATACCTGACCTGTTTTGAGTGTGACAAGCTGTGTTGATGGCTTCTGCCCATAGCTTCTTAGGAGTGGAGAATTCTGCAAGGAGTGTTCTGGCAGCTTCCTTGAGTGTTCTGACTCTTCTTTCAGCTACACCATTCTGCTGTGGTGTTCTTGCTGCACTTGTCTCATGTTGAATACCATTAGAAGTACAATAGGCAATAATATAAGAGTTAATGAATTCAGTGCCTTTGTCACTTCTAATTTTCACAATTGGTTCTCCTTTCTCTACTTGGATCCTCTTCAATAGTTCAGGAAGCTTCTGCTGTGTTTCACTCTTCTTGTATAAGAAGATAACCCAAGTAAACTTGGAATAATCATCTACAACAATAAGAGTGTACTTCCTCCCTGTTAGAGTGGTTGGAGTGATTGGTCCAAAGAGATCCATGTGAAGCAATTCAAGAACTCTGCTGGTTGATGCTGTCTTCTTGGTCTTGAAGGAGACCTTTGTTTGCTTTCCTTGTTGACATGCATCACATACCTGATCTTTACAGTAGAGTTCATTAGGCAGACCATCAACTAAGGATTCCCTTGCTAACTTGTTCATAGTCTTAAAGTTCAGATGACTAAGACATTTGTGCCATAGCCAGCTGACATCTTTAGGTCTCTTCACAAGCAGACATGTATCCTTAGGATAGCTGTTCCAATTTGCAAGATACATACTTCCCTTTCTAGATCCTGTTAGAAGGTTTTGTTTTGTTCTTTTATCACTTATGAGACACTCATCTTTAGAGAATTTGACTGAGTAACTAGTGTCACAAAAATGAGAAACAGATAATAAATTAAACATAAGACCTTCTACATATGATACATCATGAACCTCAATGTCACCATTTTTAAGGGTGCCATATCCTTTTGTGTTACCATGCGCGTTATCACCAAAGAAGACTTTTGGACCTTTCTTCTCTATGTAGTTGGTCAGCAGGGCTTTGGTTCCTGTCATGTGAGTTGAGCATCCACTATCTATGTACCAAGTTTCTCCTGCTAGACCTCCTCTTCTGTATAGGTCCCTCATTTCCTGCAAGAAAGGTTAAGTCTTAGGTACCCATTTTGTTTTGGGTCCTTGGGTGTTAGTACTACCCTTGGGAACCCACATATACATTGGTCGTTTGAACAACCTTGAACACTTGAGTTGTTTCCCTCGGGCATCACAGAACCAAATCTTACCAGTCAGCACCTTGGACTGATCTAATTTGTTCTTAGTGTCAGCTAAGTAATAGTCAAATGGTTTCCCTTTATAGGAGTGTACATACATGATCTTTTGACTAGTTACATTCGGCCTGGGTGCATTAGCTGGTCGATGCACACGATTATATGGACCATACTCTACTGTTCTCACAATATCATAAGAGATAGGGGGTGCAAAGAGAATAGATTTGTTTGAAGAAGACCTCTTTTTCTTGGCTGGAGCAACATACAGCTGAGACTGTCTCAAACGAGATGGTCTAGGCTGTTTGTTGTTCCTCTGTACAGGCTTGGGGTTAGCTTGTCCTTTACCCCTTTTGGTTTTGGGATAGTTAGCCTTAGCTGGTACAGATGCCTTTTGGTTCATATTAGGTTCATTGTGTTTAGAACACTCACCCTTTTCATGTGTCTGAGTAGTGCACTTGTTAGGTGTACTACCCCCAGCTGGAGAGGATGTAGATGGATTAAGTTCATAGCCAAAACCCATCTTATTGCCATTTGATCTATAATACTCAGAGATACTTTCAATAGTAGTAGAAGCTTTATTGAACTCTGATATCTTTTGATTTAGGCATTCCTTCTCCTTTTCTAAGAGTTTGTGTGCTTGGAAGAGGTCATCGAACTTGGATTGTAGTGAACGAAGTTCCTTAGTTTCTAAAGCTTGAGTTTGTAACATCCCCTCATACAACTGAGTTATTTTGGTATTTTCTTCCTTAAGAAGCTCCACTTCTCTGGTCAATCTTTCATTCATTGTGACCAACTCAGGGGTGTTATCAAACTTAGTCTTTTTCAACTTAGTAATTTCTTTCCTTAGACCCTTGTTCTCCTCTTCCACTTCTATAAAAGCTCTAGTGGCAATATCCAGATCACCTTTTACCTTTCTTAAAGATTGATAATAGGTGTCTTCTGATTCGCCTTCAGATGAGTTTATCTCATCTGATTGTGAAAAAATAGGTGAATGGAAAGTAGTAGTATAGGAGTTTACCTCATTTTCACCTATGGCCATCATAGCTAGGTCATCTGAATCATCTGAGAAGATTTGACAGTCTGGTGATGTAGGGAGTTCATCACTTTGATATTCAGATTCTTCAGTCACCATAGCTTTCTTGTCTGCATTTCTCCTTGGCCTTCTTTCTTCTTTGTCATCCAAATCCAGCTCAGGACATTCATAGACATAGTGTCCTGGTTTGCGACAATTAAAGCATGATCCAGGTTTCTGATTTGAGTTGCCTTTCCTTGGAGGAGTGGCATCTCTTCTTCTAGATCCTCGGCTGTCAGATGACTCCACATCCTTTCTAGGATGTCTTTCTGGTGTTCTTTCTCTGGAACCTCTGGAGGGTGAACTTGCTCTTCTATCTTTGTAGTTTCTATAGAATTTTCTATATTTGCTGTTGAGAGTGTTCATCCTTTCGAATCTCTTGATCATAAGAGCCATTTGTTCCTTCAGACTCATGTCTGATCCTTCACAGTCTTCTGTTTTCAGAGAGGTCTTGCCAGATGAGGTACTTGCAGTTTTTGTATTGGCTGCCTTGAAGGCTACGGTCTTGGAGGTAGATGGGGTTGCAGTTGGCTCATCACTTCCTGAGTTTTCTTCTCTTTCCAGATCATATTCATGAGCTTTTAGGTTCTGAAATAGAGTTTGAGCAGACCACTTCTTGATATCTTGAGTATCCTTGATGATGGTCTTCTTGAGTCTCCATTTCTTGGTTAGAGAGTCTAAGATCTTTAGATTTTTCTCTCTATTTGTATATTTCTTGCCCAGAGATTCTATCTCATTGATGATCTTGGTAAATCTATTGTCTAGCGGATCAATAGACTCTTCTGGTTGCATCTTGAAGTGTTCGAACTTCTTGACTGCTGTAGACAACTTGGATTCCTTGATCAGCTCAGTTCCTTCACAGAGAAGTGCCAATGCCTCCCACATCTCTCTGGCTGACTCACAGTGGATTACCTTTGCAATGTATTCATTTGGAAGAGTTTGCATTATGTAATCTTGAGCAATGCTATCAAGATTTGATTGCTTCATCTCTTCTGGTGTGAGATCCTTCATGGGCTTGGGAACCAGTTCTCCAACTAGGACTTCTGGATCACCATTTGCAGTGTTGACTGTCATGATGGTGATTGGGCCTTCTGTGATTACTGACCACATCTTGTAGTGGACTGATGTGAGATTCTTCCTCATCCTGATCTTCCAGTAATCATAATCCTCTACTGAAAACTTAGGCAACTTTCGCATATTAGCACTCATGCTGTATGAGTTTTCAAAAACAAGTTTTCCAAAAAGATCTGTTCAAGAGGACTACAGAAAGACTCCCTCAAGTCTTCTGATAATCTAGAGACAGTAGTCCGTTAGAACCACTGCTCTGATACCACTTGTTGGCCCCTGAACGAGTAGTGAATGGGATTAAAGTCTAGAGGGGAGAGGTGAATAGACTTTAAAACTTTTTCAAACAGAGTTGAGAACCTCTTCTGATTGCTATGTCAACTGGACTGCAAGTCTGCTGGTCCAGATGACTATAGTGATCTGACTGAGGAGGTTATATGCGGAATTGTGGTGGCCCTGGTTTAGACTCGTTCTTGTAATTCTTATGAAAGTGTTCAACTTGTTTTGCTTAATGAAAATACTCAGCTGATGCTGGTTTGAAAGTTATGGCCTTGTTTTGAAGAATGTTGAAATCACAGTATGCACTATATAATAATGTATGTAAAGACAGAAATGTAAAGTGCAGAAAGTAAATGACACCGATTTATAGTGGTTCGGATATACGTTCCTACGTCCACTCTCACGTCCACACGTGATGTTTAATCCCTTTAATTTACCACAAATTACAAGGGTCTTGACCTTTATAGTCCCAAGGTTAGGACTTTGAGATCTGAGCCGTCCTAACAGCTACGGTCTCCACAAGTGATTGTAAGCACTTGCACTTTAAGGGGTTCAAAAACTTTAACCTTTCGGTGAGGGTTTGGGGTTTTTGAGGTGTATCCAACTAATGGTTCAAGCTTATAATTTGCTTAACCACTATGCCTAAAACAATTGATGTACAATATGAACAGGTTTCAGGTTCTTAGGGGTTGGATAGAAATCACTTAAGAGCTATAGATAATCTAATGGTTTCTGGCTCTTTTGAGAATTCTTAGAATAGTATGGCTTTAGCTTTGATTGCTTGCTTGGCTTGTTGAATTCTCTCTTGTGACTTCTTGTTTGTGATTTCTCATCCTCTTGTATTTATAATGGAGATTGGTTGCAACTAGCCGTTGGAGTTGACTAGCCGTTTGAGCAATCTTTCCATAATAGCTTGATTCCTTGATTCTAGCCGCTTGATTTCTTCAATCCTGGGATCATGTCAATCTTCTAAATAAGGTAGGTCTTCGTTTGAATTGCAAGATGACTTAGGAATCAGCCGAGTCCTGGAAGAGCACATAGTCTTCTGATCTGTACTTCTAGTCTTCTGACTACTCTTCTGGCCTTAGGTCTTCTGTCTTCTGATATCAGTAGAGTAACACTCTTCTGATCTGGAAATTCTTTGTACTGCTTTAGGCCATCTTCAATCTGGGACTCCATCAGATAAGTAGGTATACAAGCACCTTAACTTATCTGGTCTTCAAGGATCTTCTAGTCTTCATATCTTCTACTCTTCTCATCTTGAGGATAGGCATGTAAGCCAGGACTGTGTTGATCAGCTGATATCAATACAGTTGATCACACAAGACTAGTCTAAGCTGTTCTATACAAGTCAGCTGATCCTATTACATTTATAAACTCTAAGTGTTTTGGCCATCAAAACTATTCTAACATCAAGTGGGGCTTAGGGTGAATTTATATCCCAACAGTTCCCTATGGTAGTGAAAAAGAGCAAGAAGGCATCTACCTCAAAGAAAAGGGAAAGGGAAGTTTCCCAGTGGAGGAGGAAAGTGGCAGCTCAAGGCCAAACAAGAGAAGGGTGAAAACTTCAGCAAAGATGCAGATTTTGATGGAGGAGGATACCTTGAAGAGAGTACTTAAGGAAAGTAAAGCAGAAAGCAGATCCGGATCAAAGTCTATATCCAAAACCAACTCCCCTGATGCTGGAACCCCAAAATCCAAACTCCCTGAAACCCATCTTTCTGAGCCCAACTCTCTTGATACCCACAAAACCCCTAATAACCAACCCATCATTCCCTTAGACCTTACTAAGAGATATTCTCCAGAGGGAACAACTCAAAGAGGTCTAATTGACATCTTAGTTGATATTGTTGTAGATGAATCAAGGTTGCAATCACCCCTTGATACATATTTGCTAACATGCTCAAGATTTCTTGAGGCTGCAATGTTAGAACCCACACCCATAAGCAAACTCCCTTCAAGAACATTGCTCTCAAAAGCACCTGAATCAACCCTTGCAGAGCCCAATGTCCTTAACCCAATTCTGAAACTAACTCTCCTGAACATGTTGCCAACTCTCCTATAACCCAAAGTCCCCATTCAGATGGCGATGAGGAGGAGTATACCTACGAAGGTATGCTCATAGGAGTAGCAAAGGCAAATGTGGACAACTTGTATCCCAACCTGTTTGAGTTTCCAAGGCTGCAAAAGAACTTTCATGATCTCAGAACCTTGGTGGAAGTCAAAGATAAGACAATCATGGAGATTGCACAAATCATTCAAGACAAAGGTGCAAGTTGGTGGTATATAGAACAAAACAAGCTTCTACACTTTGCTGGTGTTCAGAAGACAAGATTCCTGACTGATGAAGCTGTTTTTGCCAAGTTGGTGTTGGTCCTGAAAGGAGTATATAACAAGTGTATGGGGGGGGGGAATACACTTGTATGCAAATTCTTTTCTAACTTGATCAAACCAGAGCTCAGCAAGGTTGTCTTGGACAACTCTGCTGAAGATGATTAACTCTTCTAAGATAATCAGACTACTATGTACTATTTGAGTACTTAGTTGAATAACTATCTAGGGGAGTTATATGTGCGGAATAGTGGTTGGCCCTTTTGGTTTAGACTCCTTTAGATTCTGAAATCACTTAGTCAATTTAATACAGTCCAGTTTCAGGGAACTTGTCCAAATCAGTTTTGCACAGTCTTAGAATGTTTATCCTTTGAAAAATCAGTTTTGTGTGCAGTGTTGAATGTATGAAAGTACTTGAAATGTAAATCAACACAAGAGTTTATAGTGGTTCAGAGACTCAAGCTCCTACATCCACTTTCCCTGATTTAACAGGATAATTCCTTCACTCTTGGAATTAACTTGTTTTATAGTGCCAAGGTGCACTTGATCAAGAACACCACTCCTTGGTGAATTGATCCCTAAGATGTCTAGAGTCCTAGTACCCTCTTCTCAACTCAGAACTGAACTGTTCTTCTCTCAACAGTCAGCTCCTACCACTTCTACTACTACAACCTTCTCACTTTCACTCTTGAAAGATATGAGGATTGAAGTAAGGTTCCAACTAATGAGATATTCTTTACAATGAAGATCAGTGTATAAGGATAGGATATCTCTCTAAGCTTAAGTATGGATATACAATGTAGTACAACTTAGATGAAGTGTTTGAAGACTAAGATAGTCTTTGAAAGCTTTGAAAGTTCTATGAGCTTCAGAATTCTTGTGTAGTTGGATTCTGTTGAGGTGCTTTCAAATGGTCTTCACACTTCTGTATTTATAGACAAATGAAGGATTTGCCTGTTGGAGAGGCAGCCCCAAATGTCCATAAATGTCTTCTTTCAGTTCTTCAACTTAGAAGACAGAATCTTGATAGTGACATGTCCTCATTTGGGAAATAAACGGCTGTTAAGACTTTGTCTTCATTCTGCAGCACTCTTCCCAATGTCTGACTTTCAGATTCTCTTGTTAAGACTTGGACATGACTTCTGAAGGTTGATCCATTGATAGGACAACATTCCTCATCATTTGGACAACTCTCCTTATCACTATCAGCAGTCTTGCTTATCAGCAAGGTTGGCTTGCTTCTCTTCAGATGACTTGGCTCATACCCTTTGTTTCACTTCAGAGTGATCTTAGCATGTTGATTTGTAGTTCTTTAGGGTGTGGTTGTCTCTATTTCTTCAGCATAGTTGACCTCAACTTTCAGAGCACTTGGTCTTGATTTCTTGTACTGAGACAACTCCTCTGGACAACTCTCCTGATCAGTATAGTTGGTCTTCCAAAAGACTTAGTGTTGTATCCAGAGTTTGAGCCTTGAGGGGACTTGTTCTTGATGGACTTCTAAGCATGTGTTCCCCCTCAAATTGTGCATCTAATCATCTAAGAGCTACCTAACATATTAGCTCCTCATCTAGCCTTTATACTCTATGTTCTAACATTTCTAGAACATATTCAATTTGACTTAGGCATGTCTCAGGGGGTTTTGGTATTCAATCAAAACATAACTCATTTTATTCCCAACCGTTGGTGGAGGACAAGATTTCTGAAGAGAAAGATAGAATTGTCAAAGGGATCAAGTATCCTAATAGCAGTTATAATGATGATGGTGATGATCCCACAAACCCCAACCCCCTGGTCCTCAGAAAAGTCATGTACATTACTTGACTTATGGTGGTGCAAAGGACTCTGAAACTTCAGAGGTGTTGACCAGTGCTGGTAACACAGTCAAAGATGCATCAGCCCATGATGGTTCAATTGAGCCTGAGGCACAGCTGAATGACGCTAAAACTTCCATTGAAGAAGTTGGTTTGGTTAAAACCTCATCAGTGTCAAAAGAGTTAGACACTGACCAACTTTTAACCATTCAGGATGACTCAGTGGCCTTGGTATGCCCAAGCACTGTGATCTCCCAATAACTGCTCTCTATGGATCCTTGTGAGGATGTAGAGAAGTCAGGTTTAGGTTCTGGTGGAGTTGAAAAGGATATTAGTTATGAAAAACCAGAGGGAGATAAGGATGATAGTGAGGTAGAAATCACTAGGGTTGTGAGTGCACCAACTAAAGAGAGAGTGGAAGGAATAAGTGAGGAGGGACAAGTTATTCTTGAAGTCAAATCTGAACTTCAAGAAACCCTTGATGAGAGGAGGCATGTTCTTCATGAATGTGAGATCATTATTGATGAAGGAGAAAAGAATTTAGTTGAAAATGAAAGGAAAGTTGCTGATGAGTCAGAGCTTTGTGAAAAAGATTTTGAGGGAGTAGGGGGTGATTTCACTAATAAGTTTTTCTTTGCAGACACTGCAGATATTACACTTAATCAAAGTTTTGTTGCAGATGAGTTTACAGATGCTCCTGTCCAAGCTGATGCTAGTTTATCAACTCTCAATCTTGTCAATGCTGCATTGGAAGTGCATTCAGCAAAGTTGGACACTTTGGCCCAACAAGAGGGAAAAACCCATACACACACCTCAGAGGCTCTAGATGAGCAAGGGAGAACACTTGCCTCAGTTGAGATGAGGCTGGCTAGTTCAGATAATGTGGTGCTGCCTACAATTGAGGCTAGAATCAGTGGAGTTGAGTCTGGACTGCAGACCATCTCTACTGAAGTTCAGAAGGCCAAAGAGAGCATGGAGAAATTCACCAAAGTCTGTGAAGAAGGACCAAAAGCTGCTAATGGATAACCACACAAAGAATGTTACTGCTCTGAAATTGGTGGTTAAGCAAACTTTAGGTAAAAAGACAGCTCTTCAGAAGAGAAAAGCTGAGGAAATGAGATTGGCCATGGTAAAGGAAACATCGGCCAAGTTCTCTGAAGATGTGCTTGCCAAGATCTCTGAAGCTGCAGTGGCCAACCTCACTGAGCTTCTCAAGGCCAATTTGGATGCATCACTTAAGGCCACCATGGAGGAAGTTGTTGAGCAAAAGATGAAGCTTGTCCTTGCTTTTGTTAGCATGAGCAATGACAGAATGCAAAACATTCATGATGAGAATGTTTACCTCCTTGAAGAGATCAAGTCCCTGAACCAGGCCCAATCACTGATGGCCACAACAATGAGTGACCTTAAGCCCCAGTGTTTTGATGTTGCCAAAAAGGGGGAAGGGGAAAGAGCTAGAGCCAAAGGTGAATTGAAGATTGGTGGAACCAGTTCTGAACCCAAACAGCCTTAAGAAAAAGGGAAAGGCAAGAAAGTGTTGGACATAGAGGATCTGGATGAAGAAGAACAACTTGCTATAGCTATGAAGAACTCTATGGCCTCAGCACAAGAAGAAGGTGCAAGATGGCAGCAAAAGGCCAGGTGGTGAATCAGCAGGCTTAGACAAGCAAGATGAAGATGTCCAAGTAAGGGGGAAGGTGAAGAAAGCTAAGAAGAGCAAGAGAAAAGAATAAAACTTCACTGATTTCCTAAACAGCCTGAGCCTGCCAGCTGAATTTAGGACAGATGAAGAGCCAAGCCCTAAAAGGAACAAGACTGCTGAAGATGAAGTGGCCAAGAGCTCTGAAAAGAAGAAAGCACCGGTCTTAGCTGATGACCCTTCAAAGTTGTTTGAAGAGGGCTTTGGAAAGGATGTTGAAACTCAGCAGAAGATGTCAATGATGAGAGCCCAAGAGAAAATGGAAGCTCTCATGGAAGCAAACAGGGCCAGAGATATCAGAAGAGAACAGTTTGTGAAGCCAAGGAGGAAGAAGGCTTCATACACTAAGCTTAAGCCAAAGTTGCTGATCAGGATGGACACTAAGTATCCCCATCTTGACAAATAGGTCCGAATCCAACTTAATGATGAATGGGAGGAAGCCAAGAGAGAATTTGTTTATGACTTCTATGTAATAGACAAATGGCTTGATGAAGATATTGAGTGCATTTTTACTCAATTTATTTATGATAATCATAGGGAACTTTACCAGAAGCTCTTTGCTGCTGCAGATATAGCAAGAGTGGAATTCAAAGCCCCTGGTCCCATCATCTACATGCCTCCAAAGTTTGGACAAGAAGGCTACATTGATCAGCACAAAATTCTCCAAGAGTTCATTGGCATACTTAAGATGGAGAAACTGAAGATTGGACCTAAGGGAACCAACAAGGAGATCATGGATCTTAAGTGAAGAGTTTGGGCACAGTATGGGATGGTGCCACCTTCTGAAGATGATCTCTGAAAGACTGAAACTGCTAAGTTTCCTTGTTCCCTTTGCTCATGGCTGCTGATATTTATGATCTATATTTACTCTGATTACATGCTCTGATTGGTTAATTTGACTATCGCCATGCTTTGTAATGTTCAAATGTTATATCAATTAAAATTAATCATCTTGCTTCAAGAGATAATATCTCATTGTCTCAACTTGCCTGACTTAACCTATATGCACTTAAACTGTGATTGTACTAACATTTTCTTTCAGGAAATTTGATTAGACATCTCTACTGAAGATATATGTAATAGTATAGTCAAGTCACCTTTATATAGGTTTTGGCATCATCAAAAAGGGGGAAATTGTTGGGAATAAAATGAGATTTTGATTAAGATACCAAAATCCCTTAAGACATGCCAAGTAAGATAAGTCAAATTCAATAAATATGTTTCAGGAATGTTGGAACATATAGATTAGGCTAGTTGAACAAGCTGACATGTTAGGCAACTTATAGATGTTTAGATGCATAAGTTGAGGGGGAACACAAGCTTAGAAGATTACAAGAATCAAGTTTCCTCAAGGCTCAGAATGAGAAGATCCCAACCCTGTTGATAGTCAAATGCTCAACCCTGCTGATAAGATAATTCAGCAATAGAGACTACCTCTCTGATGATCAATTCAGAAGTTAGACCAAGTCTACTGACATACAAAGAATTAAGATCAGAAGAGATGTCCAGCAAAGTTGATCAGCACACTAAACCTAAAGTGTTTCAAATCCAGTCTAAGTCAAGAGACAACTGTGCTGATGGGGTCAATTCCACTGATATTGAAGAATGCATACTTAGAAGCTATCAATTATGATTAGTGAAGGTGTGGAGCCAACTCAACTGAAGAAGCTAGCCAACATTGCTGAAAGGACAAGTCAGCTGAAGGAGATAAGTTTGAGCACAGATCAGTCCTGATGATAAGGAAAGTTGTCCCTTATCATGGAATCAATGATCAAAAGAAATGTCTATTGTTTGACCACTGAATCTTCAAGTCAGACATTGGGAAGAGTGCATCAAAATCAAGACAAGAAACTTCCAGTCGTTTACTTCCCAAAATAAGGACATGTCACTTTCATTAATATTGACTTACACTTTTTAGTAATATTGTTTTGCACTTTTCAGTTACATTAACTTACACTTTCTAGTAATATTGTGTGGCACAGTTTAGTTATATGTACTTACACTTTTTAATATCCATTTTTTTAATTGATAAAAAAAACTAGAAAATAGTTTTTTTAAAAAAAGGAAAGAAAAGCGAAAAAATAGGAAATAAAAAAAATTATAAAAAGAAAATAAACAATCGAAAAAAAAAGAAACAACTGGCAAAAAAAAAAAGATAAAACCTAAAAAATAGAAAACTAAAAAATAAAAAAAAAATACACTCGAGTGTATATGAGACAAAAACTTAATTTAATTGTCAAATAATTGACACTCATTCCAAATTAATAGGTCACCGAAGAAAAAAAAAAAAAAAAAGAAAAGGGCAAATGACATTTATGTGGTGTTCTTCAAAAATGGATTTCCCTTGAGGCCTTGATAAAGTTCGTCCGTCTGGAACACGGCATGACAATTAATCTTTGGATGTTAGATGAATATGCTCGACCGTTTGTTTCAAAAAGAATTTAATTGATAATCTCATGTGCATTTATTTGTGTTTAAATTTGAGTTAGTGTATTGTATTTAGTGTGTACGATATACACTAATTTACTTGCACAAAACGGACGTCAATTAAATATATAACATAAAAACTCACTAAATTAAGTGGGTTTTGCAGGGACCTTGTGGAAGTGTGGCTCTTTTATAAGTGCTAGGAACATGGTTTGAATGCTCCCTCCATATTTTTTTGCACTTTTTTGCTTTGTTTTTTTACTAAATAATGTTAGTAGAACTTATTCAAAGGTACTAGTATAATAGTATTAATTATTAAAAAATGATATTTTTTCGCACTTTTTTTGTTTTGTGTTTTATTAATTTGTGTTAGTATTACTAATTTTAAAGGGCTATTAGTCCATTATGTACTGAAAAATAATGTTTTTTCGCTTTTTTTTTTTTAACTTCTATCCTCTCATATTTCATCTACTCCTTATGGGATGAATATTTCATATATTTATTTGTTTCCTCCTTATATTTTTTTTACTTTTTATTCGATGTGGAACACAATTTTTTTTACTTGTTTATTACTACAACACTACTACTTTTATGCTTTTATAATGATTTCTCTCATATTTCATCTACTCTTTATTCCATGTGGATTAAAAATTTCATATGTTTTTTTGTTTCCTCTTATATTTCTTTTACTTTTTATTCGATGTGGGACAAAAATCTCATGTTTGTTTGTCATTCTTTTTTCTAACATGTGTATAACTTCTTTCATTTGGATTTTTAATTAATAATGAATTCCATTCTTTCAAAGAATAAAAAATCATTATTTCAACAATATTCTAAATAAAAAAATATAATTATAAATGTCAAAAAAAAAATTGTTGACCTCTTTTTTTTTTTCTAGAAATATTTTAATTTAATATAATTTTTATAAATGCATATATTTTTTAATGTAATAACAAATATAAATAAAAATATATATACTATTATTTTACCGGTTGAACCGTGAACCGGTGTCTAATCCGGTTTGGTCTCCGATTCGGTTATGAAAACACTGCTTCTATTACTAACTAAAAAGTGTTAGTACTCCATCCGTCTCATTATTATTTGAACATTTGTTACCTACTATTCACTCCTTATAAAAATTTCTTCAAATATATCTTATTTACACCACATGTCATTATTTTTTATATACAAACAATATATTTTATTTCTCTCTAATAAAGTAGAACTACCCATACTATCACTCCCAAGAAATAACTTTTTTATCGCATTTCTCAAGAATGATGGAAACTTAATACTTATCAGTTGACTTGATATCCGCTAATCTAGTAAAGGACTTGTGCAATTTTTACTTCTTAAAATATGATTTTATCAATGAATATAACAGTATATATATCAGATGACGGTGAATGTTGATACCACGCAGCCCTTGAGAAGATGCTTTTACATCACTGTTGATGAAGTCAAAATGATGGTTGTTTTCAGGTATGAGAGGTTGTCGGAAGTTTGCCATCTCTGTGGAAAACTAGATCATGTGGAAAAGGATTGTGGGATGGTTGTTGGTAAAACTGATGTATGGAGAGTTAAGCATCGTTTTTTCCCGGAATGGCTTAGGGCGGATGAACGGAAATGCCCCTCAGAAGAGGACATGCAAAGGTTTCTTAAGTTGTTGGAAGATAAGGGAGATGCAACGGAGAAGGAATCTGAGGCTAGGCATATGGAGGAGCTGCGTAGATCTAAAGGTAAGGACATTCTTGAGGAAGGAGATGGAAACACTCTCCGACTGGGGATCGGGATTTGTACTCGAAAGGTGGTTCACTCTTTTGAAGAGTTGATGACTGGTGTTCAGGCTCCAAAATGGGATGAAGGTTGTTCAAGAAGAAAGACTAAGCACAGATGGGATCAGAGGGCTGGTATGTTTCTTGAACCTCTTTCTTTTTCCATTTTCCGGTTAACTATGAGTATAGGCTGGCAAAGGAATCATTGTGGGGGATGGACAATGGTAAGGACTACAGGGTAACTCATCATGTGGGACGAGATTTTTAGGGTATGGATTACACTGCATACGTGGAAATCATCCATGAAGGGGAAGAGCCTTATGTGCCAATCTTTGAGGGTCTTAATAAGGTTCAGCATACTGCTGAAGGTGAGAAGGGAGTGGCATTTGCTCGTGACACCTCAGACACCATCGACTCGGCTCAAAGTGCTGCTCTACCTTGCAAGAAAATAACTTTTCAGACTCGAAGAGGATTATGCATTGAAGATGATGTTTGGGATGAGATGGAATTGGAGAGGAACCAAAGCGTTTTCTTTAAAAAAGCCCGGAGTATGGTGGATGTGTTTGGAGAAGACATTAACTACCCAAGAACGTTGGAGGTTGAGGTGACTCAGCCCCGCCGGGATGAATGAAGATTATGTGCTGGAAAGCACGGGGAGTGAGCAGCACACGTGCATTCAGAAACCTGAAAAAACTTGTTGCTCGTTATCGTCCTTCTATGTTTTTTTTTATTTCGGAGTCTAAATGTTGTTCGTTTCGTACCGAATATTTGAAAAGTATGTTAGGCTTCTCTTGTTGTTTTTATGTGGATGTTGTTGGCTTGTCTGGGGGTTTGATCCTCTTTTGGAAGGAATGCAATGTTTCTATTCGGTCTTATTCTCAAGGGCATATTGATTGTTTGGTTGAAGTCTCTAATTTTTCGTGGCGTTTTACGGGTTTTTATGGTAACCCAAGTGTTAATTTGAGATCCTCCTCATGGACTTTGCAAAAGAGGCTTAAAAATCAGAATTATCCGAATACGATTCTGTGGCTTATGGGAGGGGACTTTAATGAAATTCTTATGCTTAATGAAAAGAAAGGTGGAGAGCAAAGAACAATTAATAAAATGTTAGAATTTCAGGATGCACTAGATTTCAATGACCTCAAATCTTTGCAAACTTATGGTCCAAAAATTACATGGATGAACAAGCGAAGGGGTAAACACTTGATAAGAGAACGCTTGGATCGCTTTGTTGCCAATACTTAATGGATGTCTCTTTTTCCTCTCTTCAATGCTAGATCACTGGATTTTATGGACTCTGATCATCGCCCTATACTCATTTCGTGCAACTCTCAAATATCAAAGCACAAGCAAGGTGGTGGGTTCATAGGTTTGAGAATCATTGGCTCAAGGAACCTGAGTTCCCAGAAGTAATGTAGAATCTTTGGAATAATTTGGACAAGGGAAATAATCTGCACTCTAATTTAGAGAATTACAGCAAAGCTCTTAGAAAATGGGCTCACAACAAAGGGGGATCGATTCCTTCACGTATTGACTCTATACAAAAATCACTTGTAAACGAGCTGAAAAATGAAGACAGTGATCCTAACTTAGAAAAAGTCAGGACCTTGGAACAAGAGCTTGATAAACTACAGTCTCAAGAGGAGTAGTTTTGGAAACAACAAGCCAGAATTTCATGGCTCAAAGAAGGTGATCGAAATACCAAATTTTTCCATGCCCGTGCGTCGATGAGGAGGCAACGGAATATCATTCGTGGTATCCAATTGGAATATGGGAACTGGACTTCAATTGATGGCAGATTAGAGATACCTTTGGTTCATACTATGACAAACTCTTTTTGTCCTTGAATCTTGATATAGCTATTATTGAGCAAGCTACTGCAGTCGTGCCTAAACTTGTTTCAGATGATATTTTGAGATATCCGGAGGTACCATTTTCACAAGAAGAAATTAGAAGGGAAGCTTTTGATCTTAATCCGTGGAAAGCGTTGGGCCCCGATGGTTTTCCAGCCTCTTTCTACCAAACAAACCGGGCCACAATTGGTGACACCATATCATGCCAGATGTTGGATGTTCTGAATGGTAATAAAACTCTAGACTCGTGGAATAATACGGTGGTCACACTCATTCCAAAAATCAAAGAACCCAAGAGTGTTGGCCATTTCAGGCCCATTTGTTTATGTAATGTCAGTTACAGAATATTAACAAGAACTATTATGAATCGTCTCAATGGAGTTATGCATGAAATCATTGATCCTTTTCAAAGTGCATTTATCCGGGGGCGATTGATTACGGATAATATTTTAGTTGCCTTTAAAGGCATGCACTGGCTTCGATCCTCAAAAAGCAAAGAAGGTTATGCAGCTCTTAAGTTTGACATGAGTAAAGCTTATGATAGAGTATAATGGACCTTTTTACAAAATATGATGCTTAAGCTGGGATTCTCAGGGAAATGGATTGACCTTATTATGAGGTGTGTTACTTCGATCACTTACTATATTAATGTTAATGGGGAATTGTCTGCTCCAATCAAGCCTTCGAGAGGATTACGTCAAGGCGACCCGCTATCCTCTTACCTTTTTGTGATTTGTGCACAATGTTTGTGTTCTTTTATAGATGTTGTTAACTCTTGAATGCTTTAACATTATCAACAACATCTTAATTTTACCTTCCGAGATTTTTTCTATGTCTTTTCTAAAATGCTACATTAAATGTTGATCTAAATGTTGTCGCATTTCTGGCAGGATCTAGAAGCTTCTACAAGGATCTAGAACCTGGAAGATTCCAGAACATTGCAGAACGTGCTAGACCGCCTTGGAACCTTATAGATCGACCTGGAGCATGCAAGAAGGATCTAGAAAGATCATGGAAGTTGAGTTCCTAAGAAATAGGATCTCAAAGATGGAAGCCTCTATAAATAGGATCTAGAATTCGTTTCTCACTCTATAAATACCGAAGGAAGGCTTCATAATTTAGTGTATTCTATTTGATCAATATCCTAAACTAGTGTTCATCCTGTTAGGAAATTGTGGCCCCAATAGTTATACATTTTAGTTCATACGAAGTATCCCACCCGTATGACTGTGCGCTTTTCTTTATCTATCGAGAGTGTAATCATAGATAGGACTAGAATTTCGGTGGTGTATAATTTATACACTTAGATCGTTTTTAGAACAAGGCACCTGCCTCGTTTGTAGTTTTTGTTGTGAAGGTTATTGTTGTAACATTTCACACAACATTTATACTTGAAGATAAGTGATATTTCGCCGTAAGGCTAACATAGATTTTTATTTATAAAATCTATGTTAAAAATATTTCCATTGTGTCTCGTTTGTTTTTAGTGTTTCAAGTCTTCCCCTGTGTATCTTTATTTCTGATATTCTGTTAGAGTCAGTGTTGTACAATTTGTCTCAACATTTAGTACAACATTAATCTGTTTTTACTTAAACGCTATACCAGCACACTTTCAGTTGGTATCAGAGCCGATACCTGACGACACTAGATAAGATCCTCGTTTAAATGTGTTTTTAGTGTATGTTAGCAATGGAAACACATCACATATCCACGGCACTTAGGTCACCCGTTTTAGATGGTTCGAATTATGCTTATTGGAAGCCTAAGATGCGTATGTAAATCAAGTCGATTGATGAACGTGCTTGGAGGACTGTACTTACAGGCTGGGAAGCTCCAAAGGGACCAGCAGATGCAGATGGTGAAGTTCAACTCAAGAGAGAAGTTGACTGGACGGCTGATGAAATAACAACAGCAAGCTACAATTCTTAAGCTTTAAATGTTATTTTTACCTTTGTTGATGTTTCAATGTTTAAAATTATATCTAATTGTTCTACTTCTAAAGATGCATGGGACAGGTTGCAAGAGCATTGTGAGGGTTCAGACAGTGTTCGAAGGACTAAGCTTCGAATGTTGGGGACAAAATTTGAGAATCTCCGAATGAAGAAAGATGAAACTATTTCATCTTATAACGAAAAGGTTAAGTGAGATAATCAATGAATCACATTCTCTTGGTGACCCTATTTCTAATGTTAGAGTAGTTCATAAGATATTAAGATTTGTTCCTAAAAGATTTGATGCTAAAATTTGTGCTATTGAAGAGGCAAAAGATACTGATAAGTTATGTCAAAATGAATTAGTGAGTATTCCTAGAACTTATGAAATAAACACTAATCAAGTTGATGGAACTAATGATGATAAGAAAGTTTGTTGTGTTTAAAGGGGAAACATCAAACAAATCTGAGATTCAACCTATCATTACTGAGGTTGATTCAGATGAAGAATTGCTTGATGAATGTCTCAACAATCCTAACAACATTGCCCTCCTCACTAAGCATTTTAATAAATTTCTTAAGAAATCTGTGAGCAAATATAGAGGAAACATTCAGCCTAAGATTCAAATCAACACATCAACACCTCAACCAGAAAGGAGGAAAGGTCAATTCACACCAAGACTATCAAAGAGTGAAGGTAAACCAAGGTATGATCCTAAATTTCGAAAATCAGTTCAATGCAATGCTTGTTCTGGATATGACCACTATGCAAATGAGTGTGCCAATACCAAACTTAAGCAAAAACTTAATTTTAGTGCTACATTGAGTGATGATTCTGATGATGATGATCTTGATGAATTAAATGATAATGAATATTCTCATTTTACCAGAATTGATTATAATGATTCCTCAGATGATGATCTGGATGAAACAGATTTTGATGTTGTACCTGATGCTTCAACATCTACAGCAACATCAGAACAAAATCACCCAGATTTAGTCTGTTTTAATGGTTTGGTTGATGATGCAGGAAAAAGGATCGATGACAAAGCATACCAAAAGTTGTTAGATGATTGGAACTCTCAGAAACTCACTCTTAATTCCTTGAATAAAGAGAATGAGGATCTGAAAGACACAATCACTAAGCTAGAAGTTATTCTTACCAAAAGAGATCTGGAAATCTGTAACTTAAAGGAGAAACTGATCAATTCCACTTTATGTTTCAAGAAATACTCCAAGAATGCTTCTGAGGTAAAATATGATATAGCTACTGGTAAGTCTAATAATCATGGTTTAGGTTATGATGGTACTACTGCTTCTATTTCTGAAAATTTTAGAAAACCTGTGAAATTTGTGAAGTCAAATGTTAACACATCTGGTGTAACTTCTGCACAATCAGATCCTCACAAGGTTAAAAGGAATTTTATCTGTCATTACTGTTGCAAAGTTGGTCATATTCGTCCTTACTGTATAAAAAGGTTTGAAGAGATGAAAAATGAGAAAATGTTGCCTAAAATACTGTCACATCCTAGGAAACAGTTTCTGAAATTTGCATGGAAACCGAAAGCTACTTGTAATGTTGTTCATACCTCCTTAAAAGCATGTCTATCTGATCTATGGTATTTTGATAGTGGTTGTTCTAGACATATGACAGGTCGAATAGATTTCTTATCTGATTATGTGACCATGAATGGTGGTAGTGTTACATATGGTGGTGGTTCTAAAGGATAGATTATTGGTAAAGGAACTTTGAATGTTGAAGGTTTTCCTAAGCTTAAAAATGTATTGCATGTTAAGGGCTTACTTGCAAATCTGATTAGCATTAGTCAACTTTGTGATGATAATTTGCATGTGAAATTTGACAAAGATTCATGTTATGTTCTTAATAAAGATGAAGTTTGCGTCATGACTGGTACTAGGTCAGCAGATAATTGTTATCTTATTTGAACAAATATGTGTAACTTGTCAAAACATGATGAAAATACTCTATGGCATCAAAGATTGGGTCATGCAAATTACAGAGCAATGAAAAGGCTAATCAGAGCAGATGTAGTAAAAGGAATTCCAAAACTGAAGCTTCACAATCCCACTATATGTGGACCATGCCAAAAAGGTAAGCAGGTAAGAATGCCGCACAAAATGCTATCACATTGTTCTACACATCGATGCTTTGAATTATTGCACATGGATTTAATGGGTCCTCTGGAAACAGAAAGCATTGGAGGAAAGAGGTATTCCTTAGTTGTGGTAGATGATTTTTCTAGATTTACCTAGGTAGAGTCTTTGAGAGACAAATTTGAAGCATTTGCTGCATTTAAAATTCTTTATAAGAGGTTCAAAAATGTGTTTAACTTGAAAGTTGGCCGTATTAGAACTGATCATGGTAGGGAATTTGAAAATAACATGTTTAATGATTTTTGTGATAAAAAGGGTATCTTGCAAGAATATTCATCTCCTAGAACTCCACAACAAAATGGAATTGTTGAAAGAAATAATAGAACTTTACAAGAAATGGCAAGAGTCGTGCTTACATCCAAATGTCTTGCTAAGAAATTTTGGGGAGAAGCAATGAATACTGCATGTCATATTATTAATAGAGTTTATATTCGTTCTGGTACTAATCAAACATCTTATGAGATCTTGAACAACAGAAAATCAAATGTGAAATATTTTCATGTATTTGGTTGTGTGTGTTATATTCTGAACGATAGGGATCGACTTCTTAAGTTTGATTCTAAAAGTGATAAGGGTTTCTTTTTAGGCTATTCTAGAAATAGTAAAGTTTATATAGTCTATAACCTTAGAACTAACACTGTTCAAGAATTTGTTAATGTTGTGTTTGATGATGATAAAGGTCTTACAGATGACAAAGATGAAGAAGATGTATCACAAGTCACTGACAATTCTGAGAATACACTGAAGTCTGAAAATGTTGTACCGAATGTTAACACATCTGGGTCAACATCTACAGAGCAGTCAGTTGTACCTTCCCAGAATGACCAGTATGTTCCCAAAACAAATCATTCTTCAAGAATAGGTAAAAGTCATCCTTCTGACCAGATCATAGGTGATGCTACAGTTGGAGTGCAAACAAGAGAAAGAGTAAGATCAAATAAGGTAATGTGTTAAGAACAATATGCATGTCTTCTATGTGTAATGTTGTAAATGTTGAGTGTTATTTATCTGAAATTGAACCTAAGAGTGATAAAGAAGCCTTAACTGATGAAAACTGGATTAATGCTATGCATGAAGAACTTGGTCAGTTTGAAAGAAATGAAGTGTGGACACTTGTTCCAAGACCTAGTCATACTAATGTTATTGGAACAAAGTGGATATTCAAGAATAAAACTGATGAATCTGGTAATATTGTTAGGAACAAGGCTAGGTTAGTAGCACAAGGTTACACCCAAGTTGAAGGAGTTGATTTTGATGAGACTTTTGCACCAGTTGTTAGGATAGAATCTATTAGATTATTGTTAGCAATTGCATGTTTTATTGATATTAAACTTCATCAAATGGATGTAAAAGCTGCATTTCTAAATGGCATCTTGAATGAAGAAGCATATGTTGAACAACCTATGGGATTTGAAGATCCACAGTATCCTGATCATGTATGTAAACTTAAGAAATCCTTGTATGGTCTTAAACAAGCTCCTAGAGCATGGTATGGTAGGCTTACTGGCTTTCTTTTGGAATATGGCTTTATTAGAGGAGATGCAGATAGAACTTTGTTCATTAAGCACACTGAAGATGGTATACTTATTGCTCAAATATATGTTAATGACATGGTGTTTGGTTCTACTTGTGATAAAATGTTGAGTAAATTTGTTGAGGCAGTGACTGCAACATTTGAAATGAGTATGGTTGGAGACTTGAATTAATTTTTAGGTCTTCAAATCAAACAATGCAGCGATGGTATTTTCTTCTCCCAGAGTAAGTATGTTAAGAACTTGGTTAAAAGATTTGGCCTTGAGAATTCAAAACCGATGAAAACTCTTATGGGATCTACTTTGAAACTTTGCAAAGACAGTGCTGGAACAGATGTTGATCCAACACTTTACAGATCCATGATAAGTAGTTTATTGTATTTAACCTCTAGTAGACCAGATATTATGTACAGTGTGTGTTTGTGCTAGGTACCAAGCTAATCCAAAGGAATCTCACCTGAATGCTGTGTAGAGGATTATCAAGTATGTTTCAGGAACAAGTGAACTTGGAATTTGGTACACTAAGGACACCAACAACATTCTGATAAGTTATAGTGATGTTGATGGGCTGGAGATATAGATGATAGAAAGAGTACGAGTGGAGGATGTTTCTACATGGGAAACAATCTTGTATCATGGCACAGCAAGAAATAGAATTGTGTTTCACAATCCACAGCAGAATCTGAGTACATAGCTGCTGGAAGCTGCTGTACACAACTCCTGTTGCTGAGCAAGATGTTCCATGACTATGGTATTGATAATGGTATACTTACAATCTTTTGTGATAATACTAGTGCCATTAACATTTCAAAAAATCATATACAACACTCACTCACAAAGCACATTAGCATAAGACGCAATTTTATGAGAGATTTAGTAGAGAAGAATATTGTTAATTTGGAGTATGTACCTACTGAAAAACAGAATGCTGATATTTTTACAAAAGCCTTAGACCATGAGAGATTCTCTACTTTGAGGAAATCTCTTGGCATGAGCACTATCTGAAAAATTCGGATGGAGGTTGTCACAAATGCGTTAGCATTTGGGACAAAATCATGGGTTGTATAAATTTTATAAGTTAAATTTATTTCTTACTTAGTTAAATAATTCCTTTGTAAAATATCTTTGAATCTAAGAACCTTGGAGTGCAAAAATAAACATGTCTTACACCTCTCAAATGCATAAAAATAGAATGTTATTAGCATACTAAAAGATTTACCAAATCACTGAGTAACTATGGAGCACGGAGTTCACTACTACGATGCCTTCTTTTCAAAAGGTGATTTTTGGTAAAAATATCAAGATATTTATAATCCATTAAGTAAGTATGGGGCACGGAGTTCGCTACTACGATGTACTCTACTTGAAAAATGGATCATTACAAATTAGATGCTATAACACAAAAAAAAAATAAAAAAATGGTGCAACACAAATGAAGAAAATTCATGTAAAAACCGTGTTGAGGTGTTTGTAACAGTTTTGAGCACAACATTGTCTGATTCGAATTTATTTTTATTAGTTGTAATTATTTAATTATTTATTGAGATTTATTTTATTTATTTAATTACTGACCCACGTCTCTATTTTTTTTCAGATTATGCGAATTTTAATTCTGTAAATTCTGGAAGCTTCTTAATTATTTAATTAAATTAATTAAATGGATTTTCCCCACTAATTACCCATGATCTAGATTGTGGCTAATTATGTGGAGCATTATCGAAATTTTCTGGATTATTTCATTTGTTTTCATTTAACCTCCAACTACACACTCTCTATAAATATCGATCATAAGATTTAATTCTCTTGCTAATCGTGATTTCTGAATTTGTTGAGTACTAAGATTGCAGATTTGATTTTTGGTTGTGTATATCTCAAATTAGTGTGTGTAAACTTCCATCCATTACCTTGAAATTCCAACTGCCTCACTTAAATGGCTGAAAGAAATTCAAACTCATCACAAACTCACCTTGATTCGAAAAACTCATCTCCTTCTCGCACAAACCCTCTCGAAATCCTTGCTTCCATGGCGTCCCAAAACCTAACCTCATCAAATGCTGACTCAAATGTCTCTGCAACCCCATCAACAACCGTTCCTACTCCTCAAACAGCTCCTCATATCACCAACATTCCACAAGATGCAACTGTCGAACAGTTCACTAGGGCTGTAGAAGAAGTGTCCAATACTCTACGATCAACAGGCCATCTGCCCGTGATGACGTTTGGAGATATCACGGTGGATATCTCAAGCTATCTAGCTGAACAAACCGCTCAAATGGCCACTGCATCGAAAAGCCCCAAATCACCTGAACCTACTGATCATGGTTCAAAAGCTGGAAATGTTAAGGTCGCTGCTGAAGAAGAAGTTGCTGCTACTTCTGACCCTGAAGATGTTGAAATGGAGGATGCATCTCTGAAAATGGTACAAGCTCCTCACACTCTGTTTCTGATGATTCTGCACCTATTTCCTTTAAAAGAAATGTGCAGAAAGGCAAACGACAGAGAAGCCCTGTACAAAGACGGAGGTCAAACCGTGTGTTCACTAGAGTGGATTATTCTGAATCCATGAGGAAGAAGAAGAAAGCTGGAAATGCTGCTGATGAACCTATCCAAGTGTTCACTGATTCTGAAGAAGAAACTGAAGTTGCTGCTGTTGTTGCTGAGAAACCTAAGAAAGTTGTTGCTGAGAAACCCAAGAAGAAGAAAGTTGTTGTTGAACCCAAAAGCAAAGGGAAAGAAAAGATGATCACTGAAGATGAACCTGCAAAATCAGATTCCAACTCTGATTCTGATGTGTGCCTAAGAGATATTCTGAATTCTCTTAAGAAAAATGCTGAGCATTTTGCTGCTGCAAAAGATGCTACACCAGAACCTGAAGATGATGGCAGTGGTGATAGCTCCTCCAGTGCAGAAATCAGCTCTGAGAAAAGCTCTGCTAAAGGCTCCACATCAAGCTCTGCAAATGATGATGACCTTACTTCTGATGATGAAGGTATTCCTGACTCTTATGAAACTCTAGAGAATAGGTTGGCTATTATTCTAAGAGAAGATTGTTGATAGAGAAGAGAATTAATATACCTGATTTTGAAAGTAAAGGCATGATTAGCTTATTAGAGGAAAGGAATTTGATGCATGCTGTGCATTTTGGTGAATCATTCTTCACAAACTGGGCTTATGAATTTTATGCTTGTATGAAGAAGAGTACTGGTAGGAGATCATCTAAGTGGTATGGGACTGTTAGTTTTAGGGGGATGGATGTACCTTTTACTCCTGAACTGATAAATGAGTTTCTGCAAATTCCAAATGTTGAGGTAGATGAAAAACCTGACATGGATATGGTAATTTCTGCTATAACTGGTGGTAGGGTAGTTAAGTGGACTAGACAGATGCTAGCCAAAGACCTCACTTCCCTACACTCTGTGTTATATAAACTCATTATCTACAATTGGATCCCAACCACAAACACTACCAAGATCACAAAAGACCAAGCTGTTCTTATGTATAGGATATCTATGCTTAAGAAATTCAATCTAGGCCTTACAATCTTCCGCCACATGATGAGATTTACTGGAAAAGTTTCTGAAAAAGGTAACCTACCCTATCCTATTTTGATTTCCAATTACTTGAGGCATCATGGTTTTGTTGCCAAGAACACTGATGTGTTGAGGGGGAGAGTTCCATTACTAGTTATTGCTCCTGCTTTACTCACTGGGGATAGAGTACTGGACTTGCCTTTGACTGCTCCTGGTACTGAACATCAGCACAGACCTTCAACTTCTGATCAACCAGGACCTTCCAGACCAAGACAGAGGAATGCACCCCCAAATGTTGAGAACATCCGTATCAACATTTTTGGGAATGTTTGTGTTTCACAGGAATTTATCAAACTTCAATTACAGCACTTGCAGGAAACCATTGAGAGCTCCAGTTCCTGAAGGACAGGTGGACCAATATGCTTTCACCTACAACAGGGGGAGTACCACCACCATCTAAATCCAATGTGATAATTGAAGAGATGACTGATGAAGGAGTTACAGTTGTTGCTGCTGGTGGAGGACCTGATGCTGGAGAAGATGCTGCAGTAACTGATGTAGTTGCACACCTTGCATCTACTTACTTTGTTGACGAAGCTGATGATGATGATGCTGCTGACATGGAGACCTTGTATGGTGATCTCCATTGATGAACAGGAAGAAGCTGCAAGACAGGGGGAGATCTGAATTCTTAATGGCAAATGTGCAGGAATTTGATGTTGCAGCTGTTACCACAACAAATTATGCCATTTTTCAGATTCAATCTCTATACTTTATGTTTAAGTAAATTCTGATACAATTGTTATTTATTTCTAGATGTTATGATGTTTGTTTTGTACTTATGCTTGATATACAGATTGCTTAATTATGTTTACAGTTGATGATATTTGTTTACTGCTATTTGGTTAAATATGTTTACATGTTATTGATTGTTTATTTGCAGGTTGTTAATCATGTTTAGGTCAGTCTAGATTGTTAGTAGTTCTTTTATTTTTCTTGTTCTGATCTTTAGTTTTTGTTATGGTTTTTTTTGTTTTTGCTCTGATTTTTATTTGTTTAGTGTCTTACTTAAATCTTAAGCTAATTCTTCCAGTTCAACTTATGATTTTAGTAAATTACTTATGTTGTGAATAAGTGTACTTTTTATACTTATTCTGTTTTGGGTAAAATTATCTTGATCTTATGGCACGGATCATTGTAAGATTATTCTTGATCTTCATTCGATTTGATCCAACGATTACAACAGGTATTGTCTTGACTAGTATTTAGTGTAGATGTTCACCTCAGCTAAATACATAAAACTAGGGCTGAGCAAAAACCGAAAAAAACCGAAAAACCGAACTGAACCAAAATATGAATTCGGTTCGGTTTTTCGGTTTCGATCCGGTTAGCATTTTTCTTAAATTTCGGTATTCGGTTCGGTTTTATTACCAAAAAATTCGGTTAACCAAAAACCGAACCGAATTTGGGATAGATTACTGTTTTTTTCATTTTTTTTCATTTACTGTATTTTTCATTTATTTCATTTACTGTGTTTTTTCATTTTTTTCATGGGATAGATTAAATGTTAAATATGTTTTTCATTCACATACTAGTAAAATGTGTTTTTCATCCACATATTTTTTTTCATTCACAAATTAATAAAATGTGTTTTTCATTTTTTTTATTTACTGTGTTTTTAATAGATTAAATGTTAAATGTGTTGGATTAATAAAATGTGATCGATTAATCAAATGTGATAGGCTAATAAAATGTATTTTTTTTATTTTTTCATAAATGTTAGATATATTTCGGTTTTTTTTTCGGTTTTCGGTTTTTTATCGAAACCGAACCGATTAATTCGGTTCGGTTATTTTCGGTTTTACTCCACTATGGTTCGGTTTCGGTTAATTATAATGAAATTCGGTTCGATTTCGGTTTCTCAATTTCGGTTCGGTTCGGTTGCGTTGCACACCCCTACATAAAACTGAGTATGTATAGAGATATATGTGCATCAGGTGTGTTGTAGTCGTAAGGTCAAATTGGGGGAGATTGCAGATGTTGTTAACTCTTGAATGCTTTAACATTATCAACAACATCTTAATTTGACCTTCCGAGATTTTTTCTTAGTCTTTTCTAAAATGCTACATTAAATGTTGATCTAAATGTTGTCGCATTTCTGGCAGGATCTAGAAGCTTCTACAAGGATCTAGAACCTGGAAGATTCCAGAACATTGCAGAACGTGCTAGACCACCTTGGAACCTTATAGATCGACCTGGAGCATGCAAGAAGGATCTAGAAAGATCATCGAAGTTGAGTTCCTAAAAAATAGGATCTCAAAGATGGAAGCCTCTAGAATTCGTTTCTCACTCTATAAATACTGAAGGAAGGCTTCATAATTCAGTGTATTCTATTTGATAAATATCCTAGACTAGTGTTCATCCTGTTAGGAAATTGTGGCCCCAATAGTTATACCTTTTAGTTCATACGAAGTATCCCACCCGTATGATTGTGCGTTTTTCTTTATCTATCGAGAGTGTAATCATAGATAGGACTAGCATTTCGGCGGTGTATAATTTATACACTTAGATCGTTTTTAGAACAAGGCACCTGCCTCGTTTGTAGTTTCTGTTGTTAAGGTTATTGTTGTAACATTTCACACAACATTTATACTTGAAGATAAGTATTGATATTTCTCCGTAAGGCTAACATAGATTTTTATTTATAAAATCTATGTTAAAAATATTTCCATTGTGTCTCGTTTGTTTTTAGTGTTTCAAGTCTTCCGCTGTGTATCTTTATTTCTGATATTCTGTTAGAGTCAGTGTTGTACAATTTGTCTCAACATTTAGTACAACATTAATCTGTTTTTACTTAAACGCTATACCAGCACACTTTCATCTTTGATTTCCAGAAACATTTAACAGAAGAAATTGAGTGGAATGAAAATTGCTCGAACAACTCTTATCTTGTCTCATTTGTTCTTTACCGATGATAACATTATGTTCTTTAAAGCTACGCCTAGCAATGCTTCCATCCTAAAGAAGACTATGTGACTATATGAACAAGCATCGGGGCAATTGATTAACTTTGAGAAATCTGCAATTTCATTCAGCCCGCTTACGAGAAATGATCATATTGATCAGGTTCAAAATGTGATTGGGGTTCGTATCACTCAAAGTCATGAGCTATATTTGGGTTTGCCATCTTTTTCTCTTCGTGCAAAAAGATTTCAATTTTGTTATTTGTTAGATAAGATGAGGTTACGGATCAACTCCTGAAATCATAAATTCTTTTCAGAGGGTGGAAAGGAAGTTCTTATCAAATCAGTTTTGCAAGCTATCCCAACATATGTTATGTCTTGCTTTAGAATTCCCACAACAATTTGCGCTGAAATTGAGAATGCCTTTGCTAGATTTTGGTGGGGTGATAAAGAGGGGCATCAAAAAATTCACTGGACAAAATGGCATGAACTTTGCAAATCAAAAGATGAAGGAGGATTTGGTTTTCGAAAGATGGTTTGTTTTAATAAGGCCTTGTTGGCAAAACAGGTTTGGCGTATTTTGTGTTATCCAGATTCGTTGGTCAATCGGATTTTTAAAGCACAATATTTTCATCAAACTGATATCTTGGAGGCAACTCTTGGATTGAATCCCTCTTTTATTTGGAGGTCACTTTATTGGGCGAGGGATATCATTGATAAGGGAGCGCGATGGTGGATTGGAAAGGGGGATAAAGTCCATATTTACAAAAATCGCTGGATTCTTAATTCGGAGAGTGGTTTGCCTTCAAATAGAATTGCTAGTGTATCAATGGTGGATCGTTTCATCACAAATGATTATTCATGGAATAGTGACCTTATCAAACAAGTTTTCCTCCCGCATGATGTGCACTTAATTCTAAACACCCCACTTTATGGTGCCGATAAGGAAGACATTTTGGCATGGGAGGGGCATTCCTCGGGAAAGTTTTCAGTAGCATCAGGTAATGCCTTTGCTCAACAGTGGGATAACCTTAGGCAAAAAGAGGAATCGGGGGCACCTCGAATAAGGATGAGTTTTGGAGTATTCATCTAATCATTTGAAAACTGGAAGTTCCTCCAAAAGTTCTAATTTTTGGATGGAAGATGATAAAAGGGATGTTAGCTACGGAAGGAAACCTTTGCAGACATCATATGCCGATAGACCCTCATTCCAAATGCTGTGGAACAGGTATGACTGATACTATGCACGTTCTTTTTTAATATTTTTGGGCAAAAAAGGTGTGGAAGAATCAGGGGTTATGGTCTTTGTTAAAACAATAAAGATCTTTGTAATGTGCCTGTTTTCTTTCTCTCCTTGGCTTCTGATTGTCAAAAAAAATATATATATCAGATGACAAAATCAATAAGCAATAAAATGAAAGCAAGTAAATTAACATACAAATATTTATAGAGGTTCGTATCTCAATCCTACGTCCTCTCTCACAGTCCAACTGTGATAGTAAATTTATTTACCAAGATAACTTGTAATTAATTTAAAGTTTCAAGAATAAGACTTGAACTCGATATCTTTCAAAAATATATGGCTCTACTTGATTTTTTATTTTCTTTCTCTTTCTACCTTTTATTTTTTCTTTCTAACTTCTCTTATATATGTTTTGTTTTATTTATTTATCTCTACATCAATACTCTACTACAAATTGAATTATGTTCTTTAAAATTGTGTTCAAACAATACTGAGTAATTAACTTAACAATTTATCAATTTTTTTTTTTTTAGTTTCTTTACTCTTTTTTTAATCAACAAATAATCAATGATTTTTTTATTTTTGAAAAGTAAGAATGAATTATCATTTAAAAAAAAAAAAAAAACCTCTTGTACTCTGCTACACATGTTTAAGATGTAATAAATGATTTGTTTATGCCAAATGAGGAATAATTAAAAGCAATAATTAAGATGACCGCCTGGAGACTAATAATTAATGTCAGACTAAAATATACTTACATCAGAGATGCCCGCCGGTTTTGACGTGAACATTGGAAACTAGCTAATACTCCCAAGTCCCAACGTGTTCCCAAATCCCAAGTATCTTTCGGTGTACACAATTTTTTTTAAAAGGAAAAAAAAAAAAGAATTTTTAAGAGAAATTTTGTAAATTGGAGTATATATAAAATAAAGAAATACATTTTTTTTTTATTACAAATTAAATACCCATTTTTTTCTCCTCCTCATGACTCGAACCCAGGACCTAAGGCCTAGGTAGGGTGATCTAACCACTGGAGTTGTCTCACTTTGTCAAGAAATACGTTAATGTGCATAAGTTTAAAGTGAGATACATTTTAAATATGAGAGAATATAAAACTGTGAATACTGTGAGAGCCAAGTTTATAAAAGATTTTTCTTTCAAACAGAATTGACTTTTAGTGACATAATCATTTTATTATTGTTTTCTCTAACTAAAAGTTTTTAGCTACAGAAAATTGAGAATTAATGATAGGACCTAGATAATTTATAATGACAAAATTTATGTCATTAATTAAAAGTTAATTTTCTTGTAGTGAAAGTGTGTGAAAATTATTGTGACACAAGAAAAATACTTTCTCCGTCCTACAAAGATAACCACACATTTGACTTTATAAACAGATTAAGAAAAAATACCTATTTTACCCTTAATATTTCATAAATTTAATGTAAATTTTAAAGCAGTTGGATTTTAAGATTAATTATGGAATGGGTTTAATTAAAAGGAAAATTGTCAATAAAAAATTTAATATTTAAGTAAAAGAGAAAATATAACTATAATGAGATATAGAAAAAAAGGAAAATGTAAATATTATTATGGGATGAATGGAGTATAAAAGTTATTGGGGGGGTGTTGGGGAGTTAGTAATTAATGTCAAGAGTAATATATTATGCTCATCATGTACTTGCAAGTTTCTTATAACTTACTCTAACTGCATGTGATATTAAAGAATATATATATAGGTTGGTCAAAACTTGCCACAAACTGCAAAATAATATACTCCCTCCATCCATTAAAAGTGTATTCACTTTTTTTTATATATGCTTTTAAAAAAATCATATTTTAATTATAAATAATATATTTAATATAATGAGTAAAAAATATATTTAGTAGATACTTAGTAAAGTAGAAAAAATATTCAAAAATTAACTATTTAAATAGAATAAGCATATTTTTTTAGACCTAGAAAAAGAAATGAGCACGTGGACGGAGGGAGTATAATATTAAGTACGCGTAGCTCAAAATTTGCCTCAAATAACAACAATACAAGATTATTACTAATTGTTAGTCAAAATTGCAGAATGTGGCGACTCAAGATTGCCCAAGGAGTTGACAGTCCTCACCTATACAGCACCAACAAGTACGTGGGCAGACAAACATGGGAATTCGACCCGAATTACGGCACGCCGGAGCTCCGGGAACAGGTCGACGAAGCCCGTCGACACTTCTGGGAAAACCGATATCAAGTCAAGCCCTGTGGTGATCTCCTCTGGCGGATTCAGGTTACAAACTGTTTTCATCCTTATACAAACAATATTTCCGTGTCTTGTTTAAGTCCGGTCCTAATATGAGGCCAATGATGCCATCGATTTAGGCTCCGGAATAATTTCATTTTTAGGAACGATATATAAGACGTGTAAATAAAAGTTACAGAAGTTAGAAGACTAGAAATTCTAAAGAAAATTTGAGTTGATTACTTTCTCTTTTTCATTTTTGCACAATTCAAAAAATATGAAAATGTTTTATATAAACTTTTGTTCAATTTGGAGTATGATGTAAGAATCTTCAAAATTATTAATCTATATACGGAGTATTAAAATTCTCTTTTGTAGTTTCTTTATTTTGGTTGATCAATAATAATTAATGATTTGCTTATTTATTTATTATTTTTATATTATTTCTTCAATATCACGTCTCCTAAATATATATGTCTATGTCAGAAAAGGAAAATTAAAAATTGAAGGTTTAACTCAAATTCAAACTGGTGATATAAATAAATGTTTCAGTTCTAATAATCACGTAGTCGTGGAAATTTTATTGTATTATATCTAGTAACGTTTATTGTCGTGTCATATTGGGTAATGTATAATATTATAATATTCCCTCCATCCATGAAAAGTAGTCCCATTAGAGTGGGGCACATGTTTTAAGAAAAATGTAGATAAAGTAGATAAAGTAAGGGTATTGTAGGGTATTGTGGGGTCCATTGTGAATAAAGTGATTGTTTGTGAATAAAGTTGATGACAATTTGAGTAATTAAGTGATGGTTGAAGGGTGATAGTTTTCAAAAATGGTATGAGACTACATTTTGTGGACAAAGAATATAGGACAAATGAGACTACTTTTCGTGGACGGAGGAGGGAGTATAATTTTTTGTCATATCCTGTTATATTATCTCGATACAATTTTTTTTTTTTGTGTCTGTGTTGTGTCAATACATATTGTTATCGTGTTGGGTATCTTAATTTACCTATATATGTAAATTTCAACTGCAGTTTTTGAATGAGAAGAATTTCAAACAAACAATAGCCCAAGTGAAGGTGAGGGATGGCGATGACGTAACCTACGAGGCAGCAACCGCCACACTGCAACGAGGCGTCCACTACTTTTCAGCGTTGCAAGCAAGTGATGGCCACTGGCCTGCAGAAAATTCTGGTCCATTGTTTCTTCTCCCACCTTTGGTTAGTCATACTTACAATCCCAGTAATACAAGGCAAATAAAATAAATATGGCATAATGATCAACTAATTCGGGAACCAATTTTACCATGGACTAGTTAAGGCCCGAACTCGTGATATAAATACATACATACTCGCAAATCAAAACAATAAGAATAAATATGCATATAATTAATATATCTATATACATACACACATACATTGAAACTCAAAAAAAAGATTGGGGGAGTTTCGATTCTCCTTAACGGTCATCTTTATTTGATTTTAATCATTGACATGAATATTTTCGTAAGTCATTTAATTATGTACGTATCACATTTGGTTATATATATAGGACTATTAATATATATGTCACTTATTTTTTTGATGAAACTCGTAAATAAAAATTTAATACTTGAATATTAATATTATTCTTTTAAGTTTTTTTTTTTTCAAAATAAAAAATAGTTTAAAGATCGATAACAAAATAAAATAGTTTATAGACCTTGCATTATGCCAATACAGGGATTTGTTTTAAGGCCTGTAACTTAGGGATGGGCAAAATGAGGATCGTAATTTTATGGGCTGATAATTTAAGGACAGTAATTTTTTGAATTGAGAACTTTCGGATAATACGTTTTAGAAGTCGCAAATTAGATCAAATTAGTTGGAATCAACCCAAATTAGGCTTGAAATCAAGCCAAATCGGGTCAACTAGCCCAATTAGGGTTGATTCGGACGGATTTGGCCCCAAATTATTGTCCTCATTTTGTTACCTCCAAAAGTTACCGAACTAAAAAATATTTCTCCAATAAAAGATAATTATGACTGGATAAATTTGACGGAGGGACATAGGACCCAGCGGATCACTGGCCCCACTTTTTTTTTTTTTTTTTTTTTACTAATATCCGTCCTATATAGTCTAAATGGTTTGGGGAAATTAGGCACAGTTTTTTTGCAGTCAGGAAATTGGGCACAGTTGAGTATTTGTACTCGTGTTTATTTTATTTTGCATTTCTAAGTTTTAAGTTAGTCCAGTTCTTTTGTGAAAAGTAGTAACATCTCTACATCTCTACTAAACCAAGTTTCAATTCATGTTATTTGCAATGACACTTTTTTTTTTACCTTTTTAATTAATTTGAATGTTTTTTCTTTATATAGAATAACTCCTTGAAAAAAATGATTATTAATTATTTCTTAATTTTTGATATTACTACTTTAACAGTTTTGAAACTGTTTCATCACTTTTGAGTCGAATCAATTAAATTTTCCTCCAAAACATAACAAATAACTCTTTTGTCCCTTTTTAATTTAATTAATAATATAAGATTATTAACAAATTTATAATTAAATATATTTGATAAATTTTATTCTCTCCGTCCACATAAAGTGGAATTGTTTCATTTTACACGTATTTTAAGAAATATTGTTTGTTTATAAGGGTATGTTTGCAAACAATAATAATTGATTCAAAGTGATTAAAGTTGATTTTTGTAGTAAAATTGAAAGTAGATAGTGTTTTAAAAATAAGCACTTCTAATCAATTTTTTAAATGTTGTGGTATATGTCATACAAATCACTTTTTTATAATTTTACAAAAAACACCCTTATTACATTTGAATAAATAATAGGTAAAAATAAAATATTGGAGTATTTAAATTTTGAGGGCAAAATTGTAAAATTAGTGAATGTAATGATTAGAAGTATTTAGAAGTTGTTAGAAGCATGGGGAGGGGTGCTTGACCAAAACTGTTTTTAAGTAATTAATTTAATCACTTACTTGTGTTTACAAACATTTCAAAAGTGATTCTATTTAAAAAAGAAGTGTTTTTAAGCACATAGTTTTGTTTGCAAACACCCACTAAATAAAGTTGATAAAGTAGAGAATAAAATATACTACTTCATTAGTTCCTATAAAAGTAAGTGTGGTGAAGTATATTTTCCAAAAAATGGAAACATGCACATTTTATATGGGCAGTCCATAGAAAAATAAGAACATTTTATATGGACGAATGAAATATATTGTTACGTCGAGTTACATTTATTTTTATTTATTACCTGCTTACAGAAATGTTCATCGGGGGCCAACCCAAAATTTCTGGATCCTTCACTGACTATAGGACACCTAACTTTCAAAGTTTGCTAACAAGATATATGACTATGCAAAAATATATTGCAGGTCATCGTTATGCATATTACTGGTCATCTCAACACTGTTTTTCTAGAAGAATATCGTCGAGAAATTCTTCGTTACATATATTGTCATCAGGTGCAGGATTGTGTTTTTACTTATATTGATATACAATTACGGGGTGTTTGCAAACCTAAATGGAGGGACATGATTTAAAAAAAAAAAAAAAATTAAATGACAAAAGTTGTGTGAAATTGTTTCATCGTAGGACAATTACCGGTACTTTTTAATATAAATTCATTACTTTTTATGGTAAAGTGTGTCATTTTTCAGACTTTTGTCTTATGATGATACATTTTATATATATTTTTAAAAAAGTGAAACAATTTTTTTGAAAGATTACTGTGAAAAGAGTTTGCAAACACCCTGGATAACATGATTGAAGGTGTTTATTTAATTAATTATTTCAAGCACATACATATGCAGAATGAAGACGGTGGATGGGGACTACATATAGAAAGCCACAGCATAATGTTCTGCACGACGCTCAATTACATTTGTATGCGTATATTAGGTGAAGGTCCCGACAGAGAGGCATGTAGCAGAGCAAGAAAATGGATACTTGATCATGGCACTGTTAAAGCAACACCTTCTTGGGGAAAGTTTTGGCTTTCAGTACGTATTCAAAGTTACCCATTTTATCATTTTGAACGTTCTAACGAAAGTTATCAATTTTTTTTTTTTGGAAACACCCACTTTTCTCTTTCATACTTCTCACTATCTTTCTTTATCAATCTAAACTCTATATTAATATAGAATAAAAGTCATGGTATAATTTTATTTTGTAGATACTTGGATTATGTGAGTGGTCAGCATGCGACCCAATGCCCCCTGAATTTTGGCTTCTTCCATCTTTTCTGCCCATGTATCCAGGTATATATATATATTAACGGATTAACCACTCCTTACAATATCAAAGGTCTACCTATGATCCTAGGGACGAAGATGTTTTTTTCAGTGTTTTTAGGACAATAATTTTACGGATCTATAAATGTAGGACACGCGTGAGTTGTTCTAAATTAAGTGGTTCGTAACTTACATATTTAGGAATTTGTGAATACAGAAGATTGTTTATAAAATTTTTAAATGTAGAACGATTGTGCACCTTAAGTGACATTTCAAATTGATTTGGATTTATTTGAGCTCAATTGACCTACATTTACAAAGATGTGGCAATGTGAATCACTAAAAAAAAAAAAAATGTACAGTGACAAAATAATTAGTGACATTTGAATTTTTGTCACTAACACACATCTACAGTGATAAATTTTTCATTATATTACAAAATACTATAAGGTGTTATAATTAGTGACAACTTTGTATATTGTCAATATTTCATTGAATATTTATCACTAAAATCACACATATAGTGACAAATTTTTTTTTTTTTTTTGAATTACATTAAATACCCATCCCTTTTCCCCTCCCCATAACTCGAACCCAGGATCTAAAGCCTAGATAGTGGTGCTCTAACCACTTGAGCTATCCAACTTCGTCAGTGACAAATATTTCAATGTGTTACAAAATAACATACGGTGTAATAATTAGTAACGACTTTATTGTTCAGAATATTGAGGTATAAGCACCAAAATATATTTACTTGTGTAGCTAATTAAAACAGTACTGCAGAAAAAATGTGGTGCTACTGCCGAATGATGTACATGCCAATGTCCTACTTATATGGCAAGAGATTTGTAGCCCCAATTACTCCTCTTGTCTTGCAACTAAGACAAGAGTTGTATGACCAGCCTTATCAACAAATCAACTGGACCAACATAAGACATCTATGTGCAAAGGTAACATATATATATATATGCACTTTTTTAATATTAAGTTGTTCAGCTCCTCCCCGAAAGATAGAGATGATAATTAATACACATGCACCGGTGCAGGAAGATCTGTATAATCCTCGTTCGTGGATACAAGATCTAATGTGGGATAGTTTATACGTTTTATCGGAGCCTATATTGAGTCGTCGCCCTTTGAACAAGTTGAGGGAGAAAGCCCTTGAGGTGACGATGAAGCACATTCACTATGAAGATGAAAACAGTAGATATATTACTCTAGCATCTGCGGAGAAGGTGTTGTGTATGCTTGCATGTTGGGTTGAGGATCCCATTGGGGACTATTTCAAGAAACATCTAGCAAGAATTCCTGATTACCTCTGGCTTGCTGAAGATGGAATGAAGATGCAGGTAAATTTATACTCCCTCTATCCTATTATTATTTGAACATTTATCAGGTTTCACTATTAATTGAATATTTTTATACACTACAAGAAAACTGATTTTTAGTGACAAAATTATCTCATTAGCGCCTTTCTAGCTAAAAGTTTTAATTTAGTTACGAAAAGTTAAGAATTAAGGATATGACCTGTCACTAAAAATCATTTTCTGTCATTAAAAACTTTTAGCTAGAGAAGCTGGACAAGATTTCTATCATTAAAAATCAATATTCTTGTAGTGTTATTTGAAAAAAAAAAAAACAATTTTTTTACTCGTTTAAAAGACTCCCTCAAACATCTCTTATAAAGATTCTATCTTCAATAAAATTGAATTACCCATTATTTCCCTCCTAAAAAGTCACTTCATCACTAACACCAATAAACAATTCTTGCATCACCTCCTTAAAAAGTCACTTTATCACATCTATTATATACTAATAAATAATTTTTAAATTAAAACTCGTACAAACTGTAATGCTCAATTAATATATAATAAGAGGGAGGCACTGGTGTTTTCAATATATATCCTTACAAGAAAAACTTATACGGAGTATAATATAATTTTGTTGAATGCAGACTCTTGGTAGTCAAGTTTTGGTACACAAGTGTTGTTGGCTTGCGATCTTAGCGATGAAATAGAGGCTGTTCTAAAAATGGGGCACGACTTCTTAAACAAGTCTCAGGTTGCAATATTAATGAAATATTATGTAGTGAAATTTTGTTTTATGAAAATTAATTAATTATATAATTTGCAGGTGAGAGACAATCCTTCGGGTGACTTTAAAAGTATGTACCGCCATATTTCAAAGGGATCGTGGACGTTTTCAGACCAAGATCATGGATAGCAAGTTTCTGATTGCACTGCAGAAGCATTGAAGGTCTATACATATTATTATTTGAATATTTGTTAATACTTATAAGTAGACTGAAATTTTTTCATGGTATCAGAGTCATAAGGCTCCACCCATTTAAATTGTTCACTCGATGAGCCTCCTCTTCAAAGGGTAAGAGGTGATAATTGTGAGGGGAGTATAAGGAATTAATATACAAGAATTAATTCACAACCTCTCTATAAGTTTAGATGAGACGGAATTCTTTCATCTATAAGTTTTTTATAACCTTTTTGGAAAATAGTACTCCCTCCGTCCCACAATAACTTTCACACTTTTCTTTTCGGGACGTCCCACAATAACTTTTACACCCTTAAAATGGAAAACCATTTATAAACTCCACCCTTAAAATATCCTCAATTTTACACAAATGTCATTACTTTTTCTCCACACATACACAAAAGTCAACTCATTATTTACTTTATACATAAAGTTTTACAAAATTACCCCTTCAAAACTCCACTCATTATTACACTTTCTTAATTTACGTGTCTACCTAACTATGAAAGTTAATACGGGACGGAGGGAGTATCTTTTAATTATGTAATTAGTGAACAACTTAATTAAACAGTAAATGTTGCATAAATTAATTGTTTCTTAATCATGGATTTGGCAGAGTTGCCTTCTCTTGTCTAAGATGCCTCCTGAGATTGTGGGGGAAAAATTGGAGCCTCAGAGATTCTACGATGCTGTTAATATATTGCTCTCTTTACAGGTACATTAATTAATTAATTATATATTTGATTTTTTAACTATATATTCAATTAATTAATATAGTTTTCCAATCACATTGCAAAATTCATGAATATTTTGAATTATAATTACAGTCCAAAAATGGGGGTATATCTGTTTGGGAACCTGCAGGATACTCAGAGTGGTTAGAGGTACGTACGTAATTAACACTTAATTTCTTCGAAGTTATAAAATTAATTAATTAATATTGATCTCTTTGTTGGGAATGCAGTTGTTGAATCCTAGCCAACTTTTTACTGATGTTGTGATTGAGCATGAGTAAGAATTTTATAAATCCCCCTTTTAATCAAGAAATATATACATATAGCTAGTTATATGACATAAAATTAATCTAAAATTTATATTATATATGCATTAGGTATCCAGAATCAACTTCATCAGCAATCGAAGCACTTGTTTTGTTTCAAGAGTAGTATCCTAATCATCGGACGAAAGAGATCGAAAACTTCATCGCCAAAGCTGTTGGCTACCTAGAAGATGTTCAAAGGCCTGATGGTTCATGGTATATATTTCGTACTACTTATAATTAATTGCACTCAATATATAGTTAACAATCGATGTATATATAGGTACGGATACTGGGGTATTTGCTTTACATATGCTACTCGGTTTGCACTCGAAGGACTAACAGCCGCTGGTAAAACATACAACAGCTCTGCACCTATTCGAAAAGCTGTCAATTTTCTATTGAAATTACAACTCATTGATGGTGGTTGGGGAGAAAGCCACCTTTCTTGTGCAAACAAGGTGAGTGCTTCTTATACACTTTTCAATTTTATTTTAAATGAAACCCTAGCTAGCTAGTATTATTCAAAAAGCAATATTAATTTACCACTAAGCCAGGGTGCCCACCTTGATTTTACATTCTAGTTCAAAAAATATTTTGAGTTACAATTAGGTTTAAAGTTGACCCTTATTGTACAATTATACCCTTTAATCTAAAGAAATTGAATATCAAATTCAAACTAAAATCTCTAAAAAAAAATAGCGCATGCATTAAAACAAATGAATAAAAAATGATATACAATTTGGAATAGAAATAAATAAAAAAATGAATGTATATGTTATGCGAGAATTATGGGTATGGAATAATAAAAAATGAAGGCAATGTTTGAATTTCATATTGACCAAAAAATAAGAAAGGGTATATTGGGTTTTCTTGGGTACTAATTTGAACCTAATAGTTATGTTGAAAATACTTTGAATCTAATTATTCTATAGCCTAAGAAATTGAACCTAAGAGTAAATAAAATTTATTTGTTCTTTTCAATTTTAGGTTCATTTCTTTAAATTTAATTTTATTAGAATTCTTTTTGTTCGTGAGAATAGGAATATACTCCACTTGAAGGAAACAAATCAAATGTGATTCAAACTTCATGGGCTATGTTGGGTTTAATACATTCAGGCCAGGTTAGTTAATTATCCTTCACGTTTTTTCTTTTTAACTTTATAGTGATGTAGTTGGATAGGTCAAATGGTTAGAGCACCACTACCTATGCTTTAGATTCTGGGTTCGAGTAATGGGGAGGGAAAAAAAGGATGGGTATTTAATGTAATTCAAAAAAAAAAAAAACTTTATAGTTTATTGTTTACATATATATATTACTTCCTCCGTTCCACAATAATTTTTACATTTTTCTTTTCAGAACGTCACATAAAAAAATTTTACACCCTTAAAATGGAAAATCCTTCACTACAAGAAAATAATTAATTATCTAGAGAATATTTTATAGGAAATAATTCCAATTTTTGTAGGCAAATATATTTTGTATGGAATTCGCTCGTAGGTAATTTGGTTGCCCACTAAAATTTAATCCGTAGGCAATTAATTACCTACCACATTTTCGTAGCAAATTCATAACATTTCGATAGGTAATATGATTACCATAATAAATGAAATTCCGTAGGTAAATATGAACTACGAAACATTTCGTTGGTAATTCCGTAGACAAATTTCGCAACAAACATTTCAGTGGGAAAAAATTTAATATATATTTTTTTATTTTTTTATTAATAAATTACTTTTTTGGCATTAGCCTAAAAAATAAATTCATTCAAAATTGGACCAGCCAGTTCAACTGGTCCATCCATGAATCAATCACAAAATCGATTCAAAAAGTGTTAAAATATATATAAACATTTTTAAAATACAAACTTAGGTGCACATTAGGCCCCTTTTATAATATTTTTCTCTCATGTTTCTTGTACTCCTTATTCGATGTGGGACAAAAAATTTATGTTTGTTGATTATAACTTACTAATACTACAACTTTTATATTTTTTTTTCTCTTATGTTTTTTCTACTCTTTCGATGTGGCCGGGACATAATAAAGTTCATATGCTTATTTGTTAGTAACAATATTGCTTTTCTAAGTTCCTAGCTAATTTTGTAGGTAATACAATTAGATAATTTATACATATAAATAGCTATGAAATTTTTCGTTGGTAAATAAAAAAAATCACCTACAACCGTTTCGGTAGGAAAATACGGTTTTGCCTACAGATTATTTTGTAGGTAAATCACCATCAGATTTTTTCTTGGTAATTTTGTGGGTGAAAATGTGTAAAATAATTTATAAAGATCTATAAGCAATTTGTAGGCAATTCTCAATATTTAAAGACGAAATTATTTTCGTTGGAAAATTCTGTAGGCAATTCAACAATTTCTTGTAGTGCTTTATAAACTCCATATTCACAATATCCTCAATTTTACACAAATGTCATTACTTTTTCTCCACACACATAGATAAAAGTCAACACATTTATTTACTTTATTATACATAAAACTTTACAAAATTACATCTCAAACTTCATTCATTATTACACTTTCTTAATATGTGTGCCCATCTACCTATAAAACTTATTATATGTCGAGGGAGTATTATTATTGATTGTTGGAATTATATATTATATATTCCCTCCATCCACACTTAATATGAATTTTTCTTTGTGCGTTGATTAATTTTAAAAAATATTGATAGTTTATATAAAAAGTAGATGTGTAAAGTAAAAAGTGAATGATGTAGTATTGGAGCCTGGGGGAATAAATATTTCCATTGATGAAAATGTGCATATTATGTGTGGACAGTAAAAAAAAACAAAAAATGCATATTAAGTGTGGACGGGGAAGTATATTTTTAATAATAATATATATTGTATTAATTATTATAACTATAAAAATAATACTCCCCCCGTCCCGTGATTACTTGCACACTTTCCTTATTGGGACGTCCCAAAATTACTTGCACACTCTTAATATGGAAATACCCCACAAAATTAATAACCTCACAACATCATTTTATTTTCAAATTTGCCACTCATTTTTTCCATATATTTCACTTTACACATCATCAAATCCACTTTACACATCATCAAATTACCTAAAATACCCCTCTTTTATCTTACATCATCAACCACTAAATCCACTTTTCTTAAACATGTACAACGTGTCGGTCAAACTATGCAAGTTATCCCGGGACGGAAGGAGTAGTATTATTATTGAGTTTTATTATAATAATATATATTTTTTATATAATATATATACTATTATCGTTTGGCAAAAACTTGTGTGAGACCGTCTCACAGATCTTTTTCTGTGAGACGGATCCTTTTAACCCATATTTCAAAATTTTGGGTAGCATAACCCATATTTTTTTCCAGATTTTTGTTTGTAAAAAAAGTGATAATGTTTAAGAAAAAAGTGATAATATTTTTAACAAAAGTGACTATCACTTTTTACTTAAACACTGTCATTTTTTGTTCAAACATTATCACTTTTTATATATAAAAGCCGTCTCACGGATCTCATTCTGTGAGACGGTCTCACCCAAGACTAGCTCTTATCGTTTTTGGAATAATTACTCAATAATAATATTATTATTAATTTTTATAATTATTACTCCCTCCGTTCCAACTTAACTTTCATACTTACTGTTCACCCACTTTTTAAAAAATATTATAATAAATAGAATTTTGAGATATAATTTTATAAAAAAATAAATTAGTTGACTTGTGTGTATGTATGTACCATAAAAATAATAACATTAAATATAATATTTTAAATATTGTATGGGTAGAGTTTCTAAATAACATTATTTTTATTCAAAGAATTATTTTTTTAATTAAATAATACTAATATATGTTGTCTCTATTCTTAAATGGTACTACTATTATTTATATTTTTTTAATTAATTATTATTGTTGTGGAACATCATGTTTTAATTGCGTTAATTAAACAGGGTGATAGGGATCCAACACCTCTTCATCGTGGAGCAAAACTTCTAATCAATTCTCAACTGGAAAGTGGTGATTTTCCTGAAAAGGTATAAGCAAGAATGATTTTATTCACCATAACTTTACATTTTAATTTTAGTCATCTAGCTTTATATTTTTCAACCCTTTTGTCACTTGATGTCTGATGCAGGTGACTCATTCTTAAATACAAACGTAATAATTTAAATTTAAAATTAAACGAAAAAATTGAAAAATATGAAATTAAATTAAAGAACTAAAATTAAAATGAAAAAGTTATGATTAAAATCAAAGTAGGTTATAAATATGATATATATATATATAAAAAAAAAATTAGTTTTAGCTTCATTATTAAATTTGATTTATTGCAGGAAATAACTGGCGCTATCAGCAACCCTTGCGCAATGCATTATCCAACATATCGAAACATATTTCCGTTATGGGCTCTAGCTGAATATCACAAACATGTACTATCATTATCAATGGCGAATCCCAAATCTTAAAGTAAATAAAAGATTATTTCGTTGTGCGAGTGTTACACAAGTAAAATATGTTATTTTAAGGTAAAGTATACCACTTTTTAAAACTATGCCTTAAAATAATACAGTATGTTTTACAGGAGTATTTTTTTTTGTTAATAATGTTCATATTCTTATTCATGTTGTGTTGGGCTTCAATTTCTTAATATCAATACTTTTTTTTTTTTGTTAATAATGTTCATATTCTTATTGATGTTATGTTGGGCTTCATTCTCTTAATATTAATTTTCTTATTTTATTAGAGCATGATTGATATCATCGAATGAAATGAAGGTCTAAATAAAATGACACCATGAATGATCATTCTTATAATTAATATAGACAAGGAATGACACGTAGTATATATTATGTAAAATTATTTATTTGAAGTTATTATTATTGGGCATTGCATTATTTAATTATACGTTGTTATTATGTACAATATATTATTAATAATATACTCCCTCCGTCCCACAATAACTTTTACATTTCCATTTTCAGAACGTCCCGCAATAACTTTCACACCTTTTATAAACTTCACCCTCACAATATCCTTAATTTTACACAAATTCCATTATTTTTTCTCTACATATACACAAAAGTCAACTTATTTCTTTATTTTATACATGAAGATTTACAAAATTACCCCTAAAAATTCCACTTATTATTACACTTTTTAATATGTGTTCCCATCTACCTATGAAAATTATTATGAAACGAAGGCAATACTATTTTTATTGATATTTTAATAATAATTATTATTAATATATATGTATTATTATTGATTTTTTCTAATATAAATTTATATTTTAAATGAGAATAATATATTTTTTTAAATAAAATTTTAATTTTATTATTAAATAATATTATAATTATTTTATTATAATATTTATATTACTATTAAAAGTAATATTATTATTTATTTTTATTATTTATATTGTTTATTATTTTTATAATTTAATATTGTTAAGAAATTATATTATTGTTAAAATTAATTATTATATTATTATTACTAAATTGAGTTTAAATAATTGGGGTTGGACCCAAACCATGTATGGGGTGGGGGTATAGTATACTGATTATTAACTTTTAAACCACCTATGTAAATTTTGTGGACTTAGACAATTGAAAAACCGAACTGTCAAGTTTAGGTTGACATGCATGAGACCGATAACAATCATGAGAATTATTACTCTTAGCTACAAAATTCACTACTCTAGTACTCAAAACTACAAACACATTTCAGCATTACTTAAAATAACAAAAGCAGGGCTGAATTTCCATTTTTACCCTTACTTCCCTTAAATAATTTCTTATCTTCAATAAACGTCATTTTTTCTAGACTGGTCACTTCTATCTTTTTCCAATTCTCTCTTCATATCTTACATTCCTTCGTATCTCTTTCTTGAATCCCCTCTCTCTTAAATAATTTTCAAAATCATTCCGAGAGTTGTTTAGCTTTTTAGTTGGGAAGTTATTTAATTTAGCAAGAGTGCGAAAGTGGTAATAAGACCTTAGTTTAAAAAAAAAAAATTATATCATTGAAAACCTCTTAATTTTGTATCATTATTACTTATTAGTTTAAAAAATTTGAGTTTTGCAAACAATATATAGGATGTGTTTTCAAACACAACTAACAACTTTTAGAATCACTTATTTTTTAAGTTTTCTCTCACAACTTTACAAACACCCCATGGTAAATTCAGTAGAGAAATGCTAATAGCCCAATCTCTCTCAATGCTTTCAGATCAATGTAAACTATTGACTTACTTGTAACCCTGACCAAACAAACTTCTAACTCTCAACCCCCACCCCCACACCCACACCCACCCACCCACCCAAAAACAAAAAAAATTCTAACTCTCGAGTTAAAATGTTTTTATGTTTTCCAATTAATGTGATATCTTTTATAATAAAAATCAAATATAAAGATTAGGATATCACTTCTAAGCTAGGATTTATATATGATGTAGCTTAAACTTTACAAAAGATGAACTCGATGAATAATGAAACACTAGGGAAATATGTGTGTTCGGATATTCATCCTATCCCTAATTTGATTGTATAGATATTTAGTTATGATGGCCAAAACAGATCATGTAATCTAAGTGTTTAGTATAATTTATAATCGGACTTAGTCTACTCTATGGATTAATCTACAATGTGGAATCAGTTGTATGCATATTAGCTGATACCACATTGGACCTGCTCAAGATTAGAAGATATGAAGACCAGAAGACACGAAGACTAAGAAGACCTATGAAGTCCATAAGTAAAATCAGAGGACAAGGTGCTTGTATACTTTAAGTCATCTGATAATAGTTTCAAGAAGACCAGCTCAATGACTATGCTAGTTGATTTACTCTGACATCATGGAATCAGATGACATCAACAAAAGACAAAAAGAATGTTGTATCTACTCTGACAGACTCAACTGATGACAAGACTCAAGCCTAACTAACTCAGTTGTCGTGAACCAATGCAAAGATGCCAACTCAGCTATATAGTTAATCATTACAAAGGCTATGTAGATCAGACAAGTGCATTTAATGTGCATTAAATGCACAATTCTTTTCATAAGAATGTTCCTCCAACAGTCAACTAGAAGAACGCATGCATGAAGATCTCAAGCACGCTCAAGGTGATTTGTTACAACGGCTAGTTTATCCAACGACTAGTTCGAATGTTCAAATCATTTATAAATACAAGACCTTATTCAAGTGATAAGACACAGAAACTATACTCAAGCAAGAACTCATCAGTCGTGTGAAATACTCGAGAAGTTACTGAAATCCTTAGAGTTCTTTTTAGAGCCAAGTTTGATCATACATATCATAGCTCTAAGTTTCCTATCTAATCACGTATGTCTTATAAATATCTTAAGCTTATAAATAATTTTGATTGAAGCTTGTTGTTGGTCCCAAAGTCGAGTTAAGATTATAACGAGCTAAAAGTCTAGAGGGGAGGGGTGAATAGACTTTTAAACTTTTTCTAAAATATATCAGAGTTATTCGATTTAACAAATCTGCTAAGCTGATCTACTCAGCTTGTCTAATTAGTAAGCTAGTCTTGTGAACCAGTCTACCAAATAAACAATCAAGTTTATCAACTAACAAATACTACAATGCGGATTATCAGTTTTAATGAGCCCTTATCAAGTTATTTATACTCGACTCTTTGATTATGAATATTACTTAACAATCAATACTAGTTATGTTATCAAGTAACTCGTCTACTCAACAAGATTTCTTAATCTAGTTGTTTATACGAATTCTTTAAAGAACTTATAGAATATAAAACAGTAAGTAAATTAAAACACGAGATTTATAGTGGTTCGACAACTTGTCTACATCCACTCTCACAAACCTAGTTGTGAAATTTATTAACTCTCTGTTCTTGTGGTTTTAAGTCCCAAGATATAAGACTTCGATCTAAAAACTAGTAATTCAGTCAAGCAACTAGCACGCTTGTTTACAAAATAAAATACAGAAAATAAAAACTTCTTTGTTCGTAAGTAAGCCTTCTGAAATCAATCTTCAATACTGGGCTTCTTTCTTCTTCAGTATGATCTTCTTGACTCTGCGAGTGCTTGAACGTTTAAGACTTTGATTCACTTGAGTGCTTGTACTCTCTTTAGTATTCTTAGTTTCAGTAGTCTTTAAAATTTGAAGATATCCATTTATTTATAGATGTGTTGAATCAAGAAAGTTTGTTATCCTAACCAACTCTTCTTGATAACCTCTTGTAATTAACTTCATAACCGGTTCTTGAATTCCTTCTTGAGTAGATTCAGTTATTCCGTTATTTCAGTTATAACAACTTTAGCTTCCTTCCTTTAAACTTTATATGCCTTGACTTGTCTTGCATATTCCATACTTAGAATATTTCTGACTTTGTCTTTGATCTCGTTTTGTCTGGTCTGGTCTTTTAGTCTTCTTGTCTTGATAGTCTTCTGGTCTTCAGAACTTAATTTATTCTATCAAACTATACTATACTAGTCTATATCTATTTACTTTAAGCTTTATATAACAACTTAGTCAACTTAAAACTAATTACAACAAACATATAAGCTTCTATACAATCTTCCAAGCTTATTTCATAAGACCTAACATCAATTAATAAATCCTTTCAATATGTTTTATTCAATATGATTTGTTCTTGTCTTATACAAGACGACTTCCATAACAGAGATCACTCAACACTTAACATATATTCAAGTTTACTTTTGGCCATCAAAACTTATCTTTATTCATCAACTTAGAACTTGTTTCAGGATACATATCCCAACACTTGTTCATCACACTAGTTGGTACAATATTTCATAAACCCCAAACCCTTCTATAATAAACTGAAGTTAAGTTTGTAGTTTAAAACTACAATTGTAAAATTACTTCTATCAATATTATGTTCATGTTTTAGCCATTATATGTTTAATAGGTAAAGCGTTATTTATTTTTTCCTTGTTTTGGTTGTAAGCCGATGTCTTCCACTATAAATATACAAATGACTTTTGTTACATCAATAAAATTAACACAACACATCATTTCTCTGCTATACTATTTTTTTGCATGGTATTGAAGGGTTAAAAACTTAATATCCCTCTTTGAATTCCTAATTTTATTTCCTCAATTTTAATCTTTCATTGTGAAAAAATAGAGGAAGATGAATAGAAAATCCCAGCAAACCCTAACCCTAGTATGCTCGTTGTCCGCTGTTGCACACTGTTTGTGTTTCCTACAACAGTCCCCGTTTGGGTACTCGTGTTCGTTGCACGACTTCAAAGATTTGTTACAAGTTGGACATGCTCCAGCTTGAGGGAGAGTGGCAATGATTTGTTATGATTCTACCAATATTATGTTTCCTAGTTTAGTCGTTCTATGTTAGTAGGTAAATCATTTTTCCTTCTTTCCTTAATTTCATTGTAACCCTGGGTCTTTCTCCCACTATAAAAATATGGGAGTCTCTATTGGGAATAAAATGTGATTTTGATTAAGATACCAAAACCCCTGATGATATACCACAATAGCTGAAGTATTTGATTAAGTATGGTTCAGGGATGTTGAAACATATAGATCAGGTTAGTTGAACAACTGACATGTTAGGCAGCTAATAGATGTTAGGATGCATCAGTTGAGGGGGAACATAAGCTCAATAGAATATGTTAGTCAAGTTCCCTAAGGCCCAAGATCAGTAAAGACAACCCTGCTGAATAATCAAGACAGATCCAAGTCTAAGGCAAGTGACAACTGTGCTGATCAAGACAACCTCATTGATATGAGAAGAAATTCATCAAGATTAATTCAAGAAGAAATCAGTGAAGATGGGAAGCCAACTCAACTGAAGAAGCATGCCAACACTGCTGAAGACAGCCAAGTTAGCTGATAAGATAAAGAAGAGCACATATTAGTCTAGTTCAAAAATCAACTTTCAGGAAAGATGCCTTCATGTTGACCGTTAGAAGTCAATTATGTCATTGGAAGAAGTGTCACTCAAGTCAAGACAAAGATTCTTAGTCGTTTCTTCCTTAAATTGAAGACATGTCACTATCATAAATCCTAAAGTCAAGATGCTCATTCCTAAGATGATGGAAATAGAACAATTCGAGGTTGTCTCTCTAACGAAAAAATCCTCATCTTGTTCTATAAATACTGAAGTTTGAAAACCATTCAAAATACATCTACGAAAACTAAAAGCTCTCAAGCATATAAGTCTTTAAGCTCTCAAGAATATATCATTCTTAGTTTCTAAAACACTTCAGTTCACATCTAAGCTGAACCAACTGTAAATCATTCAAAGCATAGAAGAGATATCATATCCTTATACAGTACTTCAATGTAAAGGATATCTTAATCTAGTAGGAATCAACCTCAACCCTTAAACCTTTCTAAGAAAGATAGAAGAGTTTTTGTACAAGTGTAAGAACTAGAATTGTCAAGTGAAGAACAATTTTAGTTCGAGTAGATTGGTTACTAGGACTCAGATATCCTAGGGATCAAGGCATTAAGGAGCAGTGTGGTTGATCAGTGCACATTGGCACTATAAAATAAGTTAATTCCGAGAGTGAATGAATTATCATGTTCAATTAGGGAAAGTGGACGTAGGAGCTTGAGTCTCCGAACCACTGTAACTTCTTGTGTTATATATATATATATATATATATATATATATATATATATATGAATGTAATGAGATTTCAAATGGATGATGCATATCATGTCATACATCATATTATTAATGTTGATGTTGATATAAGTGTTCTATAAAATAATTCAACACTAATAGCCAAGTGTTGTAACTAATGTTCCCAACACTTATGACAACATCAGAATTTGTCCTTTCTTTTCTCACTAACTCTGATCTTACACTTGTTGTTTAGCAATGTCCCCAGTGCAGTTAGAAGACATGAGAAACACCAGGTCACGCAGTTGTATGAGAGTGAGAAGTTACTAGACATGAGATAACAAGTCCTACATTCAAGGAGATGTGATGGGAAGTTTCATAACCGCTTGATCTCACGGCTGTGATGATCATAGGAGTTAAGGGCAGTTCGTCCATGAAGCCTATAAATACCATAGCTGTCTCAACACAAGATATACAAGAAGAAAAGATATATTTGATTACTAGTCTATAGAACGCTCTATACGCTTCTAGTTAGGAAAATTATTGTTTCTTTTTGTAGATCTACACATTATTGTAAACTCGAATAATAGTGTGTTAATCATGGTCTTATTTACTAGGTTGTATGCATAGATCTATGAGGTAGATAGTTTCGTAGGATCTAGTAAATTATATACACCCATTCGAGTTGTAATTGTACACCTCTAAGAGGTTGTAATTCGTTTCACATATTTTTATATATTGAACAACGTAGATTATTTTATAATCTACGCAAATTTTGAATACTTTCATTTTTCAAGGTGCAATTTAACTTCCGCTGCATAGTGTTGTCTGGACAGTGCCAACACGACAGACAACATCTCTGATTTCGCACGCACACACACTTTCAGTTGGTATCAGAGCCAACTACTTGATACACTAAGTATAGATTCTGCTTAGAGTGTGTGATTTTAAAATGGAGTATCCACTTTCACCCGCACTAAAGCCTCCTATTCTAGATGGCAAGAACTATGCCTTCTGGAAACCAAAGATGAGAATGTACATCAAGTCCATTGATGAACGAGCCTGGAGGAGTGTTCTTGCTGGTTGGACTCAACCAAGAACCACGGCGGATGAAGACAATGAAGTTCGAATCAAGAGAGAGCTCGACTGGACAAATGATGAAATCACAGCTGCTAGTTACAATTCAAAGGCATTGAATGCAATCTTCACCTTAACTGATGTCTCAATGTTTAAAATCATCTCAAACTACATATATTTGAATGATGCATAGGATCGGCTAAAAGAGCATTGTGAAGGATCGGATAGTGTACGAAGGACCAGACATCGTATGCTTGGAACCAAGTTCGATAATTTGAGGATGAAAGAAGACGAAACAATTTCATCTTACAATGAAAGGCCGACTGAGATTTCGAATGAAGCTCATTCTCTTGGAGATCCAATATCTAACACAAGGTTAGTACACAAAATCCTTAGATCTGTTCTTAAACGTTTTGAACCTAAGATATGTGCTATAGAAGAAGCTAAGGATACTGATGTGTTAAGTCAAAATGAGTTGATTGGTATTTTGAAAACTTATGAAATGAATATTTCTGAAAAAAACTGATAATGAAAAGAAAGTGTTTGTTTTCAAAGGTGATGCCTCATCATCTGTATCATCAAATTCTGGAAAGTCTCTTTATGTTACTGAAATCGAATCTGATGAAGATGAAATTGAGGAATGTTTCAACAATCCTGACTATATGTCTTTTATTACTAAACAGTTTAAAACTTTCTTGAGAAACAAGAACAATAAGTTTAAGGATAATATTCAACCTACGGTTCAGATTAATAACACTCAATAATTGTCTGTTAGGAAGAATACGTTGAATCCTTCTAGACAATTGGAAAGAGGTAACAGGTTTAGATCTGATCAAGAATATAGGAATAATGTTAAATGTGATGCTTGTTTTGGATATGGTCATTATGCTAATGAATGTGTCAACACCATACTAAAAAAGAAGCTTAATTTCAATGCTACTTTAAGTGATGAGTCTGATGTTGAACATGATCCCGAAAAAGATATTGAAAAGGCTTTCTCTGCAAGGATAGAATATGATGATACTCTTAATGATGGTCTGGATGATTATTACGATGTTAGATCAAATGAGCCATCATTTGAAGAATCACTGAGTAATAGGACTCCAGAATTTAACTGCTTTACAAGTTTGGTTTTAGGTTCATCAAGTAAAGCAGGTTTATCCAGAAGTGATGCTGACATTCAAGATTTATCCAAAACTGTTTATAAACTAGAAAGTCTTTTAACAAAGAGGGATAAAGAAATTTATAAACTCAAAGAAAGACTAGATGTGTCCATCCTTGATTTTAAGAAATATTCTTATGAAAATCCTCTAACAAATGAAAAAGTTTTTAAGATATCTTTTGAAACTGAGAAACTTAATCAAATCATTAAGTCTCTGAATTTTGAAAACTCTGACCTAAGAGAATCTATTACCAAGCTCGAAGGTATTCTAACAAGAAAAGATGTTGGAATTTCCAAACTTGAAGACAGTTTGAAGGAAGCCTCACTAAGCTTTAAAAGATTTTCTGAAGGAAAGATGAAACTGGAAGAGTCTCTAATGACTAACAATTCAAGGAAAACAGGTATTGGCTATCAAGGTAAAAATTCCAAACTTTCTGAGAATAAGAAACCCACTGTTTTTGTAAAAGCTGTAGTGAATTACAATCCTAGTGTTTCTGCTAAAACTCATATTAGTGTAAAAGGTGTGATTTTGCATTACTGTTTTAAGAAAGGTCACAAAAGCCCTCAATGTTTGAAGAGGAAAAACCATCTGAAAACTTCTGTATTGCCTGAAATGACTCAACATTCAAGATCACATATTAATAATTCTGTGTGGATTCCAAAAGAAAATGCTACTTGTAATGTTGTTCATATGTCTTTAAAAGCATGTATTCCTGGATTATGGTACTTTGACAGTGGCTATTCTAAACACATGACATGTCAATTTGATTATTTATCTGATTATACAACTTATGATGGTGGTAATGTCACTTATGGTGGTGGATCTAAAGGAAATATCATTGGTAGAGGAACATTAAATGTTCCTGGTTTTCCTAAGTTTTATCCAATGTTCTACACGTTGATGAATTACTTGCCAATCTTATAAGCATTAGTGAATTATGTGATGATGATTTGCATGTTAAATTTGACAAAAAATCATGTTATGTGTTAGACAAAGATTCTGAATGTATCATGATGGGAAACAGATCTGCTGATAATTGCTATCGCATTGAATCTAAACTTACATGTAATAATGCTAAACTTGATGAGAGCACTTTGTGGCATCACAAACTTGGACATGCTAATTACAGACAGCTTGATAAACTGATCAGATTGAAAGTTGTTACAGGTTTACCAAATCTGAGATTTTCAGACAAAAAGTTATGTGGACCTTGTCAAAAAGGCAAACAAGTAAAAGTGTCTCACAAAATGTTGGGACACTACTCAACTAAACACTACTTCAAATTTCTTCACATGGATCTTATGGGTCCTATGGAAACAGAAAGTATTGGAGGTAAAAGATATTCCTTAGTAGTGGTTGATGACTACTCCAGATTCACGTGGATTAAATTCTTAAAAGATAAATCTGAAACTTTCTCCGTTTTCAAAGTTATGTACAAAAGATTCAAAACTGTTTTTAACTCTAAAGTGTGCAGAATCAGGTCTAATCATGGAAGAGAATTTGAAAATAGTTCTTTTACTGAGTTTTGTGAATTAAAAGGGATAATTCAAGAGTTTTCATCACCTAAAACTCCTCAACAAAATGGCATAGCTGAAAGGAAAAATAGAACTCTTCAAGAAATGGCTAGAGTCATGTTATGTTCTAAGAATTTATCTAAAAGGTTTTGGACTGAAGCTCTAAATACTACTTGTCATATTACTAATAGAGTTTACATTAGAACTGATTCTACTAGAACTCCTTATGAAATTTTGAACAATATGAAGCCTAATCTTAAGTACTTTCATGTCTTTGGCTGTGTTTGTTACATCTTAAATGACATGGATCAGCTACACAAGTTTGATTCAAAGAGTAACAAAGGGTTCTTTCTTGGTTATTCTAGGAATAGCAAAGCTTACAGAATCTACAACTTCATGACTGATACTGTACAAGAATCAGTAAATGTTGTATTTGATGATGATACAAGCATTACAGGAAAGAGCATTGAAGATGAAGACATTTCAAATTTGATTGATGTTCCAATCAATACTGAAAAAGTTGAACAGGTTCAGAATATTGAGAAGAATGATGACACACCAGAGGAATCATCTAAGAATACAGATCCTAAAAATTTGTATAATCTTCAGAAAACACCTTCCATAAGGATTCAGAAGTATCACCCACATGATCAAATCATTAGTGAACAATCCACCGGTGTTCAAATCAGAAGAAGGATGGGTATGAACTCAAAGGATGTGGTAAGGTCTATTTGTATGTCATCTACGTGCAGTTAAGGTAAACCATGAATGTTATCACTCTATGATTGAACCTAAAACTGTTAAAGAAGCATTAGATGATGAAAATTTTGTTGAAGCCATACATGAAGAACCAAGTCAGTTTGTTAGGAATGATGTTTAGACTTTAGTTCCTAGACCAGATCATATAAATGTTATAGGAAATAAATGGATCTTTAAAAACAAAACCGATGAGATGGGAAACATTATTAGAAACAAAGCTAGATTGGTTGCTCAAGGTTATACTCAAGTAGAAGGTGTAGACTTTGATGAAACATTTACTCCTGTTGCTAGAATCCATTAGACTTTTACTTGCCATTGCATGCTATATTGATATAATACTGCACCAAATAGATGTTAAAGCTGCTTTCTTAAATGGTATTCTCATGGAAGAAGCTTATGTTGAACAACCAAAAGGTTTTGGAAACCCTGAGTTTCCTGATCATGTCTTTAAACTGAAAAAGGCTTTATATGGCTTGTAACAAGCACCTAGAGCATGGTATGAAAGACTAACTGATTTTCTGATTGAGTTTGGTTTTGTAAGAGGAGAAGCAGACAGAACACTGTTCATTAAACATGAGAGTAAGGCTATAATGATTGCTCAAATCTATGTTGATGATATAGTATTTGGATCTATATGTGATAATATGCTCAAATTGTTTGTGAATGAAATGACATCTACTTTTGAAATGTCCATGATTGGTGATTTAAATTACTTCTTAGGACTGCAAATTAAATAACAAAAAAATGGTATTTTCATTTCACAAAGTAAGTATGCTAGAAATCTAGTGAAAATGTGTGGTTTAGAGAATGTTGAACACATGAAGACACCTATGGGATCAACTCAGAAACTGAGTAAAGATAATGTTTGCCAGAATGTTGACCCAACATTATACAGATCAATGATAGGCAGTCTCCTTTATTTGAGCTCTAGTAGGCCTGATATTATGTTCAGTGTATGTCTATGTGATATATATCAATCCAACACTAAAGAATCACATATGAATGTTTTCAAAAGAATTATTTAAGTATTTGGTATAGCAAAGATACAAATTGCACCTTGATTGAGTATAGTGATGCAGATTGGGCAGGTGATTGTGATGACAAGAAAAGCACAAGTGGTGGTTGTTTTTACATGGGAAATAACTTGGTCTCTTGGCACAGCAGAAAACAAAACTGTGTGTCTCAATCCATAACTGAATCAGAATACATTGCAGTAGGGAGTTGTTGTACTCAATTATTATGGTTGCAAAAAATGTTTCATGATTATGGCTTAACTAGTGATGTGTTGACTGTGTACTGTGATAATACAAGTTTATAAATATTTCTAAAAATCCAGTGCAACATTCATTGACAAAGCATATAAGTATTATATATCACTTTATTAGAGATCTTGTTGAAAAGGAAGTTGTTAAGTTGGAGTAGTTTCTACTGAAAAACAATTGACTGACATATTCACTAAAGCTCTTGATGACAAGAGGTTTTCATCCCTTCGAAAATCTCTTGGTTTATGTAATATCTGAAAATATGATCAAAGGTGTTGTATCAAATGCGGTAGGAGTGCAAGCGTCAGTCATGGTCAAAGCCTATCACTCCGCACATGTCGCGTGTATTGACCTCAAGTCGAATGACATTACATTGCTCCACAAATCGATATTCCCGTAAACACATAAATAGAATACACCAAACGGTTTCTCGATTGGGCAATCCAATACTCTCAAAGTATATGTGTATCCATCATGAGATACTAGTATCTCGTAGTTGTGAGAACCACTACATCCTGTAAGGATATGATGCAGATCGCACACCAATCTCGATGATCCTTGATTGGGGCTACTTTAAGAACCATGATATAATCAATCGAGATCTCACATCTCAATGACATCATTGGTTCATGGGAACACATATAAGAATAAATGCAAACAATCAAACATAACATTCAATAAGTGTATCACCGAATATTATTACTAAAGTTAATAATACTTAAATAACTGAATATGATCAAGTATAATGTCCTTATAATAATTGTCTCTAGGACATCTATACTAACAGTCTCCAAAATTTATTAACAACGAACTAGACAAGTATTGAAAGATTAATATACAAAATTTATATTATTCGTACATTCCACTATATATTAATAGATTTTTTTTTATAAAGTGTCTATGCAAATGCTATTTTTAATAGTTTTAAAAGAAAAAAAATATTTGAGTAACTATTCAATTATTAAATTTTACTAATAAATTAGAATATTATTTAGTCGAAGGAGCCCCGTTGATGGATGGAAATACATAATCGAGGTTATTGGACCAAACTCGAAGAAATAGAGGGGTAGTGTTTCAAGATTTGCTAGTGTAACGGATGAATCCACCCAGTCTTTTTCCAGTAATTACTCTTCCTCCAAAGGCAGATGAAAGTGCAATCCAAGTGCTGAATCTATCTTACTGGAGAGTGTAATTATGAATCTTATTTATGTGATTTGTATTTTTATTTAATCGCCACAAGGTTGAAAATATCATTATCCATCGGTACAATATCCAATCCCCCATCACATTGAGTATCTTGGAAAAAATCCAAACAAGCTAGTGGCAAATAAATAGCAGTATGTAATGCAACAGACCCAAAAAGGCTCCAATCATTCACGTTGAAACTCGAGACAACATTTCTAAAGACCTCCGCCATTGGCGTACATCCGGACTGCGCAGCAGGTACGGCTAAACCAGCCCCTACTGCCGCAGCAGTTTCACTCAAAGGGCTACAAGAACAAAACCAAATATAAACATTTTGTCCATGGTAAAATTTAGTTTCACCAAGAGGGTTAAGGAATTAAAAGAGGGAAAATAAAAGTTGGCGCTCAAAACCTTTTCTCCGTTAGTCAATGACGGATTGACTAACAACAGCATCAAAATTGATAAAAAAGAATAAGTGAGTGACCAATTTTGATAGTGATTAAATGTGGGTGATCAAATGTGAAAAGTGGTAAAGTTAAGTGACCAAAAGTGATATTTTCCCTTACTATTTTAAATAAAGATAGCCTAAAAAATTCTTAAAGAGACCACGAACAAAGATTCATTTGCAGATAGAAATGAAAAATCACAAAGATTTATAACTTAACAGTATTAAATCGAAATTCAACATCTTGTCGAAACTAAATAGGAAATTCATCAGAAGAGTAAAAACAGAATAAATTATAAAACGAAACTTCAACGCTTCATCATTATTCACATGTATATATATCTCGTAATATATGCATTAAATTCTGTAAAGAGATACATACTCTGATACACAGTGACTTTCCGTCGGTGCCCAGTTTTGTCCGATTTGCTGAAATTGAAAATGGTGAGTAGAATTTTAGGTGGAATGTTGACGGGCCGAATCCTAAATGGGCCTGAGTAGTAAGTTAGAGGTCTTTCCGGCCCACTAGTAATTTAATTTAATCACCGCTGCCGTCGTCCGCCCTTTCTCTTACTACCAAAAACAATAAATCCGCTTGACGATCTCTCTGGGATTTGTCACGCGGGAAGCCGGCGTTAATTTCTCTCTTTATATGTAGGATAATATGAAGAGGGATTATAGATTGTAAAAGCAGCGGGGCTGTGGGTGAAGGAGATTGAGAAAATGGAGGAGGCTAAATTCGGGAACTTCGTCGGCGGCGACGATATTGAGAAAATGCTTGATTGATTATGTACTCTTCCTCTTTCTCTCAACTCACACATTTTTTGCTGGATAATTTTTCAGATGTAGCATCAATGTCCCCTTTATGCAAGGTTGAAAATATCTTGTGAAATTGATGTCCCCTTTATGCAAGGTTGAAAATATCTTGTGAAAATATGAGACTGGAAATATCGATGGATTATAAATTTTAAAAATTATAAAACTTTAATCACAAACCTTAATGCATAAAATTAACAAAACAGTTTGAATACATGTTATTGTATACTGATATTTAACCTGGTTCTTCTCAATATCAATATCGATGACCACGAAAAATGGATATATCGAGGATATTTTCGGATATTTTTATTCATGCCTTTATACTCATGTTTGTCTACCGATATTTATGCTCATGTTTGTAAATTTGCTTGTTGGGAAGTTTATCCTCAAATTTAAACAAATGTCATTATTTTTCTCTACACATACACAAAAATCAACCCATTTATTTACTTTTGCATAATGGTTTACAAAATTACCCCTCAAAATCTCCACTAAATTCACTTTTCTTATTTCACGTGTCATTTCACATGTGAATATAATCATGGGACAGAGGGAATATATAATAATCCCAACATGACTAAAACTTTTTTGGTCGGAAAATTGTAGGACATTTAACATACTAAAATGGTGGTCGAGGAAGGTAAACACATATCCATATTGTCAATGTTCGCAACAGAAATTCTTTCATCTTCTGTCTCAACCGTTATGGTTGAACAAGCTTTTAGTTTGAGAGACTACACTTTGGATGTAATGATATCAAATATGACTATTGAGAACCAATGCTTGTTTGTTGATTGAGTAAGAGCCGAATAAATGAGTTAAATAGCAATTCAAGAAGATGATCAAGAAAATGAAGGGTCTGTTATACCAGAAATCGATTAACCTAGCCGAGAAGAAAGATACTGTAGGTCCCCAAAGTTGAGTTTAATATCGAGTAAGCTAGTGAAAATGTCTAGAGGGGGGTGAATAGACTTTTCAAAATTCTTTCGATATATCAAAGTACAATGCGGAAATCAGAATATATCAATGAGCCCAATTCAAGTTTATACTCAACTTCTTATTCGAGAACTCTGTTTTATGTATACTCAACTAGTCTTGTTCAGATATGTATTTAAACAACCAAACAGTTAATCAATTAAACACAAACAAAAACAGTAAAGTAAACAACACACAACGATTTTATAGTGGTTCGACAACTTGTCTACGTCCACTCTCACAAACCCAGTTGTGATGTTTCTATTAACTCGTCCAATGGAGTAATATGTGTGTTCTTGTAATTTTAAGTCCCAAGAAACAAGACTTAGATCTTCTCGAATATACTACTGTTGGTCCTTGGTGGAGTATGACACAAGTGTATGGGGGGGGGGGGGGGAATGCACTTGTGTATGCAAATTCTTTCTTTTTGAACAAACTGGTCTTATCAGGCAAGTTGTCTTACATCAAGCCTGAGTGTGAACTTTGATAGATACTTGTCCTACTGATTACTATTGAGTGATCAGTTGGCTAAATATCTAAAAGAGTTGTTAAGTGCGGAATGTGGTTGGCCTTTTGACTTAAAGAAATACTCCAAGTTGATTTCTGAAAAGATACAGTTATCAGGGACTTTGTCCAAAACAGTTTTTCTTAACTTACTGAATTTTGCTCTTTGAAATATGTTTGAATGTAAATACAGTAAAGAGTGCAGTAAGTAAATGACACACAAGTTTATAGTGGTTCAGAGACTCAAGCTCCTACATCCACTTTCCCTGATTGAACATGATAATTCCTTCACAATGGAATTAGCTTGTTTTATAGTGCCAAGGTGCACTGATCAACAACACTCTCTTAGTGCTTTGATCCCTAGGATAATCTGATTCCTAGTGCTCAATCTCTCTGGGTTAAGACGGTGTTTCACACTAACAGTCCTTAACTCCTCACTTCCACAACAAACACTCTCTTCACTAAATGAGATAAGGGTTTGAGGTTTGATTCCAACTAGTAGAGATATCCTTTACAATAAGAACAGTGTAAAGGCTTAGGATATCTCAATGCTAAGCTTTGGATGTTTACAAAGATTGGCTTAGCTAATTGAAGTGATTCAGGAAACTTGGGATTCTGAAGAACAGCTTGGTTTCCTTTGATTTGCTTGATGATAGTTTGATAGCAAGTAGTTGGATGGTGAATCCCTTTGATCACTTCTGTATTTATAGGCAAATTTGAACAACTAACCGTTGGAGAGATAGCAATTCAAACTTGTCTATTTGCAGCACCATTGAAACAGCTATGAAGTTTGGCATCCTTTTATCCACTGTGTAAAAGGCCTCTTCAATGGTTGCTTGAATGAATGTGTTGACTTCTGAAAAATGCGGCTGAGAAGACTTGTGTCAGATTCCAAATATGCACATTTCCCAAGGTTGATTTGTGGCAAACTCTACACTCAACCAATGGTCAGATGGGACAAGCTCCCTGAACATTCCTGCTGCAATCTAGAATGTTCCAACATTCATTCAATGCTTCACTCTTTAATGCTTTAAGTCTTCAATGCTTGGTTCAGGCATGATTGGCAATAAATGCTTCATTGAATGTGTCTTCTGTGAGCTTTGGCATTCAATGCTCTTGATCATTTGTACTTTTAACTGTTCTGATCATTTGCATTTATGAGCATTGCCTTAATACTCTTGATCTCTTCAGCTCAGTTGTCCACTTGGTCAGCTTGTCCTGAAAGTTCAGCAACTTTGGCCTAGAGACTAAAACACTTATCAAGCTGCCTAACATTCCAGCTTTGGACAACTACCCTGAACTCTAAAATCTCACAACATTACTGAGATTTTTAACTTAAGCATTCTACTTACTCAAGTGTACTGAGACAACTTATCTGAACTAGACTTGAGCATATCTCAACTAATCTGAACATCATCAATCAGGGGTTTTGGTATCTAAATCAAAATCATTTTATTCCCAACAATTTCCCCCTTTTTGATGATGCCAAAACCTATTACAAAGGGAACTTGACTTATACTATACTTTACCTTCAGGGTGAGTGATCTGGTCAACTTTCCTGAAAGAAACTGTTAGCACAATAAATCAAGTATATATGTCATGTCAGGTTAGTTGAGATAATGAGTTGTTATCTCTTGATAGAAACATAGTGAACCTTTCATATAAATCACAGAGCATTACAGATCAGAAAATTAAAAGGAGTCACTAGACTGATACAGCAGAATAACAACAATCATAAAAATCATAAAACCAGATAGGGAAGAAATGAACTTATCCATCAGAGAGTTCCATCATCTTGAGGAGCAATGCCATATTGAGCCCAGACCCTCTTCTTCAACTCCCAGACTTCCTTGTTGGATCCTCTAGGGCCAATCTTCATCTTTTCCATCCTCATGATATTGATGAACTCTTCCAGAATCTTTCCCTCATCAATTAAGTTCCCATTGAACTTAGGAGGCATGTACAGAATAGGACCAGGGGCCTTGAATTCAACTCTTGCCATCTCAGCTGCTGCAAACAGCTTTTGGTAGAGGTCCCTATGGTTCTCAAACATAAACTGCACAAAGACTTCATCCACACTCTCTTCAAGCCACTTCCCAATGACATAAAAGTCATATACAAAACTTCTCTTGGCCTCCTCCCATGCATCATTCAGTGAGATTGGAACCCACTTGTCATGGTGAGGGTACTGAGTGTCCCATCTTTGCAGCATCTGTGGTTTGAGTCTTCTATAAGAAGCCCTCCTTCTTGGAGCTTTGAAGTTTGCCCTCCTCTCATCTCTTGCCTTGTTGGCCTCAACCAACTGATCCATTTTCTCTTTAGCTCTTTGAAGAGATAGCTTCTCCTGTGTCTCTGGATCCTTTCCAAATCCTTCTTCAAATAGCTTAGAAGGATCATCAGCAAGTTTGGGCACACCAACTTCAGGCTCTCTGTCCTGTACTTCTTCTTCAACATCTTCTTCTTCAATAACAGGTAGTTTGGCTGTTTTCTTCAGTCTTTTAGACTGCCTCAATGGAGTTGACTCTTTAGACTGGATTCTGATGGCAGAGTCAGGCTGGTTGGGAATTCATTGAAGGCTTGCAATTCCTTCCTCTTTCTTTCAGATGCCCTTGTCACCTTCCCCCTTACTTCAGCAACCTTCTCCTTAGGGTCAAGTCCTGCAGACTCACCACCAGGCCTCTGAAGCTTTCTTGCCTGACTTTCCATTGCTGACATCATAGACTCCTTGACAGTAATTTGGATCTGCTCTTCCTCAGTTAAATCCTCAATATTCATTGGGCCTTTGCCTTTCCCAATGTCTTCTACTGCCTCCTCCTCAATCTCAGGGACCTTCTCCTTTCCCTTTGATTCACCAATCACCAAGGTTCCCTTTGCTCTAGCTCTCTCTCTTTCCCCCTTTTTGGCATTATCAAAACATTGGGGCTTCAACTCACTCATAGAGACTGAGAGATGTGAGTGGGCTTGAGTGAGGGACTTCAACTCCTGCAGCAAGTAGACATTCTCATCATGAATGTTTTGCATCTTGTCATCTGCCATGCTTAAGAAAGAGTGAACAGGTTTCATCTTCTGTGCAACAATGGCATCCAAAGTGGCTTTCAGTGATTGATCAAGTTTGGCCTGAAGTTGATCAGTGAGGTTGGCCATAACTTGATCAGACACTTTGGCCATAAGTTCAACAGTGAACTTCTCTGCAGCTTCTTTCACCATTGCAGCTTTCAATTCTTCAGCCTTCTTCCTCTGAGCAGCTGTCCTTTGCCTTAATGCAACCTTGATAGTCCTTCTTAGAGCTCTCACATTGTCCTTGTAGAGATTCTTGAGGTCATGCTGCTCTTTCTTCACAGATTTTGTGAACTTCACCATCTCATCCTTTGCCTTTGTTACTTCTGTTGAAACTGTTTGCAGTCCAGTTTCAACTCCACAAATTCTTGCATCTAATGTGGGCAGGATCACCTCTTCTGAGCCAGTTAGCCTCATCTCCACAGAGGCTAAAGTTTTGCCTTGGCCATCTAGAGTGTCAACAGTTGCTGCATGTGCCTTTCCAACTTCCCTGACCAGTGTATCCAACTTCTCTGATTGCTCTTCAATGATGGATGCAGTCTGAGTAGCAATCTGAAAATCAGCCTCAGTGGTGTTGGCTTGTTCAAAGTACATCTTATTCAATGTGGACACATTTGCTGAAACTGCTTCAAGGTCAATGTCAGCATCAACTGGTATATCTGTAAGGGAAGCATCTGCAAAAATTTGCTCAATGGTAACAGCTACTGAATCTGCAAAACTAAGAGTGTTAGTAAAATCTCCCTCAACACCCTCATTCTTTTTATCTCCCATAAGGCCTGATACATCAGCACCTTCTCTCTCATTTTCAACTAATTTCTTTTCTTCTTCATTCAAAATAGATGGACTCACATTCATTGGAGAATCAGGCCTCCTTTCACCAAGGGATTCATCAAGTGCAGATTTGACTTGAAGAATAGCCTGGCTCTCATATTGGGCTGCACCCAATATTTCTACTTCATCTCCCTCTATAATTGGTGCACTCAAGGAACCAGTAATCACACAATCATCCTCACCATCTCCCTCTGAATTTTCAACACTAACAGCCTTTTCAACTCCTCCCATTCCTAAACCTGACACCTCTATATCCTCAACAGGATCCACAGAGGGCAGTTGTTGGGAGATCACAGTGCTTGGGCATCCCAAGGCCACTGAGTCATCCTGAATGACTAAAGGCTGGTCAATGTCCAACTGTCCTGACATTGATGAGGCTTTAGCCAAACTAGCTTCTCCCATGGAAGTCTCAACATTGTCGAGCTGTGCCTCAGGCTCAGAAGAACCATCCTTGGCCAATGCATCTTGGACTGAGTCACCATCTTTGGTCAACTCCTCTGAATGATCAGAGTCCTTAACATAATGATAAGTCAAGTAATGTACCTGAGCAGAATTGAGGCCAGGAGGGTTGGGATTGGTGTTATCATCATCATCATCATTATCATCATCAGATGTGCTATCAGGATGCTTGATTCCTTGTGCAATTCTTTCTCTCTCAGCAAGCACCTTCTCATGAACAATGGTGCAAAACAAGGCCTCAGTGGTCAACACACTGGATTTCTTCACATTTGCAAAATGTAAAAGCTTGTTTTCTTCAACTTGCCACCAGCTAGCTCCTTTATCCTGAATAGCCTGAGCTATTTCCACCATAGTTCTATCCTTTATTTCAACAAGTGCCCTGAGATCATAGAACTGTTGTTGCAGCCTAGGATATGCCTTCAATCTAGGATACAACTCATCCACATTAACCTTGGCAATCTGTCTCAGCATCCCCTCATAAGTGTACTCTTCACCACTTTCATCTCCAGAAGAGTTGGTTTGGGATTCAGGAGGGTTGGATTGGGATTCAGGTAGGCTTGGCTGTAATTCAGGTAGATTGGGTTCAGAAGGATTGGGTTCAGAAGAGCTTAAGACAAGTTGGGATTCAGGTGCTTTTGACTTTGCAATAATTGGGGCATCTTCAGGAGTCTTGCACTCCTCTTCTTCATGCCTTGATGGAGATATTCTTTCAGATTGAATATCAGGAGAGTTGGCTTCAGGGCTGTTGGGTTTTGACTTGGACTTGGAATTAGACTTACTTGCCTGTCTAATTTCCTTGAAAAATTCCTTCTTTTTCTTCTCCTCTTCCATCAACTTCTGCTTCTCAGAAGTTTTGATAATTCTCCTCCTTCTTTCAGACCTTGTGGACTTGTCAAGGTCCCTATACTCTGTTACAGTCTCAGGCTGTAAGGGGACAACCTCTCTGAATTCTTCACCCTCTTCAGGGGGGTTGACTCCTTCTTCAGCAACATTCTCAATCTCCTCAGAAGTGGCATCTCCACTTCTTGACTGGCTTTCTGGAGAAGATTCACTCAAAATCTTCTTCATCCTCTTCATCTTTGGCTGTGCTTTTGCTGGTTGAGCTTTTCTTTTTCTTGGAGAGGCTCTGGTTGCTGGTACAACAACAACTGCTTTCTTTGAAGCTGCATCTTGCTTCCTCTTTTCTGTCTTAGAAGACAGCTTCCTGAACATCACCTTTTGAGCTGGAAAAGGCTTTGGCTTGGCTTGGAGATGGGTATAGTGAGCAAACCTTTCCAAGAGCAGGCTAGCTCTTGTGCAAAACTGGAGTCTCCCATCAACCACCACCTTGTGGTGCTTCACCTCCTTAAACTTGAACTTTTCATTCATCATCTTGTCCAGAATGAAACTTTTCCAGTCAAACTTGACTCTCTTTTCAGCAGAGTCAATCACAGCAGCCATCACCCTCAGTTTTGGCATACTGATTTGTTCAACACTTCCAGAATGGCTCAACAAGCTCTTCACAACACAATCAAACAAGTGCCTATAAACTGGCTTTAAGGTGTTCTTGTTTTGAGCACTTACAAGTTTCTTGGGTACTATCATCCAAGGATAGTAGAACTCCTGATCATCTCCTTCTTTGTAAATTTATGGATTTTAGCCCTCCGATGGTAGCCCAAAGCTAGCATCCAGATCCTCAGCAGTGAAGATGATGGTGTGTTGGCTTTCTTCATCTTCATCTTCCTCAACATATGTCAGCTTGTTGCACACATCATCCTTTTTGCCCTTCCATCTGAGATGGGCAAAGAATTCTGCCATGAAAGGATTCAGGCAGGAATCAGGCTTGGTGCCAAGAAATTTCTCAAGCCCTACCTCCCTTAGCCATTGGAGGACTTGATGAACTTCTGTGTCAGGGCTATCAAAAGCTACCAACTTTTCAAACCAAAGAGAATTTGGGTTGCTAAGATAGGAGAAATCAATGTCCAAGGAGGGATCATTGAAATCTACAAGTTCTTCTCTCTTGATTTTGGGAGCCATGGATAATATGAGAATTGGGTAGGTTTTTGGAGAAAAGTTGCAGGTTTTGAGAGGTGTTGAAAAACTTGAGAGTTTGGAATTATGAGTGCGTAAGGATGGAAGTAAAAATTGAGGAGTTTATATATGTGGGGAATTTATTAACCGTTGGTTAATGGATAATAACAGTGGGTAATAATAAAACCAATTGGATAAAGTGGGGTAGTGGGCTTTAGGCGGTTTGATGAAGTTTTAATGCAAATCAATGGCCTTGATGATGGCTCAAGAATTCATGAAATCTTAATTAAGATTTTGCATTAAATCTTGATTTGCCATTTTGGGGGCAAAATTTTTTATAGCACACGCCATCCTAAAATGGCCTACTCTTAGACCAAGAAACCTTTTAAATGTCTAATCAATGCTAAAAATAGCAATAATTATCCACTTTACTCGGACAACCATCCTGAGATGTGTTTTAACTTCTCTCTTGGTCAAAATGTCTGACCAACATGCCTGAGTGGGTCCCAATGTTGCTGACTGGGTCCCACTAGGACAAAGTTCCTGACCAACATTGCTGAACATCATAAGGACAACCTTGCTGAGTTTCCCTTTTTGGCAGACTGCTTCAGTGAGGTTGGTCAACTTTGCTGAAGTTCATCTTAATGAACTTCCCCCTTCATATGAGCTTTCTTTCCTCATTTCTCCATCTTCCCTGGATCAAGTAAGCCCAATTCAGCTGACAATTCCAAGAACCTTGCTTCAGCTAGAGGCTTAGTCAAGATATCAGCTTTTTGCTTATCAGTGTGGATTTTGACAAGCTTGATATCTTTCTTCTCCACATGATCCCTTATGAAGTGATGCTTGATATCCACATGCTTGCATCTGGTGTGGAGCACTGGATTCTGTGAGATGGCAATTGCACTATTGTTGTCACAGAATATTGGCACTTCATTTTAGATGACTTTGTAATCTCTAAGTTGCTGCCTGAGCCAAAGTATCTGAGCACAGCAACTTCCAGCTGCTACATATTCTGCTTCAGTTGTTGAAGTTGCAACTGTATTTTGCTTCTTGGAGAACCATGAGATAAGTTTGCTGCCCAAGAATTGACATGTTCCAGAGGTGGACTTTCTGTCAATTCTACATCCTCCATAGTCTGCATCTGAATATCCAGTGAGCTCAATGTTATCATCAGCAGGATACCACAATCCAAGATTCTCAAATCCCTTGAGATATCTTAGGATTCTCTTGGCAGCATCAAGGTGGCTCTTCTTTGGATTTGCTTGAAATCTTGCACACACTCCAACTGCAAATGTGATATCAGGCCTGCTTGCAGTGAGATATAGCAAGGATCCTATGATTCCCCTATAATTGGTGGAGTTTGTTGATTCTCCACTTTCATCAGGATCCATTTTCCAGTTAGTATTCATAGGAATTCTGACTGGCTTGCTTGTAGCACATCCAAATTTCTTGATCATGTCCCTTGTATACTTGGCCTGATTGATGAATATTCCCTTCTTTGATTGAGTGACTTGAAGTCCTAAGAAGAAATTCATCAATCCCATCATAGACATCTCAAATTTGCTATGCATGAGTTTGGAGAACTTCTCACACAGCTTCTCATTTGGAGATCCAAATATAATGTCATCCACATAGATTTGGACTAACAAGATATCATCTCCTTCACAGATTCTGAACAAAGTTCTGTCAACAGTGCCTTTGACAAAACCATGATCTAGAAGAAACTGTGATAAAGTGTCATACCAAGCTCTTGGAGCTTGCTTTAAGCCATAGAGAGCTTTCTTCAATCTGTACACCTTGTCTCCTTCTTCAAAGCCTGGGGGTTGTTCAACATATACCTCTTCTTTGAGCACCCCATTGAGAAATGCACTCTTCACATCCATTTGATACACCTTGAACCTCATGTGAGCTGCATATGCTAAGAAGAGTCTGATTGCCTCAAGTCTGGCCACTGGAGCAAAGGTCTCATCATAATCAATCCCTTCAGATTGACAATATCCCTTGGCCACCAGTCTTGCTTTGTTCCTCACAATGATGTCATTTTCATTTTTCTTATTTTTGAACACCCATTTGGTTCCAATGACATCTTGATGAGTTGGCCTATCTACCAGCTCCCATACTTCATTTCTGGTGAACTGGTTCAGCTCTTCTTGCATGGCTATGATCCAGTTGGTGTCTTGCAGTGCTTCCTCAATGTCTTTTGGTTCCTGTTCTGAAAGGAAACAACAAAACAAAGCATTTTCTCCATGAAATCTTCTAGTTTTGATCCCTTCACTTGGATTACCAAGTATCAGGCTAGATGGGTGGTTTTGTAGCCAAGTCTTTCTAGACCTGATCCCTTTAGGAGGATTGTCCTCATCTGATGTTGGATCACTAGACTCATTAAATTCAGGAAAATTAATTGAAGGATCAAGTTCAGGATCATATTCAGGGGTATTGTTCTCATTGTCAGATAAGTTGACATTTTCATTGGTTCCCCCTTGAATATTGGATCCATTTACTACCTCAGCATTGCCTGCTTCTTCATTGGTAGTTGTTACCTGGTTTTGAACTGGGATAGGGTCAGTCAGTTCAATTTCACCTTCAGGTAGGTTGGCTTCTGGTTGATTGCCATCAGGTAGGTTGTCCAGCATTTGATTATCAGCAAGATCAGGCTGGGCAACATCTACAAACACTGTTTCCTTGCTTTGAAGCCTTAGTCTGGTTGTTCTTTGTGTTATCTCATCAATATTCAGGTTTCTTTCCCTAAACTCAGTAATAGATTCATCAAACACAACATGAGGTGTTTCTTCCACAATAAGGGTTTTGCAATTGTAGACTCTGTAAGCCTTGCTGATTTGTGAATATCCAACAAATATTCCTTCATCAGCTTTGCTGTCAAAAGCTTTCAATTGCTCTTTCCCATTATTATGAATGAAACACTTACAACCAAATATGTGAAAATAAGCAACAGTGGGCAATCTATCTTTCCATATTTGATATGGGGTTTTACCTTGTCCTTTGGTGATTAAGGACCTGTTTTGAGTGTGACATGCAGTGCTAATGACTTCAGCCCAGAACCTTTTAGGCAACTTAGATTCAACAATCAATGTTCTTGCTGCCTCTTTCGAGGTCCTGTTCCTTCTTACAGCAACCCCATTTTGTTGAGGTGTTCTTGCTGCTGAAGTTTCATGAGTGATGCCATTCTTGCTGCAGTACTCATTGTTGGTCCCTGAACGAGTAGTGAATGGGTTTAAAGTCTAGAGGGGAGGGGTGAATAGACTTTAAAACTTTTTCAAACAGAGTTGGGAACCTCTTCTGATTGCTATGTCAACTGGACTGCAAGTCTGCTGGTCCAGATGACTATAGTGATCTGACTGAGGAGGTTATATGCGGAATTATGGTGGCCCTGGTTTAGACTCGTTCTTGTAACTTGTTTTACTTAATGAAAATACTCAGCTGATGCTGGTTTGAAAGTTATGGCCTTGTTTTGAAGAGTGTTGAAATCACAGTATGCACTATATAATAATGAATGTAAAGGCAGAAATGTAAAGTGCAGAAAGTAAATGACACCGGATTTATAGTGGTTCGGATATACGTTCCTACGTCCACTCTCACGTCCTAACGTGATGTTTAATCCCTTTAATTTCCACAAATTACAAGGGTCTTGACCTTTATAGTCCCAAGATTAGGACTTTGAGATCTGAGCCGTCCTAACAGCTACGGTCTCCACAAGTGATTGTAAGCACTTGCACTTTAAGGGGTTTCAAAAACTTTAACCTTTCGGTGAGGGTTGGGGTTTTTGAGGTGTATCCAACTAATGGTTCAAGCTTATAATTTGCTTAACCACTATGCCTAAAACAATTGATATACAATATGAACAGGTTTCAGGTTCTTAAGGGTTGGATAGAAATCACTTAAGAGCTATAGATAATCTAATGGTTTCTGGCTCTTTTGAGAATTCTTTAGAACTGTATGGCTTTAGCTTTGATTGCTTGCTTGGCTTGTTGAATTCTCTCTTGTGACTCTCTATTTGTGATTTCTCATCCTCTTGTATTTATAATGGAGATTGGTTGCAACTAGCCGTTGGAGTTGACTAGCCGTTTGAGCAATCTTTCCATAATAGCTTGATTCCTTGATTCCAGCCGCTTGATTGCTTCAATCCTGGGATCATGTCAATCTTCTAAATAAGGTAGGTCTTCGTTTGAATTGCAAGATGACTTAGGAATCAGCCGAGTCCTGGAAGAGCACATAGTCTTCTGATCTGTACTTCTAGTCTTCTGACTACTCTTCTGGTCTTAGGTCTTCTGTCTTCTGATATCAGACGAGTAACACTCTTCTGATCTGGAAATTCTCTGTACTGCTTTTAGGCCATCTTCAATCTGGGACTCCATCAGATAGGTAGGTATACAAGCACCTTAACTTATCTGGTCTTCAAGGATCTTCTAGTCTTCATGTCTTCTACTCTTCTCATCTTGAGGATAGGCATGTAAGCCAGGACTGTGCTGATCAGCTGATATCAATACAGTTGATCACACAAGACTAGTCTAAGCTGTTCTATACAAGTCAGCTGATCCTATTACATTTATAAACTCTAAGTGTTTTGGCCATCAAAACTATTCTAACATCAAGTGGGGCTTAGGATGAATTTATATCCCAACAATTTCCCCCTTTTTGATGAAGCCAAAACTATACTTGATAAATGCTCTTAATGAAATAAGATAAGAGTTTATAACATGCTAAGACTGAAGCATCTGATGAAGACAATGAGAGTTTGTCTTGTAAGCAGAAAGAACTAGAACTTGAATATAAATAGAACTTTTACAGATTACAAGTAATAGTTTCTTTAAACTTCTAAGCTAGTCTTCATCAGGTCTTCTGATCTTCAAATGCGGTAGGCAAGGTACAGACGAGCTCGAACTTCTTCCATGTGCTGTACATCTGTAACATTCTCCTCTTCATAGATCTTGTACAGAATCTTCTTGATTTCTATCATGTTGGCTCTTCCTGAATCCAGAAGGGGTGCATCCCATTTGGGTTCTTCAGGAGTTAGGATTCTGCAGTTGTCAAGTCCTTTGGCTGTCTTGACAATTTCTTCCCAGAACTCTGGATCTTCAATGTTCATGAACTGGGAGAATTGAAGAAATTCTTCTTCATAAGAAGGGAGAGGACCAAATTTCCTTACTATGTGGTGTTGAATTTGCCACTTCTTCTTCAGGGGGTACCATCTTGGTAGCTCATCTTGAAGGACTAAGTAATCCACATAATTGCTGTCAAACACTAGGACACTGTCTTCTTGTGCTTTGTCCTTCATTGCTTTCCTGAGTTTGGCAATCCTTCTTTCAAATTTGGCTTTGACTGCCTTCGCATCATTCAGCTTCTTTTGCTTAAGCTCTTGAGCTTCAAGCAATTTCTTTTTCTTCAACTCTAGAGCCTCTTTCTCTTCTGCAGTAGGCTCTGCTGGAGCTGATTTCTTGCTGGTCTGAGCTGACTGAACTTGCTCATCTGCCTTTCTTTTCCTTGTCATTCTCTTTTCAGAGACTTGTTCTTCAGGAGCAGTGATCTGAAGAGTCTTGGCAGGAACTTGAGTGGGTGCTTGAGTGTCTTCTTGAGCAATTTCTTTGCCTTTGCCTTGCCTGTTCTTGATTTTGCTCTTTAAACCACCCAAGGTTTCAGTCAAGTCATCTTGTGCTACTACCAGTTCAGCTTACTGGGCAGTAGACTTCTCTAGAGCCTTTATCAACATATCTTCCCCCTTTTTGGCTTCAGCAAGTGCAGCCGCAAAAGGCTTCATGGAATTCATGATTTCCACTTTCAGAGTTTGTTTTAGTGCCATGGCATTGACCTTGGCAACTTGGGTCAGATGGGTTATGTTGTGCTCTAGAACTTCAGCATGTGAATTGGAGGAGGAGGCAACTTCAAATCTAGTCGTAAGAGCTTCCAACTTGGCTGCTGTCTCCTTCAGCTGAGTCTGCAGTTTCTCATTCTCCTCTGCAGCTGTTTTAAGAAGAGCTTGTCCTTCAGTGGCTCTTGCTTCAGCATCCTCAATTCTTGTCTTGTAGGTGGTCTCCATGCGGTGCATCTCATCAGTGTAAAGATCAGCAAACCTTTTGGAGGTGTCGGCTGACAACTTCTGATAGGTACTCAAGTATTCTCCTATCTGCTGATGAAGTGCTTCACCAAACTTGTCTTCAACGTCAAGAATCTGGTCATGAAGATGAGTCTTCTGTTCCCTTGCAGCTTTCTCAACATATCTTCCTAGCTGCATGCCTAAACCTTTCTCAAAGTGCAAGTCTATTGCAGCTTTGACCTGGGAGCAGATGTCTGTTGTAAGGTCAACAGATGGGGTAGAGGTAGAGGGTGTACCCTGAGGCTTTGGGTGAACAATAATTGCTTTGCCTCTTTCTTCGGCTGATAGGTACTCCTCATTGAGGTAGCAGGTAGTGGCCTTAGTCAGATGGGTCATGATTCGTCTGCCTGCATCCTCTTGATTGTCAATGAAGTGAGTCAGATCGTCTGAAGGTTTGAAGTGAGCTGGTACTCTGACTACTTCTCTTTCAATCTCTTCTTTGTCAGCTGGTGCAGCTGAGTCTTCAGCAGGGGCAGCTGAGTCTTCCACCAAGGCTGGTGCAGCTGATTCCTTCATCTTTGCTTGTTCAGCTGTCTGCTGATCCGATGAACCTACTGGGATAGGGACATCAGCAGTGGAAACTCCTAAGATCCGGTTGCAGACTGCAGTTAGTGCCTCATCTGATAGCAGCTGAGCAAAGGATTGAACTTGAGCAACTTCCTTTTGCTCCATCTCCCAGTCGAGGAAGTTTTCCTTTCCTCCCATTCCTTCCATGACCTCAAGAAGGTCATCTACATCATCTCTTCTGAGCTCAATCCAAGTGCATACCCTAAGCACTTGTTCAAACTGGATTGAAGTCTCATCAACTCCAGGGATGGTGGTCTTGAGCAGGTTGGCTATCTTCATCCTCATTATCTTTTCTGTTTGGCACATGGGATAGTGCACCATTCTGAACTGAGGTTGAGAAGGACCAGGTTGAACCAGGTCTTCTGGTGCCAAGTCTTCTGGAGCAGAAGGGACAATGATGGTAGGGGTTTGGGTAGTTGGGGCATTTTCCTCTGCTGTATGAGTATCAGCAGGGATTTGGGAAGTGATTTCTTCTTGTTGGGTAGGAGGTTGGGATTGATCTTCAGTAATTTGTTCATCAGCAGGGTTATGGGTCTGCTGGTCTGGTTCAGTTTCTTCTTGAAGATCAGTAGGTGTTTGAGCTTGATGATCTTGGACATTTGCTGTTTGAATATCAGCAAGGATTGTGGATATAATCTGAGTTTGATCATCAGCAGGTTGTGTGGAGGTGGTCTGAGGTTGGTTGTCTGCTGGTTGAACATCAGCAGGGTTAGGCTGGGCTTGTTCCTCTGCTGTGTGAGTATCAGCAGGGATTTGGGCATCAGTGTGTGAGGGTTCAGATGGGTTGGTATCATCAGAAGGGTTGAAGGATGAAATAGGGGCTATGCTCATTGGAGTAGGGAGCCTGGATTTCTTGGCTTTCTTTGTGAAAGAAGAGGTGTTCTTCTTTCTCTTCTGACCCTTTGATAGTTTAGAAGGTGTGAAAGTGAGAGAGGGGTTAGAAGTACCTGCCTTTTTCAAAGGAGAGGCAGTGGGAGTGACATCTGAATCAGATGGGGAGATGAGCCCTGATCTGATCAGATATCTTCTTTGTGCTAAGGTCTGATTGTCATCACCATCCTCTTCAGCAACCTTCTTTTGAGCCTCTTCTTTCGATGGCTCCTCTTCTTCTTCAGCAGCAGAGTTATGAGTGGACTCTTCTGCCTTTTCCATAACATCTTTGGAGGATGCTTCAGCTAACAGCTTCTTCCTCTCTTCTTTCAACCTTGCTGCCTCAGCAAGAGCGTCCTTCCTTAAATAATATTTGGAGATGTGGAAGGTCTTGTGAGGTCCCATCTTGTACTTTCTTGGGAGTACTTCTGGAAGGATGATACTCAGCTTGTTGACAAAGCTGACAGTTGAGGTTACCTTCCATTCTCTTGATTGAAGGTCCAAAGTCACCTTCTTGGCTTCAAGAGCAATTCTGTCCAAGAAAAGCCCTTGCCAGTCTCCATCAATCTGATCCTAGATTGCAGCCATAACTCTAACCTTCAAGGTGGTAACATCATCATGGCTGAAAGTGTTACCTAGCAGCATCTTGCCTGCTATATCCATCAGGGTTTGAAACTTAGGTTCTAATTGGGATTTCTTGAGTCCAGAGGCATCAGCAGCCTTGATCCTCCCATCAGTGAACATCTCCATGTATTCTTTCTCCTTATTCATGATGTAGGTGGAGATATTGATCTTCCCCCTTGACAAACCAAACAGTTCCTGAAGGATTTCCCTTGTTATCTTGACCTTGTGTCCACCCATGACACTTTCAACATGCGATCCCTTCATCACAGCGTTCGCATAGAAAGCCAGCACATCTTGTTCATAAACGTTGGTGGGTGCTGCTTTCAGAAACTCTCGCAGTTTGAGGTTGATGCAACGGAGAAGGATTTCCTTGTTTGCAGCTGTGTGTTTGCCTTTGAAAAACAGAGCATTCTCTGTGAACATCTTCCCTTCCTTGGACCACTTTGCAGCATCCAAGGTGCCAGTGCTCTTGGTCTTCTCGTCGTAAATTTCAATGATTGCCATAGTAGAGTTTAAGTGTTTAGGTGTTGAGAGCTTGAAAGAAATTTGCAGAACGAGAGAGTATTGAGAGCAATAGGGTATTGTGAGCGAAAGGGTTTGGAAGAGTTTTAAGGGTGTGTATATATACTCCAACAAATCTTGATCTAACGGTCAGATTTGGGTTAATTGTGGAGTAGAGCCCAAGATTTTCCTTCTTTGATTTTGGGCCTTCCTTTAAATTTGCCGGCTGAATTTGCCATGTGGCAACAGTTGATTTGGTGGCAATTTGGTAATTGAGTATTAATGACATCATTACCAAAAATAGCCGTTGTGACTAATTTTGTGGCAAGAATTGATCATCAAGGCCGTTTTTTATAAGTGAATTGCATTCCTTATATAGGCCAATTTGTTTAATTACATTCAGGAATAAATCTAGAATGAATTACATGATCAAAGATAGTCATTAAACTCAAAAATTAAATGATCTTGTCAGCAGAGTGAAGTCTTCTGATTTCTTCAAGAGGTCTGCTGATTTTCCTTGAAAGTCTTCTGGTCAGCTGAGTTGGTCTTCTGATCAGCTGAGTGGAGGATTGAGATTTGCTGAGTAAATCTTCTGTGCTTTGAAGGTCCAACTTGGCTTGATGGATCCTTCATTGTTGCTGTGATGATCCAACCTGGATGATGGATCTTCCAGCTTTATTGTGAGTGGTGATCCAACCTGGTTTGATGGATCTTCCAGCTCTATCTGAATCAAGTAGGACCATCAAATCAATATGTAGATGATCAGCCTGGATGATATCCCACTGGTTCAGGTTGCCCTTACCATCTGATGTTCCTCATCATCAGATGGGTTGTAGCATCAAATGTGTCCTAATTGAATCTCTTCGCTACTCTTGAAAGAGAAGGAAGATTGGAAGAGGCTTCAATGGAGTCGAAGAGAGGGCCATGGACTCAGCCTTCATGTTCTGTTTAGACACAATAGCTTTTGATAACAAGCTCTCCATGTAGAACTTCCCCCTGGAGAAGAAGCTCTGCTTGTTTGCTACTATGTCCTCTGCATCTCTCTTTCCTCTAGTTTTCAATAAGGACTTCTCTCTTTCCTCTAGTTTTCATAGACATACTTATGTTGGTTAAACCAAGTATGCTGATCTGCATCATCTTCACTTTCTGGACAAATCTTCATCTCCTTCACCCAAGACTTTGGTTGAAGAATGATCTCCATTCCATCTTTTCTTTCAATCTTCTCCATACCTGAAACAAAAATTGTAGTTGGTGATTTGTGTTCTTAGGTGTTCTCATAACTTCCTCCTTTTATAGGGGTAGAAATGAGGTAGTGGAGTGAAAGATGACAAAACTATAGAGTTGATAGGTCTGAATTTCTGAAAAGTTACTTCTTAAGATCAACAATGAGATTCTTGATCTATGGGTTCACATTTAAAGATATTCAGACTTTATCTTATGGAATGCAGAATTTATAAATTTTGAGCAAGAGTTATTTGAAATCCGTACTGTGCATGCATACTGTTGAGTCGGTGGTGTATTAATCCAACCAAGTATAACTCAATAGTACACTGTATTTATGTATATAAATAAAGTATTTTATGAAGAATAGTTTATTATTATACATAGTATACATTGCTGGGAATAAAGAGATCAAATAACTTTGTTCAAGTCTGCTATATATATATATGATATGATATGCAATGCAGATTTTAGAGTATTTCATCAAGGATTCTTAAGGTATCATTGATTCCCCCTTGATTAGATGACTCTAAGTTTTCCCTCAACTTTATTTGTCTTCATTGGGAAAGAACTTACCTGAAGATGAGGGTGTCTATTCACCTCATCTGATCCTCCTAGTCTGCTGCACTTGGGTCAGTTGAGGTTTTCAGCTGATCTTTCCTTCTTCATGTGCTTGGGTCCAGGAGTCCTAAGCTGTAACATAGGATTTTGAACCTTTATTCAGCTAGGGGCTTAGTCAAGATGTCTGCTCTTTGGATATCTGTGTGAATTTTCTCCATCTTGATGTCCTTCTTTTCAAGGTGGTCTCTTATGAAGTGGTGTCGAATGTCGACATGCTTGCACCTTGTGTGGAGGACTGGATTTTGAGTGATGGCAATGGCACTGCTGCTATCACAATAAATAGGGACTTCTCTTGCCTCTACATTGTAATCCTTGAGTTGTTGAACTAGCCAGAGCAGCTGACTACAACAACTACCAGCTGCCATGTATTCTGCTTCAGTGGTGGAGGTTGCAACTGAGGTTTGCTTCTTAGAGAACCATGATATCAGCTTGTTGCCTAGAAATTGACAGGTTCCAGATGTGGATTTCCTATCAATTCTACATCCTCCATAGTCTGAGTCAGAATAGCCACTCAATTCTAGATTGTCATCAGCAGGGTACCATAGTCCTAGGTTGACTGTTCCTTTTAGGTACTTGAGAATCTTCCTTGCTGCTTCTAGATGACTTTGCTTTGGGTTTGCTTGAAACCTAGCACATACTCCTACAGCAAATGTTATGTCTGGTCTGCTAGCTGTAAGATATAGTAGAGATCCAATCAGTGCTCTATATTCAGCTTGATCAACTGCCTTTCCAGACTCATCTGGTTCCATTTTGAAAGATGTCATCATTGGAATCCTTGCAGTCTTGCTTTGTAGGGCTTTGAATCTTTCTAATAGGCTCTTGGTATACTTGGACTGGTTGATGAAGATCCCTTCTGAACTCTGCTTGACTTGAAGTCCTAGAAAATAATTCATCTCACCCATCATGCTCATTTCAAACTTTCCTTGCATAAGTTCAGAGAACTTCTTGCACATCTCTTGATTGGGTGATCCAAATATAATATCATCTACATATATTTGCACCATTAGGATGTCTTCTCCTTCGTGTATTCTGAAAAGAGTTCTATCCACTTTGCCTTTTGTATATCCATTGTCAAGTAGGAATTGTGACAATGTGTCATACCAAGCTCTGGGGGCTTGTTTTAGACCATAGAGAGTCTTCTTCAGTCGATATACTTGATCACCTTTTTCAAAACCTGGAGGCTGCTCTACATATACTTCTTCTACCAGAATACCATTTAGAAAAGCACTCTTGACATCCATTTGATATACCTTGAAGCCCATATATGATGCATAAGCTAGAAACAGTCGTATGGCTTCTAATCAGGCTACTGGAGCAAAGGTTTCATCATAGTCAATCCCTTCAGATTGAGAGTATCCTTTTGCAACTAGCCTAGCCTTATTTCTAGTTATCACATCATTTTCGTCCTTCTTGTTCTTGAATACCCACTTTGTTCCTACTACATTGTGGTTTTCAGGACGATCTACCAATTCCCAGACTTCATTTCTTTCGAATTGGTTTAGTTCTTCTTGCATAGCAGTGATCCAATTGCTATCTGTCATTGCTTCTTCTATATCAGCTGGTTCAATGTTGGATAGGAAAGCACACCAGCAGAACATAGATGATTGTGAGTTCTGATTCAGTTGTCTTCTTGTCTTGACACCTGAGTCAGCTCCTCCTAAGATGAGGTTTGATGGATGGTTGTTTCTCCATGTATGCCTCACAGGAGTATCTGCATTGGATGAGCTTGGATTCTCATCTGATCTAGTGCCATCAGGAGGGCTGACTTGATTAGGTCGATCATCATCTGTATCTTGAGTGTCAAAGAGATCATTCCCCCTGGCATTTGGGATTGGTGCATCTTGATTCTGGTCAGTTTGTACTGCTTGAGTTTGAGATCTAGTGACAGGTCTATGAGGCTTATCCTCCTCTGGTTCTTCAGGGAAAGGTTCATTGACTTCAATGAACTCATCTGGTTTGGACTTGATCACTAGATGTCTCATCTGATCTGCAGCTGAGTTTGTTTCTACTGCATTCTTTTCACAAGATTCTTCAAAAACAACATGAGGTGTTTCTTCCACAAGAAGGGTTCGTTTGTTGAGTACTCTAAATGCTTTGCTAGTTGAGGAGTATCCTAAAAATATCCCCTCATCTGCTTTGGCATCAAAAGCATTCAACTTACTCTTCCCATTGTTGTGAATGAAACACTTACAACCAAATATATGAAAGTAAGATACTCTAGGTTTTCTACCTTTCCATAGTTCATATGGGGTTTTCTCATGTATTTTATGAATACCTGACCTGTTTTGAGTGTGACAAGCTGTGTTGATGGCTTCTGCCCATAGCTTCTTGGGAGTGGAGAATTCAGCAAGGAGTGTTCTGGCAGCTTCTTTGAGTGTTCTGACTCTTCTTTCAGCTACACCATTCTGTTGTGGTGTTCTTGCTGCACTTGTCTCATGCTGAATACCATTAGAAGTACAATAGGCAATAATATAAGAGTTAATGAATTCAGTGCCTTTGTCACTTCTAATTTTCACAATTGGTTCTCCTTTCTCTACTTGGATCCTCTTCAATAGTTCAGGGAGCTTCTGCTGTGTTTCACTCTTCTTGTATAAGAAGATAACCCAAGTAAACTTGGAATAATCATCTACAACAATAAGAGTGTACTTCCTCCCTGTTAGAGTGGTTGGAGTGATTGGTCCAAAGAGATCCATGTGAAGCAGTTCAAGAACTCTGCTGGTTGATGCTGTCTTCTTGGTCTTGAAGGAGACCTTTGTTTGCTTTCCTTGTTGACATGCATCACACACCTGATCTTTACAGTAGAGTTCATTAGGCAGACCATCAACTAAGGATTCCCTTGTTAACTTGTTCATAGTCTTAAAGTTCAGATGACTAAGACGTTTGTGCCATAGCCAGCTGACATCTTTAGGGCTCTTCACAAGCAGACATGTATCCTTAGGACAGCTGTTCCAATTTGCAAGATACATACTTCCCTTTCTAGATCCTGTTAGAAGGTTTTGTTTTGTTCTTTTATTACTTATGAGACACTCATCTTTAGAGAATTTGACTGAGTAACCAGTGTCACAAAAGTGAGAAACAGATAATAAATTAAACTTAAGACCTTCTACATATGATACATCATGTACCTCAATGTCACCATTTTTAAGGGTGCCATATCCTTTTGTGTTACCATGCGCGTTATCACCAAAGAAGACTTTTGGACCTTTCTTTTCTATGTAGTTGGTCAGCAGGGCTTTGGTTCCTGTCCTGTGAGTTGAGCATCCACTATCTATGTACCAAGTTTCTCCTGCTAGACCTCCTCTTCTGTATAGGTCCCTCCTTTCCTGCAAGAAAAGTTAAGTCTTAGGTACCCATTTTGTTTTGGGTCCTTGGGTGTTAGTACTACCCTTGGGAACCCACATATACATTGGTCGTTTGAACAACCTTGAGCACTTGAGTTGTTTCCCTCGGGCATCACAGAACCAAATCTTACCAGTCAGCACCTTGGACTGATCTGATTTGTCCTTAGTGTCAGCTAAGTAATAGTCAAATGGTTTCCCTTTATAGGAGTGTACATACATGATCTTTTGACTAGTTACATTCGGCCTGGGTGCATTAGCTGGTCGATGCACACGATTATATGGACCATACTCTTCTGTTCTCACAATATCATAAGAGATAGGGGGTGCAAAGAGAACATATTTGTGTGAAGAAGACTTCTTCTTCTTGGCTGGAGCAGCATACAGCTGAGACTGTCTCAGCCGAGATGGTCTAGGCTGTTTGCTGTTCCTCTGTACAGGCTTGGGGTTAGCTTGTCCTTTACCATTTTTGGTTTTGGGATAGTTAGCCTTAGCTGGTACAGATGCCTTTTGGTTCATATTAGGTTCATTGTGTTTAGAACACTCACCCTTTTCATGTGTCTGAGTAGTGCACTTGTTAGGTGTACTACCCCCAGCTGGAGAGGATGTAGATGGGTTGAGTTCATAGCCAAAACCCATCTTATTGCCATTTGATCTATAATACTCAGAGATACTTTCAATAGTAGTAGAGGCTTTATTGAACTCTGATATCTTTTGATTTAGGCATTCCTTCTCCTTTTCTAAGAGCTTGTGTGCTTGGAAGAGGTCATCGAATTTGGATTGTAGTGAACGAAGTTCCTTAGTTTCTAAAGCTTGAGTTTGTAACATCCCCTCATACAACTGAGTTATTGTGGTATTTTCTTCCTTAAGAAGCTCCACTTCTCTAGTCAATCTTTCATTCATTGTGGCCAGCTCAGGGGTGTTATCAAACTTAACCTTTTTCAACTTAGCAATTTCTTTCCTTAGATCCTTATTCTCCTCTTCCACTTCTATAAAAGCTCTAGTGGCAATATCCAGATCACCTTTTACTTTTCTTAAATATTGATAATAGGTGTCTTCTGATTCGCCTTCAGATGAGTTTATCTCATCTGATTGTGAAAAAATAGGTGAATGGAAAGTAGTAGCATAGGAGTTTACCTCATTTTCACCTATAGCCATCAGAACTAGGTCATCTGAATCATCTGAGAAGATTTGGCAGTCTGGTGATGTAGGGAGTTCATCACTTTGATATTCAGATTCTTCAGTCACCATAGCTTTCTTGTCTGAAGTTCTTCTTGGCCTTCTTTCTTCTTTGTCATCCAAATCCAGCTCAGGACATTCATAGACATAGTGTCCTGGTTTGCGACAGTTGAAGCATGATCCAGGTTTCTGATTTGAGTTGCCTTTCCTTGGAGCAGTGGCATCTCTTCTTCTGGATCCTCGGCTGTCAGATGACTCCACATCCTTTCTAGGATGTCTTTCTGGTATTCTTTCTCTGGAACCTCTGGAGGGTGAACTTGCTCTTCTATCTTTGTAGTTTCTATAGAATTTTCTATATTTGCTGTTGAGAGTGTTCATCCTTTCGAATCTCTTGATCATAAGAGCCATTTGTTCCTTCAGACTCATGTCTGATCCTTCACAGTCTTCTGTTTTCAGAGAGGCCTTGCCAAATGAGGTACTTGCAGCTTTTGTATTGGCTGCCTTGAAGGCTACAGTCTTGGAGGTAGATGGGGCTGCAGTTGACTCATCACTTCCTGAGTTTTCTTCTCTGTCAAGGTCATATTCATGAGCTTTTAGGTTCTGAAATAGAGTTTGAGTAGACCACTTCTTGATATCTTGAGTATCTTTGATGATGGTCTTCTTGAGTTTCCATCTCTTGGGTAAAGAGTCCAAGATCTTCAAGTTTTTCTCTCTATTTGTATACTTCTTGCCTAGAGATTCAATCTCATTTATGATTTTTGTACATCTATTGTCCAGCTGATCAATAGTTTCTCCTGGATGCATCTTGAGGTGTTCAAACTTCTTGACTGCTGTCGACAATTTGCTTTCCTTGATCAGCTCAGTTCCTTCACAGAGGAGTGCCAATGCCTCCCACATCTCTCTGGCTGACTCACAGTGGATGACCTTTGCAATGTACTCATTTGGAAGAGTTTGCATTATGTAATCTTGAGCAATGCTATCAAGGTTTGATTGCTTCATCTCTTCTGGTGTGAGATCCCTCATAGGCTTGGGAACCAGTTCTCCAACTGGGACTTCTGGATCACCATTTGCAGTGTTGACTGTCATGATGGTGATTGGGCCTTCAGTGATTACAGACCACATCTTGTAGTGGACTGATGTGAGATTCTTCCTCATCCTGATCTTCCAGTAATCATAATCCTCAACTGAAAACTTAGGCAACTTTCGCATGTTAGCACTCATGCTGTATGGATTTTCAAAAAACAAGTTTTTCAAAAGATCTGTTCAAGAGGACTACAGAAAGACTCCCTCAAGTCTTCTGATAATCTAGAGACAGTAGTCCGTTAGAACCACTGCTCTAATACCACTTGTTGGTCCCTGAACGAGTAGTGAATGGGTTTAAAGTCTAGAGGGGAGGGGTGAATAGACTTTAAAACTTTTTCAAACAGAGTTGGGAACCTCTTCTGATTGCTATGTCAACTGGACTGCAAGTCTGCTGGTCCAGATGACTATAGTGATCTGACTGAGGAGGTTATATGCGGAATTATGGTGGCCCTGGTTTAGACTCGTTCTTGTAACTTGTTTTACTTAATGAAAATACTAAGCTGATGCTGGTTTGAAAGTTATGGCCTTGTTTTGAAGAGTGTTGAAATCACAGTATGCACTATATAATAATGAATGTAAAGGCAGAAATGTAAAGTGCAGAAAGTAAATGACACCGGATTTATAGTGGTTCGGATATACGTTCCTACGTCCACTCTCACGTCCTAACGTGATGTTTAATCCCTTTAATTTCCACAAATTACAAGGGTCTTGACCTTTATAGTCCCAAGGTTAGGACTTTGAGATCTGAGCCGTCCTAACAGCTACGGTCTCCACAAGTGATTGTAAGCACTTGCACTTTAAGGAGTTTCAAAAACTTTAACCTTTCGGTGAGGGTTGGGGTTTTTGAGGTGTATCCAACTAATGGTTCAAGCTTATAATTTGCTTAACCACTATGCCTAAAACAATTGATATACAATATGAACAGGTTTCAGGTTCTTAAGGGTTGGATAGAAATCACTTAAGAGCTATAGATAATCTAATGGTTTCTGGCTCTTTTGAGAATTCTTTAGAACTGTATGGCTTTAGCTTTGATTGCTTGCTTGGCTTGTTGAATTCTCTCTTGTGACTCTCTATTTGTGATTTCTCATCCTCTTGTATTTATAATGGAGATTGGTTGCAACTAGCCGTTGGAGTTGACTAGCCGTTTGAGCAATCTTTCCATAATAGCTTGATTCCTTGATTCCAGCCGCTTGATTGCTTCAATCCTGGGATCATGTCAATCTTCTAAATAAGGTAGGTCTTCGTTTGAATTGCAAGATGACTTAGGAATCAGCCGAGTCCTGGAAGAGCACATAGTCTTCTGATCTGTACTTCTAGTCTTCTGACTACTCTTCTGGTCTTAGGTCTTCTGTCTTCTGATATCAGACGAGTAACACTCTTCTGATCTGGAAATTCTCTGTACTGCTTTTAGGCCATCTTCAATCTGGGACTCCATCAGATAGGTAGGTATACAAGCACCTTAACTTATCTGGTCTTCAAGGATCTTCTAGTCTTCATGTCTTCTACTCTTCTCATCTTGAGGATAGGCATGTAAGCCAGGACTGTGCTGATCAGCTGATATCAATACAGTTTATCACACAAGACTAGTCTAAGCTGTTCTATACAAGTCAGCTGATCCTATTACATTTATAAACTCTAAGTGTTTTGGCCATCAAAACTATTCTAACATCAAGTGGGGCTTAGGATGAATTTATATCCCAACACTCATTGATGTATGAGTTTATGAATTCAGTGCCTTTGTCAGATCTGATTTTGACAATACTTAGGCCCTTTTCATTGCTCAATCTCATCATCAATTCAGGTAGCTTGACTTGGGTCTCCTTTTTGTTCAGCAAGAATACTACCCAAGTGTACCTGGAAAAATCATCAACAACAACTAAAGCATATTTTCTTCCATTTATACTTACTGGGATTATTGGTCCAAATAAATCCATATGCAGTAGTTGAAGAACTCTCTCAGTTGAGATGACAGGCTTCCCTTTGAATGAAGCTTTGATCTGCTTTCCTTCCTGACATGGCTGGCATATATGTTCTTTGGTGAACACTTGATTTTGCAGCCCTTTAACTAGAGAGTTTCTTGCAATCTTGTTGATGTTTTTGAAGTTCAGGTGGTTTAGTCTTTTGTGCCACAGCCAGCTTTGCTCACTTGTGCTTTTGGCAACAAGACAAACTGCTTCAGGGGTTTTGCTCCAATCTGCAAAATAGACATTTCCCTTTCTCACCCCTGTTAGTAGCACCTGTTGTGTTGAATTATTTTTGATGATACATTCATTTGGTGCAAATTCAACACAATATCCTTTATCACAAATTTGACTTATAGACAGCAAGTTATATTTCAGGCCTAGGACATAAGATACATCAGTAATTTTGACACTACCAATGTTTAATGTACCATAACCTCTTGTGATCTCTTGAGAGCTGTCTCCAAAGGTTACTGAAGGACCATCTTTTTCTATGAATTCTGAGAGAAGCTCTTTGTTCCCAGTCATGTGTCTTGAACATCCACTGTCCAAGTACCATGCTGTTTTCTTGTTGATGCTTCTCCTCTTCTTGTGGTCCTTGCAACCCTGCAAAGTCAAAATTTAGGTACCCTTTGAATGTTGGGTCCTAGAGGGTTAGGTGTACCTTTTGGAACCCAAATCTGCCTAATTACTCTGATTGACTCAAAGTGACTGACTTGGTTTCCATTTACATCTACATACACAGTTTGACCCTTAAATGCCTTGGGTGGTTTATGTGTATAGGTGTTAGCCTTGTAAGGTTCAGGAGAGTTGGTAAATTTCTTTGGGACATTTCTCCTGAAGTCACTAGACTTAGGTGCAGCTTGGTAAGACCTTTGAGGATAGGGTTTTGGATGGCCTTTTCCTTTTGGCATGTAAGGTCCAGGCTTCCTGAATGTTTTATACCTGTCAGAGGGGATTGGTCTTAATCCATTCAGTTGAGGTTGCCACATTTGAGTTGGCCTTTTCTGAACAGATTTTGGACAACTCCTCTGATGAGGATTCAGATAGGTTGGCCTTCCATTGGTTCTACCTTTCTGAACCTCATTTCTCCTGTAAGCACTGTCTTTAACCTTTTCCTTAGGTATGGGTTTAGGGACATTGTTTACTTGAGTTGGTATAAAAATTCCTTTACCCTTATCCTTGATCAGTGGTTGATTTACTTCCATTTCATTTTGTTGTGCCACTGATCTTACAAAAGTCATCTTAGAATTGCTTGATGAGGCAATACTAAGACCAGGTGAGGGTTCAAATGGATTATAGCCTAATCCACCCTTTTGAGCAAATGGTCTTTGAAACCCATGAATTTCCTCTATTGCCTTAGCAGATTTGTTCAAGGCAGACATTTTCATTTTTAAGCTCCCCTCACTCAATTTCAGAGTATCAAATTCACTTGAGAGATTGTCAAATTTAGCTTGAAGAATTCTAAGATCAAAATCCTTTTTCCTCAAGGCCAGTTCTTGATCATTAATCAACTTTTGTTGTTCAGAGACTTTGAGAGACATTTCATCATGCTCTCTCACAATCTGCTGATACAACTCAGTTGATTTAAAGTCAAACTCTGGTTCAGGAAGGTTGGGAGTTTGAGCTTTAGAATTCAGTAGCTCATTTTCTCTCAGTGCCATATTGCATACTTCTTGTAGCCTGGTGAAATCCTCAAGTAACTTTCCAAAGTTGAGTTTCAAGTGGATTTCACTGGACTCATGTGTGTTATTTGAAGAATTTGAAGAATTAGAAGATGAACATACCTCTTCATTTTCAAATGCCATTTGACAGTCATCATCACTGTCACTGTTGGAGAATAGACAATCATCAGAAGAGTAGACACTCTCTTCACTTGCTGATTCTCCAGCTACAATGGCCTTCCTGTTGTTCAGCCTCTTGTCTCTTTTGTTTTGCCTTTCTTTTCTTTCTTTGGCACTAAGGTCAGGACAATCATACTGAAAGTGACCCTTTTTCTGGCAGTTGTAACACACATCTTCATCATCATTCTTCTTGCTTGAGGACTCCTTCCTCCTTGATGATGATGGTTCACCTTTGCTGTACTTCTTCCTATCAGCATATCTGTCTTCTTTCTTTTCATCAGAGACTTTGTCCTCTGATTTGTTGTCAGGAGAACTGAATCTCCTTCTGGTTCTGTTGTCTTGGTAGAACTTCTTGTATCTACCAAATCTTGAGTTGAGCTTCTCAAATCTCCTTGCCATGAGTGCCAGCTCCTCCTTCATTTCAGATTTTGAGACAGATTGAGAGGATCTTTGAGTACTCTTCTTTTCTGTTTCAGCAGCTTTGAAAGCAACACCTTTGCTTGAGGAGGATGGCTCATCATGCACTTTCTTTCTGTTCAAATCAAACTCATATGCTTTGAGTTCAGAAAATACTTGCTGCATGGGCATGTTGTCAAGATTGCTAGTGTTTTGCATCATGACTGAGTATATGTCCCACTTGGATGTGAGACTTCTCAGAATCTTCAAAGCAACCTCTCTTTTGGCATAGAACTTGCCAAGAGAGTTTATCTCATTCATGATGTCAGTGAATCTGCCATCAAGATGATCAATAGTTTCATTGGCTTCCATAGAGAATTGTTCATATTTTTGGATAGCCACTTGAAGCTTGTTCTCCTTTATCTTTTGGGTACTTTCACACATAAGTGCTAAGGTGTCCCAAATTTCTTTTGCTGATGTGCAGTGGTATACTCTTCCCATCACTGCATCTGGAATGGTCTGGTACAATGTGTTCATGGCAATGTAGTTCAGGTTGTGCCTTTTTCTTTCTTCAGCTGTAAAGTCATCTTCATCCTTTGGTAGCAACTCCCTTGGATCTGCTTTCTGAGCATCAGTGAGCTTGGGATTTGCTTTGGTGAATGTGAATGGTCCTCTGGTGATGACTTTAATCATTTCATCATGCTGGCAGGCAAGATGTGCTCTCATTCTAATCTTCCAGAAATCATAATTCTCAATTGAGAACATTGGTAACTTGTGATGAGAAATATGATTGACATGGTTTGGACCCATGTTGTTGATGGTGTTAACAGCATCCCCTGGAACTGCATTGTTGGCCATTTCAACAAAAATAATATAAGATGAACATAGATAGGTTTTTCAGAAATTTGGATCAGTTCAGTGACCACAGAAAATGTGATTTTGAAAATCAATGATTTTCAGAGTCAGTGGTCTATGAACCCCTGCTCTGATACCACTTGTTGGTCCTTGGTGGAGTATGACACAAGTGTATGGGGGGGGAATGCACTTGTGTATGCAAATTCTTTCTTTTTGAACAAACTGGTCTTATCAGGCAAGTTGTCTTACAGCAAGCCTGAGTGTGAACTTTGATAGATACTTGTCCTACTGATTACTATTGAGTGATCAGTTGGCTAAATATCTAAAAGAGTTGTTAAGTGCGGAATGTGGTTGGCCTTTTGACTTAAAGAAATACTCCAAGTTGATTTCTGAAAAGATACAGTTATCAGGGACTTTGTCCAAAACAGTTTTTCTTAACTTACTGAGTTTTGCTCTTTGAAATATGTTTGAATGTAAATACAGTAAAGAGTGCAGTAAGTAAATGACACACAAGTTTATAGTGGTTCAGAGACTCAAGCTCCTACATCCACTTTCCCTGATTGAACAGGATAATTCCTTCACAATGGAATTATCTTGTTTTATAGTGCCAAGGTGCACTGATCAACAACACTCTCTTAATGTTTTGATCCCTAGGATAACCTGAGTCCTAGTGCTCAATCTCTCTGAGTTAAGACTGTGTTTCACACTAACAGTCCTTAACTCCTCACTTCCACAACAAACACTCTCTTCACTAAATAAGATAAGGGTTTGAGGTTTGATTCCAACTAGTAGAGATATCCTTTACAATAAGAACAGTGTAAAGGCTTAGGATATCTCAATGCTAAGCTTTGGATGTTTACAAAGATTGGCTTAGCTAATTGAAGTGATTCAGGAAACTTGGGATTCTGAAGAACAGCTTGGTTTCCTTTGATTTGCTTGATGATAGTTTGATAGCAAGTAGTTGGATGGTGAATCCCTTTGATCACTTCTGTATTTATAGGCAAATTTGAACAACTAACCGTTGGAGAGATAGCAATTCAAACTTGTCTATTTGCAGCACCATTGAAACAGCTATGAAGTTTGGCATCCTTTTATTCACTGTGTAAAAGGCCTCTTCAATGGTTGCTTGAATGAATGTGTTGACCTCTGAAAAATGCGGCTGAGAAGACTTGTGTCAGATTCCAAATATGCACATTTCCCAAGGTTGATTTGTGGCAAACTCTACACTCAACCAATGGTCAGATGGGACAAGCTCCCTGAACATTCCTGCTGCAATCTAGAATGTTCCAACATTCATTCAATGCTTCACTCTTTAATGCTTTAAGTCTTCAATGCTTGGTTCAGGCATGATTGGCAATAAATGCTTCATTGAATGTGTCTTCTGTGAGCTTTGGCATTCAATGCTCTTGATCATTTGTACTTTTAACTGTTCTGATCATTTGCATTTATGAGCATTGCCTTAATACTCTTGATCTCTTCAGCTCAGTTGTCCACTTGGTCAGCTTGTCCTGAAAGTTCAGCAACTTTGGCCTAGAGACTAAAACACTTATCAAGCTGCCTAACATTCCAGCTTTGGACAACTACCCTGAACTCTAAAATCTCACAACATTACTGAGATTTTTAACTTAAGCATTCTACTTACTCAAGTGTACTGAGACAACTTATCTGAACTAGACTTGAGCATATCTCAACTAATCTGAACATCATCAATCAGGGGTTTTGGTATCTAAATCAAAATCATTTTATTCCCAACAATTTCCCCCTTTTTGATGATGCCAAAACCTATTACAAAGGGAACTTGACTTATACTATACTTTACCTTCAGGGTGAGTGATCTGGTCAACTTTCCTGAAAGAAACTGTTAGCACAATAAATCAAGTATATATGTCATGTCAGGTTAGTTGAGATAATGAGTTGTTATCTCTTGATAGAAACATAGTGAACCTTTCATATAAATCACAGAGCATTACAGATCAGAAAATTAAAAGGACTCACTAGACTGATACAGCAGAATAACAACAATCATAAAAATCATAAAACCAGATAGGGAAGAAATGAACTTATCCATCAGAGAGTTCCATCATCTTGAGGAGCAATGCCATATTGAGCCCAGACCCTCTTCTTCAACTCCCAGACTTCCTTGTTGGATCCTCTAGGGCCAATCTTCATCTTTTCCATCCTCATGATATTGATGAACTCTTCCAGAATATTTCCCTCATCAATTAAGTTCCCATTGAACTTAGGAGGCATGTACAGAATAGGACCAGGGGCCTTGAATTCAACTCTTGCCATCTCAGCTGCTGCAAACAGCTTTTGGTAGAGGTCCCTATGGTTCTCAAACATAAACTGCACAAAGACTTCATCCACACTCTCTTCAAGCCACTTCCCAATGACATAAAAGTCATATACAAAACTTCTCTTGGCCTCCTCCCATGCATCATTCAGTGAGATTGGAACCCACTTGTCATGGTGAGGGTACTGAGTGTCCCATCTTTGCAGCATCTGTGGTTTGAGTCTTCTATAAGAAGCCCTCCTTCTTGGAGCTTTGAAGTTTGCCCTCCTCTCATCTCTTGCCTTGTTGGCCTCAACCAACTGATCCATTTTCTCTTTAGCTCTTTGAAGAGCTAGCTTCTCCTGTGTCTCTGGATCCTTTCCAAATCCTTCTTCAAATAGCTTAGAAGGATCATCAGCAAGTTTGGGCACACCAACTTCAGGCTCTCTGTCCTGTACTTCTTCTTCAACATCTTCTTCTTCAATAACAGGTAGTTTGGCTGTTTTCTTCAGTCTTTTAGACTGCCTCAATGGAGTTGACTCTTTAGACTGGATTCTGATGGCAGAGTCAGGCTGGTTGGGAATTCATTGAAGGCTTGCAATTCCTTCCTCTTTCTTTCAGATGCCCTTGTCACCTTCCCCCTTACTTCAGCAACCTTCTCCTTAGGGTCAAGTCCTGCAGACTCACCACCAGGCCTCTGAAGCTTTCTTGCCTGACTTTCCATTGCTGACATCATAGACTCCTTGACAGTAATTTGGATCTGCTCTTCCTCAGTTAAATCCTCAATATTCATTGGGCCTTTGCCTTTCCCAATGTCTTCTACTGCCTCCTCCTCAATCTCAGGGACCTTCTCCTTTCCCTTTGATTCACCAATCACCAAGGTTCCCTTTGCTCTAGCTCTCTCTCTTTCCCCCTTTTTGGCATTATCAAAACATTGGGGCTTCAACTCACTCATAGAGACTGAGAGATGTGAGTGGGCTTGAGTGAGGGACTTCAACTCCTGCAGCAAGTAGACATTCTCATCATGAATGTTCAGATGGGACAAGCTCCCTGAACATTCCTGCTGCAATTTAGAATGTTCCAACATTCATTCAATGCTTCACTCTTTAATGCTTTAAGTCTTCAATGCTTGGTTCAGGCATGATTGGCAATAAATGCTTCATTAAATGTGTCTTCTGTGAGCTTTGGCATTCAATTCTCTTGATCATTTGTACTTTTAACTGTTCTGATCATTTGCATTTATGAGCATTGCCTTAATACTCTTGATCTCTTCAGCTCAGTTGTCCACTTGGTCAGCTTGTCCTGAAAGTTCAGCAACTTTGGCCTAGAGACTAAAACACTTATCAAGCTGCCTAACATTCCAGCTTTGGACAACTACCCTGAACTCTAAAATCTCACAACATTACTGAGATTTTTAACTTAAGCATTCTACTTACTCAAGTGTACTGAGACAACTTATCTAAACTAGACTTGAGCATATCTCAACTAATCTGAACATCATCAATCAGGGGTTTTGGTATCTAAATAAAAATCATTTTATTCCCAACAACTACCAAGTATATCTTCGATCTTACTAGAGATTTACAAGTATCTAGCAACTTGAAAACAGTAAACTAAAACTTATTCAGTAGCAGTCTTCTTCGTTCTTCACTTGTCTTTTGACTTGCTTTCTGAACTTCAAAATAACTCTGAGAGTTTGTTCTTCACTTGAATGCTTCAGTAATGCTTTAGTAAGTAGTAATTCAGTAGTCCTGAATCGAACAATACGCCATGGTATTTATAGACTTCTGATTTCAAGAACTTTCAGTTGTAACCAACCTTTCTTGAAAACTAACTCATAACTGTTAAGCTTTATCCATCCACGCGTTTATTTTTAATTAGTTATTTCTAACTAACTCTTCAATCCTTATCTTTCCACGCGTTTGAATAACTAACAATTAATCTTCTCGTCTTGTCTTGTATGCGCACCTGTCTTGTGTAGTAGACTTCTTCTTCTTCTTGTGCGTCCTTCTTCAGTAGTAGATTTAGTAACAACTAATCTAATCCTAACAAGATGTTGGGAAAAAATGAGATATGTTTTGATTCAATACCAAAACCCCCTGAGACATGCCTAAGTCAAGATGGCTATGTTCTAAGAATGTTAGAACATATAGAATAAGGCTAGATGAGAAGCTGATATGTTAGGCAGCTCTTAGTTGAATAGATGCACAATTTGAGGGGGAACATGTGCTTTGAAGACTATCAAGAACAAGTCCCCTCAAGGCTCAAATTCTGGAACAATCACTAAGCCTATTGAAGGCCAAGTATGCTGATCAGGAGAGTTGTCCAGAAAAGTTGTCTCAGCATAACTAAACAAGATCAAGTGTTCTGAAAGCTTGAGGTCAACCATGCTGAAGAATTAGAGACAACCATTCCCTAGAGATCTTCAATGAAACATGCTAAGATCAATTCCAAGAAAAGCAAAGGGAAAGAGCCAAGTCATCTGAAAAGAGCAAGACAACCATGCTGATAAGCAAGTCTGCTGATAGTGATAAGCAGAGTTGTCCATTTGATAAGGAATGTTGTCCTATCATTGGAACAACCTTCAGAAGCCATGTCCAAGTCCTAACAAGAGAATCTTAAAGTCAGATATTGGGAAGAGTGCTGCAGAATGAAGACAAAGTCTATACAGCCGTTTATTTCCCAAATAAGGACATGTCACTATCAAGAATCTGTCTTCTAAGTTGAAGAACTAAAAGAAGACATTTATGGACATTTGAGGTTGCCTCTCCAACGGGCAAATCCTTCAATTGTCTATAAATACAGAAGTGTGAAGACCATTTGAATGCACCTCAACAGAATCCAACTGAACCTTGAGAAGAATTTCAAAGTGCTTTCAAAGCTTTCAAAGACTATCTTAGTCTTCATACACTTCTTCTAAGCTGAACCCAATTGTATATCCATACAAAGCTTAGAGAGATATCATAATCCTTATACACTGATCTTCATTGTAAAGGATATCTCATTAGTTGGAACCTTACTTCAATCCTTACCCCTTTCAAGTGAGAAAGTGAGAAGGTTGTTGTAGTAGTAGAAGTGGTAGGAGTTGACTGTTGAGAGAAGAACAGTTCAGTTCTGAGTTGAGAAGAGGGTACTAGGACTCTAGACATCCTAGGGATCAATTCACCAAGGAGTGGTGTTATTGATCAAGTGCACCTTGGCACTATAAAACAAGTTAATTCCAAGAGTGAATGAATTATCCTGTTAAATCAGGGAAAGTGGATGTAGGAGCTTGAGTCTCTGAACCACTATAAACTCTTGTGTTGATTTGTTTTTCAAGTACTTTCATTCATTCAACACTGACCTTTCAAAGAACTTATACTCAAGACTGTGCAAAAGACATTTGGACAATTTCCCTGAAAACTGGACTGTTTGATTAACTAAGTGATTTCAGAACTTTAAAGGAGTCTAAACTAAAGGGCCAACCACTATTCCGCACATATAACTCTCTTAGATAGTTATTCAACTAAGTACTCAATAGTACTTAGTAGGTTGATTATCTTTAAGGAGTTAATCATCTTCAGCAAAGTTGTCCAAGACAACATTGCTGATATCTGGTTTGATCAAAGTTGAAAAGAATTTGCATACAAGTGTATTCCCCCCCCCCCATACACTTGTTATATACTCCTTCCAGGACCAACAAGTGGTATCAGAGCAGGGGTTCAAAGCCTCAGCTGACTAGACCTAAGGACAACTTTCCTCAAAGGCAAAATAAAATGAGACAACCAAAACCCTACATGCCAAAGGGTAATGGTCATAAAAATGCCTTTCCACAAAGATTTCCTCAAGTAGCACAAAGAACTCATAAGTTCAGGAGATTTGACAACTCTCCTGAAACTTACAGAGTTAACACTTTCACACACACTTTCCCAAAGGCATTTAAGGGAAAGACAGTGTATGTTGATGCTAGAGGACCCAAAACTCAAAGGGTACCTAAACCTATCTAATTGCAGGTACCAAAGGGCCACAAGAAGAGGAGCATGAGTAAAAAGTCAGCATGGTACCTTGACAGTGGATGTTCAAGGCAAATGACTGGAAACAAGGAACTCCTCACTGATTTTATTGAAAAAGAAGGCCCAAATGTCACATTTGGAGACAGCTCACAAGCCACAACAAAAGGTTATGGTACTTTGATGATTGGTAACATCAAAGTATCCAATATGTCTTATGTGGCTGGTCTCAAATATAATCTCCTAAGTATCAGTCAATTCTGTGATAAAGAGTTCAATGTTGAGTTTTCAAGTGGAAAATGCTTAATCAAAGATAAGACTCAACAAATTCTATTGACTGGAACTAGGAAAGGAAATGTGTATTTTGTAGACTGGGACAAGTCTACTGATGCTGCATGTTTCATTGCTAAGAGTTCTAGTGAACAAAGTTGGTTATGGCATAAAAGATTAAACCACTTGAACTTCAAAACAATGAACAAAATTGCTATAAATGCATTAGTTAAAGGACTAACTAATGAGGTTTTCATTAAAGAGCATGTTTGCAAGCCATGCCAAGAAGGAAAACAGATTAAAGCCTCATTTAAAGGAAAACCAGTCATCTCTACTGAAAGGGTGCTTGAACTATTACACATGGACTTATTTGGACCAATTACCCCAGCAAGCATAAATGGTAGAAAATACACATTGGTTATAGTAGATGACTTCTCTAGGTTCACATGGGTAGTATTTCTCCTTAATAAGAAGGAAACACAAGTCAAACTGCCTGAACTTTTAAAGAGATTGTCAAATGAGAAAAGCCTTAGCATTATCAAGATAAGATCTGATAATGGCACTGAGTTCATAAATTCATACATCAATGAGTATTGCACATCTAATGGAATAGCTCATGAAACTTCAGCAGCTAGAACTCCTCAACAAAATGGAGTTGCAGAAAGAAGAAATAGAACTTTAAAAGAAGCTGCTAGAACTCTAATTGCTGATTCAAATCTACCTAAGAGGTTTTGGGCTGAAGCTATAAACACTGCATGCCATACTCAAAATAGATGTTTGATTACTAAGGGGCAAGGCAAAACCCCCTATGAACTCTGGAAAGGAAGAATGCCTAAAGTGTCATACTTTCACATCTTTGGTTGTAAGTGTTTCATACACAATAATGGGAAAGAACAATTGAAAGCCTTTGATAGCAAAGCTGATGAGGGAGTATTCCTTGGATATTCTCAAATCAGTAGAGCTTTCAGAGTCTACAACAAGAAAACCCTTATTGTGGAGGAAACACCTCATGTTGTGTTTGATGAATCTATTCATGAGTTCAGGAATGAGAACTTAGAACCAGAAGAAATCACACAGAGGACAACCAGACTGAGCCTAAAAGACAAAGACACTGAGTTCATAGATGTTGTCCAAGCCAATCTCCCTGAAAACTTTACATTGGACAACAATCCTGAAGGCAATCCTCCTGAGGCAAACCCTACTGAAGGAAATGGTGAACTGAATGATCCAATCCCAGTTCACATCCAGGTAACAACTACCAATGAAGAAGCAGTCCCTGCTGAGGTAGTTAATGGGTCAAATAATCAAGGGGGAACTCAAAATGTTGAAAGTTCCAATGTCCCTGACATTGAGGACAACACCCCTGATTATGATCCTGAATTAGATCCTGCATTCAATTATCCTGAATTCTATGATCAAAATGCCTCAACTTCAGTAGAGGACAACTCTACTGAAGAGATCAGGAAAAGAAGGACTTGGTTGTCTGACCATCCTACTGATCTAATACTTGGTGACCCAAGTATAGGAGTCAAAACTAGAAGATTTCATGGTGAAAGTGCTTTATTTTGCTGTTTCTTGTCAGAACAATAACCAAGTGACATTGAAGAAGCACTTCAAGATGCCAATTGGATCACAACCATGCAGGAAGAACTGAACCAATTCACCAGAAATGAAGTATGGGAGCTGGTGGATAGACCTTCACATCAAGATGTTATTGGAACAAAGTGGGTGTTCAAGAACAAGAAGAATGAGAATGATGTGATTGTCAGAAATAAAGCAAGACTAGTGGCAAAGGGCTACTGCCAACATGAAGGCATTGACTATGATGAGACCTTTGCACCTGTGGCAAGGCTAGAAGCAATAAGGCTCTTTCTAGCCTATGCAGCCCACAAGAGGTTCAAAGTGTACCAAATGGATGTCAAAAGTGCCTTTCTGAATGGAGTCTTGAAAGAAGAAGTCTATGTGGAGCAACCACCTGGTTTTGAGGTTGGAAACCAAGTTTACAGACTGAAGAAGGCTCTATATGGACTCAAACAAGCCCCTAGGGCTTGGTATGATACACTGTCACAATTTCTCTTGGATCATGGATTCATCAAGGGAACTGTGGACAGAACACTCTTCAGAATCACTGAAGGAGAGGACATCTTGCTTGTCCAAATTTATGTGGATGACATAATATTTGGATCCCCCAATGAGAAGCTGTGTGAGAAGTTCTCAAAGCTTATGCAAAGCATGTTTGAGATGTCCATGATGGGGTTGATGAACTTCTTTTTGGGACTTCAAGTCAAACAATTAAAAGAAGGGATCTTCATCAACCAAGCTAAGTACACCAGAGAAATGATCAAAAAGTTTGGGTGTGCAACTAGCAAGCCAGTAAGGATCCCAATGAACACTAATTGGAAGATGGATTCTGATGAGAGTGGTGTTCCAACAAACTCTACTGAATATAGAGGAATCATTGCTCACTCCTCTATCTCACTGCCAGTAGACCTGACATCACCTTTGCAGTAGGTGTTTGTGCAAGGTTTCAAGCAAATTCTAAGAAAAGCCACCTTGAGGCTGCAAAGAGGATCTTGAGGTATCTCAAAGGCACTGAGAATCTAGGCCTTTGGTACCCTGCTGATGACAACATTGAGTTAACTGGCTACTCAGATGCTGACTATGGAGGATGCAGAATTGATAGAAAGTCCACTTCAGGAACTTGTCAATTCTTGGGCAACAAACTCATTTCATGGTTCTCCAAGAAGCAGAACACAGTGGCTACTTCCACCACTGAAGCTGAATATGTTGCAGCTGGAAGTTGTTGTGCTCAAATCCTTTCATAAGAGATCATTTTGAGAAGAAGGACATAAAGTTGGTCAAGATCCACACAGATCATCAAAAAGCTGATATTCTAACAAAGCCACTTGCAGAGGCAAGATTTCTGGAGCTATCAGCAGAGTTGGGATTACTTGATCCAGGGAAGTTGGACAAGTAAAATCTATTGGAGTTAATGGGAGTAAGGGGAATTAAATTGGTTTTCAGGAGACTTGGTCAAGTCTACTGAAGTTCAGAAGAGATGACCTCAAATATTCAGGACACTTGTCCATTGAATCTCAGGACACTTGTTCACATCTTTTCAGGACACTTGTCCAAGTGGGGTCAGATAAGTTGTCCTGGCTATCAAACTATTTTCTTGGTTTGATAAGCACCTAAATTGGGTAATCATTGCCTATTTTGATATCTGTCCCATTCCTTTTACAGATATCACCTTTTTGGGATTTTAATTTGTCTCCCACCCAAAAGGTCGCTTTCCATGCATTTAATGCCAAGATTTAACTCTTGTTTGCATTAAACATTTCAAGCCATGATCTATCTCGAGAACTCCCCAACCATTAACTAATATTAAATAACTTCCACGTTTTGAATAAAACCAATAACTCACTGTTACATTGGTTTTTGACCATTGGATCAAAACTGGCCAACTCCCCTGAAATCAATCCTGGCCGTCCAAGTGTGTTTTCCATTTTTGACAACCGTTGAAAACTCTCAAAACTCACCAACTCATTGACAAACATTCTTTTTAGAATATTCTCAAGCCTTAAGATCCCCCACAAACACTTCTTCCCCAAGTATTCAGAAACCCTAGCTCTTATTTTCTTAAAACACTCTCAAACTCTCTCAAATTCATTTATGTATTCTTCAATGGCTCCCAAAATCAGACCAGAAATGATCATTGATTTCTCCAACAAGGCTCTAGACCTTGATTTTGGGTATCTAAGTAACAAGAGCAGCCTTCACTTTGAGCCCATAGTATCATTTGAAAGTGAAGACCCTGAAGTTACTCCAACTCTTAGATGGATGAGAAGAGCTGGATTGAAGAAGTTCATGGAAGAAAGGCCAAGCTCTTGTTTGGAGAGCTACATGGCATAGTTCTTTGCTTTCCTCAAGTGGAGAGGTAAGCCAGAAGATGGTGAAGTTGCTACAAGACTTTCCTATGTAGCAGAGGGTGAGGAGGAAGAGAGATCTCACATAGTGAAATTCTCTTCAGAAGATCTTGAAGGAGCTTTTGGATTGCCTTCTAAGGGAAGGAATCCATAATTTTATGGTGCTGATCATGAAGAAGAGATAGCACAAGAATGGCTTTTGGTCCCAGACCCCATCTCTTCAACACAAAACAAGAAGACTCTCAAGCCAAAATTTCTCAACCTCTTTGAGGTAGTTGCCAAGAGTCTTTTGAGCAATACTGGAAGCTTGGAGCAGGTCAGCCATCCAAGAATAAGGATAATGGCTGCAGTTATTGATGCTAGTGACAAGGGCATCAAGTTTGATTGGAGGACCTTCATCATGTCTGAGATGATGAAGGAAAAGGCTAAGTTTAAAGTGAAAGTCCACAACAAGGTTGTATTGGAGGGAAAAATCAAGTATTGCACCAGGGCAAGCTTGTTGATTGAGAGATTTTCCCACTATTCTCAAATGCAAACCTTTGCAAAGCCCGTCCCTGCCCAGAAGATCATGTTTAGAAAGCTCAGCAAGAAAACTGAGCAAAAAGGAGGATGTTACTGGCCAAACCTGCTGAAGAGAAGGTGGAGGAGAAGCCAAAGTTGAAAAAGAGGACTAAGGCCAGAGTGGAAAAGACAAGGAAAGTGTCTCAAATCCCCTCAGAGGAGAATTCAGGAGCTTCTACTGAGATTGAAGAAGTTGCTGAAGAGGGAGTGAATGTGCCTTCTGATCATTCAGAAGAGTTGAGGCAAAAGTATAATGAGACTAGACAAAAGTCTAAGGGTGATAAGAGGCCCAGGGAAGTTGTCCCCGAGAAGGATGGAGAAGGAAGTGGGAGCAGTAGGGCTAGCAAGAGAAGGGCCCAGCCTACTGATAAGGTGTTGGAGCTTCAGGAGGAAAGGTCTCTCCAACTTGCTCTAAGAGAGAGCAAAGCTGAAAGCAGGACCAAGTCTAAGTCAAGGACCAACTCATCTGGTTCTGGAACTCCAGAATCCAAGGTTCCTGAAGGTCAACCAATAGAGGCCAACCTCCCTGAAATTCAGAATCCTGAGCCCAACTCCCCTGAAACCCACATAACCCCAACCAACCAACCAATCACCCCCATCAATCTTACAAAGAGATATTCTCCAGAAGGGAGTGTGCAAAGAAGTGGGATAGATGTGCTTGCAGACTTAGCTGTAGATGAGACAAGATTGCAATCTCCCCTTGACTCATCTATGCTCAATTACTCAAAGTTCTTAGAAGCAGCACTTCATGAGCCAACCCCCCTGAGCAAAGCCCCTTCAGATCCATTGCTCTCAAAAGCACCTGAAGTACCTTCAATTGCACCCAATCCTTCTGAAGCCAACATCCCTGAACTTAACCTTCCTGAAGCCACACTAGGAGAAGACAGAGCCAACTCCCCTATAACCCAAAGTCTCCATTCAAGTGAAGATGAGGAGGAGTATACTTATGAGAGTATGCTCAGAGGAGGAGCCAAGGCTACTGTGGACAGTTTGTATCCACAACTTGCTGAATTTCCAAGAATTCAGAAGATGTTCCATGATTTGAGGATGCTTGTGGATGTGAAAGACAAAACCATCATGGAAATATCACAAGTCATCCAAGATAAGGGTGCAAACTGGTGGCAAGTGGAGGATAGTAGATTGCTACACTTTGGTGGTGTGTTAAAAACTAGATTCCTCATTGATGAGGAGGTTTTTGCAAAGTTAGTAGATGAGAAGATCATTGAGGAGAAGGAGAGAAAAGCTAAGGGCATCAAACACCCTGATAGTAGCTCTAATGATGATGATTCCCCTGATGATCCCTCAAACCCTTCAAATCCCAACCCTCCTGAAACCCCTCAAGCCAATCTCCCTGAACCTTCTCAACTCAAGCCTTCTGTATCAGGCAGACTTTCAAACCCCCCTAGAACCTATCATAGGAAAGGCTCTGTGTCATCAAAGGTGTTGACCAAGGGTGGTAACACAACCAAAGACACATCTGTCAATGAAGGTTCTTCTGAACCCAAGGCACAGCCTAAAGATGTGGAGGTTCCTATAATAGAGGCTGGTTTGATTAAGGCCTATTCAGTGTCAGGAGAGTTGGACACTGATCAGCCCTTAATCATTCAGGATGACTCAGTGGCTGCTGAAATAAGCACTGTGATCTCCCCACAACTGCCATCTTTGAACCTTGTTGAAGGTGGAGATGTTGCAGGTCTAGGTGTTGGTGTTGAAAAGGAGAACTTAGATGAAAAACCAGAGGGAGTAGAGGATGAAAGAGAGGTTGTAATCACTAAGATAGTGAGTGTACCACCAAATGAGGGTGATATAAGTGAGGAAGGACAGGCTATTCTTGAAGTCAAATCTGAACTTCAAGAATCCCTTGATGAGAGGAGGCCTGATTCCTTGTGTGAGGACATTATTGCTGAAGGAAGAAAAGAAGTAGTTGAAAATGAGAAGAAGACTGCTGATGTATCAGAGTCTTATGAAAAAGAAATTGAGAGTGATGAGTGTATTTTTACTAACCCCTCTGATTTATCTGACCTTGCAGGTATAACTTTTGAACAAATCTTTGCAGATGACTTCTTGACAGATGCTCCCATCCAAGTTGACACTGGCTAAGCACAAGCCTTGCTTAGGATGCAATCAGCAAAGTTGGACTCCTTGACTCACCAAGTTCAAACAGCTCATGCAGAAACCACTGGAGCTTTGGATGAGCATGGAAGAACTTTAGCATCTGTGGAAATGAGGCTAACAGGCTCTGAGGATGTGGTGCTACCCACATCGGAAGCAAGGATAGGAGGAGTGGAATCTGGTCTTCAAACCATTTCCACTGAAGTTCACAAAGCCAAAGTCAGTATGGAGAACATCTCAAAGGATGTCAAGAAACAGCAAACTTTGCTAAGGAATAACCACAACAGGAATGTGAAAACCTTGAGATCAGTGGTTAAGCAAGCTCTTGGAAGAAAGACTGCCCTGCAAAGGAAAAGAGCTGAAGAACAAAGGCTAGCAATGGTGAAAGCAGCCTCAGAAAAGTTTTCCCAAGAGGTGATGGCCAACATTGCTGAAGGTGCAGTGGCCAACCTCACTGAGCTTCTTAAGTCCCAACTTGATGCATCTCTGAAAGCAACCTTGGAGGAGGTTGTCCAACAAAAGATGAAGCCTGTTCTAGCTTTCCTTAGCTTGAGCAGTGATAGGATGCAAAATATACATGATGAGAATGTATATTTGTTGGAGGAGATGAAGTCTCTAACCCAAGCCCGGTCCTTAATGGCTTCTACAATGAGTGAGCTCAAACCTCAGTGTTTTGATGCTGCCAAAAAGGGGGAAAGGGAAAGAGCAAGGGCAAAAGGTGTCTTGGTTATTGGAAGCCCAGTCAAGGGAAAGGACAAAGTTGCTGAGGGAAAAGGAAAAGAACCAGCACTGCTGAAGAAGAAAGAGTTAGGCTACAGCAAAGACCAGGAGGAGAGGTGTCTGGTTTGGACAAAGATGCTGAAGGTGTCCAAACTAGAGGAAAAATCAAGAAGGCCAAGGGAAACAAAAGAAAGGCTGAAACATTCACTGATTTTCCCAACAGCCTTGATTTGCCTCCTGAGTTCAGAATTGATGATGATGAGCCTATCTCCAAGAAGACCAAAAATGCTGAAAAGGACAAGACTGCTGAAGTGTCCAAGACTGCTGAAAAAGACAAGTCTTCTGAGAAAGAAAAGTCTGCTGAGACTAAGTCCACTGATGGTGCCAAAGATTCTGAAGATGTGGAGGAGCTGTATGAAGAAGGCTTTGGACCAGGACCTAAGAAGAAGAAAGTTGTGTTGCTAAATGATCCATCAAAGTTGTTTCATGAAGGGTATGGCAAAGACCCTGAAACTCAACAGAAGTTGGCCATGATGAGGGCCCAAGAGAAGATGGACTTGATGGATGAGGCAAATAGAGCAAGAGACAAAAGAAGAGCAGATTTCCAAAAGCCCAGAAGGAAGAGAGCAACTTACAACAAAATGAAGCCACAGCTACTGATCCCAATGGACACCAAATATCCTCACTTGGATAAATGGGTGCCAATTCAGCTGAATGACTCATGGGAGGAAGCCAAAAGGTAGTTTGTCTATAACTTCTATGTTATTGACAGATGGAATGGAAAAGATGCCAACTCCACTTTTGCTGAGTTCATGATAGAGTATCACAGAGAACTTTATCAACAACTACTTGCAGCTGCTGATATTGCAAGATTTGAACTCACTGCCCCCAAGCCAATTATATATATGCCTCCAAAGATTGATGGATGGATTGACCAGGCAAAGATCTTGAAGGAGTTTCTGGAAATCCTCAAGCTAAACAAGATGGTTCTTGGACCCAAGGGAACAAACCAAGAGGCCATGGAGCTGAAGAGAAGAGTGTGGGCACAATATGGGATGGTGCCACCTCCTGAGGTTGATCTCTGAAATGGCTAAGTCTTCTGACCTTTTTATGAATTAAAACTTATCTTACCTGAAGATATGTTTTTAATTGGTCATCTATGCTGAAGTTTTGGTCAAGATTGCTGATGTGGTGTGCTCTGATAAGTTGTTAGCTCTGATATGATTTGGTTGCTCTGATATAAGTTTGTGCTCTGATACTTGAAGATCTAGATACTATGAAGTGTTTAGTTTTTGCTCTGATACTCTAGATCTTATGATTAGTTATGCTATGAATCTTTGTAATGAAATGATCAATTGTAATAGTGTCTTGAATTCATGCTCTGATATGTTAACTTTAACTATCAACATGCTTGTAATGATTTCTAAATGAATGATAGTTGAACTTACTTTGAATCAAGAAACATTATTGCAGAAATCTCTCTATGCCTATCCTTGAAACCAATTTGCAACTTGAACAGTGAGTACACTAACACATTGTTTTTCAGGAATATTGACATTAGTCATGTCTTCTGAAGATAAATGTAATAGGTGTAGTCAAGTCACTTTTGCATAAAATGTATAGGTTTTGGCATCATCAAAAAGGGGGAAATTGTTGGGAATAAGATGAGATATGTTTTGATTCAATACCAAAACCCCCTGAGACATGCCTAAGTCAAGATGACTATGTTCTAAGAATGTTAGAACATATAGAATAAGGCTAGATGAGAAGCTGATATGTTAGGCAGCTCTTAGTTGAATAGATGCACAATTTGAGGGGGAACATATGCTTTGAAGACTATCAAGAACAAGTCCCCTCAAGGCTCAAATTCTGGAACAATCACTAAGCCTATTGAAGGCCAAGTATGCTGATCAGGAGAGTTGTCCAGAAAAGTTGTCTCAGCATAACTAAACAAGATCAAGTGTTCTGAAAGCTTGAGGTCAACCATGCTGAAGAATTAGAGACAACCATTCCCTAGAGATCTTCAATGAAACATGCTAAGATCAATTCCAAGAAAATCAAAGGGAAAGAGCCAAGTCATCTGAAAAGAGCAAGACAACCATGCTGATAAGCAAGTCTGCTGATAGTGATAAGAAGAGTTGTCCATTTGATAAGGAATGTTGTCCTATCATTGGAACAACCTTCAGAAGCCATGTCCAAGTCCTAACAAGAGAATCTTAAAGTCAGACATTGGGAAGAGTGCTGCAGAATGAAGACAAAGTCTATACAGCCGTTTATTTCCCAAATAAGGACATGTCACTATCAAGAATCTGTCTTCTAAGTTGAAGAACTAAAAGAAGACATTTATGGACATTTGAGGCTGCCTCTCCAACGGGCAAATCCTTCAATTGTCTATAAATACAGAAGTGTGAAGACCATTTGAATGCACCTCAACAGAATCCAACTGAACCTTGAGAACAACTTCAAAGTGCTTTCAAAGACTATCTTAGTCTTCATACACTTCTTCTAAGCTGAACCCAATTGTATATCCATACAAAGCTTAGAGGGATATCATAATCCTTATACACTGATCTTCATTGTAAAGGATATCTCATTAGTTGGAACCTTACTTCAATCCTTACCCCTTTCAAGTGAGAAAGTGAGAAGGTTGTTGTAGTAGTAGAAGTGGTAGGAGCTGACTGTTGAGAGAAGAACAGTTCAGTTCTGAGTTGAGAAGAGGGTACTAGGACTCTAGACATCCTAGGGATCAATTCACCAAGGAGTGGTGTTATTGATCAAGTGCACCTTGGCACTATAAAACAAGTTAATTCCAAGAGTGAAGGAATTATCCTGTTAAATCAGGGAAAGTGGATGTAGGAGCTTGAGTCTCTGAACCACTATAAACTCTTGTGTTGATTTGTTTTTCAAGTACTTTCATTCATTCAACACTGACCTTTCAAAGAACTTATACTCAAGACTGTGCAAAAGACATTTGGACAATTTCCCTGAAAACTGGACTATTTGATTAACTAAGTGATTTCAGAACTTTAAAGGAGTCTAAACTAAAGGGCCAACCACTATTCCGCACATATAACTCTCTTAGATAGTTATTCAACTAAGTACTCAATAGTACTTAGTAGGTTGATTATCTTTAAGGAGTTAATCATCTTCAGCAAAGTTGTCCAAGACAACATTGCTGATATCTGGTTTGATCAAAGTTGAAAAGAATTTGCATAAAAGTGTATTCCCCCCCCCCCCCCCCCCCATACACTTGTTATATACTCCTTTCAGGACCAACACAAGACTATTACATTACATTAAGCTTTATAACATAGCTTAGTCAACTTAGAATCTATACAATGATTATATCTATTACATATGAAAATCATGGGCTTCTATACAATCATTAATATAGCTCAATAACAACCTAAACAATTCATACAAAGTACTTATAACTCGTACTTGTCTTTTGTTAACTTGACAATACTTGTCTTGTGTGAACTCTACTGGTCTGTACAAGATGACTTCTTCTTAACTATACTAGATCAGTCAACACTTAGAAAATATTCAAACTATTTTTGGCTTATCAAAACTTCATCTTTTATCTTTTATCATCAATTAGGACTTGTTCTAGGATTCATATCCCAACAATTTCCCCCTTTTTTATGAAGCCAAAACTACTTGAATCTTTTCTCAATAGTAGACTAGTTAAGTAGTTATCTTGTCTTTAAACATCAAATAGTACTTATCTTTTCATTCATTCAAAATAAGATCAGTAGATATTACACATACTTAATATCAAAATCAAAAAAAAAAAAAACTATCAAATATCAGAGCAAATAAACTAACAAAAACTAATCAGTTGTGTTACCTCCTTCAAGATTTGGAACACAAAACGCATCGAGGAGTCTTCTGTGGATTACTCTGACATGTTCTTCATCATCGATCTTCTCCTTGTCTAGCAGCTCCTCTTCAAATTTCTTGATCTGGTTGAAATCAACTATTTTACCTGAGCTAACCATAGGAGTCTTCCACTTAGGATAGATCGGCACCAAAATATTGTAGTTCGCAGCAGCAGATATTCTCTTGATCAAATTCCAAAGCATCTTGTTCTGGACTTCCATGAATTTGTCAAAGATAGAATATAACTCATCTGTACTATCAGCATCACCAAACTTTCTGATAATCCAGTGATCTAGCTCCCATTGCAGCTTCACTTTGAACCAATCTTGACGATGCTCTTTGTCAATGAAATAATCAATGAACGCATCTTCCATTAGATCTTCATTTGTTTTCAACTTCTGCAACCTTCGAATATGCTTACCAATCTTCTTCTGGTTTGCATAGTGACTTTCATCATTAGGATCAATCACCTTCTGCTTCTTCACAATCGCAGTAGGTTCTTCAGCTTCTTCCAAAGCTAACTTCCTCTTAGTCTTTCTTTTTGTCTGAACCTCAACTTCTGGAGATGCAACACCTTTGCCCTTCTCCAATCTCTTCTGCTCTTCTGCTCTAGCCTGCTCAAGATCTGCAGTCTTAACCAACTTGCCTCTCTTAGGCCTTCTTAGCTCTTCTATCGCAGTAGCAGCAGCCTTCATCTCAGGTTCAGCACTAGATTTTTCCTCAACTCTACTTGTCTCTTCCCCCTTTTTATCTTCATCAGTTGCCTTAAGAGTGAAAAGAGAAGTAAAACGAGTCATCTCTTCAAGCATAGCTTCCTTCATCGCTTCAGCAGCCAACTCTATTTGCCTTTGATGCGTCTTGTCATGACTCATCTTGTCAAGACGATCAGTAGCTAACTCCAGCTTCCTTGAGCTTGATACAAGTTCATCTTTGAAATACGTAGCTGTTTCCCTAAGGAGTCTATTCTGTTCTGTTAGCTCTGTTAGAACAGCTCGAGAACGCACCAACTGATCTTGTGCTTCTCGTCTCTGCTCATCTGCAATTTCAATCTTTACTCTGTAGAGCCTCTCCATCTTACTCGACTCTTCAGCTAAAGATCTAGCAAAAGTTATTGATCTCTTTTCGAAAAAATCAATCTGTCTTTTCAAGAACTCTTCTATCTGAGCATACATCTCTTCTCTAAAAGACGAGTCCATCTTGTTGACCTCACCAACAATCAACTCTCTTGAGCTGTCAACAAGTGACTGATTCTGTTCAACTAGCACATCCTTCAGCTTCGAGTTTAAGAACTCATATATGGCAGTTTGAACAACACTTTTCAAATCCGTCTTTAGCTCATCTAGAAAACCTTCAGGGAATACTTGAGTAGACGACTGAGTTTCAGCAAAAACCTCTTCTTGAACTTTTTCAATAAGCTCATCTTCATCAAACATGATGGCAATCAAGAAATTCTGACAAAATGCAGCAGATGTGGGTTGAAACCCTACTTGGAGGCTTTTCCGGATGTCGTCTTGGAGCAGGAGGTGTTAGAATTTTATGCCAATGCCACCAGACGAGGAGACACAGTTGAATCATTTATTGGAGAAAGTCGAGTGGAAATCACTCGTGATGCTGTGTTCGAGCATTTGAAGTTGCCCATCGGATCGATTGATGTGGAAAATTACGCAATTGGACAAGAAGCAAGATACCTTAGTATCTTTTGTGGCAAAAAATTGAGGTTGAACCCTGACGGAAAACTCCCAGCAGTCAAGAAGAAGGAGCTACTTGAGAAGTACAGAACACTTCTTGACATAGCTAGCAAGATGCTACTATGTGTTACCGGTTCTTATGACTCAGTCACCTTGCAGAAGGCAAGAGTGATGGCTGCTATATATGATGGAATTACGGAAGGAAATTGGTTCAAGTTATTTGCCGACCGACTCATGTTTTTCGAGAGAAGTGTTCGCGTAGACACCGATTCGGCTAATTGGGTGGTGTCCAATGTGGTTGGTTTCGGAAATAAGCTATCAATCCTTCTGCCCATCTTGTTGCCGAACAAGACGGAGTGGAGCAAAGGCAAGCCGTTTCATGCCTTAAAGTTTTATTTGAAGAAGGAAGCATTGAGGAAGCAAGCTGCTGCCAGACCTGCGGCCCCCAGGCAAGTATATATTAATCCCCTGGATGCGATGCCCGAGGCCGCCTCGTCTAGTTCATCAGAAGACGAGTCGGATGATGAAGAATCCAAAGATGTTGCACAAGGTGGATCTAGTGCAGATGACTCGGAGGAGACTCAATCCGATGATCAGACCGAGAAGGTTGAGGAGCCAAGTCCAAATATTGCTGAAGCATATCGTCTTGTAAGAGTGTCTAGTCCTACACAAGACGAGTCGACTCCTCAGGTTGGTTCCTCTTCTCAATCTATTTCAATTCCTCTCTCTCTCCCTCCAGTCCGAACCAAGGCAAGATCACTCTGGTCTCGTGCCAGGCCTGTACCCAAAACTTCACAAGTGCTGGCAGCATATCCGCTGAGAGCCAGCATTCCCCAAAACACTACTATAATTGATACAACTGATACTCCTACAGTTGTCGAACCCAACCTAGCCACATCTCAGCCCCCAGAAACCACAGTCCAAACTCTTTCCTTACCCTCAACAGAATATGTTGAACCTCTTAACCCATCTATTTCAGAAAAGACCCCAGTTACCACTGCAACAACTGAGACAGGGACCCCACCTGCTCAGACCCCTTCTGAAACTAGATTCGAATCCTTGGTTTATTATCCGATGTGCTTAAGGGAAAAGAGGATCCGTTCGAAGATGAGCAACAACTTGAAGAAACAGCTCTCGTCTATTGAGATAGACACTTCAACAGAGCAGTTTGAAAAGCTTCTTAGGATATGCACATAGGTTGCATTGAAGAAGTCCCCAACAGACGACCTTTTTGAAGTCATCCAAGGAATGGGAGGAATCTCCAACTTTATGGATTGGGAGATGGAGCAAAAGGAAAACAGTGGTGTCCAAGACCACTCTGAGTTATTTCGTCCTCGTGCCTTAACTGATCTTGTGAAGAGAATGTTAAGTATTCCAGTTGGTATTTTTTGTGAAGAATTTTCGTTTGATGTTGGTACTCAAACTGACCTACTGGAAGAAGAGTCGAAAGTTGAACTCGTTGATGCTGCTATTCAGACTTCAGAACCTTTGTTGGAGTTAGAAGATGCTCCTGAACATCTTGATTTCCTTCAGTGTGGAGCCCTTTGAAGAACATAGAGGGTTCAACATGCACTTTACTTTCGGTGATGTACTTGCCAAGGTCAAACCTGGCCTGCATGTTAGTCCTTACATCGAAAAGTGAGATGATCGACATAGTGAATAGATAGTTTGAGAACAAAGGAGTGAGATTCGCAAGAAATTGAATGTTTGAGTAGGGGAGTTAAGAAAAACGTGGGGCGAGTAGTGTGTAAGTGTTGGGTTTTGTTAGAACTGAATTTTCATATCAACGGCCAAGATTGAAGGATATGATCCAACGGTTGGGTCTTTTGGTATTCAGTTACGGAATCGAGAATATTATGTGATTTGATATTGTAAAATTTGGAATCTGCCTCTTCTATTGGTTAGGACAGGGGAGTGTACTCATCTGACCTAGCGTAGTAGAGTATGGTGCGAACTGGGTGCATACACCTCATTAAAATGGGAGTGTATAAATCCAATTCTAGGGTTTTCCAATTTTAGCATTATCGAATTACTGTAATACCCTTAATTCGAGTAGATTAAACACTTAGCACGTTTGGATCAAAAGAACACTTATCTTGTCTGTTCGAGTCTATCCAGAACAGACGAGTAGAATTATGCGCACAAGACGAGTAGGCTTAAGCGCACAAGACGAGTTCCCCCTTCGACTGTGCTTGTCTATTCTGAATGTCGAAAGACTTCATGTACCTATCTTTGTCTTATGCAACGTGTGATCGTAGGTACAAGTAGAGTAGAATAATTAAAATGAATATCATTCTAAAACAAGAGTCAGGGTTCGAACAAGATGACTGTTAACAAACTTAAGAGTCAACATAAGGATATTTAAGAAATCAAAGATTCCCCCTTAAATGTTTATTCCCTTAGTATTACCCTCAGCTTTACCAGCTTCCTCATCGGGTTGTTTGGTCATCTTGTCTGACCTTGTATACCTGTCTGTTGAGCGAGTAGACGAGTGCTCTGTTCCAGTGATCTTGTCTCCTTATTTCTTTGATGTACCTGTCTGGTTAGTACATAGCTATGGGCAAGTAGGGTCTAGATCAATTAGTCCTAGACTAATGCATAACTCACGAAAACGAGCCTCAGCTAATGGTTTTGTGAAAATATCAGCTCTTTGAAAATCAGTATGAATCTTTTCCATGCGAATATCCTTCTTTTCTACATGATCACGTATGAAATGATGCTTCACATCAACATGCTTACAACGTGTGTGCAAAACAGGATTTTGTGTAATGGCAATGGCACTATTACTATCACAGAAAATAGGAACATTTGATTCATATATGTTGTAATCTCTAAGTTGTTGCATGAGCCAAAGTAGTTGACTACAGCAGCTACCAGTAGCCATGTACTCGGCTTCGGTAGTAGAGGTCGCCACACTAGTTTGCTTTTTCGAAAACCATGAAATGAGTTTTGTGCCTAAGAATTGACAAGAACCAGATGTAGATTTCCTATCTATTCTACAGCCACCAAAATCAGAATCTGAGTAGCCACTTAGAGATAAATCATCATTTGAAGGATACCATATACCACGATTGATGGTTCCTTTCAAATATTTCAATATCCTTTTAGTGGTTTCCATATGACTTTCTTTTGGATTAGCTTGAAAACGAGCACATACGCCAACAGAGAATGCAATATCAGGTCTACTAGCAGTCAAATACAGTAATGAACCAATAAGACCACGATAATATGTTTGATCAGCACACTTACCATGTTCGTCTGGATCCATCCTGTATGTAGGTAGCATAGGTACTCCAGTAGACTTGCATGTCTTAATACCATACTTGTCTAGAAGATTTCTAGTATACTTTGCTTGATTTATGAAAATCCCTTCAGGGGTCTGTTTTACTTGAAGACCAAGAAAGTAATTCATTTCACCCATCATGGACATCTCAAATTTACTTTGCATGAGTGTTGAAAAACTTTCACTCAGCTTTTTGTTAGGTGACCCAAAAATGATGTCATCTACGTAAATTTGGACGAGTAAAATGTCTTTCCCTTCTTGTCTTCTGAACAAGGTTCTATCGACCTTGCCCTTAGTAAAACCATTTTCTAATAGAAAGAGAGAGAGCGAGAGTATCATACCATGCTCTTGGAGCTTGCTTTAGTCCGTATAAGGCTTTCTTCAACATACACTTCTTCCGCAAGAATACCGTTAAGAAATACACTTTTGACATCCATTTGATATACGGTAAATTTCATATAAGCAACATATGCAAGGAACAGTCGAATGGCTTCTAGTCTAGCAACAGGAGCATCAGTTTCATCATAGTATATGCCTTCAGGTTGTGAATAGCCTTGGGCTACTAGTGCAGCCTTATTCCTAACGACTACATCATTCTCATCTTTCTTGTTTTTGAAAATCCATCGAGTGCCAACTACATTATGATGTTTAGGCCTATCGACAAGTTCCCAGACGTCGTTTCGAACAAACTGGTTCAACTCGTCTTGCATAGCGATGATCCAATTACTATCAGTCAATGCCTCTTTGACAGTGGTAGTCTCGATAGATGAAAGGAAACAACACCAGCAAAACATAGTTGGACTAGGCTGTTCTTGCGACTCAAAGAGTTGTCGTCTAGTCTTCACACCAATAGTAGAGTCACCAATAATATTTTCAGTATCATGCGCAGATTTCCATGTCTTTCTAGTCTTACCAGGAATACTATCATCATCTACATCATGTACAGCATCATGCATTTCAACATCATTTGTATTAACAGATTTAACAGGAGTAGATGAGTCAACTAGAGCAGGCATGTCAACTGGTCTAGTAGACTTACCTTAAGCACTTACCTTCTCTTTGTCATCAGACTCGAGAGCTTTCATGAAAGGATTGTAGGCTTGAACGGATTCATATACCTCTGATTCTTTGTCAGATTCTATCGATAGATCAGTTACCTTCTTACTGATCTTGTCGGCAGACGAGTCCTGTTGAGATTCATCGAAAACCACATGTGGTGTTTCTTCCACACAAAGAGTTGAGTAGTTGAATACCCTAAATGCCTTGCTAGTCGAGGAGTATCCTAAGAATATCCCCTCGTCTGCTTTGGCATCAAAAGCATTCAACTTGCTCTTTCCATTGTTATGGATGAAACACTTACAACCAAATATATGGAAATATGAAATTCTGGGTTTTCTACCTTTCCAAACCTCATAAGGTGTCTTGCCTAACGCTTTGTTGATCGTGCTTCTGTTCTGAGAGTGGCATGCAGTATTGATAGCTTCAGCCCAAAACTTTTGAGGTGTGTTGTACTCGGCTATCATGGTTCTACAGACTTCTTTGAGAGTTCGATTCCTTCTTTCTGCTACACCATTCTGTTGTGGTGTCCTAGCTGCACTAGTAAGATGTTGGATACCACGTTTAGCACAAAAGTCTTTGATATAGCAATTAATGAACTCAGTTCCCTTGTCACTACGAATCTTGACAATAGACTGGTTTTTCTCAACTTGTAACTTCTTCAACAGATCAGGCAGAAGTGTTTGTGTATCACTCTTCTTGTGTAGGAAGACTACCCAAGTAAACTTAGAATAGTCGTCTACAACAACAAGTGTGTACCTTCTACCATTCAAGGTTGGAGGAGTTATCGGACCATGAAGATCCATATGTAGGAGTTCTAGGATTCTACTAGTTGAGAGTAGGAATTGACTTAAAAGAACCTTTTATCTGTTTACCTTTCTGACAGGCATTGCATACATGTGATTTGTAATAGACTTCGTTGGGAATACCTTCCACTAGGTAATCTCTTGCTATCTTATTAATCACCTTAAAGTTCATGTGGCAGAGGCGTCTATGCCAGAGCCAGCCAAGTTCTTTAGGGTTCTTAGTAAGTAGACAAGTGTCCCTTGGACAGCTATTCCAATTCACTATGTATACACTACCTTGTCTTACGCCGACTAGTAGGACTGTATGTGTCCTTTTGTCAATGATCTCACATTTGCGGCTTTTAAACTGCACCTTGTATCCACGGTCACAAAACTGAGAAACAGAGAGTAAATTATATTTCAAACCTTCCACGTATGAGACATCTTGAATCTCTACGTCTCCATTCCTGATGTAACCAAATCCTTTAGTGACAGCAGTGGAGCTATCACCAAATATCACTTTTGGTCCTTCCTGCTCATGGTAACTCGATAAGAGAGCCTTAGTACCAGTCATGTGGTGCGAACAACCACTATCAATGTACCAAGTTTCTCCTACCGAGCCACCCTTCTTATACAAGTCAAGTCGACCCTGCAATGAAGATATTCAATAATTTAGGTACCACTAGTTTATTGGGGTCCTGGGGGGTTAGTCGAGTTCAAAGGAATCCAAATGTACATTGGAGTTTTGAACAAGTTTGATCTCTTAAGCTTCCTGCCAAATTTGTTACAGAATAAGACCTTGTTGTCCTTATCTGGCCTATCATTCGATTTCGGGTCTACTCGTTTGAGATAGCCTTTCGACTTAATATCTACTTGAGCAGATGCTGGTCTATGATAGTCAGAATAGGGCTTATGTGCATTAGGTCCATACGGTTTATAGACACGTTTGGGTCTTTCCTCACTTATGATATCATATGACAAAGGTGGAGGATATAGAACTGGTTGTGTACGATATTTTGGAGCAACCTGTCTGGGCCTAGACGAGTAGAGCTGAGACTGCCTTATGAAAGGAGGTCTAGGCTCTTGTCGTCTAGTCTGCGCCTGTCTAGTACTCGTCTCCTCAGGATACCAATCCTCGTATCTGACCTGGTTGGGTCGTCCACGATTAGTGGTCCTTTGAAGATTAGTTCTAAACGGAACAGGTTTGTTGTTAACATTCTTTTTACCTCCCTTGGTGGTCGGAATGTTAACTCGAGTCTATTTAGGTACATTACCTTTAGACGGAGTTCCAATATCGTATATCATTGGTCCTTTTCCTTTATCATTTGGCAAAAGTCTTGAGTTATTAGTAGTAGGGTTCTTAATGACTCGAGTCGACGAGCTAGATGACTCAGCACCTATACCTGTCTTGTCAGCTGGATCTCTATACCTATCTGACAATTCTAGGTTAATCTTAGAAGAGTTAACCAGGTCAGTAAGTTTGAGATCTAATGTGACAACCTCGGTCTCTAAGAACTTATTACGTTCTTCAAGTCTATTGCACTTGCTCTTTAAAACATTGAACTCATTTCTCTCAGTTGCATGTGTCTTAAGTAGGTCTTGATATAACCTGTCTGTCAATGCACACTTTTCTTTGAGTTGCCTTAACTCTTCAGTCAAGCGTTCATTTAGGACTGTTACATTAGGATCTACTTTGGACTGAGCTTCCTTAAGATCAATGATTTCTTGTTTCAAGGCGATGTTTTCATCACTGACTTCAATGAATGCCTGATTAGCTAGTAGGAGGTCGTCTTCAACAGCACTAGTAGAGTGATGAAGACTACTCCCTACTTCACTACTGGAAGTATCACTTTCATCAGTATCTGAATCATCACATGATTGAAAAGACGTAGCAGATGACACCTCTTGATCGATTTTAGCCATGCAACATAGGTCATCATCTACTATGAATGCTTCATCGTGATCTGGATCGGACGGGTAGCTAGATGAGGACGATGGCAACTCGTCTGAATCAGAATCAGAGTCATCATTGGCCATCATTGCCTTCTTACCACGGTTTTATCTTCTTTCCCTTCGTGCTTTGCGTTCTTCTCGATCGTCAGTGCTCAGGTCTGGACATTCATAAATGTAGTGACCTGGTTTCTCACAGTTATAGCACAAGAGATCATTAGTAGCCTTTTTAATAGGAGATTTATCCCTACGCTTATCACGTCTATCAGAACGCTGAATCTTCCTATCATCAGACTCTCTATCACGTCTGTTACCTTTCGAGACTTCGTCTCTCCTTTCGGACGAGTTTCGGTCTCGTCTGGTCTCAGACGAGTTCTTAGAAGTAGACACTCTATGATCCCTATAGAACTTCTTATATCTTCCGAAACGTTTATTCAGCCTATCAAACTTTCTAAACATGAGGTTCACCTGATCCTTCAGACTAAGATCAGTATCTAACTCGTCTTTCACAGAAGCAGACCTAGTCTTAGACTTTGACCTGTCTACCTTAGAGGACTTAGACGAACTAGACTTAAAGGCAACGTTCTTAGATACAACGTGTTCTTTATCACTACTGGCTAAGGGTTCATCTTCGTCTAAATCAAACTCATGAGCCTTTAGAGTTTGAAACATGGTCTCTGCAGTCCATGCATCTATGTTTTGGGTATTCTTAACAAGCATCTTTACCATTTTCCATCGACTATCAAGACTTTTAAGAATCCTAAGATTGATCTCACGAGGTGTATATGACTTACCAAGAACTTCCAAGTCATTCATAATCTTAGTAAAACGAGTATCCAGCTGGTCGATAGTTTCACCAGCTTTCAATTGAAATGATTCAAATCTTTGGACAGCAGTGGATAATTTGCTTTCTTTGATCAGGGTAGTCCCTTCACAAATAATAGCTAATCTGTCCCACATCTCTTTGGCAGTTTTACATTTTAACACTTTTCCTAGATACTCGTTAGGAAGAGTGTGTAAGATGTAATTCTTCGCCAAGCTATCCAAATTATTTTGACGCATTTCTTCTGAGGTTAGATCTGACCTGGGTTTCTTGACGAGAGTACCAACTGGTTTGTCTTTGTCGAGGGCAGCAGTATTTGGAATCATTGTCACGATTGGGCCCTCGGTGACAACAGAGATCATTAGGTCGTGTGTGGAGCTAAAAATCGCTTCCATATGCAACTTCCAATAGTCGTAGTCCTGAACCTGGAACTTGGGTAACTTGTTAGCGCTGATTTCAAGAGACATGTTTAGCAAGTAGATCAGTGCTAGTCAGTTTTATGATCAAGAAGCAGATAAGTCAAGAACAGGGAACAAGAAACAAATATAACAAGAATGTTGATCAAGAACACGTAAGCAAATACAATCACGGACCAAGACTTCACCCTAAGTCTTAAGTCGGTTATCAAGAAACAGCAGTTCGTAAACTACTGCTCTGATACCACTTGTAGGTCCCCAAAGTTGAGTTTAATATCGAGTAAGCTAGTGAAAATGTCTAGAGGGGGGTGAATAGACTTTTCAAAATTCTTTCGATATATCAAAGTACAATGCGGAAATCAGAATATATCAATGAGCCCAATTCAAGTTTATACTCAACTTCTTATTCGAGAACTCTGTTTTATGTATACTCAACTAGTCTTGTTCAGATATGTATTTAAAAAACTAAACAGTTAATCAATTAAACACAAACAAAAACAGTAAAGTAAACAACACACAACGATTTTATAGTGGTTCGACAACTTGTCTACGTCCACTCTCACAAACCCAGTTGTGATGTTTCTATTAACTCGTCCAATGGAGTAATATGTGTGTTCTTGTAATTTTAAGTCCCAAGAAACAAGACTTGGATCTTCTCGAATATACTACCAAGTATATCTTCGATCTTACTAGAGATTTACAAGTATCTAGCAACTTGAAAACAGTAAACTAAAACTTATTCAGTAGCAGTCTTCTTCGTTCTTCACTTGTCTTCTGACTTGCTTTCTGAACTTCAAAATAATTCTGAGAGTTTGTTCTTCACTTGAATGCTTCAGTAATGCTTCAGTAAGTAGTAATTCAGTAGTCCTGAATCGAACAATACGCCATGGTATTTATAGACTTCTGATTTCAAGAACTTTCAGTTGTAACCAACCTTTCTTGAAAACTAACTCATAACTGTTAAGCTTTATCCATCCACGCGTTTATTTTTAATTAGTTATTTCTAACTAACTCTTCAATCCTTATCTTTCTACACGTTTGAATAACTAACAATTAATCTTCTCGTCTTGTCTTGTATGCGCACCTGTCTTGTGTAGTAGACTTCTTCTTCTTCTTGTGCGTCCTTCTTCAGTAGTAGATTTAGTAACAACTAATCTAATCCTAACAAGACTATTACATTACATTAAGCTTTATAACATAGCTTAGTCAACTTAGAATCTATACAATGATTATATCTATTACATATGAAAATCATGAGCTTCTATACAATCATTAATAAAGCTCAATAACAACATAAACAATTCATACAAAGTACTTATAACTCGTACTTGTCTTTTGTTAACTTGACAATACTTGTCTTGTGTGAACTCTACTGGTCTGTACAAGATGACTTCTTCTTAACTAGACTAGATCAGTCAACACTTAGAAAATATTCAAACTACTTTTGGCTTATCAAAACTTCATCTTTTATCTTTTATCATCAATTAGGACTTGTTCTAGGATTCATATCCCAACAGATACACATCCTACTCGAGAAGTGAGGCGAGCTCACTTGACCCATGCCAGAGCGTAATCTCGGAGTCCACCAAAATCAAGTCAACGAGCAGAAAAGAAACGAGTCGCGAACAGAACACAAGAAGTTTTCAGCGAACAAGATATTTCCACGAACTTGAGAGAAGCTAGCTGTGAATGGCAGGTCGCCCTCGAACAAATTAGAGTTGCCCCTGGGGGTGGTCCCACCCACAGAACAATCATCATTAGTCAAAAGATGATGTCATTTGCATTTAATGCAAGTCATAAGTACTTTGACCAAAGAGAAGTGAGGTGGAAGACACATGGCAACCAAAGAGGACACCCCTCCAATGCACGCCCGACCAGCCTGGAAGCCATGCAGAAGAGAATATAAAAGGAAGAGAAAAGAGAGAAAAGGGGCTAATGAACATTTCGAAGAAAAACAAGAGAGCAAATGTTCATTAAATGTTTGACAGGCTATCAATTGTAATTAAGCCACATATTTATAATACAAAGCCTCACACATTAAACACATATAGTTCACTTACTGAAAAGCTTGTGAACAAGGTCCTCTACCGGGAGTGAAAATTGTAGAATTAAGCAATAACAACGAGATAAGTTATTAAGGTAAGAGAACTACGTGAGCTTTGATTCCTAATATGGATACATAGTTAACTTAATTTGAAGTTTTGAAATTGGATTTCTATGTTTATATATTTCTTAAAATTAAGCTCGATTTCAATTTCTTTTAACCCCCTCCCCTAATACTACTACTATTATTATTATTCCAATAAGTTGTACTTTGTAAATTCTAATTTGTAAGTTTGTAAATTGTAATTTGTGAGTTGTAATATACTTATGTAAGCTGAACTGGTAATATTTAAATTTAATTAATCAATTTATTGTAGTTATAACTTGTAATGATTTATTCAATTTATTTTGCTTTAAAGAATTATATGAGTTCAAAAACCGAAATTAATTCTAGATCGGTTCGATTTTGAATCCTATTTTTCGAAAATCGTAACTACAATTCAAATAATAGGACAAAAATTTCTTTTCAAACGTTATTTGCAAGGCGTGGGGTATATACCCCTCCAGCTTTGTTTAATGCACTCCCCCGATACATGTACTTTCCCCAAATTACCTTTATACCCTTTTTCTCTCTAAATTTTATACGATAAATGCACCCCCCACAAAAACCCTAATTTTCACATCAAAACCCTAATTTTTTTCATTTTCTTCTTCACCACTTCATTCTTTCTCTCACACTCTTCTTCTTTCTCAAATTTGTGGCTGTCGTCGTCTACCTTAACGTCGCCGCTGACCGCCGCAAAGCGCTGCCTGACGATGTAGCCCTTCGCCCAAGCCGTCTGTCTTCCTTAAGCCACCGCCCCGCTCGATCGCCTGCCACCACCCATTTCCCCGTTTTTTTTATTCATTCTACAACAACGGCGGCGGCGCCGCTCTTTTCCTAGCCTCCAACGCCACTGTCGCCACACCCCAAGCCGTCCAGTCCAGCGCCACCCCTCATTTTCTTTTTTAACTTTCTGCAGTAGCCTTCAGCCTCAGCCGACAATACACAAGTTTTTTTTTCCGTTAATGAATCGACCAAAAACACTCTCATCGACAACAATTTGCCGACAATAGTGTTTTTGGTCGACTCTGGTTAATCGAAAATAAGATTTTTTTTTTTTAATTCTAAGATTTTTTTTAAAATTTCTAATTTTATTTTTGTTGGTGGTAGTTGCCGGAGGTGGGCGGCGGTGGTTGCGGGAGTTGGGGCGACGACGACGGGGCACAACTTCTTCATCTCCCATTAGGGTTAAATTTAATGGTTAAATTAGAATTAGGATTAGAGATAATATTTAGGGGAATATATCTATCTTGTATTTTACTTAAAAGGACAAAATAGATATTTTGTATGAATATTTAATTAAAAAAAATGGAGGGGAACTGCATTAAACAAAGCTGGAGGGGTATTTGCAAAGGACCTAAATGTCTTTTCAATCTAGAACCAATTCTTCTAATTTACTTATTTCATGTGTTCTTTAACCGACCTGAACAGTGTGAGGTATATATATGGACAGCCGGCAAACTATTGCTACTCAGGAGTCCTCTTGCACCGGCAAATCAGCATATTGTACCAAGAGCTTCTCAACTTGTACCCCTCAGTTCAGCCATGAATTCATTGAATTCCGCCCAAATGATGGCTGCGGAGCTGAAATCCAACGCCAAAAATAGCTCACCACCAGCATTGTCTTCTGATCCTTTGATCCAAAACCATTTGAATTTCAAGCGGAGCTCTTGCCCGAAGTGGATCATGTTCTACGAGAATGGATTGTGGGTTAATTATCCAAAGGAAGTGGCAGATGTGATGAAGTTAGGGTTCTTGGAGGGCAAGCCCATGGTTGAAGCTCCGTCTTTGGGTTTGAACTCTTGCTTCGACTTTTATCGCATGCTTGAAATTGATTTGGATTCTGGAAAGCAGCGATCCATTTCGTGGATTGATGTTGACGGTAAGTGTTTTACCCCCAAGAGTTTTGTTAACAGCTATGACAATGATCATGAGGCTGATATGGCCAATTGCAATGAAAATTGCACAAAAATTGAGATTGAAGTAAGAATTGGGGAGAATTCTGTTGAAATTGAGGAAAATTCAGGAAACAAAAAGTGTCTAGGGTTGAATAGCGTGAACTTGGGTAAAAGGAAGAGGGACGAGAATGTAGAGAAGGAAAAAAAGGAGGAGAGTTTGTGCAGCATTAGTGCAAAAAGGAATCACGTGGTTGAGAATGAATTAGAGTCATCAAGGTGGCCGAATGCGAGAGTTTTTGTGAGTGAGGAGAAAGGTTGTATGCTAGTCAAGAAGATATTTATGCAGGGATTGGAGATTGTAGAACCAGGTGCTAGGGTTACTGTTGTACATCAATATCTAAGGACAGGACCCTTGAACAATGCCCGTGTTGAGCTCTTCACAAAGCAAATGGAGATCACTAGACGCTCTAGAGGGGAGCTTAAGGTGGTTTTTGCATGGTATGGGACATCAGCCCAGGGCGTGCAAAGCATTTTGATGCATGGTTTTGGGATTCCTACCAAGTCATCTTCTTCTGAAGGTCATGGAATCGGAATTCACTTGTCTCCGGTACAGTTGCCCCAAAATAGGTGTGTTTTCCTTGTGTCAATGTGCTTAGACTTGTTGTAATAGCTGTTTTCTAAATGGAATTTTTCGTACGATTGATATGTAGATAATATGTGTGTGTGTTGTGCATGATTTGTGATTAGACTTGTTAAATAGTTGCTTTCTTAGTAGTGTTTCCTTATGACTATCCACTTCATCATATGTCTGCATGTGCTAGTTACTTACGAGTTTAATATCAAATTCTTGTCGTAGAAGATAGTTTGTTTTCTGTGTACGATACGGTTGCCCCTAAATAGGTGTGTTTTCCTTGTGTATGAATGTGCTTAGACTTGTTGTAATAGCATTTTTCTAAATGGAGTTTTTCTTACGATTGTTATGGTAGATAATATGTGTGTGTGTATTGCATGATTTGTGCTTACACTTGTTAGATAGTTGTTTTCTTAGTAGTGTTTCCTTATGGCTATCCACGTCATCATAAGTTTGCATGTGCTAGTTACTTCTTACGAGTTTAATAGTACTGGTTTGCCAGTTGTTTTAGTAGTTCAGTCTTCTTATAAATATTCACTTTGTATTACTGCACATTGTAGTTATTTCTTATATGTTTATAATCTAATTCCGAAGGTATATTTATTTGCTTACCGTTGGTTTATTTTCTGTTTTCAGTTTGCTTATTCTTATTAGTAATTTATTTGGTTTGCATGTGCAGTGCAATTTCATCAGAGATTGATGAAAATGGCGAGAAGCATGTCATATTATGCAGAGTGATAATAGGAAAATGTGAGAAGGTTGAAGCAGGGTCTCACCAGCTGTATCCTTCAAGTGTAGAGTATGATACTGGTGTTGATGACTTAGATAATCCCAAGTGGTATACAGTGTGGCATACCAACATGAATACTCATATTTTGCCAGAATGTGTCGTCAGCTACAGGCCTGTTACTGTAAATGGTAAATAAGCATCCATTTTGCCAAGAACTGACCACCTTCTGAAACTGAGGTTCCATAACCTTTTCTCTCTATTTTTTTAATATCTTTATTTTGTGTCTGTTTTCAGGATCAATTAATAATGATGTCCCCATTCCATCCATGTTTGTTGCAAAACTGTTCTCCAAGCTGAGAAGTTCTCTTCCGCTGCCTCGGTTTCAGGCAGTGCAAACTTTGTGGGGATCATGGAAGGTGAGAATATATATTTCATATACACGTGATACCAAACCAGCGACTAGGTTTTAATTGATATTAATATTAGTTATGCATTAGAGTATTACCTTTTCTTTTGCAGGAAGGGAAGTTGGGAAAAGATGTTTTCATGAGGAAATTACGATCAGTTGTTGGGGATGACGTGTTGCGCTCCATTGTTCAAGAAATTCGTGGCTGAGAATAAGACTTTTGTTTTGTCCTTATGTTTGTAGTTGGGGGTGGGGTTTGAGAATTTCTGGAACTCGGCTCATCCATTCAGATTAGTAGTGTCTAGATTTATTGTGAGAACCTATCAAATAGGAAACAAAAAACTACAATTAGGTTAGATTTAAACTTAGCTTTTAATGCCTTTGTCGTCTCTCTAGAAGTTGTATAGGCCCAAGCTGGACTTTCAACTTAGTTTTTTTATAACTGTGTTGTCCAAATATAATTAATGCTCTTTTATGCTATCGTCTATATGACCTCTTCCTTTCTAGTGTTAGCTGATGTGTTGACAAGTTCAATCTATTTGCTGCTCCGCAGTATAGGAAATTGAAAAATGATTACAAAGTTTGGTTACTGTAAGGAAATCCCACAAACTGACCAATGATATATATTTTTTTTGATAAGAGAACATAAAATTTCATTGCTGTTGAAGAAGTGTTGGGGATGAGGGATCCCTAACCCTCACAAAATCTTCCATTGCATCTATTGTATTATAAAGCAAAACTCCAATGCCTCACTAGGTAAGAAACTATGTAGTCCTTGAACAGACTATGACTAGAAGACCAAATAGCCATTTCAATACAATTTTAAAAAAATTCTTATTCATGTCGAGCCAAGTAGACCAAAGTACCACTGCGACTATGATCCTCCATAAGATTTTACTTCTCCTGTTACGAAGGCCACCCGTATTAATTTGGAGTGAATCCGAAAAAGCCTGTGGAGGGACCCACTGTAGATCCTACTATCTAAGCTCCCTACACCGGAGATGATGAACGAAAGAATATTGCACGAACAAGTGATTAAGATCCTCTACGTAGCACTTGCATAAGACACGCCAATTTGGGGACAAAGAAACTTTCATTTTTGTTTAACCATATTTCTAAAATTCTACTTTTAAAGTCATAGCTCCTAGAAATGTTTGTAGAAACATCAATATAATTAATTCTACACCCTATGTTAGACATTCAGGACTTGGTACTCAATTTGAGGACAAAGAAACTGTCCAATAATACATGTTTAACCATATTTCTAAATTTCTACTGTTTTAGGTCATAGCTCCTAGAAATGTTTCTAGAAACATTCCATATAATTCTACATCTTTGTTGAACATTCAAGAACTATCTCTTACTTGGTACTCAATGTGTAATATTCTTGAACCATCTCTAGATTTGCAACGGAGCATATTTCATCCTCGTTTTACTAATGCAATAAACTAACAGTATCACCATTACGATTGCATTGCATGGAAAAAGTGCAAACTAATTCACATAGTGTAGTCTCTAATATTCTGTTTTGGGCATCATATGAGGTCCACGTGGTTTTCCTTCTACCAATATTTATGTATACTTTCTTGTTTTGCCATTGACATGCATTAAATTGATTAGCTTTTTGAATTGTTGGGTTATGAATAATTCTATCACCCCACGTGCATATTGCATTTTAGGCAAATTTACGATCTAGGGGACAAGCAGTCTTCAGTGCTTCTGAGGAATATATATTGAAAGAATATCTGCTAGCTCAATTGGAGAATTTCTAGTAATAAGAACTCATGGCATTGAAATTAAATTTATGCATATAATGTCTTGGCAAGTGATTTCTATCTTAGGAGGATTAAATAGTAGGAGTATCTCTTTAACTTTTTTTTTTTTTTTTGGAGGAGCAGTTGTGGACTTCTAAATAATGAATCTTCTGCAGATAAATTTAATGCATGGAACCTTTCCTCTTTCTGGTAAGGTGTACCTCTTTAGCCATCACACTGTAGGTATCTTGCTCTTCTGAGCATGTCTTTTATAGTTCACAGGTTAATCAATTTGGGATGATATGTTTTAATTTCAAATTGCATTTTTAGATGAACCGAAGTCTTTGCGGTCACTTCTGCATCCATTCTACTCCCCCTAGGTTAAAATATGAAATTACTGCTTCCAATTGTTGAGTCATTCTCACTATTGTTATGTGCTCTACCTTGTTCAATTTAATTGTGTTATGTTATTTTCTCTGTTTGACAGTTATGTTGGAGGAGTTGGTTGTTATATATAGTAGTGGGTTCTCTTAATTTGGTTTGCCTGACAAACTAGTGCTTTATATCTTCTTATCAAAAAAAGTGATTTATATTTGAGGCTATTTTTTGGAAGGGGGCCAAGAGTTTCCAATTTCCAGTGACTTTCAAGCTCATATTGAGGCAAGATAAATCTATCTAATTTATAAATTATACCAGACTTAAAATTGCAGAATATTATGTTTAAGATTAGTTATGATTCTATCAATATTTTTATGTTCATGTTTTAGTCGTTCTATGTTTAGTAGGTAAAGCGTTATTTATTCTTTCCTTTTTTTGGTTGTAACCCCACGTCTTCTTCCACTATAAATATACAAATGAGTCTTGTTACATCAATAAAATTAATATAACACATCATTTCTCTACTATACTTTTTTTTTTTTGCATGGTATTGAAGGGTTAAAAACTTAATATCCCTCTTTGAATTCCTAATTTCCTTTCCTCTATTTTAATCTTTCATTGTGAAAAAATAGAGGAAGATGAATAGAAAATCCTAGCAAACCCTAACCCTAGTATGCTCGTTGTCCGCTGTTGCGCACTGTTTGTGTTTCCTACAGCAGTCCCCGTTTGGGTACTCGTGTTCATTGCACTACTTCAAAGATTTGTTACAAGCTGGACATGCTCCAGCTTGAGGGAGAGTGTTAATGATTTGTTATGATTCTACCAATATTATGTTTCCTAGTTTAGCCATTCTATGTTAGTAGGTAAATCATTGTTTATTCTTTCCTTAATTTCATTGTAACCCTAGGTCTTTCTCCCACTATAAATATGAGAGTCCCCTACATCAATAATATTAACACATAACATGATTTTTCTGCTATACTATCTCTTTTACAAATTATAATATTTTATCACTACATTAAGTAATCTGTAAAAAGATGTCTACCCCTCTAAATAAGACCCTGTTTGAGCCTTGAGGGCACGTTTGTCTTCTAATATTCTGTGACTGATTTTTGTTGGGCTGTAGACTGTGCAGGGAAGATTCATTTATCAGCTTGCATTCTTGAGTTCTTTTCATTTTTAAACTTTACACATAATATATATATATATATATATATATATATATACATACACACGAATGTAATGAGATTGCAAATGGATGATGCATATCATATCATACATCCTATTATTAGTCACACCTGATTTTGACAATTATCTTTGTAAAAACTAGAGTTTGAAACCATTACACCCTAAGAAGATTAGTGATAAGAGTTTTGAGGGATTGATATATTTTCGATGAGGCATAACACAAAATTTCAAGATTTCGTTACCCCTACCAAGTTCAAACATGTTGAATTGTCAGACAATGAGGGGAATGTTATTGGAAGGCTTCAAACTCAATTATTTTGATTTATCTGGTAGAGAGGAAATTATCCATCCTATCTGTTGAGTATACAGTTAGTTATTTTCTTTCCACGCATCTCCTTTTTCTATTAAGGTAAGAATTGAACGATGCATAGTTATCCTAGTGGTGACTCTTAAACATATTATAACAAAAACATTATTGTATCACATGTTGTAGCTGCATTGGAATAGAGCCTATAGGTAAAAGTCCAAAATTTAATTCACATATTGTTATGAGTTGTGGACTTACTATAATCTATAACATTCTATTTTAGGCGTCGTATAATGCCTTTTCTCCATATAGTATTTTTTTTCTTTGTTCACATGCATTAAATTGGTTGTTAAATGGTGCGGTTTTGAAATCTTCATTTTCTATTTTGAAAAGTTTTGTTTCTGATGATAAATAATTTGACTGCCCTCTGTGTAGGTGATCAGAGTCTTCTGCTAGTCTACATGATGCAAGATATGTCTCCTCCCTTTTAGGTAAGTATAATTTTGTTACATGATCATGACTTCTATAGTTCATAAAAACATGTCCCATTGTTTTTTTTTTTTGGGGTAGTAAAGACATGGAGAATATTATTAGTCATCTTGTACTCTATTCTCTATAGCTTGATTTGCTTGAAAAAAAATCTAGTGGTTTCATTATTGGGATAAGTTTTTGGTTTATTATTAGATTGATCAGCCTACGCTATAAGTGATCTTGGGCAATAAAAGTGAGTTGCAGAATCAGATATGAACAAATAATTAATATGGGGGAAATACAAACTCTCAAGAGGATACACCAGACTGAATTGATTCTTTGGTTTTTAAATCTCTTCTTTCATTGATCTTAGTGCAGGAAAATGATAGTGTTGATGTTCCTTATGTTGTCCATCAAAGCCCATTAAGGCTTTAGATATGGTATGGTATGTTTTAGTGACTAGTGATTATCTGTTTTACTTTGGTTAGATTGAAGTATAATTCCGAATCAGGTTAGGACGATTATTCGTGCAGATCGAGTGCATGGTTGCCATCGAATCCATACATATAAGGTGGGTATAAGATTTAGCAACTTGTTAAATTATTTGAAAAAAAAAATCAGGTTTCAAACTGCATCTTGTCCTGTGATAATGAAGCTCAACATGGCTGCACTCTTTTTCCTAGTTATCAGGTATTTGTAATTAATTTCAACAACAATTTAATGTTATTTCATATTGGATGTCTTCCTCACCCTCGTACAGTTTTAATTCACTCATGAGTATAAGCTTCTTTGGAATTTAATCAAGTGCTACTCCCTAAACTTGTACATCCTTGACCGAAATTCTGATGCAAAAAAAATTTTATTAGAAAGATTTGATTGCAGAAAGAGAAATACTCCATATAGCAGCCTTGGATACTAATGGTAACTACGATCAAGGGTAGATTAACTCAATCTCTGTCTTTATAGGTTGTTTGATAGTTACGATTCTTAACGATAGATTATGTTTTTAAATCTGTAAAGTTTAGATATCATTCTAATTCCAGTCTGACCAGTCATTGCTATCAAACAAGACCTAAGTTGTGGTGCCTAGAAGGAGACGGAGATAGAAATTGGAAATTTGGAATTTGTTTAAGTTGGGAGTTACTTGCTTCTAGTATAGTACTCCCCCTGTCTCATTCCATTTTAGATTCATCATTTATTAATTTGGTAATAAAATATTTTTTTCACTTTAATGTTTAAACTACACTTTTCAAACATTTTAAAATTACACCACATGTTATTATTTTATTACTTACAATATTTTATTACTCAAAATACTTTTAATTTTATCTCTTTTAATTTTAATAAACCACTTGCATTAAGTTCCGTGCATACAATAAATGATAAATCTATTATTGGATGAAGGGATGAACACTGGCTGATGTCATATTTGCCTCCTAATTTTTTATTTTGATATGCCTAAGATTATTTTAATGTAATCAGAGCTAAGTACTTGACATGAAACCGTATAGATGTGATTCTATTTCTGTTAGGGTTGAATTGAAATGAAACCTCATTGCAGTCATTTTTTTAATTGTAGTTCTTATTCAGTTTGATTTTCATTAAATTTATTCATAATCTGTTTTGTGTTTCTTGAATTTTCACTCACGTTAAAATACTGTTGGACATATATATTATGCAATTCTTCTGTGTGCAAATAAAATCTTGTGATTATAAATTGTTTGCAAGTTGGTCAAACTCCTTAATTTCTCTTAAGACTTTGTTTGACGCCAATTTATTATCCCAATCATTGGAATTTTGGCCAGTTTCTGTTATACGATATACTCCCTCCGTTTCATAAAATTTGTCATTTTTTATCTTAAATTTTGTTTCAAAAAGTTTGTCGTTTTTACTATTTTTATCATGAATCTCCCTAAACTATCCCTATTTAATTTTTACAATATATTTTTTTATTGAAAATATATTATTGTATCCTCTTCTCTCTCTTGACAAGACAAGTTGACATTTTACTCTTTCTATATTAATCACTTTATGCTGGTTCTGTCAGCGAAAATTTTTGCAAAAAATCCATTGATGCACATATGGTTGATGAGCTTATGATTGTCTTATGCTTCTGCTTTTTTAGGCAGTTGCTACAAAGAAAGCAGCATCTGAAAAATCTGTTACCGGCAGCAGGAAAGATGATGCACGTGGATTATCGAAAGTGTCTAAGCATGTGGAGCAGGAAGATATTGAGGTAGCTAGGAGTTAATATGTACTACTGTCTTCAGTCTAGCTCTAGATTGATGGTCAAATATGTTATTGGGAAACTTCAAGATGCCATTTATTTTATTAACTAATTGATGGGGATCAAGCTGCGAGGGTTATTTTGGTCACGAATGCAGATTTGTGTTAGCTGCAGTTAGTAGAGGGTTTAATGGCAGTTGCAAGTTTAGTCCTTTTCGGTTATTCTGTTAGTTGGTTGTTGCTTTTGCTGAGTTGTATATTAGTTCCCTATTGGGACTAACTTGGGGGTTGTTGATTTGATAATCGAAGAAAGTGTTGTACCATGTTCATCATAGTTCTCGTTCTTATTCGCATTAAGCTTCCGCTACATCACTAATCCACTTGCTTTTACAGCCTGCAGAAATGGGAATAGATTAGGATCCCTTATACAAGCAGATACAATTACTCAACTAAAAAGCGACGAGCGTCTTGAAGGTTTCATCTTTAAATATCTGTTTTTTTTTTACATAGGTCAGGCTAATGCATATGATTGTGCACTTACCTTTTGGTGTTCCAAAGTCGAAGTAGAGTATGTTTGCCTAGATGGATTGCATCCATCATGAGTCTTTGATTATGGGCGGTTGTTGTTTCTTAATTTTATCGGTTGCAACCAATCTTGCATAGTTGTTTACGTATGGTAAGCATTTAGTTTTATTTTAATTTGTTTATTATTACTCCCTCTGTCCCACAATTGTTTGCACTCTTTCCTTATTCGTCCGCCCCACAATTGTTTGCACTTCCTAAAAAGGAAACTTTTTCATAAACTCCACCCTCACAAAATTCACATATTTACATAAAATGCCATTACTTTTACACTTATTCCAACCACTTTATTTACTTTATTCATATAAGTTTACAAAATTACCCCTCAACACTCCACTCATTACACCTTTTTCTTAATAAGTGTGTCCACAAAGTGGTGCAAACACTTCCGGGACGGAGGGAGTATCAAATTTCTTTCAATTTTTCTCATTTTGTTGATAATATTTTTTTTTGTTTTGCAATAGAAAGGAAAACATGTGCGTTGGAACTTGGAAGGGATTGCTATTAGACCTGTCAAAATCAGCCTGATGGCCCGGCCCACCCGACTAATAGGCCAGGTTGGGCTAGATTTATAGTGGCCCAAAAAGAATTGGCTCGGCCCAGATGGCCCGCTGGGCCGACCGGGCTCAGACTGGGCTTGGCCCGGTTCCCTCCTCTTTTTTTTTTTTTTAAATACAAAAATTAAAAGTAAAATCGTCATATAGAATGCGTAATATACTGATATGCATTCTGCTCTGTAAATGTCAATTATGTGCGCCTTTGTCCCAAATCCCAAATAATTGAAAAAAAATTGAGAACTCTAGTACATGTAAGATCTATCGTCCGCTCCCTTCGATCTAGCCGACCACGCCCAAATCTTCAGCCATGCCACCGACCACGCCCACCACGCACGAGTCCGCCGCCCCCAATTTTTTTATTTTTTTTTGCTTTTAATCTCATTCTCAACAGTTTTCGTCCAACTCTTTTTTACAAAATCACAATAACCCGTCTGATGCGCGTCCGCTTCCGGCTCCCTCACGTCTCCATACTCTGCACTTCCGCCATCAACACCCAGCCTCACGATCGCCGCGTCCGGAGCAAGAAGATGAGCCCTAATATTTTTTAACTGATTGTTCTGTGTTTTTTTTTTTTTGGCCCTTTACAATTTTTTTATTGTTGTAGTTAGGCCATTGTACATTGAATATCATAAATATATACCCAAAGCATAGCCCATAGCTTAATTCAATAAAATAAAATAAAAATTAATTATAAAAAACGGGCCAAAATGGCCCGACAGCTCGTCTTGGGCTAGACTGGTCTTCGTATTTCTAGACCCGGTAGCAACCGGGTCGAGCCAGCCAGACCCGATAAAAACGTGTGGCCTGATGGGCCGGTGCCGGGCTGGCCCGGCCCCTTTGACAGCCCTAATTTCTATAAAAAAGAAAACCAAGACAAGTTTCAAGATTTTTTTGGATCTATGTATGTTTGACATTAATGTTAATTAATTTATTGTAATTGTTTAGTTGAATTTATGTATATACATGATGTATCGTGCATTGAACATTAATTATGATGATTAATTGATATTGCAAGGACTTGTAAGTTGTAATATCATTTTTCAATTAATAAATATTGGTTTTTTTTTTTTTGTTTTTTTTTTTAATTTAGCAAATAAAAAATTCAGGATTTTTTTTAAATATTAAATATTTACAACAGCGGTTAAAAATCGTTGTTGTAGCTAATCAAACTGTTGTCATAAGTATTAATACAACATAGTTTTGAAGGAACAACAGCAGTTAAAAAATGTTGTACTATTAAATTCAAATAACAGCGGTTAGTAACCGCTGTTGTAACAAATAAAACAGTTGTCAAAGATTTAGTAAGAGGTTAACAGTGAGCACATACAGCAAATGTTTTGAAGGAATAACAGTGGTTAATAATCGCTGTTGTATATAGATATGACAGTGATTAATAACCGCTATCTATCAGCACCCTTTTTTTATAGGGTTTTACAGCGTTTTTTAACTGCTTTCTATAAGCGAAATTGGCATAGTGGATAAATATTAATGAAAGGTAAATATGTAAAAAAATATATTTTTTTTTATTTTATACTAAATAGTAAATGCGGATAACTTTATGAAACAGAGGTAGTATTATATGTAAACCAATAAATTTAAACACATGCAAATATGCATATAAAAGGCGAGAAAAAATAAGGTAAACATATTTTTATTAAGAAATTTGTGTTACAACTCTCGTTGATCTCTTGATTCCTCTCTCTAAACAGAGACTTGTTCCAAATTTTAATTTGACCTATAATTTAGTATTAGGGAGTTGATGGAGTTATTCCACTTGACTCGATTTGACCTACAATTTAGTTGTAGGGAGTTGATGGAGTCGTGTGTGACTTATTTCATCTGACCACTTAAATTTTATTTATAAGAGATAAGTGACCTAGAAAAGAGAACAAGATATAACCGATCTTGAAGATAAGGAAAAAGATAATCTCGAATTTTGGAGAAATTGTTTTATATTCTTATCTCCAAAATTAGGTACAATTGCCTCCTTCGAATGCAACTTGATCTCGAAATCTTAATTTAGAACTTAAAAGGTGATTTAGCATACCCAATGAAATTCTGCATACATGAATCCTTGGAGGGTGGAGATGAAGAGCGAAAATGGTCCCACCGGGCGTGCAAGTCGTTTGTGACTTATTCCATCTGACTCGATTTGACCTACAATTAAGTAGTATGGAGTTGATGGAGTCGTGTGTGACTTATTTCATCTGACCCGATTTGACCTACAATTTAATAGTAGGGAGTTGATGGAGTCGTGTGTGACTTATTTCATCTGACCACTGAAATTCTATTTTCACTATCCTATTTATAATTTATAAGAGATAAGTGACCTAGAAAAGAGGAATAAGTGGCCTAAAAAAGAGGAATAAGATATATCTGATCTTGAAGATAAGGAAAAAGATAATTTCGAATTTTGGAGATATTATTTTATATTCTTATCTCCAAAATTAGAATTTACATAATATTTGACATTTTCAAATTTGATAAAATTTCAGTGTCTACAATTGCCCCTCGAGATCATGTAGAACTCAAAAGGTGATTTAGCATGCCCCAAAGGTGAATTTGACATGCCCCATGAAATGCGAATATGCATATAAAAGGCGAGAAAAATGAGGTAAACATATTTTTATTAAGAAATTTGGGTTACAACTCTCGTTGATCTCTTAATTCCTCTCTTTAAAAACATGAGATACCGAGTCTCACTGACTTGTTCCGGATATTAATTTGACCTACAATTGTATAGTAGAGAGTTGATGGAGTCGTTTGTGACTTATTCCATCTGACTCGATTTGACCTACAATTTAGTAGATAGTTAATGGATTCGTGTGTGACTTATTCCATCTGACTCGATTTGACCTACAATTTAGTAGTAGAGAGTTAATGGATTCGTGTGTAACTTATTCCACCTAACTCGATTTGACCTACAATTTAGTAGTAGAGAGTTAATGGATTCGTGTGTGACTTATTCCATCTGACCACTGAAATTCTACTTCACTATCCTATTTAAAAGAGATAAGTGACCTTGAAAAGAGGAACAAGATATAACCAATCTTGAAAATATAAAAAAGATAATCTCAAATTTTAGAGATATTATTTTATATTCTTATCCCAAAATTAGGATTTACATAATATTTGACACTTTCAAATTTGATAAAATTTCGTTGTCTACAAATGCCCCCTCGAATCTATTGTAGAGACATATGTCGAATGCAACTTGATCTCGAAATCTTGATGTAGAACTCAAAAGGTGATTTAGCATGCCCCGAACGGTGAATTTGACATGCCCCATGAAATTCTGCATACATGAATCCTTGGAGAGTGGAGATGAGAGCGAAAATGGTCCCATCGGGTACATGTGATACCGGAGTCTCAGCAACTTGTTCCGAATTTTGATTTGACCTACAATTTAGTAGTAGGGAGTTGATGGAGTCGTGTGTGACTTATTCCATCTTACCACTGAAATTATATTTTCACTATTCGGCTTGAAGATAAGGAAAAAAATAATTTCAAATTTTAGAGATATTATTTTATATTCTTATTTTCAAAATTAGGATTTATAAATAGTTGAATTATTGTAATCTTTTTCTTCTTTTGTCTCCTTGTTATATTGTTAAAAAAAAAAAAAAATTGATAGATTACATTTATATATATATATATACTCCCTCTATCCCTAAAAGAATGGTCCCTTTTTTTTTTTTTTTTTTTTGAGTGGATAAAATGTTTAAAATATGAATGATTATTGTTTTAATGCTTAATAAATTTTTATCTTACACTGAGTATATTTTTGAGTCTCTCTATTCTACATGGCATTTTCTCAAGCTTTTTCAATTGATTTCCTGCATTTTGTGAGTGCATTTATTATTATATATATTAAGATTATTTTTTACTTTTTTTATAAGTTTTGTTAATTAATTTAAATTAGTATAACTTGTAACTGTAAATTTAAAAATCACTAACTCTAAAATTGATAATGTACAAATTTTAAAACTTTTTTAAAAATTTGGATGTGATATGCGGGTTCTATACTAGTTCCACTATATACTAATAGAGTTGTTTTTTTTTTTTTTTTTGATGTGTCGTGTCGTCTTCTTCTTAATTTTGTATAATGTGTCATATTTTTATAAAGTGTCTATTTAAATGTCATAATATATGGTACTCCTTATTATTTAGGTGTCATCATAATTAATGTTGAATTGATTTTAAATAATTATGATTATAGATCAAATATATGATAAATATTTATTATATATATCTTTAACATTTCGCGTATTACGTGGGTGCTCGTGTAGTAAAGTATATTTAAAATTTTATAGGTAAAATTAAGAATTTTAAACACAATAAATGGTGTTTTATAGTATATTGATCTGTGAAAAAAAAACCACCATTTCAATTTTTTTTACAAATTAGATGATGTTTTACATTTTTTAATGTAAATTTATTGCATTTTTTCAAATTGACCTTCAAATCATTTAAATACTCAAATAAAAATAATCATTTATTAAGGGTATAATATAAAAAATAAATATTTTCTTAATATGCGTGTATTAATGTAGAATGATATTTATTTTGAATAGGAAGGTGTATAATGTTTTGCTAAATGTTAAATTAAATTTATGTGTTCAAATTTATTTTGATAATGCTTGAAATTTCATGTTAAATTTATTTTCGATGTTTAAATTTATCAAATTTAATATTAATATCTATGTGTTTACTGATATTTTTATAAATTAAATGAATCCAATATTTTGTTTAGTATTTTCAACATGGTCGGAGACTCGGAAGTGCTAATGTATGAGATAAATATCTAGAAAGGTATTTGTAATATAAAAAGGTGAACCTAGATGAGGTAAAAGGAATTATTGGGGTAAGGTCTACACAGGCCATGAGTTGCATTTGGGACTCCCTACTTTTACCACTAGATAAAAAAGAATTAAGTTTGGCTATCTCCTAGATAGGGTAAGGAGGAAAGTCTTGTCGTGGGGGTACAAGTTTTTTTCGAAAGGTGGAAGGAAATTGTTAATCAAAGCAGTTTTACATGCCATTAATTCCATCTTATGCGATGTCGTGCTTTCGAATTTTAGTGTCAATTTCTGGTGGGGTTCCCAAGGAGAACACAACAACTTGCATTGGAAGAAGTGGAAAGAATTATGTAAAGCTAATTAAAGAGGATAGTGGGATGGATTTTTGCTGCTTGGTTTCTTTTAATAAAACCCTGTTAGCTAAGAAACTTTGGCGCATTATGAATAACTCGAATACCCTGGTTAGCCAAGTGTTCAAAGCTCGATATTTTAAACACGTTGATGTCATGCAAGCAGGTTTGGGATCAAACCCATCGTACATTTGGAGATCTTTCTCTGGAGTAAGGATGTGGTAAAAAATGGAGTTAGATGGAAAATTGGTAATGGTAAGGATGTACACATTTTTAAGGATGCTTGGGTCAATAATTTAAATGAAGGCAAGATCGTATCAAAGAAGGCAAGTGGCTCTACAGTTAGCAGATTTATTTCAGAGAACTACACATGGGACGAGACTTTAGTAAAACAAGCGTTCCTACCCTATGAAGCAGATGTGATTCTTAGTACACCATTGTAGGGGGCGAATACGGAGGATCAGAGATTTTGGCAAAATAACGCATCTGGGCAATATTCAGTTGCATCTGAATATGCCTCCTCGCTTTCAAAAAAATCATAAGGTGAAAAAAATTTGGAACCAGGTCCTTCGTGTACTGACTTTGGCAAAGCAATACATAAGAGTTTATGGACATTGAAAATTCCACCAAAAATTCGTGTTTTCGGATGGAAAATGTGAAGGATGTTGTTGCTACAGAAGGTAATCTATTTAATCAGCATATCCCTTTATTGCCTCTATGTGGTTGTTGTGATGCTCATTTTGCTGATACTATTCATGCAGGGGCGGATCCAAGATTGACGGTGGGGCCGGGCAAATAGAATATTGTTCAACATTATTATATGTTCGATAATAAAATTAAAATATTTTATATTATTATTATTATTCACTGTTAAATATATTAAAATACATAAGTCTCAAAGCTTATAATATATAATCATCTGAACTTAAAATGGAAAAAATTAATGAATGGTAAATAAATAAAAAATTGAGAAGAATTTGAAGTTTTAAAGAATTGTGTATGTGTTTATATATGTTACTTGTGTTGTGAACTTATTAAGACGTGAAAAAGAAACTTAACTAGTGAAAAATAAATTATAATCCCTAATTCTAATCATTAAAATATAAGAAATTGAAATAAGTCACATTTGCATTGTATGGTGCAATTGAGGTACAATTTTAATTTGATTTTAATGTGACTGGGTCAAACAATTGAGAATATATCAAAATCAATTGAAATTCAATTGCATAATATGCACCCAATTATATATACAGGAATATATGAATTAGTATATATATTTGAATTAATTTGTATAACAAAAATATAAAAAATTGAAATATATTATAATAATAATATTTAGACGTAAGGGTGGTGACTTAAAAGTGGAGATCGAATAATTAATTTAATCAGTAGTCCCATTAATTATTAAAAAAATAAGCTAAAAGCTAATTTAATAATAAATAAATTTATTATGGCTCCGGCCTCTTGAATGGCGTGTATTCATATGGCTCTAGGTTTTCTTCCGCAATATAAGATCATATTTCTCTCTCATAAATAAATTTATTAATTTAATAACTAATTAATATATATATGTATAATATATATATATATATAATAGAAAAAAAAAAGTCGAGGCTGAGATACCCAAAATATCATGTCAATTTTAGAATTATGGAGGCTCATTTGGTTGAGATCAGTAGTAGATTCATAATTTAGAATTTGAGGATACAGAAGATATTAAGTTTGAGAAATGAAGTACAATTCTCGATTTTTTTTTTGAGACATGGCTCTGAATCGATACGTGGTTTTATGGCTTCTAGGTTTTTTTAAATTTTTTATACTAATAAAATACTATATTAGTAGTATTATTGCATTTAAGTTACAGTTTAATTAATAACGTGTTTCACGACATATAGAGTAGTATTATTAATGAAGAATGCCATTTCATTTTCTACATGTTAAAATATTTGACAAGATGACACGATTCTCAATAAGTGGTGGTTGCTTTCAAAAGGACAACATTTTCCCATGCTCATACTAGGACCACCGAACACATGCATGCTCAATTTAATGTTTTTCAGCTTTATTCAGTTATCAATTATAGTTGTGACTCGGGCCGACGTTATAGGAGTTCTTCCCATCAAAAACGACGGACGGTCTTTTCCTTCAGATCCTCAATCGGCACAAATTTACCCGCCCTCGACGGATCACGCTGCTCAGGTGGGGAATCCTACCGGTTCTTTGGTCCCAATAAGCAACTGGCTGCTGATGGTTGCTGAACTTCTAGAGTCGTCCACCGAAGACACCTTAGATCTTGCTTTTGCGGTTATCCCCTCGAAGAAGCCTAGAGGCCCCTGTTTGACCTGGCTGCAACCACCAGATAATGTTATCGTGAATTAAACGTTATCACCTTCGGTGAAGGTGTTAACGCCTTTACTAAATAAACACTTGTAAAGTATCAAATAGTTTTTTTTTTTTTTTTTTGAATCAGTTCTTATACCCACTATTTCACCTTCCATGATTCGAACCCAGTACCTTGGGACGATAATGTACTTTTCAGATATTTAATAAATTTAATTCTCGAATTAAATACTTATATTATTGATATTTAATATACACGTTACGAGTCAGTCAAATTATACGAGTAGCCAAATATCTGTAATTGATAAGAATACAATTGATTCACCATGTGTGGAAGAAATCAAATCACATCTCTTCGAAATAGAAGGAAATTATATTAAATCAAACTAATTAAATCAACATTAGTTAATAAGAAGGCGTCATGTGGTATCATAAAGAGAGAGAGAGAGAGTTTTTTCACTCTCTTACTCTATAAATAAAGTCATCCCCTGATTCATTTGGACAAGAAAGAACACAAAGCATTCAAAACTATATAATTCGAATGAGCTTCAAATGTGTTCTTCGTTACAAATCGACTGAAAAACAATGTCCGGTCTGAAATTAAGGTGCTAATCCCTTCATTTTAGCTTTCTTTCAAAAGTATTCTTCGTACAAATCGACCGAAAAACAATGTCCTATTTGAAATTAAGGTGTTAAGCTCTTCATCTTTTGGTATTCTTCCAAAAGTGTTCTTCATACAAATCGACTGGAAAAAAAACATCTAATCTGAAATTAAAGTGGTAAGCCCTTCCTTTTGGCGTTCTTCTGAAAGTGTTCTACGAATCGAAATATGAATTTTTTTAGTACAACCAATTTTTAATCCCCTGATTCTCTCTTCTGAAATATTGAATGACCTTTTTCTTGTTGGGGGTGGAAAATAAATTAAATGAGAGTTTTATTTATAGGGAAGAGAATGAATATTTTTCCTTTTTCATGTCGCCACGTGCAACTACAAGAATATTAATTTTTAATAACAAAATTTCGTCATTGTAACTTCTCTAGCTAAAAGTCTTTAATGATATGAAATTGAGAATTAATGACAAGACTTGTCATTAAAAGTCAATTTTTATCATTAAATACTTTTAACTAGAGAAGTTATAATGTCCTGAATTTTGTCATTAAAATTCAATTTTCTTGTAATGGTGGCACATTTGGATTAGTTTATGTCGACTTAATTGAGTGAATTTAAAAATCAATTTGATTTAGGAGGCGTTTTTCTTGGGAATGACGGTTTCGGGAGGAATTAACCTAGTGTTCTATGAAAAAGGGGGGCAATCATTATTTCTGACATAATTTAGGAGTATACGTATTTAATGTGTCGGAATGAAGACGAATGAGAGTTATTGTTCAGATTCTAGCGTGATATGGTGGAGGATCTCAGGAGAATTCCCTCGTGTACCAAGACGTCTCTTCGTATGGTTCATGCGTCTCGAGATGAATTTAATCATCACCTGGTTCCTTGGGCTCCTTGCTTTCTCAGGATTGGGGGAAGGAACGGTGGGATTGGGTATTTATACCAATCTAGGGTTTGGGATTTCATTCATCCTCAAACCTAATCTCCTTTCCTTCTACTCAGTGTCTTTTTCTTCGTTGAGTTCCAAAAGTTAAGCAATGGCGGAACATCTCCATAAACCACTTAGGAATGTCTGAATCTCTGATGCTGAAGATGCCAACTTGCAGGTGGATGAGAATGAGCTTGCAGTGCGCGTCATGCTCTCCTTGGTCACTTCACTATTCGTCGCCCGGTGAGCCTAAACGAACTTCTCAACACTCTGAGACGTATCTGGAAGACAGAAGGGGATGTAAAAATCATTATGGTGGCGGATGGTTACTTCATACTCGACTTTAATAGAGAAGTGGACTATAACAGGGCCTTCTATCGTTAGCCATGGATAGTAAATGGCCTCATGCTGATATTGTCAAAAATCCAAGGAGATGAACTCCCAAGAGATCTGGTTATTAATAGGATACCCCTTTGGGTGCAGATCCATGGGCTTCCAATCTACTGCATGACAAAGACCATTGCTCAGAAGCTAGGAGAGATGATGGGGGATGTCATGAACTCGATTGCCCGGAAGGAGAAGCAGCTTGGGGCAGATGTCTTAGGATACGAGTCTTGGTGGATCTTCACAAGCCACTCAACCGAAGCACAAACATAACCATCCAAGGAGAAGCCATTTTATTAGCACTAAGGTATGAGAAACTTGGTGATTTCTGTTATCATTGTGGCCTGCTAACCCATGTGGAGAAAGAATGTTTGGAAAGATACAGTGGGGAGAGCTCTCGCATGGGTGAGTTCAAAAACTTTCCTCTATGGCTGAGAGCTGATGGTCAGAGGGGTATTGATTAAACCCAGTATGAGTTCTTGAGGAGCCTGGTTGAGGCTAGGGAGCAAGAGCCTCAGCCACAAGCACAGGAGGAAGGTAGAAGGGCCCTCTCATCAATCGTGATCAGACCAATGCTAGAGCTGGAGGACTTGTGCTGGCCGAGGAAGATTGGCACGAGAGAGATGAGGAACAGTTTAATGAAGCTAACAGGTTCGTGGACTCTATTCTGATTGATGATGCTCAGAAAATCTTGCAATAGAATGAGGACAGGTATATGGCGCATGAAGAAATCATTATGAGGGAAGACTGGGAAGGAATCATGCAGGCAAACTACTATGATGCTCTCATGAACCACGAAAACGATGGAAGCTCGAGTGCAGGAACTGGAAAAGGAAAGGGTAAAAGGGTGATCCAAGACTATCAGAACAAAGGCAAAGAAAAGATTTTGGCTCTTCCACAACCGGAGGTGGGAAAGGGAAAGATGATAGATGTTGGGACTATGAAATCGTATCCAAAAGGACTAAGAAAGAGAGGAAGACCATGTTCGATGGCGATCAGAATTCAGACGGACCAAGAGGAAACGACTTTGGAAACGCAAGATAAAGAGAGTGGAGGAACTAAGCGACTCAAGAGTGAAGATGAAGTGTCCAGCTCGAACATGGCGGAGGAGGGTGATACCCCTTCCCGCCCCTGTCCATGATCACCACTTGTTGGAATGCGCGGGGGTTGAAGGGCCCCAACGCATTTCAGAAAATCCGGCGAGTGGTCGCCTCCAAAAAATCTTCTCTTTTGTTTATTATGGAATCCATAATACCCTCTAGTTTAGCTCGTAGTTGGATACCACTGTTGAAATTCTCATTTTGTTTTGTTGTTGATCCAGTACTGGGCACTAGTGGAGGGTTGATTATGTATGCTACTAATGATATCAAGATTTCAATTTTCTCTTACTCTTCCTCTCATATTGGTGTTCACATATGTAAAGATGATATTGATTAGCGGTTCACGGGGTACCATGGACAGTCGAACCATAATCTTCGACACTTATCTTTGGAACTTTTTAACAGTATAAAAAATACACACACATCTATGAAAGCTTGGTTGGTTGGGGGGGACTTCAATGAAATTTTAAGATGGAATCAAAAAGGGGGGGTAATCAAAACGGTCAAACACTTAAAAATATGGAACAATTTAGAGCAATGCTTGAGTCATTGGAACTTTTTGATTTAGGGTTTAAAGGACTAAAGTATACATGGAATAATAAAAGGAAGGGATCATTCCAGATTATGGAAAGGCTGGATCGATTCATTGTCAATGAAGATTGGATCAAACTTTGGACATCGACTACAATTAATCACTCACATTGGTTTGGCTCGGACCATAGAGCTATCATTCTTCGCACTATTAATGGGGTTGGGGGCTGGAAGCGCAAGCACCTGGGAGCTTTAGATTTAAAAATTCTTGGTTCCTTGAACCATCACTGGAGAAAGAAGTCCAACATAGCTGGATTAAAGTGGACAAGGAATCTTCTCTACCATCTTATCTTAAGCAATGTGCCAAGGACCTACAGGTTTGGGCTAAAGCAAATGTTGGAGATCTAGAAAGAAAAGTGAAGTATTTGTCAGAGCAAGTTCTAAAACAAGATATGGATAGCCAAGATACAAGGGAGATAACAAGAACCTCACTTCTGGAAGTGGAATTAGAAAAAGTCTTGTCCCAACAGGAAGAATACTGAAAACAAAGGGCAAGAACAAATTGGATGATAAATGGAGATAGCAATACCACATACTTTCATCGTAGGGCATCGAAAAGAAGAAGTCGTAATGCAATCTACAGGTTGCAGGGAGAAGACGGATCTTGGGTTCAAACGGAAGCAGGAATCACGGATATTATCACATCCCTCTATTAAAAACAATTCACCTCCACCGATCCCCCTAAAGAGCAACTCGACCGAATTACTGACTATTCGTATCCAACGGTAACCAAAGAAATGACAACATTTTTTAGAAGATCCTTCATTGGCATTAAAGTTAAGACGACAACTTTTGATCTCAGCCTAAACAAGGCACCTGGGCCCGATGGCTTTAATGCCAAATTCTTCCAAGATATGTGGTATGTGGTGGGGAGGGATGTTACAAGTAGAGTGCTTAATATTTTAAACAGTGAAGGAGACGTGAGGAGCTAGAACGAGACGTGGATTACACTGATCCCGAAGACAAAAAGCCCAAAAAACATTAAAGAATTTCGGCTTATAAGCTTATGCAATGTGTGCTACAAAATAGTCGCAAAGGTGATTTCAAACAGGTTGAAGGTTATCATGCCAGATGTCATTGATGAGCACCAGAGTGCCTTCATTCAAAACCGTCAGATCTCGAACAATGTGTTATTAGGCTACGAATGTATGCACTGGCTGAGAAATAACAGAAGTAAAACGGGTTATGTTGTCGTTAAACTTGATATGTGAAAAGCATACAATAGAATTGAATGGCCCTTTCTTCAGATGCAACTCACGAAAATGGGCTTCCCCAGTATTTTTGTGGAGCTCTTGCTTAAATGTGTTAGTACAGTCAGTTACTCCTTTAAAATCAATAATACGGTGGTTGGTAAAGTGATACCCTCGCGTGGAATTAGACAAGGGGATCCACTCTCCCCTTTTCTTTTTGTTATTTCCGCCCAAGGATTGTCATCTTACATCAACGAAACGGTTAACAAGGGTGAGATGGAAGGGATACGAGTGGCTAGAGGAGCACCGATGATTTCACATCTTTTATTCGCGGATGACAGCGTTATATTCTTTAAAACTAAAGAAGACAGTGGCGAGGCACTTAAACAGGTTTTGTACGATTATGAGAAAGCTTCGGGACAGATGGTGAACTTCGATAAATCAACAATTCTCTTTAGCCCTAACACGAATGAAAATTCCAAGATGAAGGTTTAAACAGGCACTTGGAATCCGAATTACGCAAGGACACCAGGTATACCTCGGGCTACCCACTTTTTATATCAGGGTCAAACGTGTTCAGTTCTCGTATTTAGTGGATAGAATGAAGGATCGTATTGATAACTGGAAAAATAAGGAATTCTCGGAAGGGGGAAAGGAAATTTTGATTAAGTCAGTGCTACAATCTATACCAACATATGCTATGATGTGCTTTAAAATTCCACAACAAACTTGTAAGGAATTGGAAAACTTGATGGCCGATTTCTGGTGGGGGAAAAGAGAAGGGAAAAGGAAGATGCACTGGAAAAAGTGGGAAGATTTGTGTAAACCAAAAGAGGAAGATGGTATGGGATTTAGAAGAATGCATATCTTTAATGATGCATTGTTGGCCAAACAGGTGTGGAGGTGTATTAGTAGACCTCGTTCTATGCTGAACAAAGTTCTAAAGGCTAGATATTATAAGCACGAGGATATCATGGAGGCGGACATTGGAAACAATCCGTCTTTTACCTGGAGGTCGCTGTGTAAAAGTCGATATATTTTAGATCAAGGGATTAGATGGGTGATTGGTAATGGGAATACAATCAAAATTCGTAAACACGCATGGGTGCAAGGAACGTCCTCGGGTACCATTAGGTCAAATATTGCTACAACTCCCAATGTCAATTTCTTCCTTGATGATAATAGGGATTGGAAGGAGGAGCTAGTCAGGATGGCTTTTAATCATCACGAAGCTGAAGGTATCCTTAGAACTCAGGTTGGAAGGAAGCAGGATGAGGATAAGAGTTTTTGGATGGATGAGGACATGGGAGAATATTCAGTGAGCTCGGGTTACAAGAGGGGATTGCGTTCTGGGCTGGAAGGTTCGGAAAAGACGTCGACTTCTAGCAATGAATGGTTAACACGCTGGTGGAAGAGAGTGTGGAAGCTGAAAATCCCCCCAAAGGTCAGGATTTTTTGTTGGAAAATGTGTTGTGATTTTATACAAACCGAAGGAAATTTGGCTTGTAGACATATCCCAGTTCGACCAATTTGTGAATTATGTGGCGGGTCCTACCCAACCACTACCCACGCCCTGTTCGCCACCGGTATCCCTATCGGTTTACTCATTGATCTTTTTTTTAAAAAAAATTAAGTAGTTTTTTTCATAGTGTTTAGTTGGGATCAATGGGTAGATTAATCCTAACGGAGTCACGATGATCGTTAAAGTGAGTTACCCGTTGATCTCGTTTTATTACTTTCTTAGGTAATTTTAATTTATTGTTTGTTGTTTTCTTTTAGTTTTTGTTTTCCTTCGCCGTGTGCGATTTATTTCCTGGTTTGAGACTTTTTTTTCCGTGTTGGGACCTCTTTTTAGATGGGCTTAATAGCCCTTTGGATTTAGTACTTGGTGGAACTTTGTTTCCTTTTTTTTTTTTCTTAACATGAGAACACCTTAGTGTGGGCTTGTCTTGGTTTAAGAATGGAGACCTAGACGTCAAGGTGGACAAATGATACACTTTTTTTTCCTCTTATCACGATTAGAGGGGACAATGATATCGGAGTGATCTGGGTTGGTTTGAAGATCTTGAGCTTGAAGTTGTATTGATCTTGTAAATCTCTCACACACACAAAAAAAACAAACAAACAAACAAATCCTTCATCATTTGAAGATATCACCTAATTTAATTTTATTTGTTTGATTCTCTTTATTTCCTTCCATCTCGATGGGATATCAATCAAATTTGTTTTGACACAATTTTAATGTTCTTAAATGTCACTTCATATTTTGTTCATGGAAGTTTTGTTATGGGTTGAATGAAGCATGAAAGTATGGACTTTAGATAGTATTTGCTCATATGAAGGAGCCCAGATTTAAGAGTCATGGATAGTTTAGTCTTTTATCTAGGATAACTGATTTTAGGGACTTTATATAGTTTTTGTTCGTATCAACAAGCCTTGATTTGAAGCATTCAATTTGATTTGATTTAAGGGACTTAAGATAATTTTTGTTCATATCAATGAGGTTTGATTTGAAGGACTTAATTTGAGAGTCATGGCCAATTTTGTCTAAGAGATTTGATTTAAGTTTTTTAAATAGTTTTCACTCGTATCAAGGAGCCTTGTAAATAGCTTATGCTCTTGTCAGTGAACACTGATTTGAAAACTTAAGATAGTTTTGCTTGTATCAAGGAGCGGTGAATTGGAAATTTGAGACAATTTATACTCTTGTCATGGAGATTAGATTTGAGAATCTTTAGATAGTTTTTGTCCGTATCAAGAAACATTACATACAATTTATTTTCTTATCAATGAGATTACACTTGAGGGACTTCAAATATTTTTGCTCTTATAAATGAGTTTGATTTAGGGGCTTTAGATAGTTTTTTACTTGTATCACAAAGCATTGTAGACAATTTATACTCTTGTCAAAGATCTTAATTTGGGAAGAGAGATGAGCGATAGAGATGTCGCACTGGGTGTGTCAAATTTGAAATAAAAAAATTCGTGAAATAAATATAAAAACGCGATACACCATACAATTTATAATTTCTTCGAATCAACGTGTGAATTTTCTAGTACAGTCTCTATTTAACCAACTAATTCACTCTTTTAAAATCTTGAATGCTCTTCTTCTTGTTGGTGGTGGAAAATAAAATAAAAGTGAGTTTTATTTATAGGTAAAAGAACGAATGTTTTCCATCTTCATGTCTATCATGTGGCTCTTTTCGATTGGTTGATGCCTATTTAACTGTTTGAATTTAAATATCAATTTGATTTGATCGTCTTGTATGGCCTTCTGTCATGACAAGATATAAGTATTATTTAAGATTAATTCTCTTTATTTCATTTCATCTTGACGAGATATCAATATGAATTGTTTTGAGACAATTTTAATGTTTAAAAATGTCTCTCGTGCTTTGTTCATTGAAAGTTTTGTTCTGATGTGAATGAAGCACGAAAGTATGGACTTTGGATAATATTTGTTCATATGGAAGAGCCTATATTTGAGCCTATATTTGAAGGACTCAATTTAAGAATCATGTAAATTTGGTCTCCTATTGAGCAGAACTAATTTAAGGGACTTCAAATAGTTTTCTCTCATGTGAAGGAGCCTTGATTTGAAAGACTTAATTTGAGAGTCACAGTTTAGTTTGTTATCAATGATATTTGATTCAAGTGACTTAAGATAGTTTTTTATTGTATCAAGGAGATTTGATTTGAAGGAATCAATTTGAGAGTCATGTATAATTTATCTTTTATTGAGAATATTTTGATTTGAGAAATCTTAGATACTTATTACTATTTATTTCAAATTATCATTGTAATTTATTTTAGATAAATTCTTATATGCAATTTGATTTAAATATATTTTTAACTGTTCAATTGAATATTTTACCCATTAAATTATAACCAAAACAAAATTGTGACTCAATTGCAAATTGAGTGCATACCATTGTAATTATTTATTTAAATATTACTCCTTTCAATTTTTCCTTTCCTCTTTTGCAAAAAAAACCTCTCCAACCACTACTTATTTCATTATTTCTATTCATAAACATTCACTTTATTTATAAGTAAATCTCATGATACTCAATCATACCCTTAATATGTCTATTTTTATCCATAAATTAATCAATATTTATCAAAATTCGTGTCTGAAAAAATTGACATAAAGAATTTGGAAGAAAATTGTATATTTTTCTTATAAAACTTCTTGTCCAAGCCAAATATAATTTAAGTATTTTTTTTATTCCCTGGTCTATTTATCTAATTTTTATTCATATTTTTTCTTTTTTGAACTATTAGCTCGATAAATTTTGACATTTTTTAATGTGTTTTATATGTTTATTTAATTCGACATATATGTCCTTAATTGGATCTTGCACTCCTTTACGAATCGCCAAAACTTTAATTATGGTACCCCTAAATTTAAATTTCTGGGTCCGCCACTGGTAGATAGTTTATGTTCTTGTTTGTGTGCTTTGATTTGAGGACTTTAGATAGTTTCGCTCAAATCAAGTAGTGTTGGAGTTTGAAACTTTGAGATTGCATATACTCATGTCACGGAGATTTGATTTGAGGATCTTTAAATAGTTTTTGCTCATATCAAGGAGCATTAAAGACAGTATATTCTCTTGTCAATGAGATTTAACTTGAGGGATTTAAAATAGTTTTCGCTCGTACTAATTGAGCCTTTGATTTAGGGACTTTAGATAATTTTTACTCATATTAAGGAGCATTATATATCGTATATGCTCTTGTCAAGGAGCTTTTTAATTTGAGAAGAGAAGGGGTGAGAGGTAGAGATATCGCACTAGGCGGACCAAAATTGTAACAACAAATTTCGTGAAATAAATATAAGAACACGAAATCACGATACAATTTATAATTTCTATGAAACGATATACGAAATTTCTAGTACAAACTATATTCAACCCTGTGATTCTCTCTTTGAAAATATTGAATGATCTTTTTTTGTGGTGGAAAATAAATGAAAGGGGAATTATATTTATAGGGAAGAGGATGCATATTTTCTTTCTTCATGTCACCACTAGTATATTTCGATTGGTTGATGTCAATTTAATTGATAAAATATAAAAATAAATATAATTTGATTTGATCATCTTTTTATTGTCTTCCATCATCATGGTAAGATATAAATTTGATTTAATTTAATTTGATTGATTCTCTTTATTTTCTTCTATCTTGACGGGATATCAATCTAATTTGTTTTGACACAATTTTAATGTGCTGACAATCATTTGATAAAATATTTAAATTTAAAAAAATATATATAAAATTATTGAAATATCCTTATAATATTTAAAATAAATAAATACATAATCAGATTTAGAAATATATAAAATACATTCTTACTTTGGTTTTTAGCTTGAGTTTTGACAAAGGGTTTTACTTTTGGGACGTAAATTTTTTTTTTAATCTATTTTAGAACGTTTTTTGAAAATTGTAAAAATTAGGGGATGTAAAATTATGCTACAAGTGTTAATTTAAAATGAAATGTTAATAAGTATATATATGTCATTTTATAATTAAATAATTTATTTTTTTAGGAATAAAATAATATTTTCGTCATTTTATATATATTAATTTAATTTATTAGTAGTGCGATGCATTGCGTTTGCACGTTGCATTGAGAAAATCACTAATGCAAAAATCAATCATATAAAAGAAAATACATACAATGGATCAACGATCCAATGATATTTGAAAATTGTTTATTACTCCCTCCGTCCCAGCTTAACTTTCATACCTACTTTTTCGGTCCTTTAGAAACTCTACCCATACAATATCTAAAATACTATATATTTAATGTTATTATTTTTATGGTTCATACATACACACAAGTCAACTCACTTATTTATTTATTTTCTAAAATTATATCTCAAAATTCTATTTATTATAATATTTTTTAAAAATGAGGTGAACAGTTTGTATGAAAGTTAAGTTGGGACGGAGGGAGTATTTCTTTCGTCCCTTCGAAAGTTGTCTATTTGCTTTGACACATATATTAAAAATATAATATTAAATATGTAGTGGGTTGTTAAGGTATAGAGAGATAGAAAAAATAAAAGGTAGAGAGATTTAGGAAAGAGAAATGGATAAATGTGTAGTAGGTATTGTCAAAAAATGAAATGAATAACTTTTAGTAGGATGCCCAAAATAAAAAATGGATAAGTTTTGAAGTAACGAATAGAATAGAGTGTAAAATAAGACAAAATCTGTCTTACCGTAAAAAAAAAAAAATGTTCAAAATAGGCTGAAACCTAACTATCAGGATGACATAATTGCAATGACATTTCCCTCCAATTCGATTTCTCAGTTCCACTGGTATTCCACTCTACTAGATTTTTTAATATGTGTCGCCTCCAATATTATATAACGTTGATTATTTTTTAATATTACACATGTCAATCATCTATATAATGAAATAAAATGTAAAACAATAAAATTGAAACAGATGATCTCATTCTCATTTTCTCCCTATGTTTCAATTATTTATTCAAACCCAATGTAACATATATTCTCTCGCCTTTTGCTCTTAAATTTTATTTTAAAATGTTTATGGGTTTAGTTGTTTTTTGTCACGTTTCTTCTCAATTTATTTATATATATTTGAGTATTGACGGTGAAATGTGCACAGACAAAGCCATAATTGCGCAACGTGTGACGAATTTCTATCAAAACCTGTTCACTGCCGTCCCCAGGAGACGAGAAATTAATCTCGGCATGTTATCGAGTTTGGTTACCACCAAACTAAGCGACACACATAACCTATCACTGACCTACGAGCCAACAATTTTGGAGATCCGCACGGCGTTTATGGCCCTTTCTGTAGACAGCGCCCCAGGTCCGGACGGATTTGGGGGATCCTTTTATCACTCTGCATGGTCAATCATAGAAGCGGATATTGTAAGAGCCGCGCAATATTTTGTGAAATTCGCCTTCCTACCACATGGACTGAATTCAAACTTGGTAACACTGATACCAAAACACACGGGTACAGCCAAAATGAAGACTATCGGCCAATTGTTTTGGGGAATTTCTTGTTCAAAGGATTGTCAAAAATCATGGCCACTCGCCTGGGCCCCATACTGGCAGAAATCTTATCGCCGTTTCAGTTCGGATTCATCCACCACTGTATTGCTTTGGCAACGGAAGTTATTAATTGTTTAGACAGGACACGGGTGCATGGCAACATGGCACTGAAAATTGGCATCCGCAAAGCATTCGACACAGTGCGATGGGATTTCCTCCTAGAGGTAATGCAACAGTTGGGATTTTATAACAAATTCAGGGACATCATAAAATGCATACTACAATCGGTCAGGTTGTCGATCATCGTCTCAGGTAGCCCACATGGCTACTTCCAATGCTCACAAGGGGTTAGACAAGGTGACCCGTTATCACCTCTATTATTTTGAGTCGTAGAGGAAATCTTGGCTTTAATCTTTAACAGAATGAAGGAGGTTAATAACCTGACCCCAGCCTACACTAAAAGGGGGTTGACGGGGCCAACTTTCTTGCTCTATGCAGATGATCCACCGACAACAATATTGCCACTATTAGCCAAAGATAGAAATTCGGAGCACTGTAGATTTACTTAATTCCCTATAAAGGAGTATCCATTTTCCTTGATCAAGGTTTTTCCCTAAGGAGGGTTTACTCGACAAGGTTTTTAACGGGGTTCCGGCCTCTTGAATGGATTGTATTCATATGACTCTAGGTTTTTTGATATATAAGATCTTATTTCTCTCACATATATATATATATATATATATATATATATATATATATTATAATTTTTCATTTTAATTGAAAATTATTTGTTATCACTTTCTTCAATCTCTTTCTTTTATAATAATAGAGATAAATTAATAAAAAAGAAATATATATATATATATATCTTAATTTGATATTAATAAAAAACGACAAACATAATGTTAAAATATATGCATATATAGTCTTGGATCTCAGTTTAAAATATTAATAGTATATAATTATATGGCCATCATGAATAGCATCTTTGAGAACACCATATCTAATAAAAGTAATTAGAGCGGATCAACGATATTGGAAATTAAATAATTAACGAGATCCAATCATATCTGAAATGAATATGATACCATGTGTGTGTTTATAAATAATATTTCAACACACCATGACTCATGACATACGCGTATCTTCCATGACATGTCATAACTTCATCGCCACCATAAAAAAATTAATCAAGAATCTTAATGGGATTCATTGTCTCTTTGACCTTTTTTTTTTTTTTTTAATTTGGTATCTTGTTAAAAGTGTACTTCCTTTGATTTTTTTTAATATAATATTATTGTTCAAAATTTAAGTTATGACTATGAGTGGGATTTTAACAAAATACATTGAAACACCAACTTAATTAGCGTTCTATGAGACTATGACAGTGTCTGAAAGGAGGGGGAGGACGCTTGTGGGGGTTGCGGGTAGGATTGGGCATTTAAAATTTTTTTTATCTATTTCAACTATATATTATTCACTTTTTCATTTTAGATCGTCCCATTACATATTACTCAATTTTTCATTTTAGGCCAATAAAGGCTATATATATTATTAAGAATAAAAAAAAAAAAGGCATAAAGTAATAAGTTCACAAGTCGAACTAGAGGTTGGGGAGTCATTAAAACTTTATTCGAGAAAACATTTATGAAGGACAGAACTCGGATCAAGGAAAAAAAGGTACACCCCTTTGCACCAAATAAAAAGAGCACGAAACAAACCAAACGTAAACAGTCAAAAAACGAGAACTGCACAAAAATCACGGCGGATCAAAGGCATCACTCCACCGTCCCGTATATGAGACGACAAGACGCATTTTATTGGCAAAGGGTAACGAAGAATCAATCGTAAATGTGTGTGGTGTGGCTTATATGGAAAGGGAGAAACGCAGTCCTATTCAGGAATGAGAACTTCACAATCACAAAGATCAAGGAGGAGCTAAGGGCAAAACTATGGAGCTGGTTCACAATCAAATATCCTACTCAAAACACTTTTCCGTTCAAGACCTGGGTGACCGATCCACTCAAGTGCATGATTTGAGATTCATATAACATTAGATTTACTGTTTCCCAAATGATAAGAATTGTACACTGAACTTCGGGTATCTCTTGTACCCAGTATTAATACAATCACTTTTTACCGATCAAAAAATAAAAAGAATCAATCGTAAATGTCTTTAAAGCGATAGCATTGAATTTATCGAGGACATCTTCCGATATTTGCTCAGGCAAACTCAAAATAGAGCGGGATAGTAAGTCGGTTTCCGATGGCTGCCGTTGTAATACGTCCACACCGGTCAAACGAAAGTGTCCGGGCTTCATATTTTTCCTCAAATATTTCAATTCTACCTTTATCCATTTCTTACAAATATTCCTCACAAATCATTCCCATAATATTTTTTAAAATTAATTTTTTTTATGTTATTATCTCTAACATTCTAGACCATATTTATTATCAACAAAATTTTCTATACAAAATTAACCGCTCTATTATTATCATTAAATGAAGGGTGTTTTTCAAATAAATTTTTAATTTGTTGTTAAAACTCAAAAAAAAATATTATTAAGAAATGGAGGGAGTATTATTTTTTTTTCACTATCACATCACTTATACTAAATTTATTATTTTATCCTAAAAATACATATCTAGTATGATAAAGAAATAAATTTAGTAAAGTTATGTGATAGGAAAAAAGAAAATATTTGAGGAAAAATATGTAGATAGACAAGTATTTTTTTTTTTTTAAAAGAGTGAAAAAAAAGACATTTATTTAAAAATAGAAGAAGTAAATAAAGTATAATATAATACAGAGTAATAAATGACGTATTTGACAAAAATAAAATGAGTAATAGACAATAAAACAATTCAAAATGAAAAAAAAGAGTAATATATAATGAAACAAGTTAAAAAAAAAAAAAAAAGAAGTAATATATACCTCAAACATTCCTTGGGCGTGTCATCCACTTTATTTTGTTAAGAGTCTTAAGACCAGTTCAAAAGTGACCCACTCAGAGCCAAGAGCCACTCTATTAACCCCAATTTTAAACAGTAATATTCTATTAAAAAGACCCTTTCCGGTACACCAAAATTGGTCACTTTTCTATTTATATTTTCAGTGCTCATTTTTTTATGAAAATAATTATTTTATTTTTATTTCATGATAATATTATTTTATCTAAATTTTTTTTAAAAAAATGTGTTAAAAACGTAAGCATGCTCTTCATGGACGGAGGAATACATTTTACTTGGATATACAAAATTACTTCTTTCGAGCATTTTTATAATTTTCATTTGAGTTAATTACGAATTTTATGAAAAATTAATTATTTGTATAAAAAGTGAAAGTTTGAGAATGAAGATAAAATAGAATTAAAATAATTGTGTGAGCAGTTTTTTAATTAAATAGATAGAATAAAAAAAAATAGAGATTGAGTATTATAATATTGGGTAGATAAAAATATTTTATATCACAATATAACAGAATATAATTGACAAGAGATTATTGATTGATTTATTAAAGTTAAATGTGTCGTCTACCTGACCGCTCACATATTTAATTTGATGATATCCAACTCCAAGTGCTTTTTTTAACTTAACGCAACGCAGTTTCAAATTTAAGTCGTTCCTTCTTTACTTAAGTGATGTTTTACATTTAAGTCACAATATTATATAAATTGTTGTGAAACAACTTAAAAGTATAACTCCATATATTACATAAGTGAACAAGATGTAGAGATAATATAGAAATCTCTTATTCCACCTCTAAGTGTGTATTACAAACATTAGCAACTCTATTTATAGGGAACAATATAAGTTGAAGAAGATGAAATGAAAGGTCAAATATTAATGTTGGTACATAACCAACAATGTACATCAAATGTCACATTATGGACATTCACACCATATAAATATTATTCATAACACTCCCCCTTGAATGTCCATTATATAAGATTATGCCTCGTTAAAACCAAATGAGAAGAAACGCGCATTAACTCCCCCTGATGATTACATCACTTTACATCCTTAAGATGTCGCATTCCAATTTTGTATCTCAATTTCTCAAACGTTGAAGTAGGTAAAGACTTGGTAAATAAATCAACCAAATTATCACTTGAACAAATTTGTTACACACTGATGTCACCCTTTTGCCGAAGATCGTGAGTAAAGAAGAATTTAGGATCAATATGCTTTGTTCTATCACCTTTGATAAATTATTTATTTAGTTGGGCAACACATTCTTCATATATCACAGTTGTATTATCTTTCACTGTGTTTAATCCAGACTGTCCAAAATATGTTGTGTGACAGAAACGTAACCAAACACATTCACGACCTGCCTCGTGAATTGCTAGGATCTCTGCATGGTTAAATGAAGTAGCAACTAAATTTGTTTAATAGAACGCCGTGAAATAGTTGTACCTCCATATGTGAACAAATAACCTGTTTGGAATCGGACTTTGTGCGGGTCTGATAAGTAGCCTGCATCTGCATAACTAACTAAACAAGGTTCTGATGAGTTTGAAAAATATAAATCCATATCCATTGTCCATTTAAGATATCGAGAAACATGTTTAACACAATTCTAATGCCTATGAGTTGAAGAAAAGTTATATTTTGCTAATAAATTAACAACAAATTATATATCAAGCCTTGTGTTGCTAGCAAGATATATTAGCGCACCTATTGCACTCAAATATGGTACTTCTTGACCAAGCAGTTCTTCATTTTCTTCGCGAGGTCGAAATAGATTTTTCGCTACATTCAGTGAACGCACAACCATATGTGTGCTTAAATGATGTGTTTTATCCATATAGAACTGTTTCAACACTTTCATAATATAAGTGGATTGATGCACAAAAATTTACAAAATTGTACAATTTGAAGACCCAAACAAAATTTTGTTTTACTAAGATCCTTTATTTCAAATCCCCTCTTGAGGGAAGCCACGGCCTTTGATAACTCTGTAGGAGTCTCAATGATATTCAAATCATCAACATATACAATAATGACCATCACATATTCACATCTAGCTCTTTTAATAAAAATATAGTGTATATATGATCATTGTTATATCCCTCCTTAATCAAGAATGCATCAAACAAGTGTACCACATGCGACCAGATTGCTTTAATCCATATAAGGATTTTCTCAACTTGACTGAATACATGTTTTTAGAATTCTCGTTTTTCATTATCGGTACCTTTAATCCCTCGGGGATTGTCATATAAATATCTTTCTCTAATGAGTCGTACAAATAGGTTGTAACGACATCTAATAGACGCATTTCAAGTTTTTCTTGCACTGCCAGACTTACTAAATAACGAAAAGTTATTGCATCCACCACAGGAGAATAAGTCTCATCATAATCAACACTTGATCTTTGGGTAAAACCTTGTGCAATAAGTCGCACTTTATACCTCACGGTTTCATTTTTCTCATTTCTTTTTGGCACAATTACTCATTTATAACCCACGACTTTTATACCATTAGGTATACGGACAAAAGGTACGAAAACTTTTCGTTTAATAAGAGATTGTAATTTTGCATTTATTGCGTCTTTCCACATTGGCCAATCATCTCGTTTTCTACATTCATCAATAGATGTAGGTTCATGATCCTCATCATCTTCCATCATATTAAGCGCTATATTATATACAAAGATATTGTCGACGTCGATTTCATTTCGGTTTCATATTTCTCCTGTTCTGACATAATTTATCGATATTTCATCATTTTCGGGCGCCTGAAATATCATTTTCTGGGACTTTAAGTAGTATGTCATATTTTTCAACAAGAATGTTCACATTATGACCATCTTCAATACTTGCTCCTTTTATTTTTTGAGATTTTTTTTCTATGGAACCGAGAGGTCTACCACGCTTCAGGCGTGCCGTAGACTCATTTGTCATGGAAGACAGTCCTTCAGGGACATCAGTGCTGTTAGGAGCATTAGTAGCTGGAATATAAGATTTTGTAACTCTTTTAAGGTCAGTAAATGTGTCTGGCAGGAGATTCACAATATTTTGCAAATGAATTATCTTTTCAACTTCAAGTTCACACTACTTTGTACGAGGATCCATGCAATTCAATGATAATTCATTTCAAGAAATATTCATTTCCAGCTGCTTACTTTTCCCCCCTAATGTTGGAAAAATTGTCTTCATCAAAATAACAATTAACAAACATTTCCGTGAATAGATCTCCGGTCAATGGTTCTAAATATTTAACAATAAACGGAGATTCATATCCAACATATACCCCCATTCTTCTTTGGGGACCCATCTTTGTGCGTTGTGGTGGAGCAATCAGTGCATATACAACACATCCAAAAGTTCTTAGATGGGATATGTTTGGTTCCTGACCTTGAACCATTTGTATGGGGAAAATGTTATGATAACTTGTTGGCATGATGCGCACAAGTGTTGTCGCATGCAATATAAAATGATCCCAATCTAAAATAGGGAGTTTATATTTCATCAATATTGGTCGGACAATCAATTGAATATGCTTTATAGGTGATTCAACAAGACTGTTCTATGTACGAACATGAGCAACCATATGTTCAATATGTATTTCAATTGATATACAATAAACTTTGAAAGCCAGAGATGAAAAATTCACCAACATTTGCAAGACGAATCGTCTTAGACTCTTAACTGCATTATCTGGAAATTGTACTCACAATTGCATTATTTATCCCAATAACTTTGTAAAAACCAAATTGTGAGATGACATTAAGCATACATGTGACCACTTAGTCGATGCATCAATCAAAACCATTAAATATCTAAATGGTCCACTTGGCGTATGTATATGTCCGAATATATCCCCTTGAATTCGTTCCAAGAACATAAGATTTTCATGCTCAACTTTAGCTGGTGTTGGTCTTATAATTAATTTTCCTTGTGAACAAGTAGCACATGAAAATTCATTGGGGTATAGCATTTTTCTATTTTTCAATGATTGCCCACATGAATTTTCTACAATTTTTCGCATCATTATGGAACCGGGATGGCCCAACCGGTCATGCCAATCATTAAATTCGGTAGTAACCTTTTGGTTTACTACAACATAAATTTCAATTGTTCTTATACTCATGCAATACGTATAAATCCAAGGATTAAGCGGGTAACTTTTCCAACATTCATTTCTTTCCCGCAACAATTGTAGTAATATTAAAATACTCAATATTGTCTTCATTTGTAGTCTCAAGACGATATCCATTCAAATGAATATCTTTAAAACTCAATAAATTTCTTTGAGACTTTCCGGAGAACAAAGCATCATTGATAATGAATTTGTCCCCCCGGGTTATAGAATAGTGGCTCTTCCAAAACCTTCAATTATTTTTGTACTACCAAGTTTTGTATTTACATTGGCTTCTCCACATTTTATATGTGAGAATAATTTATTATTGTTGAATATAGTGTGCATAGTAGCGCTATCCACGAGACATAAATCTCCACATTCTTTCTTAAATGTTGATGTTGACATACCATTTTCCATTTCAAAAAAAAATGCAAAAGTAATAGAACATTACAATTTAATTATTTTATTTTAAGGTAAATGAAAATGTAATAGTCACTCATATTATAAAGGATAAGAAATACTAAGACATTGAAAAAACAAACATTACATAATAAATTATTGAAAGAAAATTATGATTGAGTATTAGAACGATCTAATTTCCACCTTCAGGGTGGGTAAGGTAATCATCAACATCCAATTGTGTTATGTCAAACATCTCATTATCGAATTCATTATTCACATAATTTATTTCAACTCTTTTCTCTTTTCCTTTAATGTTCAGAAATTTGTTTGCCCTTTTTAGGGCCTTTAAAATTCTGACATGTATTATAATCATTTTGAATTCTGCCTCGGTTAAAATCATACCCTCGTTCGAGGCCTGGTTTTTCATCAAAAACTCATTAATTTTATCAGCCACCAAGAGACATGAAATTAGTTCAGAATATTTAGTAAAATTCTTCTCTCGATATTGTTGTTGCAAAATCACATTAGAAGCATGAAATGTGGAGAATGTCTTTTCAAGCATATCATCTCCACTAATATTTTCTCCACATAATTTTAATTGAGAAGTGATTTTTGAACATAGTTGAGTTGTGCTCACTCACGAATTTATAATCATATCTTTCTTTAAGATTTGTCCACAATTAAAGTGGATCTTTCACCGTGAGGTATATTCAACTTTCAATCCTTCATCAAGATTGTGGCAAAGAAAAAATCATGGCTTTGGGCCTTTGGCCTTATTATCTATTATATGCTTGATTTGTCACTTTAATAGAATCCTCAAGACTCATGGCATCCAAATGAATTTCAACATCAAGAATTCATTACAAATTTTTTTTCAGTAATATCAAGAGCCACAAATTTAAGTTTTGTCAAGTTTGACATGTTGGAAACTATAAAATAAACGAGAGATAAATTAATTGAAAAATAACATAATCATCAAAATAGTAATGAAATAAGATATGACAAATAAATATTGTAAGATAATATATTCTAAACATTTCAATACATACCTCCATACAATACCTGAAATTTATCACTATCTGAATTTCGTCGGTAGAAATGTTTTACGAGCTTCGTGCTGATAACGTGTTGTGAAACAACCTAAAAGTATAACTCCATATATTACATAAGTGAACAAGATGTAGAGATAATATAGAAATCTCTTATTCCACCTCTAAGTGTGTATTACAAACATTAGCAACTCTATTTATAGGGAACAATATAAGTTGAAGAAGATGAAATAAAAGGTCAAAGATTAATGTTGGTACATGAACCAACAATGTACATCAAATGTCACATTATGGACATTCACACCATATAAATATTATTCATAACATAAATTCAATTTTTTATAATATACATTAAAAACATGTGTTGCTACTTTTTTCTAATTATATACTCCCTCCACTTTTAAATAAGTGTCATTTTAACAATTTTCAACATATTAAGATGTATTATTATGGACAATTTTACCCTTCATTAATGATAACTAATTTTAATATTAAATTTATGTTTAGTAATGAATGTAGTCAATATTGTAGATGATATTCATATATACAATAATTAAGGTTTGTGCATGATTTATGTTATAGTACTATATTCAAAAGGGAAAAAACTTAAATCAAGGTAAAAAAAATGGGGGGAGTACAATGTACAAGGGTAAAGTTGTCAAACATGAAGAAAAAAGTGTAGAATGACACTTATTTAAAAAATATTGAAAAAGGCAAATTGACATTTAATAAAAAACGGAGGGAGTATTTATTTTCTTATTCCCTTCTCAATGATAGGTTATCATCGTTCATTTAATCTATATAATTTTACTTTCTAAACTTATGTTTTAATATGATGGATCAATTGGTTATCAAGATTTAAAATTCTTTCTGTTTTTTTTATTTTTATTGATTTTATTTATACGATAATATACATTTCCTCATAAAGCAATACACTTGTATTCATATAATAACACAGTTATTTTATATTTGTTACTATACGGGCAATTTTGTTAGAGTGTGGAGCCTGAATTGATCCTAACGGGCTTGGAGTGTACGACACGTTTGATCCTACGGCTTGGAGTAGGGAACAAGTTTTTTCCTAATAGGCTTAGGGTTAATTATGGCAAGTTTGTTCCTAGTATCTTGGAGAAGGGAACAAGTCTTTTCCTAATAGGCTTAGGGTTAATTATGGCAAGTTTGTTCCTAATGGGTTTGGGGTTAGGGCAAAGTTTCTATTATAAATAGATGTTCTCTCTTTGTAATCATTGCGCATCCAATAAACATAGTGAAATATCTGGCTTGGCATCGCCCCCAGACGTAATCGAAAGACGAATTGGGTAAACAAATGTCGTTTTATTTTCTTATCGTCATCGTGTGCGTGTGTTTATTTCCTAACAAATTTGTCCCTACAACATTACATATTTTTTCTTATAGTAATACAGATTTGGAGTAATTATATTTAAATAATTTAAAATTCAATTATATATATACATCCAATTGTACAATAAAATTTTATCTTCAGTCACACTTTTGCATATAATAATTTTCCTATATGTAATTATTTTTATCACAAGAATAAAAAATTATACTTCTTATGTTCTATTAAAAAAACTAGAACATAAGTTTTTTTTTCTTTTTATTAAGAAATCTAATAAAATAATAGTTATAGTACAAATAATGTGGTAAAATAATAAATATAGTATATATGATGTGGTTGAGAAAAAAAAAATATATATATATCCTAAAAATGAAATGTGAAACTTTGTCTAGAATTTTTTTTTTTTGAAAAAGTTACCAACTCAATTAAACTAACAAACTCAATGTTTCATCCTAAATAAGATATTTAGATTGGACAACTAAGATATTTAGATTGGAGTATAATTTAAATTCATTTTAGAAAAATGTTATTGAAAATTATAAGTTTAATGAGAGCTTTTGGATAAGAGTTTTGAGTGGATTCGTACAGCTAGCTATTGGCTGAAATTAATATGGGATTCTTTCCCAATTGGCGGGAGGAATTCTTCTTTTATTCGCCATACAATTATGCCCCCCATCAACTATTACGACCTAGCTAGAATCTCTTATCAACTTGTATTACATCATTCACTATACATATTATTCCTATTAATATATATTATCTCATAAATAATTTATGATTTTTAGGATCAGATTCATATGGTTCATTATGTTTGTATATAATTAAATATTTTTTTTAATCTTTTTAATTTTTTTAAAATTTTACTCTCATTTTAATTATATAAAATACAAAAACATATATACAATATTTTATAATAGCACTACCTTGAAATTTGATTCATTCCTCTATTCCTATCCGGTACCTACTCTATTTCTACCCGGTATCCGGTACAACAGCGCAACTCTTTCTTCTCTTGTGCCAAAAATATGTAGCGCACCCCATTAAAAATTTATAATAATAATTTCAGAAAATCTGTTCGATATCAATTCCTATTTAGATTTTTTATCTATTATTAATTTGTTCAGATTTTCAATCTGCTAATCACGAAACAATGCAGAGAAATCATTATTTTATTTTTTGAATAAATTAATGAGAAAAAAAATCAATAATAATACCACACATATTTATTCCAATTAATTGTTGATAATTATATTTTTTAATTGTAAGGATCGATAAACTATTCAACATGGTTGTGTTTTTCGTCTTTTCAATTATTGTTCTTCGTCTTTTTAATATGGGTATCTCATTCCCTCTCAATAATGACGTTTTATTTATACAGTAACACATTTTTCTCTATAAAGTAATACACTTGTATTTATATAATAACACAATTTTCAATCAATACATGTGTTACTTTAAGGATAAATATGTGTTATTAAAAAGTTAATTGTGTGTTACTTGTCCTTACAGTAACACATATTTGTCCGTACACTAACATATAATTGTATTTAAAGTAACACAGATTAAGAACAATTTTTTATGTTTGTGTATTGGGTGATTTTTTTTTAAAGATCGGTTTGATTTGGTATGACTACAAAAAAATCTGCAAGTTTTTATCCTTCATTAAATTAATTGTATTGATATTTCATGTGAAAAATCAATTTATGTGTTATTTGCACTTAAAGTAACACATATTTACCCTTATAGTAACATATAATTACCTTTATAGTAACACACACCCTAATCCCGTTTTTCTGTTAGTTTTCTGCGGGACTTTTTTTGCGATTTTTAAAAAAAGATTCGTTCGACCGGTTAGACCAGCAACAGATCCGCGGATTTTTTAGCCCTTCTTTAAATATACTAATATTTCACTTGAAATATTTCATATAGGTGTTTCCTACCTGAAATACAATTTTTTTTTTTTTTTAATTAATCTCATCCCATCTTTATTTTAATGTTTATTTGTTAAAAGCTCATGACTCCTTTTTTTTATTTCAAAAAATAAAAAAGAAAGTTACATGTTACACAAAATAAAAAGTAAGAAATTAAAAAATATATGCTAGCACGGGGTGGGGTGATTTCAGAAAAACTATAACTAATTAAAAATATTTTAAATTTATTCTATTTTTGCCAATTAATCATTTTGAAATTATATTGCAATTTTTAAAATTAATTTTTTTACATTTAAAATTTCAGGTCATTTTCAAATTTTTTTTCTTCATATATATTTTACATATTGATGAAAAGAATTATTAAGAGTATAATTTTGAAAACAAATATTAACTTTATTAAAATTTATGTATATAAATGTATAAATGTATAAATGTATATAATATTTTTCATTCTATGTATATAATATTTTTCATTCTATGTATAAATGTATATAATATACTCCTATATATTAATAATAATAATGTTTATTTGAGTCAAGTTAGGTCAAGTTAACGTATATCATGATATATATAAAAATATTTAATCCTAATATATGCAGATTTATGTTTAACGAATTATAGATCCGTTAAAATTCGATCTTTTTTAGTCCCAATTAGCCCGGATAATTTTGTTATTTATATATTCTGATTTTGTACAATAATGAAATTAATCATATTCCAAAATTTATATTTTGTACGATCCATTATCCCAATAGACTCACTTTTTTTTTTTTTGAGAGGTTTACAAAGATTACTCCAAATCAACAAAACACTAAATTACAAGATCTTTAAAATTGGGTGGATCATCCAAAAGGTATCGTTGTCCCCTCCAATCGTGAGAAGAGGAAAAACGTGTGTTCCCTTTGTCCACAATGACGCTCTGGTCTTCATTCTCAAAACCGAGACAACCCCACACTAAGGTGTTCTCATGTCCAAAAAAGAAAGACAAAAATTGAACAAAGTTCCACCAAACCTGACCCAAGGACTATCAAGTCCATCTCCAAATAAAACCCATCAAGGGCGAGGAGAACCCATCAAGGGCAAGGAGTCCCAACAAGGGGAAGGGGTCCCAACAAGGGGAAAAAAGTACGCACATAGTCGTAGAGGACATACCAACATGTCAACAATAAAAGACAAGACTAAAAACAAGAAAAAAACAGTCAAGCAAGAAATAAAAACTAACTAAGAACACTGTAAACAGGGATCAACGGATAGTTTACCGAACGGTGACTGTAGCTCCGTTAGGGATAATCTATCCATCGATCCCCAACTACACGCTAAGAGGCACTACATAAACTGCGAGACTGATGATGAGAAAATCTGGTCAGGGGCGGCGGCGACGGCGGTGGGGTGTCGGCAGTGGCGGTAAAGACAAATCGGTAATATCTCGTAGATCTTATAAAGATCTGTCTTTTATTTTTGTAGATCTATAAAATAACAAGATCGGATAGAGGAGGGCCGTGGCGACGGCGCCGGCAGCGCCAAAATCGTGACCTTGAGGCTGATCTACATGGTGGGGGAAGGGTGTAGTGGGGAGGGGTTGCCGGCAGAGAGAAAAGAGGGAGGAAGGGTTTCTGTGGGTGAAGAGAGAGAAACTCTCCAAGATAGATGATTCTGTGAAATTCCAATAGACTCATACTTGATAGTTGATATTATGACCTACACTTTAGATTGACCCACCTATGAGTATTAATTATTTTAGATTTTTTTTCTATCGGGTTATTGATAGAGATTTTAGAATTTAAAGAATTAGGACACAATTCACAAATATCACTTAATTTTGTCATTCGTCGACGCACATATCAGGAAGCGGGGAGCCACAAAAAATCACTAGCATTGCAGCGACAAGTGACAATAAAAGAAGAAATCCTAGGACCATAAGCTCACAAGCCGAGCCATAGGCCGGAGAGCCATTAAAATCTTGTCTGGGAAAACCCTCCTTAGGGACAAAACTGAAGTCAAGGGAAAAAGGTATACTACTCTAAAAATCAATGTCTATAAAAAACTGAATACAAATCATTGTGCAGAAATGAGAGTAAAAATCTGGGGAGACACAGTCAAGGCCAGTTTTGGCCACAACATCATCAACCTGATTGGCCTCTCTGAAGACGCGCGTGTATCAGATGTGCATTTCCTGCGTTGGAGGGTGAATTTGGCTCCAAAGACCTTGCAGACGCCAAGGAATGGAAGGTTTGGAGCTCATAAAAGTGTCAACCGTGAGTACTGAATCCAACTCTATCGGATTTGGATTGGCTCAATCCCAATCTAATCTCTCTTAATCCATCACAATCCAAATACAAATTCAAATATCAATATGTCCCTATAATACACACATACACTTATTTTTATACAATATAATTACTATTTTCCTTTTCAATCACTCATTCTCTCATCCACTTTCTTCTCTCTCTTACTTTTATTTCACACACTCATTCTCTCTCATATTATTCTTCTACACACTTATTCTCACTCTTATTTTTATACAATCATATAAAAATTATCAATAATAAAACATTACAAGTCATTTTTGATGTGACATAAAGCTACACCTACCTCTACTTCTCAATTCTGAACCAAACACGATTTATACACAATTACTATTCATGGATTGTCCCAATCCACTTTTTCCAATCTCAATCTAATCCACCACAATCCCAAACTAAACACCACCTTAGGTTCAAACTTTTTTAAACACACTATTAGGTGCAAAATGGGTGTTAAAATACTCACAGTACCCTCTGTAAAAGAAACATTCATCCCTTACAAATTATCCCGCCCCTTATGAAAAATCCTAAAACTATTCTCCTATCTTTCTTCACAAATTATTCTGCCCCTTCCGGCTAATCTCACCAAATGAGTGGCGCCACTTTTGTTACTAGTTGGGAAATCTCACCGACATTCATTCGACGATGGTGGAACTACGACAGGGATGGTCGACCGTTTGAAACCGGAACAGGGATGAAAGTTGCAACTATTGACACGACGTTAAGGCATAACAACGTGGATGGCGAAGCAAAAATTTGAGGCTATGGTGATTTTGGTCGGACTAGTTTGAGCACGAAGATGGTAATCACGTTCTGGACAGCGCTACATCGACAACAGTGATGCACACAGATCTAGAGCGGTGCTCAACATCAATCGACCAATCTGGTCGTGCTCGGTGACTGGAGATACAGTGTCAAGGCGGCAAAATAATTCTTTGTTACCCAGTTTTTTGGTCTGTTAATTTGTATTTTTAGTTTATGAATATGTTTTGATTTCTTTAAGTTGTTGATGTGTGCAATCATGCTTTATTGTAGTGCAAATGATTTGTTACTTTGTCAAATATAACACTCATTTCGTGCAAAAATTTTACTGTTTTGTGCAAAGTTTTTTTGGTCATTCGTAAAGATTTTACCGCTTTGTTTAATTTTCTTAATTTTGTTTATAGAACTATCTAAAGTTGTATGCGTTTTCAAGGGTTTTATTTTGATTAAAACATTTTTTATGATGTTTGGAGTTTAATTTTGGGATGTTAAATTGTTATCTTTACCTTATTTTATTTTTTTGTATTCGTGGAAGAAGATTGAAATTCAAACTTTCTTTTTTTGTTTGTTTGTATTTTTAAAATTTAAAATTCAGTTAAAATGATATAAAAGTAATCTTAGGTGCCATTTTATATCTAACAGTAACTTTAAAAAAAGTTTGAACCTAAGGCGGTGTTTGTTTTGGGATTGGTCAATCCGAATTTGGATTGACCCAATCTCAATCAAATCTCTTTCAATCCATCTCAATCCAAATACAAATTTAAATACCAATCCACCCCTATAATACACCTACACACCTATTTTTATACCATCAAATCACTATCTCTCTTACTTTTCTTTCACACACTCATTCTCTCTCCTACTTTCTTCTCTCTCTTACTTTTCTTTCACTACTAACAATGATAAAATTTATTATTCATGGATTACCCAAATTCCAATTCAATCCACCACAATCCAAATTCAATCCAAATCAATCCCAAATCAAACACCACCTAAATATTTTAGACACTTGTGAAAAGCACCTATGAGTATTCTTTTTTTTTTTTTTTTTTGCGGAAACTGAGTTGATATAGATTTCTCACTGCTAAATTTATAAAGTATGTAAATTATGTTTTGAAAAAAATCATTTATTTTTTTAGTTTTTGGAAGTGGCTTATTAGTGGCCCGCTAGGTTAGGTTTATGTCTCGATTTTTGTCGGACCGTTAAGAGTGAATTGCATAAGATCCTAGTCCATTTAGCTCGCAATCAGTGTCAGCCTGTTAAACATCTCTAATTAGTGTATAACCTGTGTATTAGACGAGATTTAATATTAGAGAAGAACTCATGTATTGCACCAAATTTTAAATTAACATATTAAAATTTAATATTATATATATTTTTTTTTTACTTAATTTAAATTTAATATTTATATATTATACTATTGCTATGTCTATTTTGTTCTATTTTATTGTTACTCCGTATTAGATAATAGACAGCTAATTCTCTCTCTCTAGAAACCTCTCGGTTGCTTAGTAAATAAGCACCGCCCCAAAAAAAAAAAGCTCCACCGCCTACACCATCCATCTTCTTCATTTGCCTACACCGTCCATCTTCTTCATCTGTAGCCCACACCGTTCACCTGCTTTTCTCCCTCTCCTCGACTCTAGAAGATATTTTTGATTGATCGCCGCCGTCCATCGTTTGCTCGTCGGCGCCGACGGATTCTGCCAATCGGTGCAAAAATTCGTAGCTTTGACAATCAAGACGATTGAATCTAGAAGTCTTTGTTTTTTTATCTTAGTGGGATCAATGGGTCAGCCCTCCCTTTTGGCGCTACGGTGTCCGATTTGGTGAGAGGCCCGTTGATCCCGTTTACTTTATTGTTTATTTTAGCTTTGTACGTTTTTTATGCTCTTGTTTTTATGCTTTCTTTTCTTTTGGTTGTGCGCTTGATGAAGCTTTCCGTCCCTTTTGTGGAGCCTTCCGTCCCTTTGTGGAGTTTTTGTGTTTTTCAGTGGAGCTTTTTATGCTGGTGTGGTTCTTGGAGGTTGTGGATGCCTGAATATGTTGGACGTTGGTGCTTGGTGACCTTTGCCTTCTTATTTTTCTCCTTTTTTCTTAACAATAGACTACCTTAGTGTGGGGTTTGTCTCGTTGTAAGAATGGAGATCTGTGTGCTACTTTTGGGTAAAGTGTACACTCGTATCCCCACTTCTCACGATTGGAGCGGGTAGCGACACCAAATTAATCCGTCTCGTTGGTTTGAAAATCTAGTGCTTAAGAATATCTTTATGTTGTCTATTCGATCTTGTAAACCCTAAAAAAAAATATATATATTATACTATTGCTCATTATAATTATATACATTCATCACATATCTTTGGAGACATAATAAAAAAAACACTTTTCATTTCTCATTATTATTGGAACGCCAAAAATTCCTTACTCATTTATAAATCTTCATTAAAGGTCTTTTATTTACACCATATGTCATTACTTTAGGGTAGGAATGAATTAAGTCAGACTACACTTTAAAAATAAAAGTCTCACATATTATATAAATTTTGGGCCCATGGCCTGTCATATGCATTTTTAGAGGCTTGATGATCTGATCTTTTTAGTACATATATAGGCTTGATCCAAAAACCTTTTAAAAGTTTTTTTAGTTTTATTTAATGCATTTAAAAAAAGAAAACCCTACAACACTTGTATTATCATTAAATCATAAAAAATAAGAAAATTTCATCTAGTTTATATCCTTTAACTTTTCACCTTTTCAATTTACGTTCTTAATTGGACACTTAGAATGTAAATTAAAAAGGAAAAACTTAAAGGATTTAAACTGAATTAAACCTAAATTAAAGGTACAATAAATTTTTCTCTAAAGAAATAACACATTTTATATTCTCAAAATGAAGAAATAAAAGTAACAACAAATATATCAAATGGTCCAAAAAAAAAAAAAAAAAACAATACTAAAATGTTCTTCTCTTACTTTTAATTTATTTAATAATTTTCTAATTACACAATTTACGTGAGGCATTGTCATGGATAAAAGACCTTACAATCCAAAATGCGATTATCGAAATGGATGCCCAATTGATCATAAAGGCGTTCAACTCGAGGGAGGATAACAACACAACTTTCGGAGACATCATTCGAGCTTGCAAGGAAAAGGCTAATAGTTATCCGATTCAGAAGGTTGTTTGGGTTAATCGAGACGGCAACATCATGACACATTATTGCTAGAATGACTATGAGTTATTCTATTCCGTGTACGTGGGTTGAGCTTTTGTCTTGTGTGGAATGTCTTCCTAATTGGACTTGTTCGTGTTGATTCGAGTCTGTCCCTAAAATAAAATTACACAATTTATTATGTATCACATGCATTATATATATGTTGGGTTTAAAAGACGTAGGAAAAAGTTCAAGACCAACCTATTTAAGTAAATGAGCTTCTAAAAAAGTTTGAGTCTTGCAAATTTGTTAAACGAGTCGAGCTGAGTTTTAGTAGGTCGAGTCGTAGGCCCCTGTCCTGTAGTTTGATGACCCTGATCCATTCACACCCCTAATTACCTTCTACACACTAATACAAATTCCCATTTCCAATAAAGTAATACTCATACTATCATCATTTTCAAAAAATAACTTTATGACCTTTAATACCAACAAATAATTTTTACATTAAAACTCGTGTAAACAATAAATGCTCTAATAAAAATGGGACTACTTAGACCTTAAATCCATATGTTTCATTTTACTCCCATCCTCCCAAAATTTTAATCTTGAATCCGTTACTGCGTTAACGACTTGTTTAATTTGAAAATCGTTAACATTAAGGTTAAGTTTCAACTATTAGTGGATCTTAAAAAAAAATGAACCGATGAGTCTAAGGGCATGTTTGTTTTGGGACTCACCCGTCCAGACGTGGGACGTAACGTCCCCCGTCTTGTTCTAGTTCGGGATTTAACATCCGGATTTCACCATCCAACCACATCCACCCCTAAAAATATTTATATAATCTACTAATCCATCTTATCAATATATTACTTTTTTGAAAATCACACCTAACATCATTTTCTATTTTTCTCTTACCTCATAATAAATTTCACTCTCACTCAATCGAATAAATTTTAAACTCGACTCCACCGAGCTTAAAATTTCATGATTGAACTCGACTCGACTCAGTACCTATATAATATTTAAAATTAATTAATAATAAAAAAAAATTTAAAATAAACTCGAGCACGACTTGGGCTCGATTATCTGTATATAAATATAAATTATATATTAATGGAAAAATAGTAAATATTGTTCAAACTCGATTAGGCTCGCGAGCCTTTCGAGCCGAGTATTTATGAGCTCGAACTCAAACTCGGTAGCTACTCGAGTAGCTCGAAACTCGACTAGACTCGATTAACTTTGAGTCAATTTCGATCTTTTTTCGAGTCGAGCACGAGTAGCTCGCGAGTTGGCTCGACTCATTTACACCCCTACTTATGATTGGATGAATAAGGTTATTGAGTTGTATAATTCACACTTTTATGACTCAATTACACACTTTTGTATATATACTTTTTTAGCATGAACTTGCAGAAAAAAAAAATTCTAAATTCACATATAAGTCGAAAATTAATTATATGTTTAACGTAAATTTATTTATATTGTTTTATTTGCACCCTCGTATAATTTTAATTCATTTTATAATAATTTAATCATCTAATAATTACTCAAATCATTCAATTATTACTATACTTCACAAACAATTAATATAATAATATAACATCACTCATTTTTACATAATTGATTTGACATAAAGTTACATTCTATCCTACTCAACATCCCAAAACAAACACACATAATCACTATTCATCAGAATTTCACCATCCAAGATTTCCCCATCCCCATCTCCCACATCCTACATAATCCCAAAACAAACATGCCCTAATGGATTAGGGCTAGGCCCATTTAACATGCTTGTGAGAAGATTTTACAGACCCGGAAGTGAGGAGCCGATATTTGTACAGTAGTGATTGTGGCATCATCTTTCTCTCTCTATATATATCTCTCTGCTGTTGTGTATTTTGCTCCACGCGTTGGCAATTCAGCTTTTACGGTTCATATACTATACACTGTATCTATCGCCTTCTCTCTCTATATATACACACACCATCATATACGCACATGCACAAACATCTCTCTTTCTTCTCTCCTCGGTTAAATCTCTGTTTTCTCGAATAATCCCTACGCTGCATTTGGAGAAAATATTGAAACCCTTCTCGTGAATCAAACGCCGAGAAGGAATTTCGATAAATATAAATTGAAAAAAAAACATTTGGTTTGTTGAAGGAGGTGATTGAATTACTTCCGTAAAAACGTTTTTGAATTGAGCGGTATAATATATATATATATATTGATTTATACACGTATAACGCATAAGATTTGGGGGACGAAGATGGGAGGAGAAATAGCGTATTGTAAAGAGATGGAGAAGGGAGAGGTTGAGGAAGGGAAAATGGCGGCGGCGCAGTGGAAGTATCCGGCAACGTCGGTGGGCGGAGGGTTTCCGCCGGCCAGGAAAGTCGTTGTAGTGGGGTATGCTCTTACATCTAAGAAGGTTAAGAGCTTTTTGCAGCCCAAGTTTGAACGCTTAGCCAGGTAAATTCATTTCGTTCCTTTTTGTTACATTTTTCCATTTCTTTTTGGGGTTAATTGTACTAGAATTTCATACGATCAAGAAATAAAGGTGTTTCTGCTCGCTACATCGATGAATATATATTTTTATTTTAAATTTGATTTAATTTTTAAGTGATTTTGAGCTACTGTTTTCATACTGGCTTCTAGAGATATGGGTTTTGAGATGAGGTTTTTTGTTTTTTTAATTTCAGCAACTTTTCTTTTCTTTTCTTTGATTTTTTTCCCCCTTATTCCAGTGAAAATGTGTGATTTCTTTGGGTAGTTGTTAAGAGGGGAATGTTGTGATTTAGTACGGGGAGTTCTTGAGTTTGGAATTTAAAATTTGTTGATGAATATTCTTCATTGGAAAATCCAACATGTATTGTGGAGGATACTTGGCATACGGACAAATCTACAGAAACATATTTGTGGTTTGAAACAATGCGTCTCAATACAAGGAAGATTTCAACAATTGTTCATTTTTCCATGTCACTTTCCACAGTATTCTTGGGACACCCCAAGTTAATTCTGTCCCCGGTTCATTTTTTCTATTTTATGTGGAAATATGGGTTTATCACAATGAGTTCACTTAGACAATTTGATTGGTAGCTGTCACAATCCGTAGTTGTTTATTCAACTGTTTTTTGGTCTAGGCTTGGATAATAAGTCTTTTACACTAGATGGCCTTGCTTTTGGTTTTTACATATTTTTCTCGTAGTATTTCCGTGCTCTGATGTTAAAAGGGGTCTTGAACAGTCGAAAATCACATATTCGTATACACATCTTTTGGTGGTCTTGCTATGTATGAAACAGTTTATTTATTTATCTGTAATGTGTTGTTCTCAGAAATCTCATCATGTTTGTTTATGGATTTAATTTGATTTTTCCAGTAGGTGTATGATTTCATGAATAGTAGAAGGCGCATATGGATTTTGTATATGTTTGGTAGTGTAGATTTTGTAGGATTTGATTGGATAGAATTTTAAAAAATAGGTGATAAATGATTGATTTTGTATTGGAAATTGTGTAAAGTAGGGGAGATGGTGTGTAAAGTAAAAAGGAGGAGAGTGAGTGTTGAGTTCGGTCAATAGTAATAGGTTAAAACTGGGAGATAGACGATTGATTGTACTTTAGGTATTATTGGGACTGGGTATAATTAATCTGGTTTGACAAACCAGTATTTGAATTTGAAATAAGAGAGGATGGTTCTTTATACTATTGTGTTTATGCAGGAAAAAGGGTATCCTACTTGTAGCTATTGATCAAAATAGACCCCTTTTAGATCAAGGCCCTTTTGACATTGTGTTACATAAGGTGAGTTGCTATCTCCTTTTCATTTCTTAATTCTAACAGTTTGAATGTTGACTATTTTGGAGATATATGAAAATGCTTTACTAATATGTTTTGCTTTAATCGTCCATCTACAGTTATCTGGGAAGGAATGGCGGCAAGTACTTGAGGTTGGTTTTGTCGTTTAGTGTCTGCATTTATGGTGACACATTATTCTTGATTTGAAAGACAAATATGAATACTTAAGCAATCACATGATACACAATGATGACATGGATGCGGTATTCGTTGTGAGTGACTGGTGTGCAGTCTTTCTCTTGAACTTCTTTCCATCTTACACAATATGCATAATACGTGTTCTCTCATCATCATGAATCATAATTTTCCACCAAAATAATGTTATCCTTCCATGGATTCTTAGGGGGTGTTTGCTTATGGATTTGAAATAAGTAGGTGGACTTGGTAAATAATAAAAGGTGTATTTAGATTTTGTAAATGCTTGCTAGTGTAGATTTTGTAGGATTTGAGAGGATAGAATTTTGAAAATATAGGTGATAGATGATTGATGCTGTATTGGAAATTGCGTGTAAAGTAGAGGACGGAGTGTAAAGTAAAAAAAGAAAAAGATGAGAGGAAGTGTTGATTCGGTAAGATAAACAACAATTAAAAAAAGTAGGAGATAGATGATTGATAGTGTATTGAAAATTGTGTTCGAAAAAAAGTAAAATAGGTCTATGATAGGTATAATAGTGTAGAATTTTATAGGATTTGAAATTCAATACCAAAATCCAGAGATATGGATTTAAAATACAGATGTGGGGGGTGTAGAAACAATGAATAAATGTATCTGTGCTTAGAGACATCTAAAAATTGTAAATGCATGGGATTTTGAGACTGCTATTCAAAGACAAACACAGAAGACACCAATAATCATGAATTCAATTCAAACAAAACAGGATTGATGTGTGAAACAATGATCCCTGTTAGTGATTGAGTATTACAACTGATAATTCTTCATTTTTATGGCAAATTTTGAGGATGGAGTCCAAACTGTCTTATTTTTACGAATTCTTTGATAATCAAAACATTTCAGTGTATTTTCTTTCATTGTTTACCTGTTTGGTTTTAGCTCAAACATTCTGGTTGCCTTGTATTCTTACTGGCAATAGACCAACACATTACAGATAAATGTTCCTTGATTTGCTAGGTAGATTCCAGCAGAAAGTTTCGTTATTCTTTTTTCCTCTCATTTTTTCAATTGTGAATCATAGACCATCTATTATAGGATCAAGCAAATGTTTTGGGCATATCGAAATGCTTGGGGCATGCCTCACTTGATGCAATACTCAGGATATTTTAACTCGGAATTTATATAGTTGGCTTACATACTTGCAAAATATTTAGGTCACAATGCACTTTAATAGCTTAATAGATGGACCCTTGCCAGATGTTCAATCAGAGCGATTATTTTTTTCGACCTTGCTATATGATACAGTATAAAATTATTGATAAAAAAGTTCACTTTATTAGTTTATTCTACACTGACCAATAGTGGAACTAATAATTTCATATGCAGATTGTTCGGTAACTCTTGATTTCTCTCTTTTGTGATATTTATGATATTTCAATTAGGCTGACATAGAATGATTCTTTATCTCATGATCTTATATAGATTCCTTTCCTGATTTTGGATTTTATAGGTCTCTATATTGCTTTATTATGTGCAGTAGAAAGCCTTTCAAATTCTTTTTTCATGCGGTTGCTTTTTGGGAATATGGGATTAATGTGGCATTGGTATGTTGTTTCTTATCATTTATTTTTGCTGCTTCTGAAGGATTACCGGAATGCCCATCCCGAGGTTACAGTTCTTGATCCTCCTGATGCCATACAGCAAGTGCATAATCGTCAATCCATGCTTCAAGATGTTGCTGACCTGGATTTGTCAGACCCTTATGGTAATATATTAATACGCACCTTAGATTATTTTTCTCTCATAACCCTTTCCTTCATGTTATTTGCTTAATATGAAAATGCACACTAACTTTGCAATTATACAAAAATATATTTTAACTTTAAAAAGGTTGGTAAAAATGCCTCGTGACCTACACAGTTACTCAACCGGTAAACAATGAGGTGACAATTTAAGAATAAGCCACCTCAGGCAAAAAGAATTGACAAAAATTCCCAGTAACTTGATACAACCGGTCGCTGGCCTTTTACCAACTTTTTAAAATTAAAAGACGTTATCTTATAATTACAAAGTTAGTGGACATTTTTTCAATTTACCCAAATAATATAATGAATGCTGCTTAGACTAAATATTTGGAGAACCAGTGATTTCACTATACATCTAATCTGCAGGAAAAGTTGGTGTTCCTAAACAGTTGGTTATCAAGACGGATCCATCATCTATACCTGATGCTGTGAACAAGGCAGGCCTGAGGCTACCAATTGGTATAACTCTGTTTATGCTCATTTACAAGTTCAACCATCAATTTCTTGAGATAATTGTATATGCATTGCTGTTTTTATTTTTAAATTTAAAATAACAATATTGACTATATTCAAATTGGATGATTTAGTGGCAAAACCTTTGTTTGCAAAGTCGCATGAGCTGTCTCTTGCTTATGATGAGTTCTCCCTCCAGAAGCTGGAACCCCCACTTGTTCTGCAGGAATTCATTAATCACGGTATGAGGACCTATTTCATGTGTTTCTCGGAAACTTCTCCTGTGGTCTGTTTTTATTTTATTAAATATTTTATGAATATATTTTTATTAAATATTTTCTTGTGGTAGGAGGTGTGCTATTCAAAGTTTATATAGTTGGGGAAGCAATAAAGGTGGTGAGGCGTTTTTCGTTGCCCGACGTCAGCAAGCGTGAACTTTCACGAAATGCTGGTGTTTATCGCTTTCCGAGAGTATCTTGTGCAGCTGCGTCTGCTGATGAAGCAGATTTCGATCCTTGTGTTGCTGGTCAGTTTATTCTCCTTTTAGCATATTGACCCTTTCTTGCAATTTGCTCAGTGAGTTCACTAGTTTGATTGTTGTACTTGTACAGCATACTATCTCTTCTCTGACCCTAAGGGGGTGTTTGTTTATGGATTTAATGGGGTGAATTTGATGAATAGTAAAAGATGCATTTGGATTTTGGTTGTGTAGATTTTGTAGGATTTGATAGGGTAAGAGTTTGGAAGTATAGGTGATGGATATGCGTATTGGAAATTGTGTGTCTTGGAATCAAATGCCTCCCTAGGGAACAATTGATTTCTGTTTTTGGCTGAATTAGTGATTATATTCTGGCTTTGTTGTGGCTCAACATGTGTTTTTGGAGCTACGACAAGTGTCCATTTGAAGACTTAAATTTTAAATTCTCAATATTTTTCTGCAGAGCTTCCTCCAAGACCATTGCTCGAGAGACTGGCTAGGGAACTACGACGACGACTGGTATGTCTTTCATATGCTCTGACTTATGTGTGTTTATGCTTGTTCGGGAACCATTTCAAATAGACTTCCTGATTGAGGCAATCAAGCCCTTGCTTTTTCAGTTTTTCTTCAAGCTCTTTTTGGTGGATAGACATTACAGTACATTTCCACCAAACACATAACAATATCCATAATCATTTTGTAGAGCCTAAAGAGTCCACTTTATACTGCTTCCAACATGAATTGTATACCTCTAGCATTTTATCAGAGTATTATAATTATAATGTTCTTCTGATAGGGTCTTCGTCTGTTCAACTTGGATATAATTCGCGAGCACGGGACCCGGGACAACTATTATGTGATAGATATAAACTATTTCCCAGGTATGCCATTGCACATTTGATTTATCTGGTAGATTTTTACCTTGGACAGAATGAAAATAAAATGCCAGTAATGTGAAAAGAGTAACACTTCGGTGCACTAGTTGCACGGTCAGACCACAAAGTTTTTTTAATATTCAAATTATAGAAAAAACGACCAATCATATGATGAAAAATATTAATATTGTTTAGCCTACAAACTACTGTTCTTCATATATGAAACAATACTTCTCATTTTATATTTCAGTGATTTTTATGAACTAGTCGAAATTGCACGGTGCAACCAGTTTGTAGAAGTTTTTTGCCGTCTAAAAATATACTTGAGGAGCTCACGTATTCTTGTACTAATTTCCAGGATATGGGAAGATGCCAGAATACGAACATATATTTACAGATTTTCTTTTGAGCCTGGTACAAAGCAAATAAAAAGAGCTATAACCTGACAATAGCCATGTGTGTGTGCGCTGGACAAGATGAATATTGGCACAAAAACAGCAACTGCAAATCATGCAGTTAGTTTATAACAAGCCATCAATGGAGGGCAGGGAATAGTGAAAGATAAATTATTCTACATGGTGCTGCTCCTTTCTTGATCTGAAGGCAATAAATCGTCTTGGGTAAAAGTCTGATGCATTATTCTGTCGAGGCTTTTCGTCCCCTTCGTGTCCTTTGATTTACCTCTGAAATTTAATGTTGGTACGCAACTGTCTTATTTTGTTGACTGGAAGACTAAAATTATGATTCGCCTTGTAAATCCTCCCAAGTTACATATGTAAAAAACATTCTGTCTTCTTTTGCAACAGAATTAATGTTGTTGATTTTGTTTAAGTTTTTATTTCTGGGACCCCGTGCTTTCATTTTTGTATGTAATTTTATCTGGACTCCTAATAGTTAAGACTTGTTTCGTAACTCATAAGTGTTTAATTTTATGTCAAATCAATGTGAAAGGGTTAAACTATTTGTCCTCCCCTCATCCATGCTTGGCACCCAAGATGGTATGTTCGTGAACTCCTAGCCGTCTTCGTACATCATGCTGTCAATCCCTCTCCATCACTGATTTTCACCACAGAGAGATCTCCACACAAAGACTAACCTTAAAGTATTTTGCCTTGAGAACTTTGACCATAAAAGTTGATGGGTTTTCAATGATCCTCCATACATGTTCTGTCAAAAGTGCCTTGTTAAAGTGGACTAACCTAATGTATCCCATTTTGCCTAATGCATTTTTTTTTACACATTCTCCACTAAAAGTTTGCTCACATTCTTTCCATAGAATGTCACGGGGATTCAGAAACATGGCATTGCAAATGTGGTGATTGCTTGCAAATCCGCCTTAATCAACCTTCATAGCTCCCTCCACATTTTAAGCAATCAAGAATATCCAAATTGGATTCTTTTTGCTCTCATGGAGAAGGTGGGTAGTCCCAATTCCCAATATGTGTCTGATGGCTTTCATGAGACTATTTATTATAGTTTATGTCATTGCTTGAGAGTTGTTGAATATGTAATATTGAATTGAAGTTTGACATCGTCACCTAGTATACGTAGTATTAAGGTGTTTATCTCTTTTCATTTTTGTATACATTTTTGCTACGTCAGTAAGGGCATCTCCAATGCTAGAAAGAAATTTGGAGGAATGATTTTACCACGTGTATGTCAACTCAAAAGTTTCACACCCTTTCTTTAAAATACTCATTTCTTTCCAATGCTTCCTTTCCAAAAAATAACTATTCATGGTCCCACTATTAAATAATATAATTATTTCATCATCTGTTTGATTTATAATTTTACTGTTCAATTAAATATTTAATATAATATTTAAAATTATACAAAAATAAATATTGTTAAAATATTTTGACAAATTATTATTGAAATTTTATTGAAAATATAATGAGTACAATATAAAATCATACAAGAACTAGGAATATAATTTAAACCACAATATCTATTTACTGAAAGTAAAATATAGCTGAGTTTTTACCATTACAATTTTTTTTTTTTTGAATACAAGGCCAAACGATAACATAATTTTTATTTTTTTTGTTACGAGGAATCATGAATTTTGTAGTTAACAACATGTATGTAAGTTTTCCAATTTCTAATCTAAAATTTAAAATGAAAATGAAAAATAGTACATATTCTCTAATTAAAAAAAAAAAATTACAACACAAATAAGGGTTGGTCTGCTATGGACTCGAGTGTATGTTGTGCACCCTAGTCCATGTTGCACTTTTCAGTTTTACTGACTTACACTTTTTGGTAAATGGTGTTGCACTTTTCAATTATTAAACTGTATAATAATATTTTTAGTTATAGTGACTTACACTTTTTAGTAATATTGTGTTGTACTTTTCAGTTTAATAACATACATTTTTCTTTAGATTAGGGTGCACAACATGCACCTGAGTACATAAGTCTACCCACAAATAATTATCTTCTCTCCCAAAGTGAAACTCACTCCTTCCTTTGTCACATCATCTACCCCACACCATCATATTTTGAGTAGAGTATTAGTCCACATGGAATTACTTCCTCGGATGCCCTAACACACATCACTTTTTTAATTGGTGGAAGAAGATATTTTGAGGATATAATTAAAATGAATAATATTGAAGTTAGTTTTTATTTAAAAATAATATTAATAATTTATATTTTTCAATTTTCTATACATAGAGCCAAATACTAACATACGTTGAAGAATCTTATGTATTTGTAATTTAGTATTTCACTCATCTATTTGTAACTTCAGTTATTTCTCTTAAATTTTATATTTAAATTTTGTTATTGAGTATGTAACTTAATTGCATGATAAAAAGTTTCTTTGTTATAATTATGAATTTAGAATATCAAATATTTTTATATTTTTCTTATATCTTTTAAATGTGAAAAAATGATAATTAATATATAATCAATAAATAATGAAAAATATTTTAAGTGGATTGGTGTCACAAATAAAGTACATATAAAATTAAAGATGGTGGATTGAGTTGTAGGTTGAGAGAGATGGTTTTTTTATTTGTGAATTGGGTTGTTGCTAAAAACAGTACCCCTAAACTACTAAATTGCCCACTTTGACACAAGATTTAATATGAGAATTTGAGGGTGTATTAGTTAATTGATGAGAATAACACAAAAATATGTTTTTGTGAGAAAAAAAGTAATGACATTTTTTTAGTTAATTTTGAGATATTAGAATGACATAATAGAAAAAAGAATTTATTCTTTTGCCATTTGACAATCTAATAAGAAATAAATAAATAAATAAAACCAATCTAGTACGAGATGGTGAGAGTATTTGAATTGCCCATATTTGTTGAGCACAAGATTTAATATGAGAGTTTGAGGGTGTATTAGTTAATTGATGAGAATAACACAAAAATATGTTTTTGTGAGAAAAAAAGTAATGACATTTTTTTAGTTAATTTTGAGATATTAGAATGACATAATAGAAAAAAGAATTTATTCTTTTGCCATTGGACAATCTAATAAGAAATAAATAAATAAATAAAACCAATCTAGTATGAGACGGTGAGAGTATTTGAATTGCCCATATTTGTTGAGCACAAGATTGTTTGATGTATATACTAGTCAAAATCATGCTTAACTAGTAAGGGAGATGACTAGGAGTCTAGGAGTGTTCAAATAGTTATAATCCTCGGTCCTACTTTGAAATCCACGGTTACGATTTTTTAAAATATTTTACCGGAATTGAATGTTTTGGTTCAGTTTTAGAACCGTTCGGTTTCGATTAGAAAAGCCAATTTTACCTGGTTTTTTCTTTCAAACCTTGTTTTGAGTTGTTGATTTTGACTTTTTTATTAAAAATATAGATCGAACCGTCGGTTTAACTTAGGGGTGTAAGTGAGTCGAGCCAACTCGCGAGCTACTCGTGCTCGACTCGGAAAAAGATCGAAATCGACTCGAAGTTAATCGAGTCGAGTTTCGAGCTACTCGAGTAGTTATCGAGTTCGAGTTCGAGCTCAAAAATATTCGGCTTGAAAGGCTAGCGAGCCTAATCGAACTTGAATAATATTTACTATTTTACCATTAATATATAATTTATATTTATATATAAGTAATCGAGTCGAGCCGAGCTCGAGTTTATTTTAGAAAAAATATGATTTACAATGAATTTTAAAAATTATATAGGTAATCGAGTCGAATCGAGTCGAGCTCGATCTTTAAAATTTTAGGCTCAACCGAGTCAAGTCGAGTTTCGAGCTTCGAGTATAACAATCGAGTCGAGTTTCGAGCTCAGCACTACTCGGCTCGTTTACACCCCTAGTTTAACTGTCGTCTATCGTTCCAATTTTGAAAGTTTTTATTTTTTAATTGAAATTAAATCACTCTATATAAAATTTCAGTTTGCATTTTTAATTGAAATCGCTGGGTTCGAACCACCAATTTCAAATTTTTTTGAGCATGTCAACACATTCACTATTAAATTCTCTATATATTTTAGACATTCAATAACATCTTCAACAATTTATTTTCATATGTCATCTTCAAACCACCTTATCTAGGATACGAATAGATTTGTATGAGAATAAATCCTACATGGGCAACGTCACTCTTTTGGATTTTTCTACAGCAAACATCAAGTACTCATGACTAAAGAATGAACTCAAACCTGGGTTTTTTCTAAATAAAATTAGTTATTTTACTAAAATGTAATACTCTGTAGTTGATTAGTATTAATTGTTTTTGCTGAATAATACAGTATAATTTATTTAACAATATTAGTTGCACCATATTTTTTTTTTCGGTTGGTAAACAAAATTTTATTAGTCTCTTCTAGGCACAAGGTGTACACCTTGATCAACGAATTACAAAAGGTATAAAGGAAACATAGTCATCCAAAACATTAGCAGTAGCAGTAGTATGGGTAAAAAACAACTGCATAAATAACACAGGAAAAATAAAAACCCCTAGAACTCGATCGTGTTTAGAGAATCTAGAAGGAAGCATTGACTTTAATCGCCGAACACCAACTCCAAAATCTGCCCTTAATCTCGGCCACTCCTAGGGTGTGTTTGCAAATAATAGCGATTGATTCAAAGTGATTAAAATTGATTTTTGTAATAAAATTGAGAGTGAAGAGTGTTTTAAAACTAAACACTTTTAATCAATTTTGTGTATGTTGTGATGTTTGCCAAACAAATAGCTTCTTTATAATTTTACAAAAACACCCTTATTACATTTGAATAAGTAATGGGAAAATATAAAATATTAGGAGTATTTAAATTGTGAGGGCAAAAATGTAAAATTATTTACTACAATGATGAGAAGCACATAGAAAAGCTATTAAAAGGAGATGGAGGAGTGCTTCACCAAAATCACTTTTAACAACATAAAGGGTGTGTTTGTAAACAATTGTAGTTGATTCAAAGTGATTAAAATTGATTTTTGTAGTAAAATTGAAAGTAGATAGTGTTTTAAAAATAAGCACTTCTAATAAAAATTTTAAATGTTGTGGTGTATGTTATACAAATCACTTTTTTTATAATTTAACAAAAAACACCCTTATTACATTTGAATAAATAATGGGTAGAAATAAAATATTATTTAAATTGTGAGGGCAAAATTGTAAAATTAGTGAGTGTAATGATTAGAAGCACTTAGAAGTTTTTAGAAGCATGGGGAGGGGTGCTTGACTAAAAGTGTTTTTAAGTAATTAATTTAATCACTTACTTGTTTTTACAAACACTTCAAAAGTGATTCTATTTAAAAAAGAAGTGCTTTTAAGCACATAGTTTTGTTTGCAAACACCCACTTAAAATACTCCAAAAGTGATTATATAAAAATATAATCACTTTTGGAGTGTTTGGCAACACAGGTAAGTGATTAAATTAAGTTGTTAAAAGTGATTTTGGTGAAGCACCCCTCCACCTACTTTTAGTGGGTGTTTGGAAACACTAGAAGTTGCTTAAAAGCACTTCCTTTTTAAATAGAATCACTTTTGGAGTGTTTTCAAACACAATCAAGTGATTAAGTTAATTTGTTAAAAGTGATTTTGGTGAAGCACCCCTCCATCTACTTCTAATAGCTTCTATGTGCTTCTCATCATTACAATAATCAATTTTACAATTTTGCCCTCTATTTTAAATAATATTTCATCTTTACACATTATCTATCTAAATGTAATAAGGGTATTTTTTGTAAATTTATAAAAAAAAATGATTTATTTTGTAAACACCACAACATATACACAATTGATTTAAAGTGCTTAATTTTAAAACACTATCAACTTTATATTTTATTGCAAAAATCAATTTTAATCACTTTAAAGCAATCACTATGGTTTGCAAACACACCCTTAATAGCTTTTATGTGCTTCTCATCATTGTAGTAACCAATTTTACATTTTTGCCCTCACAATTTAAATAATATTTTATGTTTACCCATTATTTATCCAAATGTAATAAGGGTATTTTTGTAAAATTATAATGAAGCTATTTGTTTTGCAAACATCACAATATATACAAAATTGATTAAAAGTGTTTAATTTTAAAACACTATCCATTTTCAAATTTATTTCAAAAATCAATTTTAATCACTTTGAATCAATTACTATTATTTGCAAAGTCTCGTATAATAATACCCAAACACACAAATCCCCAAACTTGTCGTGATTTTACTTGCTACCTTTCTTTGAAGAGAAAAAATTGAGAGTCCTTCACCCAACTTACACTCGATAAACATGTGGTCTAGGACTCGTCCACAAGGCGATTATTTTTCTTCTGTTGAGATTTTCCATGGCCACTCGAACTCCCTCCCCCAGTCGAAGCTTTGAAGATCAGAGTGTGTGATATGCCCTGTATCTCCACCCATCATGTTCAATTATTAATTACTTACATTCTTTGTATGAAGGCACCATTAAATTCTTTACATTCCCTTGTATCCTATCCTATCCTAAAACTCGTATATTATGTTGAGATATGTACTTCTTATTAGAAGCTTGGTTAAAAGAGAATGGAGGAAACAAGGGAAATGTGGTACGAGATAATAAGATTCAAAATAACTATGATTTTAGAGCAATATACACTTTACCACATACTCAGTCAATTTAGTTACCATTATTGATTTTGTGGATGAATTTTGAGAGCTTCATAAACACTACTTTTCTTTTTCAGACCCAGATGAAAAACTCATTATAAACTACTCCTACACAGTATGTTTATCTACCTCATTATTGATTGATGATGACAATTGGATTTTCAATTCAAGTATAAAATCAAAAACATTCAAATTCAGAATGGATAGATAAATCAATCAGGTAAGGGCTGAATTCTTTTTATAATTGAGTGAGGAGGATTAAATTCCCAAAACATTACTGCAACATAACAACATTCAACAGTCTCAATACAAACACAATTCAAAAAAGCAAATTACTCTGACTGGACCGAAATCTCCGGTGGCGCTGCGGCGGAGGCGGCTTCGGGCACGAAACTCCAGTCGGCGGGAAGAGGCGGAAGCGGAGGGTAGACGGTGGGACCACGCCGGATGTCGGAAGGGTTACTCTTACGGGGACGCGTCTTCCGGTGATGCGCGGTCGCCTTTTTCTGCGGTCGCGACGAGCACTCTATGACCAGACCACGGCCGCCGACCCCCACCACTAGTCTCTGCGGCGGTACCGCCTTGGTAGCGGCGGAGGAGGGTGGTGGAGCCACCAGGCTTGAACCGAAAATGGCCGATACTGACATTTTTCGTTTTCCCCTAAAATTAAAATTGGTTTGAGGATAGAGTCGATAAGGTGTGAGTGAGCATATATGGTGTGTGATAGTGGGCTGCAAATTTATCCTTTTTTTTTTTTTTTTCTTTCTTAGTGCAAAAGGTCAAAAAAATGTTTCATTCATGTTTTCGATTATCATGTTTTACTTAATATTTCACTCTAGGGCTAGTCTTGGGTATGAGACGATCCTCGTATATAAAAAGTGATAATATTTGAGTAAATAGTGTTTAAGTAAAAAGTGACAGTGACTTTTGTTAAAAATATTATTACTTTTTACTTAAATATTATCATTTTTTTACAAATCAAAATCTGGAAAAAAAAAATATGGGTTATCCTACTAAAAAAATTGAAATATGGGTTAAATGGGATCCGTCTCACAATAAAAAATCCGTGAGACGATCTCACACAAATTTTTACCTTCATTCTATTGAATGATTAATACTATGTCAGTGTAATGTATATAGTTCATTCTTTTTTTTTTTTTTTACCGATCATTCAAACTATGAAACACAAAGTGAAATATCAAATACTTTACAATTTCGGCAACAGTAGAATATGTTAATTATTACTCCCTCCCTTATATTATTTCTTCGGAATGAGTTTCAATGAATATTGATTAGTTAATTGACAAAGATAAAATAGTTTGAATAATATTATTTAAAAAAAATAAACATAATAAAATTAGACAATTAAAAAACGTGAGAATAAAAAAATTGACGGAGAAAGTATTTTAAAAATTCAACTTCATATATATATCATCGTGAGACGGTAAGAGCTCCTCAAACCTTTATAATATCAAGACTTGAAAATAATAAGCTATCAATTATCAATTAACGGTCTAAAAAATTCAATTGATTTTGGAGAAGGAAAACATAAAATTTATTGGGCGTAGTGACACTAATGACTATCCCTACGTACAAGTTTTTTATAAGTATATGTTGTCCTTGTGCCTAAAATTCCTAAGAAAAATGTTTTTTTTTTTTTTCATATTGCTCTTTAAACTTGGAGTTTTTTTTGCCCAATATTTAATATTGCTAAAAGTTGTGTTATTATATGGGGAAATTAGTATATAGGACATTTCACCTATAAAAATTCAAAATAAAGACAAAAATTTTAAAAGTTAGGAAGAAGGACAATTTGATTTATAAAAGTACAATTTTAACCTTCGTTTATAAATAAAATCGAAATTTGCATATTCAATTAAGATAAAATAGGAAATTCAAAACAGGAGCTGATGAAATATTAAATTCCCGAAAATCTCGGTCATAATTGCGTTCGAAATTTCACACTTTCCTAAATATCCATCGGTCATAATCTCGGTCATAATTGCGTTCGAAATTTCAAACTTTCCTAAATATCCATCGGTCATAATCTCGGTCATAATTGCGTTCATAATTGCGTTCGAAATATTAAATTCCCGAATAGACAATCTTAAACAATCTGGATGGAAAACCGTAGCAACAAAAAAAATAAAAAAAAGAAATACATATGATGTAATTAATTCAGTAACGTGGAACGTTTTCTATGGAATATATGCGCACGTATATGCCAAACAAATATGCACATTGAGATATGTGCAGTATGGAATGCAAAATACACCATTTTTTTTCTATATTTATGATTACTACGATAATCATAGTATTATTACGTGAATCATTTGGTTATAGATGTTAAATATAAAAAATATTATTATAATATTGACGTGTACATATTATGCAAACGTGGATATCAAAATAAACTATTCATTTTAGAAATTTTAATTATAATATTATTTATAGAAAAAAATTATCATTGAATATCAGTATGTTTGAAAATGTCAAAAATATATTGTTGGTTTGGATTACGTGAGATAATTGTGGGGAGTAGTGGATATATTTAAATTTAATAATATTAATTATGATTGATAAATTATAATCTTTTAACATTACTTTTATAATTGTATGAATTATTTTAATATGAGATTAATTATTATGATATTCCATGATTTTATTCGATGCCATAGAAAACGTTATATTATGGGTTGAGTTAACTATATCTAGCCCTAACATAAGTAATTAATGAATACATATGTAGTTAATGCATATATTGAAATATATGCTAAACATTTAATGCACATGTGTAAATATAAGTTGAATATAAGCTAAACCTGTAAATCATATTCCAAAAAACAAAATATACTCTAAGCAAAAAAAAAAAACAATATGGAAGAAGACAATATGGGCCACATACCGATTACTTCGTTAACAATGTCTTCGAACTTTGAAGATTGTTGAACACGGATCAACTTGGTTTTCTCCTCGAATTCGAACTTTAAAATCACAGCATATTCCATTTATGATTCAGTAAATTAACTTCTCCAATTAACACGTTCAATAGAACCCTAAATCGCATAATATAAAACAGGGGCGAATTAGAAAAGATCGAAGATCGTGTTGGACAGGGTATATATTGGAAGAACAATGAACCAATCGAATTATTGATTATTGAATCAAAACAACACGGAATAAAATTGCATACCTTGATAATTGAATGGTTCTCAGATGAGATTTAGAAACTCAAAATTAACTCTATTTTGGGTAGTTCGGTGATGATCGCATATCGCAGATGGGATTTGCAGATCGAATTATTGATTATCGCAGATGGAATTATTGCATCAACACCGAATTCATACCTTCACAATGGAATGATTCTGGTATCGAAGATAGCGCAAATGTGATTTGCAGATCGAATTATTGATTATCACAGATGGGATTTGCAGCAACACCGAATTCGTAACTTCAAAACGGAATGTTTCTGGTATAGAAGATAACATTGTTGACCATGAAATGATTTAAATTTACAATTTGATTTAAAATTAAAAATCTCAATCTTAATTTTAATTTAAATTATTGGTGTGATGAAAGAATAAGGGTATAATTGGTTATTTGGTTATGAATTTGACCTTAATCCTAATACTATAATTTTTTGTCTCTTTTCCTAGTTGTGTCTATAGTATTGTCCCTAATCTTAATTAAACTCTTATTATATAAACAAAAGAGTCTTCCTGCATGAGCATTACTGTGTATTATTCCTTCCGTTCCATAATAATTTTCACATTTTTCTTTTCAGTACGTTTCACAATAACGTTCACACCTTTAAAATGGAAAACCCTTTATAAACTTCACCCTCACAATATTCTCAATTTTACACAAATATCATTACTTTTTCTCCACACATACACACAAGTCAACTCATTTATTTACTTTATACATAAAGATTTATAAAATTACCCTTCAGAACTTCACTTATTATTATACTTTCCTAATATGTGTGTCCATCTACCTGTAAAACTTATTATGAGACGGAGGGAGTACTAGTTAAGGTTGTAACACTCTTTAGTTCTTGTAGTAACCAAGATAGTTAAGAGCGCTCGCTTTGTCGCTTAAGCGCTCAAAGAAAGGTGTGCAAAGGGGTTCTCGCTTCTTTACCTTTCCAGCGAAGCAATTTCAGTCAGATGCTCGCTCTGCGCCACTTTTTGCATTGTTCTCTTGGGAAGAAAGTAGTTGAAAATTACGTTTACCTGAAATTAGGGTTGGACTAAAATTTTTTCTTTTAAAACCTAATGTTAAGTAATTAGCCCATTAAAATAATTAAAAAAAGTTGATTCCTTACTAAAGCCCATCTCTTCCTAAAGCTCTAATGCCCTATATCATATTATATTGACACGAATAAGTTCTTTTCTCAGAAGAATGGTGCACATTTGTGCCCAGGTTGAAGCTCACGATCAGTCATCACACTCAAATTGAATCCGCGAGAATCACGATCGGACATCAAGGTTCAAATTTTCCAAGTGTTTTTTTTCTCTTTCAACAACACAACCTTCATACTACTCTTTATTCTCTCTTCCCTCAAATAAAGACCGAATATCTAATCAAATTAAAACAAAATAGTAAAATATATGTATGATCAGTGACTGCAATTATTTTTTTCCCTGTTTTTTTTCCCTATTGTTAAAACTTAAAATTTATGTTTTGTTTTATCCGCACATGTTAAAATTTATGTTCTGTAATAATTTATGGTATGTTTTATGTGTTGCTTCTACAAGAATATATATATATATATATATATATATTATTGATGTGTTGTATTATTCTTGGATCTTCTTCCTCGAACTCATTCAACACCTGCAAAAGCACGTCGAAGGGATGTTCGGCGCGGGGACTCCGACGCTCAAGTTAAAACCGGAAATCCACTATAAATGGAAGAGGAGCTATCACTATCGGTGGAGAGAAAAATGCTCAATCTCAATGTTTTCACGTCACCGAAAGATATATCTTCGTATATTTTCCGATCACTATGTGTTTTTATGTTTTAGCGTGCGTATATCTCGTAATCTGAGTAATTATATATGATCTTACTGATTATATGGGCTCGGAAACGTACCCTGGGGGGAAAGCCTTGTCTTTTCCCTTTTTTTCTCAACTGCTTCAATTTTGACTTAGTCTCTCAGCTTCCCAGCTTCGTTCCTCAACTCTCAGCCCCGATATTCCAGGAAGTGGCCCATAATTCTCGGGATATTCTATTCAAACTGATGTCTTATGTAAATATCGGAATCTGGCCCTTTGTGGGCCGACGTAGCTTAGGCCCATTTAGCTCCTGACCCACCATAATCGAGCCCAGAGCCCAGCAAACTCCTTATACTAATATGTGAGCCCATCCTTACACATATTCGGCCTAAGTCCATTGATCTCATCATACTGGGCCTACTCTAAGGCCCAATAACTTAATAAATGGCTTAATCACAAGTCCATTAGTTCAATAACAAGATACATAATCAAATATAAATAAAACTTTACATGTAATTAATAGATAACAACATAGATAACACATCTTATCTCCACATGTCATTTCCTCATAGGATGACATATTTTGGCCTCATCAATTATGTTAGATTATTGTGTACTTTTTGTTGTTGTTACCTAAAACTTATAATTTATGTTTTCCTTGTTGTTGTTGTTAGAACATAGAATTTACAATTTCTTGTTGCTTCTGCTTGAATGCAATATTTTCTTATGTTTTGTTTCGTTTATGTTCTGTTAGAATGTAAAATTGGTAACAAAATGTCATTTATGTTTTGTTTTCCTTAATTATGAATTAAGATGGATAGTTCAAGTGCAAGTGCAACCACACAACTTATTAGTTCAAACAAAACAAATCCTTCTTAGAAGTATAACAACCTATTGCACAACATGTTGCAAGATCCAAAAGATAGTACCTCGGTAACATGCATATTATGTGAAAAAGTTACAAATAAGGGCATTTACAGAGCAAAACAACATCAAATTGGTAAGAATCAAAATGCAAAGAAGTGTCTTAATTGTCGCGATGATGTTAGAAAAGAACTCAAAGATTTTATGGACAAGAAAATTGAAGACAAAATAAACTACGATAAGGTGCCTAACTTTGAGGACTTGGACTACGTTGTAGATGAAGACCTAAAAGTAAATGCACTTGGAAAACGAGTTGGTCAATTTGATAAAGACAAGAGTACAACAAGCTCAACTTCTTTGTCACATAAAAAAAAAAAAAGACAAAGGAAAGGGTCCAATAAACTCTTTCATCTTCAAGAAACCTGAAACTATTGTTGAGCTTTAAAAGCAAGGAAGGTTGAAGCAAAAACATATTGATGAGAAGTTGGACAAGGAAAAAAAGGGACATTTTTATACAATACATTGCTAAACTCTGCTACGATAGTGCTATTGTATTCAATGTTGCTAAACTTCCATCTTTTCAATGTGTAATAGAACCAATTGGACAATATGACACGGGTATGAAGCCTCATAGTTACCATAAAATGAGGGTAACATGCTTGAAGACGAAAGTAGCTACCATGAACGAGATAATAAACCAACATAAAGCTACATGGGTGAAATATGATTGTTCATTGATGACTGATGCGTGGACAAGCACGACCGATAAGAGCATCATCAATTTCTTGGTTAGCTCCCTAAATGGATGTGTGTTCATTAAATTTGTTAATGTGCCATCGTATTCAAAAACCAGTGAAATAGTTCTTAAATTACTTGATGAATTCGTTGGGGAATCAAATGTTGTGCAAATGGTTACCAATAATGGTTCTAATTTCAAGATGGGTGGTAAATTGTTGAAAATTAAGTGATGTAACCTATATTGGACACCATGTGCAACCCATTGTATTGATCTCAAGATGGGTGGTAAATTGTTGGAAATTAAATGAAGGTATTGGAAAAATGTCTTTGATAAAAAATACATTCGAAAAAACTATTACTCTAATAGGTTATATTTATAATTCTACTGATGTGTTGTACATGATGAGGACTTTCACTAATCAAGCAAATCTTATTATAGTTAGGAAAACAAGATTTTGCACATGCTACCTCACTCTAAAGAGTATCACCAACACAAGAATGCCTTACCAGCTATGTTCTTCTAAAATGATTGGTCTTCTAGCAAATGGGCAAAGAAAGCGAAAACGTGTTACATAAAATGTTTTCATGGTTTTTTTTGGAACAATGTTTTTTTATATTCTTAAGTTGATGGGGCCTATTGTAAAAGTCCTTTAGATGGCGGATAATGAAAAAAATCAGATATGTGCTACATTTATGAAGTCATGGATATAGCACCAGAAGTTATACACAATGGCTTTAATGGAAGAGAGGTAAAATATAAAGAGGCTTTCAAAATTATCGATGAGAGATTGGAAGATCAACTCCATCATTCATTGCATGCAACTGGTCACTATCTTTATCCGGAGTTCTTTTATGACGATGCATCGATAGAGTTCAATGAAGAAATTACAAAAGGGCTTAAGATCATGGATGAATTGCCAAAATATACAAAGGTTGAGGTCTTTTTGGTTACATTTTGACAATCAAAACAAGAAAGACAAAGGCACTGGCTGAATGATGGCATTTGTATGGTAAATCGACTCATAGTTTGCAAAAACTTGCAATAAGGATTTTTAACCTCACATGTAGTGCATTAGGATGTGAACACAATTGGAGTGTTTTTTAATAGGTAAATTTTCAGATGTTTTTTTTTTCTTATCTTAAACATCTATACAACTTAAATTACTTATAGGTTCTTTTTTTTTTTTTTTTTTTTTCTAACTTTTACATTTTTTTATGGTTTTAGATTCACTCAAAAAGAAAAATCAAGTTTCGCATAAGAAAACTAAATGATTTAGTTTTTGTGAAGTATAATCGAGCAATTAAAGAACGTTATAAGAGCAAAAATGTCATGGATCCCATTGTTTTGAAGGAAATTGATGATTGCAATGAGTGGTTGATTAGAGAATATGGTTCTACAAGGAAATAAGAAAATGTAGCGAATGACTTAGTGTTTAATGATGATGAAGGTGTATGTGGCTTGACATGGGGTGATGTGAATAGGGCAGCACGAGTTGGGGAACCAAGTAGATAACAAGGACTCAAACCAAATCAACTCGTAAAAATTCTAGTCCTAGTGTTGGTAGTTCAAAAGGCCTCAAGTTCACATTGCATGATGAGGTTGAAGTTGAAGAAGATATTGAAGTATATAAGTCGGATAAAATGATGAGAAATCCAATGGCATCTTTAGTGATTATGATTATGTTGATGTAGATTTGGAGTAGGAATGTGATCTCTAGAATTAGAAAGTGTAGGAAGTAGGAACGTGAAAATGGTGGTTCACTAATTCACCTTTTTGTTTATATTAGGAACTTAAAAATGGTGGGGGTTCTCTATTTCACTCTTCTGTTGGAATTAGGAACATAATATATGTTGGTCATTTTGAATTATGAAATATCTAATGACAAACTTTCATGTTTATCACTTTGTCTTAGGTGTGTTATTATGTTTAATATGCATAAAATATTTATGAAATGGTGTGCATCACTTCGATGAAGTGCACTTTTATTTTGTGCTTAAAGCGTTAAAGGATATTTTCGCTTTGAGTGTGGTTTTTTCTTTTAACTACCTTGGTAGTAACACATGAATCTATCTGATTGACTCACACATTTTTTTTTTAGCGCAATTTTTTGTTAAATATATTTTTGCAACCCGCACCTGGATTTTGACCGGATTGACCCACGAGGTTTAGATATATTTTTTTTAGCGCAATTATTGTCTTTGTGAAAACTTGTGGATATTGTTCATTGCAACTCGACCAAGTTAACCATGGGTACAAGTGTAGTGTTTTTCGTCTTGAGTGTCCAGTTTGAAGTTTTGCTTTTGCAAATGCATGTCATGCAATATTTTTCTTACTCGATTACTAAAGATTGTTTGAATTGTGTTGGATTGTAAAACTTCCCTTTCAATTTTATTTATTTTGAGAAGGCTTAATCGTTTAGAGGCGGTGAATTTTTTTCACTATGGTTTGACTTTCAAGTAAAAAAAATAAGATTGTTTGTAAGAATTCTCGTATTGACACTAGAATCATAGTAAGACTTGAGTTTGATCTTCTGCATGTGTGATTTTGTGCCGCATAATGTTATAAGTGACATAAACCACCAACATCGTTCATTAAATGCAATGTAGTCTATTGCTACTCATAAAATCGATCTTGAGATAATGTCGCACTACAAAAAAACTGCAAAATACCGACGGATAAACAAAGTCAACCGATTTATCGACAAAATTTGTTTTCCGTAGGCAATCACAAAAATAAAATAAAATTACGCGTGATTACCGACGAAAATTTCCGTCTCTAACCACAAAATTAAAAAAAATTAAAATTTGTGATTACCGATGGAACCGAAAATTTCCGTCGTTAATCATAAAATTAAAAATTAAAAAAAAAAATAAAAAATTTGTGCAAAAATTAAATTATTAATTAAATAAAAAAATTTGTTAGCTAGAAAATTATGATTGATTAAAATAGAAATTTGTTGATTAAATTAGAAACATGTCGACTAAATTAGAAAATTGTTGATTAAATTATAAAATTTTATATTAAATTAGAAAATTATTGATTAAATTAGAAATTTTTATGTTATATTGTTTGGACATAATTTCTTTAGTTTTTATATCCATTTAGTTTATATGATAATTAAGTCTTTGTTATGTGAATTAACAAATAAAAGAATTATTAATAAATAAAAGAATAAAAAATAAAACTACATTTACAATTTATAAATTTAAAAAAATTATAAGCCACAAATTTAGTGATTAATAAAAGTGAAAAAATGTTTATTCAAAAAAAAAAAAAAAATTATACATGTGAATTTTAGAATTTTAATTAAAACAAAAAAATTACATTTACAATTTATAAATTAAAAAGTTAATTTTACAATAATTATAAATCACAAATTTAGTGATTAATATAAATGAAAGAATGTCAATTATTAAATGAATTTGTTTTTAAATTTTTTTTGAATAAAAATATGATGCACACCTACATTAAATTACTAATATACTATTTGAAAATAAGATTCACACATATCAAATAGTAAATAGTTATAAGTCACAAATTTAGTGATTAATATAAGTAAAAGAATGTTCGATCAATTATTAATTGGATTTATTTTTTTTTAAAAAAAGTAAAACGTGTATACATGATATGAAATTTTTAGAATTTTAATCAAAACACAAAAAGTAAATAAATTAGATTTACAATATATAAATTAAAAAAATTAAATTTACAATAGTTATAAATCAGAAATTTAGTGATCGATTAATATAAGTAAAATAATGTTCAATTATTAAATAGATTTGTTTAAAAAAAAAGAGTAAAACATGTATACATGATATGAACTTTTTAGAATTTTAATCAAAACACAAAAAATAAATAAATTAGATTTACAATATATAAATTAAAAAAAAAAATTAAATTTACAATAGTTATAAATCACAAATTTAGTAATATTAATATAGAAATAAATTAATTTTGTGATTTTTTTTAAAAAAATGGGTCGAAAATGAGTACATATATAATTAATATTACAATTATAAACGAAAAACAGACTTGTTCGAGTGGTAAACGCTCCTCACAAGGTGTCCACACACTCGGGTTCGAGTCCCACGAAGGCCACTGTAGGTCCCTAGTTGAATAGATAATATTGAGTAAGCTAGGAAAACGTCTAGAGGGGGGGTGAATAGACTTTTCAAAATCTTTCAATATATCAGAATACACAATGCGGAATAATCAGATTAACAATGAGCCCAATCAAATTTATACTCAACTAATTCGCGAACTTCTGTATGAACACTCTACTTGTCTTGTTATTATATGCAATTCAATCAATTAAACAGTTAATCAATCAATCACAGATAAAACAATAAAGTAAATCAAACACAAGATTTATAGTGGTTCGACAACTTGTCTACATCCGCTCTCACAACACCAGTCGTGAAATTCTTAAAAACTTCTCTAGCTCAGTAGTAGCCTTCTTCAATTTCGTCACTTGTCTTCTGGCTTGAACTTTCTGAACTTGAACTCTGTGAGTTTCTTCTCTTTGAATACTTCGTAAATTGTTTCGATAGTACATAGAATATCAATGTATCAGTATAGCATCAGTAGTCTTTAATCGTTGAATACCTTGGGGTATTTATAGACTTCCAACATCAAGAACTATCTGTTATGTAACCACCTTTTCTTGATAACTGACTTCTAACAACTTCTTCTTATCCATCCACGCGTTTCTTCAGTTAATTAGTTATTCCATAACTAACTCTTCAATCTTTATCTTCACACACGTTTTCTTCTTACTTGCTTGCGCACTTGTCTTGTCTCCATACTTAGACAAATTCTGACTTCTTCATCACTTGACTTGTCTTGCGCATCCAGTCTTCAGTAGTAGACTTCGATATAGAACACTATAATAAACTAGTCTTATCATCTAATCCTAACAAGACTATTACATTACATTAAGCTTTATAAATCAGCTTAGTCAACTTAAGATCTATACAATGATATGCGAATACAAAACATAAACTATGAGCTTCTATACATCGTTCAAATAGCTCAGTATAAATCCAAACATATATATACACAGTACTTATAAAACGTACTTGTCTTTCAATCATACTTAAACTTTTCTTTATACTTATGTTTTGTACTCTTCTTTTGTACTCTACTGATCTTCTCAAGACGACTTCCATAACTAGATCAGTCAACACTTAGAAATATATTCAAGTCTTCTTTTGGCTTCTCAAAACTCATCTCATCATCAATTAGGACTTGTATTAGGATTCATATCCCAACAATTTCCCCCTTTTTGATGAAGCCAAAACTACTTGAATTATTTCACAATAGTAGACTAGTTAAGTAGTTATCTTATAATCATCAAAATGTGTTATCTTTTCATTCATTCAAATAAGATCAGTAGATTACACTTACTTAATCAAAATAAAAAAGAACTAAGTAGAATACTTACAACTTACTCACTGATGTTTCCGCCATCTAGATTAGGAACACAGAACGCGTCGAGAATCCTTCTATGAATGTCAGAAATGTGATCTTCATTCTCAATCTTCTCCTTCTCGAGCAACTCTTCTTCAAACTTCTTTATTTTGTTGAAGTCGATCCTTTTTCCAGAGCCTAACATCGGAGTTTCCCACTTTGGATAAATAGGAACAAGTATGTTGTATCCTACAGCAGTAGCTATGCGCATGATCAAGTTCCATAAGTTCTGATCTTGAGCTTCCATGAACTTGTCAAACACCGCATATAACTCTTCTTTGCTGTCTGAGTCTCCAAATTTCCTTATAATCCAGTGATCTAGTTCCCATTTCATCTTAACACTCAACCAAGCATCTCTATGCTCGTTGTCTATGAAATTGTTTATCAGAGAATCTTCAATCACATCCGGATCAGCCTTCATCTTCTACAATCTGTTGATGTGTTTACCTAACACCTTCTTGTTAGTATAACGATCATCTTCAACTTTTTGCTTCTTCATAATCTCCGCCTCATCTAGATCAGCAATGATCTGACCTATGGATTCTTTCACAGTTGGTTCTCTCATATCCAACTTTCTCTTCACAATTCGTCTTGTCTGAACCTCTTCAGTAGCAACACCTTTGCCTTTAACTTGTCTTTTCTGCTCTTCTGCTTCTGCTTGCTCTAAGTCAACTTTCTTCACTAGCCTTCCTCTTCTCTTAGGTCTACTAGTCTCTTCTATCGCAGTTGCAGTTGCAGCAATCTCAGGTTCAGCAGACTTCACCTCTTTCTTCTCTTCCCCCTTTTTGGCTTCATCACTAGCCTTAAGAGTGAATAGAGAGGTAAAACAAGTCATCTCTTCTTTGACAGCTTCCTTCATCAGCTCAGCAGCTCTATCAATCTGCTTTTGATGAGACTTGTCTTGACTCAATTTCTCAAGACGATCAACTGTGTGTTCTAACTTTCTTGAACAAAAGTTGAACTCATCTTTGAAGTGAGTAGCAGTTAGCTTGAGCAACCTGTTCTCTTCAGTCATGTCTCGTAGAAGAGCTCTAGCCTGCACCAACTGATCTTGTGCTTCTCTTCTTTGCTCATCCGCTATCTCAATCTTCACTCTGTATAGCCTTTCCATTTTCTTCGATTCTTCAGCCAAAGTTCTGGCAAAATCAACAGAACACTTCTCTGAATAGTTAATCTGTCTTTGTAAGAAGTCTTCTAGTTGCGTATACATCTCTTGTCTGAAAGTTGAATCCATCTGGTTCACTTCACCAACAATCAATTCCTTAGAATTATCCACAAGATATTGATTTTGCTCTGCAAGAACTTGCTTCATATCAGACTTCAGAAATTCATCGATAGACGACTGAACCACTTGCTTCAAGTCCATCTTCAATTCGTCTAAATATCCATCTGGAAAGATTTGAGTTATTTGAACACTTGCTTCAGGAATATCATCTTCAGCAATAGCTTCAGCCATGAGCTCATCTTCAATCAATACTTGAGCTTCAACTAACTTGTCTTCCACCACAGTAGACAAGACCAAGTCTTCTACTGTCTCAACTTCCTCTGGAATAACACTTCCAACAACAACCTTTAAGTTGATAGCAGGACAGTAAGGAATTATTGCCAACTTTGATTCTTTGAATCTTCTCTCAACTTCATCCGAGTCCTTCTTCACCATATCACCAAGCTTTTTCACATAACTACAAAGCTCTGCTGGAAAATACTTTTCAGCATATCTATTGATCTGTCCAACATCAGTCCTTGGACTATGAGCATGTTCCACTTGGAACTTGAATACGATTCCTCTGAGTTGATCAGAGACATTCTCCAAATTGATACTAGGATCAGTAGACTGCACCTCTTCTACCGGTTCAACTTCTTGCATCAACTCGTCTTCTACAAGATCAGTCTCCTGGACTTGAACACCAACATCCAACTTTGCTTCCGAAGACAACACTTCATCTGAAATGTTCAACATCCTCTTGACCAGAGACGTCAACGCATGAGAAGAGAGTAGTTTCGAATGGTCTTTCACTCCACTGTTCTTTTGCTGTTCCATTTCCCAATCTTGGAAATTTGCAATTCCGCCCATACCAAGAATTACTTCAAACATATCCTCAGTCGGACCCTTCTTCAATGCAACCCATGTGCATATCCTGATCAACTTCTCATACACTTCTGAAGTTGTATCGATTTCGATTGAAGGCAGCATCTTCTTCAAATTTCTAGTCATTTGTGCACGCAACCTCTTCTCGCGTAGACACATTAGGTAGTCGACTAGGGCTTCGAATCTGTTTATGGGAGGGGTCTGAGTAAGTAGGGTCCTTAACTCAGCTGTTGAAGTGTCAACAAGACGGGTTCCCGAAATAGATGGGTGTGGGGGTTCAACATATTCTGTTGAGGGAGTGGGAATAGTTTGGATTGTAGTTTCTAGGGGCTGTGATGTGGCTTGGTTTGATATGACAACTGTCGAAGTATCAGTTGTAGCAAATATAGTAGTGTGTTGGGTAACGTTGGATCTCAGCGGTTGAACTGCCAACGGAGAGGTTTTGGGTACAGGTCTGGCACGAGATCGAAGTGATCTTGCCTTGGTTTTCACAGGGATATCGAGCGGAATAGAAATAGTACGAGCAGATGTAACCATTTGAGTCGACTTGTCTGGCGAGGGACTCGACTCTCACCAGTCGATAAGTTTCCGCATCCTCTGCTTCCTTCTCCAAATCCTTGTCCGATTGAGTTTCCTCCGAATCCTCAATGAGTTCAATCATAGCTTCATCAGAAACGTACTCCACTAGTGCACCACTAGTACCAACATCAACCACTTCTTCTGCCTCAGACTCGTCTTCCTCAGCACTAGACGAGTGCACAGCCTCAATCATTGCATCACGTGGATTGATTTAAACTTGTCCACGCTCGATCGCCCTTTGCTCAGCCTGTCTTGCGAGAGCATCCTTCTTGAGATAACGCTTCAAGACATGGAACGGCTTGCCCTTACTCCAGTTCGTCTTGTTTGGTAGTAAGATGGGTAGAAGAATACTTAGCTTATTTCTAAAGCTAACCGCAGCAGACACCACCCATTCACCGGAATCAGTGTCAACACGAACATTTCTTTCGAAATACATCAAACGGTCCAAGAATAACTTGTACCAATTTCCATCAGTGATGCCATCATAAATCGCGGCCATCACTCTCGCCTTCTGGAGTGTAACTGAATCATAGCTTCCAGTAACTCCTAGCAACATCTTGCTGGCAATGTTAAGAAGGGTTCTGTACTTGTCTAGTAACTCCTTCTTCTTGACAGACGGGATCTTTCCATCTCGATTCAGCTTCAGTCTCTTGCCACAAAATATACTCAAATATCTTAATTCTTGACCATCACCATAATTCTCCACATCAATCGTACCCGAAGGTAGTTTCAATGCTTCAAACAAAATTTCACGAGTGATTTCCACTCGACTTCCACCAACAAAAGCTTCGATGGAGTCGCCTCTTCTAGTAGCAGTGGCGTAGAACTCCAACACTTCCTCCTCGAACACCACTTCAGGGAATGCCTCCAAGTATGGTCTCAAACCACACTTGAAACACTTAATAAGAATCTCCTTGTTGTCATCCGTGTGTCTTCCGTTAAAGAACACTAACCCTTCCACATGCACTTTTCCTTCAGATGTGTACTTCCCTAGGTCGAACCTAGCTTGCATGTTAGTACGGATATCGAACATAGACACGATCGACATAGTAGTGGATATGTGGATAACAGTAAGCAGTTAAGAATTTAGCAAAAGTTCTTGAATGCTTGAGAGTAGGAGAGTAAAGTAAAAATGTGAGGAGAGTAGTGGAACTGTTTCAGTTTTGTTGCAAATCAAATTTTGAATCGACGACCAAGATTAAGAGGTTTGATCCAACGGTTAAGACCTTTGAAATTAAGTTGCGTAATCGAGAATATTACGTGATTTGGTATTGTAAATTTTGGAATCCGCCCTTTCTATTGGTTAAGACAGAGGAGTGTACTCATCTGACCTAGCGTAGTAGAGTTTAGGCGCGAACTGGGTGTATACACCTCATTAAATGGAGTGTATAAATCCAATTCTAGGTTTTCCAAATTTTGCATTAACAAATTACATTAACATCCTTAATACACACTGTTTAAACACTTAGAGTATTTTAAATCACGAGAGAGCTTATCTTGTCTGTTCGAGTTCATCAGAACAGATCAGTAGACTTGTTTGCACCAGACGAGTTCCCCCTTCGACTGTGCTTGTGTGTCTGAATATCGAACATTAATGTGTACCTGTCTCATCTTATGCGACACATGAGAGTAGATACGAGTAGTAGAGTAGAATAATTAAGATGAATATCAATCTAATGCAATGGTCAAGGTTTCGAACAAGATGACTTTTAACAAACTTAAGAGTCAACATAAGGATATTTAAGAAATCATAGATTCCCCCTTAAATGTTTATTCCCTTAGTATTACCCTCAGCTTTACCAGCTTCCTCATCGGGTTGTTTGGTCATCTTGTCTGACCTTGTATACCTGTCTGTTTTGGCGAGTAGACGAGTGCTCTGTTTCTGTGGTAACTTGTCTCCTTATCTCTTTGTTGTACCTGTCTGGTTAGTACATAGCTATAGGCAAGTAGGGTCTAGATCAATTAGTCCTAGACTAATGCATAATTCATGAAAGCGAGCCTCAGGTAATGGTTTTGTGAAAATGTCAGCTCTTTGAAAATCAGTATGAATCTTTTCCATGCGAATATCCTTCTTTTCTACATGATCACGTATGAAATGATGTTTCACATCAACATGTTTACAACGTGTGTGCAAAACAGGATTTTATGTAATGGCAATAGCACTGTTACTATCACAGAAAATAGGAACATTTGATTCATAGATGTTATAATCTCTAAGCTGTTGAATGAGCCAAAGTAATTGACTACAACAGCTACCAGCAGCCATGTACTCGGCTTCAGTAGTAGAGGTAGCCACACTAGTCTGCTTTTTCGAAAACCATGAAATGAGTTTTGTGCCTAGAAATTGACAAGAACCGGAAGTAGATTTCCTATCTATTCTACAACCACCAAAATCAGAATCAGAGTAGCCACTTAAAGATAAATCATCATTTGAAGGATACCATATACCACGATTGATGGTTCCTTTCAAATATTTCAATATCCGTTTAGTGGTTTCCATATGACTCTCTTTTGGATTAGCTTGGAATCGAGCACATACGCCAACAGAAAATGCAATATCAGGTCTACTAGCAGTCAAATACAGTAATGAACCAATAAGACCACGATAATATGTTTGATCAACACACTTACCATGTTCGTCTGGATCCATCCTGTATGTAGGTAGCATAGGTACTCCAGTAGCTTTGCATGTTTTAATACCATACTTGTCTAGAAGATTTCTAGTATACTTTGCTTGATTTATGAAAATCCCTTCTGGGGTCTGTTTTACTTGAAGACCAAGAAAGTAATTCATTTCACCCATCATGGACATCTCAAATTTACTTTGCATGTGTTGAGAAACTTTCACTCAGCCTTTTGTTAGGTGAACCAAAAATGATATCATCTACGTAAATTTGAACAAGTAAAATGTCTTTCCCTTCTTGTCTTCTGAACAAAGTACGGTCTACTTTGCCCTTAGTAAAACCATTTTCTAATAGAAAGAGAGAGAGAGTATCATACCATGCTCTTGGAGCTTGCTTTAGTCCATATAAGACTTTCTTCAATATGTACACCTGGTTGCCTTTGACTTCGAAACCTAGGGGTTGTTCAACATACACTTCTTCCGCAAGAATACCGTTAAGAAATGCACTTTTAACATCCATTTGATAAATAGTAAACTTCATATAGGCAGCATATGCAAGGAACAATCGAATGGCTTCTAGTCTAGCAATAGGAGTATATGTTTCATCATAGTCTATGCCTTCAGATTGTGAATAGCCTTGGGCTACTAGTCTAGCCTTATTCCTAACGACTACATAATTCTCATCTTTCTTGTTTTTGAAAATCCATCGTGTGCCAACTACATTATGATGTTCCGGCCTATCGACAAGTTCCCAGACGTCGTTTCGAACAAACTGGTTCAACTCGTCTTGCATAGCGATGATCCAATTACTATCAGCCAATGCCTCTTTAACGGTCTTAGGCTTGATAGAAGAAAGGAAACAACACCAGCAAAACATAGTTGGACTAGGCTGTTCTTGCGACTCAAAGAGTTGTTGTCTAGTCTTCACACCAATAGTAGAGTCACCAATGATATTTTCAGTATCATGCGCAGATTTCCATGTTTTTCTAGACTTAACAGGCATACTATCATCATCTACGTCAGGTATAGCATCATGCATTTCAACATCATTTGCATCAACAGTTTTAATAGGAGTAGACGAGTCAACTAGAGCAGGCATGTCAACTGGTCTAGTAGACTTACCTTGAGCACTTACCTTCTCGTTGTCATCAGACTCGAGAGCTTTCATAAATGGGTTGTAGGCTTGAACGGATTCGTATACTTCTGTTTCTTCATCAGATTTGATCGATAGATTAGTTACTTCCTTACTAATCTGGTCGGCAGACGAGTCCTGTCGAGATTCATCGAAAACCACATGTGGTGTTTCTTCCACACAAAGAGTCGAGTAGTTGAATACTCTAAATGTTTTGCTAGTCGAGGAGTATCCTAAGAATATCTCCTCGTCTGCTTTAGCATCGAATGCATTCAACTTGATTTTCCCATTGTTATGGATGAAACACTTACAACCAAATATATGGAAATATGAAATTCTGGGTTTTCTACCTTTCCAAATCTCGTATGGTGTCTTACCTAATACCTTATTGATTGTGCTTCTGTTCTGGGAGTGGCATGCAGTATTGATCACTTCAGCCCAAAACTTTTGAGGAGTGTTGTACTCGGCCAACATCGTTCTACAGGCTTCCTTGAGGGTTCTATTCCTTCGCTCGGCTACACCGTTTTGTTGTGGTGTCCTGGCTGTTTACCTTTCTGACAAGCATTGCATACATGTGATTTGTAATAGACTTCGTTGGGTAAACCTTCCACAAGGTAATCTCTTGCAATCTTATTAATCACCTTAAAGTTCATGTGGCAAAGGCGTATATGCCAAAGCCAACCGAGCTCTTTAGGGTTCTTGCTAAGAAGACAAGTATCCCGCGGACAGCTATTCCAATTCACAATATATACACTGCCTTGTTTTACGCCGACGAGCAGTACAGTATGAGTCCTCTTGTATATGATCTCGCACTTTCGGCTTTTAAACTGCACTTTATAACCACGGTCACATAATTGAGAAACAGATAGTAGATTATATTCAAACCTTCTACGTAGGATACGTCCTGTATCTCTACATCACCATTTCGAATGTAACCAATGCCTTTCGTAATAGCAGTGGAGCTATCACCGAATATCACATTGGGTCCTTCTTGCTCGTGGTAACTCGATAGAAGAGTCTTGGTACCTGTCATGTGGTGCGAACAACCACTATCAATGTACCAAGTTTCTCCTACTGAGTCACCCTTCTTATACAAGTCAAGTCGACCCTACAATGAAGATATTCAATAATTTAGGTACCCTCTTTGTTTATTGGGGTCCTGGGGGGTTAGTCGAGTTCAAGGGAATACAAATATACATCGGAGTCCTGAATAAGTTTGATCTCTTAAGCTTCCTACCATGCTTGTTTCAAAATAAGACCCTATTGTCCTTGTCTGGCATATCATTGGATTTTGGGTCTACTCGTTTAAGGTAGCCTTTCGACTTGACCTCTACTTGAGTAGGCATTGGTCTATGATAGTCAGAATAGGGCTTGTATGCATTGGGGCCATACAGTTTATAGACACGTTTAGGTCTTTCCTCACTTATAATATCATATGACAAAGGTGGAGGATATAGGACAGGTTGAGTACGATACTTTGGAGCAACCTTCTTGGGCCTAGACGAGTAGAGCTGAGATTGCCTTATAAAAGGAGGTCTAGGCTCTTGTCGTCTAGTCTGTACTTGTCTAGAACTTGTCTCCTCAGGATACCAATCCTCATATCTGACCTGGTTGGGTCGTCCACGACTAGTGGTCCTTTGTAGACTGGTTCTAAACGGAACAAGCCTGTTGTTAACATTCTTCTTACCTCCCTTGGTAATCGGATTGTTAACTCGAGTCTGCTTATGTACATTGCCTTTGGATGTAGTTCCAATATCGTATTCCATTGGTCCTTTTCCTTTATCATTAGTCAAAGAACTTGAATTAACAGTAGTAGGGTTCTTAAGGACATAAGTAGATGAGTTGGGTAAGTCAGCACCCAAACCTGTCTTGTCAGCTGGAGCCCTATACCTATGTGACAGTTGTAGGTTAATCTTTGAAGAGTTAACCAGGTCAGTAAGTTTAAGGTCTAGAGTGACAACCTCAGTCTCTAAGAACTTATTACGTTCTTCAAGCTTTTTGCATTTTCTCTTTAAGACATTGAACTCATTTCTTTCAGTAGCATGTGTCTTAAGTAGGTCTTGATATAACCTGTCTGTCAATGCACACTTGTCTTTGAGTTGCCTTAACTCTTCTGTCAAGCGTTCATTTAGGACTGTTATATGAGGATCTACTTTAGACCGTGCTTCCTTAAGATCAATGATTTCCTGTTTTAAGGCGATGTTCTCGTCGCTGACTTCAATGAATGCCTTGTTAGCAAGTAGGAGGTCTTCTTCAGTCACACTAGTAGAGTGATGAAGACTACTCCCTACTTCACTATCGGCAGTATCACTTTCATCAGAATCCGATTCATCACATGATTGAAACGAAGTTGCAGATGATACCTCTTGATCAATTTTAGCCATGCAGCATAGGCCATCATCTACTATGAAAGCTTCTTCATTCTCACGATCAGACGGGTAGCTAGATGAAGACGATGGTAACTCGTCTGAATCCGTCTCAGAGTCATCATTAGCCATCATATCCTTCTTACCCCGATTGTATCTGTCACGCCCCAATTTTCATAAAAGTAAATTTCACGGAAATAACAATCAATATAAAATTAAAGGACGTGAGCTAATATTTTAATACAAGAAAGTGGACTCACAAATTTATTTAGCAATAAATTTTAAATAAAAATCAGCGGAAGCTTAGAAAATAAACAACGTCTCCAAATAAATTTAACTTCAAATATAAATTGTACCAAACTTGATTATCTCATAAAATATCTCACTATTGAAATACTTGAAATTTAAATAAACTAGTTCATCAAATTCTTTAAATAAAATGTAACGAACTTAAATGACATCCATCGCTTCTTCCCGCCATCAACTCATCAACCTGAAAGTGTTAATTGTATGGTATGAGCAAACCACTAACTCAGTGAAGTCACTTGACAATATTAAACACAAATGTACAAATAAAATGAATAATGCCATATAAACATGTACTTCATATAATGTCATGTGTGCACTTTTCTTCGTTATGATTTCACGGTTTTCCCAAGGATCTCTTTTAAATCCCACTGGGTCCCCCTCAAAGACCTTTTTTCAGTCCCGAGTTCTTTTCTTTCTTGGGCACTTCTTGTCATGTAATATCATGTATTTCTTATGTCATGCATGCAAAAAAATAATCACAGATAATCACTTCATTCATACACAGCATTTAATAGAGACAAGTAAACCACACCTTAACCTTGATTGCACCAATAGTGTGATAAAGTCTTCTACAGAGCAGGTCCTTTACAACCTAAGAATAATTAAGTGTCGAGTCTTAGAACTATACGTAAATTAACACAACCTCTGATATAATTACTATATATATAATAATAATATATAGGAATCTTTACACTGTAAACTCCAGGAAAAATCTCGACTTCTTAATGAAATTATATTATAATATTAATAATAACAATAATAGTAATAGGAAATTTAATCTCTAATACCCACAAGAATAGGCTGACTTCTTTGGCTTAAGAGGGTAAAAATGAGGTTTTGTTCCAAAGACATTAATAAACAGTGAGTCAGAGGCGGAGGGAGAATAGAACATGGGGGTACAGCTGTACCCCCAAATTGAATTTTTTTTTTTTTTTATATATTTAAAGCAAAAAAAAAAAAAGTATAAAGGAGGCCAGCCTTTTTTAATGCGGCTGCATCCCCACATCCCTATACCTAATTAAACCCTTAATTAAGTGCAGCCCAGACATTAAAAAATAAATAGCAGCCCGTACATTAAAAATAAATAGCAGCCCATTCAATTTAAAAGCCCATTTAGTTTTGCTAATATGGCTTTGGCCCTTTAGGCTTTAGTTAATATTTAAAATTATAATAACTTCTCCTTCCTCAAAGCGACAGACGACAACATTCTGTTGGTGGGCGCACATACTCAATTTTTTTTCATTTTCTCTGTTACCAACAAAGGTAAGTAATTTTTAATTAATATTTTGTTAAATATATTTATTGTACTTATTGTTTTGGTTATTGTTTATGAATGAATTTATTTGGGTTATTGCCTTATTGGGTATATCAGTATATGAAATATAAATTAGGGATTTAGGTAATAGGGTTTGTATTATAATTGCTCATTTGTTATATTTTGCTAAATTAATTTAGTTTAAAATTTGAAATAGATAATGATTTGAATTGTTTTTCATTGTGAAATTATAATTGCTAATTTACTATTTACTTCAATTAGGAAATGACGAAAGATAAATTTATCTCAAAGAAACTCAAAACAACGAAAAAACAACCCGATCTTCGTGAATTTATGTTCAAGAGAATGAAATCTCAAGAAGCTCCTTGCACTTCCCAAATAGATGAGTCTTCTCCAATTGATATGGAGTCTTCTTCAACCTCATCGTTTAATTCACCTCAAATTCAAGAAAATAAAAGGAGTATAAGTGGTTCAAGTGCACAATTGGAGGAGGAAGAATTGTTATATGATGTTGAACTTCTTCCCAATGATCCCGGAAAAAGAATAAGCATAATGGATTATCCTCCAAATCAACGAAATGCGGTGAGAAGAGCATATATCCCAAAGATGATTTCTCTTCTTTTGATAAGAAGAAAATACTCAAACTTGCCACATTTTATCCCTCCGAGTTTACAAGTATTGATGTGATGGCTCTTGAATGTCAACTTGACATATTCATTGAAGACATGCGAAGAGATGGTAGGTTTCGGGGTTTGCGTGATCTTGGTGCTCTCTCGATGAAGCTTGTCGAGACAAAGAAGCATATGAATTATCCAACAATTTATTTGCTCATCAAGTTGATGTTGATTCTCCCGGTAGCTACTGCAAGTGTGGAAAGAGTATTTTCCGGAATGACTTATGTAAAAAATAAGTTGCGAAATAGTATGGGTGATCAATTACTAAATGATAGTTTGATTACTTTTATTGAGAAAGACGTGTTTCTACAAATTTTTGATGATGATATCATAGACCGTTTTCAAAACATGAGGCTTCGTCGGTCTCAGCTGTAATTTGATTTGAACGTGATGTAATTTTTTTTAAAATTTTCTCGAATCGTATGACTTCTTATTAAATACTTGTATTTTGCTTAATATTTTTCGTACCCCCGAATTCGAAATCCTGGATCCGCCACTGCAGTGAGTTGGGCTTTTAAAATAAATTAAATAGAAATCTTCCAAGAAAATTAGGTATATGCCATGACCTTAAAATACAATAGACTAATATTCCTAAATCAATGAGGGAAATAGGAAATAATAAATATCACGTCAAACATTATCTGAAATCATAGCAAACATGAGAGTAAAATATTTTAAAAAGGGGAGAAGAAATTTACGTATACAGTGTTTCAAGAGAAAAGGCAGTTTTGTTCCAGCAACCCGGCTGCTCGATCAAATGTGCGTGACTATAATGATGAAGATGCAGGAACTAATCTATTTTGAATATTGTGAGAGTGGAATATTTTTTGGTGTTTTCTTGAGCAAATGACCGAGTGTAATTTGATATATTGAGGGAGTAGACTTAGTTCCTAAAATTATGGGATATGGGCCCACATAATGAGGAACTTGCGGAGAAAGGTAATTCCAAAATAAACGTATTCTTATTTAATCTATATAATTATATATATATATATATACACATATACCTAAAATGTGATATAATACAAATCTAGATATTAAAAATTAGTATCTTATATATAATAATTAATATTTTTGTTGAAACCTCACACCACAGAAAATAATATTTTCAATAAATATATTCAAATTAATATTTTATGCATTCTATAGAAATTGTAATTTTGGGGTTGTTACATCCTTTCCTCCTTAAAATATTTTCGTCCTCGAAAATTAATTGCGTACCTTGATTTTATTTTCCTATTGCAACACTCGAGCTCCTCCTTCATAACGATCATCATTTCCTCCCTTCTTAATCTTTGAGCAATCGTAAGCAGTGTGTCCTGGTCTCTTGCACTTGTAACATATATTCTTTCCCATTAAGCATTCACCATGATGTTTTCGACCACACGTTTTGCAGACAGGCTTCTCTTCTTGTTTATCGCCTTCATTCTCCCTTTGTTTGTTGTGGTTGTTATGTTCCTCTCGATCTGAATCTTCCCACTTCCTCTTACCATAATTTTGAGCGTTCTCCGTCTTCATGCACGCGGCTATCTTCTCCGCTCTCTCTAAAGTATCCACGAAAGCGAGATCCCCATGACCTGCTAGAATATTGTGGATCTCTGGTCGCAGTCCCTTCTTGAATCGATGCGCCTTTTTGTACTCTGTGTCCACTAGATGTGGGGCAAAACGTGACATCCGGCTAAAACTTCTTTCGTACTCGGCCACCGTCATTTCTCCTTGTTTAAGATCTAGAAAATCAGACTCCATGCGATCACGATAGGACTGTGGATAGTATCTACGCATCAGTATCTCCTTAAATCCCTCCAAAGTTAGAGCCTCTCGTTCCGCAACAGGCCTAATTCTCCAATAGCTTTCCCACCAGTGGTCTGCATCTTCCACCAGTTGAAAAGCGACGCATGATATTCGTTGGGACTCACTGCACCTGATGAGTTGGAAAATACGCTCCATAGCTCGGAACCACTGCTCAACTGCCTCGTGCCCATCTCGTCCGTTAAATGTCGCTGGCTTGTAGCGACGAAACTGCTCCACCACTTTAGCAGTGTCATCGATGTCACGTCCTACGTCAGCTTGATTAGGGGCAAGTGGTTGATTTCCTCCAGCAACTTGATTCTCATTTGCACGACGAGCCATCTAATATATCGTTATGCGTAAAGTGGCTTAGTATGGTAGAATATACTATTCTTGAATATTGTATGCTATAGAGCAATAAACAAAGTGGCTTTGTTCCCTTCTTGCTTTGCGTTCTTCTCGGTCATCAGTGCTCAGGTCTGGACATTCGTAAATGTAATGACCTGGTTTCTCACAGTTATAGCATAAAAGATCGTTAGTAGACTTTTTCACAGGAGAATTATCCCTTCTCTTATCTCGTCTATCAGAACGCTTAATTTTCCTATCATCATACTCTCTATCTCGTCTGTTTCCTTTCGAGACTTCGTCTCTCCTTTCGGACGAGTTTCGGTCTCGTCTGGTCTCAGACGAGTCCTTAGAAGCTGACCCTCTATAATTTTTGTAGAACTTCTTATATCTACCATAACGCTTGTTTAACCTGTCGAACTTTCTAACCATGAGATTCACCTGATCTTTCAGACTTAGATCAGTCCTATCTAACTCATCTTTAACATAAACAGACTTAGTTTTAGACTTAGACTTGCCTACTCTAGAGCTCTTAGACGAACTAGACTTAAATGCAACATTCTTCGACACGACATTCTCTCTATCACTACTGGCAATGGGATCATCTTCATCTAGATCAAACTCATGAGCCTTCAGAGTTTGAAACATCGTCTCTGCTGACCACTCGTCTATATCCTGAGTATTCTTAACAAGCATTTTCACCATTTTCCATCTAGCATCAAGACTCTTAAGAATTCTCAAATTATTTCACGAGCAGTATACGATTTGCCAAGAACTTCCAAGTCATTCATAATTCTTGTAAAGCGAGTATCCAACTGGTCAATTGTTTCACCAGTTTTCATCTTGAATGATTCGAATCTCTGAATAGCAGTAGAAAGCTTGCTTTCTTTGATCAGAGTAGTCCCTTCACAAATAATAGCAAGACGGTCCCACATTTCCTTGGCTGTCTTACATTTTAATACTTTCCCAAGATACTCATTAGGAAGGGTATGTAAAATGTAGTTTTTGGCCAAGTTGTCCAGGTTATTCTGTCTCATCTCTTCAGATGTTAATTCTGACCTGTGTTTGTGCACAAGAACTCCAACAGGTTTGTCCTTGTCCAATGCAGCAGTGTTAGGAACCATCGTCACGATCGGTCCTTCGGTGACGACTGATATCATCAAGTCATGAGTGGAGCTGAATATTGCCTCCGTTCTCAGTTTCCAGTAATCGTAATCTTGTACCTGGAACTTAGGTAGTTTATTAGCACTGATCTCTAAAGACATGTTTTCAAGAAAATTAGTAATGAGCAGTTTTGGATCAAAGATACAGATATATCAAGAACAGCGATAAGAACACGTATGAGCAAGTACGATCAAGAACCAAGACTTCACCCAAGTCTTTAGTAGGTTATCAGGAAACAGCAGTTCGTAAACTACTGCTCTGATACCACTTGTAGGTCCCTAGTTGAGTAGATAATATTGAGTAAGCTAGGAAAACGTCTAGAGGGGGGTGAATAGACTTTTCAAAATCTTTCAATATATCAGAATACACAATGCGGAATAATCAGATTAACAATAAGCCCAATCAAATTTATACTCAACTAATTCACGAACTTCTGTATGAACACTCTACTTGTCTTGTTATTATATGCAATTCAATCAATTAAACAATTAATCAATCAATCACAGATAAAACAGTAAAGTAAATCAAACACAAGATTTATAGTGGTTCGACAACTTGTCTACATCCACTCTCACAACACCAGTCGTGAAATTCTTATTACTCTTCCAATCGAGTAGTGTGTTATTGTGGCTTTAAGTCCCAAGAAATAAGACTTTGATCTTCTCGAAAACACTACCAAGTGCCTCTTCGATCTAACTAGCTATTTTACAAGAAACTAGCAACTTGAACAATTAAAAGAAAAACTTCTCTAGCTCAGTAGTAGCCTTCTTCAATTTCTTCACTTGTCTTCTGGCTTGAACTTTCTGAACTTGAACTCTGTGAGTTTCTTCTCTTTGAATACTTCGTAAATTGTTTCGATAGTACGTACAATATCAATGTATCAGTATAGCATCAATAGTCTTTAATCGTTGAATACCTTGGGGTATTTATAGACTTCCAACATCAAGAACTTTCTGTTATATAACCACCTTTTCTTGATAACTGACTTCTAACAACTTCTTCTTATCCATCCACGCGTTTCTTCAGTTAATTAGTTATTCCATAGCTAACTCTTCAATCTTTATCTTCACACGCGTTTTCTTCTTACTTGCTTGCGCACTTGTCTTGTCTCCATACTTAGATAAATTTTGACTTCTTCATCACTTGACTTGTCTTGCGCATCCAGTCTTCAGTAGTAGACTTCGATATAGAACACTATACTAAACTAGTCCTATCATCTAATCCTAACAAGACTATTACATTACATTAAGTTTTATAAATCAGCTTAGTCAACTTAAGATCTATACAATGATATGCGAATACAAAACATAAACTATGAGCTTCTATACATCGTTCAAATAGCTCAGTATAAATCCTAACATATATATACACAGTACTTATAAAACGTACTTGTCTTTCAATCATACTTAAACTTTTCTTTATACTTATGTTTTGTACTTATCTTTTTGTACTCTACTGATCTTCTCAAGACGACTTCCATAACTAGATTAGTCAACACTTAGAAATATATTCAAGTATTCTTTTGGCTTATCAAAACTCATCTCATCATCAATTAGGACTTGTATTAGGATTCATATCCCAACAGCCACATATATTCAATGGGCCCGGGTTCAAATTTTATTTTTTTTAAATTTGGTTTACCGACGGGGATTCAAATTTTTTATTTTTTTTAATTTGGTTTACCGATAGAATATTCCGTCGGTAATTAATAATAAAAAATAATTTAAAAAAATTCCGCCGGTAATTAAAAAAATTTAAAAAAAAATATTATTCGGTAATAATTACCGACGAGGTTAGCACCGACCGAATTTTTCCGTCGGTATTTTATTCGGAAAACACTGTTTTCGACCGAATTTCCGTCTCTATTTCTGTCGGTAAAACACCTTTTTTCTGTAGTGTCGGGCCTTTTGTAGTTTGTCATACATTTTCTATTAACAACTAGTTTTATATTCATGAACGAGAACCGTGGGGTATTCTTGTGGCCATTACTTGGGATTTGTTTTTTAAAATATCACTCCATAAGGCGAACAGAGATTCTCTCACTTTCATGAGCGGGTGAAGGTAAACAAGTTAGAAGATAAAATATATTGTAGATGAGTGGACAAAGAGTACATTAATATTTTTTTTATAAGAACAAGGATGACATCCACAATGTACTAACATTCCTAGTGTAATAATTTGACCTATTTGGAGGGAATTTTCTTACCTGTTGGAGGGAAAATCGATCACCTCTATATATACACCCTCCAACCACACTCCAATCATAAATTTTCAATTCACTTCCACAAACACCAAAAAACACAGAAAAATGTCTTTATCCTCCACATCCATGATGAAAAATGTGGTATGCCATTGTGGAAAAGAAGCTCATACGTGCATTTAGAATCAAGAAAAAAGCGGAGGTAGACTGTTTTATACTCCCTCCGTCCCATACTTGAAGGCACATTTTACTATTTTGGGTGTCCCATACTTGAAGGCACATTACCTAAAATAGCAAAAACACTTTTAAACAATCTCCTTAAAACATCACAATATTACAACAAATGCCACTACTTTATTACACTAAAAAGTAACTTTATTACTATTTATAAAGTTGAAAAGTCTTTACTACCCCCACTTTATCTTACACAATACTAATAAACAATTCATTCATTAAAACTCGTGTCCAATTCATTTGTGCCTTCAAGTATGGGACGGAGGGAGTATCTGTTTAGATTTACTAAGTGGTGTTGGATGCTTTTTTTTTGTTTGGGCCGATGAACACGAAATTCACGGGTAAGGAATGTATCCACACAGAATGTTTCTGGGCATGGTGAGGAGAATCGACCCACTCTTGGTTTAAAACCAAGACCTCCTGAACAAGTTGAATCAAGCAAAATAAGTTGTAGAAATATGGAAGGATACATTTGACCAACAGGAATCAGATATAACCTTTCAAGCTGGACAAATTGAACAACTAAAGAAGGAGATTTTTTTTTTCTTTTTCATTGCCCTAATGTTTTGTGTTCTACCCATGATGTTCAAGTTCATAGGGTGAATGTAATCCTAAGTTTCTACTTATGCATGTAATGTAATGTAACCACAACAACAGCCTTAGATCAAGACAAATTTTAATGAAATGTTGTTTATCTATCAAATAGAGTCACACATCACATTCACATAAACATAAATATGAAGAAACATTCAAACAACAATCCAAATAACAAAACATAGTATATTAAAATATAAATGAAGATCCAAAATGACAATTCAAAACAAAGTATCACAAAACATGGTTCAATACACCAATTCTAAACATAAAAATACCAAACAACAACAGTCTGATAAAACCAAAACATCAATCCTAAACATAAAAATAATCAATAAAATCTCATAAAACATAATAATACCAAACACCAATACCAAACAGAATAACATTGGTTCACTAATTCTTCTTCTTCCCCTTTCCTTTAACACTTTTCTCATTAGCAGCATCCACTAAACTGGACATTGTGACATATTTCTTACCTTCTGAAATTGTCTCTTTCATTCCATCCTTAGTATTTGTTGAACCACCACTGCCTCCTACATTCACATTACATCCAATGAATGTGTTGGGACTGGAAGCCATTTTGTTAGATGGTTGAGGTGTCCTACTTGTGTCTCCACCAGATGACACTAAGCTCCTACTTGAATTGCTTGAGATTTCAACATCACCATTCCATTTCTTCTAGACTGTTATGCATAATGTTAAAACCACACACGATTAAATTAAATAATTATGCATATATGTGTACTTAATAGAGATCATACCTTGTCAACTCTTTCCTTTGAAGAAGAAGATGAAAATTCTTTCTCTTTCCCTAAATAAACCGTATAAAACAGATTAAATGATATACAGTCTTATAAAACCAAACATCAATTTTTCTCTTACCATTATCTTTCTCCCTTCCCTAGTGCTTAGCCTAATATTCCTTATCAAATCACCACACTCTTCTGGCACCAGTGCCTAATAAATACCAAAATAGCTTTAAAATAAATACAAAAAACAATATAGAAATAAATACTCACATTATCTTCATTGTCTTCTTGTGTGTCAATTGGAGGCATATTTTGTGTTTCTGTCATCTCTTCAGGCACTTGAATTACCCTCTCTTCCATGCTTGTTGTAGCACCCCTTGCCCTTTCTTCTTCCTCAACATCTGCTAGGAAATCTTCAGTAAGCTGCTTCCACTCACATGTTTTTGTTGTGTGGCCTTCTTGTTTACAAAATTTGCAAGATATCTTTCTTTTCTGCTTTGGACTGCTCTGTCCACCCTCTCTCTCTCTCTCTCCAATGTCTCTTTTGATTTGACATTATTTGGACACCTTTCCTCTTTCTCCCATTTTCACCTTCATTTGACACCCTTCTTCTTTTCATGGTAGGTCTACCTCTCTTTTTTTTACCAAAGTTTGGAGGCAATGGTGGTATGTACCCTATTTTTTACCACAACTCATCTCCATTCATGGGGTTAATTGAATGTTGATACACAGCTTGGTATGTATCAACAGAATAACATTGGTTCACATAATCCTCAATATTATGGTTTTGAGCAAGGATTGCACTTGGAGCATGCTTGCAGGTATCCCAGACAATTCTCATTTTCTGCAATCACAAGTATGGACTCTCAAATTCACTGCAAATTTTGAACCATCAAACACTATAATCTCATACTTGAAGTCATTTGCCTTCACAGGGAAACAATACTTTGCAGCAATCATTTCTCTATAAATAAGAGAAGTTATCCTTCCACAAGTTTTTCTGCCTTCCCACACTCTCTCACATTTTCCCCTATTATTCTGAAGCCTTGCCATCATATATTCTCTGATCCATTCTAACATAGTCAGTATAGGCTTGCTTCTAAGATGGAAGAGTTGAATATTTCACACATGTTGTTCACCAAAGTATCACATCTTGCAAATGTAGTGAAATGTGACCTTAACCACTGAGAAGCTGGTTTCTCTTGAAGCAATTGTAAGCATCTAACATCTATTTTTTCTCTTAATTTCTTCATACATCTGTCAAAAGCTGAGATTGTGGTTGTTGTGGCTGCAAACCATAAAGCCTTCTTTAATGCATCACCTTTGAATCCAACCTTCTTCATATTCCCATGCAAGTGCCTAACATAAAATCTATTCTCTACACCAGGTAACACCTTCTCAAAAGTTGGGATCAGACCCTTTTGCTTGTCTGACATGAAGGTGTATACATCTTCCCTTCTTACAATTAAGTATTCCTTCACCAAGCTTAGGAACCATTCTCATTTCTCCTTAGTTTCTGATCCAACTACTGCATATGCCAATGGAAAATGGCCATTATTTGGATCAATGCCAACTGCAGTAAGCATCACACCTTGAGCAGCCCCATTTATGTGACAACCATCAACACCAATCCATGGCATGCATCCAACTTTGAAACCCTTCTTCAGTGCATTCAAACACACATGTAACTTTGAGAATCTGTTACCAGCAGGTGTTTGCTCCATCTTCATTATGACTGTTGTACCAGGATTCTTTTCCTTTAAGGCGACCAAATAGTCCTAGAATTTAGTGTATTGATCAGTGACTTGTCCCTCAATTGCCTTCGCTGCTTTTTGGTTTGCCCTATATGCTTGGTGGTGAGAGATGTAACACCCAAGTTTCTTCATAGCTTGATTCTTCAACCCACTAACTTCTTTGTTTGGTTCTATCCTTAAATCTTCCCCATACATCTTTGTCAACCATCTAGATTTCACATTCTGAACATAACTCCTAGCACATGTGTGATCTGCATTGAATTTTCTAATTTGTAATGCTTCTTCACCTGCAATCTTCAATGCATTAATGTGCCAATCACAATTTTCTGCCTTACATCTTGCATAGATTCTCCTCCCATCATTCTCAGTTATTGCCAAACTCCTACCTGTTTGCATACTGTGGTAGGTAATTGCATCTTTGAATAGTTTTTTGGTGGCAAATATTTGCTCAAAAGGAAGAAAAATAGCTTGACAACTTGAGATTTCCTGAAAACAAAATCTAGCCTACCAAGTTTATCTTCATCATCAGACTCCACTTGACTGTCAAAATCAGATTAATTGTCTTGGCAAATTTCATCCTCTCTCACTAGATGAATCAGACTGCTCTTCATCAATACCAGCCCATTCAACTTCATTATCAACATTTTCATCATATATTATATCATCATTGTCCTCTTGACCAATGAAATCTGAGTCCTCATAAGAGTATGACAAATCTGAATCCTCACCATCATAATCTAATTTTTGTTTTCCTTTGTTGATTGTATGCTCATTATCCATTAGCTCTTTCTTCACCTCCAATATGTGTTGAATTTGTGCATCATCTTCATTGATATCATGTTGTTGATTTTGCACTTTAATATCAACCAAATTGAATTCTTCTACCACAGGGAACACATCTGACTCATTCTCAACCAAATTGAATACTTCTAACTCCTTTTCTACCACAGGGAACACCTCTGGCTCATTCTCAACTAAATTGCATACTTATGTCTCCTTCTCAACCACAGTAACCACCTCTCGCTCATTCTCAACCAAATTGCATACTTTTGTCTCCTTCTCAACCACAGAAACCACCTCTGACTCCTTCCCAAATACACTGAACACCTCTGGCTCCTTCTCAACCACATTGAAGAACTCTACCTCCCCTAAATAATCATCAATTTCATCTAGTGTGCTTTTTTTTGCCAACCAAACACATTTTTTTAACAGCCTAGTTTCAATACCAAGATTAATACACATCTCTATGTCAAATGAACCTTCAACCTTCTCTAATTTCCCCTATTTGTTCAACCCATAATATTGTTGATCCCCAATGTAATCTAGCTGCTCACATAACCTATCCATATAACCCAAGTCTGCTTTTCTTCTGTCTACAAAATTAAAACACTCACTGTTGCTCCATTGTACACTAAATCTCCATGAAGATTTTGACTTACTGTTCCACCATGTTGCAATGACAATGTGTAATATTGTCTTTTTCCAATGGCAACTACAAATATTTAACAAAAAAATTACTCCCTTCGTCCCAATGAAAGCTACCCAACTTTTCTTTTTCGTCTGTCCCAATGAAAGCTATCCATTCCTTTTTTTGTAATTATTCTCTTTCACATTTCATTATATTCTTTTCTCTCTCAATCACATCACCTCTAATACATCTACTTATTATATTAGTATTTCTTAACCTCCGTGCCCGGAGCTCATGGGGAGATTTTCCCGGGACGAAGGGAGTAATTAATAACTATACACAACAAGAAAAAATTGAAGAATTCAACTAAACCCTAAACCCATTAACAATTACTGGGCAATATATGGAAACAACCTAAAATCTTTCTGAAATTGACCAAGTACGAGTTAAAGGAACACACATGCAACTTAGTGTGTTCGTTTAAAACTAAATACAACCAAATGTGTTCGTTTAAAATCAAATACGACCAAATTCGTTCTCAAAATACATAAAATAAAGATGAAATAAACAAACTTACCATATGGGGTACTCCCAGCTTCATCTTACACCTTTGTAGCAACATTTCTCCGCCGATTAATCGAAAATGTGGTGTTTCGGATTTGGGGATTTTTTGAGTTGTGGGAATTTTTTGATTTGGGGGAATTCTAGTGTTTAGGGCACGATTTGGGGGTATACATTCGTTTGGGCAAAAGTTAACGACTAACGGCTACGTGACACGCACGTGAGTCGTTCTGTCAACATTTAACGTAGGTGGGACCAAATGTGTCAGATTTTCCGATTTTGGGACCAAAATTCAGATTGTTGGGACAAAAAACATGAGTGGTCGTGGATGGTGGGACCAAAAATGCATTTTCCTCTTTAAATAATATCATGAACGTCTAATTCAAGCAATTCATTAGGTAAACCTGGTCATTCATAAAACTTAAATTCCAGTACTAATTACTCCCTCCGTCCCAACATTACTTGCATAGTTTAACTAGCACGTTTTTTAAGAAAATAAAATTTAGTGTTTGGTGATGTAAGATAAATTAGGGGTATTTTAAGTGATTTGATGAGGTGTAAAGTAAAATGTATGTAAAAAGAGAGATAATTTTGAAAATATAATGATGTTGGGATGATAGTATTAATTTTGTAGCCTATAGGACATTTCCATATTAAGAGTGCAAGTAATTTTGAGACGTTCCAATAAAAAAAGTGTACAAGTAATCAGGGACGAAGGGAGTATATGACAACGTAATGTTTAAAATTTTAAATCACTCTTTTAAAAACACTCCCTATGCTTTTAAAATTCTAAATTCACAAAAGCATATACAGTATATTGTATTTTACGCATGAAATTAACTAATTAACGTAAATTGAGTAAAAAAAAATTGTGGATCAAATGCGAGTCAAATTTAATTGAAACCAATTTTTCGTTCTCAGGTATTGACTTTCTACAATGTCAAAATATGCTATTACAAGACAAAAATATATTATTACAAAAAGACAATTTGTATCAATGTAATGACAACAATCTAAAATATTAGTGGCTCTCAAGCAGGTGTTCTACAATATTTTGGCTTCGTATCAACAACCTTCATAGCTCAAGTGGTTAGAGCACCACTACCTAGGCCTTAGGTCCTGGGTTCGAGTCATGGGGAGGGAAAAAGGGATGGGTATTTAACTTGTAATAAAAAAAAAAAAAAAACAATAAACACATTTTCCGCACACCTAATTCTCAAGACAAACCATAACCCATAGAACTGATTTTAGCCAATTAAAACTAAGGAACTCAATTCAAACAAAATCGAAAGCATAGAAACTCAATTTTAAAAAACAAATAATGAAAGAAAAATTATCCAATTCAAAATTATACTCCATTAACAAAATTGGATATAAAGAAAGATTGTAAGAATATAGCTTGGTCATCAAGTACTCATTGCAAAAAGAAGGTTTATATATCTACAACATGAGCATTTAGCAACTACTACACATCAAGTCCCCAGATTGCTAAGAATCTGAAATGTATGTACAAAACTTCCTAAGATTAGTAAGGTTTGTCGATTGATTTTGCATTATTGATGCCAAAATTAGTAAACAACAAAGGATTGGAGGCATTAACACGGATTTGACTAGAAATAAGCATTCTGCCAACTCTTCTTCTTACATCTCCTTCCAGGAATGGATCGCGGACGCTTTAAGGGCGGTTGGACTTTTCCATTGTCATCCGATTCACTAAAAATAACATAACCAACGCCTACATGCATGACACCCAAACAAGCATTAAAATTAAGGAATAATGATTTTTTTTTTTTTGATGGAGAAAATTAAGGAATAATGAATTATTTCCAAGAAAACGCTTCCAAATCACAGTGCATAAGAACTATCTTATTAGTACACGAAACATATTTAAGAAACAAATTTGAGAATGAAAGCAAACCTTGTGATTTAGTAGCTGCTGGAACAGAAACTCTGTTGCTGGTTTCGGTCGGCTCTTTAGTATTCCCACCATGATGCTTGGTTGATACTGTGATCAATCCACTTTCAACTTCTTCCTCTGGTGCCTCGCACCTTCCATTAAAAGGCTTCATGTAACAGAACCTACGACCATAACATCTAATCTAGTAAACCAAACTGCAGTTTTTTAAATTCAATATATATGAATCAAGTATAAGGAAATCTGTTAAATAGGGCCCGCATGTACCAAATAAATGATCTCGAGCATACGTTGCTAAAACTAAAGATATGATAATATCCACATTCTAAAATTGTACAAATATTCCAAGTAAATAATATGAAAAAAGATACTGTATATAAATATATAACCATTCATCAGGTAAGGTCTTGCTGTCAAAGTCAGAGCTCATTTTCCTCCATTTTCTGCATTTGTAACACTGCACCCACTCATGATCAGGTTTGTATAGGGCATTACCCTTTCTCTGCACACCAAACAAAATTGAAGTGAAATTGAGAGAATAAAACCCTACCCAATCAGCCAAGAAGAAGATGAATAGAAGTACTAAAAAAAAATATAGACTAGAAGGGAAACAATTCTAAAATATAGAAGTGGGAATTATAACTTTTATAAGTCACAATTGGGAATACATTATTTTAGGCACGTAACTTAGGAGGCGTAATTGTATGACATTATGTTTGGGTGCTGGCACATTTAGACCATTATATTTTAATTTTCACTCATTTAAGCAAAATGGGCCTGAAACACCCTAATTTGGGCTAAAATGTCACGTGTTTGGCCTAAATGTGGAAAATTAAAATTTAATGGCCTAAATACATCAGTCCGGGAACATATTGTCCTGCAATAGCTACCCCCATAGTTACGGTCCTAAAAATATAAATTCCATCACAATTCATGGGTTCAAACTGGAGAATCATGTCCAGGCAGCATTATTATTGTTAGCAACTAAATTAGAAAACCAAATCTTCAGCATTCTCGTAAGACCAATAACATTATTGTTAGAAAAAAATCTATATTAGCTACGAGCCAACAATTTGTTTGCTTATCAAAAAGTGAAATGGATTACCAGTTGAATCTTATCAACATATTTGTCAATATATCCATCCACTTTTTCACCTAGCCACTCCTCCAGCACAGCATATGCTTCGCAGTCTTGGAACCCTTGCTTGTTATTGTGAACCCATACATGACCATCCCCATCATCCTGCACAAGAATATAAGACAAGTCAAGAGGCAAGTCGAGTTAGATTTCTTTCTGTTTCAATAACTGGCATTCATACTTGATTGAAGTGGTAGTCCTTGCCTAAAACACGCAAGGATATAATAATACAGCTCGTTTGCTAGTTTCCACCATGTATGTGATAAGGTGAGATAATGTAAAAAGAGATTATTTAACAGGTGATAGACTTATCTCTTGTTTGGCGTTGTGCATTATTTAAGACGTGATAGACTTATCTCGTGTTTGGTGTTGTTCATTATTACATGGGATAATATGTGAAATGACCAAATTGTTGCCCATTCAAATTAATTAAGTAGAAATTAGGGGTAGTGTAGTAAAGTGAGTGATAGAATGCATGGGGTAGTAGATAATATCAGCAGGTTGGGATGTGTAACACCTTTAAAAATGTATTGTGGAGACTGGGCTGAATATTAATACCTGCCTTATCATCTCTAAACAACGAGCAACTCATATGTGGCCTAAAAACCTCTGGTTAACAAGAAAACACTATCTGATCAAATGGTGGGTTGAGCTTTAATGGTCAATGCAATGGCTAAAAGTAACATGCTGAGGTACATATGTTTAGCTGCTGATTACGGCAACAGTGATTAAGGAAGATTCTAAAAAACACTCCATTCGGTTTCACAAGTAAACAAGCAGACAAAATAAACAGGTCTTCAGTACAAAAAGAAAAAAATGAGTATGATGAGTCGTATTTATTCGGTTTTGATTTAAATACGCACAACCGAATGAATATATTTATCACACTCCATTTGGAGTTAGTTTCATAAATAATTAAAAGGATAAGAGGAAAAAGCATGAGCTCAACTCAGATAATTTACCATTAAATTTGTAACATCAATTACGCCAATGATGCCACGCCCGCAATCTCCATTATGAATCATGCTTCCAACTCTCTTATAAGCCTAATAAAGTAATAAAGAGAAAGTTGACAGAGACAAACTTTAGGAATTTGAACTAGGACAATGAAATGATAGACCACCAAATTGTGCAACATGAAAATACAATATATAGCATTATGGATATGCTAAAATTTTCCATTATTAGTTTATTACAAATTCGTGGATAAGGGTAATGTTAAAAAAATTCTAAGTAGAAGAAAGGGGAAGTTCTAATAGCTTTCTTTAAAACTAAGCATGTAACAAAACTATATCATTGAGTTGTAGTAATTCAGGAGTAAGGAAATCTAACGACAATCATCAATACTGTGGGAGAAGATGAGTAGCATGATAGATAACGCTCATAAGGAAGTTATATATGTTGCATCTATTGCACATATTGATTTCTTGCAAGTGGTGGCTAATACTAATAAGAGATTCTTTCCACAATAAACAAAAGTGTTCTTGTTTAATCAAGATTAAAATACTGGTTAAACTAGCGAACAACTGATTCGCTGTCCTGGAACCTAAGTAATTTTCGCCATTTAAAATTACAAATATTGATCAGAAGAAGCAGATCATAATTGTGCACATAGACAAATATGGTCTCCTCACATAATAATTAATGCTCTCAATGTGAATGGTAATGATAATATTACCTTCATAGTGCTAGAGGATAATACCAAAAAAACAAAATAAAAAACTGATAGGTTCTCAGAATTATGGTAATGCAACACAGCAACAAGCTGAAAGGAACATATGCAGCTCAACTCATAGTATGGAGCTATGAAAGGCTCTTGATCAAATTCAAAACTTTCATATCCGGATATACATTTCCTTTAATATAATTTTCAAAACAGAGTAAACAAAAAGGTGAAAGAGATAGTAATATTTTTGTTCCCTAGTGCAGATATGCAGGAAAACCAATAAAAATAAATCCTTACCTCAATCAGACGGCCATGCCAATATAAAAATACGCCACAATTTGCTTGCTCCCATTCCAATTGAGAAAAGCCAAGAGTAAGTTGAACTGGTTTTTCCAAGATTTTACCATTTTCAACACTTGTCTTGTTCAACGATTTTGCTAGAGGTCTACTCTTCACCTATTTAAGAAAGTTTACATCAAAAATTATTTCTAATCTTAACGGAAGGATATACTACATATGAGAAGCATTGGGGCCAAACATATATCAAATCCATTTCAAAATTGCTCATATTTATTAGTATATTACCAATGACCCTTGTACATAGATCTTCATCCGTGGATCTAAGAAAATAACCTCCAAATATGGTTTGAGAGAATAATCCAAAGGCACCTGGAATTCAAAGAAACAAACAAATCAATTTGTGTATGTATACTCATTGCATAATGCAACTAAAGGTCCCTAAAATATCATATTTATTTCGAAAGGTCCTTAAAAGTTTTTTTTTTATTTAAAAAGTTCTTAAAGTATTTAAATATGATTTCATGAGGCCCCTTTTCCAACATTTTGTCAAAGCCTTTTTATTAATTTGTAACGCAATTCAACTTTAATAAAAGTATCTATTTGCACCAGTTTAATAAAATAAGCTTTCACGGGACGGAATGTGAAAAAGGAGTTTATGAAATCACATTTCAATAATTTAGGTTCTTTACAAAATATATATATATATACTTCATGTGCCTATAAAAATAAAAAATACGTTTAAGATTTTTCAAAATTAAAGTTGATATTTAGGGACCTTTAGATGCATTATGCCGTTAAAATGATATCCATGAGGGGCACATACCACTTTAGATATTTGTCCTGGGCGAGATCTTATCCTCATTGAGCGTATGAATATGCCACCCTGATGGAAGGAACTCCCACCAGTCATCCCATATTCCCATTTCAAACTATAAGATGTTCCCCACTTATCTAAATTCCATATATAAATTTGTGTTCCAGTACCATTTGCACCAAATATTCCCACCTTTTCACCTATAAAGTGTAATTTTTTTATAAGAAACGAGAATTTTATTAATAAAATATTGAAAGTAGAAGGTTTTTCACCTATAAGGTATTTATCAAATGGAGAATGTTTTTTAATGATCTTCAAGTAGTATTTAGCAGTATCCTCATTCTGGACATCTTTATCCACTTCCATATACTGCCCAATTCTGCGGTAACTTACAATCGGGATCTCCAAATTCTACAGCACAGATAAGAATAAAATAAAATTAGTGATTACACTCTAAGTTAACCACTATTATCCATGATTGAGATTGGTGACTTACATCTTTTCCTTCATTCAACAACTGTGATAGAAAGGCAATTGATCTGGAGTTTGTTGTCTGGGATAGAACCAAAGCATCCTTGCCTAGTCGCATAGCCCCAGTCTGAAAAAACCATTCCTAAAGTAAAAAGCTTTTTTTTGGACATTGTCAACAATAGTTTTTCCTAATTTGGTCATATTCCTACATCAGTAAAACATTGAAACAGTAGGACTGGAATTTTATTTTTTAGGAAATTTTTGCGTTTAGGATTTGAATTTTATGTTTTATGCATAAGTCACATCAATAGTATTTACAAACATGACAACATTCAAATTTGAGTTTGTGATGGTTTCTGTTTTTACTTGCTTATTTTTTTGCTGCAAATTTCCAAAATAAAAATATACGCATTTTAATTTTAAGCTCTTTAATAAAATTATGGGTTTTTAATTTATATTTCTTTTATTTAACTAGTTTTCAAGAGATTTCAAGAATCGGGATGCGACAGAGTGGTTATATACATTTTGCAAGAGCTGCCTGCAACAATATGCTGGAGCATACATATATATTTATACATCCATTTCAAAACAAAGTGATAACTTAAATCTTTGCTAAAGCTTGACGGTGAAATAAACTGGTAAAGTGTTTCTTAGCATCAATACTGACTCAAAGCTATATGCAGCAACTATTTTGATAAGGAATACGTTTTTTTTTTTATTAAAATTACAATAAGATAAAAAGGGATAAGAAATACCTAGGGAAATTAGTGATCTAATTGCTTTATACCCTCTTACCATAATATTAACCTATATAATTCTCTCGTTCTAGGAAAAGTACAAATATTAAGCAGACCATTTTTTATTTTTTTTATAAGAAACCTATACTTTTATTGCATCAATAGGGATGAGAAGTCCCTAGCCTGATTACATATTCTGTTACATAGCATATATCCAATTCCTAGATACATCAGATATAAGAGTACCCCTAAAAGCACTATGACTCAGAGACCATAAAGCCACTTTATACTTAATTCTGTCCCATATCTCATCAATCGATTCATATCTATCCTAAAAAATCCGTCTATTCTTCTCACCCCAAAAATACCACATCACTACTGATACAACAATCCTCCCTAATAATTTTCCTTTTTTGCTAATAGAACCCCCCAGATTATTTAGAAGCAAGGCCAAGATCGAAGCTGGAATAACCCAATTAATGCCCACTTCGTTGAACACCTTGTACCACAATTCTCGAGCAAAAGGACAATGCAAGAGTATATGATTAAGCAGACCATTTTAACAGCTGGTTAGTTTCTTTCTCACAAGAAATATCCTTTTTTACTTAAATAGTTAAATGGGAAGAAAGTGAAGGAAGAATACTGTCAATACTTCAATAATATTTCAAATGAAAAGAAAAGATAGCATATACTATATTATGAGAAAGGAATCACATTTCCAGCAAACCAATCAAATGCAAATGTTATATAGCCAAAGTTACAAGATCCAATGAGAAAAGCATAAAGGCAAAACACCAGTGCTGCATTAAATTCTTTAATTATCAGAAGAAGCATGACATTTTCATCAACGAGGCATCATTATAACTATCTTACAATCAAACAAGCATAAAGGTTATCAATAACCTAGAAAGAAATTGTATATGCATCAACTAAATCAATTAAAAAACAAGCAGGATAACGAAGGAAAATACCTTAAATCCAATTCCATATTTTCCAATATGATCAGGATCATCAGCTTTGGATTGCGCATGGCCAAATGATACCATTTTTTGGATATCTGCATGATGCATTCCATGGCCATCGTCTATTACAGACAACATAGGAATATCTTCTTGAACAGTTATGGAGTAGACCGTACTGATAGCCACTTCCAATCTGCAAAATGCAACAACTAGATAGCACATCTGTAAACAAAACAAGTCCTTAAACAACAATGTCTCCCACCCAAACATACAGGCACCAACAAAATGAGAAGGGGAAATCTATAAAGCAATAAGGAAAAACAATGTTTATATGTGGATTCTATTGTCATTTGTCAGAGATCTTAAGGGAGACAACCAGACAAATTCTTGTATGCATCAGGTGCACCATGCAGCTCAAGTGCATTTTTAAATGGTATTAGTTCTATTGTCATTTTATTTCTCCGGGCACGGGTTTTAATGAATATTGATTAGTTTATGTATAAAGTAAATAAGTTGGGTGTATGATGGGGTATTGTCAGGTCCATATATAAATAAAATGATTGTTTATGAAAAAAGTGAATATCAATTTGAGTGAATAAGTGATGGTTGGAGGGTGGAGATAAAGTAGAGTTAATAGTTTATTTCCAAAAAGGGAATGAGCATAATGAAATTGGACAAACAAAAAATGAAGGTGGGAATAATGAAATTGGACGAAGGGAGTATTAGTTGTGTACAATTGCACCATGCAACTGGTGTGTACAAGAAACACTCAAGAAGAGAAGGTCATACTACTTGAAATTTGAAATGATGAAGGGAAAACTGAAGTTATTATATGTCTTGGATATACATATAATTTCAACCGAAAAAGAAATGAAAGGATCATGTACGCTTACTTTGTTGCTTTGGCATCTCTCGAATTGTCAACCAGCTCAGCTATTGCGCCAAATATCCAGCTGGAATGTGCTTGACCGAGGGTCTTCAAATAACTGGGGTGTGCTGTTGCAAAATTTCTCTCAACAGGTCTACTTGGTTCAAGAGAATTTCCAAATCCATTGCCACCTTTAGCTTTCAAATCACAAGAGGAATCTCCATTTACTTGTCGACATTGTTGTTTAGGAGCAACTTTATCCTCAATTAGGTCAGAGTTTGATGCAACCTCAGCAGCCAAAAATTTCACTGGAGATGATGCTTCTGAAGCAGCAATCCCAGCTTCAGCAGAAATGGGAGAATACCAGACAGAAAAGAAATGATCTTTAGTTCGTTTTCTACTTTGATTCAATTGCATGTATTGGCAAGTTATGAATGAAATTGTAGACTTGGTTATTTAGCATTTTGATTTAACACGTTTCTCTGTAAAGGTGGAGAAGAATCCAGGAACTGGCTGGTACCAGTACCACCTACCACATGGTTAGTTCAAGTACCAGAATAAATCTTGCATCCATAGATCAATAACTTGAAAAGAAAAAAAATGGAAAATTATTGCTTCGGGCAAAAAACAAAAACAATGGAAATTTATTACACTGTTCAAAATTTGAAAACTTCCACCACAGGAATACATCTAATTACAGTTCAAGCTGTTCTAGATAACAACAATTACTACATAATTTAATAAAGGTAAAAAAAAAAAAGCATAATAATAAAATTGTTCGGAACGCATCACTTAGAACTATTTTGAACTCAAAGAGAGAGATACCATAAAAAGATCATTCAGCAGTAGTAATAAGAATCTCTGTTTTTCAAAATTATTTAAATTAAACATGATATTATCATAAGTTTTACATCTTTTATAATTGCTGAGACAGATCTCGCAACTCTTATTTTAACCACCATATCATTTTGATATGATTACATTATACTCATTTGTATCCTACTTTTCAACACTGTGCAACTTTTTAGATAAATTATGCTATCAAATTCACATACAAATATATTATTTTATGAGATAAATAGTTTTCCTCCTTAATTGATACATTCACGGTCACTCAGTAACCAGTCATCCATAATATCAAATAAATCATTTTCGTCTTTGGTAAATTTACCAAGGGCTATAGTCATAGTGATCCTCCTATTCAACTACTTCGACCATTTCCGAGCACCTCATAGTATTTTCGGGGCATCTGAAGATTTGATCATTTCTCTATGATTTCTCTTGCACTGCCCCTACCGACGGGTTTCGAAGATAGAAATCCTTTATTGGCCCACAAACTGACCTGAGGAAATCCATTAACTCAATTGGATTATTCTTTGTTACTAAGTATATGAACCATGATTTGTCTTCTTATGACTCATCAATCAGAGACATGAATCTTTTCAAAGAACTTATTTGTTACAAGGATTCAACCAAGTCATTTCTTTTCTTTGATTCTTTGTTTGCTTGCATTTAAGATTTTGGAGCAAAATATAATTCCAGAAGTGGAAATGGGATCCTTACTCTTTTCTTAGATTTTTCCCCTCGAACTAGGAAATTTCTTACGTCACCATAAACATACTGAGCACATCGTCTCTGTATACAGTATGTAGATAGCAGAGGCCTTATACAGACTACTAAACAGGGCTTATAGTTTGTTTATGAACTTTTGTAAACCACTGCATTTACAACCTGGTACTAATTACTAGGAGGGAGGAATATGCACAAGGAGTTTAAAAAGCTTACCAATAGGACAAACATTTTTTGGTGCTTTCCCTCTGTATAAAACAGTTGCAAGGCTTGAGTTTCTTTCAACGGGAGGGAGTATATATGTTTCATACAGTCCAAGCTTTGAGATAGCAACCTTGAGGAGATATAGCATGCATTAGAGATGTCAAGAGAAAAAAAATATTCATAACATGATAAGTTTCGGGAAAGAAAAAACAACATTGATAATAATATAGAAATGGGGAACAGAAGGATAATTTAGATTCAATCCAAAACCGGAGGGTTCCACATAACTGATTGATGGGGGAACTATGTGCTAATTCTGTTTCAATATCATATCTTAAATTCCCAGCCAGTATCATATTACAGAGCAAGTTTTCCATATTTTAAGGTGAATGGCTCAAGATTATGTTCACTGTATTGCCTAAGATTCTCAACCTACCCACTATACAACTCCCAGAAAATGAGAAAAATAAAGACTATTAGTTAACATTGAACTTGACACACTTAATGCTAAGAAAAATCAATAAAATGAATTTCAAAACACTATGACTTACCCTGTTATATTTGTGCAGATGATTTAGGAAGCGCACCCACTCTGTTTTCTGATGATCATCTTCATAAGCTGGATTTAGGGAAAAACCAGGCAATCCAGATAGAAAATCAAGCTTGTCTTTCCTGACAATGTACTTTATGTCCCAAACATTGGGCCTGTAAAACAATTCCTTTTAAAAGACTTGAATATTTGATAAGCAAAGATATGGTTGGGTTTTCAAATGCGAGGGGCTCAGAACATGACAAGGAAAAAATGAGAAGTCAAGAAGGAAAAGGAAGGAGATTAGTAATTAATAAGGCAAGTTGATAGATATTGACACAAGGCCATATTTGTAGCATCTAGGGAAACTTTGGGAGTCTAGAGATTTACTCCTACTGTTTCATTTATTAATTCTGAAAATTGAACTCACTCATTTAACAATCATAGGTTACACGGTAAATTTAACATGGAGAGGCTTAATGATGGGAAAGGAAATTTTGGTTATCCCGTAATGGATTATATAAAAAAAAAAAAAAAAAAGGGAACAAGTATTGAAGCTTATACATGTGAGGATTGGGCAGGCTTTATCAAAAATAGGATCCAAATCAGAAACTTGGTAAGTTTACAAGGCATAAACTAAGTGTTGTTGAAAAGGAGAAGCAATGCAGTTGAATTTAGAGTGTAATGGCACAAAGGGATTTATGAGCTTAGTCCTCAAAGAGTTGATACATGGAGTCCCCTAAAAATCTTTTCTGTGACAATAATCAATGTAGCTACATTTCATGGCAACACTCCCTCTCAAGTTGGAGCAGATATTTAAATCATGTCTAACTTGATGATGATTCATTAAACATGGTCATTCAAGACATTTAACACATTCTTTTTAAGTCTGCAATATTTAAATTATGCAATAATGAAGAGAACTATTACTCCCACACATATTTTTTTCATTTATCAACATGGGAAAGACCTTTTGACACTTAAATACATAATATAATATCCAATACAATTTATCTCGATATTCTGAGCCCAAGAATTGTTCGGTCATCGTTCTGGTTAAAATCTGAGGTTTGTGCATGATTACACAAGGACATATAATTAATCAGAAAACTAACCAATAATATATTCCCTCCGCCCAATTTTAGTAGCATGATCATTGCTCTGGGCATAGGTTTATGAATAAAATGAATGACAACTTGAGTAAATAAGTGATGGATGAAGGGTGTGGATAGACGAAAAAGGAATGTGTTATTACTAAAATTGGACCCGGGGGGGTGGTGGTTGCGGTAGGGGGTGATTCCCAACATAAATATGATCAGATTTTGCCAAGGTGACAAATACAGAGTATATATCAAGTTAAAAAGAAGGAAAGAGAATTTTATTGGTGAGTACAGCTAATGAATCTTGATCGTTAAGAGTAAATTAGTTTACTTAACCAAGAAAGGCCAGTTAACTCTCTGAGCATGGAATTGACAACAATAGACATTATTCTGTTTATCTGTTTAACTCTTACTTTTAGTGCAAGAGTGCATGATACATACACACACACACGTGTATATGCATTAGTTTAATTAAGACTATGACATATTAGTGAAATACAGGGAAAACGGTAAACAATTGATCAACATCTAACACTTATATTATCCCAGCAAAAGGATAAACATATAGGTATCAATGCAAATAGACACGAACCAATAAAGTATTCAGATGGATGGCATCACATGTTCCAACGTAAATAGATCAATAGATTAAATCCTAAAATAAAAAATTATATATATCCGTCTTACAACAATTTTGCTTTACTCATACAAGTACCACTGAACAATTTAAAGTTTAACGATAAATCAACTGATTCGGGTTTTTGTGAAGCAACGTACATTTGACTGGGTGGATTATCACATGCTACCCAACTTATATCTTTCTCATCCTTAGTAAGTTTAAGAAGAAGTTGAGAACGACCTGCAAAACTTTGCATGTCAACGATACAATTTGGTAAAATTCTATCATTTCTTGAAAGAAAAATGATCTTGTCAAAGTACATGAATGGCAAATCCTAGATAGAAACTACCAAATATGGAAATTGGGCTCAAGTCATTTATGGAAAAAAAATGCATGGATGTAAGGCCACATGGTTGAACAAGCTAAGTTCATTGCAATGCAGATCACATCAATTTGGTTCATGAAAAACAGGAAAAAAAAAAAGAGTGTAGATAAAGAAAAAAGGAACTCACCTTCCTTCAAAGGCTCCTTTTCCAAGAAACAAACTCCCATTATAAGCCCTGTCACAACATGCCATTAGGCGAAAAAACAAGCATAGACCACATAGTTCTTAAAGCACAAGGAACAAAGGCCATAATTTTATATTTCTACTTTGAACAATATTAAATACTAATCACTTATACTATAAGAGCATGGAAAAATAAGAAAACTTCTATAAGCATTTCAGAGTAAACGCCAACAAGTAGGAACTAATTGATTGCATATATCATCTACATTCAACGATAATATACAGAACTTGCTATGAAATACACATCAACGATTAATTTCGTAACAATCACAACAACAAAACTGTCAAACGTTGGAAATTTTAATTCCAGTAGATTTTTTGACGTTGGAATTTCAAAATTTAGTAGTAAGAGATTATCCTTGAACACAACCTAGCCATTTCAGTTATAAAATTACACTCATAAACAGGAAGGTTTAAAATATTACTGCCAACTAACACACTAGCAACATCATAACCACCAAAAACAGAAAAACCAACCCGTAATCAACATTCTCTGTAAAAATATTAAAAGCCAAAATAGGAAATTCATAAAAGATCAACTCACACACACACTAGTTCTGTCCAGAATTGAAGGCACATAAAAAACAGAAAATCAATATCCTCATAAAACATTAATCTTTTCTATTACAATTTCACAAATTAATTCAATATGGCAATGCCCATGGAGGATTCCAATAAATGATCACTCATAGTAGTATAAACATGCACAAATAAATATAGGTAAAATGTGACATAAGTAATGCACCATGATAATGGGGACGCTAATAGGAAAAAGCATGGAAATCACAAATTAAAAGGGTGCTCCTTATCACATTTTATTGTAAAACAATAGAAATAACTTAAAATTCTGATGATTATGATTTTCGGCAATAGGCTTTAATTCAATAAAATAAAACAAAGAGTGAGATACAATATATGAGGTAATATAGAAAAGTTCTACAAGATTTAGAAAAGTTCCTTTGTACATAATAAATAAAATAAAGAGTGAAATACAACAAAGGAAATTAATATCAACAATAATATGTTAATATATCAATCTCATAAACATTAAACAACGGGTAGTTTTCCCGATATATCACCATGCAAATAACATTAATATTTAACATCTTATACAAGATATAAGTTCACATGCTATACTACATATCTTTACAGTGATGGTTAATATCAAGAAGTTGACTGATTAATTAAACCACGACTCGTGTGTTCCCCTTTTTCCTTTAAACCTTAAATGCAAATATTAATAAAATAAAGTGCAGATTTACATTAATTCCTCAAACAGTAACCCTGAGAATTTTGTCAACATTATAATTAAGAACACAGTTTACAAGAGAAGAAGACAGTTTTGGATTAAAAAAACCAAGCACAGCCAACATGTGCAAAATCCCGGCCAGCAGTTAAACAGGCCGGTTCGGCAACAGTTTTGGTTACGAAACCGAACCGAAACCTTCCTCCGGCGGTTCAGTTTGGATAAAAAATTGCCTAAAGATTTTGCAAGTAAAATTTAAAACTCTTAACATTCGCGCCCCATTCTCACTAATCTATATCAAATAATTCTTCAGGGTTTAATTGAAATATACATTTTATATAGCATTATTAAATTAAAGATAGAGATAGAGATCGAACTCCATTAACACTATCCAACAAAATCTGAACGGATTCTTCTGTCAAAAAATAATCTGAATGAATTTTATATCAAATTTTTGTCACAACTATTTAGTAAATGAGTAAAAAAATGAGTTCAGTTCAAACAAATTTACAGTTTTCAAAGCGTCGTTTTCGTAAAAGACAAGCCATTAAAGAAAGCCTTACATTAGAACAGAAAGGTACCAACAAACACCATAGAAAATGGTATTTAATTAGAGAGTAAAAAGCGATTAATCAAATAAAGCTTTAAAGCAAAAGCAAAACCAGAAACCCTACCTTCAGCTTCTTCCACCGCTTCTTCTAAGTCACTTTGATCATTGCATAATTTGCATTGCCACAAACGAAGAATTTGGAAAGTCACGAGTGAGAGAGTTGAGAGTAATTTCCGGATTATGCAGTTAATCAAATATCATTCCCTCTAATCACGTTTGTATTTTAAACTTGAATTATGGAGAGGAGTTTAAAATATACTAAAAAAATACTCCCTCCATAAATGATTGTAGGTGATTGTGGATCCATTATGAATAAAGCGATTGCTTATGAATAAAGTTGATGACAATGTGAGTAATTAAGTGATGGTTGAGGGGGATAGTTTTCATAAATGTATAAGACTACATTTTGTGGATAAAGAATATAAGGCAAATGAGACTATTTTTTTGCGTGGACGGAAGGAGTAGTATAAATATATAAAAAGAAAATAGTATAAATATATAAATTTTGGTTTAATCATTGAGAGAAAAGAAAATGAAGCGAATTTTTTTTTTTGGCAGAAATAATGCAGTGAAAGATAAATGAAAATAAGAAAATAAAAAGAGAAAAAGCAAAAGAAAAGAATTTGAAGTGACAAAGATAATTCTACTAGTATAATTTCTTATAATTGAGAAAAAATAAATGAAAGGAATTTGTTAGGTCACATTCCAATTTTCACAGTAAAAAATTTTATAAAATTAATAGACAATTTAATAGTAAAAGTACGTGAACTAAAATTTTAAGGGCTGCACTTATGTGCAATATTTTACGTGAAATATTAGTATATTTAAGGAAGGGTAAAAAATTCGCGAATCTGTAACGGGTTTGACCGGTCAAACGAATATTTCCTTAAAAATCGCACAAAAGTCGCGCGCAAGAGGCTAACAGGATAACAGGTTTCAGGCATGTGTTACTATAAGAGTAATTATATGTTACTGTAAGACTAAATATGTATTACTGTATGTACAAATAATACATAAATTGACTTTTCACAGGAAATATTAATACAAATTAATTTAAGGAAGGATAAAATAGAAAATTATGTTCTTAATCCGTGTTACTATAAATACAATTATATGTTACTGTACGTAGAGATGTTTATCCGGGCCGGGCTAACCGGGCTGGCCCGTTTAACCCTGAAAAATACAGGGTTAGGGTTCATGAATTATAGTGCTTTTTTGACCCGGACCGGTTAGCCCGTGGGCTAAACCGGGCCAGCCCGATAGCCCGAGTTGTTACCTTTTTTCCTTTTTTTTTTAATAAATAACCTAAGAACAAATTTTGAGTAATTTGACCAATAACCATAACTATAAGCATTAAGAAGTTCATTACCATCCATTAGTAATTATTACTATTTTTTATTAGATTATGATATTTGTTTAGCTTTATTTGGTCATATTAAGAATCAATGAGTTTTAGAATTGTATTTAAATTATACTTTTTTTTTTCTCATTTACTAATTATTAACTAATTATGTATTTTTGTATTTTATTTACTTGTTGGACGTGTCAATTGAGACCTTTAATTTTAAAAGAAAAAAAATTATTGTAGCCCGTTAGTGGCCCGTTTAGCCCGTGGCCCGCTAGGGTTAGGGTTAGGTCCTAACAATTGTAGGTCCGTTAAATATGAACCGGTTAAGGCCCTAACCCGTTTAGCCCGTAGCCCTGTAGGGCTGGCCCTATAGGGCTAGGGCCAGTCCGATAGACATCTCTAACTGTACGGAAAAATACGTGTTACTGTAAGGACAAGTAACACATAATTGGCTTTTTAGTAACACATATTTGACCTTAAAGTAACACAGAAAAATGTGTTACTATATAAACACAAGTGTATTACTTTATAGAGAAAGATGTGTTACTATATAAATAAAACGTCATTATTGAGAGGGAATGAGATATCCACATTAAAGAAGACGAAGAACAATAATTAAAAACACGAAAAACACAATCATGTTGAATAGTTTATCAATCCCTCCAATTGCAAAGACATAATTATCAACAATTAATTGGAATAAATCTGTGTGTGGTATTATTGTTATTTTTTTTTTTTCATTCATGAATTTATTCATATAACCTTGTTTCGTAATTAGCAGATCAGAAATCTGAAACTGAACAGATTTTTTGAATTTTTTTTAGCGCATCACGATCAGAAAATTTTGTTCAGATTGCTGAAGTTTTTTTTTTTTTAATGGAACGTTTCACAGCGCAGAAGAGAAGAGAGAAGAAAGTTGCGCAGAAGAAGAAGGGAGAGAAAGAAAAGAAGGAACCGCACAGCGCAAAAGAGAGAAGAAAGCTGCGCAGAAGAAGAAGGGAGAGAAAGAAGGAACCGGCTACCGGTTAGAAATAAAAGAAAAGGTCAAATTGCACCATAAGCCTATTGTGAAATATTGTATATAAGTTTTTGGCAAATTTTAATACAAGAAATTAGACTTACGAATTTATTTAACAGAACATATAAATTGTGTTAAACTTGATTGTCTAATAAAATGTCTCATTGTTGAAATACTTGAAATTTAAATAATTTAATTCATAAAATTCATAATAACAAAACATGACGATTTAGTTGATATCCATCACCTCTTCTTGCCATCAGCTCTGAAAATATTTAATTTAAATGGTAATATGAGCAATCTACTACCTTAGTGAAGCCACTTAACAAAATTAAATACAATATACAAACAAAATGAATAATCGCATATAACGTTGTACTACACAAAATATCATGTATGCATCTTTCATCATAGTATTGATAATAACTTTGTTTCACGATTTTCCCAATGATCTATTTTCAATCATACCAAGTCCCCCTCAAAGACCTCTTTTCAGTCCCGAGTTCTTTTCTTTTCTTTGCATCTATACTAATATAATACACCTACATATTTCCATATTTAATTTCGGCGGGAAAGTTTGTGGACCGTTGATCGTTTTCTTCATTTTGATCTTGGTCGTTCATTTGGTCTTCTCTATAAATATGGTAACCCCCATTTATTATTTTTAATTAATAGTTGTCATTTATTACTCTTCATTTTAACCGTTGATATTTATAGATTGAATTGTGTCCTTCGGATCAATTCCATAAAATTTGTAACGTCTTTCTCATCTTCTCTATAAATTCGTCATTTTTCTTTATCATTCTCATCAAATATCTTTTGTACGGTTCTTTATATAGTTAGTATTGTTGTTTTTTTCGTTTATGATGATGTGTTGTTATAAGAATTTTTTATTTTTGTATTTACATCTAAATACGTAGTTTAGTTATGACTTCAAGACTTATCAGATTTTTTGAAGATTTTGATTCAATTGATCAAGATTTGTAAATTTTAATCTATTGTAATTTTTTTAATTTTATATAACAGGAATTGAATTTTAATCTATTGTAAATTTTCAACTTTTGCATCACAGGAATTTAAACTAAAAAATCACATGAAATCAAACCCAGAAATTAAATCTCTTTTCTCTCAGGAATGAAATTTTAACCTATTGTAAATTTTTAACTTTTGTATCATAGGAATTTAAACTCACAAATAACATGAAATCGAACCCAAAAATCACAAGAATATAACGAATGAAAATTCACTCTTATTGAATGACAATCACAGGAAATCGAACCTAGAAATCGCCCAAATCGCACAAAAAACTCAAAACCTGACAAAAAAATTGCACCCTGCTTAAACCACCAAAATCGCTCAAGAATAACTTTTTGTTTGTTAATGTTTTAAGATTTATCAAAGTTTCGAATTTTTCAATGTTGAACAAAAAAAAAAAAAAAATTTTGATCTACATTACTTTTAATCTATAAACAACTTTTGAACTTTTAATTCTTAATTCAGGTGCTGAATAACAAAGAATACTTGGGGTTGGGGGAAGTTTACGAGACAACTCCAATGCGGCTGTTGGGAGAGCCAATAGAGGTTTGGATTTTATCCAAAGCCCGTCGTCGTCGTGTCGTTCACTGCTGCTGCTGCTCTCTCCAGCGCCGTCTTCGCTCCCTCATTTCTTCTTCCTAAGTTCTTGATGTTTCATTTGTAACGTTTGAACATATTTACTCCCTTCTGTCCATTTGAAATATTAATATATTTAATGATAATGAATTAATCAATGGGTCTGTGGCCCACAAACAATTTAACCCTAAATAAATTTTCGGTAATTGAAATGATATTAAGATTAACGGTAATTATGGGATAAAATTGACCTAATAAATTCGTTTTCATTTATGTTAGGTAATTATGGTATAAAATTGACCTAATAAATTAATAATTAATGGAAATATGAAATTGGCCAAATCTAAATTAAAAACGAACCCAAATTAGTTTCTGATTTGATGATCAATTAATATATTCTTCTATAGATTTTTTTAAATTAATTTTGGAATATTTTTATTTTATATAAAATAGCTTATTTAGGAAAATTATTTTATGAATATTTTTTTGAACGGTTGATATGTTCTTTATTTAAGAACCAAAAGTTATGTTATAAAATTTTATTAAATCATTTATTAATTTATATATTGTTATCTATATACCATAATAGTTGTTAGCTCTTTATTTTTGTATTTTTATTACAACACACCTTTTTTTTAAGAATTATATATAATAATGAAAGAAAATTAACATAAAAATCTGAATTTCATTATGCCTTTTCTTTAAATTTAAATTTTTTTATATTTAATCTTTTTCGTGATTTCTTCCAATCGTTAATATTTAGTTTCCTTAATAATAATTTTATTATATATATTTATAATTAAATATATTATATTTTGTGTATATTTTTTTTATTATTGACTACTTATTCAATATCTTACAATTTTGTACATATAATCTCATAAAAATGGGAGCAAGCATATCCTTATTAATATAAAATAAAATTATTATAAATACTGATTGTGTTTTCATTGATTGTTCATCCATTTCAACAATCTTTTTTGAAGAATTCTCACTTCCTTACATATTTTTCCGTTAAGTTATTTTTTTTTTATATTATTAATTATTGATTTTATGGTTGTATTATGTATAGATATGAATTTTTTATTTTTCTGTGTTTATTTTGATATTGTCTATAATCTTTATTAATTAATATATTTTTTTGTTTTATGATGGACTGTCTACTTTTTTTTATTAAAGTTTATTCAAAAGATGACTCCTTAAATTCTTCTTTTTCAAATAATATTTAAATCCGCACTAAATGTATATTTTTTTTTAGTATTTTTTTCTTATACATTTATGTTGTTTTTTTATATTATTAATCTTAAAAATCATACTATTATTTAGGTAAATAATTGGCTAAACGTTCTAGGACCGCCGAGGCAATGATGCCCGTCTTTTCCAGTCCTTCTTCATTTTTTCGTGTTGTATCAAAATCAAATCTTAAAAGGGGTCGTTCGGTAAGTTTTATTTTTTCATGTATTTTTTTAAATGTTTTAATTTTTTTTATTAATTAACTTATTTTATTTTTTACAGACTGTACCTAAAAGTTTTTAGAACTTTTTCACAAAGCATTCTATTTTGACATTGGCTTCTGCCAAATTGATTGTTGGTGATAAGTATTGGATTGTATCCGTGAAGAATGAAATTAAACGCCTAATTTTTCAATCTGGGTTTAGTAGATTCCTGAAACATAACTCTATTGTAGTTGGCAATCGTTGTACTTTTCAAGTTGTTGAAGCATTTTGATTAGAATTAGTGTATCTTTTATTCGTTAAGTATTATTAAATGTTTGTTACATTTTTAATTAGTTATTTTATTTTCTTTATTTATATATGTCTTTTTAATAAATTATTTTTATTTTCTGTTTTTTTATGTTTAAACTACATTAAAATGTGTTTTTGATTAAGTAAAAGTAAAATATTCAGTCTCAACGATACTTGAAGAAATGTCATTATCTTTAAGTTTTTTATTTCAATTCTCATAAACTAAATCTGCCAAGATTTTATTTATTTTGACTATTTATGTCCATTGAATGATTCATATGTCCACCTCAATTAATATTTATACATATAAAAAGTTTATCAGTTGCATTTACTTTTTTTCTATTTCAATTGAATTTTTTTTTTGATACTTTTATTCTTCAATTCATCTCTAAGTTGTTATCTTCAACAATATTTTATATTATTATTACCTAAATTCTTATTTATACATACCAGTAAAGTTATCATACTCAATTAATGATATTCTTCATTAAATATCTCATTTATAATTTAAAAAGAAACTTATACTTGTATTTAGACATTATTTAAAAAATATAAACATTTAAGGCATTTTAATAAATTAAATAACATAAAATGTATGCAATTCAGATTTCTAAAACATGACATTAAATAACATCTACAAGATGCAATTAGGGGTGAGCAACGGTCGGTTCGGTCACTGAACCGAACCGAAATTACCAAACCGACCTAAAACCGAATTTCAATATTTGAGACCGAAACCGAACCGAATGGGGACAAAATCGAATACAACCGAACCGAATAATTCGGTTCGGGTTCGGTTAAAAACCGAATAACCGAAGAAAACCGAAATTCTTAAAAAACCTGAAAATTCAGAAAAATTGCATCTAAACAACAAATATCACATATCTACACATTACATACCCTAAAATAGTTCAAATAAACTTGATGAAATTGTTCAAATTACAATTCAAGACTCCAAAGTTCAAATATAACATAACAAATAAACTGATGAAAATTATGAAACAAAAGTCCAAAATAACTGATAAAATATCTATCCAAAACAGTCTAAAAACAGCTTAAAAAGTCTTAAAACAGTCCAAATGTTCATTCCCAAATAGTTCAAAAAACAATTCTTCTTTCATTCCTCAAGTATGGGAGGTAATGGTGCAGCAACTCCTTGAGCAACTCCTTGATTTCCAGCTACAGTTGGTAGATCTAAAAAAAATTAAGAAAAGAAAATATGTTAATAAATAAGTATATATTACAATTAACAAGCAACAACATCAAAAAAAAAAACTTAGTTACCTTTCTCATGTTTCTCAAGTTCTTCCAATAATTCTTCATAACATATAGAATGTGTCGAATGTCGTAGCCAATCTTGCCCACAAATCAAGGCTTCAACTATTTTAGGAGTTAAAGAACTCCTAAATGCATCAAGTACTCTACCACCAGCACTAAAAGCGGACTCCGAAGCAACAATTGAAATTGGAACGGCTAAAATATCACGAGCCATTCTTGAGAGAATGGGAAATCTGTTGGAGTTCACCTTCCACCACATTAAAACGTCCAACTTCCCATCTAAAACAGCTTCACTCAAGTAGAGTTCGAGCTCACTTTGTTTTCGTTCAGCCATCCCACTATCCATTCTTGATCTCTTATATCTTGCTTTAGACACCGATACCTCCCTATCCTCTTCACCATTAAACACATCACTAGAACTTGATGTGTTATCATTTACTTCATTCACCAATTGATACTTAGCATTATACTCATTGAACACTTCAAACAGTTCATTCCTCACAGATTGAAAGATAATACCACCCTTTTCAGCCCCGTACATCTCACCCAATGAGAACTCCAAATATCCCAACTTGTCACGTGGATCAAAAACATTAGCCCAAAATATGATTTTATTCATTTTCTCCGCATCTCCCCAATATTTATCAAATTTCTTTTTCATAGAATCCCCCAACCTCTTAGTCTCACAATCTGAACTAGCCATCCAATCATTCAAAATGCAACATAAATCACTAATCTCACTTAAAAAAGAGTTAGAAGTGACATAAGATGAACCCGAAATACGCACAGTCAACTTATAAAAATGCTCCAACAAATTAGCATATTTACGAACACAAATCCAATCAATAGAAGATGGAACATTTAAATCACCCAAATCAACCTTATAACATGGATCCAAGTCATCATACTTCTCAAATGCTCTTTCAAACTTTTCAGCTGTATCAAGCATTTTATAGGTTGAATTCCACCTTGTAGGAACATCCAAACACAATGAACTCTTGCTTTCTATTCCCTCCAACTCCACACAATCATTAAATCTTTTTAATCTAGCAGGTGAGTTCCTAATGTACCTAATTGCATCTCTCACACGCTTAACTGAAGGGTCAATATCTTTTAAACCATCGCTTACCACTAAATTAACTACATGTGCAATACATCTCATATGAATATACTTACCACTTGCAATTGCAGTTCCCCAATTCACAATTTTTCTTTTCATAAACTTTATAGCCCCATCATTTGAACTTGCATTATCCACAATTATAGTAAAAACACTTTTCAATCCCCAATCAAGAAGACAATTCTCTAAGGCTCTACCAAGGTAATCACCCTTATGACTAGAAACTATAATTTTCTTATGTAACTTCCACTCATTATCAATGAAATGAGCAGTAATGCACATGTAATTAATCCTTTGTACTGAAGTCCAAGTATCAGTGGTAATACACACTCTTGCACAATTTATTTTCAAAAAAGACTTCAATTTTGACCTTTCATTAAGATACAATTGATAGCAATCTCTTGACACTGTCCATCTAGAAGGAATACGAAACCTAGGACATGCTTTAACTCATAAAATCTCTAAATCCCTCACCCTCCACACACTTAAATGGCCATTCATCAATCACAACCATTCGTACTAAAGCATCTCTAATCTCATCTTGATCAAACCTCCAAGTACTAATCGTAGCACTACCATCATCATTGTTTGGTTGCAAATTAATTAACCCTTGACTGGGTTTTTGATTATTAGGATTCATCATGCATATATTTGCGTGATTTTTCAGTGATGAAGTGCCATTTTTTGAAGTATTTGAACAAAAAATTTTGTTACAATACTTACATTTAGATTTGTGCTCGCCCTTAATTTTATCGAAGTGCAACCATACGTTTGATCTTGGTTTTGTCGGTTTTCTCTTTATTGGCCTGGAATTCACTACACTTGATGAGTGAATTTGTGGTTGCGTGATTTGCGGCTCAGATTCAATAGCATTGCTTCCAATATCTCCTTGTAGAGTATTTGAATTTGACATCTGCAATAATATCAAAAATTTAAAATGTGTACTAATCTGCATAATCTGTAAAAAAAACTATAACATAAATGATAAATTAAATAATTTGCCTAATCTGCATAATCTGTAAAAAAGGCCTAATCTGTATAATCTGTAAAAAAAGCCTAATTAATAAACAAAAATAAACACAGACTCTTTCAACAGAATCAACACTACAAGGAGATACACTTTGAGTGTTGTAACAGAGAAAGCCTGAACAGAGAAGACTGTAATAAACAAAGAGAGGCGGATTACATAAAAGCCTAATTAATAAACAAAAAAATCTGCAGAGAAGAGAGGCGGATACAGAAGTTCTACCTAATCTGCAGAATCTACCTAAAAAATCTGCAGAGAAGCCTAATTACAAAATCTGCCTAATTAGGCATTTACAAAAAAGCCTAATTAATAAACAAAAAAGCCTAATTACATAAATTCTACCTAATCTGCAGAATCTGCAGAATCTGTAAAAAAAATAAAAAAGCCTAATCTGTAACAAAATCTGTAAATAAGATTCACAAGGCTATTTAATAGAAAAAACATCCTCACAAAACTAATTTACAATTAAGAATCAAACAACATTCAAATTACCAAATAACTTACCGTAATAGAAGCAAGCAAATTTTTAAATACTGTGGAGGTGGGTGACGTGGGTTGCCGTTGCCGTCGCCGTGGGCGGACGGTGGCCGACGTGAGTGTTGTGTGTGCCCGTCGAGTTGTACCCTGAGTTGTACACTTTGATTTTGAGACGAGAATGGAGAGACTTGAGACTCAAGTTGAGAGAACTCAGAGAAGAGAGGCAGAAGAGAGGCGGATTTTGCTTGTAACAGAGAAGACTGAAGAGAGGCGGATTAGGAAATAGGAAGTAAGCGGCTGTATTTGGAATAGGAATTAAGAGTCCTTTATATAAGGTGTTAGGTAGATTTAGGGTTTCCTTAAAATAAAAATAAATAAAAAAAGGCAGATTTATATATGTAAAATTTCGGTTTCGGTTTTCGGATAACCAGAATATTTTTAATTAAACCGAAACCGAAACCGAATATTGAAATTCGAAAAAATGGCGACCAAAAACCGAACCGAACTTTTCGGTGACCGAACCGAATTCATATTTCGGTTCGGTTCGGTTCGGTTTTCGGTTAAAATCCGAATACTGCTCACCCCTAGATGCAATATAGAAATTTGTTACTAATGAGCTATTCAACATTAATTCTTTTTATTCTTTTTTTTATTTATTTATTCTCTACCTATTTCTCCCAGCCCCACCCGGCCAACACCCTTTCCTTTCAATTAGTTTTAAAAAAATCTGCAATCTTTCAAATTTTACAATGTCCATTCCTTTAAGCAAAATATGAAAAAAACTTTCAAATCTATTGTAATCTTAAAAGTTTTATGTAGATTTCTATTCAGAATTGGTAAATATCCTACATTCTCCATTCTCAACTATAATCCTTATAAGGACATGCAAATTTAATAAGTAATTTTCTTCTTACAAACATCTCTCATACTACCAATTTATCAATATAAGCAATTTTTATGTCTTTCTACTACGTATGCCTAATACAACAAATTCCTTCTATTAATACCCAAGATAAACATCTCCACACAATTCAATATACCCAAATTCAAATTCTTCCCCACATTTCATTAGCAAACAAACATTTTGCACACTTGGCGAAGCCCAGACTTCCAAGTGTACAACTTCTAGCTTCTAACTTTTATCATTAGTTGAAATAATAGAATATTGACAAAATCTTATTTTAATATTTTTTATCTCTAATAGAAAAGTTTAGTCTTATTTTCTTTATTCACCATGTACTAATATTTTCTAATGCTAACAAGCATACATAAATATAAAGACCAGTATACATGTTAATCATTTAAGATCAAGTTTTCAGATTATTACCCGAAGATCAATTGTACAAAATGCAGTCATTACTCCTCTCATAATTTTAACTGCCCAATTACCAAAATTTTAGTGTCTCCATATATTTTTTTTACTTTTTAGATAACACTTAGTATCCCAGGCCTTAATGACGTGTTGTTGTAAGCAGTAAAAAGACCATGATGAACCTGGAATAATGAATAAGATTAGGTTCGTGGATATAAGTATCTGCAATTTGTTTAGAGGAAAAAATAAAGCACAAAACTTAATAGAACACACCATTTCACCATCACATTCAGGATAATCAATATCAATTTGCTTCCAAAACAAATCTTCCACCAAATTTTGAATACTGCAAACATATAAATATGAGAGATATGAGACCCAGAAAAAGATATATAGGTACACCAATGAATCTAGATTTTGTTAAATAAACCTTACAATTGACTCTAACTGAATACACATTTTGAAAAATTGCACATAGCAAAATACTCAAAAAATCTGAATTAACCGCAAATTATAAAAGAAACAACCAGGTTTCAGTACTAATTTATAATCCGTACAACCAAATTCTTAAATGTAAACAAAATCAGAGACAAATCTCCTATCGATAGAAATGTTCATAGGGTTTGAAACCAAAAAGATAGAAACTTACTACTTTTTGTCCCTCTGCACAAATTTTGAGTTGTTGGCCTTCTCCTCTATTGGCTGAGGGAGAATTTAGCGATAATGGTTCCAGTAACTACAAATGCGACAAGGAATGGCCAGCACCGATTCCATTATTTTTCGAAAATCACCGGCCACAGATCCAATTTGCTCATTGCTTCTACTCTCTCTACGAAATATCAAATCGCAAATTGAGAAAATCGAATAAACAAAACATAGTGATAACATATATTGCCGGATTAATTGACCAGAAGAACACAACCAAGAGGTATATATATACACGCGGACATATGCGTATACTGTATATGATATCTAAGGCATATCTAATATCTATCAAATATATGGAAACTATATAACAGAAAATATTAATAACTGCATGGACTTTCAACAAACATAACATATCAACAAACTCATACTTCTCAATACAAATATTTACAAACTTCAAAATGGACTTCCAACTACTACCAACCAAAACTGATAGTAAGTGTTTAAATCAAAAATAAAACATAGGGATTGTGAGTACTCACCAATCTTTTCAGATTCTGAAATGCACATTTTCTTCCAAGTCACCATGCATTCCAAACTATGAAATTCATTAATGTGGGTGAAGCTGATAGAGACGCACAACGATATGGATGGAGGGACGCACTATGGCGGGGAGAAATGCACTCTAAAGCAAACTAATTCATGGACCGTCCCTCGGTGGTGCGACTGCAGCTACGACGGTGAAAGGAAGGATCACCCACCCCAAAACACCCGTTTCGCTCTGCTGCACCGCTTATCTCGAATCTGGTACTGAAAGAGATCCCTTAACGTGGATAACAAAAAACCCTCATCTTGTGATGATCCGTCATGGTAAGGCTGTCGATTTGCCGGTGGAATTTCCAGAGTTGCTTCGTTATTCTTTCATGCCCCTAGATAAAGAAATATTCTTTAAAAAATTATGTTTGTTTCTTTTTCAAAGTGGGTCACCTGTTTCATGTCTTTATATTAATGAAACGCATGTCCCGACATATTAATTAGAATTTTTAAAAATATTTATAAATTTGAAAACTTAGGCCATATCTATATGCATGCATGCGATTGTTTAGGACACCCATTTAATTTTTTTTTACAAATTAGTGATATGTATAATGTCAATTCTAAAATTAAAAGAATTATTGTGATAAGTACACCCCTCGCATTTCACCCAAAAAAAATCCCAAAATTTCGTAAAAAATATTTGAAGAAAAGCAAATTATTCCAAATTAATATTCGAAAATGGCAAAATGTGAAAAAAAAAAATCTTAGAGAATTCTAGATCTTAAGTTTTTTCAATCTAGACTCAAGGAAACAAATGGATCTAGATTCGAGCAAACAAAAATCAATCTGAAAGTTCAAAATTTTCCAATCTAAACTTGAAATTACTTACGTGGGATGGACGACACGACTTGGGGAAGGAGTGGCGGCGTCGGGGTCAGTCGTCAGCCTTCTTCTTCTTCAAATAATAGTGGCGGCGACGAGGTCGGGGGTCGGCCCCCGTATTCAAACGTCGGGGAAGTAAGGATGGAGACGATTGGAGAAGATGAAAAGGATTGGGGTTGAACGGCGACGACGAGGCAAGGGAGGGACGTCAGCCTTCTTCTTCAAATACTAGCGACGTCGACCGTCTTCTTTTTTAATTAGTAGTGACGACGTCGAGATCGACCGCCTTCTTCAAATAGCAGCGGCAACATCGACTCCGGCCGCCTCATTCAAACGCCGGGAATGGAGGGTAGACCGTCAGTTGAAGTCTTTGGAGAGGATGGAGATGGGGGTTTGACGGTGTTGGGTGTACGGTGTACCAACACGTTAATCCAAAATATCACATTAATATATATTTTTTTAATTATTTGCAGTATCTGGTTCGAGGTTTTTAATGTCAAGTAATTTATCTTCTGATAATAGTTTTAATCGTCATGATAATTCAACACAACGATCAATGTTAGTTGAATCTTCATTATTTGCGGTTGATTTGACTGGTGATGATACTGAAATTGTTGAATTACAAGAAAGAGATCCATTGTTCAGGGAATTAATGAATTATAATGAGAAAAGTCTTGAGATTGTTGAACTAAAATCTGATGATACATGTGATCATGATAGTCACATACAATGTAAGTTATAACAGTTTCATATATTAAAATATTGTAACTACATATATATATATATTAATCATTTTATTTTTTTTAATATTATGTATATAGATGTATTTATATTTTAATATTAAGTATCCTTTTATTGAACATGTTTTAACATTTGCCTTTTTTTTTTTCAAAGCTATTGACTTTTGGGATATTGGGGATCCTATTCATTGTTGTCAATTTTGTGGTGCAATGTTCTGGTATGATGAAAGGTTAAAGTCCTGTCGAGTTTCAGAACGACCAAAATTCTCATTGTGTTTCACTCAATACAGTTACCATATATGACTCAACCTCCTCCAATTCTTTAAGAACTACTTTGGGGTAACACTACAAAGAGCAAACATTATTTGGACAATGTTCGTGCTTTTAATAGTATGTTCTCATTTACTTCTTTGGGTGGAAAGATTGATAGAAGTCTTAATACCGGAGGCGTTCCACCCGTGTTCCGCTTACATGGACAAAATTATCATAGAATGAGTGGTTTATTGCCATAAAATGGATCTCAATCAAAGTTTACTCAATTATACATTTACGACACTGAGAATGAAATTTCCAACAGAATAAACATTGTTAGGTATTTATATTGTAATAGTCAATTACATAATTTTTTCCATGCTCTTTTTTATATTAATCTTATTTTTTGTTAATAACAGGCCAGATCTACACATCAATACATTACATGCCGAAATAGTAATTGATCTTAAAAATATGTTGGATGGTTATAATGTTCTTGGAAACAAATTTTGAGAGGCTAGACATAGATTTCTTGAAGGAAATTCTAATGTTACTATGAGATTGATTGCTAAAAGGGGACATGATCCTAAAAGGTATAACTTAACTACTATCTCTGAGGTTGTTGCTATAGTTGTTGGTGACCTTGATCAAACTCTAGGTAGTCGTGATATTGTTGTAGAAACTTATGCTGGTGAACTTCAACGCATTATAGAGTTGAATTCGTCCTATCTTACTTTGCAATATCCACTTCTTTTCCCATATGGTTAGGATGTATATACAAAGGATATTCTGTTTGCTACATCTGTCCTGCATAGAGCTGGAACGCGCAAATCCATTAGTTTTAGAGAGTACTTTGCATTTCGACTTCAACATAGGAATGGTGAACCTTCTACAATTTTATCTTAAAAAAGACTCACTCAACAATTTATTGTTGATGCCTATACTATGTTTGAGTCTGGTAGACTTAAATACATAAGGACACATCAATTAGTGTTTCGTAGTGAAATGTATAGTGGTGTTCAGGATGTAGTTTTAAATGGTGAGACAGATGCGCGTACATTGGGAAAGCGAGTTATTTTGCCACCTTCATTTACTGGAGGTGCACGCTACATGATTCAAAATTATCAAGATGCAATGACAATTTGTAGATGGGCCTATTATCCTAAGTTATTTATAACCTTCACGTGCAATAAAAAATGGTCTGAGATTGTACGTTTTTTAAAACAGAATGGACTTAATCTTGACGATTGTCTAGATATAATATGTCGAATATTTAAGATTAAACTTGAAGGATTATTAAATGATATTCCAAAGAAAAAATTATTTGAGAATGTTAAAGCAAGTATTTAAATTTATTTATTTTTTCTTTTAAATTTATAATTTTATTTTCATTTAAGAACATGTATTCACTACATTTTATATTTTATATTTTTACAATTTTATCGGCAGTTCTTTATACTATTGAATTCCAAAAGCGAGGTCTTCCCCATGCACATATATTGGTGTTTCTTGAAAATCACAATGAGGTTTGTATATATTTAATCTTGCTACATTAGGTGTTTATTATAATTGATTATTTTTTATCTCATTTTTTTAGAAATTGTTACAGTTTCCATCTGGGAATGATATTGATCGCATAAATTCTGCTGAGTTACTTGATAAGGAAAATGATCCACAATATTTTAATGTTGTTTGTGATTTAATGATTCATGGTCCTTGTGGTGCTGCAAATCCAAGTTCTTCTTGCATGACCGATGAAGGTTCATGTACAAAACATTTTCCTAGAAGATTTGTTTCAGAGTCTTCTATTGATGAAGATGGTTATCCTATTTATAGGCGAATGGATGATAAAATGACTTTGAATAAGAAGGACTTTATTTTGGATAATAGACACGTTGTTCCCCATAATCGATATCTTCTTTTGAAGTATATATGGTGCACACATCCATGTTGAATGGTGTAATCAATCAACATCCATAAAATACCTGTTCAAGTATGTCAACAAATGACATGATTGTGTTACTGTATCGTTCTTTGAAAGTAAGGAGCAGTTTGATGGGAAAGAAAATTTAGATGAAATTAAAATGTACTATGACTGTAGATACATTTCTCCATGTGAAGCTGCTTGGAGAATTTTAGGGTTTGAGATTAATTACAGAAATCCTCGAGTTGAACGTTTGAGATTTCATCTTCCTGATCAGCAAATTGTTTTATTTGGTGATGGTGCATCTTTGGAATCGATCGTGGAAAGACCATCGGTAAAGCAAAACATGTTCTTAGCATGGTTTGAACTCAACAAGAATTCTTCTAAAGCAAGAAATTTGACTTATGCTAAAATGCCACAATTCTTCGTATAGAAGCCGAAAATTAGAGAGTGGGTTGAAAGAGAGATTTTTCAATCTGACGTATTTGTTATGTCCCTCCTGGTTCTGGTGAGGCACATTACTTGATGATACTCTTAAATGTAGTTCGTGGACCTACATCTTATGATGATTTGAAGAAATTCAATGGAGTAATTCATCCAATATTTTGGGAAGCTTGATTTGCTAGATGTTTGTTGGAAGATGATAGAGAGTATGTTGATGGTATGGAAAAGGTTAGCCATTTGGCTTCATCATCTTCGATGAGAACTTCGGTTGTTACGCTACTTACATCAGGTTCGTTGGGTTGACCTTATGATGTATGGAAAAAGTGTTGGAGACATCTTTTTGATGATATTCTTTATAATAGACAGAAAATTATGCATTTTCTAGGCATGTTTAATTATTTCCTTAATTTAATTGCATTATAATTATTCAACTACAGTAATATGCAAGTCATTTTAAGTCAGTTGATCTATTAATTACTTTAAATTATTTGTGATTTACTGAGAACTTTGATTGAATATATTATTTCACATAATTTACTTTGCATAAATTTATCAAAATTCTAAAAGATGCAACTCTAAATTTCAATTAAATTTACTTTAAATTAACATGCAACTCTAAATTTTGATTACTTTGCATAAATTTATCACATTTTTACTTACGAAAAAATCAAAATTTTATATTAATTTATTTTATCATATTTAACTAATATAATTTTAATTGTGATTTCTTGGGGGATGTTTGTTTTGGGATTTGGGGGATTTCAAAATTTGGATTTTAAAATTTAGTGGATTTTAAAATCCATTTTTTTTATATGTTTTGTGTTTGTTTTGGTATTTATAGGGTTGAATTTTGCAAGGTTTATGTGTATTTGTAGAGTAGAATTTTAAAATCCTAAATCTAAATCTAAAATTAGAACATGTATGAAATTTCCAAATCTCAAATCTGAATTTTTCATCCCAAAACAAAAATCTCCAAATCTAGAATTTAGGATGAAAGATGATGAAATCAAGAGTTGTTGTTTGATAGAAATTGATAATATGTTGCAGACTCTTGGTAAGTTTTTGCAAGATTTTGAAGGCATGCCGGTGGTAAACCATGTCATGATCCGAACTTTTCATATAGAAATAAATTGATTTTGAATGAGTTTTCATACAACAGGGCTGGTTTGAAGTTAGAGTATGAGGATTTAATTAGCAAACTTAGTGATGAACAACATGGTGTGTATGATAGAATAATTACCTTCATTCAATTCGGTAAGGGTGATGTGTTTTTTGTTTATGGATATGGTGGAACAGGTAAAACTTTTATATGGAAGACTTTGTCAGCATGTTTGAGGTCCGAGGGCAAGATTGTAATTAATGTAGTCTCGAGTGGTATAACTTCACTCCTTCTTCCAGGTGAACATATTGTTCATTCCAATTGATGTTACTAAAGATTCTACATGCAATATTCATCGAAGAAGTCCTCTTGCTGAACTCTTGATTAAATGTGATCTTATAATATGAGATGAAGCGGCAATAGTTAAAAGATATTGTATTGAGGCTCTTGATACTACTTTGAAGGATATTATGCAGCTCACATATCCTTTGCCATCTAAACTGCCTTTTGGCGGTAAGGCTGTTGTGCTTGGAGGTGATTTTCGTCAGATATTACCCGTTATTCCAAAAGGAACTAGACATGATATCATTCACGTTACTATCAATTCATCTAATTTGTGGAATGATTGTACTCTTTTGAATTTCACTAAGAATATGAGGCTTCAAAATCTGAGATGTGGTGAACTTCTACATGAATTGAATTATCTTTCTGAATGGATAACATCTATTGGAGATGGTACTATATGAAAAGAAATTGAGTACATATCTGATGTACAAATTCCTGAGGATATTTTGCTAAAGTATGGTGATGATTCGATTTCTATTATTGTTGATAGCATTTATCCGAATTTTAAGAATATGACGGATGATCATGACTATTTACAAAGTATAGTTATTCATGTACTCAATTTTTGAATAGTTATTCTTGCACCCACGTTATATGTTGTTAGGTCAATAAATGAGCACATGATTCAGTTAAATGAAAAGGAATCACGTACTTATTTGAGCTCCGACAGTCCCTGCAGATCTGATCTAAATGTTGATAATTTGGCTAATGTCCATACTCCAGAATTTTTGAATAGTTTGATGTGTTTTGGTGTACCTGATCATGAATTGAATTTGAAAGTTGGAACGTCAGTAATGTTATTGAGAAATATATATAATTCAAATGCATATGCAATGGAACCAGGTTTGTGTCATTTCTTTTTAGTAACTTTTTCTTTATTTATTTTTTATAGTTTAAAATTTTGCATTTGTTTTATCTATAATATTTTTTTTCTATTGTTAGGTTGGTTATAACCAGATTGGGTGATAAAGTTCTTGAACCTAAGGTTCTAAATGGAAGTAGTTGTGGACAACTGGTATTGGTACCGCGACTTACATTGACCTCTTCTGATCCTAGATTGCCTTTCAAGTTTCAACGTAGACATTTTCCGTTGATTGTGTCATATGCTATGACTATTAATAAAAGTTAAGAGCAGTTATTTTCTAATGTAGGTGTTTTTAAAAAAAAATCAGTATTTAGTCATGGTCAATTATATGTAGTTGTATCTAGAATAATAAATCGTCATGGTTTGAAGATCCTGTTGTGTCATGACAACAATCGTGATTGTAATATCACAAAGAACGTAGTGTTTCATGAAGTTCTTAGAAATGTATGATTTTATAATAATTTAATATTTAAGTTTGATAAGTTTTACATTACTTATTTTTTATAAGTCATTACTATTGATTTTCGATTATCTCATTATTTAATTGAATGCAATTTATGTCACCAAAATTACCGTAATATTCTTTAACATTTTATAGTAATTTAATAATTTTGTTGTATCATAAATATACATATATTTAACTTCACATTAATTTTATTTATTCGTATGCTAAATTTAAATTTATATAGTATAAGACATCAATGTATCAAAATTTTTAAGATTAATAATTTAGCTAACATCTTATTTTATCAATGTTTATTTTATTATTTTTATAAATTCGATATAGTATGTCACTACAAAAAAAATCATGTTTAGTGACAATAATATTAGTGACATTTGAATATTTGTCACTAAAAACACACATATAGTGACAAATAATTCATTGTGCTACAAAATACCACGGGGTATGATAATTAGTGACAACTATACATATTATCAATATTTGATTGAATATTTGTCACTAAAAACAAACAACTAGTGATAATTATTCATTTTGTTACAAAATATTATAATTAGTGACAACGTTGTACACTGTAACTATTTTATTGAATATTTGTCGCTAAAAACACACGTATAGTGACAAATAATTCATTATGCTATAAAACATCATTAAGTGTGATAATTAGTGACAACTATACATATTGTCAATATTTTATTGAATATTTGTCACTAAAAACAAACATCTAGTGATAATTATTCATTTTGTTACAAAATATTATAATTAGTGACAACGTTGTACACTGTAACTATTTTATTGAATATTTGTTGCTAAAAAACACACGTATAGTGACAAATAATTCACTATGCTACAAAACATCATTAAGTGTGATAATTACTGACAACTATACATATTGTCAATATTTTATTGAATTTTTGTCACTAAAAACACACATATATAGTGATAATTATTAATTATGTTACAAAATACAATACTTTTATTATAATTAGTGACAATGTTGTATACTATCACTATTTTATTGAATATTCATCACTAAAAATAAACATATAGTGACAGTAATTCACTTTATTACAAAACAACACAGAATGTGATAATTAGTGACAATTTTGTATATTATCAATATTCTTACAAAATATTTGTCATTAAAAATAAAGTATTGTGACAAAAATTCATAAAATTTGTGATAATTTCTAACGCCTTTATTTATTGTTAATATTTTTTTTGTCACTAAAGTTTTACGCCAAATTTAATTTGACTTACAAAAGAAAAGTTATTGTCACTAATGGAACTATAAATATAGTGATAATATTTGAAATCATCACTACTTATTTAATACATATTTTTTTATAATTTAATATTGTCACTAAAAGATTAGAAATTATAGTGATATATTATTCATAATTTTTCACAAATTAAAATTCGTAATAGTTAATTGACCAAAACAATCTATAAATTATCAAATATTTTAAGTACTTTAAAAATGTAGGAATTACTTAAAATTCTGAAATAAAATCTAAATTTGAGAAATGTGTCTAATAATTTATTTATTTTTCAAAAATAATGAAATTTATATTAAAATAATTAAAAAATATGCTATGGTTGTGAATCATGGAAAAGGTTATTGATTCTTTGAAAAAATAAATGAGGGCACATAATAATATTTGAATTTGAAATTTAAATTCATATTCAAATTATAATGTTGAATCCGGAATATTGAAATTCGAATATTGAACAAATATATTTAATTCTTTGTATTCGAATTCATTTAAAATTCTAATTCTAATACCAAAACAAGTTGAACCAAATATGTTTAGATTTTAATATTCAAATTTTAATACACAATTATTTTTAAATATTTGAATTTGAATACCAAATCAAGTCAAATATATGGTTTAGTTCTTAATATTCAAACTTGGAGTAGATTTTTAATTAGGGATGGTAGTAGGACGAGTCCAAGTCCAAGTGTCCAACTACGAATCCGCATTGAACTCGATCTACATGGACCAGGTTTAGATTCAGTAAAGCGGATGTGAGACGGATCGTGATTTTAAAATTATGTCGATTGGGGTATATAAAACTCAACAAATCCTCAAGAGAGACGAGTCTTGGGTCTGAGAATTTTCTAGTGGCTGGGCGGGTCCTGGGACTAGGGTTGTAAACGAATTGAATCGAAGCAAATACTCCAGTATTTGATTTGATACGTGAAAGTATTCGAATATTCGTATTCGTTTATTTTTTGAATAATAAATTTGATTCCTTATTCGATTCGAATGATTATTTGATACTATTCGATTCCAAGCGTGTATTCGATATGTACTCTAAATATTATTTTTCAAGTATTCGATTCGAAATTGATTCGGCTTAAAACTATTTGATTCAATTTTTTATGGAGAAAATTTGTAAAAAATAATAATTTAAATAATATTATAGGACATGAGACAAATTAGAGGTGTAAACGAGCCGAGTAGTGCTGAGCTCGAAACCCGACTCGATTGTTATACTTGAAGTTCGAAACTCGACTCGGTTGAGCCTAAAATTTTAAAGATCGAACTTGACTCGATAAGAAACTCGAGCTAGACTCGACTCAATTAACTATATAATTTTCAAAATTAATTGTAAAACATATTTTTTCTGAAATAAACTTGAGCTCGACTCGACTCGATTACTTGAATATAAATAAAAATATAATTATATATATATATATATATATTAATGGCAAAATAGTAAATATATGTCAAGCTCGATTAGGCTCACGAGCCTTTCGAGACGAGTATTTATGAGCTCGAACTCGGTAGCTACTCGAGTAGCTCAAAACTCGACTCGATTAACTTCGAGTCGATTTCAATCTTTTTTCGAGTCGAGCACGAGTAGCTGGCTAGTTGGCTCCACTCACTTACACCCCTAAGATAAATATACATTTAAAAATATATTTATGTATATATATTATAAATATAATCAAATACTTACGAATATTGAATTAAATATTATTCTATGTTTGTATTTGTTTATTAATCGAATCAAAAAGAAAATTTGTATACGAATTCGAATAATAAAATTTCGAATACAAATATCGAATCGACCAAAATTATTTGATTCATTTACAACCCCACTTGAAAGTTGGGACCGGGCAAACAGTCCAGTTGCCATCCCATTCTTAATAATCCAATTCATATACCAAATTTAATCAAATTGATTAAAAATATTCAATTTGGATTACCGAATCTAATTAAATTAAATATATTTGATTTTTTATACCCGAAACATTATAGAAATCTATTTTGTCAAATTATTTTTCACTCTTTCTTTAATATATCTATAATCTTCATTAGTGAAAATATATATGCCTATATCATTAATGCAATGATGTGGGGCAATGATAATAGTCGTAGTTATATAAAAAAAGATAATAAATTATTATAAGTATATAAATTTTTATAAGGAAATAGTAGTTTACAGATTAATATTTTCATGACAGTTATTTTCAAATTTAAAAAATAGAAGAACATGATCGTTCAAATATGATCCCAATATTTTCTCAACTAAAATCCATTCTATTTATCTTTTTTTATTATCGCCCACCCTCATGATCAACAAAAATCTACGCAATGTCTCTCTGCACACATATTGTTACCGAAAACTTCTCTCGAGTTTCTCTCCAGGATCAATTTCTTTGATTCCGGTACATCGCTTCACTTTTGTTGACATACGGGTGGTAATTATTTTTTCCCTCATTTCCTTAAATTGTATTTTTTTTTTTCATTCTCTTCTATTACATCCTATTTTCTTTAATTGACTAAAACATACAGCAAATCCATTTTTACTCAACTATTGTTTTCCTTAGTTTCAATCGACAATTTTTCAAAGACCCAACTCACGTAAATTTTGGAATGCCTATTGTTCTTTTGCTTAATTAGACCTGGTATGTCCGGTTTATTCTATAATTCCCACATATCTTTATGTCCGATTTGTTATTTAATTATTTTTTATAGGATTTGTTTTAACATTGATAAGTGCTAATTGGGCTCCCTAGTTGTATTGCTCACCCTTCCTGATTTTAAATATTTTAAATATTTCAGGAAAGAGCTTGAAGAAGATTAAGAAGGGTCTGAAGGGATGAAAGCATTGAAGAGGCAGATAGATAGTTTTAGTATACTAAAGTCTATGTATTTTCTTGTAAACATTTGATTTTAGTTTATGTATTTGTTTTAAGTAATTTTTCTATCATATTGCATGTTATTTTACTTTCAATTTGTAATAATTTATTTTATTAATGAACAAATAGGATGTGATTTATATCAAAAAAATATTATTACTGCAGACTTTAAACTATATTGGAATGCATTTGAAATAACATAATGTAGAGTTATTATTATTTTAATTAAATTAAAATTAATACATATTTTTACGAGATTTTTAGTTGGTGGTGGACCTAGTGGTAGTGATAACTACCTTATTACAATATTATTATATTTATTGAAATTTTATTTAAAATATTAATATACAAAATATAAATGGTGACGAGGTTTTAATTACATCTTAATTAGTGACGACTTGTAAAATGTTATAGCTACGACCCTTAATAGTGCAACATATAATAATTAATCATGACTAAAGATCTCAATTATAGTGACATGATTTTTTTTTGTAACTATACTATTTGTTTTAGTGACAATAAATAAATGTGACTGAAACATTGAGTAATAGTGACACCAAATTTATGTGACTAAAACATTGAGGAATAGCGACACCAAAAAATATGTGACTAAAACATTGAGTAATAGCGACACCAAAAAATATGTAACTAAAACATTGAGTAATAGCGACACCAAAAAATATGTGACTAAAACATTGAGTAACAGTGACAACTAAGATATGTGACTATAACATAAGTTTTAGTGAAAAAATATGTACGTGACTAAAAATTTGACATATAGTGACGTTTAAGGCATTTTCGTCACTAATCTTTTAGTCACACGATTTATAGCGACAAACTCAAAAATTGTCACTAACTATTTTTAGTGACAAAATTTAAAGATTTAGTGACAAAAAAAATCGTCACTAAAAACAATTTTTTTTGTAGTGTGTATTATAAACATTAGTTAACAATAATTAATTTTTTTATGATAATATATATATATATTAATATAAGTTAGCGATATTATTATAAAATTAACCCACATTATAAATAATATTTAAAATTTTAAATGTCGTCACATTTTTTAACATATGAGACCGTGCAACGCACGGGTGCCCTACTAGTTTCTTATCATATAATATCATTCATTTTTCATGTTATACAACAGATAATCAATTCATACAAAATATTTAATAAAGACAAGCAAATCACACTGATTGCATTTGTTTTTGTTGTGGAAAAGTAAATTGTATTCTATATGTGACCTTCTAAGTTCTCTCCTTTTTTAATTTTCCAATTTTATAAGAGTTTTACATTTTTTTTCCTTTTTTATTTCTCACTCCCTGATGGAGATAATACTTATATTTAGAAGATTTGTTTTGGTTTAGTTATATTTAATATTTATATGTTTCTTATTCTTCAAATGTATTTTTATATTATAAATAGATAAGTTGTACTCCCTCCGTCCCACAGGAATCTGCACACTTTCTATAAATGGATGTCCCATACCAATTTGCACACTTCATAAAAGGAAATATCGTTATAACCCCCACCCTCAAAATATACTCTTATTTACCCATATACCATTACTTTTCCACACTCAATCTACTTTTTACTTTACTTTATTCATAAATCTTTACAAAATTACCCCTCAAAACATCACTCATTACACATTTTCTTACACATTTCTTAAATTGTGTGTCATCTCAAGTGTGCAAGTTTCTATGGGACGGAGGAAGTATATTGTTATGAGGGAGTTGAAGTTATTGAATAAATTAAGGGTTTTCCCTATTTCGTATCTTGTTGGCATTCTTCATCGAATCAACGTCATTAATAGAAGGTGTTCTATCGTTTATTGTATACGTTCGCTGCATCAGTTAGTAACCAGAGACTAGGTACGATTCTCGATGATGGTTCCGAGATTTCAACTAGTTTACACGATATTATTCGTGATGAGCAGTCAACGTATGAAGACGATAATACGCAGATCTATCAACCAATCAATAAGTTGATATGTAGTTCTATTTTCCATGGTGAATATGATGGACCACCAACTTTCAAGGAATATTTTGATGAAGATTGTGGTTATGATGTACCACCAATTTTTAATGAGTTTGTTGATATTTTGGTTGATGATGTTGACGATGGTTATAGTGGCCCCCAAATTTTTGATGAGGAAAGGGAGAATGAAAGTATTTTTGTAGGTGAGAGTGTTCATCCTAATATGTCTGACTTAACGATGGAGGTTAAGAATTATTATTTTGTGGTTTTTACCAATGATGATGAACCTTACATTGTTTTGGCAACAAAATATCAAATTGTTATTGTTTTGTGGCCAAAAGAATACAAAGATGTTCAAACTCGTCTTCATACCTTTATGATGAGAACCAACACGATTCAGGGGCGAATCGTCTTCAGGAATGGGAGAATGATGGAGATATTGATGAGAATCAATATTAATAATTGATTAGGGGGTGTATTGGTTGTGGATCCTGTATGATTTTTTTAGACTTTCAAAGTTTGGGGGTATTCAATTCGAATTTTCAAAAGTCTTTAAAAATTATGAGGTATTCAATACGGATTTTAAAAAGTTTTAAAAAATATTTGGGTATTCAACAACTATAGATTTTAATACTCTATGGATTTGGTTGGATTCTCCTCCAAAAATATAAATAAATTACACTATCCAAAATCTCTTCTAAAAACCAGAGATTTCAACGGATTCTCTCAGAGAACTCTGAAGACAAAGGTTAGAAGTAGGGATGGCAATATAGACCCAACCCGCGGGTACCCACCCCGCCCCGCGAGCTTTGGGTCGAAGCCGCCCCGTATTGAGAACGGATCGGGTCTGCCCCATCCCGTATGTGAACGCACCAGGTCTGGGTCTTATATCCGACTTACGAGTATCCAACCTGACCCGAATTATTATATAAACTTTATATAGTATATATATATAAATTTTTTTTATTGGTAAAATATTTTTTTAAATATATACTCTGTATAATATATAAATAACATGAAAAATATTATTATTATTGTGAATTGTTTCAATGTATATATGCATGAAAAATATTGTTTTCAATTGTGAGAAACAACTTAAATAAATTCAACATGATATGAAAAAATGGGGCGGGTCCGCTCCGACCCTCACGGGACGACTATCTAGGACCCACACGGGGTTCGGGGCGGGTTCGGGGCATAATACATTAGACGGGTCCGAGACATATACAAGTGTATTCCATATACATTTGCATCAATAGTTCCAGCGCCAGAGTTTATGAAAATCTATGTAAATCAATAAAAAAAAGTATATTTCACAATCCTGTCAAGTCTATGAAAATCCATATAAATCAATAAAAAAAAGTTAGTCAAACTCTGCATAGACTCTATATATTTTCTAAATCCACAGACTTTTTAAAGTTCGAAAAAATCCAATAGAATCACAATTGAATACACCCCCTAAGTATTGATGCTTATATTTAGGAGATTTGTTTTGATTTAATTATATTTAGTATTTATATGTTTCTTATTCTTCAAGTCTATTTTATATTATAAATACATAAGTTGTAGTATATTGTTATGAGAGAGTGAAATGATTAATAAAATTATGAGAGTTAATCTCAATATCTCTTTTACGGTATTATTCGTGAATCATTAATTTCTAACACTTATTCTTTATTTATATGTTCTCGTTGCTGCATCACTCTCTCTCCCCTTTCTTATTTATATGTTAATCTCTAAGGGCATGATTGGTATGAATGAATGAAAATGTGATTGAATGGAATGAACTCATGAATGGAATGAATGTCTGAATGGAATGAAAGTCTGAATGACCATTCTCATGATTGGTATTGACAAGGAATGGAAAAATCATTCCTTCATTGATTCCATTCTCTTCTGCGTTTTTTCTCAGCATTCTTCTCTTCTGCGTTTTTTCTCTTCTGCGTTCTTTCTCGTCATCCTTCCCTCTTGGATGAATCAGGTTAAAGAAGGTTAATGAATATCGTATTTAATCATGGATTAAGGTTGGATAAGAGGGTTAATGAAATTCTTTTTAATTGTTGATAAGGATAATTTTGTAAAAATATATTTTTAATGATTTATTTTTTTAGAAAATAAAAATAATTTGATTTCACGTAGAATGGAATAGGTAAAGATAGGGGGATGGAGAGGAATCAGAATTTTTTATTTTTGGGAATCACCATTCCACGAGGAATCACGATTCCGTGTAAAAAAATATACCAATCATGAGATTAGGAATAGGTCCATGAATGCTCATTCAATTCTAAGCCCATTACCCCATACCAATCATGCCCTAACAATTATATTTTATCTTTCCTTTTCCTTCTTTTTTTTCATTCACATTTTCAAATTATATTTTAGAGGAGATCTTGTGTGAGACCATCTGATTTGTGACACGGAGCTGTAATGAATTAATTTGACTCGGATGAATTCGGTAATAAATGTGTCCCAACATTACAAATGCATCTCCTCTCTCTCCCTCATTCCCACCAACAAAATTTTATTCATTGGATAATTGAATTCGAGAAGACGAGAATTTTTTAGAAGATATTTTTTTTTTCGAAACCAAGGAGTGTTAGTTTCATTTATTGCAAGGACAAAGCAGTTTTGGAAGTCCGACCACAGAAATCGATGGGTCTAACCAAGAGTGAGATATCCCGAAATCCCGAGATACTTTAGCAAGTTCATGTACCATCACATTGGCACTTCTTTTGACGAAAGACACTCTCACATTTGAAAATTCCAATAATAAAGAACGACCAGCTCGAACAAAGTCCCAAAAAATGGACTCCATAGTTGTTGAATTAATAGCATCCACCACCACTTTAACATCTCCTTCAACCACAATATTATCCATGCCATCTCTCTTCATCCATGATAAAGCTTGGTAGAAGTCTATTGCTTCTCCAATCATCACATCAAAGTAGCCCATAAATGTCATTGACTTTCCCGTCACAAAGTTTCCATTTTCATCATGTAGCACAATCCATATACCCGTCTGTGCTGATTCGGGGAAAAAACCTGCATCCACGTTTAATTTTTGCATACCAATTGGGGGTTTGTACCAGCCTTTACATACTGAACGTGCGCCCTCCCCAAGCAGTCGTATTCACTCTCGGTTAGTTGCTGCACTTTTCCATTTTACCCAATTAGTAACAGAGATATGGACAATGTGGGAAGGTAAATGTTTTGTAACGCCCCCACACTGTGTTATTACGCTCTTTCCAAATCTGACACACTATCACACCAAAGCTTGCACCTACTGCTTCAATTGGACTCCTTGCCATTCTGAAAATTAGTTCTTTGAGCTCCTCTATATTCTGTAATTCTTGCTCCAGCTTTGTTAATAGGCCCCCTGCTCAACATTGACGTGTATAATTGCAAGTCACGAGCAAGTGCCAATTGTCTTCAAGTTCATTACCACATAGTGGACAGGAGTTGTCAGTGACCACTCTCTTAGTAAGAAGGTTGTTCCTTGTAGGTAAGAAATTTCTCCCCGCCTTCCATAAGAAATCCTTTACCTTGGGTGGAACAGACATTTTCCAGCTACTCTTCCAATCGCCTGTAATACTGAAATCATTATCCACATCCATCAATTTCACTAGTTCGTATCCCAACTTCACCGAATAGCTTCCTGTTCTTGAGTTATGCCAAACCAGCTTATCTACAGCCCCTTTAGGAGGAATTGGCAATTTTAAAATACGTGTTGAATCAAGAGGCAAGATCTCTTGGATTAGATTTAGATCCCAATTTCTCGTATCCGTGTCAATCAAAGTTGAGACACACATTTCTTCTAACCCATCCACTTTATCGGAATGCACATAAAAGTTCTCTGAATCGTCTAGCCAAGGAGTATCCTAAATTCTAACCACATCACCTCTGCCAATTTTCTATTTCACTCCCGCCCAGATTAATTCCTGGTACACATAGATACTTTGCCATGTATAGATTGTTCTCGAACCGGGTACAACACTAAGAAAATCATTATCTGGAAAGTATCTGACCTTTAATAATTTGCACACTAATACATCTTGGTCGGTTACGAGGCTCCATCCCATCTTCCCGAGAAGGGCAATATTAAACTTATGGAAATCACGGAATCCACGACCCCCTTCCTCTTTAGTGGCACATAGTTTACTCCATCTCATCCATGAAATCCCTTTAGAATTATCATTAGCTCTCCCCCACCAGAATTTATTCAGCATCACTTTTAGTTCCTCCAAGAGAGTGGTCGGCAACAGGAAAGTCGATATGCAATATGTAGGTAGAGCTTGCGCGACTGCCTTTATTAAAACCTCCTTCCTCGCTTTTGATAGTTTCTTGCTTGTCCACCTTTGCAGCTTTTTTCATAATCTAACTTTAATATACCTAAAAACCTCCTTCTTATTTCTACCAATAAGTGATGGAAGACCCAAATATTTACCTATATTTATCGAATTTTGGATACCCAAAATTTGTTTGATCTCTACACGGATTTGTTCCTCCACATCACGGCTAAAGAAAAGCCCCGACTTAGCATAGTTGATGGTTTGTCCTGAAACTCTCTCATATTCATTCAAAATATTCCTCATATGAGAACACTCCTCTCTTGTGGCTCGACAGAAAAGCAAGCTATCATCCGCAAAAAGAAGGTGTGAGACTGTCGGTGCTCTTCTACACACCTTATTTCCCCTCAAGGATCCCAATACGCACGCTTTGTTTATTGCCGTCGACAAGCCCTCCGAGCATGGGATAAATAGGTATGGGGATAGTGGGTCCCTATCTCAAACCTCTACCCGGAAATATTGGGTCTACCATCTCATCGTTCATGTGTATGGAATATCGAACAGTTGAAACACATAACATCATCCATCTAACCCATTTATTAGCAAACCCCAACCTCCTCAAGATTAATTTGAGGTACGTCCAATCGACCCTATCATAGGCCTTGCTAATATCAATTTTAATAGCCACATCTTCTCTTTCACCCGATCTTTTATTCTTCATCGCATGTAAGGTTTCAAACGCAATCATCACATTATCTTGGATTAAGCGGCCCGAAACAAAAGCTGACTGTGCTTTATCAATTAATCCCGGAAGAATCATCTTTAGACGATCTCAAAGAACTTTCGACACAATATTATATAACATATTGCAAAGTGAGATGGGACGAAGATCACGTACTGTCTGTGGGGCATCCACTTGGGAATAAGAACCATATTCGTATTGTTGAGATCATTCAGAAACTCCTCTCTATTCAGCCAATCCACACCATCTCTGAATATATCATCACCTAAAATATCCCAATAATGTTGAAAAAACGTTGAGTTAAAACCATCGGGGTCGGTGATTTATCTTTATGCATTTGTCGAATCGCTGTATCAAACTCCCTATTTGAGAAAGGGCCCACAAGCTGGTCATTTTGTGTTTCAGTAACTATGGGCTGTACTTCAAGAAAACCCTCATCTTCATTTCTATCAATTTCTGGCGCTAACAGAGATGAGAAGTAGTTGCTCACCAAATTGCACAAACCCTCATGTTCCTCAATCCAACTATTTGAATAATCTTTTAATTTTTTAATATCCATTCGTTTCTTTTGAGTCGTAGCAGTTTGGTGAAATAATTTGGTATTTAGATCACCCTCTTGAAGCCAAAATATTTTTGCACGTCGTCTCCAGTAAGCTTCTTCCTGCTGAAATAACTCCCATAACTCCCATCTCGCATTTATGTATTCCATACGTCCAATAATTTTATTTTATTCTCCAACTCATTCTTATTTCTCCAAACATTGAATCAATGTTGCTTCCCTAAATAACCAGTGTCTCACTCATGGTTGTGAGTCTCCGTGTAACATTTAGGTCTTTAAAACCCATCCAGCACTTACGTGTAACTGTTTTCAAGTCTTCTTCTGCTAACTACCGGTTTTCAAACCGAAAAGGGCGGTGGTTATATCTCATTGGTTCGGGGGTTATAAGTTGTAACCAAAAAAATTGGGTTATGGTCCGAAACCACAACCAAGTTGTTGAGTTCTGCATGCGGAAATTTGAAATGCCAGTCCGGGTTACCCATAACTCTGTCCAACCTCTCCTCCACAACTGTTTCTGGGTCTCGTCCCCAGTTTAGGTGAATTGATAACCTGATGTGGGAACTTCCATCAACTGACAATCCGATACCGCCTCCCTGATTCCTCTAAAAAGCCACTAGGGATGTTGCACTCGACCTCTCTTCTCCGCCACCATTAGTAAGTCATTAAAATCCCTTATACACAACTAGGGGAGGGAACTGCTAGTCGAAAGGGTGCGCAATAAGTTCCATGACATATTTCTTCTTGATCTTTCCGAAAATCCATAAAAACCTGTTAATCTTCAATCACCTCTCGGATCATGCACAGTCGTATCTATATGATTGTTAGAATAGTTCAAAATAATGCAATTGTTATTACTTTTCCAAAGGACAACCATGCCGCCATTGCGACCAATACAATCAATGGTAAACCATGAATCAAAATTAAGCCTAACTCGGATGGCTTCTAAACGAACTCCAAAAGACAGTGTTTCAAATAAAAAAAATAACATCCGGACGCCAAACTCTAACGAGTTCACACAACGCATGAACTGTAGAGGGTTGACCCAACCCCCTATAATTCCAACTGAGGAATTTAGACGAGAAGTAATCACTATAAAATTACACAAATTGGTGAGTGGGTGTTACAAAATATATATATCGATTTCATGTGAAAATGTACTCCTACCACTCTTCACTTGGAATATACCCCTCCACCAAAAGTAATAGAGATTTTATTGAAGAAAGATAAGATTTTCATTATAAGTGATTATCATTTTTTATTAAAACTTCGTCACTTTTCAATTCCAGACAAATTAGTGGAATTAGCAAGAATATTTACAAATGTATAGTGACGAGAAAATTGACATGGACTTAAATGGTATTTTCGTCTAGTGGAATGGTCCTCCACAAGTCTTTATCCATACACATATATTCTATGTGTGAAAAATACTACTCCATCCGTCCCAGGATTTTATGCACACTTTGACCGGCACGGAGATTAAGAAAATGGAATAAAGTGTTGTGTAAGGTAAAATAAAAGAGGTGTATTATTGGTAATTCATTGACTAAAGTGAGAGAAATTTGACTAAAGTGAAAGGATATTTGACTAAAGGTAAAATAAAGGAGGGGGTATTATTGATATTATTGTTTCCTTTTTTGGAGTGTGCAAAAAATGTTGGGACAGAGGGAGTATCTTTCTTCACGGTAAAAACTTGATTGACAATCTCACGAATCTCATCATGTGAGACGAAACTCTACTTACACAATTTTGACTCCCTTAATATAGAGAATCCCGCACATTAACAAATAATTCCGTTTGAGTTTTAAAATTTAAAAGTGATACTCCCTCCATCCCTATTTTGATTCAACCTTTACTGTTTACGCGTAATTTAATGCGAGAGTTGTTTATTAGTATTATAGAAGATAAAGTAGAGGGTATGGAAGTCTTTTGAGTAATAAAGTACGGGTAGGTCTCTTGTAGACTCAATTCCTTATAAGGAATTGAGTAAATTTTTAAAAATTGGTAGGATTGATAATAAAAATAAAATACGCAAAAAACATGTATGATAATTTACATAGCTTAAGTGGTTAACAAAATATTACTAAAAAGTGTAACACATTTTTTTATTAAAAAGTGTAAGTCACTATAATTGAAAAGTGCAACACAACTTTTAATGAAAAGTATAAGTCATTATAACTAGAAAATGCAAGTTAGTATAATTAGAAAATGCAAGTTAGTATAACTAGAAAGTGTAACACAATATTATTAAAAAGTGCATGTCAATATACTTGAAAAGTGCAACACAATATTTTAATGAAAAGTGTAAGTTATTATAACTGAAAAGTGTAACAAAATACGAGTAAAAAGTGTAACATAACATTACTAAAAAGTGTAAGTCACTATAACTGAACATATTGTTGAAAATTGTAAGTCACTACAACTGAAAAGTGCAACAAAATATGACTAAAAGGTGTAGCATAACATTACTAAAAAGTGTAAGTCAATATAACTAAAAAATACTGTTGAAAATAGTAAGTCACTACAACTGAAAAGTGCAACAAAATATGTGTAACATAACATCACTAACAAGTGTATGTAATTATAACTGAAATTATTATTGCAAATATTGCAAAATAACATGCTAAAAAATTGTAACTTACACTTTTCAACACACACAATTTAAAAAAAAAATTATCAATAAAAAAAAAATTACAAAAAAATAATAATAAAAAAAAAAAATCAAGTCAAAATTTTTATTCACAATAATCTTGAATATTTAGGATTCACAATATTCTTGAATATTTAAGATTTAAGTTGACCAAGTCAACTAGGAATTGATTCTATATAAGACCAATCCATAAAGTAAATAATAAAATATTGTAAGTAATAGAGTAATGACATGTGATGTAATTTTGAGATGTTTGAAGGGTGTAGTTTAAAGTCATAAAAATGTTTCATTGTCAAAGATTAATCACAAATATTCTCGTAATCTAATCTATGCACTAAGTGGTGTATTTATAGAGATACAATGCCCACTTGAAATGCCACAAACTAACTAACTACCTAACAAAAATAACCGCTAGAAACTAACTTTGGAATAACGGAATCAACAGACTTTACTCAACTGATATGCCTATCAACTGACTTGGCTCAGCTACCATGTACTCCAATACAACTGATACAAATCAGACGACATAGACTCAGTAGAGTTGTCCTCACTCTATCAGATGAGTTGATTCTAGACCAGATGACTAAACTTTATCAACTGAGTTGACCTTACTCAGCTGCTCTGACCCAACCAGACGAATATAGCTTCTCTTTTGTTAGACATTATAATCAGCTGACATCTTTAATATTGCATTACTTCTAAGAAAAGAGATAAACGTTAATGGAAATAGATTGAGAGAAAGAAGAGCGTCGAGATTATGGTCTTTCCAAGAATTGGTTAATAAGTCAGGTAACATGTCAAATTGAACCCGTCTCACAGAATGAGATACACGATATGGACTCACACAAGTTTTTTTTTTTCTAAATTAGAGGTATTTTATATCAATATCAATTCTAACTTTTTAAACTAATTCTAAATCTTCTAAAAGTCACAGTCTTGAAATCTCTTTCATTTTATATAACTTTTTTTTTTTAAAAATTTTAATTAAAAAAAAAAAAACACAACCTGCATAATTATGCGGGTCTTACACTGGTATATTTATTGTTGGTCCTGAAAGGAGTATATAACAAGTGTATGGGGGGGGATACACTTGTATTCAAATTCTTTTCTAACTTGATCAAACCAGAGCTCAGCAAGGTTGTCTTGGACAACTCTGCTGAAGATGATTAACTCTTCTAAGATAATCAGACTACTAAGTACTATTGAGTACTTAGTTGAATAACTATCTAGGAGAGTTATATGTGCGGAATAGTGGTTGGCCCTTTTAGTTTAAACTTCTTTAGATTCTGAAATCACTTGGTCAATTCAATACAGTCCAGTTTCAGGGAACTTGTCCAAATCAGTTTTGCACAGTCTTTGAATGTTTATCCTTTGAAAGATCAGTTTTGTGTGCAGTGTTGAGTGTATGAAAGTACTTGAAAGTAAATCAACACAAGAGTTTATAGTGGTTCAGAGACTCAAGCTCCTATATCCACTTTCCCTGATTTAACAGGATAATTCCTTCACTCTTGGAATTAACTTGTTTTATAGTGCCAAGGTGCACTTGATCAAGAACACCACTCTTGGTGAATTGATCCCTAGGATGTCTAGAGTCCTAGTACCCTCTTCTCTTCTCTTCTCAACTCAGAACTGAACTGTTCTTCTCTCAACAGTCAGCTCCTACCACTTCTACTACTACAACCTTCTCACTTTCACTCTTGAAAGATATGAGGATTGAAGTAAGGTTCCAACTAATGAGATATCCTTTACAATGAAGATCAGTGTATAAGGATAGGATATCTCTCTAAGCTTGTGTATGAATATTCAATGTAATTCAGCTTAGAAGAAGTGTATGAAGACTAAGATAGTCTTTGAAAGCTTTGAAAGCACTCAAGTTTGTAAGAACTTGAGGTTAGATGTGCTTGGTTGATGTTGAAGTTGGATGCTAGTTGGATACTTTCAAATGGTCTTCACACTTCTGTATTTATAGACAAATGAAGGATTTTCCCGTTGGAGAGGCAGCCTCCATTGTCCATAAATGTCTTCTTTTAGTTCTTCAACTTTGAAGACAGAATCTTGATAGTGACATGTCCTCATTTGGGAAATAAACGGCTGTAAGAGCTTTGTCTTCATTCTTCAGCACTCTTCCCAATATCTGACATTCAGATTCTCTTGTAAGAATATGGACATGTCTTATGAAGGTTGTTCCATTGATAGGACAACATTCCTCATCATTTGGACAACTCTCCTTATCACTATCAGCAGTCTTGCTTATCAGCAAGGTTGGCTTGCTCTTCTTCAGATGACTTGGCTAATACCCTTTGCTTCACTTCAAGGTGATCTTAGCATGTTGATTTGCAATTCTTTAGGGTGTGTTTGTCTTCAGCATAGTTGACCTCAACTTTCAGAGCACTTGATCTTGACTTCCTCTACTGAGACAACTCCTCTGGACAACTCTCCTGATCAGTATAGTTAGTCTCAAAAGACTTAGTGTTGTATCCAGAGTTTGAGCCTTGAGGGGACTTGATTTAAATAAACTTCTAAGCATGTGTTCCCCCTCAATTTGTGCATCTAATCATCTAAGAGCTACCTAACATATTAGCTCCTCATCTAACCTTTATACTATATGTTCTAACATTTCTAGAACATATTCAATCATGACTTAGGCATGTCTCAGGGGGTTTTGGTATTCAATCAAAACATAACTCATTTTATTCCCAACAATTTCCCCCTTTTTGATGATGCCAAAACCTATACAGCTTGTGCAAAAGTGACTTAGCTACACCTATTACATTAATCTTCAGAAGACATGACTAAGGTCAGTTATCCTGAAAAGCAATGAGTTAGTGTATTCACCATTCATGTTGCACATAGGTTTCATAGATAGGCATAGAGAGATGAGTGTTTCTTGATTCAAAATAAGTTCAACTATCATTCATTCAAAAATCATTACAAGCATGTTGATAGTTGAATTTAACATATCAGAGCATGAATCATCAACACTTAATACATCAGAGTATTTCATTCTAACAGTTCAACACATATACAAGATTTTTCAGTATCAGAGCATAAACTTGTATCAGAGCACCAATCTTGTATCAGAACAAATACTAACACTTCAAGACATATACAAGATTTTCAACATCAGAGCACAGAGCTTGTATCAGAGCAATCCATATCAAATCAGAGCAAACAGGTTAGCACACCACATCAGCAATCTTGACCATATTTCAGCATAGTTGATCAATCAAGAAAGGTCAGAAGACTTAGCCATTTCAAAGATCATCCTCAGGAGGTGGCAGCATTCCATATTGTGCCCACACTCTTCTTTTTAATGCCATGGCTTCTTGGTTGGTTCCCTTAGGACCAAGAACCATCTTGTTTAGCTTAAGGATCTCAGTGAATTCTCTCAGAATTCTTGCTTGGTCAATCCATCCTTCAAGCTTTGGAGGCATGTATATGATTGGCTTAGGAGCTGTGAGTTCAATTCTTGCAATATCAGCAGCTGCAAGCAATTGTTGATAGAGTTCTTTGTAGTATTCTATCATGAACTCAGCAAAAGTGGAGTTGGCATCTCTTCCATTCCATCTGTCAATGACATATTGATCATAGACATACTCCCTTTTGGCTTCCTCCCATAAGTCATTCAGCTGAATTGGTACCCATTTATCCAAGTGAGGATATTTGGTGTCCATTGGGATCAATAGCTGTGGCTTCATCTTGTTGTAAGTTGCTCTCTTCCTTCTTGGCTTCTGGAAGTCTGCTCTTCTCTTGTTTCTTGCTCTGTTGGCCTCTTCCATCAAGTCCATTTTCTCTTGGGCTCTCATCATAGCCAGTTTCTGTTGTGTTTCAGGGTCTTTGCCATACCCTTCATGAAACAGCTTTGATGGATCATTGAGTACCACAATCTTTGTCTTCTTTGGTCCAGGTCCAAAGCCTTCTTCATATAATTCCTCAACATCTTCAGAGGCTTTGGTACTTTCAGTGGACTTAGTCTCAGTAGACTTGTCTTTTTCAGCAAACTTGGATATTTCAGCATTCTTGGGCTCTTCAGCAGTTTTGGCCTTCTTTGAGATAGGCTCATCATCAACAATTCTGAATTCAGGTGGAAGATCAAGGCTATTGGGAAAGTCAGTGAATTTCTCAACTTGTCTCTTCTTTCCTTGGGCCTTCTTGATCTTTCCTCTAGTTTGGACACCTTCAGCATCCTTGTCCAAACCAGATACCTCACCACCTGGTCTTTGTTGTAACCTCACTCTTTCCTCTTGAGCTGAGGCCATAGAGTTCTTCAATGCAAGTGCTAACTGCTCCTCTTCATCCAATTCTTCCAAGTTCAGCACTGCTGGCTCTTTTCCCTTTCCTTCAGGGACTTTGTCCTTACCCTTAACTGGGCTTCCAATCACTAAGGCACCTTTTGCCCTTGCTCTTTCCCTTTCCCCCTTTTTGGCAGCATCAAAACATTGGGGTTTTAGCTCACTCATTGTTGTGGCCATTAGGGATTGTGCCTGATTTAGGGATTTCATTTATGCCAACAAATATACATTTTCATCATGTATATTCTGCATCCTGTCACTGCTCAAGCTAAGAAAAGCTAGAACAGGCTTCATTTTCTGTTGGACAACCTCCTCCATGGTTGATTTAAGAGATGCATCCAATTGGGCTTTGAGAAGCTCAGTGAGGTTGGCCACTGCACCTTCAGCAATGTTGGCCAATACCTCTTGGGAAAACTTTTCTGAGGCTGCTTTCACCATAGCTAGCCTTTGCTCTTCAGCTCTTTGTCTTTGCAGTGCAGTCTTTCTTCCAAGAGCTCTCTTTACCACTGACCTTAATGTCTTCACATTCCTATTGTGGTTGATTCTTAGCAAGGATTGCTCTTTCTTAACCTCCTTTGAAACTGACCTCATGGTGTTTTTGGCTTTGATAACTTCAGTGGAGATGGTTTGCAAACCAGTCTCAACTCCACTGATCCTTGCCTCCAAGGTAGGTAACACCACATCCTCTGAGCCAGTTAGCCTCATTTCCACAGATGCCAAAGTTCTTCCATGCTCATCCAAGGCTCCAGAAGTTTCTGCATGAGCTGATTGTACCTGGTGAGCCAAGGAATCCAACTTCTCTGATTGCATCCCAAGCAAGGCTTGTGCTGATCCACTGTCAACTTGGATGGGTGCATCTGTTAAGAGTTCATCTGCAAAGATTTGATCAAAGGTTATACCTGCAATATCAGACAAATCAAAATCATCAGTAAAAACACACTTGTCTCCCTCCAATTCTTTTTCATAAGACTCTGATACATCAGCAGTCTTCTCCTCATTTTCAACTATTTCTTTTCTCCCTTCAACAATGATTTCCTCACTTAAAGGAACAGGCCTCCTCTCATTAAGGGATTCTTGAAGTTCAGATTTGACTTCAAGAATAGCCTGCCCTTCCTCACTTATATCACCCTCATTTGGTGGTACACTCACTATTCTAGTGATCACAACCTCTCTATCATCTACTTCTCCCTCTGGTTTTTCCACTATCATCTCCTTTTCAACTCCTTCACCTAGACCTGCAGCATCTCCACCTTCAACAAGGTTCAAAGATGGCAGTTGTGGGGAGATCACAGTGCTTATATCAGCAACCACTGAGTCATCCTGAATGATTAAGGGCTGATCAGTGTCCACCTCATCTGACACTGAATAGGCCTTAACCAAACCAGCCTCTAAAACAGGAACCTCCACATCTTTAGGCTGTGCCTTGAGTTCAGAAGAACCTTCATTGGCAGATGTGTCATTGGTTGTGTTACCATCCTTGGTCAACACCTCTGAATTGACAGAGCCTTTCCTATGATAGGTCTTAGGAGGGTTGGAAAGTCTTTCAGATACAGAAGGCTTAGGGATATTAACTTGAGGGGTTTCAGGAGGGTTGGGTTTTGAGGGGTTTGAGGGATCATTGGGGGAATCATCATCATTGGAGCTACTATCAGGGTGTTTGATTCCCTTAGCTTTTCTTTCCTTCTCCTCCCTAATCTTATCAGCTACCAGCTTTGCAAAGAGTTCCTCATCAATGAGAAATCTTGTCTTTGAGACTCCAGCAAAGTGTAGCAATCTGTTCTCCTCAACTTGCCACCAGTTTGCACCCTTATCTTGGATGACTTGTGATATCTCCATCATAGACTTATCTTTTACATCAACAAGCATCCTTAGATCATGAAAAGTCCTCTGAATTCTTGGAAATTCAGCAAGTTGTGGATACAAACTGTCCACAGTAGCCATGGCTCCTCCCCTGAGCATACTCTCATAAGTATACTCCTCCTCATCTCCACTTGAATGGGGACTTTGGGTTATAGGGGAGTTGGCTCTGGGTTCTCCTAAAGTGGCTTCAGGAAGGTTTAGTTCAGGAATGTTGGCTTCAGAAGAGTTGGGTGCAGTAGAAGGTGCTTCAGTTGCTTTAAAGAGCAATGGATCTGAAGGGGCTTTACTCAAGGGGGTTGGCTCAAAAAGTGCAGCTTCTAATTGCTTTGAGTAATTGAGCATAGATGAGTCAAGGGGAGAATGTAGTCTTGTCTCATCTACTGCTATATCTGCTAGCACATCTATCCCACTTCTTTGCACATTCCCTTCAGGAGAGTATCTCTTTGTAAGATTGATGGGGGTTATAGGTTGGTTGGTTGGGGTTATATGGGTTTCAGGGGAGTTGGGCTCAGGGTTCTGAATTTCAGGGATGTTGGCCTCTATTGGTTGACCTTCAGGGACCTTGGATTCTGGAGTTCCAGAACCAGATGAGTTGGTCCTTGACTTTGATTTGGTCCTGCTTTCAGCTCTGCTCTCTCTAAGAGCAAGTTGTAGAGACCTTTCTTCTTGGAGCTCCAACACTTTGTCAGTATGCTTGGCCCTTCTCTTGCTAGCCCTACTGCTCCCACTTCCTTCACCATCCTTTTCAGGGACAACCTCCCTGATCCTCTTATCATCCCTAGACTTTTGTCTAGTCTCATTGTACTTCTGCATTAATTCTTCTGAATGATCAGAGGGCACTTGTACACCTTCTCTAGCAACTTCTTCAATCTCAGTTGAAGCATCTGAATTCTCTTCTGAGATGATCTGAGACATTTTCCTTGTTTTCACCACTCTTGCTTTTGTCCTCTTCTTCATTTTAGGTTTCTCCTCCACCTTTTCTTCAGCAGGTTTGGCCACTATCATCCTCCTTTGCTCAGTTTTCTTGCTGAGCTTTCTGAACAGAATCTTTTGAGCTGGGAGAGGCTTGGCAAAGGTTTGCATTTGGGAATAATGGGAAAATCTCTCAATCAACAAGCTTGCCCTAGTGCAATACTTGAGTTTCCCTTCTAGCACAACCTTGTTATGAGCTCTCACTTTAAACTTGGCCTTTTCCTTCATCATCTCAGAAATAATGAAGGTCCTCCAATCAAACTTGATACCCTTGTCACTGGCATCAATGACTGCAGCCATAATTCTGATTCTAGGATGGCTGACCTGCTCCAAGCTCCCAGTGTTGCTCATGAGACTCTTAGTGATTACCTCAAATAAATTGAGAAATTTAGGCTTGAGAGTCTTCTTGTTTTGTGTTGAAGATAGAGGGCCTGGCACTAATAGCCATTCTTGTGCTATGTCATCTTCATGGCCAGCACCATAAGATTCTGGATTCCTTCCTTCTGAAGGCAATCCAAAAGCTCCTTCAAGATCTTCTGAAGAGAATTTCACTCTATGAAATCTCTCTTCTTCATCTTCTTCAGCAACATAGGACAATCTGGTGGAAATCTCACCATCTTCTGGTTTGCCTCTCCATTTGAGAAAGGCAAAGAACTCAGCCATGTAGTTGTCCAAACAAGAGCTTGGCCTTTCCTCCATGAATTTCTGAAGGCCTGCTCTTCTCAACCATCTCAGGGTTGGAGTGATTTCAGGATCTTCACTTGTAAATGACACTATTGGCTCAAAGTGAAGGTTGTTCTTGTTGCTCAAATAACCAAAATCAAGGTCAAGAGCCTTGTTGGAAAAATCTATGATCATCTCTGGTCTAACTTTGGGAGCCATTGAAAATTCCAGAGATGAATTTGAAAGAGTGTTGAGAGAGTTTGAAGAAAAGTGAGCTAGGGTTTCGAATGCTTGGGGAAGAAGAGTGTGTGGGGAGTTCTTAAGACTTGAGAATATTCTAAAAAGAATGTTTGTCAATGAGTTGGTGAGTTTTATGTATTTTCAACTGTTGTCAAATATGGAAAGATACACTTGGACGGCCAGGATGAATTTCAGGGGAGTTGGCCAGTTTTGATCCAATGGTTAAAAACCAATGTAACAGTGACTTGTTGGTTTTATTCAAAACGTGGAAGGTATTTAATATTAGTTAATGGTTGAGGAGTTTTCGAGATAGATCATGGTTTGAAAAGGTGTAATGCAAACAAGAGTTAAATCTTGGCATTTAATGCATGGAAAGCGACCTTTTGGGTGGGGGACAAATTAAATCCCACAGAAATGATATCTGTAGTTGGGACAGGTATCAGGGTAGACAATGATTACCCAAAATAGGTGCTTATCAAACCAAGAGAATAGGTTTGATAACTAGGACAACTTATCTGACCCTACAAGGACAAGTGTCCTGAAGAGATGTGGACAAGAGTCCTGAATGTCAATGGACAAGTGTCCTGAGTAGTTATGATCATCTCTTCTGCACTTCAGTAGATTTGTCCAAGTCTACTGAATATCAATTCAGCTCTTTTACTCCCATTAACTTTAATGAGTTTTACTTGTCCAACTTCCCTGGATCAAGTAAACCCAACTCTGCTGATAGCTCCAGAAACCTTGCCTCTGCAAGTGGCTTAGTTAGTATATCAGCTTTTTGATGATCTGTGTGGATCTTGACCAACTTTATATCCTTCTTCTCCACATGATCTCTAATGAAGTGATGCTTGATGTCCACATGTTTGCATCTTGTATGCAAGACAGGATTTTGTGAAATAGCAATGGCACTATTGTTATCACAAAATATGGGTACTTCAGTAGAGTTGACTCTGTAATCTCTTAGTTGTTGTCTCAACCATAGGATCTGGGCACAACAACTTCCAGCAGCAACATATTCAGCCTCAGTAGTGGAAGTAGCCACTGTGTTTTGCTTCTTGGAGAACCAAGATATGAGCTTGTTGCCTAAGAATTGACAAGTCCCTGAAGTGGACTTTCTGTCAATTCTGCATCCTCCATAATCAGCATCTGAGTAGCCAGTTAACTCAATATTGTCATCAGCAGGATACCAAAGGCCTAGATTTTCAGTGCCTTTGAGATATCTCAAGATCCTCTTTCCAGCCTCAAGATGGCTTTTCTTAGGATTTGCTTGAAACCTTGCACAAACACCTACTGCAAAGGTGATGTCAGGTCTGCTAGCAGTGAGATAGAGGAGTGAACCAATTATTCCTCTATACTCAGTGGAGTTGGTTGGAATACCACTCTCATCAGGATCCATCTTCCAGTTTGTGTTCATTGGGATCCTTACTGGCTTGCTAGTTGTACATCCAAACTTCTTGATCATTTCTCTGGTGTACTTAGCTTGTTTGATGAAGATTCCTTCTTTTGATTGCTTGACTTGAAGACCCAGAAAGAAGTTCATCAGTCCCATCATGGACATCTCAAACTTGCTTTGCATTAGCTTGGAGAACTTCTCACATAGCTTCTCATTGGGGGATCCAAATATTATGTCATCCACATAAATTTGGACAAGCAAGATGTCCTCTCCTTCAGAGATTCTGAAGAGAGTTCTGTCCACAGTTCCCTTGGTGAATCCATGATCCAAGAGGAATTGTGACAGTGTATCATACCAAGCCCTAGGGGCTTGCTTGAGTCCATAAAGAGCTTTCTTGAGTCTGTAAACTTGGTTTCCAACTTCAAAACCTGGTGGTTGCTCTACATAGACTTCTTCCTTCAAGACTCCATTCAGAAAGGCACTCTTGACATCCATTTGGTACACTTTGAACCTCTTGTGGGCTGCATAGGCTAGAAAGAGCCTTATTGCTTCTAGCCTTGCCACAGGTGCAAATGTCTCATCATAGTCAATGCCTTCATGTTGGCAATAGCCTTTTGCCACAAGTCTTGCTTTGTTTCTGACAATCACATCATTTTCATTCTTCTTGTTCTTGAACACCCACTTTGTTCCAATAACATCTTGATGTGAAGGCCTATCCACCAGCTCCCATACTTCATTTCTGGTGAATTGATTCAGTTCTTCCTGCATGGCTGTGATCCAATTGGCATCTTGAAGTGCCTCCTCAATATCACTTGGTTCTTGTTCTGACAAGAAACAACAGAAAAGAGCACTTTCACCATGAAATCTTCTTGTTTTGACTCCAATACTTGGGTCACCAAGTATTTGATCAGTAGGATGGTCAGACAACCAAGTCCTTCTTTTTCTGATCTCTTCAGTAGAGTTGTCCTCTACTGAAGTTGAGTCAATTTGATCATAGAATTCAGGATAATAGAATGCAGGATCTAATTTAGGATCATAATCAGGGGTGTTGTCCTCAATGTCAGTGACATTGGTATTTCAACATTTTGATTTTCTCCTTGATTATTTGACCCATTAACTACCTCAGCAGGAACTGCTTCTTCATTGGTAGTTGTTACCTGGATGTGAACTGGGATTGGATCATTCAGTTCACTATTTCCTTCAGTGGGATTTGCCTCAGGAGGGTTGCCTTCAGGATGGTTGTCCAACATAGAGTTTTCAGGTAGATTGGTTTGGACAACATCTATAAGCTCAGTGTCTTTGTCTTTTAGTCTTAGTCTGGTTGTCCTCTGTGTGATTTCTTCTGATTCCAAGTTCTCATTCCTGAACTCATGAATAGATTCATCAAATACAACATGAGGTGTTTCCTCTACAATAAGGGTTTTCTTGTTATAGACTCTGAAAGCTCTACTGATTTGGGAGTATCCAAGAAATACTCCTTCATCAGCTTTGCTGTCAAAGGCTTTCAGCTGATCTTTCCCATTATTGTGAATAAAACACTTGCAACCAAAAATGTGAAAGTAAGACACTTTAGGCAATCTTCCTTTCCAGAGTTCATAAGGGGTTTTGCCTTGCCCCTTAGTGATCAAACATCTATTTTGAGTATGGCATGCAGTGTTTATGGCTTCAGCCCAAAACCTCTTAGGCAAATTTGAATCAGCAATTAAGGTTCTAGCAGCTTCTTTTAAAGTTCTATTTCTTCTCTCTGCAACTCCATTCTGTTGAGGAATTCTAGCTGCTGAGGTTTCATGAGCTATTCCATTAGATGTACAATACTCATTGATGTATGAGTTAATGAACTCGGTGCCTTTATCAGATCTTATCTTGATAATGCTAAGGCTTTTCTCATTTGACAATCTCTTTAGAAGTTCAGGCAGTTTGACTTGAGTTTCCTTCTTATTAAGGAGAAATACTACCCATGTGAACCTAGAGAAGTCATCTACTACTACCAATGTGTATTTTCTACCATTTATGCTTACAGGGGTAATTGGTCCAAAAAGATCCATATGTAAAAGTACCCTTTCAGTGGAAATGACTGGTTTTCCTTTAAGTGAGGCTTTGATCTGTTTTCCTTCTTGGCATGGTTTGCAAACATGCTCTTTAATGAAAACCTCATTAGGTAGTCCTTTGACTAATGCATTTCTAGCAATTTTGTTCATTGTTTTGAAGTTCAAGTGATTTAATCTTTTATGCCACAACCAACTTTGTTCACTAGAACTCTTAGCAATGAAGCATGCAGCATCAGTAGACTTGTCCCAGTCTGCAAAATACACATTTCCTTTCCTAGTTCCAGTCAATAGAATTTGTTGAGTCTTATCTTTGATCAAGCATTTATCACTGGAAAACTCAACATTGAAGTCTTTATCACAGAATTGACTGATACTTAGGAGATTATATTTGAGACCAGCTACATAAGATACATTGGATACTTTGATGTTACCAATCATCAAAGTACCATAACCTTTTGTTGATGCTTGTGAGCTGTCTCCAAATGTGACATTAGGGCCTTCTTTTTCAATGAAATCAGTGAGAAGTTCCTTGTTTCCAGTCATGTGCCTTGAGCATCCACTGTCAAGGTACCATGCTGTCTTTTTGCTTATGCTCCTCATCTTGTGGCCCAATGGTACCTGCAATTAGATAGGTTTAGGTACCCTTTGAGTTTTGGGTCCTGAGAGGTTAGCTGTACCTTTAGGAACCCAAACTTGCCTAATAACCCTGATTGATTCAAGGTGGCTAAGTTGTCTTCCTTTAGCATCTAAATACACTGTCTTTCCCTTAAATGCCTTTGGGAAAGTGTGTGTGAATGTGTTAACTCTATAAGTTTCAGGAGAGTTGTCAAGTCTCCTGAACTTTTGAGTTCTTTGTGCAGCTTGAGGGAATCTTTGAGGAAAGGCTTTCTTATGACCATTACCCTTTGGCATGAAGGGTTTTGGTTGTCTCATTTTATTCTGCCTTTGAGGAAAGTTGTCCTTAGGTCTATTCAGCTGAGGCTTTCTCAGAAGAGTTGGCCTAGGCTGATTATACCTTGGACACTTCCTCTGAACATTGTTCAGTAGAGTTGCCCTACCATTGGGTCTACTCTGCTGACCAGCATTCAACTTATGTTCAGGAGCCTTGACTATTTCCTTAGGTTTTGGCCTATTCTCCTGAAGCATATGATTAGGCAGATCATCCATTTTGCCCTTTCCTTTGTTCAGTGGCTTAATTATTTCATTTTTCAGTTTGTGCCACTGACTTAACAAAGATTCTCTTAGTGTTACTCACAGAAGCAACACTAAGACAAGGTGAAGATTCAAATGGATCAAATCCTAATCCACTTCTTTGAGCCATAGGTCTTTGATAACTCTGAATTTCCTCTATTGCTCTAGAGGATTTCTTCAGAGCAGACATCTTTAATTTCAGGCTCTCTTCACTTGCTTTAAGAATATCATATTCATGTGAGAGATTTTCAAACTTGGCATTGAGAATTTTAAGTTCAAAATCTTTTCTCTTCTGAGAGAGAAGTTGATCATCAATCTCCTTTTGTTGGTCAACTATCCTGAGATTTGCTTCCTCAAGCTCTCTCAAGACTTGTTGATATAACTCAGTAGACTTGACATCAACAACTGCCTCAGAGTTTTTAGCAAGTTCAATAGCTAATCTTTCATTTTCTCTCACACAGTTATCATGAAATTCTTGTAACATAGTGAAATCTTCCATCAACTTTCCAAGGGAAAGCTTCAAGTTGACCTCACTATTGTTTTGTGAGATGAATGATGTGAACTAGAAGTAGAGGATACCTCATCATCCTCAAGAGCCATGTTGCAGACATCATCATCATCATCACTGTTGGAGAACAGTCCATCAGAAGAGTTGAAGCTTTCAGCACTATCAGACTCTTCACCAGCCATCATGGCCTTTCTGTTGGTGAACTTTCTGTCTCTTTTGGCTTGCCTCTCTCTTCTCTCCTTAGAGCTTAATTCAGGGCAATCATACTGAAAGTGCCCTTTCTTTTTGCAGTTATAGCACAGATCTTCATCATCTTCTTTCTTTGATTCTTCTCTTCTTTTTGATGATGAAGGTTCAGCTCTACTGGACCTTCTCCTATCAGAGTACTTGTCCTCTGATCTCTTCTTTTCAGGCTTTTTGGCTTCAGCCTGATTTTCAGGAGAGTTGTACCTTCTCCTGAATTTGTTGTCCTGGTAGAATTTCTTGTATCTACCAAACCTTGAATTTAGCTTTTCAAACCTTCTAGCCATCAAGGCTAGTTCTTCCTTCATTTCAGTCTTTGAGACTGACTTTGATGATCTTGGAGTAGACTGCATTTCTGGTTCAGCAGCTTTGGCTTTGAATGCCACTCCCTTAGTAGCATTTGAAGGTTCCTCAATAGGCTTTCTTCTATTGAGATCGAACTCATAAGCTTTGAGTTCTGAGAAGATTTGTTGCATGGGCATGGTGGAGAGATCTTTGGTGTTTTGCATCATCACAGCATAGACATCCCACTTTTGAGTGAGACTCCTTAAGATCTTCAATCCAACTTCTCTTTTAGTGTAGACCTTGCCCAGAGAGTTGATTTCATTCATCACATCAGTGAATCTTCCAGCAAACTTATCAATGGACTCCTCAGACTCCATTGCAAACTGTTCAAATTTCTGCACAGCAACTTGGAGCTTATTCTCCTTGATCTTTTCAGTACCCTCACACATTTCAGCAAGAGTATCCCAAATTTCTTTGGCTGTTGTGCAGTGGTAGACTCTACCCATAATTGCATCTGGAATTGTTTGGTAGATGGTGTTCATGGCAAGATAATTCAAGTTATCTTTCCTCTTCTCATCAGTGGTAAAGTCATCTTCATCTTTTGGGAATACCTCTCTTGGGTCTGCCTTTTGAGCCTCAGTGACTTTGGGATTGACAAATGTGAACACAAAAGGACCTCTTGTGATCACTCTCAGCATGTCAGTGTGTAGAGATGCAAGATGAGCCCTCATCCTGATTTTCCAGAAATCATAATTATCAATTGAGAACATGGGCAGTTTGTGATGTGAGATGTGGTTGACTGGATTTGTGGCCATGTTGTCCAATCCTTGGACAATAGGAGGTGGAACAGCAGCATTGTTGTTGGTCATAACTCAAGAACAAACAGTCAGTCAATATACAATTAGGATTTCAGATAGATCAGTTCAGTGACCACACTAAATATGTGATTTTGAAAACCAAGATGGCTTTTCAGAAGCAGTGGTCTTTGAACCCCTGCTCTGATACCACTTGTTGGTCCTGAAAGGAGTATATAACAAGTGTATGGGGGGGGGGAAACACTTGTATTCAAATTCTTTTCTAACTTGATCAAACCAGAGCTCAGCAAGGTTGTCTTGGACAACTCTGCTGAAGATGATTAACTCTTCTAAGATAATCAGACTACTAAGTACTATTGAGTACTTAGTTGAATAACTATCTAGGAGAGTTATATGTGCGGAATAGTGGTTGGCCCTTTTAGTTTAAACTCCTTTAGATTCTGAAATCACTTGGTCAATTCAATACAGTCCAGTTTCAGGGAACTTGTCCAAATCAGTTTTGCACAGTCTTTGAATGTTTATCCTTTGAAAGATCAGTTTTGTGTGCAGTGTTGAGTGTATGAAAGTACTTGAAAGTAAATCAACACAAGAGTTTATAGTGGTTCAGAGACTCAAGCTCCTACATCCACTTTCCCTGATTTAACAGGATAATTCCTTCACTCTTGGAATTAACTTGTTTTATAGTGCCAAGGTGCACTTGATCAAGAACACCACTCTTGGTGAATTGATCCCTAGGATGTCTAGAGTCCTAGTACCCTCTTCTCAACTCAGAACTGAACTGTTCTTCTCTCAACAGTCAGCTCCTACCACTTCTACTACTACAACCTTCTCACTTTCACTCTTGAAAGATATGAGGATTGAAGTAAGGTTCCAACTAATGAGATATCCTTTACAATGAAGATCAGTGTATAAGGATAGGATATCTCTCTAAGCTTGTGTATGAATATTCAATGTAATTCAGCTTAGAAGAAGTGTATGAAGACTAAGATAGTCTTTGAAAGCTTTGAAAGCAATCTAGTTTGTAAGAACTTGAGGTTAGATGTGCTTGGTTGATGTTGAAGTTGGATGTTAGTTGGATACTTTCAAATGGTCTTCACACTTCTGTATTTATAGACAAATGAAGGATTTGCCCGTTGGAGAGGCAGCCTCCATTGTCCATAAATGTCTTCTTTTAGTTCTTCAACTTTGAAGACAGAATCTTGATAGTGACATGTCCTCATTTGGGAAATAAACGGCTGTAAGAGCTTTGTCTTCATTCTTCAGCACTCTTCCCAATATCTGACATTCAGATTCTCTTGTAAGAATATGGACATGTCTTATGAAGGTTGTTCCATTGATAGGACAACATTCCTCATCATTTGGACAACTCTCCTTATCACTATCAGCAGTCTTGCTTATCTGCAAGGTTGGCTTGCTCTTCTTCAGATGACTTGGCTCATACCCTTTGCTTCACTTCAAGGTGATCTTAGCATGTTGATTTGCAATTCTTTAGGGTGTGTTTGTCTTCAGCATAGTTGACCTCAACTTTCAGAGCACTTGATCTTGACTTCCTCTACTGAGACAACTCCTCTGGACAACTCTCCTGATTAGTATAGTTAGTCTCAAAAGACTTAGTGTTGTATCCAGAGTTTGAGCCTTGAGGGGACTTGATTTAAATAAACTTCTAAGCATGTGTTCCCCCTCAATTTGTGCATCTAATCATCTAAGAGCTACCTAACATATTAGCTCCTCATCTAACCTTTATACTATATGTTCTAACATTTCTAGAACATATTCAATCATGACTTAGGCATGTCTCAGGGGGTTTTGGTATTCAATCAAAACATAACTCATTTTATTCCCAACATTTATACATAGATGTGAATATGGTCAAGTCAGGTTTCTCCTAAAAAAATATGAATTGTGTTTAATTTTGGGCTTGAGCCTGAACTTTTACTAATCATAGAGTTTTTAAGCGTTAACGCAAAGCATGATAGATAAAGTAGATAAAGATGTATTCATTTTATAATACAACCCTTCATCCACCAAATGTAGTGTCATTGGAGTGGGACACATGTTTCAAGTAAAAAATAGATAAAGTAGATAAAATAAGGGTATTGTGGGGTACATTGTGAATAAAGTTGATGACAATTTGAGTAATTAAGTGATGGTTGAAGGGTGATGATTTTCATAAAATGTATGAGACTACATTTTGTGAACGGAGAATATAAGGCAAATGAGACTACATTTCGTGGACGGGGGAGTAACAATTATGTATACTTTCTCCGTCCCATTATTATTTTAACATTTGTAAAAAAGGTTTGCCCCATTATTAATTGGACATTTTCTTATTTGAAAAAAATAACTTTTTACTCCTTTAAAAAACTTTCTCAAACATCTCTTATTTACCCCCACATGTCATTACTTTTTACACATTAACTAAATATTCTCTCTCCAATAAAGTTGAATTACTCATTATATATATCCCTCCTAAAAAGTTATTTTATCATCTTTAATATCAATAAATAATTCTTACATTAAAACTCGTGCAAACATTAATTGTTCAATTAATAACGGGACGAAGGAAATATCTAGTATTAAGAAAATTAGATATTATTATTTATTATTATAAGTATAATATTAATTATTGTTAATTCATATTTATTATAGTACATAAATTTTAAAAAATAATAAAATTTAATTTTTTTGATTTTGCTATTATATTTTTAGATTAAGTTATTTTAGCTTGAAATCCAAAGCCAAACAAATCAATATATACTTATATTACGTGTGTTGGGAAATAAAAGTGATTTTGATTAATATACCAAAATCTTGATGTATTGCCCTGAAATTAGCTAAGTGTTAGTTAAAACATTTTAGAGATGTTGGAACAATTAAATCAGATTGGTTGAACAATTAATATGTTATGCAACTGATAAAGTTAGATTTGATTGAGGGGGAATTCAAGTTTATGTCAAGTTTATTAAATTGCCATAAAGTTGTCTAATGATGCACCATGTTGAAAACAAGTATATGTATGTATAAATGACTAACTCAGCTGATAGAAGGACAATTCAGCCAATAGAGAAGGCAAGTCATCTGATCTTAGAAGACTCAACTAAGAACACTCAAAGTCCACTGATAAGAAGATTAACCAATGAGTTCTCAAATGATCCTTGAGAATACTGTCCGCTAAACAAGATCAACTCAACTGATACAGTCAACCGGAAGACAAACAAAGGAATAGAACAACTGATTGAAGCTATGAATACACCAGATATGATCAACTCAATTGAAGCAAGTGTCAACTAAGCTGAAAAACCAAATCAACTAATTGAAGTATGACACACCAGAAAGACTCAACTCAATTGATAGAAGAGACAATTTAACTAAAATGTCCAAATCAACTGATATGAGCGATGTACCAATAAATCATAAACAACCTATCAACAATGAGGTCAACAACTCAGTCGATACACAAGAAAGTTAGACAAGATGTTCTTTAAAGCTTTACAAAGGATCAACATTTGATTAAAGTCAGATGAGCATCAAAGAACAATTAGCCTGAGGACATCTAGCCTGATTACACAATTCATAAAGACTTAAGGACTCAAGCAGTTAAGATGAACAAAAAGAATGTCCTCGTATGCAGCAGAGAATGTTCAGAAGTTATGTCCCAAGGATTAGTGCAAAAGCTGACTAAGGACACAATACATTCTGACAAGCTCACAAGCCGCCACATAAGTCAAGACTTTTCATTGTTCATTGATGGAAATAAACTCAATGTTTATTTCATGGAAGTTTCAAAATAGATGGTTTGAATTATGTCTCTCCAACGGACATATGTTTAAACTTCTCTATAAATACAGAAGGATTCAAGCTCTCACAAGTATGAGAAACTCAAGCATTCAAGTTCTAGCTATCAAGAAAAGCTTACTCTCAAGCATACGGTCTGAACACACTATCAAGAATTGAAAGTCTCAACTTCTCTAATGATGGAATTTTTTCCAAAAGTGATGAAGATGATATATGCAACATGGCATTTGAAGACAATGAGGTATCTTCTGAATCTAGTTCATCTTCTAGTCACATATATGAATCTAATGAAGTCAACCTGAAGCTTTCTTTTGGAAAACTAATTGATGACTTCAGTAGACCACAAGAATTGTATATTCAAACTTAGAGAGAGAATGAAGCTTTCGGTATTCTAAAGTTGATAATCTCACTCAGTCTTAACCTGAGTTTGACATTAAATCTAATGAGTTGTTCAAACAATCTGTCAAAGAAATGGATAATCTGTCTCTCAGGATAATTGAACAACAAAAACAGATTGATGAACAAACACTTGTTCATAAGAAAATAGATTTTGAACTTAAAGACTTTACAAGCTAAATTTGACAATCTATATCATGAATATGATGTTCTTAAATCACGGGAAAATGATATCCCGACATTGGAATAAGGTAAAATGGAGTTGAAACAACCATCATAATGACCCTGACTGACTGATAGTAGGCTATTACAATGTCATGAACAAGTTTCTTCTTCACCGAATGAGTCGAGAGTTCATGAATTGCCTATTCTAAGACTAGTTGAATGGTAAGATTAACAATCAATCTATAGAAAAGTACTTGTATGGTTTAGTGCTTCACTGTCACTGCTCACCAATCTGTATTCAATTATGAAGTCAGGAACCTTGCTGGAGTGACAATATTATGCACCTTCAAATTTGGAAGTATTACAATAGGGGCTTGAAGCATACCGATATGGTGATATATTAACATTATACGTAGCTTAACTTGTTAGTTTTGACAACTGAAAAGAGGCATAATTCGTGTAATATAGCTTGCAACGTCAAGTGGCTTGGAATGCACAAAAATGACGACATTGAAGCCACGAGATTAACAAGTAGCCAATTACATATAAATTCAACTAAACTCACTTCTCACAATAACAAAATGTCCTTCTACAAGTCATTCGTATCAACCTTTCTGAATAAAATCAGTAAAACCCCAAGAGAAAAAAAAAGAATTAAAGGGATAAATAAATAATAATAGCAAATCCACCCCACCGAGTGTTGATCAATAAGTACTTTCTTTCAGCTTCTTTTCGAGAGTAATACTTTCTTACCCTTCACTTGAAACCTGTCACTGTTTTCGAGCTACAGAAAAAAAAAAAAAATCCAAAATCAGTTCTAGCTTGCAATGGTAAAAAAACTAGAATTATTTTAAAATGTCAAGTGCCTCTTCTGAAGATAAGTTGGAGAACAATGGAGGCGAGTCTTGATCAATAAGTACTTTTAGCTAGCTGCTTCAGCTTCAACGACTCCCCATGCACCTGTGGCAACGAGAAACTCAGTACAGTAGTAGTGCATTACATCGAAATTACCTTCAGAATACCAACTGTACTTGCCGAAGAAGCAAATTCTTAAGTTTTGTCTTGGGTCCAACGTTCACTTCTATCTCTGAATTTTCTTCATTTTTCCTTTTCCCTTAAGAACAGAACGCGAATAAAAAGAATCCTCGCCACCGAAACTAGTCTTTTTCCCTTCAAAATAGCATCCTGCAATTTTCTTCTTTCGATCCTTGATACCAAGCCCTTGTTTACTAGATGTTGCCTTATCCTGAAAATGTGAATAATGAATATCAACATACTGTTTTTTGCAGAATCAATACATTCTGTCAAGTTCCAATGTATATATACTTGACTGCTAGTCTGTCAATTCTAAAGTTCTCAATTTTGTGTGCAATCACACAAGTCTGAATAGAGAATCTATTACATAAATACAATTACAATATCACATTAACATCTCTCTGATTTTTTATTAATGAGATATAGTGATTGATTTTCAAGAAATTTCCTACCATTCCTATTCCATATTTAATATTCACATCCAGTAAAGTAACATATGAAATCAAGAGTAAACAATATAACTATAATAACCCTTTTAGCATTCGATGCCTTAACAATTAAAGTAGCTCGGGCATTCCCAAGCAGTTAGAGCAGCATGGATAACTCTATTAAAAATATGATAAGATAACTTCTTCTCAGACAGTTTAAACATTTTAAATGAGGTTGTCATTCATTATTGTATAATTTCAGCAACTAAACTTTCTTCTTACTTTCCTAATCTAACACTACTCCCATCCCATAAAAATTTCCAAAATGTCTTTTTAAGCTGTCCTAGAATATTATGTGCTTATTTTTCCTAAGATTCGCCTGCTTAATGTTCTTTAGAATTAAGTAATAACCATTCATATTATAGTATGAAATTATAAACACATTGCCTGTGTGAAAAATAGGAGTCAACTATCTTTGTAGGACGGAGCGAAAATTTTGAACAAAAAAAAAAGAGAAGTAAAGGATAGCAGCCAAGCAAAGCAATCATGATCCTATCTTAAAATTAAGTCTTACATTCACATTTATACACAAAAACATACAACCGCCTTAGCAAGAATGCAAGAACCCCTACAACATGCTTCAACCCATAACAAAAAATGGATGACAGAACTCTTCAGCTGACAATAAGAACATTTTGTATAAATATAGAAACCAAGTTATTTGAAAGATGTGCCCTAAATCAAGAACTGACACTGTCTAAAACTATAAGTAGACCTACCCTCATCCATAATCTTCAGTACAGAACAATTCAGGTTAGTTGTAATATACCCTTCTCCCCTCTTTCGAGTCAGCAACAATGTTATAATAATTTATGTTGGGAATAAAATGAGATATGTTTTGATTCAATACCAAAACCCCCTGAGACATGCCGCTTTAAAGTATATCAAGAACAAGTCCCCTCAAGGCTCAAATTCTGGAACCATGACCAAGTCCACTGAAGGACAAATATGCTGATCAGATGAGTTGTCTCAACACAATCAATTCAGAAGAAGTGTACTGAAAGCTTGAGGTCAACCACGCTGAAGAGACAACTACACCCTAAAGATTCTCAATGAATCATGCTAAGATCACTTTAAAGTGAAGCAAAGGGTATGAGCCAAGCCATCTGAAGAAGAGTAAGCCAACCTTGCTGATAAGCAAGACTGCTGATAGTGATAAGGAGAGTTGTCTATTTGATGAGGAATGTTATCTTATCATTGGAACAACCTTCAGAAGCCATGTTCATGTCCTAACAAGAGAATCTGAAAGTCAGACATTGGGAAGAGAGCTGCAGAATGAAGACAAAGCTCATACAGCCGTTTATTTCCCAAATGAGGACATGTCACTATCAAGATTCTGTCTTCAAAGTTGAAGAACTAAAAGAAGACATTTATGGACCTTTGAGGCTGCCTCTCCAACGGGCAAATCCTTCAATTGTCTATAAATATAGAAGTGTGAAGACCATTTGAAAGTACCTCAACACAATCTAACTAACCTCAAGTTCTTACAAGCTAGAGTGCTTTCAAAGCTTTCAAAGCTTTCAAAGACTATCTTAGTCTTCAAACACTTCATCTAAGCTGAACCTATTGTATATCCATACACAAAGCTTAGAGAGATATCCTATCCTTATACACTGATCTTCATTGTAAAGGATATCTCATTAGTTGGAACCTTACTTCAATCCTTATATCTTTCAAGAGTGAAAGTGAGAAGGTTGTAGTAGTAGAAGTGGTAGGAGCTGACTGTTGAGAGAACAACAGTTCAGTTCTGAGTTGAGAAGAGGGTACTAGGACTCTAGACATCCTAGGGATCAATTCACCAAGGAGTGGTGTTATTGATCAAGTGCACCTTAGCACTATAAAACAAGTTAATTCCAAGAGTGAAGGAATTATCCTGTTAAATCAGGGAAAGTGGATGTAGGAGCTTGAGTCTCTGAACCACTATAAACTCTTGTGTTGATTTGCTTTACAAGTACTTACATACATTCAACACTGCACACAAAACTGATCTTTCAAAGGATACATATTCAAAGACTGTGCAAAACCTATTTGGACAAAGTTCCTGAAAACTGGTCTGTATTGAATTGACAAAGTGATTTCAGAACTTTAAAGGAGTTTAAACTAAAAGGGTCAACCACTATTCCGCACATATAACTCTCCTAGACAGTTATTCAACTAAGTACTCAATAGTACTTAGTAGTCTGATTATCTTAGAAGAGTTGATCATCTTCAGCAGAGTTGTCCAAGACAACCTTGCTGAGCTCTGGTTTAATCAAAGTAAAAAAGAATTTGCAAACAAGTGTATTCCCCTCCCCCCATACACTTGTTATATACTCCTTTCAGGTCCAACAAGTGGTATCAGAGCAGGGGTTCAAAGACCACTGCTTCTGAAAAACCATCTTGATTTTCAAAATCACATATTTGGTGTGGTCACTGAACTGATCTATCTGAAATCCTTTGTATCCATTGTCTAACCTTTTTTTTATTTTAAGAAATAGCAAGAGGAAACAACAACAACAACCAGAACCAGCAACAAAATCCTGATCAGAACATTAATGCTGCAGTTCCACCTCCTGCTGTTCAAGGACTAGACAACATGGCAACAAATCCAGTCAATCACATATCTCATCACAAATTGCCCATGTTCTCAATTGATAACTATGATTTCTGGAAAATCAGAATGAGGGCTCATCTAGCATCTCTACATACTGATATGTTAAGAGTGATCACAAGAGGTCCTTTTGTGTTCACTTTTGTCAATCCCAGAGTCACAGAGGCTCAAAGGGCAGACACAAGAGATGTGCTACCCAAAGATGAAGATGACTTCACTGTTGATGAAAAGAGGAAGGATAATTTGAATTATCTTGCAATGAATACCCTCTATCAAACAATTCCAGATGCAATCATGGGAAGGGTCTACCACTGCACAACTGCCAAGGAGATATGGGATACTCTTGCAGAAATGTGTGAGGGCACTGAGAAAATCAAGGAGAATAAGCTCCAAGTGGCAGTGCAGAAGTTTGAACAATTCACAATGGAGTCTGAGGAGTCCATTGATAAATTTGCTGGTAGATTCACTGATGTGATGAATGAAATCAACTCCTTGGGCAAGGTCTACACCAAGAGAGAAGTTGGATTGAAAATCTTGAGAAGTCTCACTCAAAAGTGGGATGTCTATGCTGTGATGATGCAAAATACCAAAGATCTTTCCACCATGCCAATGCAACAAATCTTCTCTGAACTCAAAGCTTATGAGTTCGACCTCAATAGAAGAAAGCCTGTTGAGGAGCCTTCAAATCCCACAAAAGGAGTGGCATTCAAAGCCAAAACTGCTGAACCAGAAATGCAGTCCACTCCAAGATCATCAAAGTCAGTCTCCAAGACTGAAATGAAGGAGGAACTAGCCTTGATGGCTAGAAGGTTTGACAAGTTAAATTCAAGGTTTGGTAGATACAAGAAATTCTACCAAGACAACAAATTCAGGAGAAGGTACAACTCTCCTGAAACTCAGGCTGAGGTCAGGAAGCCTGAAGAGAAAATATCAGAGGACAAGTACTCTGATAGGAGAAGGTCCAGTAGAGCTGAACCTTCATCATCAAGAAGAAGAGAAGAACCAAAGAAGGATGATGATGAAGATCTGTGCTATAACTGCAAAAAGAAAGGGCACTTCCAGTATGACTGCCCTGAACTGAGCTCTAAAGAAAGGAAAGAGAGACAAGCCAAAAGAGACAGAAAGTTCACCAATAGAAAGGCCATGATGGCTGGTGAAGAATCTGATAGTGCTGAAAGCTTCAACTCTTCTGATGGACTGTTCTCCAACAGTGATGATGATGATGATGTTTGCAAGATGGCTCTTGAGGATGATGAGGTATCATCTACTTCTAGTTCACCATCATTCAAACTTTCCCTTGGAAAGTTGATGGAAGATTTCACTATGTTACAAGAATTTCATGATAACTGTGTGAGAGAAAATGAAAGATTGGCTATTGAGCTTGCCAAAACTTCTGAAGGAGTTGTTGATGTCAAATCTATTGAGTTGTATCAACAAGTCTTGAGAGAGCTTGGGGAAGCAAATCTCAGGATAGTTGACCAACAAAAGGAGATTGATGATCAACTACTCTCTCAGAAGAGAAAAGATTTTGAACTGAAAATTCTAAATGCCAAGTTTGAAAATCTCTCACATGAATATGATATTCTTAAAACAAGTGAAGAGAGCCTGAAATTAAAAATGTCTGCTCCGAAGAAATCCTCTAGAGCAATAGAGGAAATTCAGAGTTACAAAAGACCTATGGCTCAAAGAAGTGGATTAGGTTTTGATCCATTTGAATCTTCACCTTGTCTTAGTGTTGCCTCTGTAAGTAACACTAAGAGAATCTTTGTTAAGTCAGTGGCATCAACTGAAAATGAAAACAAACAGCCACTGAACAAAGGAAAGGGCAAAATGGATGACTTGCCTACTCAAGTGCTTCAGGAGACTAGGCCTAAACCTAAGGAAATGACCAAAGCTCCTGAACACAAGAGGAATGTTGGTCAGCAGAGTAGACCCAATGGAAGGGCAACTCTCCTGAACAATGTTCAGAGGAGTTATCCAAGGTATAATCAGCCTAGGCCAACTCTACTGAGAAAGCCTCAGCTGACTAGACCTAAGGACAACTATCCTCAAAGGCAAAATAAAATGAGACAACCAAAACCCTACATGCCAAAGGGTAATGGTCTTAAGGAAACCTTTCCTCAAAGATTCCCTCAAGTAGCAAAAAGAACTCATAAGTTCAGGAGATTTGACAACTCTCCTGAAACTTACAGAGTTAACACATTCACACATACTTTCCTGAAACAATGAGTATTGCACATCTAATGGAATAGCTCATGAAACCTCAGCAGCTAGAACTCCTCAACAAAATGGAGTTGCAGAAAGAAGAAATAGAACTTTAAAAGAAGCTGCTAGAACCTTAATTGCTGATTCAAATTTACCTAAGAGGTTTTGGGCTGAAGCTATAAACACTGCATGCCATACTCAGAATAGATGTTTGATTACTAAGGGGCAAGGCAAAACCCCCTATGAACTCTGGAAAGGAAGAATGCCTATAGTGTCATACTTTCACATCTTTGGTTGTAAGTGTTTCATACACAATAATGGGAAAGAACCGTTGAAAGCCTTTGATAGCAAAGCTGATGAGGGAGTATTCCTTGGATATTCTCAAATCAGTAGAGCTTTCAGAGTCTACAACAAGAAAACCCTTATTGTGGAGGAAACACCTCATGTTGTGTTTGATGAATCTATTCATGAGTTCAGGAATGAGAACTTAGAACAAGATGAAATCACACAGAGGACAACCAGACTGAGCTTAAAAGAAAAAGACACTGAATTCATAGAAGTTGTCCAAGCCAACCTACCTGAAAAACTCCCATTGGACAACAATCCTGAAGGCAACCTTCCTGAGGCAAATCTCACTGAAGGAAATGGTGAACTGAATGATCCAATCCCAGTTCACATCCAGGTAACAACTACCAATGAAGAAGCAGTTCCTGCTGAGGTAGTTAATGGGTCAAATAATCAAGGGGGAACTCAAAATGTTGAAAATGCCAATGTCCCTAACATTGAAGACAACACCCCTGATTATGATCCTGAATTAGATCCTGCATTCAATTATCCTGAATTTTATGATCAAAATGACTCAACTTCAGTAGAGGACAACTCCACTGAAGAGATCAGAAAAAGAAGGACTTGGTTATCTGACCCAAGTATTGGAGTCAAAACAAGAAGATTTCATGGTGAAAGTGCTCTTTTCTATTGTTTCTTGTCAGAACAAGAACCAAGTGATATTGAAGAAGCACTAAATCAATTCACCAGAAATGAAGTATGGGAGCTGGTGGACAGACCTTCACATCAAGATGTTATTGGAACCAAGTGGGTGTTCAAGAACAAAAAGAATGAGAATGATGTGATTGTCAGAAACAAAGCAAGACTAGTGGCAAAAGGCTATTGCCAACATGAAGGCATTGATTATGATGAGACCTTTGCACCTGTGGCAAGGCTAGAAGCAATAAGGCTCTTTCTAGCTTATGCAGCCCACAAGAGGTTCAAAGTGTACCAGATGGATGTCAAGAGTGTCTTTCTGAATGGAGTCTTGAAAGAAGAAGTCTATGTGGAGCAACCACCAGGTTTTGAGGTTGGAAACCAAGTATACAGACTGAAGAAAGCTCTATATGGACTCAAGCAAGCCCCTAGGGCTTGGTATGACACACTGTCACAATTCCTCTTGGATCATGGATTCACCAAGGGAACTTTGGACATAACTCTCTTCAGAATCTCTGAAGGAGAGGACATCTTGCTTGTTCAAATTTATGTGGATGACATAATATTTGGATCACCTAATGAGAAGCTGTGTGAGAAGTTCTCAAAGCTAATGCAAAGCAAGTTTGAGATGTCCATGATGGGGTTGATGAACTTCTTTTTGGGTCTACAAGTCAAGCAATCAAAAGAAGGAATCTTCATCAACCAAGCTAAGTACACCAGAGAAATGATCAAGAAGTTTGGGTGTGCTACTAGCAAGCCAATAAGGATCCCAATGAACACAAATTGGAAGATGGATCCTGATGAAAGTGGTGTTTCAACCAACTCCACTGAGTATAGAGGAATAATTGGTTCACTCCTCTATCTCACTGCCAGCAGGCCTGACATCATCTTTGCAGTAGGTGTTTGTGCAAGGTTTCAAGCAAATCCTAAGAACAGCCATCTTGAGGCTGCAAAGAGGATTTTAAGGTATCTCAAAGGCACTGAGAATCTAGGCCTTTGGTACCCTGCTGATGATAATATTGAGTTAACTGGCTACTCAGATGCTGACTATGGAGGTTGCAGAATTGATAGAAAGTCCACTTCAGGGACTTGTCAATTCTTAGGCAACAAGCTAATATATTGGTTTTCCAAGAATTAGAACACAGTGGCTACTTCCACCACTGAAGCTGAGTATGTTGCAGCTAGAAGTTGTTGTGCTCAAATCCTTTGGTTGAGACAACAACTCAGAGACTACAAAGTCAACTCTACTGAAGTGCCAATATTTTGTGATAACAATAGTGCAATTGCAATATCACAAAATCCTGTATTGCACACAAGATGCAAACATGTGGACATCAAACATCACTTCATTAGAGATCATGTGGAGAAGAAGGACATAAAGTTGGTCAAGATCCACACAGATCATCAAAAAGCTGATATTCTAACAAAGCCACTTGCAGAGGCAAGGTTTCTGGAGCTATCAGCAGAGTTGGGATTACTTGATCCAGGGAAGTTGGACAAGTAAAACTCATTGAAGTTAATGGGGTAAAGTAACTGAATTGGTCTTCAGCAGACTTGGACAAGTCTACTAAAGTTCAGAAGAGATGATCACAATTACTCAGGACACTTGTCCATTGAATCTCAGAACACCTGTCCACATCTTTTCAGGACACTTGTCTTAGTGGGGTCAAATAAGTTGTCTTGGCTATCAAACTATTTCCTTGGTTTGATAAGCGCCTATTTTGGGTAATCATTGTCTACCTTGATATCTATCCCAATTACAGATATCATCACTGTGGGATTTAATTTGTCCCCCACCCAAAAGGTCGCTTTCCATGCATTAAATGCCAAGATTTAACTCTTGTTTGCATTACACTTTTCAAGCCATGATCTATCTCGAAAACTCCCCATCCATTAACTAATATTAAATAACTTCCACGTTTTGAATACAACCAATAACTCACTGTTACATTGGTTTTTGACCATTGGATCAAAACTGGCCAACTCCCCTGAAATCAATCCTGGCCATCCAAGTGTGTTTTCCATTTTTGACAACAGTTGAAAACTCACAAAACTCACCAACTCATTGACAAACATTCTTTTTAGAATATTCTCAAGTCTTAAAGATCCCCCACAAACTCTTCTTCCCCAAGTATTCGAAACCCTAGCTCATTTTTCTTCAAACTCTCTCAAAACTCTCTCAAAGTCATTTCTGAAACCTTCAATGGCTCCCAAAGTTAGACCAGAAATGATCATTGATTTCTCCAACAAGGCTTTAGACCTTGATTTTGGATACTTAAGCAACAAAAACAGTCTTCACTTTGAGCCCATAGTATCATTCGAAAGTGAGGATCCTGAGATTACACCAACCCTGAGATCGTTGAGAAGAGCTGGATTGCAGAAGTTTATGGAGGGAAGACCAAGTTCTTGCTTAGAAAGCTACATGGCTGAGTTCTTTGCCTTTCTCAAATGGAGAAGCAAGCCAGAAGATGGTGAAGTTTCCACCAGACTTTCCTATGTGGCAGAAGGAGAGGAGGAAGAGAGATTTCATAGAGTGAATTTCTCTTCACAAGATCTTGAAGGAGCTTTTGGACTGCCTTTTGAGGGAAGGAATCCAGAAGTTTATGGTACTGGACTTGAAGATGAAATAGCTCAAGAATGGCTATTAGTACCAGGCCCTCTCTCTTCAACACAAAACAAGAAGACTCTCAAGCCAGAATTTCTCAATCTATTTGAGGTAATCACTAAGAGTCTTATGAGCAACACTGGAAGCTTGGAGCAAGTCAGTCATCCAAGAATCAGAATTATGGCTGCAGTTATTGATGCTAGTGACAAAGGCATCAAGTTTGATTGGAGGACCTTCATCATGTCTGAGATGATGAAGGAAAAGTCCAAGTTCAAGGTGAAAACTCACAATAAGGTTGTGCTAGAAGGGAAACTCAAGTATTGCACCAGGGCAAGCTTGTTGATTGAAAGATTTTCCCATTATTCTCAAATGCAAACCTTTGCAAAGCCCCTCCCAGCCCAAAAGATTATGTTTAGAAAGCTCAGCAAGAAAACTGAGCAAAGGAGGATGCTTATGGCCAAACCTGCTGAAGAAAAGGTGGAGGAGAAGCTAAAATTGAAAATGAGGACAAAGGCCAGAGTGATGAAGACAAGGAAAATGTCTCAAATCCCCTCAAAGGAGAATTCAGGAGCTTCAACTGAGATTGAAGAAGTTGCTGAAGAGGGAGTGAGTGTGCCTTCTGATCATTCAGAAGAGTTGAGACAGAAATACAATGAAACTAGACAAAAGTCTAGAGGTGATAAGAGGATCAGGGAGTTTGTCCCTGAGAAAGATGGTGAAGGAAGTGGGAGCAGTAGGGCCAGCAAGAGAAGGGCCAAGCCTACTGACAAGGTGTTGGAGCTTCAGGAGGAAAGGTCTCTCCAACTTGCTCTTAGAGAGAGCAGAGCTGAAAGCAGAACCAAATCCAAGTCAAGGACCAACTCATCTGGTTCTGGAACTCCAGAATCCAGGGTCCCTGAAGGTCAACCAATAGAGGCCAACATCCCTGAAATTCAGAACCCTGAGCCCAACTCCCCTGAAACCCACATAACCCCAACCAATCAACCAATCACCCCTATCAATCTTACAAAGAGATATTCTCCAGAAGGGAGTGTGCAAAGAAGTGGGATAGATGTGCTAGCAGATATAGCAGTAGATGAGACAAGATTACATTCTCCCCTTGACTCATCTATGCTCAATTACTCAAAACTTTTAGAAGCTGCACTCTTTGAGCCAACCCCCCTGAGTAAAGCCCCTTCAGATCCATTGCTCTCAAAAGCAACTGAAGTACCTTCAATTGCAACCAATCCTTCTGAAGCCAATATCCCTGAGCTCAACCTTCCTGAAGCCACTTTAGGAGAGTTGGACACTGATCAACCCTTAATCATTCAGGATGACTCAGTGGCTGCTGATATAAGCACTGTGATCTCCCCACAACTGCCAAATTTGAACCTTGATGAAGGTGGAGATGCTGCAGGTTTAGGTGATGGAGTTGAAAAAGAAAATCTAGTGGAAAAACCAGAGGGAGTAAAGGATGATAGAGAGGTGGTAATTACTAGAATAGTGAGTGTACCACCAAATGAGGGTGATATAAGTGAGGAAGGACAGACTATTCTTGAAGTCAAATCTGAACTTCATGAATCCATTTATGAGAGGGGGCCTGATTCCTTGTGTGAGGACATTTTTACTAAAGGGAGAAAAGAAATAGTTGATGTAGGTCCCGAAGATGAGTTAATATCGAGGGAAGCTAAAGAAAATGTCTAGAGGGGGGTGAATAGACTTTTCTAAAATCTTTCGATATATCAGAATACAAAATGCGGAATACGAAATAATAATGAGCCCAATCTAAGTTTATACCCAATCTTCAAAATTTGAGAACTCTGTTCTATACTCAACTTGTCTTGTTCAGTTATGTGTGTAAACAATTAAGCAATTTAAACAAAACAGTAAAGTAAACAACACAAACAATTTATAGTGGTTCGACAACTTGTCTACGTCCACTCTCACAACCCAGTTGTGATGTTTCCACTAACTCTTCCAATCGAGTACAAAGTGAGTTCTTGTGATTTTGAGTCCCAAGAAGAAGACTTAGATCTTCTAAGACTATACCACCAGATACGTCTACGATCTTACTAGAAATTTAACAAGTATCTAGCAACTTGATAAAAACAACAAAACAAAACTAAAAACTTATTCAGTAGCAGTCTTCTGGTTTCTTCACTTGTCTTCTGACTTGCTATCTGAACTTCAATGAACTCTGCGAGTAATCTTCAAATAATTCTTCAGTATGTAGCTTCAGTATGCGTAGTTGCAGTAGTCTTCAAATAATCAACTCATTGAAGTATTTATAGTCTTTAGAAATCAAGAACTAAGTTAGTTGTAACCAACTCTTCTTGAAAACTAACTCTGTAACTGTATTTTCTTATCCATCCACGCGTTTCTTGTTAAGTAGTTATTCCATAACTAACTTCTCCATCCTTATCTTTATACGCGTTTCACTTAGATTTCAAGTTGACTTCTAGTTGTCTTGACTTGTGAAGTCTTGTACGCACTGATCTTGTAGTCCACCTGTCTTGTGTAGTAGACTTCAACTCTTCTTCTTCAGTCTTCATGTGCAATCTTCAATAGTAAACTATTCTATTCTAACAAGACTATTACTTTAAGCTTTATAATTCAGCTTAGTCAACTTATACTATACAATCAATCTATCTATTACATTCAAAATCATGAGCTCTATACAATGATTATTCATAGCTCAATAACAAACTAACAGTTAATATAAACATATATGAAGTACTTATAAATTCGTACTTATCTTTTAATATAAAACAACACTTGTCTTTTAGTGAACTCTACTGGTCTTGTTCAAGATGACTTCAACTCAACTAGACTAGATCAGTCAATACTTAGAAAATATTCATACTACTTTTGGCTTATCAAAACTTCATCTTTTATCTTTTGTCATCATGTAGGACTTGTTCTAGGATTCATATCCCAACAATTTCCCCCTTTTTGATGAAGCCAAAACTACTTGAATATTTTCCTCAATAGTAGACTAGTTAAGTAGTTATCTTGTCTTAACATCAAATAGTACTTTATATTTTCATTCCTTCAAAATATACCAGTAGACATTACACATACCAAAAATAATCAACAAACAATTAAGACTAAGTATCAAAGCATATAACTAATCTGAAAGAGTACCTCCTTCTGAATTTGGAACACAGAAAGCATCTAGGAGTCTCTTATGAATAACACTGACATGATCTTCATCTTCAATATTCTCTTTATCCAGCAGATCTTCTTCAAATTTCTTGATTAGATTGAAATCGACTCGCTTTCCTGAACTAGTCAAGGGACATTTCCATCTAGGAAATACAGGAACCAAAATGTTAAAATTTGCTCCGGCAGATACCTCAATATCAAGTGCCATAACATCTTGTGTTGACCTTCCATGAACCTGTCAAACAAGGAATACAACTCATCTGGTCCTTCCGAGTCACCATACTTGCGAATAATCCAATGATCAAGTTCCCATTGTCTCTTCACTTTCATCCATTCAGCTCGATGCTCTTTGTCTATGAAGTAGTCAATGAACTGATCTTCCATTTGTTCTTCATCTGCTTTCAACTTCTGCAAATTTTCAATATGTCTACCAATCTTCTTCTTGCTTGCATAGTGAGTTTCATCATCTGGATCAACAACCTTCTGTTTCTTCAATTTTGTTGTTGTCTCCACTTCTTTCGGCTCTTCTATATGAATAGATTTCCTTTTTGATTCTTGCCTTGTCTGAACCTCTGCTTTAGGAGTTGCAATAGCTTTGCCTTTCTCCTTCTTCTTCAACTCATCTGCTCTAGCTTGCTCGAGCTCTACAGTTTTCACCAACTTTCTTTTGGGCCTCCTTAGCTCTTGCATTGTAGTAGCAGCTTCTTTGATTTCTGGTTCAGCACTGGACTTGTTCTTCTCACCTTCAGCAATAATTTCAACTCGACTTGTCTCTTCCCCCTTTTTGGCTTCATCAGTTGCCTTAAGAGAGAAAAGAGAAGTAAACCGAGTCATCTCTTCTAACATAGCTTGCTTCATGAGGTTTGTAGCTTTTTCAATCTGCCTTTGATGAGAACCGTCTTGACTCAACTTGTCTAGTTTGGTTGCTACCAACTCCAGCTTCTGAGTAGACAAGTTTAACTCATTTTTGAAATGTGTTGCAGTCAAACGCAGCTTCCTGTTCTCTTCAGTCATAGCACTGATAATCTCTCTTGCTTGTGCTAACTGATCATAGGCTTCTTTTCTCTGAACATCAGCTACTTCGATTTTGGCTCTATAGACTCTTTCCATCTTTTTAGATTCAGTAGCTAGAACACGAGCAAAATCGACTGAGCTCTTCTCCGAATATTCAACTTGATTCTGGAGAAATCCTTCAATTTGATTAAACATTTCTTGTCTAAAATCATTGTCTAACTGGTTGACCTCATTCATGATCATCTCTTTTGAACTTGTCACAAGGACACTGTTCTGTTCAACAAGAGTATTCTTAAGTTCGGTCTTGAGAAATTCATCGATAGACGACTTGATGACAACCTTCAAATCTTCCTTCAATTCATCTATTGAAGCGGCTGGAATAACGTGAGACGACTGAGCTTCGACCAACACTTCTTCCTTTTGAATATTCTCAATCAGTTCATCCTCAGTGAACATGTCAGCTTCAACAAATTCATCATCTTCTTCGCCTAGTTCAAAAGACACTATCTCTTCAAAACTTTCAGCTTCATCAGTAGTAGCATTTTCCAACTCCAAGATTGGGTCTGATGTCTGGACTGCAATTTCAGCAACATCTGGCTTTACCTCGTCTTCCACCAGATCAGTTTGCGTTCCAACATCGAATGAAAACTCATCATCCAGAACACCATCAGGGATGCTCAACAGTCTCTTAACTAGATCAACCAGGGCCTTTCGAGGGAACAATTCAGAGTGGTCTTGAACACCACTATTTTCTTTCTGTTCCATCTCCCAGTCCATGAAATTTGAGATTCCACCCATGCCTTGAATGACCTCAAAAAGATCATCTGTTGACTTTTTCTTCAAAGAAAACCAAGTGCATATCCGCACGAGTTTCTCAAACTGTTCTGAGGCAGTGTCGATATCAAGAGTTGAGAGCTGCTTCTTCAGATTCTTCGAAACTCTAGCACGAACTCTCTTCTCACGTAGACACATGGGGTAATAGACCAATGATTCAAATCTAACTTCAGACGGGGTCTGAGTAGGTGGGGTCCCTAACTCAGCTGTTGCAGTGGCAACTGGCGTCTTGCCTGAAGTAGATGGGTTGGGTTCAACATATTCTGTTGAAGGTAAAGAGGGAGTTTGGAGTGTGGTTTCTGGGGGTTCTAATGTGGCTTGGTTTGGTGTGACAACTGTCGAAGTATCAGTTGTATCTTGTATGGGAGTGTTTTGGGGATGACTGGCTCTAAGCGGTAATGCCGCCAGTACTTGCGAGGTTGAGGGTTGAGGTTGAGGCCTAGGTCGATGTGATCTAGCCTTGGTTCGAACAGAGGAGAGAGAGAGAGAGAAGGAATTGACAAAGCTTGAGATGATGTACCAACCTGAAGACTCGACTCTTCTGGTGGAGGCGGAGTTCCAATTCTCACGAGTTTGTACAATTCTGGAATCTGATCACTCGGCTCCTTCTCTTGTTCTGACTCCTCTTCCGTCTGAGTCTTCTCTGAGTCAGCTGCACTGGACTCAGCTATCGTAGCCTTCTCAGATTCTTCATCATCGGACCTATCTTCTGAAGAGCTAGATGAGTTGGCGTAAGGCAATACTTGTGACTCATCTACTTGAACCCGCCTAGGGGCAGCTGGTCGTGCAGCAGCTTGCTTCCTCTGGGCTTCCGACTTCAGATAGAATTTAAGAGGATGGAAGGGCTTTCCGTTACTCCAGTTCGACTTGTTTGGTAACAACAAGGGGAGTAGAATACTCAGCTTGTTGTCGTACCCAACAGTATGTGACACTACCCAACTACTAGAGTCAGTATCAACTCGAACGCTCTTCTCAAAATACATCATCCGATCAGCTAACAGTTTGAACCAATTACCTTCCGTGATTCCGTCATAAATTGCAGCTATCACACTTGTCTTAGCTTGAGTGACTGCATCAAACGAGCCAGTGGCACATAGAAGCATCTTGCTTGCTATGTCCAGTAAGGTGCGATATTTTTCCAGAAGTTCTGCCTTCTTGACGGCAGGGGCCTTTCCGTCTGATTTGAGCTTCATCCTCCTTCCACAAAAGATGCTCAAATACCTCATCTCTTGGCCAGTGGCATAATTTTCCACATCAATCGTTCCGATGGGCAGCTTCAAGTGTCTGAATAACACCTCACGAGTGAGTTCAACTCGACTCGTTCCAATAAATGATTCAATCTTATCTCCTCGCCTTGTGGCGTTGGCATAGAACAACAACACCTCCTCTTCCAAGACGACTTGGGGGAAAGCCTCCAGATATGGCTTCAATCCACATCGAGAGCACTTGTCGAGGATTTCTTGATTTCCAGCAGTGTGAAGCCCTTTGAAGAACAACGAGGGTTCCACATGCACCTTGCCTTCAGCGATATACCTTCCAAGATTAAACCTTGCTTGCATGTTAGTTCTAACATCGAAAAGAGAAGCAATCGACATATTTAGTGAATAGATTAAAACTGGGAAGGTTTGATTTTGCAAGAATTTCAAGAACAAAAGTAGAGGAGCTATGAAATCGAGGGTCAAGTTGTGTGTGGAAGGTGAGTTTTGTTAGAACTGAAATGTGATCTAACGGCCAAGATTGAAAAATTAGATCCAACGGTTGGGGCCTTTGGTATTCAGTTACGGAATCGAGAATATTATGTGATTTGATATTGTAAAATTTAAAATCCGGCTCTTCTTAATTAGGACAGGGGAGTGAACTCATCTGACCTAATGTAGTCGAGTACGAACTGGGTGTATACACCTCATTAAAATGGGAGTGTATAAATCCAATCATAGGGTTTTCATATTTTAGTATTATCTAATTACTATAATACCCTTAATTCTATGTGATTCAACACTTAGCATATTTCAATCAATAGAAACACTTAGCTTTGTCTGTTCGAGTCCATCCAGAACAGACTAGTAGACTTAAGCTTCATGAGTCGAGTAGGCCTAAGTGTACAAGATGAGTAGGCTTATGAACACCAGTCGAGTTCCCCCTTCGACTGTGCTTGTCCATTCCGATTGTCGAACGTCTTCATGTACCTATCTTAGCATTTGCAAAGTGTAATTGTAGGTACGAGTAGAATAAAATAAATAAGGTGAATATCAATCGAAAGCAATGATCAAGGTTTCGAACATGATGACTTTTAACAAACATAAGAGTCAACATAAGGATGTTTAAGAAATCACAGATTCCCCCTTAAATGTTTATTCCCTTAGTGTTACCCTCAGCTTTACCAGCTTCCTCATCGGGTTGTTTGGTCATCTAGTCTAGCCTTGTATACCTATATGTTGCGTGAGTAGACGAGTGCTCTGGTCTAGTGATCTTGTCTCCTTTTCTTGATGTACCTGTCTGGTTAGTACATAGCTATAGGCAAGTAGGGTCTAAATCAATTAGCCCTAGACTAATGCATAACTCACGAAATCGTGCCTCAGCTAATGGTTTTGTAAAAATATCAGCTCTTTGAAAATCAGTATGAATCTTTTCCATGCGAATATCTTTCTTTTCTACATGATCACGTATGAAATGATGCTTCACATCAACATGCTTACAACGTGTGTGCAAAACAGGATTTTGTGTAATGGCAATTGCACTATTACTATCACAGAAAATAGGAACATTTGATTCATGTATGTTGTAATCACGAAGCTGTTGAATGAGCCAGAGTAGTTGACTACAACAGCTACCAGCAGCCATGTACTCGGCTTCGGTAGTAGAAGTAGCAACACTAGTCTGCTTTTTAGAAAACCAAGATATGAGTTTTGTGCCTAGAAATTGACAAGAACCAGAAGTAGATTTCCGATCTATTCTACAACCTCCAAAGTCCGAGTCTGAATAACCACTTAAGGATAGATCATCATTTGAGGGATACCATATACCACGATTGATGGTCCCTTTTAAATATTTCAGAATCCTTTTGGTGGTTTCCATGTGACTTTCTTTTGGATTGGCTTGGAATCGAGCACAAACACCAACAGAGAATGCAATGTCTGGTCTACTAGCAGTTAGATATAGTAAGGAACCAATTAAACCACGGTAATAGGATTGGTCAGCACATTTACCGTTCTCATCTGGATCCATTCTATAAGTTGGTTGCATTGGTACGCCAGTAGACTTACATGTTTTGATCCCGTACTTGTCTAGAAGGTTTCTAGTGTACTTCGCCTGATTTATGAAAATACCTTCTGGAGTTTGTTTTACTTGAAGTCCAAGAAAGTAGTTCATCTCACCCATCATTGGCATTTCAAACTTACTTTGCATGAGTGTTGAAAAACTTTCACTCAGCTTTTTGTTAGGTGACCCAAAAATGATGTCATCTACGTAAATTTGGACGAGTAAGATGTCCTTCCCTTCTTGTCTTCTGAACAAGGTTCGATCGACCTTGCCCTTAGTAAAACCATTTTCTAAAAGAAAGAGAGATAGGGTATCATACCATGCTCTTGGAGCTTGCTTTAGTCCGTACAAGGCTTTCTTCAATCTGTACACCTGGTTACCTTTGACTTCGAAACCTGGAGGTTGTTCAACATACACTTCTTCCGCAAGAATACCGTTAAGAAATGCACTTTTAACATCCATTTGATATACAGTAAACTTCATGTGAGCAGCATATGCAAGGAACAATCGAATGGCTTCTAGTCTAGCAACAAGAGCATAAGTTTCATCATAGTCTATGCCTTCAGCTTGTGAGTAGCCTTGGGCGACTAGTCTAGCCTTATTCCTAACGACTAAATCATTCTCATCTTTCTTGTTTTTGAAAATCCATCTAGTGCCAACTACATTATGATGTTCCGGCCTATCGACAAGTTCCCAGACGTCGTTTCGAACAAACTGGTTCAACTCGTCTTGCATAGCGATGATCCAATTACTATCAGCCAATGCCTCTTTAACAGTGGTAGGCTCAATAGCAGAGAGGAAGCAACACCAGCAAAACATAGTTGGACTCGGCTGTTCTTGCGACTCAAAGAGTTGTCGTCTAGTCTTCACACCAATAGTAGAGTCACCAATGATATTTTCAGTATCATGCGCAGATTTCCATGTTTTTCTATTCTTAACAGTAACACTATCATCTATATCATGTACAACATCATGCATGTCAACATCATTTATATCATTAACAGTTTTACCAGGAGTAGATGAGTCAACTAGAGCAGGCATGTCAACTGGTCTAGAAGACTTACCTTGAGCACTTACCTTCTCCTTGTCATCAGAGTCGAGAGCTTTTAGGAATGGGTTGTAGGCTTGAACGGATTCATATACCTCTGAATCTTTGTCAGATTCGATCGTTAGATCAGTCACTTTCTCACTGACCTTGTCGGCAGACGAGTCCTGTCGAGATTCATCGAAAACCACATGTGGTGTTTCTTCCACACAAAGAGTTGAGTAGTTGAATACTCTAAATGCTTTGCTGGTCGAGGAGTATCCTAAGAATATCCCCTCGTCTGCTTTAGCATCGAAAGCATTCAACTTGCTCTTTCCATTGTTGTGAATGAAACACTTACAACCAAATATATGGAAATATGAAACTCTGGGTTTTCTACCTTTCCAAACCTCATAAGGTGTCTTGCCTAGAGCTTTGTTATCGCGCTTTTGTTTTGTGAATGGCATGCAGTATTGATAGCTTCAGCCCAAAACTTTTGAGGTGTGTTGAACTCGGCTATCATGGTTCTACAAGCTTCTTTGAGAGTTCGATTCCTTCTTTCTGCTACACCATTTTGTTGTGGTGTCCTAGCTGCACTAGTAAGGTGCTGAATACCACGTTTAGTACATAAATCTTTAATATAGCAATTAATGAACTCAGTTCCCTTGTCAGTACGAATCTTGACAATGGACTGGTTCTTCTCAACTTGTAACTTCTTCAACAGATCAGGTAGAAGTGTTTGTGTATCACTCTTCTTGTGTAGAAAGACTACCCAAGTAAACTTAGAATAGTCGTCTACAGCAACAAGTGTGTACCTTCTACCATTCAAGGTTGGAGGAGTTATTGGACCATGAAGATCCATATGTAGAAGTTCTAAGACTCTACTAGTTGAGAGAGTAGGAATTGATTTAAAAGAACCTTTAACCTGTTTACCCTGTTGACAAGCCGTGCATACATGTGACTTGTAGTAAACTTCATTGGGAATACCTTCTACAAGGTAATCTCTGGCTATCTTATTAAGAACCTTAAAGTTTGGATGACAAAGGCGTCTATGCCAGAGCCAGCCAAGTTCTTTAGGATTCTTAGTAAGTAGACAGGTGTCCCTCGGACAACTGTCCCAGTTCACTATGTACACACTTCCTTGTCTTATGCCGACTAGTAGGACTGTGTGTGTCCTTTTGTCAATGATTTCGCATTTGCGGCTCTTGAACTGCACCTTGTATCCACGATCACAAAACTGAGATACAGAGAGTAAATTATATTTCAAACCTTCAACATATGAGACATCTTGAATCTCTACGTCTCCATTCCGGATGTAACCAAATCCTTTAGTGACAGCAGTGGAACTATCACCAAATATCACTTTTGGTCCTTCCTGCTCATGGTAACTAGATAAGAGTGCCTTGGTACCAGTCATGTGGTGCGAACAACCACTGTCTATGTACCAGGTTTCTCCTACTGAGCCACCCTTCTTATACAAGTCAAGTCGACCCTGCAATGAAGATATTCAATAATTTAGGTACCCATTTGTTTATTGGGGTCCTTGGGGGTTAGTCGTGTTCAGAGGAATCCAAATATACATTGGAGTCTTGAACAAGTTCGATCTCTTAAGTTTTCGCCCATATTTGTTACAAAATAAGACCTTGTTGTCCTTAACTGGCCTATCAGTTGAGTTTGGGTCTACTCTTTGGAGATAGCCTTTTGACTTGATCTCTACTTGAGTAGGCACTTGTCTATGATAGTCAGAGTAGGGTTTATATGCATTAGGTCCATACGGTTTATAGACGCGTTTGGGTCTTTCCTCACTGATGATATCATATGATAAAGGTGGAGGATATAGGACAGCTTGTGTACGATATTTTGGAGCTACCTGTCTAGGTCTAGAAGAGTAGAGTTGAGACTGCCTTATGAAAGGAGGTCTAAACTCTTGTCGTCTAGTCTGTACCTGTCTAGTACTCGTCTCCTCAGGATACCAGTCCTCGTATCTGACCTGGTTGGGTCGTCCACGATTAGTGGTCTTTTGAAGATTAGTTCTAGTTGGAACATGCTTGTTGTTACCATTCTTTTTACCTCCCTTGGTAATCGGAATGTTAACTCGAGCTTGTTTAGGTACAGTACCTTTAGATGGAGTATCAATATCGTATATCATTGGTCCTTTTCCTTTATCATTTGGCAAAAGTCTTGCTTTAATAGTAGTAGGGTTCTTAATGACTCTACGAGCTAGATGACTCAGCACCTATACCAGTCTTGTCAGCTGGATCTCTATACCTATCTGACAATTCAAGGTTAATCTTTGAAGAGTTAACCAGGACAGTAAGCTTGAGATCTAATGTGACAACCTCGGTCTCTAGGAACTTATTACGTTCTTCAAGTCTATTGCATTTGCCTTTTAAAACATTGAATTCATTTCTCTCAGTTGCATGTGTCTTAAGTAGGTCTTGATATAACCTGTCTGTCAATGCACACTTTTCTTTGAGTTGTCTCAACTCTTCAGTCAAGCGTTCATTTAGGACTGTTACATTAGGATCTACTTTAGACTGAGCTTCCTTAAGATCAATGATTTCTTGTTTTAATGCAATGTTTTCATCACTGACTTCGATGAATGCTTGGTTAGCAAGTAGAAGGTCGTCTTCAATAGCACTAGTTGAGTGCTGAGGACTACTTCCTACTTCACTACTAGCAGTATCACTTTCATCAGTTTCTGAATCATCACAAGATTGAAAAGATGTAGCAGATGATACCTCTTGATCGATTTTAGCCATACAACATAGGCCATCATCTACTATGAATGCTTCGTCGTGATCTCGATCAGTCGAGTGACTAGATAAGGACGATGGCAACTCGTCTGAATCTGAATCAGAGTCATCATTGACCATCATTGCCTCTTTGCCACGGTTGTACCTTCTTTCCCTTCGAGCTTTACGTTCTTCTCGATCGTCAGTGCTCAGGTCTGGACATTCATATATGTAATGACCTGGCTTTTCACAATTATAGCACAGGAGATCATTAATAGCCTTTTTAACAGGAGATTTGTCCCTGCGCTTATCACGTCTATCGGAACGCTGAATCTTCCTATCGTCAGACTCTCTATCTCGTCTATTACCTTTCGAGACTTCGTCTCTCCTTTCGGATGAGTTTCGGTCTCGTCTGGTCTCAGACGAGTTCTTAGAAGTGGATGCTCTATGATATCTATAGAACTTCTTATATCTACCGAAACGTTTATTCAGCCTATCAAACTTTCTAACCATAAGGTTTACTTGATCCTTCAGACTAAGATCACTATCTAACTCGTCTTTCACAGAGGCAGATTTAGTCTTAGATTTAGACTTGTCTACCTTAGATGACTTAGAAGAGCTAGACTTAAAGGCAACGTTCTTAGATACATCATGTTCTCTATCACTACTGGCTAGTGGTTCATCTTCGTCTAAATCAAACTCGTGGGCTTTCAGAGTTTGAAACATGGTTTCAGCAGACCACCTGTCTATGTCTTGAGTGTTCTTAACAAGCATCTTTACCATTTTCCAACGACTATCAAGACTTTTCAGAATCCTAAGATTGATCTCACGAGCAGTATATGATTTACCAAGGACTTCCAGATCATTCATAATTTTAGTAAAACGAGTATCCAGCTGGTCGATAGTTTCGCCAGCTTTCATCCGAAATGATTCAAATCTTTGGACAATAGTGGAGAGTTTTCTCTCTTTGATCAGGGAAGTTCCTTCACAAATGATAGCTAGTCTGTCCCACATGTCTTTGGCAGTTTTACATTTTAACACTTTTCCTAGATACTCGTTAGGAAGAGTGTGTAAAATGTAATTCTTTGCCAAACTATCCAAATTATTTTGACGCATTTCTTCTGAGGTTAGTTCAGACCTTGGTTTCTTGACGAGGGTGCCAATTGGTTTGTCTTTGTCAAGATTTGCAGTATTTGGGACCATTGTCACGATCGGACCCTCGGTTACAACATAGATCATTAGATCATGCGTAGAGCTGAAAATCGCTTCCATTCGTAATTTCCAGTAGTCGTAATCCTGAACCTGGAACTTGGGCAATTTATTAGCACTGATCTTAAGAGACATGATTTCAAGAAATAAGTCCTAAGCAGTTTTATGATCAAGAAGCAGTTAAGTCAAGAACAGGGAAACAGGAAACAGATAGAACAAGAATGTAGATCAAGAACACGTAAGCAAGTACAATCACGGACCAAGACTTCACCCTAAGTCTTAAGTCGGTTATCAAGAAACAGCAGTTCGTAAACTACTGCTCTGATACCACTTGTAGGTCCCGAAGATGAGTTAATATCGAGGGAAGCTAAAGAAAATTTCTAGAGGGGGGTGAATAGACTTTTCTAAAATCTTTCGATATATCAGAATACAAAATGCGGAATACGAAATAATAATGAGCCCAATCTAAGTTTATACTCAATCTTCAAAATTCGAGAACTCTGTTCTATACTCAACTTGTCTTGTTCAGTTATGTGTGTAAACAATTAAGCAATTTAAACAAAACAGTAAAGTAAACAACACAAATAATTTATAGTGGTTCGACAACTTGTCTACGTCCACTCTCACAACCCAGTTGTGATGTTTCCACTAACTCTTCCAATCGAGTACAAAGTGAGTTCTTGTGATTTTGAGTCCCAAGAAGAAGACTTAGATCTTCTAAGACTATACCACCAGATACGTCTACGATCTTACTAGAAATTTAACAAGTATCTAGCAACTTGATAAAAACAACAAAACAAAACTAAAAACTTATTCAGTAGCAGTCTTCTGGTTTCTTCACTTGTCTTCTGACTTGCTATCTGAACTTCAATGAACTCTGCGAGTAATCTTCAAATAATTCTTCAGTATGTAGCTTCAGTATGCGTAGTTGCAGTAGTCTTCAAATAATCAACTCATTGAAGTATTTATAGACTTTAGAAATCAAGAACTAAGTTAGTTGTAACCAACTCTTCTTGAAAACTAACTCTGTAACTGTATTTTCTTATCCATCTACGCGTTTCTTGTTAAGTAGTTATTCCATAACTAACTTCTCCATCCTTATCTTTATACGCGTTTCACTTAGATTTCAAGTTGACTTCTAGTTGTCTTGACTTGTGAAGTCTTGTACGCACTGATCTTGTAGTCCACCTGTCTTGTGTAGTAGACTTCAACTCTTCTTCTTCAGTCTTCATGTGCAATCTTCAATAGTAAACTATTCTATTCTAACAAGACTATTACTTTAAGCTTTATAATTCAGCTTAGTCAACTTATACTCTATACAATCAATCTATCTATTACATTCAAAATCATGAGCTCTATACAATGATTATTCATAGCTCAATAACAAACTAACAGTTAATATAAACATATATGAAGTACTTATAAATTCGTACTTATCTTTTAATACTCCCTCCGTCCACGAAAAGTAGTCCCATTTGACACATATTCTTTGTCCACCAAATGTAGTCCCATGCACTTTATGGAAACTATCACCCTTCAACTATCACTTAATTACTCAATTTTCCATCAACTTTATTCCTAAACAATCACTTTATTCACAATGGACCCCACAATACCCTATAATACCCTTACTTTATCTACTTTATCTATATTTTCTTAAAACTTGTGCCCCATCCCCATGTCCCTACTTTTCATGGATGGAGGGAGTATAAAACAACACTTGTCTTTTAGTGAACTCTACTGGTCTTGTTCAAGATGACTTCAACTCAACTAGACTAGATCAGTCAATACTTAGAAAATATTCATACTACTTTTGGCTTATCAAAACTTCATCTTTTATCTTTTGTCATCATGTAGGACTTGTTCTAGGATTCATATCCCAACATTTGAAAATGAGAAGAAGACTACTGATGTATCAGAGTCTTATGAAAAAGAAATTGAGGGAGATAAGTGTGTTTTTACTGACTCATTTGATTTGTCTGACATTGCAGGTATAAGTTTTGAACAAATCTTTGCAGATGACCTCTTGACAAATGCTCCCATCCAAGTTGATAGTGGATCAGCATAAGCTTTGCTTGGGATGCAATCAGAGAAGTTGGACTTCCTGGCTCATCAAGTCCAAACAGCTCATGCAGAAACTTCTGGAGCTTAGATGAGCATGGAAGAACTTTAGCATCAGTTGAGATGAGGCTAACTGGCTCTGAGGATGTGGTATTACCCAGATTGGAAGCAAGAATTGAAGGAGTGGAATCTGGTCTTCAAACCATCTCCACTGAAGTTCACAAAGCCAAAGTCAGTATGGAAAACATCTCAAAGGAGGTAAAAAAGGATCAAAAGCTGCTTAGAGATAACCACAATGCAAATGTTCAAGCTATCAGATTGACCATTAAGCAAGCTCTTGGCAAGAAGACAGCCTTGCAGAAGAAAAGAGCAGAGGCACAAAGGCTTGCTATGGTGAAAGCAGCTTCAGAGAAATTTTCCCAAGAAGTGTTGGCCAACATTGCTGAAGGTGCAGTGGCCAACCTCACTGAGCTCCTTAAGGCCCAACTGGATGCATCTCTTAAAGCAACCATGGAGGAGGTTTTCCAACAAAAGATGAAGCCTGTTCTAGCTTTTCTTAGCTTGAGCAGTGACAGGATGCAAAATATACATGATGAAAATGTATATTTGTTAGAGGAGATGAAGTCTCTAACCCAAGCCCAGTCCTTGATGGCATCAACTATGAGTGAGCTCAAACCTGAATGTTTTGATGCTGCCAAAAAGGGGGAAAGGGAAAGAGCAAGAGCAAAAGGTGCCTTAGTAATTGGAAGCCCAGTCAAAGGTAAGGACAAAGCTCCTGAGGGAAAAGGGAAAGAGCCAGCAGTGCTAAACTTAGAAGAATTGGATGAAGAAGAGCAGTTAGCACTTGCTTTGAAGAACTCAATGGCCTCAGCTCAAGAGGAAAGAGTGAGGTTACAGCAAAGGTCAGGTGGTGAGGTTTCTGGTTTGGACAAAGATGCTGAAGGTGTCCAAACTAGAGGAAAGATCAAGAGGGCAAAAGGAAAGAAAAGACAAGCTGAGATTTTAACTGACTTTCCCAACAGCCTTGATCTACCACCTGAATTTAGAATTGATGATGATGAGCCTATCTCAAAGAAGGCCAAAGCTGCTGAAGAGCCCCAAACTGCTGAAAAGGACAAGTCTTCTGAATCTGCCAGAAGTGCTGAAGGTCCGAAGTCCACTGAAGATGTTGAAGAGCTATTTGCTGAAAGATTTTGACCTGAACCTAAGAAGAAGATAACTGTCCTAGCTCATGATCCATCAAAGCTGTTTCATGAAGGGTATGGCAAAGACCCTGAAACTCAACAGAAACTGGCCATGATGAGGGCCCAAGAAAAGATGGATTTGATGGATGAAGCACAAAGAGCAAGAGATAAAAGAAGAGCAGACTTCCAGAAGCCAAGAAGAAAGAGAGCAACTTACAACAAGATGAAGCCACAACTGTTGATCCCTATGGACACCAAATATCCTCACTTGGATAAATGGGTGCCAATTCAGCTGAATGACTCATGGGAGGAAGCCAAAAGGGAGTTTGTCTATGACTACTATGTCATTGACAGATGGAATGGAAGAGATGCCAACTCCACTTTTGCTGAGTTCATGATTGAGTACCACAGAGAGCTTTATCAACAACTGCTTGCAGCTGCTGCTATTGCAAGATTTGAACTCACTGCCCCCAAGCCAATCATATACATGCCTCCAAAGCTTGAAGGATGGATTGATCAGTCAAAGATCCTGAATGAATTTACTGAAATCCTCAAGCTGAACAAGATGGTTCTTGGACCTAAGGGAACAAACCAAGAAGCCATGACCTTGAAAAGAAGAGTGTGGGCACAATATGGGATGGTGCCACCTCATGAAGATGATCTCTGAAATGGCTAAGTCTTTTGACCCTTTTTGATTGATCAATTGTGCTGAAATTTGGTCAAGATTGCTGATGTGGTGTGCAATGATAATCTAAGTGCTCTGATATGCATTGGTTATTCTGATACAAGCATTTGTCTTGATATTCAGTATTCTGCTCAGAAACTTGAAGTATTTTGGCTTTGCTCTGATACTAGAAGATGCTCTGAAACTTGAAGATCTAAGTACTTTTAAGTGACATGCTCTGATAGTCTAGATCTTATGTTTAATGTATGCTCTGAAACTTTTGTAATGATGTCTTGATTTCATGCTCTGATAAGTTATCTTCAACTATCAACATGCTTGTAATGATTTTCATATGAATGATAGTTGAACTACCTTTGAATCAAGATATATTTTTTTGCAAAAATCTCTCTATGCCTATATTTGAAACCTATGTGCAACATGAACAGTGAGTACACTAACACATTGCTTTTCAGGAATATTGACCTTAGTCATGTCTTCTGAAGATAAATGTAATAGGTGTAGTTAAGTCACTTTTGCACAGAATGTACAAGTTTTGGCATCATCAAAAAGGGGAAAATTGTTGGGAATAAAATGAGATATGTTTTGATTCAATACCAAAACCCCCTGAGACATGCCTAAGTCAAGTTGAATATGTTCTAGAGATGTTAGAACATATAGAATAAGGGCTAGATGAGAAGCTGATATGTTAGGCAGCTCTTAGTTGATTAGATGCACAATTTGAGAGGGAACACATGCTTTAAAGTCTATCAAGAACAAGTTCCCTCAAGGCTCAAATTCTGGAACCATGACCAAGTCCACTGAAGGACAAATATGCTGATCAGATGAGTTGTCCAGAGGAGTTGTCTCAACACAATCAATTCAGAAGAAGTGTACTGAAAGCTTGAGGTCAACCATGTTGAAGAGACAACTACACCCTAAAGATTCTCAATGAATCATGCTAAGATCACTTTGAAGTGAAGCAAAGGGTATGAGCCAAGCCATCTGAAGAAGAGCAAGCCAACCTTGCTGATAAGCAAGACTGCTGATAGTGATAAGGAGAGTTGTCTATTTGATGAGGAATGTTGTCTTATCATTGGAACAACCTTCAGAAGCCATGTTCATGTCCTAACAAGAGAATCTGAAAGTCAGACATTGGGAAGAGAGCTGCAGAATGAAGACAAAGCTCATACAACCGTTTATTTCCCAAATGAGGACATGTTACTATCAAGATTCTGTCTTCAAAGTTGAAGAACTAAAAGAAGACATTTATGGACCTTTGAGGCTGCCTCTCCAACGGGCAAATCCTTCAATTGTCTATAAATATAGAAGTGTGAAGACCATTTGAAAGTACCTCAACACAATATAACTAACCTCAAGTTCTTACAAGCTAGAGTGCTTTCAAAGCTTTCAAAGACTATCTTAGTCTTCAAACACTTCATCTAAGCTGAACCTATTGTATATCCATACACAAAGCTTAGAGAGATATCCTATCCTTATACACTGATCTTCATTGTAAAGGATATCTCATTAGTTGGAACCTTACTTCAATCCTTATATCTTTCAAGAGTGAAAGTGAGAAGGTTGTAGTAGTAGAAGTGGTAGGAGCTGACTGTTGAGAGAACAACAGTTCAGTTCTGAGTTGAGAAGAGGGTACTAGGACTCTAGACATCCTAGGGATCAATTCACCAAGGAGTGGTGTTATTGATCAAGTGCACCTTGACACTATAAAACAAGTTAATTCCAAGAGTGAAGGAATTATCCTGTTAAATCAGGGAAAGTGGATGTAGGAGCTTGAGTCTCTGAACCACTATAAACTCTTGTGTTGATTTGCTTTACAAATACTTACATACATTCAACACTGCACACAAAACTGGTCTTTCAAAGGATACATATTCAAAGACTGTGCAAAACCTATTTGGACAAAGTTCCTGAAAACTGGTCTGTATTGAATTGACAAAGTGATTTCAGAACTTTAAAGGAGTTTAAACTAAAAGGGCCAACCACTATTCCGCACATATAACTCCCCTAGATAGTTATTCAACTAAGTACTCAATAGTACTTAGTAGTCTGATTATCTTAGAAGAGTTGATCATCTTCAGCAGAGTTGTCCAAGACAACCTTGCTGAGCTCTGGTTTGATCAAAGTCAAAAAGAATTTGCAAACAAGTGTATTCCCCCCCCCCCCATAAACTTGTTATATACTCCTTTCAGGTCCAACAATTTATCTACAATTCAAGACTATAACCAAGTTTGGTTGCAACAATTTTACATCACAGTTCAACATGATCTATAATCTCTTATTCAATACACAATGGAATTTTGTTCAGCAAACATACCTGAACAAGATTGTATAGATTTTCTTGATCCTCCTCATTAAATTCATTTCTAATATTAAGGGACTTCTTTCTTTGAGATTGAGCACCAAGCATGCCTCCGGCAACAAACCCTAATTTGTGCCTCCACCACTCCGGTGGAACATCCTGAATTCTGTCTGCCATGTGATAATGATACATATCAATCCATAGGTCATACATGAATGACTGGAAATTTAATTTATACAAAAGTTTATTCATACATTAAGTGGATTTTAGTTCCCTGGGTTATGCGGTGAACGTAATTCTTCACCAACCAATTTCTAGAGTCATGAGAACACATCATGCTTCTTACAAAAGATATTGCTTCTTGACTATCTTTTATGAATTAGTAGCAATATAAGAAGTACTTCAAAGTGTTTCATATATTTTAAGTTTTAAGTTTAACCAAATGGATAAAAAAATGTTACCTTCAATATCAGGAAAATTGATATCGATTGACTTTATATCCTCCGAGACTTCCTCCTGAGCATAAAAAATCTCGGGAGACTTAGCCCTGCTTACCTGGGGCAATCATCTCATTAAGTATGCTACAATGACAACAACAGCTAAGGCCAAGCTATTCAATCCAACATTCACCGAAATAGAGTTTAAATGTGATATGCACAAAGTAAAAAAAATATTGAATTATTAGCTAATACACACAAACCAAATAAGACTTTGCATGATGATAAATGTCTTCGACCATTTAATACTTAATTAGGTTTTAGAAAATCACATGAGAAAATCACATTTTCCATGTTATCTTATAGTTGAAGTCAACTAAAAAAATGGTATGTTTGAAAATGAGAAAACCGCAGGATCAATTAAAATCATTTTTCAGCAGCATTTGCCTGAGTTAGATAATTTGCCAGAGTTAGATAATTAAGTTAAACTTATAAATAAATGATTTATTAATATTAGTATATAAATATTTTTAATAATTTATTAGGTTAGTATAACAATGAGAATTTTTCCTAATAGAGTCATTCCTATAACACCTTAAGCAAATGAAACTACCACTTTAAAAATTGTCTATTAGGTTCAAATTCGAAATAAAAAATCAAAACTACCATTACTTAAGATATCTTCTATTATTTACGTTATATAATAAACAATTCAAATTTTAAATTCCATTTTTTTTGCAGCTCATCAATTCCCTAATTTTATGAGATATTTTTGAAAATCTGTTGATTTTCCAAAATTTAATTTATTAGAAATAATTTCGTACAATCATAACTGAAATGAAAATTAGGAATTTCAATATTGAGATTCATTCCATTTTCGTCTGCATAGTAAGTATCTACCATTTCCATTTCAATTATTAGAAATAATTAACCCAAATCATTTTTTTTTGTCGGTCCCTTGTTAAATTGTTCTCCAAATCCTCTTTCTCTCTCAAATCCCGTTTCTCCAAATCTATGATTACTGATCCTCGGATTTTACAGTTAATCGGCATAGAAAACGCTCGTGAGTGTTGAGCTCCGAAATTTAGACCAAACCGACTTCTTCTAACGTCAGGAAACTCCGCTTGTCAGTTTGCTTCTCTTCGGCGGCGTTGCTGCTGGATTTTACGACGAGCTTTCATCCCCGGCGAGCGGAGATTTGTTTCAACGTTTATGTACGGTAAGTGTTTGTGAAAATGCCCGTCGTCACAGTCACCACCCCAATGTCGGAATGATTCAATCCATATACCGAAATAACACTTTATATGCATTTTTTTTCATACATTCCTTACTAAACGTATGCATAGTTGTCGTCGTATTTACATGCATTAGTGTATATGAATTTTGTTGTTCATACATTCCTGTCTATACATATGCATATTTGTCGTCATATTTACATGCATTCCTTTATATGCATTTTGTCCTTCATATATTACCTGGTGTAGGGAATGCACTTTTTCGCCGGAAAAGAATGATTTGGGGTTTTTGGAAATCGCTCGAATGAAGTGCAGAAATTGTGGAAATAAATCTTTTAGCTAAACAAATTCATCTAATTAATTGAGATGACCTTCTTTTTAAGAAAGATTTGAATTTTGGAAGGTGATGTGATAATGCGATCTTCGAAAATATGCATTTATAATTTGATTATATGTTAATGCTGACTAATATATAATAATTCGAAATTATTTAAATTGAAAAAGGGCATATCTATATTATTAAGTCCCATTTTGAATCAATTGGAATCAAAATAATAAGCTAGTCCCTATTAAAAAAAAGTAGTAGTGTAATGAACCTAATAACAAATTACCCTATAATAATATATATAATACCACTTATATAAAGATTTGTTAGAATTTTGTAAACAAATACTCAAATAAATAAAATACGGAGTAGTTCAAAGTTCACTTTCAAATCAAATAGTCAAATACGTGTCGAACTTAAAAATTCAAATAATAAATAAATACAAATACGAATATTTGAATATTTTGTTGAATTTGGATAGAATATCATAATATAACCTTTGACCCAATTCAATTTGTTACAACCCTATATGATATCAGGGTTTAAATAGTATTACTATTTCCAACACTACCAACTGAAACTTATTCCAGAAATTTATTAAACATTACGAAAAATTACATGGCCTTATCCCAATCAACAACTATAAAACTGATAAAGCAGTACATTTTCAACAAAGAATATTTAATAGAATAACAGGAATGGGAAAAACTGCATACAAACAATACTTACCAAAATTCCTTCAAGATCTTTAGAAGAATAAGCATGTACATGTTTCCCCCCCCCCCTCTCTCTCTTCTTATACCTGAATACAAAATAAGGTAAAATGCAAGTTTGGTCCCAAGAGATTTTTTTAAAAACAATTTTGGTTCCACGTTCTTTTTTTGTCCCATTTTTTGCAAAAATGGTCCCAACCGTTAAATACTTAACGGAAACCGTTAAGTAATATTGCAAAAATGGTCCCAAAACAAAAAATGAGAAAAAATGACACATTTCAGATTTTTTCAAATCAAATCATAATTTGGAAACACATATAGATAATAATTTATATCAAATTTAAAAATTAAAAAAAATTTATAGAAAGTCTACAACATTTAAAAAGACAAAAAAAATTAAAAATTTCAAACCAATTAATATTTTATGTAAAATCTGTCAAATTAAAAAATTTGAATAATTAAAATTTGACGATATTATTTTTTTTATTTATAAAATCATAAAAATTTATCATATAGATTCTTAAAAAAATATCAGATATTGTTTTTAAAACGTAAATTTTGAAGAAATTCAAATTACAAATTCCATCAAAATTTTAAACTAAAGATACTAAAAAAATGTATACATATATCTATCATTAACAGGCTCTTCACCCCGTCATTGACAGAAAATCGGAAGTCAATCTTCCAAAAATTCATTTTACATGTTAAGCCCTCTCAAACAAAATAATCATCCCTTCAAAATCAAATCATTAGATTTGGTTTTAAAAATTTTGAGAATATATCTCAAAATTTTAGTGAATGTGGTTTGTCTGCTTCGATTTGGGGGTTTTAAGTGAGGGTTTACGATTTGAGGAATTTAAGTGAGGGTTTGCGATATGAGAATTCTTAATGAGTGTTTCGGCTTCAATTTTTCCTGAATTTTCAAGTTGGATTCGTGTGGTTTTATTTCGGGGAGATTTTTTAGGCCTTTTTTAGAATTAGATGTGATTTTGGAGAATTTGATTGAAACCGAGCATTTGGAGATTTTATTTTAGAAGGTAAAATCTCGTGGGACATTTTTTGAACAAAATGAGACCATTTTCGTGAGCACGAATGTATGTGATTTAAAATTTGTACAAACTAGAGGAGGGAAAAGGTATTTTATTACTTTCATAGACGATTATACAAGATTCTGCTACGTTTACCTTTTACGAAGTAAGGACGAAGCTATAGAAGCTTTTAAACTTTATAAAAATGAAGTAGAGAATCAATTGAACACTCAAATTAAATCAATTCGCAGTGATAGAAGTGGAGAGTACGTAGCTCTGTTTGAACAATTATGTGTTGAATCAGGAATAATACATCAAACGACAACCCCTTACTCACCCCAGTCAAATGGTGTAGTGAAAAGGAAAAACCGAACAGTAAAAGAGATGATGAACGCTATGTTGATCAACTCTAGTTTGCCTCAGAACTTGTGGGGGGAAGCTATTCTGTCAGCTAACCACATTCTAAACAAGATTCCACACAAAACTAAGGATCAAACTCCTTATAAAGTATGGAGGAAACGCAAACCATCATACAAATACCTCAAAGTGTGGGGGTGATTGGCTAAGGTTGAAGTACCACTTCCTAAACAAATTAAAATCGGCCCTAAAACAGTTGATTGTATCTTTATAGGATATGCTTTAAACAGTAGTGCCTATCGATTTCTGATTCACAAATCTGAAATACCTGATATGACAGAAGGTACTACAATTGAGTCAAGGAACGCTGTGTTCTTTGAAAACATCTTTCCATTTAGGGAAATAAAGGAAGTGAGTTCAAATAAGAGAACCCATGAAGCAACAGAAGACACTGCAGGTCCTTCCACTCAAGAGAGTGAAGAACCAAGACGCAGTAAGAGAGCTAGAATTGATAAGACTTTTGGCTCAGACTTCATTACTTATATATTGGAGGAGGATGAGCCTAAAACTATCAAATAAGCTATGGCAAGACCAGATGCACCCCTCTGGAAGGAAGCCATAAAAAGTGAATATGATTCAATTCTGCTAAATCATACATGGGAGTTGGTTGATCTCCCTAAAGGTTGCAAGCCCTTAGGATGCAAGTGGATCCTTAGAAGAAAGTACAAAGCAGATGGATCTATTGACAAATATAAAGCTCGTCAAATTGCAAAGGGTTTTAAACAAAAAGAAGGGTATGACTTCTTCGACACATATTCACCAGTGACAAGGATCATCTCCATTCGTGTACTAATCGCTATTGCTGCATTGCATAATCTCGAAATACACCAAATGGACATTAAGACTGCGTTTCTTAATGGTGAAATAGATGCTGAAGTATACATGGATCAACCAGAAGGATATGTTGCACCTGGAAACGAGAAAAAGGTGTGCAAACTTGTTCGATCACTATATGGACTTAAACAAGCTCCAAAACAGTGGCACTTGAAATTTGACAATACAATGTTTCCAAATGTATTTCGAATTAACTAATGTGACAAGTGTTTGTATATGAAAGATACACCAAATAGATTTGATATCGTTTGCTTATATGTCGATGACATGTTAATCATGGGTAACAATCATAATGTCATAGTTAATATGAAGAACATGTTAATTAGAAACTTTGACATTAAAGACATGGGATTAGCAAATGTTATTCTTATAATAAAGATTGAGAAAACGTCTAATGGAATTTCCTTGACACAATCTCACTATGTGGAGAAGGTACTAAAGAAATTTAATGCCTTTGACGATCCACTTGCTAAGACACCTCTGGAACTTAATGTTCACTTGAAAAAGAACAGAGGAGAACCAGTAGCTCAACTGGAATACACAAGAATCATTGGAAGTGTGATGTACATTACAAATTGTACGCGCCTTGATCTTGAATGTTCTGTAAACAAGCTGAGTCAATACACGAACAATCCAAGTCACGAGCACTGGAAAGCACTGAAAAGGGTCCTAAGATAATTGTAGTACACCCTTGAATATGGGCTTCACTACACTAGACATCCAGCCGTACTCGAAGGATACAGTGATGCAAATTGGATATCTGACACTAAAGATTCATTATCCACTAGTGGATATGTATTCACTGTTGGAGGAGCAGCAGTGTCGTGGAGATCCAAAAAACAAACGTGTATTGCCCGTTCCACAATGGAATCAGAATTTATCGCTTTTGACCTAGCCGGTGTAGAGGCTGAATGGCTGTGCAACTTTCTGGAAGATATTCCATGTTGGAACAAACCAGTACCTTCTGTGACGGTACACTTTGACAGTCAAGCTGCTATTGGAAGAGTTATGAATGTCATGTATAACGGAAAGTCGAGACACATACGTCGTCGACACAACTCTGTTAGAGAATTGATCTCAACTAGAGTAATATTTATTGACTATGTGAAGTCAAAATATAATATAGCGGATCCGCTCACGAAGAACATAAACTGAGATCAAATGAACAAGCTAGTAGAAAGAATGGGTCTAAAACCCACAATAAAAACCAAAACAGTGGAAACCCAACCATGATGATTGGATATCCAAAGAACTTGGTTCAATGGGAAAACTAAATTGTGGAAGTTAGTGATACAACACTTGAAAAACATGATTATTCCTGACAGCACTATCTCTAGTGTTAACAACCCGTAAGATGTGGTAAAGTGTGAGTCTATGACTCTTAATGATTCCTAAAGTATAACGGGATACTCGAAAGGAAATCACCTATATAAATGAGAAGTGAGGGCCGCTTCGACCAAACATTTATGAATACAAAGGACAAAAACGTGAGAACGTTACGAAGTCGAGATTGAAGTGTGTTGGCATTGTTGATTAGGTATACATTATGGAGGATTAATTCAAGGCACTGCGTCTACTAAGCCGCCAGTGTACCCGATAGTGCTCGGCTACGGAAATTTCAAAGCCAAAAACTACTTTTCAGGATGTACTGAAGTCTCAATCGAACTGAACACTGAGCCTGATGTTATATAGACACGATTTTCACTAATGTGGGGGATTGTTGGAATTAATGTGGAATTAATTGGGTTTTGATACCCTTATCTAATTAAATTAATTAGAGGGACTAAACGTTAATTATTAAATGATTAAACGTGACATAGTCGGTCTACTCTTGGAGTAGATGAAAGTGGTATATTTAATATCTCAGAACCGAGTTTAGGTGAGTGAGAAATTAATTAATGAAGTTGAAAGGTTCAACTTTGAGTTTGAGTGGTGAGAAGGTGAAGAGTCACCTATCCCACATTGGAAGTTCACAAAACATTTAGGGTATGTTTGTTTTGGGACTGCACCGTCCAGACGTGGGACGTAACGTCCCCCGTCTTGTTCTAGTTCGGGATTTAACATCCGGATTTCACCATCCAACCACATCCACCCCTAAAAATATTTATATATCCTACTAATACATCTTATCAATATATTACTTTCTTGAAAATCACACCTAACATCATTTTCTATTTTTCTCTTACCTCATAATAAATTTTAAACTCGCACTCAATCGAATAAATTTTAAACTCGACTCCACCGAGCCTAAAATTTCATGATTGAGCTCAACTCGATAAACTCGAGCTCGGCTCGACTTGACTCGGTACCTATATAATATTCAAAATTAATTAATAATAAAAAAAAATTTTAAAATAAATTCGAGCTCGACTCGGGCTCGATTATCTGTATATAAATTATATAAAATGGAAAAATAGTAAATATTGTTCAAGCTCGATTAGGCTTGCGAGCCTTTCGAGCCGAGTATTTATGAGCTCGAACTCAAACTCGGTAGCTATTCGAGTAGCTCGAAACTCGACTCGATTAACTTCGAGTCAATTTCGATCTTTTTCCGAGTCGAGCATGAGTAGCTCGCGAGTTGGCTCGACTCATTTACACCCCTACTTATGATTGGATGAATAAGGTTATTGAGCTGTATAATTCACACTTTTATGACCCAATTACACACTTTTGTATATATATTTTTTTAGCATGAACTTGCAGACAAAAAATTCTAAATTCACATATACGTAGAAGTCCAAAATTAATTATATGTTTAACGTAAATTTATTTATATTTTTTTATTTGCACTCTCATATAATTTTAATTCATTTTATATATAATAATTTAATCATCTAATAATTACTCAAATCATTCAATTATTACTATACTTCTCAAACAATTAATATAATAATATAACATCACTCATTTTTACATAATTGATTTGACATAAATTTACATCCTATTCTACTCAACATCCCAAAACAAACACACACAATCACTATTTATCAGGATTTCACCATCCACGATTTCCCCATCCCCATCTCCCACATCCTACATAATCCCAAAACAAACATGCCCTTAAGGACTTTAAAGGCATTGAAGTGAACATGGAGTTCAACCATATATTAGGGGTACACTCCCCAAAATGCCACACGCGCGCGCGCGCACGCCCGGCTGGTTAGCTCGACTTTGGATTTGGATTTGGCAATTGGTCTTTGGTGGTCTCTGGGGCCCGCCTATCTTTTTGCAGACCCAAAAACTCCGAAAGCCCACCTGCACTGGGCAAACCCATTCGGATGTAGTTATGGGCCAAGCCCAAACTGAAACACTTCAAAGCAGAACCTTCCAGAGTTTTCTGGAAACTCAAACTTGGTCTACAAGAACCATTCCCACGTCTTACAAAATTCTCGGCCTTGTCTCTGACTTGATGGGGCCTCGTCTCTGACTTGATGGGCCTGAGCCTACCCACGAAAAGCTCAACCCCCTAGGGTTTGATCTGCCTATAAATATTATCAGACTCTCCTCTCCTCAGAAATTGATCATTCTTCACGCTCTTTCTCCCTCTGCAGTATTTTTCTCTCTTAAGAATATATTGTTCTTGTTTTCAGAATTATACCTGTGTTCAGTTCGTACATTTCGTACGTTCACCGACTTTGATTTCAGCCTTGGAGACTGACTTTGATGATATTGGAGTGGACTACATTTCTGGTTCAGCAGCTTTGGCTTTGAATGCCACTCCTTTGATTGGTAAGGAAGGTTCTTCAGTAGGTTTTCTTCTGTTGAGATCAAACTCATAAGCTTTGAGTTCTGAGAAGACTTGTTGCATGGGCATGGTAGAGAGATCCTTGGTGTTCTGCATCATTACAGAATATACATCCCACTTTGGAGTGAGACTCCTTAGAATTTTAAGTGCAATCTCCCTCTTGGAGTGAACCTTGCCCAATGAGTTGATCTCATTCATTATATCAGTGAATCTACCAGCAAATTTGTCAATGGACTCTTCTGACTCCATTGTGAATTGCTCAAATTTCTGCACAGCCACTTGGAGCTTGTTCTCCTTGATTTTATCAGTACCCTCACACATTTATGCAAGAGTATCCCAAATTTCTTTGGTTGTTGTGCAGTGGTAGACTCTCCCCATTACTACATCTGGAATTGTTTGATAGAAAGTGTTCATTGCTAGATAGTTGAGGTTGTGTCTCCTTTTATGTTCAGTGGTGAGGTCATCTTCATCTTTGGGGATCTCCTGCCTTGGATCAGTGCTCTGAGCATCAGTGACCTCAGGATTTGCTTGAGTGAATATGAATGGACCCCCTGTGATGACTCTCAGCATCTCATTGTGAAGGCAGGCAAGATGAGCTCTCATCCTGATTTTCCAGAAATCATAGTTCTCAATTGAGAACATGGGCAGTTTGTGGTGAGATATGTGGTTGACTGGATCTGGAGCCATATTGTTGATGGTCTCCACTGCATCTCCAGGAACAACAGCATTGTTGTTGTTGTTGTTGTTGTGCCTTGCCATATCTCAGATAAGAGGGGTTAGATCACAGAGTGTTAAGATTTTAGAAAGATCAGTTTAGTGACCACACTAAAATTTGGTTTTGAAAATCAAGATGGACTTTCAGAAGCAGTGGTCTTTGAACCCCTGCTCTGATACCACTTGTTGGTCCTAAAAGGAGTATGACACAAGTGTATGGGGGGGGGGGGCACTTAGCAGAGTTGTCTTGGACAACTTCTCTGAATATGTATAACTTTCTTAAGATAATCAAACTACTAAGCACTATGAATTACTTAGTTGAATAACTATCTAATTAAGTTATATGTGAGGAATTATGGTTGACCCTTTATATTTAAACTCCTTTTAGTTATGAAACTCTTTCTTAACACTTAACTGTTTTTCAGGGGACTTGTCCCAAATCAGTTTTGCACAACTTAAAATGTATATCTTTTGAAGATCAGTTTGTGTGCAGTGTATGAATGTGTTACTTGTATGAAATAGCTTGCGAACCAGAGGAAGAACGAGACGAGTAACTGCTGCGGTTCCTCCCAACTCGCGCTCAATCTCGCGGGCCGTGTGTAAGGTCGCGCTCATGTCTTCCGCGTCCCGACAGCGAATTCAGATCCTGATCTCCTCGCGAAACCCGAACAGAAATAGACCTAGCGCATCAGCTTTAGATAAAGATGTAGTGGCCGCCAATCTTGAAAAGAGCTCGTCGACATAATCGTCAACTGACCCCGTTTATCGTGTCAACCCCAAGGTCTCACATGGGTTCACACTCAGATACTCGTCGTAGCGGCACAATAACTCGACCGTAAAACGACGCCAACTCATATTCGGTGAATCTCTAAATAACCATTGGACCCAGTGAAGGGTAGGGTCTTCCATTGCAATTAGGGCGTATTGTAGGCGCATATCCTCTGGGGTGTTGTCGACGCAAAAGAATTGCTCGGCACGTGCAATCTAGGCGGAGGGGTTGTCGCCGCAGAAATTAGGAAGTTCCAGTTTGACCATCTTTGGTCGAATGGTGTTGGTTGGCATGGGTGGCGGAGTGGGGGTAGCGGCATCTGCCGCGGCGGACGAACATTCGGGGAGCTACTCCTTCCCTTTTGCCAATCCACGCACTTCGGTCGTTAAGGATTCTAGGGCCGCCACCACCGTGGCCAAGGTTTTCTCGATCGAACCCACACATCCCACAGAGGCCTCCAATGCATCAACACGTCCTTCACTGCGAATCATGTCGCCGGCAGGTCGGACAAAATTGATACACACTTGTAAGAATTATTCAAGAAAATAGCAAAAGAGAAACAAGAAGATAAATCTGGATAACCGGCAAAGCCTAAGCTCCAATATTCAATTGGTCAAAAGTCATCTCCAACAGTACTAACTTCGTATATATATACATAGGCCAACCAAGTCAGGCCAACTAACTCCATCCCAAGCCTCTATACAATTATCCTTTTTAGGTCTTGGGCTTATCTTTTCTTCTATAAAATAATAAGGGCGTATCAGAACTTTTGACAATGCAAAACTAGAATTGTAAAAAATAGTTAATAGTAAAACTTTTTTACATCCTCATGTGAATCATCGTACAAGTTTTAGAATGATTCTTCGATGCATCAAGCTAAGACATACTATACTACAAGGGCATGTTTGATAGCATCGGATTATCTAAGATTAAGATGATAACTAAACTTTATAAATTCTAAAGCATAATCTATCCTTAATCTAAGTTATCAAACAACCAATAAAAATGATATATAGTTAATCTAGGTTTAATCTAAGCTATCAAACATGGCCCAAATGCATAAAAAGTCTGCAAGATCGTGGGCCCATATGGATATTGATTTACAAATTAAACTAAGGTTCTAACTTCTACGTTCCAATAATAATAATCAAAAAAAAAAAAAAACCAATAGATAGAATTATCAAAAAAAAAAAAAAAAAAAAACTTCTACGTTCCAATACAAAACCAATAGATAGAATTTCTGACAGCACAGAAAGGCATTATTAACTTCTACACAAATATATATTCATGAAATTACTGAGTTACATGAACCTATTAGGTGAAGACCAATAATTATCCTAATTTATTAAATTTGTGTAATAAACCAAACAATCTGTGTTATTAGTTCATTTGGTAATTTTAACGAACACTTATCAAGTAAACACCACCCTTACAAAATACTCCATTAGAGTCGGTAGTAAATTGTAATCCTCAAAATATTAGAGTCGGTCGCCCATTCAAAATTTTATCGAACGGTAGATCAGACATGGAGGTTCGATCGACTACAATTTGATTTATATATATAATTAATCCTCAAATCAGTAATATATATTTCCGAGTTTTTATGCCAAAACATGCCTGCGCGCCGACGTCAAAGAATTCTCCAACTACTACCTTTGTCCACCAAATGTAGTCCCATACTGTTGGGATATGAATCCTGATAAAAGTCCTAAATTGATGTTGAAGTAGTTTTGATAAGCCAAAAGAAGACTTGAATATATTTATAAGTATTGGCTGATCTAGTTATGGAAGTCGTCTTATGAACAAGATCAGTAGAGTACAAAATACATATGAAATAGAGAAAAGACAAGTACGTTTTATAAGTACTGTGTATAGGTTTATGATGAGCGAGCGATTAACTATTGTATAGAAGCTCATATGTTTTCGTATGTTTGATTGTATTGATGTATAGATTTAAGTTGACTAAGTTGGAATTATAAAGCTTAATGTAACGTAATAATCTTGTTAAGATTAGATGATAGGACTAGTATAAATTAGTTCTTTACAGAAGTCTACTGAAGATAGAAGACAAGAAGACTTGACCAGATAAGACAACTGAAGAAGAAGACTGAAGATTTGTCTAAGTATGGAAGACTAGACAAGACAAATGCGCAAAAGAGAAAATCTACTTAAGTCAGAAATGCGTAAGAAGTGAAGGAAGATATTGAAGAGTTAGTTATGGAATAACTAATTAACTGAAGAAACGCGTGGAAGGATAAGAAGAAATCGTTTGAAGTTAGTTATCAAGAAAAGGTTATTGGATAACAAACTTATCTTGATTTCTAGAAGTCTATAAATACTTCAAGGTATTTGACGGTTATGACTACTGACTGACTACTGAAGCATTGAGATTACGAAGCAATTACTAAGAAGAATTCAAAGCAAGAAACTCGCAGAGTTAAAGTTCAGAAAGTTGAAGCCACAAGACAAGTCACAAATTCGAAGAAGGCTACTACTGGACTAAGAGAAGTTTTATTACTGTTGTTGTTTTTGTTCAAGTTGCTAGTTACTTGTAAATCACTAGTTGTTAGATCGAAGAAACACTTGGTAGTGTTATCGAGAAGATCGAAGTCTTATTTCTTGAGACTTAAAGCCACAAGAACACACTACTCGAAGAGAAGAGTAATAAGAATTTCACGACTGGAGTTGTGAGAGTGGATGTAGACAAGTTGTCGAACCACTATAAAATCTCGTGTTCAAATTTACTTACTGTTTTATTTGTTGTTTGATTGATTACTTGTTTAATTGATTAATCTGCATATAGAATAGACAAGTTAAGTGTTCATAACAGAAGTTCTCGATATTAGTTGAGTATAAATTTGTTGGGCTCATTAATAATCTGATAATTCCGCATTGTGTATTCTGATATATTGAATTTTTGTGAAAAGTCTATTCACCCCCCTCTAGACATTTTCCTAGCTTACTCAATATTATCAACTCAACTAGGGACCTACATATACACTTTATGGAAACTATCACTCTTCAACCCACCACTTAATTACTCAATTTGCCATCAACTTTATTCACAAACAATCATTTTATTCACAATGGACCCCACAATACCCTATAATACTCTTACTTTATCTACCTTTTCCTTAAAACTTGTGCTCCACCTCAATGAGACTACATTTGGTGGATGGAGAGAGTAAATAATCTCCAAAAGTTGGCATTGCAGTAACTTAGATGAATGAATAACATCTGCCACTTCTTTTGCATCCACCCTTTCAAAGCCCATGTCTTTTGATCCATGATAAGGCCTCAAGGAGACACATAGACTCACTCTCGATCACAAAATAAATGCTTGACGTTGTTGAGGTATAAAACAGGCCACAAAATCCCCCCTCACCCCTTTCGTCATGAGCATTCTCCCCGAAGCCTATTTTAGTCGAGCCTTCGAAGAAAGCGGAATCCACGTTAACCTTTATCAGTCCCAAGTGAGGGGATTCCATATTGAACATCTTTCACGTTCAAGAAACTGGGTCGTCTAGGAAGCTTCCCATTCTTTGAGAAACCCTTGCACCGACTGGACTGTTGCCGCTACTGTGTTGCACGTGCCTTGTCATAATTTTTCATTCCTCTCCAGTTAGGGCCGGTCCTAGAAATATTTGGCCCTAAATCGAATTTTAAAATGAGGCCCCATTCCTTCATATTTTTAATTTTATACGAACTTATAAAATATAACGTAAAACAATTTTAAAAGACTAACAATAGATAATTTTGCTCAATACTTAAAATAATACGACAATGGTGTTCCAGGTAATTACATAAACATGACTCGTCTAACAGTTTTATTAGCAAAAGTATTAATCAAGTCAAAATAATCAAGTTGTTCAATAATTCCTTGTTCAATTGATAGCTTTGGAATTGGAATTTAGGGTTCAACCATATAAATTCTTAATCAAATCCACAGGACCACACATTAATGAACATAGAACTATATTTCAAATACATTAATATTGATAGTTTGCTACTGCTCTACTTGTCAACTACTAGGGGTGGAAATAGGCCAGACTAGGCCAGACTTTGTAAGAAAAAGCCTAGGCCTATTTAAAAAAATATAGTCTAAGCCTGACCTATTATCTATAATAGACTTTTTTATGGGTTTGGCCCGGTCTTTTTAGTAAACAGGTCAGGCATACGAGCCTGTTAGAAGCCTATTTAAAATTTATTTAATACGAAAATTTAAAAACGCAATTTAATATTTAAAATTACAAATAATTTCACGATCAAAATAAGTGCAATACGAAAATTCTCTAAATTCAAATAAAAACTAAAATATAGTTTCTCAAGTACAAAAATATATATGTTAAGAATTATTTTATTTCATTATAAAATATATATAAATATTTATCTACAATTAATTATATATATATAACACATAATTTTAAATAGGTCGGTCTGATAAGCTTATAAGGCCTTATATAAGGCCTAAGTCCGGCCTACTTAAGTAAATAAGCTTTTTAAAAAGCCTTAGCCCGGCTCATATTATAAATAGGTTAGGTCAGGCCAGACCCTTAATAGATCAGACCAGGCCCTTAATAGGCCAGGCTGTAGGCCCCTGTCGGATGGACCGACCTATTTCCACCTCTGTCTGCTACACGCTTACACAACACACTAAATAAAGGGGAAGAATTCTCATAAATCAACTAAAAAATACCTATTTGATTTGATAATAAACTGACCACACCTTTAAAGTTGATACTTTTTTCTCCTAATTTTTTCCTAAAAAAGGTGCTAACTATTTAAAATTTATTCATTTACTTTTTAATTTAAATTGTCATACCTAAATTACTCCCCAAATGTAACCTAAAAGATTTACATTCTTTACGCTGAGACAATGTTAGAAACAATTTGTTAATGGGCATGTTGTGGTCGTGTGAGGAAGAACAACAGTTGCAGGGTCATATTTCTAAAATAATATTTAAATAAATTTTATTAATCTTTACGTGTAAAGTAAAACATCTTACTGATTTTTTTTTATTTCAGATTAAATATATTTATTTTGGTTTAAATTAACGACTTTAATATTCATTTTAATAGATTTTACCTAACTTGTTATTTGATCTGTTTTTTTTTTTTTTTTCTATTTCAAATTATTTATTTTGATTTTAATATATTTCTCCCCTACTTAAATAACTCATTTTATCTTTTTTAAATCCCTTACTTAATTATTTAGACTTAAAATAAAAATTAAAAAAAAATATGTTAACTATCCATTTAAAACATCACAATATTACATCAAATAACATTACTTTATCATACTAAAAAGTAATTTTTTTAATTATAAAGTTGAAAAATATTAATTACACTCATTTTTATCTTTCATAATACTAATAAATAAATTTAGAAATTGTGCAGAGTAATTTGAGATATTACATTTCAATTATTATTTGATTTAATTTTTTATTTTTAAATTATATCCAGGTTCGGGGTTAAAAATTAATTTGAATTTTCAGAATATATTTAAATATGGATTGCATATTTCAAATTTAACAAAATTATAATTAAATTTGGTAAAGTCTAGTATGCACTCGAGTGCATGCTGTGCAACCTAGTCCATGTGCACTTTTCAGTTTACTGACTTACTCTTTTTGGTAAATGGTGTTGCACTTTTCAATTATTACTTATACAGTTTAATAATTGAAAAGTGCAACACCATTTATCAAAAAGTGTAAGTCAGTAACTGAAAAGTGCAACATGGACTAGGGTGCACAGCATGCACTCGAGTCCATAGCAGACCAACCCATTAAATTTTGAATTTGTATTTTTTATATATTTCAGTTTTAATAAAAAAATTGTTTAAATTTCAGAATATATATATATATATATATATATATATTTTGTATTTTTAAATTATATTCAGATTTTTAGGTTTGAAAAAAACATATATTCAGATTCTATATCATCTTATTCCATATGCCATTAAAATTTCAAGCTACCAAGTTTTGTAAAATTTCATATATAAAGTAAGACATGAGTTGACTTTTGTGTATATGTCGAGAAAAAGTAATGACATTTGTGTAAAATTAGTAATATTGTGTGGGTGGAGAGAGTTTTCCATTTTAAGTATGTGAAAGTTATTGTAGAACACAACAAAAAAAAAAAGGCAAAATGATGAGGGCAATAGCAAGGGGATTAAGGGAATGCCCTCACCAATTGCAATAATGAGGGAAATGGTGAGGATTTTAGAAAATAATACCCCTTGCTGATATCTCCTCACTAAAAATAATGGTGAGGAATTTTTGAAAACTCTCACCAAATAGCAAGCGCAATTTAGCTCCTCACCATTTACCTAGTGCATTTGACCCTCACCATTTAGTGAGGGAGGCAGCCCTCACCATTTGCCTAATGCATTTGGCCCTCATAATTTCATTTGATAAAAAAATCAAATCAATATAATTCCTTCCAGCGCGCGTGAAGGGAATCAAACTCAGACCTCTCAGTTACAAGTACATGCATACCCCCTTATTTACCAATTAGGCTAAGAGTTTTATTCATTATATTTTGAAACTAATTAATATATATATAATATTAATATTTTCAGTTTTTTCTTCTTTAATTAATTTAATTTGTTTGTTTATTAAAAAATTGGCCACACGTACAAAATAATACCATACCAATAATTATGTTTATTTTTCAACACACATTATATTTGTCAAATTTATAATTACGAACCAACACATATTCAAAATTTTAATTCAGCGATTGTTAATTAAAAAATCAATTGAACAAGTTGTACATAAAACATAATTAAAATTAAATTTCAATTAAAAATAAACGACGTACCCGATAAAGTGTCTACAAAAAAAAAATACTCTCGAAAAGAATTTCCAAGAAAACATAAAAATTAATTATGTTTTTTTTAATTCCCCACTATTTAGCCAGGGATATTTTTTCCCTCGCTAATTATCGACTGAATTTTTTTAATTTATTAATTTCCTCACTTTCGAGCGATTATTTTTTCCTCACTAATTAGCGAGGGATTCATTTTTTTTTTAATATTTTAATTTCCCTCGCTAAAAATCCCTCAGTAAATAGTAAGGGCAAAAAAAACCCCTGGGTAAATAGCGAGGGCAAAAAAAATCCCTCACTAAATTCCACACTAATTTTTGAAATTCGATCCCTCGTTAAATCCCTCACTAATTAGTCCCTCACTTTTTTTATTTTTTATAATGGAACGTTCTGAAAAGAAAAATGCGAAAGTAATCACGAGACGGAGGGAGTATGTTGGTCCCGAAAGGAGTATGGAACAAGTGTATGGGGGTGGGGGTGGGGGGAATACACTTGTTTATGCAAATCTTTTTTTTTCAATTTAAGCAAAATAGGCTTTCAACAAGGTTGTCCTGGACAACTCTTCTGAGTATGTATAACTTTCTTAAGATAATCAAACTACCAAGCACTATGAAGTACTTAATTGAATAACTATCTAATTAAGTTATATGTGCGGAATTTTGGTTGGCCCTTTATGTTTAAACTCCTTTTAATTCTGAAATCCTTTCTTAACACTGAACTATCTAATTAAGTTATATTTTTGAAGATCAGTTTGTGTGCAGTGTATGAATGTGTTACTTGTATGAAATGGCTTGTAAGTAAATAACACAAGAGATTTATAGTGGTTCAGAGACTCAAGCTCCTACATCCACTTTCCCTGATTTAACAGGATAATTCCTTCACTCTTGGAATTAACTTGTTTTATAGTGCCAAGGTGCACTGATCAACCACACTACTCCTTAGTGCCTTGATCCCTAGGAATTCAGAGTCCTAGTACTCTCTCTCAACTCAGAACTAAACTGTTCTTCTCTTGACAGTTCTAGTTCACACTTCTACTACAACAATCCTCCTAACTTTTCTTGAAAGGTTTAAGGGTTGATGTTGGTTCCAACTAGGGTGAGATATCCTTTACAATTAAGCACTGTGTAAAGGTAGGATATCTCTCTAAGCTCGAATGTTTTACAATAGGTTCAGGATTAGATGAAGTGTATGGAAACTAAGAACGAAGTATTCTTATGTGAGCTTGTAAGCTTGAGTGCTTGTAGTTTCCTTTGATTGTAGGATAGTTGGATGTTGGACACTTCAAATGGTTTCCACACTTCTGTATTTATAGAGCAAATCGAGGTTATGTCCGTTGGAGAGACAGCCTCAAAATGTCTATATATGTCTTTCTTGAACTTTGCAACTGGAAGACAGATTCTTGAAAGTGACCTGTCCTTAATTTGGGAAGTAAACGTCTGGAAGCTTCTTGCCTTGACTTTGAAGCACTCTTCCCAATGTCTAACTTGAAGATTCAGTTGATCAAACATGGATATCACTTCTGATCTTTGGTTCCATGATAAGGTCAACTTTCCTTATCATCTGGACAAGTCTGCTTATCACTTTCAGCAGACATGGCTTATCAGCAGTGTTGGCTAGCTCTCTTCAGTTGAGTTGGATCCTTAACTTTACTGATTAATATTTGATAGCTCTTAAGCTTTCTTGCATCCATGTCAATGGTTTTGACCTCATCAGCACAGTTGGCTCCTTTCTTAGAACATTTCTAGTTCAAGTGTGCTTGGACAATTTTGCTGAACATCTCCTCTGAATATAGATATACACATCAGCAGACTTGATCTTCTTGATGTGTTCTTCTGAATTGATCATCTGGGAGGTTGTCTCTCTACTGAGCTGACTTGATCAACACAGTTGGTCAGTAAGCAATTCATCAGTCTTGGAATCAACTTGATTCTGAGCCTTTGAGGAACTTGATTCTTGCAATCACTTAAGCTTGTGTTCCCCCTCAACTTGTGCTTCTAAATCAACTAAGAGCTGCCTAACATACCAGCTTCTCAACTAGCCTGATCTACATGTTCCAACATTCCTGAAACATGTTCATTCAATTTGAATTATCTATTTGGCATGTCTCAAGGGGTTTTGGTATCTTAATCAAAATCTCTTTTTATTCCCAACAATTTCCCCCTTTTTGATGATGCCAAGACCTATACAAAGGTGACTTGACTATACTATTACATATAACTTCAGTAGATGTGACTAAGGTCAAATTTCCTGAAAGAACATGTTAGCATAATCACATTTTAAGTGCATATAGGTTAAGTCAGGCAAGTTGAGACAATGAGAAATTATCTCTTGATTCAAAAAGTGCTTAACTAGCATTCATCATTCGAGCATTACAAAGCATGTTGATAGTTAAATTCAACTAATCAGAGCATGTGATCAGAGCAAATATACATCATAAGCATAAATATCATATCAGTAGCCATGAGCAAAGGGGACAAGGAAACTTAGCAGTTTCAGAGTTCTTCTTCAGGAGGTGGCACCATCCCATACTGTGCCCAGACCCTCTTCTTTAGGTCCATATCCTCCTTGTTTGTTCCCTTGGGTCCAAGTTTTAACTTCTCCATTTCGAGTATCTCAATGAACTCTTGGAGGATCCTCTGCTGATCAATGTAGCCATGCAGCTTTGGAGGCATGTAGATGATGGGACCAGGAGCTTTGAACTCCACTCTTGCTATATCTGCAGCAGCAAAGAGTTTCTGATAAAGCTCTCTATGATTTTCATACATAAACTGAGTAAAGATGGACTCAATGTCTTCATCCATCCATCTGCCTATGATATAAAAGTCATAAACAAACTCCCTCTTTGCCTCCTCTCATTCATCATTCAGCTGGACTGAGACCCATTTGTCAAGATGGGGATACTTGATGTCCATCTTGATCAACAACTGTGGCTTGAGTTTGTTATATGATGCTTTCCTTCTCCTTGTCTTCTGGAAGTTCTCTCTATTCTTATCTCTTGCTCTGTTTGCTTCCATCAACTACTCCATTTTCTCTTAAGCTCTCATCATGGACAGTTTCTGCTGAGTCTCAGCATCTTTTCCAAATCCTTCTTCAAACAACTTAGAAGGATCATCAGCAAGGACTGGTACTCTCTTCTTCTTTTCAGGGCTCTTGGCCACTTCTTCTTGAGTAGAGTCTTCAGCAGTCTTGGTCCCTTTTGATGTAGGCTCTTCATCAATTCTGAATTCAGCAGGCAAATCCAGGCTATTGGGGAAAACAGTGAAGGTCTCTGCTCTTCTTTATTTTCTTGACCTTCCCCCTGATTTGGACATCTTCAGCATCTTTGTCCAAACCTGCTGATTCACCACCTGGCCTTTGCTGCCATCTTGCACTTTCTTCTTGTACTGAAGCCATAGAGTTTTTCAGGGCAATTTCCAGTTGCTCTTCTTCTTCTATATCCTCTATGTCCAGCACCTTCTTCCCTTTCCCTTCTACTTCAGGCACTTGCTCTTTTCCTTTGCCTTCTCCAATCTTCAAGGCACCTTTGACTCTAGCTCTTTCCCTTTACTCCCCTTTTGGCAACATCAAAACATTGGGGCTTAAGGTCACTCATAGTAGTAGCCAACAAGGATTGGGCTTGGTTCAGGGACTTGATCTCCTCAAGCAAGTAAACATTCTCATCATGAATGTTCTGCATCCTATCCTATCACTGCTCATGCTAGGGAAAGCAAGAACAAGCTTCATCTTTTGCTCAACAACCTCCTCCAAGGTTGTTCTAAGGGATGCATCAAGGTTGGCCTTGAGAAGTTCAGTAAGGTTGGCCACTGCATATTCAGAAATTTTGGCCAACACTTCTTCAAAGAACTTGGCCGATGCTTCTTTCACCATGACCAATCTCATTTCTTCTGCCCTTCTCTTCTAAAGTGCACTCTTCTTTCCAATGGCCTTCTTCACAACCAACTTGAGAGCTTTGACATTTTTATTATGGTTGTCAAGAAGCAATTTTTGATCCTTCTTCACAGACTTGGTGAAGGTATCCATGCTGTCCTTGGCCTTCTGAACTTCAGTAGAGATGGTCTGCAGCCCAAATTCAACACAACTGATCCTTGCATCAATTGTGGGCAACACCACATCTTCTGAACCAGTGAGCCTCATCTCCACTGAGGCAAGTGTTCTGCCTTGTTCATCCAGGGTTTCAGAAGTTTGTGCATGGGCATTTTCCACTTGTTGGGCTAGAGTGTCCAACTTTGCTGAATGCTCTTCAAGAGCCACTTTGGATAGGCTTTCATCAGCCATAATTGGAGCATTTGTGAACACCTCTTCAGCAAAAATTTGCTCAAGAGTCATACCTGCAACATCTACACAGAAAAATTTATCAGCAAAAACACCCTCATCACCCTCAAATTCTTTTTCATAAGGCCCTAGCTCATCAACAGCCTTCTCCTCATTTTCAACTATTTCTTTTACTCCTTCATCAATAATAAGCTCACTCTCATGAATAACAGATCTCCTCTCATCAAGGGATTCTTGAAGTTCAGATTTGACTTCAAGAATAATCTGTCCTTCCTCACTAATTCCATCCTCTCCCTCTATATTTAGTACACTCACTATCTTAGTGATTACTACCTCACTTTCCTCCTCATCACCCTCTGATTTTTCAGGACTAATCTCCTTTTCAACTCCTTCACCTAAACCTGCAGCTTCTACATCCTCAATAGGATTCATATAAGGCAGTTGTTGGGAGATCACAGTGTTTGGGCATCCCAAGGCCACTGAGTCATCCTGAATGGTTAAAAGTTGGTCAGTGTCCAACTCTGCTGACACTGATGAGGTTTTAACCAAACTAGCTTCTCCTTGGGAAGCCTCAACATCATTAAGATGTGCCTCAGGCTCGGTTGAACCATCATGGGCTGATGCATCTTTGGCTGTGTTACCATCTTTGGTCAACACCTCTGAAGAGACAGAGCCCTTTGATCTGGCATATGTGAGATAGTGGATCTAGGTTTCTTGAGGACCAGAAGGGTTGGGATTTGTAGGGTCGTCATTTCTATCATCATCATTTGAACTGCTATCAGGGTGCTTAATCCCTTTAGCAATTATTTCCTTATCTTCAACAATTTTGTCTGCCACTAACTTTGCAAATACAACTTCTTCTGTCAGGAATCTTGTCTTTTGTACACCAGCAAAGTGAAGCAGTCTACTCTCCTCAATCTGCCACCAACTTGCACCTTTGTCTTGTATGTCTTGAGCAATTTCCATGATGGTTTTGTCTTTGACGTCCACTAGAGCTCTCAAATCATGGAAATTCTTCTGTAATCTTGGAAATTCAGCAAGATTGGGGTACAAGTTGTCTACAGTTGCCCTTGCTCCACCTCTGAGCATACCTTCAAAGGTATACTCCTCCTCATCTCCATCTGACTAGGGACTTTGGGTTATAGGGGAGTTGGCAATAGTTTTAGTAGGATTGGCTTCAGGGGTATGTTCAGGAACATTTGGCTCAGCAAGGGGTAATTCAGGTGCTTTAGAGAGCAATGGTCCTGAAGGGGTTTTACTTAAGGGAGTGGGATCTAACAATGAAACTTCAAGGAGTTTTGAATAATTGAGCATGGATGAATCAAGGGAAGATTGTAGTCTTGATTCATCAACTGCAATATCAGCTAAGATATCAATGAGACCTCTTTGAGGTACTCCTTCTAGAGAATATCTTTTGGTGAGGTCTAAGGGGATGATAGGTTGGTCTTGGGGGGTTTTATGGGTATCAGGAGAGTTGGGTTTTGAGTGATGAGCTTCAGGGAACTTGGACTCTGGAGTACCAGTTTCAGGGGAGTTGGACTTGGACTTAGATTTTGATCTACTTTCAGCTCTACTCTCCTTGAGAGCAATCCTCAAAGTCTTCTCCTCCTTTAAGTCTTGCATTTTCTCAGAAGGCTTGGCCCTTCTCTTGCTTGCCCTTGAGCTCCCACTTCCTTCTTCTGGGACAACTTCTCTGGCCCTCTTTTCTCCCTTCTTCTTTTTCACCACTGCCATTGGGAACTTTTCCCTTAGTTCCTCAGAGTCTGATGGCACACTTACTCCCTCTTCAGCAACTTTCTCCACTTCTGCTGAAGTATCAGAATCCTCTTCTGATAGGATTTGAGCCATTTTCCTTGTCTTTACAACTCTTGCCTTTGTCCTTGGCTTCATTTTGGGCTTCTTCTCAACCACCTCTTCAGCAGGTTTGGCCACCTGCATCTTTCTTTTCTTAGACTTCTTGGAAAGTCTCCTGAACATGATTTTCTGAGCAGGAAGAGGCTTGGCAAAGGTCTGCATCTGGGAGTAGTGGGAAAATCTTTCAATCAAGAGGCTTGCTCTTGTGCAGTATCTCAGTTTCCCTTCCATCACTACCTTCATGTGGGCTTTCACTTTGAACTTGGCCTTTTCCTTCATCATTTCTCCCATGATGAAGTCTCTCCAATTGAATTTGATGCCTTTGTCACTAGCATCAATCACAGGAGCCATGATTCTGATTCTTGGCAATCTTACTTGCTCAAGACTTCCAGTGTTGCTCAAAATGCTCTTTGTCACCACTTCAAAGAGTGTGAGAAACTCAGGCTTAAGAGTGTTCTTGTGTTGTGTGGAGGACAATGGACCTGGAGCTTTGAGCCATTCTTGAGCCACATCTTGCTCATGTCTAGCACCATATGATTCTGGATTCCTTCCCTCTGAAGGCAATCCAAAGGCAGCTTCTAGGTCCTCCTCAGAAAACTTGACCACATGTGAGCTTTCTTCTTCTTCCCCTTCATCTACATATGTTAGCCTTGTAGACACTTATCCTCCATTTGCCTTACCTTTCCATTTCAGAAAGGCAAAGAACTCAGCCATGTATTGCTCCAAGCAAGAACTTGGCTTGTTCTCCATAAACTTCTGCAACTCGGCTCTTCTAAGCAATCTGAGAGTAGGGGTTACTTCTGGGAGTTCACTCTCAAAATAAATGATAGGTTCAAAGGTAAGGTTGTTCTTGTGACTGAGATATTCAAAATCAATGTCTAACTTCTCATTAGAGAAGTCAACAAGCTTGTCTTGTCTGATTTTGGGTGCCATGGATAAACTGTAAGAAAGCTTGAGGTTTTGAAAATTTTGGTTAGGGTTTCAAAGTATGCGTGGGGAAGAATGAGAGGTTTGGGCTTCTTAAAACTTAGAGTATATTCCAAAAGGAATGTATGTCAATGAGTTGGTGAGTCTTAAGGCAAATGAACAGTTTACAAAAAAATAAATCAAACATTAGATGGCCAGGATTAATTCAGGGGAGTTGGCCAATAAAGATCCAACGGTTGAAGAATTGATTTCATGTTTTAAAACTGTTTTATCAAAACGTGGGATGTAAAATTAAGGCTTATTATGACTGGGGAGTTATCAAGGTAGATTGTGGGCTAGAATTGTTTAATGCAAACAAGAATTGAATCTTTGCATTAAATGCTTCGAAAGTGACTTTTTGGGTAGGGGATAAATTAAATCTTTGTAAAGGTGATAGCTTTAAGAGGAATATGACAACCATCAAAATAGGCAATGATTACCCAAAATAGGTACTTATCAAACCTAGATTTTGTTTGATATCCATTTCAGCTTATCTGGCCTCACAAGGACAAGTGTCCTGACCCAATTCTCCTGAAGTGGGCCCAGATCAAGGAATTGATCTGCACAACTTCTCTGATCAATTTTGGGTCATCTCTTCTGAGTTTCGGTAGACTTTGCCCAAGTCTGCTGAAGAACAGTTCTTGTTCCCCCTTGATTGTTGAACTCCATTGGGCTTACTTGTCCATCTTTCCTGGATCAAGAAGTCCCAACTCTGCTGAAAGTTCCATGAACTTTGCTTCAACAAGAGGTTTGGTCAGTATATCAGCCTTTTGGTGTTTTGTGTGGATTTTCACCAATTTGATGTCCTTCATCTCCACATGATCTCTTATGAAGTGATGCTTGATGTCCACATGCTTGCATCTTGTGTGTAACACTGGATTTTATGATATTGCTATAGCACTGTTGTTATCACAAAATATTGGCACTTCAGGGGAGTTGACATTATAGTCCTTGAGTTGTTGTCTCAACCAAAGGATTTGAGTACAAGAACTTCCAGCCGCAACATACTCAGCTTCAGTATTTGAAGTGGCCACAGTGTTTTGCTTCTTTGAGAACCAAGAAATGAGCTTGCTTCCCAAGAATTGGCATGTTCCTAAAGTGGCCTTCCTATCAATTCTGCATCCTCCATAGTCTGCATCTGAGTAGCCAGTTAGCTCAAGGTTGTCATATGCTGGATACCAAAGGCCTACATTTTCGGTGCCATTGATATATCTCAAGATCCTCTTTGCAGCCTCTAGATGACTCTTCTTAGGATTGGCTTGGAACCTTGCACATACACCTACTGCAAAGGTGATGTCAGGTCTACTGGATGTGAGATAGAGGAAAGATCTAATGATTCCTCAATACTCAGTAGAGTTGGTTGGGACACCACCCTCATCAGGATCCATTTTCCAGTTTGTGTTCATAGGAATTCTCACTAGTTTGCTAGTTGAACACCCAAACTTCTTAATCATTTCCCTTGTATACTTGGCTTGATTGATGAAGATTCCTTCTTTTTATTGTTTGACTTGAAGTCCCAAGAAGAAATTCATCAGCCCCATCATTGACATCTCAAACTTGCTTTGCATGAGCTTTGAGAACTTTTCACAAAGATTCTCATTTGGTGATCCAAATATGATGTCATCAACATATATTTGGACAAGTAGGATGTCTTCTCCTTCACAGATTCTGAACAAGGTTCTGTCTACTGTCCCTTTGACAAAACCATGATCCAACAGAAATTGTGACAAGGTGTCATACCAAGCTCTTGGAGCTTGCTTAAGTCCATAAAGGGCTTTCTTAAGTCTGTATACTTGGTTTCCTTCCTCAAACCCTGGGGATTGCTCCACATAGACTTCTTCTTTGAGTACTCCATCCAGAAAAGCACTCTTGACATCCATTTGATAGACTTTGAACCTTTAGTGGGCAGCAAATGCTAAGAACAACCTTATTGCTTCAAGTCTTGCCACTGGTGCAAAAGTCTCATCATAGTCTATTCCTTCTGATTGACAATAACCCTTGGCCACCAATATGGCCTTGTTTCTGACTATCACATCATTCTCATTCTTCTTGTTCTTGAACACCCACTTTGTTCCAATAACATCTTGATGTGATGGTCTGTCAACCAGCTCCCATACATCATTTCTTGTAAACTGGTTCAGCACTTCTTGCATGGCTGTAATCCAGTTTACATCTTGGAGTGCTTCTTCAATGTCTTGTGGCTCCTGTTCTGATAAGAAACAACAAAACAAAGCACTTTCACCATGAAACCTTCTAGTTTTGACTCCTATACTTGGATCTCCAAGTATGAGGTTAGTTGGATGGTCAGATAACCAATTCCTTCTTTTCCTGATCCCTTCAGTAGAGTTGTCCTCTACTAAGGTTGAGTCACTAGGATCATAAAATTCAGGAAAGTTTAATGCAGGATCTAATTCAGGATCATATTCAGGGGTGTTGGCCTCAATGTCAGGGACATTGGCATTTTCAACATTGTTATTTCCCCCTAGAATATTTAATCCATTAACTACCTCAGCAAAGCCTGCTTCTTCATTGGTAGTTGTTACCTGATTATGAACTAGGATTTGGTCATTCAGTTCATCATTTCCTTCAGTGGGGTTTGCCTCAGGGAGTTTGCCTTCAGGAGTGTTGTCCAGTGTAGTGTTTTCAGGAGGATTGGCCTGGACAACTTTATTGAACAAGGTATCTTTCTCTTTTAAGGTCAATCCGGTTTTTCTTTGTATGATGTCATCCACATTCAGGATTTTATCTTTGTTCTCAAAAATAGCTTCATCAAACACAACATGAGGTGTTTCTTCCACAGGAAGGGATTTACAATTGTAGACTCTGAAAGCTCTACTGATTTGGGAATATCCAAGAAATATCCCCTCATCAGCTTTGCTGTCAAAAGCCTTCAATTGTTCTTTCCCATTGTTGTGAATGAAACACTTGCAACCAAATATGTGAAAATAAGATGCTTTAGGCAATCTTCCTTTCCAGAGTTCATAAGGGGTTTTGCTTTGACCTTTAGTGATCAAACATTTATTTGAGTATAACATGCAGTGTTTGTAGCTTCAGCCTAAAATCTCTTAGGCAGATTTGAATCAGCAATTAAGGTTCTAGCTGCCTCTTTAAGAGTTCTATTCCTTCTTTCAGCTACCCCATTCTGCTGAGGGGTTCTAGCTGCTGAAGTTTCATGGGCAATTCCATTTTCAGTGCAATACTCATTAATGTATGAATTTATGAACTCAGTGCCTTTATCAGATCTTATCTTGATGATATTAAGGTTTTTCTCATTTGACAGTCTCTTCATTAACTCAGGGAGTTTGACTTGTGTTTCCTTCTTATTAAGGAGAAATACTACCCAAATAAACCTAGAGAAGTCATCTTCTACAACCAATGTGTATTTTCTTCCATTTATACTTGCAGGGTTAATTGGTCCAAATAAGTCCATATGTAACAATTCAAGTACCCTTTCAGTAGAGATGATTGGTTTGCCCTTAAATGAAGCTTTAATCTGTTTTCCTTCTTGACATGGTTTACAAACATGTTCTTTAATGAAAACTTCGTTAGGCAGTCCTTTTACTAATGCATTTCTAGCCAGCTTGTTCATGGATTTAAAGTTCAGGTGGTTTAGCCTCTTGTGCCATAACCAACTTTGTTCATTTGAGCTTTTGGCAATAAAACATGTAGCATCAGTAGATTTGTCCCAGTCAGCAAAATACACATTTCCTTTTCTAGTTCCAGTCAGTAGAGTTTGTTGAGGTTTATCTTTGATTGGGAATTTATCACTTGTGAACTCAACATTATATCCTTTATCACAGAACTGGCCTTTGCTTAGGAGGTTATATTTTAGACCATCCACATATGATACATTGGATACCTTGACATTACCAATTATCAAGGTACCATAACCTTTTGTAGTAGCTTGTGAGTTGTCTCCAAATGTGACATTATGACCTTCTTGTTCAATGAATTCAGTGAGGAGTGATTTGTTTCCAGTCATGTGCTTTGAACAACCACTGTCCAAGTATCATGTTGTCTTTTTGTTCAAGCTCCTCATCTTTTTGTGGTCCTTTGGTACCTGGAATGATCAAGCTTTAGATACCCTTTGAATTTTGGGACCTGAGAGGTTAGTTGTACTTTAGGAACCCAAACTTGCCTAATAACCCTGATTGATTCAAGGTGGCTAAGTTATTTTCCTCTAGCATCAACATACACAGTTTTCCCCTTAAATGCCTTTGGGAAAGAATGTGTGAAAGTGTTAACTCTGTAAGTTTCAAGAGAGCTGACATTTCTCCTGAACTTATGAGTTCTTTGTGCAGTTTGAGGGAATCTTTGAGGATGGGCATATAGATGACCATTACCCTTTGGTATGAAGGGTTTTGGTTGTCTTATTTTATTGTGTCTATAAGGAGAGTAGGCCTTAGGTCTGTTCAGCTGAGGTTTCCTCAGGAGAGTTGACCTAGGCTGAACATACCCTGGACAACCTCTCTGAATGTTGTTCAGGTGAGTTGCCCTTCCATTGGGTCTACTCTCCTGAACACCATTTCTCTTGTAATCAGAAACTTTGGCCATTTCCTAAGGTATGGGCCTTGTTCTCTGGAATACTTGATTAGGCACTTCATTCATTTTGCCCTTTCCTTTGTTCAGTGGCTGAATTAATTCATTTTCAGCTTGTTGTGCCACTTATTTAATAAAGATTCTCTTAGTGTTACTTGTTGAAGCAACACTAAGACAAGGTGAAGATTCGAATGGATCATATCTAAATCCACTCTTTTGAGTCATAGGTCTTTGGAAGCTTTGAATTTCCTCTATTGCCTTAGAGGATTTATTCATTGTAGACATCTTATTTTTCAGGCTCTCTTCACTTGATTTTAGAACGTCATATTCATGTGAGAGGTTTTCAAATTTAGCTTGAAGAATTTTAATTTCAAAATCCTTTCTTTTCTGAGTGAGTAGTTGTTAATCAAGCTACTTTTGTTGGTCAACTATCATGTTGGTCCTGAAAGGAGTATATAACAAGTGTATGGGGGGTGGGGAATACACTTGTATGCAAATCTTTTCAAACTTAAGCAAATCAGGCTTCAGCAAGGTTGTCTTGGACAACTCTTCTGTTATGAATAACTCTCAGAAGATAATCAATCTATTAAGTACTATTGAGTATTTAGTTGAATAACTATCTAAATGAGTTATATGTGCGGAATAGTGGTTGGCCTTTTAGATTAAACTCCTTTTTAATTCTGAAATCCTCTTAACACTTAATCTGTTTTCAGGGGACTTGTCCCAAAACAGTTTTGCACAGCCTTGAATGTAAGTCTTTAAAAGATTAGTTTGTGTGCAGTATATGAATGTGTTGTTTGTATGAAAATACTTGAAAGTAAATCAACACAAGAGTTATAGTGGTTCAGAGACTCAAACTCCTACATCCACTTTCCCTGATTGAACAGGATAATTCCTTATCTCTTGGAATTACTTGTTTTATAGTGCCAAGGTGGACTTGATCAACCACACCACTCCTTGGTGCCCCTATCCCTAGGATATCAGAGTCCTAGTACTCTCTTATCAACTAAGAACTTATTGTTCTTCTCTCAACAGTGAGTTCCTTACACTTCTACTACAACAACCTTCTATCTCTCTTTAGAAAGGTATAAGGGTTGATGTTGGTTCCAACTAGATTGAGATATCCTTTACAATGAGCTCAATGTATAGGATATGATATCTCTCTAAGCTTTGTATGGATGTACAATGAGTTCAGTTTATGTTGAAGTGTTTCTGGAAACTAAGAATGTTTCTTAGAAAGCTTGAACGCTTATGAGCTTGTAGTTTCCTCTAGATTGCAGGATAGTTGGATCACTATTTGGTTCTGCTAGTTGGTGCCTTCAATGGTTTCCACACTTCATGTATTTATAGAACAAAATGAGGTTATGTCCGTTGGAGAGACAGACTCAAAATGTTTATATTTATCTTCCTTGAACTTTGCAACTGGAAGACAGTTTCTTGAAAGTGACATGTCCTTAATTTGGGAAGTAAACGGCTGTTTGCACTTTGTCTTGACTTTTAAGCACTCTTCCCAATGTCTGACTTGAAGATTCACTTGATCAAATATGGACATCACTTCTGATCATTGGTCCTGTGATAAGGACAACTTTCCTTATCATTTGGACATTTCTGCAGATTTTGCTTATTAGCAGTGTTGGCTTGGCTCTTTCTCTTTTATAGCATGACTCTTAATGGTTCTTGAGGATTCATGCCTTCATATCAGTAGCTTTGACCTTATCAGCACAGTTGGCCTTTACTTGAGACAGTTCTGGTTCGAGTGTGCTGAGACATTTCTTCTGGACATTCTTTCTGAATTTTGACATACACATCAGTAGACTTGGTCTTGTTGATGCATTCCATTCAATTAATCTTCAGAGAGGTTGTCTTTCTACTAAGCTGACTTGATCAGCATAGTTGTCCATTTAGGTACTTCAGCAGATTTTGGGATAAATTTGATTATGAGCCTTGAGGGGACTTGATTCTTGTAATCTTCTAAGCATGTGTTCCCTCTCAACTTGTGCATCTAATTAACTAAGAGCTCCCTAACATACCAGCTTCTCAACTAGCCTATACTACATGTTCCAACAGTCCTGAAACATGTTTATATCAAATTGACTTATTCATTGGCATGTCTTAAGGGGTTTTGGTATCTTAATCAAAATTCTCATTTTATTCCCAACAATTTCCCCCTTTTTTATGATGCCAAAACCTATACAATCTATGCAAAGGTGACTTGACTATACTTATTACATATAACTTCAATAGATGTGAATAAGGTCAAATTTCCTAAAAGAACATGTTAGTATAATCATAGTTTAAGTGCATATAGGTTTAAGTAAGGCAAGTTGAGACAATGAGATGTTATCTCTTGATTCACAAAATATTCAACTATCATTCATATAATCATTTGAGCATTAAAAACATGTTAATAGTCAAATAACTTATTAGAGCATGAAATCAGAGCAAATACATTGAAGATCAAAGATGTGATCAGAGCATATTTCATTGCAATCATATCAGCAGACAAGAGCAATTTTCAGCATATTTATCCATTTCAGCAGCCATGAGCAGGTAGGCATCCAATTCAGCAGACATGGACAAATAAGGGACATGAAAACTTAGCAGATTCAGAGGTTATCTTCAGGAGGAGGCACCATTCCATACTGTGCCCAAACCCTCTTCTTCAATTCCATAGCCTCTTGATTGGTTTCCTTGGGTCCAAGTTTCATCTTCTCCATTTTCAAAATCTGAAAGTATTCCTTGAAGATGGCTGATTGATCAATGTAACCCTGCAGCTTAGGAGGCATGTAGATGATTAGGCCAGGAGCTTTGAACTCAATCCTTGCTATATCTGCAGCAGCAAGTAGTTTTTGATAAAGATCCTTGTGGTTATCAAACATGAACTGAGTAAAGATGGATTCTAAGTCTTTTCCAATCCATCTGCCTATGATATGGAAGTCATAGACAAACTCCCTCTTGGCTTCTTCCCACTCATCATTCAGCTGAATGGGGACCCATTTATCCATATGTGGATATTTGGTATCCATCTGAATCAGCAGCTGAGGCTTCAACTTGTTGTAAGTAGCCCTCTTCCTCCTTGGCTTTTGAAAGTTCTCTCTTCTCTTGTCTCTTTCTCTATTATCTTCCATTAGCTGCTCCATCTTTTCTTGAGCCCTCATCATAGACAGTTTCTACTGAGTTTCAGCATCTTTTCCAAAGCCTTCCTCAAAAAGCTTGGATGGATCATCAGCAAGAACTGGAGCTCTCTTCTTTGGTTCAGCTCTGTTGATGTTGGAATAGGTGTTGTCTCTAATGATCCAACATTTCAGTTTGAATGTTGTACTAAATGTTCCAACACCTAAGACAACATCAGAATTCGCCCTTTCTCCTTTTACTAACTCTAACAAAACTTGTGTTGCTTAGTGATGTCCCAAATGCAGGTAGAAGACGTGGGCAACACCCAGGTCAGGCAGTTGCACAAGATTGTCCCAAATGCAGGTAGAAGACGTGGGCAACACCCAGGTCAGGCAGTTGCACGGGATTGAGTGGTTACTAAGCACCATTGGTCAAGTCCTACAAATATGGAGTGTGAAGGGAAGTTACAAGAAACCACCTTGATCCAAAGGCTGAAGTTGATCAAGGGAGTTGTAGGAGTTGCAAGGCAGTTCGAATTCAAGCCTATAAATAGACCCACTGCCTTCACTTCAAAGTACAACAAGAGAGAAAGCTAAACTAGATTACTATCTATGGAATGCGCAACGCTTCTAGCTAGAAATATATGTTGTTCTTTCTTGTAGATTATTGCACTCTTATAAACCCGAATATTAGTGTACTCAATCATAGTCGTTTGCTAGGAAAATATGTTAGATCTATAAGGGAGATAGTTTCGTATTTTACTAGTAACTTTTCAAACTCAAATCTGAGTTGTAGTTGTTCAAAACCTTACGAGGTTGTTGATTTTGTGTCACTGATATTAAGAGTTAATATAAGTGATTCGTGTAGATTAATTATTTAATCTACACAAATTTTGAAATACTCTTTGCAAAGTGTTTGTTTAAATTCCGCTGCTCATTGTTGTTTGGACTGTGCCAACACTACAGACAACATCTCTGTATATCGCACGCACGCACACTTTCAGTTGGTATCAGAGCCAACTACTTGATACAATAAGTAGAGATTCTGCTTAGAGTGTGTGTTTATTTGCAATGGAGTATCCACTTTCACCCGCACTAAAACCTCCAATTCTGGACGGCACAAATTATGCCTTCTGGAAACCTAAAATGAGGATGTACATCAAATCCATTGATGAAAGAGCATGGAGGAGTGTTCTTGCTGGTTGGACACAACCAAGAACAACTGTTGATGCGGACAATGAAGCCCGGATTAAGAGAGAGCTCGACTGGACAAATGATGAAATCACAGCCGCAAGCTACAATTCAAAGGCATTGAATGCAATCTTCACCTCAACTGATGCCTCGATGTTCAAAATTATTTCCAGCTGTATTTCCTCCAAAGATGCATGGGATCGACTACAAGAACATTGTGAAGGATCGGAAAGTGTACGAAGGACCAGACTTCGTATGCTTGGAACTAAATTCGAAAATTTGAGGATGAAAGAAGATGAAACCATTTCATCTTACAATGAAAAGCTGACCGAGATTTCAAATGAGGCTCATTCTCTTGGTGATCCAATATCCAACACAAGGTTAGTACATAAAATTCTTAGATCAGTTCCTAAACGTTTTGAACCTAAGATATGTTCTATAGAAGAAGCTAAGGATACAGATGTTTTAAGCCAAAACGAATTGATTGGTATTTTAAAAACCTATGAGATGAACATATCTGAAAAATCTGATTATGATAAGAAAGTACTTGTTTTCAAAGGTGATGCCACATCTTCTGCATCATCAGGTTCTGGAAAATCACCTTATGTTACTGAAATTGATTCTGATGAAGAGAACATTGATGAATATCTTAATGATCCTGATTACATAGCTTTTATGACTAGGCAGTTTAAGACATTCATGAAGAATAAGAAATTCAAAGATAATATTCAACCTAAAGTCCATATCACTAATAATCAACAATTGCATGTTAGGAAGAACACTTTTAATCCTTCCAGACAATTAGAAAGAGTATCTAGGTTCAGACCTGACCAAGACTATAGGAAGAATGTTAAATGCGATGCATGTTCTGGATATGGTCATTACGCTAATGAATGTGCTAACACCCTTCTAAAAAAGAAACTTAATTTCAGTGCTACTTTAAGTGATGAATCTGATGTTGAGCATGATCCTGAAAAAGACATTGAAAATGCCTTCTCTGCAAGAACTATATATGATGATACTTTGGATGATGATCTGGATGATTACTATGATGTGAAGACAAATGAGCCATCATTTGAGAAATCACTGAGTAATAATACTCCAGAATTTAATTGTTTCACAAGTGTTGTTGCAGAAGCAGGTACACCAAGTAAAGCAAGTCTATCCAGAAGAGATACTGATACTTTAGATTTTTCTAACACTGTTCTTAAATTAGAAAGTCTTTTAACTAAGAAGGATAAAGAAATTTCTAATCTAAAAGATAGACTAGAAGTATCTGTACTTGATTTCAGAAAATATTCTTATGAAAATCCTTTGACTAATGAAGAACAACATTTTGTATATTCTGAAACTGAAAAATTAAATCGTATTATTAAATCATTAACATTTGAAAATGATGATTTAAGAAATTCAGTTTTGAAACTTGAGAGTGTTTTGATAAAGAAAGATTGTGAGATTGAGAAACTTGAAGAAAAGATGAAGGAAGTGTCTTTAAGCTTCAAGAAATTTTCTGAAGGAAAAGCAAAATTGGATGAATCACTGCTGATCAACAATACAAGGAAAGCAGGTATTGGTTATAAAGGTAAAACAGCTCATAGTTCTCAAAGTAATGTGTCTACTGTTTTTGTAAAAGCTGAACTTGAAACTAAGGCTACTGTTTCTGCAAAAACCCTTGTTAATGTGAAAGAACTTGTGTGTAACTATTGCTTTAAAAAGGGTCACAAAGCTCATTACTGTTTAAAAAGACAAAAGGATTTAAATGCTACTAGATTGTCTAAAATGACACCACACACAAAGCAACATTCACAGAAAACAGAATGGATCTCTAAAAATACTATCTACAATGTTGTTCATATATCTTTGAAAGCATGTGTTCCTGGTTTATGGTACTTTGACAGTGGTTGCTCAAAACACATGACAGGTCAAATTGATTATTTATCTGATTATAAAGCTTATAATGGTGGTAATGTTACTTATGGAGGTGGATCTAAAGGAAAGATCATTGGTAAAGGAACCTTAAATGTTCCTGGATTTCCTAGATTACCTAATGTTTTACATGTTGATGGTTTACTTGCCAACCTTATTAGTATAAGCCAGCTATGTGATGATGACTTGCATGTAAAGTTTGATAAAAATTCATGCTATGTGCTAGATGAAAATTCTGATTGCATTATGATGGGTAATAGATCTTCTGATAACTGCTATTTAATTGAGTCTAAAGTGAGCTGCAATAGTGTGAAAAATGATGAAAGTACACTATGGCATCATAGACTTGGGCATGTTAATTATAGACAAATTGGTAGGTTAATTAGACTTAAAGCTGTTACAGGTTTACCAATGCTGAAATTTTCAGACAAACATATTTGTGGTCCATGTCAAAAGGGCAAACAGGTAAGAGCATCTCACAAACTATTAGGTCATTGTTCTACAAAACATTCTTTTGAATTGCTCCATATGGATCTCATGGGACCTATGGAAACTGAGAGTATAGGTGGAAAAAGGTATTCATTTGTCATTGTTGATGATTATTCTAGATTCACATGGATAGAATTCCTAAAAGAAAAATCAGAAACTTTTTCTGTCTTTAAAACTCTATGCAAAAGATTCAAGACTGTTTATAATTCTAAAGTTTGTAGAATTAGATCAGACCATGGAAGAGAGTTTGATAACAGTGCCTTCACTGATATTTGTGAATCTAAAGGCATATTACAGGAGTTCTCATCACCTAAAACTCCTCAATAGAATGGGATAGCAGAAAGGAAAAACAGAACTCTTCAAGAGATGGCTAGAGTTATGCTATGCTCTAAGAATTTGGCTAAAAGATTTTGGGCTGAAGCTTTAAATACAGCTTGTCATATTTCTAATAGAGTCTTGATTAGAACAGATTCTAATAGTACTCCTTATGAAATACTGAATAATAGGAAGCCTAATCTTAAGTATTTTCATGTATTTGGCTGTGTCTGCTACATCTTAAATGATAGAGAACAATTGCATAAATTTGATTCTAAAAGTGACAAAGGTTTTTTCCTTGGTTATTCAAGGAACAGTAAAGCTTATAGGATTTATAATCTCAGAACAAATACTGTTCAAGAGTCTGTAAATGTGGTTTTTGATGATAACACAAGTATTGCAGGAAACAGTATTGAAAAAGATGTCTCAGATTTCATTGACAGTCCAATACATTCAGACAGAACAGATCAGATCCAAAATGATGAGCAGAATAAGGGAACACAGACAGACACATCTGCTGCAGAAGTTACAGAAAATCCAGAGAACTTGTACAATCTGCACAAAACTCCTTCAAGGAGAGTTCAAAAGAATCATCCACAGGAGCTGATAATAGGTGATCAATCCACTGGAATTCAGACCAGAAGGAGGTTGAGTATGAATTCAAAAGATGTGGTAAGATCTATTTGTATGACATCTGTGTGTAATAAGGTAAATCATGAGTGCTATCATTCTGCTATTGAACCTAAAACAGTAAAAGAGGTTTTAAATGATGAACATTGGATAGAAGCTATGCATGAAGAATTGAATCAGTTTGTTAGGAATGATGTATGGACTTTAGTACCTAGGCCAGATCACACAAATGTTATTGGTACTAAATGGATTTTCAAAAACAAAACTGATGAAATAGGCAATATTATCAGAAACAAAGCAAGGTTTGTTGCTCAAGGATATACTCAAGTAGAGGGAGTAGATTTTGATGAAACATTTGCTCCAGTTGCTAGAATAGAATCCATTAGACTTTTACTTGCTATTGCATGCTTTATCAACATAAAACTATACCAAATGGATGTTAAAGCAGCTTTTCTAAATGGAATCCTAATGGAATAAGCTTATGTTGAGCAACCAAAAGGCTTTGAAAATCCAGAATTTCCTGATTATGTGTTCAAATTAAAAAAGGCTCTATATGGCTTGAAACAAGCACCTAGAGCATGGTATGAAAGATTAACTGATTTTCTGATTGAATTTGGTTTCACTAGAGGAGAAGCTGATAGAACACTATTCATTAAACATGAGAAAAATGATATTATGATTGCTCAAATTTATGTTGATGATATAGTATTTGGCTCTACTTGTGATGATATGCTCAAATTATTTGTGAATGAAATGACATCTACTTTTGAAATGTCCATGGTAGGTGATTTAAACTATTTTCTAGGACTGCAGATTAAACAACAAAATGATGGTATTTTCATTTCACAAAGTAAATATGCTAAAAGTCTTGTGAAAAGGTTTGGTTTAGAGAATGCTAAACACATGAAAACTCCTATGGGATCAACTCAGAAACTGAGTAAAGATGATGTTGGCCAGAATGTTGACCCAACATTATACAGATCAATGATAGGCAGTCTTCTTTACTTGAGCTCTACTAGGCCTGATATTATGTTTAGTGTATGTTTATGTGCTAGATATCAGTCTGATCCAAAAGAATCTCACATGCATGCTGTAAAAAGAATTATTAGATATGTTGCAGGAACTTGTGACTTAGGCTTATGGTACAGCAAGGATACAAATTGTTCCTTAATTGGCTATAGTGATGCTGACTGGGCAGGAGATGCTGATGATAGAAAGAGCACCAGTGGTGGCTGCTTTTACATGGGAAATAATCTCATATCTTGGCATAGCAGGAAACAGAAATGTGTATCAAAATCCACAGCTGAATCTGAGTATATTGCAGCAGGGAGTTGATGTACACAACTACTGTGGTTACAGAAAATGTTGTGTGATTATGGTTTACCTTGTGATACTCTAACTGTTTATTGTGATAACACTAGTGCCATAAATATATCAAAGAATCAAGTGCGACATTCTTTGACTAAGCATATTAGTATAAGGCATCATTTCATAAGAGATCTGGTAGAAAAAGAGGTGGTCAAGTTGGAATACATTTCTACAGAAAAACAACTTGCTGATATATTTACCAAAGCTTTAGATGATAAGAGATTCTCCTCCCTAAGGAAATCTCTTGTTTATGTGATATCTGAACACTGTATCAAAAGTGTTGTACCAAATGCGGCAGCATTTGGGACAACACCAGAGTAGTTCATTTAATTATTTCTTTGTATAAATTTCGTAAGTGTCGGATTTAACATAATTCTCTATAATCTCAGTCTAGAAGTCTTAAATTGAGTCATGTGGAATATGAGAAAAGCTTGTACATTCTCTCAAATGCAAAGGAAATCACAAATTATATGCTTTGAAAATCACTGAGTAACTAGGGACACTGAGCTCGCTACTACGATGTTCTCTCTTCTAAAGGTGATATATATTGCATCAAATTAATCACAAATCCATTGAGTAACTATGGGGCACGGAGTTCGCTGCTACGATGCACTCTTTTGAAAAGATGGATCAATGTGATAATGTGATAAAAATTAAAAGTGCAACACATATGAATCAAATTCATGAAAAAACTGTGTTGAGATGTACAAAATGCCAACAATCTATTCAACACCTAACTCAGACTTATGATTTTTATTATTTGTAGAATTAATTAATTTCTGATAATTATTATTTTTATTATCTGTAAATATTTATCTGAATTTATTTATTTTATTTGTTCAGTTATTATTTAATCCTTTTTTCATTTATTTATTATTTCTCAGTAATTATTCTCCACAACACACGACATATTTAATGGAGAGAAGTTATCCTTCCACTCTCTTCGTTTCAGTTTTTCTATGAAATCGTGTATCAACTCTCGCCTGAAATCCTCTATAAATTGATCTCGTATGCATGGTGAATTTTATACTCTCAAACTTAGATCAGATTTTGAAACACTCATTCATAGGATATAATTTTTATTGGCATACGTGTTTCTTCACGATTTGGTATACAGTAATTCGAAATTCTTGCTTCTACACTTTATCCCAGAATTCGAAAAGTCTCCTAAATTAATTTCTTATTGTTTTTGCAGGTTATCACTACCAAATCCGTTCTGCAAGTTTCCATTACTCTCACAATTTTTCAAAATTCAAAAAGCCCTCACCCGAATAACTTCTGCGATTTTCACTCTACCACTCAAAACTTCATCTCTAATGGCGATAATCTCTGATATTTCCAACTCTCCGGCACCTGGGTCGCCGACGTTCGTCGTGGGTACCATGGAGGTTCCGTTCGAGCCTGAAACCTCCGCTCTTACACTGGTGGTCTACAACCCACTAGACATCCGAAGCGAAGTGGCACATGCAAACCTCTTTGAACCCGTAAGTGCTTCTCCGATTGATCACTCATCCTCGAAATCATCCACCTTTCAAAAATTCTTCCCTTTTGGAACCTCCTTCGAGAAATTGAAGAAGGCATACCAATCCCTAGCCCGTAAAACAGCCTCCCCAACCATTGTCTTGGAGGGAGAGATTCTCGATAATGCGATGTTCCGAGACGATTTACCAGCGGTGGAGAAAAGTGATGTGCAAATGGAAGATGTCTCCTCGTCTGATGAGGAGATTTTGGCAACAAAGCTTGCACGTTTAAGGCAAAAAAGAAAGTTATCCACTAAAAAGGCAAAAGCCCCTGCTCCAGTCGCTCGCAAATGGCCCGGAGGTCGTCGTGTCTCTTACAGGACTCTTGGGAAAAGAGTCGACTACACCGAGAAGAAAAAGCCCAGAACGGACGGAGGGAAAGCTCAACCGATCGTTTTATCTAACTCTGATTCTGTGGGGGAGCCTCAAGACGTCAATGACATCATTGACAATTTTACTGAGGCCGTAAATGTGGACAATGCAGATACAGAGAACACCAAGACTCGGGCATCTCGCAAAAAGCCTCGAAAAGCCCGAAATGTTGCCCCTCCGGTGGCACCACCCACAGAATCGGACTCACCTTCATCTCCAAACTCCTCTGCTCATGAGGAAGAGGTACACATTTCTTCTGAAACAGACTTTAGTGATGAAGATATTGATGAGTATAATGATAATACGAGTGCACGATATAAAACGATTCGAAATAGGATTATACTCAGTGAACGAATTTTGAGAGTTTCTGATTTTGAGGAAGTAAACTTGATGGATTGGTTTAGGGAGAGGTCTATATTGGATGCATTATTATTCGCTGTGCCTTATGTTGTTGATTGGGTCCATGAATTCTATACGAGTGTTAGTGCAAAAACAGGGGATACGAACTCTAGGAAGTATGGTTGTGTGTCGTTTCGTGGTCTTGAAATTATCATCACTCCTAGAAAAATAAATATGATGTTGAAAACTAGGATTATGGAGGATCCTGTAGTTACAGATTTTGATATGATGATCAGTGTGCTTACTGGGGGAAAAATTACACATTGGGTACCTAAATTGATTGCCTCTCGATTGACTAGTCTGTACTCCGTATTGCATAAAATTGTGTGTTGCAATTGGATTCCAACTACAAACAACACAACCCTTACCTTGGAACAGGCTGTCCTACTCCATAAAATAGGACATCTCAAGCAATTTAATCTAGGACACGTCATATTTCAGAACATGATGAACTTTACATGTAACATGTCTGGTAAGGGACTGCTTTCGTACCCCTGTTTGATCTATAAACTACTAGCCGAGAAGGAGTTTCAGAGGTTAGACACTGAGATTATTTGTGGGTATGTCCCGAGTTTCATCATTTCTCCACAGCTTCTGCTTCGTGGTGGTGAAAGGATTGTGGATTTACCATTACCAAAGGCCCCTACTCCCAGAAATGTTGCCTCTGATGTGCCATCAACCTCCACAACTCATCCTCCCTCAGGTTGTGTTTCCTCTGTTCATTTATCGTCTCATTTCATTCTTAGACAGGTTGATATTCTTCAAGGAACCATCACAAACCTCCAAAGCACAGTTGAGGATTTGGTGATACAAAGGCAGTTCTAGGAAGAGCTCCTTTCCACCTCAACAGGGGGAGTACATGATGCTCACAACAATTCTGAAGAAGCTGCAGTTCCAGTACCAGTCCAAGCTCAAGAGGAAGGTTCTACTGCTGTCCATGTTCCAAATATTAACACTGATACTGCTGTTCAAACCAATGATGCCGAGGTTGCTAACAATGAAGATGATAATGAAGCACAAGACATTGAGGATCTCTATGCAGATCTCAATGTGGATTGAAGAAGGCTTGAAGAATGGGGGAGTTTGTGCAGACTCTGAAGATGCAGCTGATATATTCAGCCCAATCCTCCCCTTTACTACTTTCATTTATTTCCTCAATCTGTAAAGTCTATACTTATGTTCTTTATTTTTCTGTTCCACATACAATTTACTTCATGTTTTTGTTTTTAATGTTTTTAAATCTAAGTACAGTTTGTTTTACTTAGATGCTGTGATTGAATTTGGCTAAATACTGATATTGGTTCTTATTTGAAATATCATGAGTATTGTTTTTATTAATCAAGATTCTGAATGTTGTGAACATCAGGGGTGTTGATGTAGAAAGGCCAAATTGGGGGAGATTGTTGATGTTGGAATAGGTGTTGTCTCTAATGATCCAACATTTCAGTTTGAATGTTGTACTAAATGTTCCAACACCTAAGACAACATCAGAATTTGCCCTTTCTCCTTTTACTAACTCTAACCAAACTTGTGTTGCTTAGTGATGTCAAAAATGCAGGTAGAAGACGTGGGCAATACCCAGGTCAGGCAGTTGCACGGGATTGTCCCAAATGCAGGTAGAAGACGTGGGCAACACCCAGGTCAGGCAGTTTCACGAGATTGAGTGGTTACTAAGCACCATTGGTCAAGTCCTACAAATATGGAGTGTGAAGGGAAGTTACAAGAAACCACCTTGATCCAAAGGCTGAAGTTGATCAAGGGAGTTGTAGGAGTTGCAAGGCAGTTCGAATTCAAGCCTATAAATAGACCCACTGCCTTCACTTCAAAGTACAACAAGAGAGAAAGCTAAACTAGATTACTATCTATGGAATGCGCAACGCTTCTAGTTAGAAATATATTTCTTTCTTTCTTGTAGATTAGTGCACTCTTATAAACCCGAATATTAGTGTACTCAATCATAGTCGTTTGCTAGGAAAATATGTTAGATCTATAAGGGAGATAGTTTCGTATTTTGCTAGTAACTTTTCAAACTCAAATCTGAGTTTTAGTTGTTCAAAACCTTACGAGGTTGTTGATTTTGTTTCACTGATATTAAGAGTTAATATAAGTGATTCGTGTAGATTAATTATTTAATCTACACAAATTTTGAAATACTCTTTGCAAAGTGTTTGTTTAAATTCCGCTGCTCATTGTTGTCTGGACTGTGCCAACACTACAGACAACATCTCTGTATATCGCACGCACGCACACTTTTAAGCTCAAAGGCCTTCTTCAAAAAGTTTTTCAACTTCCTTCTCAGTTTCAGCAGCTTTGGTGCTTTCAACTGTTTCAGTTTTAGTAAACTTGGCAGTTTCAGCTTCTTTAACAATTACAGGAGCTTTGGCCTTCTTTGGAGTGGGCTATTCTTCCACTCTGAACTCAGTAGGTAACTCTAAGCTATTAGGAAACTCATTAAAGGTTTCAGCTTTCCTCTTGTTATCCTTGGCTTTCTTGACCTTTCCTCTGGTTTGGACACCTTCAGTAGTCTTGTCCAACCCTGTTGATTCACCACCAGGCCTTTGTTGCTGTCTAACTCCTTCTTCTTGAGCTGAGGCCATTGAGTTCTTCATTGCAATGTCCGACTGTTCTTCCTCATCCAAATCTTCAAAGTTCAGAATTGCTTTTCATTTTCCTTTGGATTTTGGCATCTGTTCCTTTCCCTTGCTTCCTTCTCCAATTGTCAAGGCACCTTTGTCCCTTGCTCTTTCTCTTTCCCCCTTTTTGGCTTCATCAAAGCACTGGGGCTTGAGATCACTCATTTTTGATGCCATCAGGGATTGTGCCAGATTCAGGGATTTCATCTCCTCAAGCAAATATACATTTTCATCATGTATATTTTGCATCTTGTCACTGCTCATGCTTAGGAAAGCAAGAACATGCTTCATCTTTTGCTCCACAACCTGCTCCATGGTTGTCTTCAGGGATGTATCTAAGTTTGCTTTGAGTAGGTCACTAAGGTTAGCCACAGCAGATTCAGCAATCTTGGCCATCACTTCCTTAGTAAACTTTTCTGAAGCTTCTTTCACCATGGCAAGCCTCATCTCTTCTGCCCTTTTCTTCTGAAGGGCACTCTTCTTGCCAATTGCTTGCTTGACAACCAGTTTGATGGCCTTGGCATTCTTATTGTGGTTATCCATAAGCAATTTCTGATCCTTCTTGACCTCTTTGGTGAAAGATTCCATATTGTCCTTGGCTTTTTGCACTTCAGTGGAGATTGTTTGCAATCCAGACTCTACTCCACTGATTCTTGCTTCAATAGTGGGTAACACCACTTCTTCAGAACCAGTTAGCCTCATCTCTACTGATGCAAGAGTTCTGCCTTGCTCATCCAATGCTACTGAAGTTTCAGCATGGGCAGATTCCACTTGATGGACCAGAGTGTCCAACTTTGCTCATTGCTCTCCAAGGATGGTTTGAGCTAAACTTGCATCAATTTGTACAGGAGCATCTGTAAAAAGTTCATCGGCAAAAATTTGATCAAATGTGATACCTGCAATATCGGAAAAATCAAATTTGTTAGCAAATACACCCTCATCTCCCTCTAATTCTTTTTCATAAGGCCCTGATACATCAGCAGCCTTCTCCTCATTTTCAACTTGTTCTTTTCTCCCTTCTGTATTAATAATCTCACACTCAGGGTCAGGCCTCCTCTCATCAAGGGATTCTTGAAGTTCACATTTTACTTCAAGAATAACCTACCCTTCCTCACTTATATCACCCTCTGTTTGTGGTACACTCCTCCTCAACTCTCTCTGATTTTTTAGTGATGACTACATCTCTCTCCTCCTCAACTCCCTCTGATTTTTTAACTAAATCATCCTTTTCAACTCCACCACTTAAACTTGCAGCTTCTTCACCCTCAATAGGGTTCAAAGAAGGCAGTTGTTGGGAGATCACAGTGCTTGGTTCTAAAGCCACTGAGTCATCCCGAATGGTTAAGAGCTGGCCAGTGTCCAACTCTGCTGACACTGGTGAGGTCTTAACCAAACCAGCTTCTAGTGGGGAGGCCTCAACATCATTAATCTTTGCCTTAGGCTCAGATGAACCTTCATTGGCTGATGCATCTTTGGCTGTGTTACCATCTTTGGTCAACGCCTCTGAAGATACAGAGCCCTTTCTATGATAGGTAAGGTAATGGATTGTGGGCTGTTTAGGACCAGGGGGGTCGGGGTCTGTGGGATCATCATGGTTGTCATCATCATTAGAGCTGCTATCAGGGTGCTTGATCCCTTTAGCAATTCTATCCTTCTCCTCAGCAACCTTGTCAGCTACAAGCTTTGCAAAGACTTCCTCATCAATCAGGAATCTTGTCTTTTGCACACCAGCAAAGTGTAGAAATATGCTCTCCTCAATCTGCCACCAGTTTGCTCCCTTATCTTGAATAACTTGGGCAATTTCCATGATGGTTTTGTCTTTTACTTCAAACAAAGCCCTCAAATCATGGAAATTCCTTTGCAATCTTGGGAATTCAGCAAGAATGGGATACAAACTATCCACAGTAGCCTTGGCTCCACCTCTGAGCATACCTTCATAGGTATAATCCTCCTCATCTCCACTTGATTGGGGACTTTGGGTTATAGGGGAGTTGGATCTGGGTTCAGTAGGGTTGGCTTCAAGGATGTTGGGTTCAGCAATGGTTTGTTCAGGTGCTTTTGAGAGCAATGGTCCTGAAGGGATTTTGGTTGAAGGGGTTTGATCTAATAGTGCTGCTTCTAAGAGTTTAGAATAATTGAGTATAGATGAGTCAAGGGGTGATAGCAGTCTTGACTCATCAACTGCAATGTCAGCAAGCAAATCAATTGGCCCTCTTTGGGTAGCTTCCTCAGGAGAATATCTATTGGTTAGGTTTAAGGGGGTTATGGGGTTGATCTTGGGGGGTTCTATGGGTATCAGGAGAATTGGGCTCAGGGTTTTGGGTTTCAGGAATCTTAGATTCTGGAGTTCCAAAATCAGGGGAGTTAGACTTTGACTTTGATTTTGACTTTGTCCTACTTTCAGCTCTACTTTTTCCCTTAGAGCCACCTTCAAATTCTGCTCCTCCTGAAGCTCATGCATCTTTTCAGAAGGCTTGGCCCTTGTCTTACTAGCTCTTGAGCTTCCACTTCCTTCCTCTACTGGGACAACTTCCCTGATCCTCTTTTCACCCTTTTTCTTCTTAACCACCATGGGAAACTTTTCCCTTATCTCTTCAGAATCTGATGGCACACTTACACCTTCTTCAGCAACTTTGTCCAACTTTGCTGAAGTTGCTAAATCATCTTCTGAAAGAATTTTGGACATTTTCTTTGTTTTCACAACCCTTGCCTTTGTCCTAGGCTTCATCTTAGGCTTCTTTTCAACCTCTTCTTCAGCAGGTTTTGCCACTTGCTTCTTTCTCTGTTCAGATTTCTTGGAAAGTTTTCTGAACATTATCTTCTGGGCTGGAAGGGGCTTTGCAAAAGTCTGCATTTCAGTGTAGTGGGAGAACATTTCTATCAGCAGACTTGTCCTTGTGCAATACTTCAACTTTCCTTCCAAAACCACCTTCATGTGTGATTTCACCTTAAATTTGGCTTTCTCCTTCATCATTTCCCCCATGATGAAGTCTCTCCAGTTGAACTTGATGCTTTTATCACTAGCATCAATTACAGCAGCCATAATCCTTATCCTTGGTGAGCTTACTTGTTCCAAGCTCCCAGTGTTGCTCAATAAACTCTTGGTCACCACCTCCAACAAAGTGAGAAACTCAAGCTTGAGAGAGTTCTTGTGTTGAGTGGAGGAAATGGGTCCTGGAACAATGAGTCATTCTTGAGCCACCTCTTGCTCATGGCCTGCTCCATATGATTCTGGATTCCTTCCATCTGAGGGCAATCCAGAGGCACCTTCAAGGTCTTCTTCAATAAACTTGACCCTATGTGAGTTTTCCTCTTCATCTCCTTCACTCACATATGCCAACCTTGTTGACACTTCTCCTCCATTTGCCTTGCCTTTCCATTTGAGAAAGACAAAGAACTCAGCCATATATTGCTCCAAATAAGAACTGGGCTTGTTTTGCATAAAAGTTTGAAGGCCAGCCCTTCTTAGCCATCTCAAGGTGGGGGTGATTTCTGGTGCTTCACTCTCAAAAGAGATTATGGGTTCAAATATGAGATTGTTTTTGTGGCTAAGATATGAGAAATCAAGGTCTAGTTCCTTGTTGGTGAAATCAACTATCATCTCCTGTCTAACTTTGGGTGCCATTGATGAAACCGTAAAAAAGCTTAGAGAGAGTTTAGAAAGTTAGGGTTTCAAAGAGTGAAAGAATGTGTGGGGAAGAAATGAGAATTTATGGGCTTCTTAAGACTTAGAGTATATTCCAAAAGGAATGTTTATCATTGAGTAGGTGAGTCTTAAGGCAATTCAAAGGTTGGCAAAAGAGGAAATCAAATTTGAATGGCCAGGATTAATTCAGGGGAGTTGGCCAAAATTTGATCCAACGGTTGAAAGTAATAAATCAGTTTTGAAAACTGTTTTATCAAAAACGTGGGAAGGAGTTAAGGTTTGTTAAAGGCTGGGGGGTTATCAAGGTAGATTGTGGGCTACAATTGTTTAATGCAAACAAGAGTTAAATCTTTGCATTGAAAGTGACTTTTTGGGTAGGGGACAAATTAAATCTTTGTAAAGGTGATGACTTTAAGAGGAATGGGACAGCCAACACTATATGCAATGATTACCCAAAATAGGTGCTTATCAAACATAGATTTGTTTGATATCCATTTCAGCTTATCTGACCCCACATGGACAAGTGTCCTGAACCTTCATGGACAAGTGTCCTGAAGTGAGCTCAGCTCAACTTCTCTGATGAGATTTGGGTCAACTCTTCTGAGATTCAGTAGACTTTGCCCAAGTCTGCTGAAGATCACTTTCAGTTCCCCCTTGATTGTTGAACTCCATTGGACTTACTTGTCCATCTTTACTGGATCAAGATGTCCCAACTCTGCTGAAAGTTCTAAGAACCTTGCTTCAGCAAGAGGTTCGGTTAATATGTCAGCCTTTTGGTGATCTGTGTGAATTTTCACCAATTTGATGCCCTTCTTCTCCACATGGTCTCTTATGAAGTGATGTTTGATGTCCACATACTTGCATCTTGTGTGTAACACTGGATTTTTTGAGATTGCAATAGCACTGTTGTCATCACAGAAAATTGGCACTTCAATAGAGTTGACATTGTAGTCTCTAAGTTGTTGTCTAAACCAAAGGATTTGAGCACAACAACTTCCAGCATCAACATACTCAGCTTCAGTAGTGGAAGTGGCCACAGTGTTTTGTTTCTTTGAGAACCAAGAAATGAGCTTATTTCCCAAAAATTGGCATGTTCCTGAAGTGGACTTTCTATCAATTATGCATCCTCCATAATCAGCATCTGAGTAGCCAGTTAGTTCAATGTTATCATCAGCAGGGTACCAAAGGCCTACATTCTTAGTGCCCTTGAGATACCTCAATATCCTCTTTGCAGCCTCTAGATGAATCTTCTTAGGATTGGCTTGAAACCTTGCACATACACCTACTGCAAAGGTGATGTCAGGTCTGCTAGTTGTGAGATAGAGAAGAGAACCAATAATTCCTCTATACTCAGTAGAGTTGGTTGGAACTCCACTTTCATCTGGATCCATTTTCCAATTTGTGTTCATTGGGATCCTCATTGGCTTGCTAGTAGCACACCCAAACATTTTGATCATTTCTCTGGTGTACTTAGCTTGATAGATGAAGATTCCTTCTTTAGATTGCTTGAATTGAAGATCCAGGAAGAAATTCATCAGCCCCATCATTGTCATCTCAAATTTGCTTTGCATGAGCTTTGAGAACTTTTCACAAAGCTTCTCATTTGGAGATCCAAATATGATGTCATCAACATATATTTGGACTAGCAAGATGTCATCTCCTTCACAGATTCTTGACAAGGTTCTGTGCACTGTCCCTTTCACAAAACCATGATCCAACAAGAACTGTGACAGGGTATCATACCAAGCTCTTGGAGCTTGCTTGAGTCCATAAAAAGCTTTCTTTAGTCTGTAGACTTGGTTTCCTACTTCAAAACCAAGGGGTTGCTCAACATAGACTTCTTCCTTCAGCACTCCATTCAAGAAGGCACTCTTGACATCCATTTGATAGACTTTGAACCTCTTGTTGCTTCAAACCTTGCCACTGGTGCAAAAGTCTCATCATAGTCAATGTCTTATGATTGACAATAACCCTTGGCCACCAATCTGGCCTTGTTTCTAACTATCACATCATTCTCATTCTTCTTGTTCTTGAACACCCATTTGGTTCCAATAACATCTTGATGTGAAGGTCTATCAACCAGCTCCCAAACATCATTTCTTGTGAACTGGTTCAGCTCCTCTTGCATAGCTGTGATCCAATTTGCATCTTGAAGTGCTTCATCAATGTCTTGGGGTTCCTGTTCTGATAAGAAATAACAGAACAAGGCACTTTCACCATGAAACCTTCTAGTTTTGACTCCTACACTTGGATCACCATGTATTAGATTAGTTGGATGGTCAGATAACCATGTCCTTCTTTTTTTGATCCCTTCAGTAGAGTTGTCCTCTACTAAGGTTGAGTCACTAGGATCATAAAATTCAGGAAAAAATACAATGCAGGTTCTAATTCAGGATCATATTCAGGGGTGTTGGCCTCAATGTCAGGGACATTGGCATTTTCAACATTGTTGTTTCCCCCTTGAATATTTAATTCATTAACTACCTCAGCAGAGCCTGCTTCTTCATTGGTAGTTGTTACCTGATTATGAAGTTGGATTGGATCATTCAGTTCATCATTTCCTTCAGTGGGGTTTTCTTCAGGGAGATTGCCTTCAGGAGTGTTGTCCAGTGTGATGTTTTCAAGAGGATTGGCCTGGACAACTTTTATGAACATTGTATCTTTGTCTCTTAAGCTCATTCTGGTTGTTCTTTATGTGATGTCATCAATTTCCAGGGAGTTATTCCTGTTCTCAAAGATAGCTTCAAACACAATATGAGGTGTTTCTTCCACAATAAGGGTTTTACAATTTTAAACTCTGAAAGCTCTACTGTCAAAAGCTTTCAATTGTTCGTTCCCATTGTTGTGAATGAAACACTTACAACTAAATATATGGAAATAAGATACCTTAGGAAGTCTTCCTTTCCAGAGTTCATAAGGGGTTTTGCATTAACCCTTAGTAATCAAACATCTATTTTGAGTATAGCATGCAGTGTTTATAGCTTCAGCCCAAAACCTCTTAGGTAAATTTGAATCAGCAATTAAGGTTCTAGCTGCCTCTTTAAGAGTTCTATTTCTTCTTTCAGCTACCCCATTCTGCTGAGGGGTTCTAGCTGCTGAAGTTTCATGGGCAATTCCATTTTCAGTGCAATACTCATTGATGTATGAATTTATGAACTCAGTGCCTTTATCAGATCTTATTTTGATAATGTTAAGGCTTTTCTCATTTTACAGTCTCTTTAACAGTTCAGGTAGTTTGACTTGAGTTTCCTTCTTATTTAGGAGAAATACTACCCATGTGAACCTAGAGAAGTCATCTCCTACAACCAATGTGTATTTTCTTCCATGTATTCTTGCAGGGGTAATTGGTCCAAATAAGTCTATATGTAACAGTTCAAGTACCCTTTCAGTAGAGATGACTGGTTTGCCTTTAAATGAAGCTTTAATCTGTTTTCCTTCTTGACATGGTTTGCAAACATGTTCTTTAATGAAAATTTCATTAGGCAGCCCTTTAACTAATGCATTTCTAGCCAGCTTGTTCATGGATTTAAAGTTCAGGTGCTTTAGCCTATTATGCCATAACCAACTTTGTTCATTAGAGCTCTTAGCAATAAAGCATGTTGCATCAGTAGACTTGTCCCAGTCAGCAAAATACACATTTCCTTTCCGAGTTCCAGTCAGTAGAATTTGTTGAGTTTTATCTTTGATTAAGCATTTATTACTAGTGAACTCAAAATTATATCCTTTATCACAGAACTGACTTATGCTCAGAAGGTTATACTTGAGACCAGCCACATAAGATACATTGGATACCTTGATATTACCAATTATCAAGGTACCATAACCTTGTGTAGTTGCTTGTGAACTGTCTCCAAATGTAACATTTGGGCCTTCTTGTTCAATGAATTCAGTGAGGAGGTTTTTGTTTCCAGTCATGTGCCTTGAACATCTACCATGCTGTCTTTTTGTTCATACTCCTCAGCTTCTTGTGGCCCTTTGGTACCTGCAATGATCAAGCTTTAGGTACCCTTTGAATTTTGGGTCCTAGGAGGTTAGTTGTACCTTTAGGAACTCAAACTTGCCTAATAACCCTGATTGATTCAAGGTGGCTAAATTATTTTCCTCTAGCATCACCATACACAGTTTTTCCCTTAAATGCCTTTGGGAAAGAGTGTATGAAAGTGTTAACTCTGTAAGTTTCAGGAGAGTTGACATTTCTCCTGAACTTATAAGTTCTTTGTGCAGCTTGAGGGAATCTTTGAGGATGGGCATATAGATGACCATTACCCTTTGGCATGAAGGGTTTTGGTTGTCTCATTTTATTGTACCCATGAGGAGAGTTGACCATAGGTCTGTTCAGCTGAGGTTTCCTCAGGAGAGTTGGCCTAGACTGAACATACCTTGGATAACTCTTCTGAATGTTGTTCAGATGAGTTGCCTTTCCATTGGGTTTACTCTGCTGAACACCATTCCTCTTGTATTCATGGGCTTTGGCCATTTCCTTAGGTATGGGCATTTTTCCCTGAAATACTTGAGTGGGCACTTCATGCATTTTTCCCTTTCCTTTGTTCAGTGGCTGAATTAGTTTATTTTCAGCTTGTTGTGCCACCGATTTAAAAAAGATTCTCTTAGTGTTACTTGTTGAAGAAACACTAAGACAAGGTGAAGATTCAAATGGATTATATCCCAATCCACTCTTTTGAGCCATAGGTCTTTGGAAGCTTTGAATTTCCTCTATTGTCTTAGAAGATTTATTCATTGCAGACATCTTAAGTCTTAGGCTCTCTTCAATTGATTTAAGAATATAATATTCATGTGAGAGGTTATCAAATTTAGCTTGAAGAATTTTAAGTTCAAAATCTTTTCTCTTCTGAGCAAGCAGTTGCTCATCAAGCTGCTTTTGTTGGTCAACTATCCTGAGAGAAGCTTCATCAAGTTCTCTCAAGACTTGTTGATACAACTCAGTAGACTTGACATCAACTACAGATTCAGAAGGTTTTGTGATTGGATTGATGGTGAGCTAGAAGTAGAAGATACCTCATCATCTTCTATGGCCATGTTGCACACATCATCATCATCACTATTAGAGAATAGTCCATCATCAGAGGAGTTGAAGCTTTCAGCACTTTCAGACTCATCACCAGCCATCATGGCTTTTCTATTGGTGAAATTTTTGTCTCTTTTAGTTTGCCTCTCCTTTCTTTCTTTAGAGCTAAGTTCAGGGCAGTCATATTGAAAATGCCCCTTCTTTTTCCAGTTGTAGCACTGGTCTTAATCATCATCTTTCTTTGATTCATCTCTTCTTCTAGATGATGAAGGTTCAACTCTGCTGGACTTTCTCCTATCAGAGTATTTGTCCTCTGATCTTCTTTCTTCAGGCCTTTTTTCCTCAGCCTTGGCTTCAAGAGAGTTGTACCTTCTCCTGACCTTGTTATCTTGGTAGAATTTCTTTTATCTACCAAACCTTGAGTTGAGCTTGTCAAACCTCCTAGCCATGAGAGCTAGCTCTTCCTTCATTTCAGCCTTAGAGACTGACTTCGATGATCGTGGAGTGGACTGCATATCTGGTTCAGCAGCTTTGGCTTTGAATGCCACTCTTTTAGTTGGTAAGGAAGATTCCTCAACTGGCTTTCTTTTGTTGAGGTCAAACTCATAAGCTTTGAGTTCAGAGAAGACTTATTGCATGGGCATGGTAAAGAGATCTTTAGTATTCTACATCATTAAAGAATACACATCCCACTTTTGAGTGAGACTTCTTAGAATCTTGAGTGCAATTTCTCTCTTGGAGTACACCTTGCGCAATGAGTTGATCTCATTCATGATAAGTGAATCTACCAGCAAATTTATCAATGGACTCATCAAGCTCCATTCTGAATTGTTCAAACTTCTGCACAACAACTTGGAATTTATTCTCCTTGATCTTTTCAGTGCCCTGAAACATTTCAGCAAGGGTGTCCCACATTTCTTTGGTTGTTGTGCAGTGGTAGACTCTTCCCATTACTGCATCTGGAATTTTTTGATAGAGAGTGTTCATTACAAGATAGTTGAGATTATGTCTCCTTCTCTCTTGAGTGGTGAGGTCATCTTCATCTTTGGGGAGCTCAACCCTTATATCAGCTCTTTGAGCATTAGTGACTCTGGGATTGGCTTGTGTGAACATGAAAGGACCCCTAGTGATGACTCTCAGCATCTCATTGTGGAGGCATGAAAGATGAGCTCTCATTCTGATTTTCCAGAAATCATAGTTCTCAATTGAGAACATGGGCAGCTTGTGATGGGATATATGGTTAACAGGATCTAGAGCCATATTGTTGATGGTCTCCACAGCATCATGAGGAACAGCAGCATTATTGTTGTTGTTGTTCTGATTCTGATTTTGATTCTGATTGTCGTTGTTGTGATTGCCCCTTGCCATACCTCAGATAAAAAGGGTTAGACAATAAATGTTAAGATTTCAGAAAGATCAGTTCATTAACCACACTAAGATATGTTTTTTTTAAATCAAAATGGATTTTCAGAAGCAGTGGTCTTTGAAACCCTGCTCTGATACCACTTGTTGGTCCTGAAAGGAGTATATAACAAGTGTATGGGGGGGGGGGAATACACTTGTATCCAAATCTTTTCAAACTTAAGCAAATCAGGCTTTAGCAAGGTTGTCTTAGACAACTCTTCTGTTATGAATAACTCTCAGAAGATAATCAATCTACTAAGTACTATTGAGTACTTAGTTGAATAACTATCTAAATGAGTTATATGTGCGGAATAGTGGTTGGCCTTTTAGATTAAACTCCTTTTTAATTCTGAAATCCTCTTAACACTTAATCTGTTTTCAGGGGACTTGTCCCAAAACAACTTTGCACAGTCTTGAATGTAAGTGTTTTAAAGATCAGTTTGTGTGCAGTGTATGAATGTGTTGTTTGTATGAGAATACTTGAAAGTAAATCAACACAAGATTTATAGTGGTTCAGAGACTCAAGCTCCTACATCCACTTTCCCTAATTGAACAGGATAATTCCTTATCTATTGGAATTACTTGTTTTATAATGTCAATGTGCACTTGATCAACCACACCACTCTTTGGTGCCTTGATCCCTAGGATATCAGAGTCCTAATACTCTCTTCTCAACTCAGAACTTATTGTTCTTCTCTCAACACTTCTACTACAACAACCTTCTATCTCTCTTTAGAAAGGTATAAGGGTTGATGTTGGTTCCAACTAGATTGAGATATCCATTACAATGAGCTCAGTGTATAGGATAGGATATCTCTCTAAGCTTTGTATGGATGTACAATGAAGTTCAGCTTAGGTTGAAGTGTTTCTGGAAACTAAGAATGTTTCTTAGAAAGCTTGAAGGCTTATGAGCTTGTAGTTTCCTCTAGATTGCAGGATGGTTGGATCACTAGTTGGTTCTGCTAGTTGGTGCCTTCAATGGTTTCCAAACTTCATGTATTTATAGAACAAAATGAGGTTATGTCCGTTGGAGAGACAGCCTCAAAATGTCTATATTGGTCTTCCTTGAACTTTGCAACTGGAAGACAGTTTCTTGAAAGTGACATGTCCTTAATTTGGGAAGTAAACGGTTGTTTGCACTTTGTCTTGACTTTGAAGCACTCTTCCCAATGTCTGACTTGAAGATTCACTTGATCAAACATGGACATCACTTCTGATCATTGGTCCTATGATAAAGACAACTTTTCTTATCATTTGGACAATTCTGCTTATCAATATCAGCAGACTTTGCTTATCAGCAGTGTTGGCTTGGCTCTTTCAGATGACTTGACTCTTTCTCTTTTATAGCATGACTCTTGATGGTTCTTGAGGATTCATGCCTTCATATCAGTAGCATTGACCTTATCAGCACAGTTGGCCTTTACTTGAGACTGTTCTGGTTCAAGTGTGCTGAGACATTTCTGCTGGACATTCCTTCTGAATCTTGACATACACATCAGTAGACTTGGTCTTGCTGATGCATTCCATTCAATTGATCTTCAGAGAGGTTGTCTTTCTACCGAGCTGACTTGATCAGCATAGTTGTCCATTTAGGTACTTCAGCAGATTTTGGGATCAATTTGATTCTGAGCCTTGAGGGGACTTGATTCTTGTAATCTTCTAAGCATGTGTTCCCCCTCAACTTGTGCATCTAATTAACTAAGAGCTGCCTAACATACCAGCTTCTCAACTAGCCTATACTACATGTTCCAACAGTCCTGAAATATGTTTATATCAAATTGACTTGTTCATTTGGCATGTCCTAAGGGGTTTTGGTATCTTAATCAAAATCCTCATTTTATTCCCAACATATCCTGAGAGAAGCTTCCTCAAGTTCTCTCAAAACTTGTTTATACAACTCAGTAGACTTAACATTTACTACACACTCAACTTGAGAAAGTTTTGTAATTTCAGCATATAAAACCTCATTTTCTCTCTCACAACTTTCATGGAGTTCTTGCAATCTAGTGAAATCTTCCATCAACTTTCAAAGGATAGTTTCAGGTTGACATCACTAGGTTCCAGTGAGTGAATAGATGAAGAACTAGATGTAGAAGATACCTCATCATCTTCAATGGCCATGTTGCACACATCATCATCATCACTGTTAGAGAATAGTCCATCATCAGAAGAGTTGAAGTTTTCATCACTTTGAGACTCATCACCAGCCATCACGGCTTTTCTGTTGGTGAATCTTTTGTCTCTTTTGGCTTGCCTCTCCTTTCTTTCCTTGGAGCTGAGTTCAGGGCAATCATATTGAAAGTGCCCCTTCTTTTTACAGTTGTAGCACAGGTCTTCATCATCATCTTTCTTTGAATCATCTCTTCTTCTAGATGATGAAGGTTCAGCTTTGTTGGACTTTCTCCTATCAGAGTACTTGTCCTCTGATTTTCTTTCTTCAGGCCTTTTGTCCTCAGCCTTGGCTTCAGGAGAGTTGTACCTTCTCCTGACCTTGTTGTCTTGGTAGAATTTCTTGTATCTACCAAACCTTGAGTTGAGTTTTTCAAACCTCCTAGCAATGAGTGCTAGCTCTTCCTTAATTTCATCCTTAGAGACTGACTTTGATGATCTTGGAATGGACTGCATTTATGGTTCAACAGCTTTGGCTTTGAATTCCACTCCTTTGGTTAGTAAGGAAGGTTCCTCAATTGGCTTTCTTTTGTTGAGATTAAAGTCATAAGCTTTGATTTCTGAGAAGACTTGTTGCATGGGCATGGTAGAGAGATCTTTAGTATTCTGCATCATTACATAATATACATCCCACTTTGGAGTGAGACTTCTTAGAATCTTAAGTGCAATTTCTCTCTTGGAGTAAACCTTATCCAATGAGTTGATCTCATTCATTATATCAGTGAATCTACCAGCAAACTTGTCAATGGATTCTTCTAACTCCATTGTGAATTGTTCAAACTTCTGCACAGCCACTTGGAGTTTATTCTCCTTGATTTTGTCAGTACCCTCACACATTTCAATAAAAGTATCCCAAATTTTTTGGCTGTTGTGCAATGGTAGACTCTCCCCATTACTGCATCTAGAATTGTTTGATAGAGAGTATTCATTGCAAGATAGTTGAGGTTATGCCTCCTTCTTTCTTCAGTGGTGAGGTCATCTTCATCTTTGGGGATCTCCTCCCTTGGATCAGCTCTTTGAGCATCAGTGACCTTGGAGTTTGCTTGAGTGAATATGAAAGGACCCCTTGTGATGACTCTCAACATCTCATTGTGAAGGCATGCAAGATGAGCTCTCATTCTGATTTTCCAGAAATCATAGTTCTCAATTGAGAACATGGGCAGCTTGTGGTGAGATATGTGGTTAACAGGATCTGGAGCCATATTGTTGATGGTCTCCACTGCATCTCCAGGAACAACAGCATTGTTGTTGTTCCTAGCTATATCTCAGATATAAGAGGTTAAAGCACAGAGTGTTAAGAGTTTCAGAAAGATCAGTTCAGTGACCACACTAAAATTTGGTTTTAAAAATCAAGATGGATTTTCAGAAGCAGTGGTCTTTGAACCCCTGCTCTGATACCACTTGTTGGTCCTGAAAGAAGTATGGAACAAGTGTGGAGGGGGGGGAATACACTTGTTTATGCAAATCTTTTTTTCAATTTATGCAAAACAGGCTTTCAGCAAGGTTGTCCTGGACAACTCTTCTGAGTATGTATAACTTTCTTAAGATAATCAAACTACTAAGCACTATGAAGTACTTAGTTGAATAACTATCTAATTAAGTTATATGTGCAGAATTATGGTTGGCCCTTTATGTTTAAACTCCTTTTAATTCTGAAATCCTTTCTTAACACTTAACTGCTTTTCAGGGGACTTGTCCCCATACAATTTTGCACAACTTGAGATGTATATTTTTGAAGATCAGTTTGTGTGCAGTGTGTGAATGTGTTACTTGTATGAAATGGCTTGTAAGCAAATAACACAAGAGGTTTATAGTGGTTTAGAGACTCAAGCTCCTACATCCACTTTCCCTGATTTAACAAGATAATTCCTTCACTCTTGGAATTAACTTATTTTATAGTGTCAAGCTGCACTGATCAACCACACTACTCCTTAATGCCTTGATCCCTAGGAATTCAGAGTCTACTCTCTCTCAACTCAGAACTAAATTGTTCTTCTCTTGACAGTTCTAGTTCACACTTCTACTACAACAATCCTCCTAACTTTCCTTGAAAGGTTTAAAGGTTGATGTTGGTTCCAACTAGGGTGAGATATAATTTACAATTAAGCACTGTGTAAAGGTAGGATATCTCTCTAAGCTCGAATGTTTTACAATAGGTTCAGGCTTAGATGAAGTGTATGGAAACTAAGAATGAAGTATTCTTATGCGAGCTTGTAAGCTTGAGTGCTTGTAGTTTCCTATGATTGTAGGATAGTTGGATGTTGGACACTTCAAATGGTTTCCACACTTCTGTATTTATAGAGCAAATTGAGGTTATGTCCATTGGAGAGACAACCTCAAAATGTCTATATATGTCTTCCTTGAACTTTGCAACTGGAAGACAGATTCTTGAAAGTGACATGTCCTTAATTTGGGAAGTAAACGGCTGGAAGCTTCTTGTCTTGACTTTGAAGCACTCTTCCCAATGTCTAACTTGAAGATTCAGTTGATCAAACGTGGACATCACTTCTGATCATTGGTTCCATGATAAGGACAACTTTCCTTATCATCTGGACAAGTTTGCTTATCACTTTCAGCAGACATGGCTTATCAGCAGTGTTGGCTAGCTCTCTTCAGTTGAGTTGGCTCCTTAACTTCATTTATCAATATTTGATAGCTCTTAAGCTTTCTTGCATCCATGTCAGTGGTTTTGACCTCATCAGCACAGTTGGCTCCTTTCTTAGAACATTTCTGGTTCAAGTGTGTTTGGACAATTTTGCTGAACATCTCCTCTGAATATAGATATACACATCAGCAGACTTGATCTTCTTGATGTGTTCTTCTGAATTGATCATGAGGGAGGTTGTCATTCTACTGAGATGAATTGATCTGTACAGTTGGTCAGTAAGCAATTCAGCAGTCTTGGAATCAACTTGATTCTGAGCCTTTGAGGAACTTGATTCTTGCAATCACTTAAGCTTGTGTTCCCCCTCAACTTGTGCTTCTATATCAACTAAGAGTTGTCTAACATACCAGCTTCTCAACTAGCCTGATCTACATGTTCCAACATTCCTGAAACATGTTCATTCAATTTGACTTATCTATTTGGCATGTCTCAAGGGGTTTTGGTATCTTAATCAAGATCTCATTTTATTCCCAATAGAGTATTACTGAAGGCAAAACAAACAAGCAAGTTGAAACCAAGTAAAAAATGAGTCAAACCGATTTTTTTCAAAAAATATCGAATAATATAAACAGAATAATTCGCTCTCAAATGTGTTACATGTTCTTTCAATAACATATATTTTTCCTTTGAGTACACAAATTTAAAATTGAGTATTCAAATTTATGTGTTTATCTTTAAACTTTTTAGGAACGAAGAAAGTATCACTTGCTACCTCCGTCTCACTATAAGTTTCCCACTTTCCTTTTTTTGGATGTCCCACAATAAGTTTCTCATTCTATTTTTGTCAAATTATTTTCTCTCAATCACATCACTTATACTTTATTTATTATTTTATCATACTTCATCTCATACTAATCTATTATTTTCTCTCCCACCATCACATCATTTGTACTACATCTATTATTTTATCATATTCCTTAATCTAAACATCCAAAAGAAGTGGGAAACTTATTTCGGGACGAAGGGAGTATATTTTTCTAAAAAAATTATTTTTACATTGTTTTGAAAAGTAATACTCCCTCCGTCCAATTTTATTATGCCCACTTCTCCGGGCACGGATTTTAACGAATATTGATTAGTTTATTCATAAAGTAGATAAGTTGGGGGTATGATGGGGTATTGGGGGGTCCATTTATAAATAAATGATTTTTTATGAATAAAGTGAATGGCAAAGTGGGTAAATAAGTGATGTTAGGAGGGTGGAGATAAAATAGTATGAATAGTATTGTTTCCAAAAAGGGTATGAGCATAATAAAATTGGACAACCAAAAAAGGAAAGTGGGTATAATGAAATTGGACGGAGGGAGTACAATTTATTTAAAAATAATATATTTTTGATAGCACAAAGAACCCACCATCCAGAGACAATCTCACATAAGACTTTCCATCAAAATTAAGCTACCATATAGAACGAAAAAGAAATATTTGTATATGGAAGATCTTATTTGAAACCATCTGATGCAGCGTACGTGATCAAAAGAACAAACAACAAGAATCGTTGGTTCACAAAATACCCGAATCTTGATCAAACGAAGAATAATTCTTCAATAATATTCCAATCTTCAAAAACTGCTCCACAATGTTTGGAAAATGAAAATAAAACCAAACCCTAGTGTACGGAATTAGGAAATTACAAAAAACCCATAACAATTAAAAATTGCAAAAATAACACCAAAAAAACTATAAAACGCGTTTTTTACAACTCAAACGATGGAATTTGGCCAAAAGGCGTCACACATCACAGCGAAATGGTGAGTTTGACTCGTAGCATCGATTCCACCCGAAAAAGTGTGCTCTCACGCCAAAATCGGATTCCAGCTCCCAAAACATCAAAAATTCTTCGGATGCTCTCATTTCTTCAAAAATTACAACGCTACTCGTGCTACATCATTCCCTCCCGGGTAGAAGAGATTCGCCCTCGAATCTGAATCGACCTCATCACTGGACGACGAATCCTCAACAAATGTAATCAAGTGCTTCACATTAAAGACATCCGACGTACGAACATGACTTGGTAATTGCAGCCTATATGCATTCGTGTTGATTTTCTCCACGATCTCAACCTGTCCAATCTTCTTAGCAACCAATTTAGAATACTCACGAGCAGGAAAACGATCATTTTTCAAAATAGCCCATACAAAATCACCCACTTCAAAATCAACCCGACAACGACGCAGATATGCATGTGCCTTATACTTAGAAGTAGCCTCAACAATCCGAGCATGAGTGTCACGATGAACTTGCTGAATCTGTGTCACCAAATCCGTTGCACTAGCATGGGAAGGTACCTTGATAGACAATGGCAACAAGTAAAGCGGACCACGGGGCACAACACCATAAACAATTTGAAAAGGGCTAAAACCGGTAGTACGGTTGACAGCATGATTGTGAGCAAATTCAACCTGACTAACCTTCGAATCCTAAGATCTGGGATTATCACCAACCAAGTTGTTGGGAATTAAATGAGATATATTTTGATTTAATACCAAAACCCCCTGAGACATGCCTAACTCAAGATTGATAATGTTCTAAGAATGTTAGAACATTTAGCATAAGGCTAGATGAGAAGCTGATATGTTAGGCAGCTCATAGTTTATTAGATGCACAATTTGAGGGGGAACATATGCTTTTAAGTCTATCAAGAACAAGTCCCCTCAAGGCTCAAATTCTGGAACAATCACCAAGTCTGCTGAAAGACAAGTATGCTGATCAGAAGAGTTGTCTCAGCACAATTAAACCAGAACAAGTGTTCTGAAGCTTAAGATCAACTATGCTGAAGAGATCAAGACAACTATACCCTAGGATCTTCCAAGATTCATGAAAAGAATTCATGTAAAGGGAAAGAGCCAAGTCATCTGAAAAGAGCAAGCCAACTATGCTGATAAGCAAGTCTGCTGATAGTGATAAGGAGAGTTGTCTACTGATAAGGAATGTTGTCCTTATCATAGAACCAACCTTCAGAAGCCATGTCCATGTTTGAATAAGTGAATCTTGAAGTCAGACATTGGGAAGAGTGCTGCATAATGAAGACAAAGTCTATACAGCCGTTTATTTCCCAAATGAGGACATGTCACTATCAAGAATCTGTCTTCTAAGTTGAAGAACTCAAAGAAGACATTTATGGACATTTGGGGCTGCCTCTCCAACGGGAAAATCCTTCATTTGTCTATAAATATAGAAGTGTGAAGACCATTTGAAGCACCTCAACAATATCCAACTGGCCTCAACCTTGAGAAGAATATCAAGAGTGCTTTCAAGCTTTCAAAAGACTATCTTAGTCTTCAAACACTTCTTCTAAGCTGAACCTTATTGTATACCCATACAAAGCTTAGAGAGATATCCTAATCCTTATACACTGATCTTCATTGTAAAGGATATCTCATTAGTTGGAACCTTACTTCAACCCTTACATCTTTCAAGTGAGAAAGTGAGAAGGTTGTAGTAGTAGTAGAAGTGGTAGGAGGTGACTGTTGAGAGAAGAACAGTTTAGTTCTGAGTTGAGAAGAGGGTACTAGGACTCTAGACATCCTAGGGATAAATTCACCAAGGAGTGTTGTTCTTGATCAAGTGCACCTTGGCACTATAAAACAAGTTAATTCCAAGAGTGAAGGAATTATCCTGTTAAATCAGGGAAAGTGGATGTAGGAGCTTGAGTCTCTGAACCACTATAAACTCTTGTGTTGATTTACTTTCAAAGTACTTTCATACATTCAACATTGCACACAAAACTGATCTTTCAAAGGACAAACATTCAAAGACTGTGCAAAATCAACTTGGACAAGTTCCCTGAAAACTGGATTGATTGACTAAGTGATTTCAGAAACTTAAAGGAGTCTAAACTAAAGGGCCAACCACTAATTCGGCACATATAACTCCCTTAGATAGTTATCCAACTAAGTACTCAATAGTACTTAGTAGTATGATTTTCTATAAAAAGTTAATCATCTTCAGCAGAGCTGTCCAAGACAACATTGCTGATCTCTGGTTTGATCAAGTTTGAAAAGAAATTGCATACAAGTGTATTCCCTCCCCCCCCCCCATACACTTGTTATATACTCTTTTCAGGACCAACAAGTGGTATCAGTGCCGGGGTTCAAAGACCACTGCTTCTGAAAATCCATCTTGATTTTTAAAAATCACATATTTGGTGTGGTCACTGAACTGATCTATCTGAAATCCTTTATATCCATTGTCTAACCCTTTCTTGAAGAAATGGCAAGAGGAAACAACAACAACCAGAACCAGCAACAAAATCCTGATCAGAACATTAATGTTGCTGTTCCACCTCCTGCTGTTCAAGGATTGGACAATATGGCCACAAATCCAGTCAATCACATTTCACATCATAAATTACCCATGTTCTCAATAGACAATTATGATTTCTGGAAAATCAGAATGAGGGCTCATCTTGCATCTCTACACACTGATATGTTGAGAGTGATCACAAGAGGTCCTTTTGTGTTCACTCAAGTCAATCCCAGAGTCACTGAGGCTCAAAGGGCAGACACAAGAGATGTGCTCCCCAAAGATGAAGATGACTTCACTTCTGAAGAAAAGAGGAAAGAAAATTTGAATTATCTTGCCATGAACACCCTCTACCAAACAATTCCATATGCAATCATGGGAAGAGTCTACCACTGCACAACTGCCAAAGAAATTTGGGACACTCTTGCAGAAATGTGTGAGGGTACTGAAAAGATCAAGGAGAATAAGCTCCAAGTAGCTTTTCAGAAGTTTGAACAATTCACAATGGAGTCTGAGGAATCCATTGACATATTTGCTGGTAGATTTACTGATGTGATGAATGAGATCAATTCACTGGGCAAGGTGTACTCCAAGAAAGAGGTTGGATTAAAGATCTTGAGAAGTCTCACTCAAAAGTGGGATGTCTATGCTGTTATGATGCAGAACACCAAGGATCTCTCCACCATGCCCATGCAACAAATCTTCTCTGAACTCAAAGCTTATGAGTTTGATCTCAACAGAAGAAAGCCTGTTGAGGAACCTTCAATTCCTACAAAGGGAGTGGCATTCAAAGCCAAAACTGCTGAACAAGATATGCAGTCCACTCCCAGATCATCAAAGTCAGTCTCCAAGACTGAAATGAAGGAGGAACTAGCCTTGATGGCTAGAAGGTTTGAAAAGTTAAACTCAAGGTTTGGTAGATACAAGAAATTCTACCAAGACAACAAATTCAGGAGAAGGTACAACTCTCCTAAAGCTCAGGCTGAGGTCAAGAAGCCTGAAGAGAAAAGATCAGAGGACAAGTACTCTGATAGGAGAAGGTCCAGTAGAGCTGAACCTTCATCATCAAGAAGAAGAGATGAACCCAAGAAGGATGATGATGAAGACTTGTGCTACAATTGCAAGAAGAAAGGGCATTTTCAATTTGACTGCCCTGAATTGAGCTCTAAGGAAAGAAGAGAAAGGCAAGCTAAAAGAGACAGAAAGTTCACCAACAAAAAAGCCATGATGGCTGGTGAAGAATCTGATAGTGCTGAAAGCTTCAACTCTTCTGATGGGCTATTCTCAAACAGTGATGATGATGATGACATATGCAACATGGCTATTGAGGATGATGAGGTATCCTCTACTTCTAGCTCACCGTCATTCATTTCACAAAACACTAGTGAAGTCAACTTGAAACTTTCTCTTGGGAAGTTGATGGAAGATTTCACTATGTTACAAGAATTTCATGACAATTGTGTGAGAGAAAATGAAAGATTGTCAATTGAGCTTGCTAAAAATTCTGAGTTAGTTGTTGATGTCAAGTCTATTGAGTTGTATCAACAAGTCTTGAGAGAGCTTGAGGAAGCAAATCTTAGGATAGTTGACCAACAAAAGGAGATTGATGATCAACTCCTATCTCAGAAGAGAAAAGACTTTGAACTAAAGATTCTTCAAGCTAAATTTGAAAACCTCTCACATGAGTATGACATTCTTAAAACAAGTGAAGAGAGCCTGAAATTAAAGATGTCTGCTCTGAGAAGATCCACTAAAGCAATAGAGGAAATTCAGAGTTACCAAAGACCTATGGCTCAAAGAAGTGGATTAGGTTTTGATCCATTTGAATCTTCACCTTGTCTTAGTGTTGCTTCTACAAGTAACACTAAGAGAATCTTTGTCAAATCAGTGGCACAACAAGCTGAAAATGAAATGATTCAGCCACTGAACAAAGGAAAGGGCAAAATGGATGATTTGCCAACTTAAGTGTTTCAGGAGACTAGGCCAAAACCTAAGGAAAAGGCCAAAGTCCCTGAACACAAGAGGAATGTTGGTCAGCAGAGTAGACCCAATGGTAGGGCAACTCTCCTGAACAATGTTCAGAGGAGTTATCCATGGTATAATCAGCCTAGGCCAACTCTACTGAGAAAGCCTCAGCTGAATAGACCTAAGGACAACTATCCTCAAAGGCAGAATAAAATGAGACAACCAAAACCCTACATGTGAAAGGGTAATGGTCATAAGAATGCCTTTCCTCAAAGATTCCCTCAAGTAGCACAAAGAACTCATAAGTTCAGGAGGTTTGACAACTCTCCTGAAACTTACATAGCTAACACTTTCACACATACTTTCCCAAAGGCATTTAAGGGAAAGACAGTGTATGTTGATGCTAGAGGAAAACAACTTAGCCACCTTGAATCAATCAGGGTTATTAGGCAAGTTTGAGTTCCTAAAGGTACAGCTAACCTCTTAGGACCCAAAAATCAAAGGGTACCTAAACCTATCAAATTGCAGGTACCCAAGGGCCACAAGAAGAGGAGTATGAGCAAAAAGTCAGCATGGTACCTTGACAGTGGATGTTCAAGGCACATGACTGGAAATAAGGAACTCCTCACTGATTTTATTGAAAAAGAAGGCCCAAACGTCACCTTTGGAGACAGCTCACAAGCAACAACAAAATGTTATGGTACCTTGATGATTGGTAACATCAAGGTATCCAATGTATCTTATGTGGCTGGTCTCAAATATAATCTCCTAAGTATCAGTCAATTATGTGATAAAGATTTCAATGTTGAGTTCTCAAGTGGAAAATGTTTAATCAAAGATAAGACTCAACAAATTCTATTGACTGGAACTAGGAAAGGAAATGTGTATTTTGCAGACTGGGAAAAGTCTACTGATGCTGCATGCTTCATTGCTAAAAGTTCTAGTGAACAAAGTTGGTTATGGCATAAGAGACTAAACCACCTGAACTTCAAAACAATGAACAAACTTGCTAGAAATGCATTAGTTAAAGGACTACCTAATGAGGTTTTCATTAAAGAGCATGTTTGTAAACCATGCCAAAAGGAAAATAGATCAAAGCCTCATTCAAAGGAAAACCAGTCATTTCTACTGAAAGGGTACTTGAACTTTTACATATGGACTTATTTGGACCAATTACCCCTGCAAGTATAAATGGTAGAAAATACACATTGGTGGTAGTAGATGACTTCTCTAGGTTCACATGGGTAGTATTTCTCCTTAATAAGAAGGAAACTCAAGTCAAACTGCATGAACTTTTAAAGAGACTGTCAAATGAGAAAAGCCTTAGCATTATCAAGATAAGATCTGATAAAGGCACTTAGTTCATAAATTCTTACATCAATGAGTATTGCACATCTAATGGAATAGCTCATGAAACCTCAGCAGCTAGAACTCCTCAACAAAATGGAGTTGCAGAAAGAAGGAATAGAACATTAAAAGAAGCTGCTAGAACTTTAATTGCTGATTCAAATCTACCTAAGAGGTTTTGGGCTGAAGCTATAAACACTGCATGCCATACTCAAAATAGATGTTTGATTACAAAGGGGCAAGGCAAAACCCCTTATGAACTTTGGAAAGGAAGAATGCCTAAAGTGTCATACTTTCACATATTTGGTTGTAAGTGTTTCATTCACAACAATGGGAAAGAACAGTTGAAAGCCTTTGATAGCAAAGCTGATGAGGGAGTATTCCTTGGATATTCTCAAATCAGTAGAGCTTTCAGAGTCTACAACAAGAAAACCCTTATTGTGGAGGAAACACCTCATGTTGTGTATGATAGAAGAAATCACACAAACAAACCAGACTGAGCCTAAAAGACAAAGGCACTGAATTCCTAGATGTTGTCCAAGCCAACCCCACTGAAGGAAATGATGAACTGAATGATCCAATCCCAGTTCACATCCAGGTAACAACTACCAATGAAGAAGCAGTCACTGCTGAGGTAGTTAATGGGTCAAATAATCAAGGGGGAACCAACAATGTTGAAAATGTCAATATCCCTGATATTGAGGACAACACCCCTGATTATTATCCTGAATTAGATCCTGCATTAAACTTTCCTGAATTTTATGATCAAAATGACTCAACTTAAGTAGAGCACAACTCTACTGAAGAGATCAGAAAAAGAAGGACTTGGTTGTCTGACCATCCTACTGATCTAATACTTGGTGACCCAAGTATAGGAGTCAAAACAAGAAGGTTTCATGGTGAAAGTGCTTTATTTTTTTGTATCTTGTCAGAACAAGAACCAAGTGATATTGAGGAAGCACTTCAAGATGTCAATTGGATCACAGCCATGCAAGAAGAGCTGAACCAATTCACCAGAAATGATGTATGGGAGTTGGTGGATAGACCTTCACATCAAGATGTTATTGGAACCAAGTGGGTGTTCAAGAACAAGAAGAATGAGAATGATGTGATTGTCAGAAACAAAGCAAGACTAGTGGCAAAGGGCTACTGCCAATCAGAGGGCATTGACTATGATGAGACATTTGCACCTGTGGCAAGGCTGGAAGCAATAAGGCTCTTCCTAGCCTATGCAGCCCACAAGAGGTTAAAAGTTTACCAAATGGATGTCAAGAGTGCCTTTCTGAATGGAATCTTGAAAGAAGAAGTCTATGTGGAGCAACCACCTGGTTTTGAGGTTGGAAATCAAGTCTACAGATTGAAGAAGGCTCTATATGGACTCAAGCAAACCCCTAGAGCTTGGTATGACACTCTGTCACAATTCATCTTGGATCATGGATTCATCAAGGGAACTGTGGACAGAACACTCTTCAGAATCTCTGAAGGAGAGGACATCCTGCTTGTCCAAATTTATGTGGATGACATAATTTTTGGATCCCCAAATGAGAAGATGTGTGAGAAGTTCTCAAAGCTTATGCAAAGCAAGTTTGAGATGCCCATGATGGGGTTGATGAATTTATATTTGGGACTTCAAGTCAAGCAATCAAAAGAAGGGATTTTCATCAACCAAGCTAAGTACACCAGAGAAATGATCAAAAAGTTTGGGTGTACAACTAGCAAGCCAGTAAGGATTCCAATGAACACAAATTGGAAGATGGATCCTGATGAGAGTGGTATCCCAACCAACTCTACTGAGTATATAGGAATCATTGGTTCACTCCTCTATCTCACTGCCAGCAGACCTGACATCACCTTTGCAGTAGGTTTTTGTGCAAGGTTTCAAGCAAATCCTAAGAAAAGCCATCTTGAGGCTGCAAAGAGGATCTTGAGGTATCTCAAAGGCACTAAGAATCTAGGCCTTTGGTACCCTTCTGATGACAACATTGAGTTAATTGGCTACTCAGATGCTGACTATGGAGGTTGCAGAATTGACAGGAAGTCCACCTCAGGGACTTGTCAATTCTTGGGCAACAAACTCATATCTTGGTTCTCCAAGAAGCAGAACACAGTGGCTACTTCCACCACTGAAGCTGAATATGTTGCATCTGGAAGTTGTTGTGCTCAAATCCTTTGGTTGAGACAACAACTAAGAGACTACAATGTCAACTCTACTGAAGTGCCAATATTCTGTGACAACAATAGTGCTATAGCAATATCACAGAATCCAGTTTTGCATACAAGATGCAAACATGTGGACATCAAGCATCACTTCATTAGAGATCATGTGGAGAAGAAGGACATCAAATTGGTGAAAATCCACACAGATCACCAAAAAGCTGATATATTGACAAAGCCACTTGCAGAGGCAAGATTTCTAGAGCTATCAGTAGAATTGGGATTACTTGATCCAGGGAAGTTGGACAAGTAAATCCATTGGAGTTAAAGGGAGAAAAGGAAGCTAAAATGGTTTTCAGCAGACTTGGTCAAGTCTACTGAAACTCAGAAGAGATGACCTCAAATGTTCAGGACTCTTATCCATTGAATCTCAGGACACTTGTCCACATCTTTTCAGGACACTTGTCCATGTGGGGTCAAATAAGTTTTCTTGGCTATCAAACCAATTCTTGGTATGATAAGCACCTATTTTGGGCAATCATTACCTATTTTGATATCTGTCCCATTCCTTTTACAGATATCACCTTTATAGGATTTTAATTTGTCTCCCACCCAAAAGGTCGCTTTCCATGCATTAAATGCCAAGATTTAACTCTTGTTTGCATTACACTTTTCAAGCCATGATCTACCTTGAGAACTCCCCAACCATTAACTAATATTAAAATCCTTCCACGTTTTGAATAAAAACAATTACTCACTGTTACATTGGTTTTTGACCATTGGATCAAGAAAGGCCAACTCCCCTGAAATCAATCCTGGTCGTCCATTCTTGATTTCCATTTTTGACAACCGTTGAAAACTCTTAAGACTCACCTACTCATTAACAAACATTCCTTTTGGAATACACACAAGTCTTAAGAACCCCACAAGCTCACTTCTTCCCCAAGTATTCGAAATTTCCTTGAAACCCTAGCTTTCATTGCTTCAAACACTCTCAAACCGTCTCAAAATTCCTTTTGTATCATTCAAATGGCTCCCAAAGCTAAGTCTGAAATGGTTGTTGATTTCACCAACAAGGATTTAGACCTTGATTTTGGCTATCTAAGCCACAAAAACAACCTTACTTTTGAGCCAATCCTCTCTTTTGAGAGTGAGGAACCTGAAGTTGTTCCAACATTGAGATGGTTGAGAAGGGCAGGTCTCCAGAAGTTTATTCAAGAGAAGCCAGACTCTTGCATTGAATCTTACATGGCTGAGTTCTTTGCTTTTCTGAAATGGAGAGGCAAACCTGAAGATGGTGAGGTTGCCACAAGATTGTCCTTTATTTCAGAAGGAGAAGAGGAGGAAAGATTTCACAGGGTGAAATTTTCTGAGGAGGATGTTGATGCTGCTTTTGGATTACCTTCAGAGGGAAGGAATCCAGAACTCTATGGAAATGGTCTTGAGCAAGAGATTGCTCAAGAATGGCTTATCACTCCAGGGCCGCTATCATCTACTCAACATAAAAGGACCCTCAAGCCAAAGTTCCTTACTTTGTTTGAGGTTGTTGCAAAGAGTCTGTTGAGCAACACTGGCAGCTTAGAGCAAGTGAGTGCTCCAAGGATAAGGATAATGGCTGCAGTTATTGATGCCAGTGACAAAGGCATCAAGTTCAACTGGAGAACCTTCATCTTGTCTGAAATGATGAAGGAGAAGGCAAAGTTTAAGGTCAAAGCTCACAACAAGGTTGTGTTGGAAGGCAAACTGAGATATTGCACTAGGGCAAGTCTCCTGATTGAGAAGTTTGCTCACTACTCTGAGATGCAAACCTTTGCCAAGCCTCTTCTAGCCCAGAAAATCATGTTCAGAAAGTTGAGCAAGAAAACTGAATAAAGGAGAATGATTCTGGCCAAACCTGCTGAAGAGAAGGTTGAGGAGAAGCCAAAGCTAAAGAAGAGGACTAAAGCCAGAGTTGTCATAACAAGGAAGGTGTCTCAAATTCAATCAGAGGAGACTTCAGGAGCTTCAACTGAGATTGAAGAAGTTGCTGAAGAATGAGTGCAAGTTCCTTCTGATCACTCAGAAGAGTTGAGACAAAGATATAATGAGACAAGGCAAAAGTCTAAAGGTGAAAAGAGGGTCAGGGAAGTTGTCCCTGAGAAAGAAGAAGAAGGTAGTGGGAGCAGTAGGGCTAGCAAGAGAAGGGCAAAGTCTACTGAAAAGGTGTTGGAGCTTCAGGAGCAAAAGTCTCTCCAACTAGATCTAAGGGAGAGCATGGCTGAAAGTAGGACCAAATCTAAGTCTAGGACCAACTCTTCTGGTTCTGGAACTCCAGAGTCCAAGGCCCCTGAAGGTCAACCAATAGAGGCCAACCTTCCTGAAACTCAAAATCTTGAGCCCAACTCCCCTGAAACCCATATAACCCCCACAAACCAACCCATCACCCCTCTCAATCTTACAAAGAGATATTCTCCAGAAGGGAGTGTGCAAAGAAGTGGGATAGATGTGCTAGCAGACTTAGCAGTAGATGAGACAAGATTGCAATCTCCCCTTGACTCATCTATGCTCAATTATTCAAAGTTCTTAGAAGCTTCACTTCATGAGCCAACCCCTCTGAGCAAAGCCCCTTCAGATCCATTGCTCTCAAAAGCAACTGAAGCAAACCTTGCAGCACCCAACCCTTCTGAAGCCAACCCCCCTGAACTTAAACTCCCTGAAGCCATATTAGGATAAGCCAGAGCCAACTCCCCTATAACGCAAAGTCCCCATTCCAGTGGAGATGAGGAGGAGTATACTTATGAGAGTATGCTCAGAGGTGGAGCCAAGGCTACTGTGGACAGTTTGTACCCACAACTTGCTGAATTTCCTAGAATTCAGAAGATGTTTCATGATTTGAGGATGCTTGTGGATGTAAAGGACAAAACAATCATGGAAATCTCACAAGTCATCCAAGATAAGGGTGCAAACTGGTGGCAAGTGGAGGAAAGTAGATTGCTACACTTTGCTGGTGTGTTGAAGACAAGATTCCTCATTGATGAGGATGTTTTTGCGAAGTTAGTAGAGAATAAGATCATTGAGGAGAAGGAGAGAATAGCTAAGGGCATCAGACACCCTGAAAGTAGTTCTAATGATGATGATTCCCCTGATGATCCCTCAAACCCCTCAAATCCCAACCCTTCTGAAACCAATCCCAACCCTCCTGAATCCAAATTGCCTTCAACCCCTCTCTTAACCTATCAAAGAAAAGGTTCTGTGTCATCAGAGGTGTTGACCAAGGGTGGTAACACAACCAAAGATACATCTGCCAATGAAGGTTCTTCTGAACCCAAGGCACAGCCTAAAGATGTTGAGGTTCCTATTATAGAGGCTGGTTTGATTAAGGCCTATTCAGTGTCAGATGAGTTGGACACTGATCAGCCATTAATCATTCAGGATGACTCAGTGGTTGTTGATATAAGCACTGTGATCTCCCCACAACTGCCATCTTTGAACCTTGTTGAAGATGGAGATGTTGCAGGTATAGGTGAAGGTGTTGAAAAGGAGAGTCTAGTTGAAAAACCAGAGGGAGTGGTGGATGATAGAGAGGTAGTCATCACTAAGATAGTGAGTGTACCACAAAATGAGGGTGGTATAAGTGAGGAAGGACATGTTATTCTTGAAGTCAAATCTGAACTTCAAGAATCCCTTGATGAGAGGAGGCCTGATTCCTTGTGTGAGGACATTTTTAATGAAGGGAGAAAAGAAATAGTTGAAAATGAGAAGAAGACTGCTGATGTATCAGAGTCTTGTGAAAAAGAAACTGAGGGTGTTGAGTGTTTATTCTCTAACCCATTTGATCTTTCTGATATTGCAGGTATTTCTTTTGATCAAATATTTGCAGATGATTTCTTGACTGAAGCACCAATCCATGTAGATTCCAGCTCTGCTCAAGCCATCCTTGGAGAGCAATCAACTAAGTTGGATTCTATTGCTCATCAAGTCCAATCTGCTCATGCTGAAACTTCAGGAGCTTTGGATGAGCAAGGTAGAACCTTAGCAGCTGTGGAGATGAGGCTAACTGGCTCTAAAGAAATTATTCTTCCCACAATTGAGGCAAGAATCAGTGGAGTTGAGACTGGTTTGCAAACCATCTCCACTGAAGTGATGAAGGCCAAAGCCAGCATGGATACAGTCTCAAAAGAGGTCAAGAAAGAGCAAACCTTGCTGCGGAGCAACCACAACAGGAATGTTAAAGCATTAAAGCTGGTGGTTAAGCAAGCACTTGGAAAGAAAACTGCCTTGCAGAAGAAGAGAGCAGAGGCAATGAGGCTTGCAATAGTGAAGGCAGCCTCAGAGAAGTTTTCCCAAGATGTTATGGCCAAAATTGCTGAAGGTGCAGTGGCCAACCTTACTGAGCTCCTAAAGGCACAACTTGATGCATCTCTGAAAGCAACCATGGAGGAGGTTGTCCAACAAAAGGTGAACCATGTTCTAGCTTTCCTTAGCTTGAGCAGTGACAGAATGTAGAATATACATGATGAGAATGTATATTTGTTGGAAGAGATAAAGTCCTTAACCCAAGCCCAATCCTTAATGGCATCCACAATGAGTGAGCTCAAACCTCAGTGTTTTGATGCTGCCAAAAAGGGGGAAAGGGAAAGAGCAAGGGCAAAAGGTGCCTTGGTTATTGGAAGTCCAGTTAAGGGAAAGGACAAGGTTGCTGAAGAGAAAGGAAAAGAGCCAGCTGTGCTGAACTTGGATGATTTGGATGAAGAGGAGCAGCTAGCCATAACTTTGAAAAACTCTATGGCTTCAGCACAGGAAGAAAGAGTGAGGCTACAACAAAGACCAAGAGGATAGGTGTCTGGTTTGGACAAGAATGCTGAAGGTGTCCAAACTAGAGGAAAGATCAAGAAGGCCAAGGGAAACAAAAGAAAGGCTGAAACATTCACTGACTTTCCCAACAGCCTTGATCTCCCCCCTGAGTTTAGAATTGATGATGATGAGCCTACTTCCAAGAAGGCCAAGAGTGCTGAAAAGGACAAAGTTGCTGAAGTGTCCAAGACTGCTGAAGATGACAAGTCTTCTGAGACTGCCAAAAGTGCTGAAGGTCCCAAATCTACTAAAGATGTTGAAGAATTATTTGCTGAAGGATTTGGACCTGAGCCCAAGAAGAAGACAACTGTCTTAGCTCTTGATCCATCTAAGTTGTTTCAAGAAGGATATGGCAAAGATCCTGAAACACAGCAGAGGTTAGCCATGATGAGGGCTCAAGAGAAGATGGATCTAATAGATGAAGCCAACAGAGCAAGAGACAAGAGAAGGGTTGACTTTCAAAAGCCAAGAAGAAAAAGAGCTACATACAGCAAGATGAAGCCATAGCTACTGATTCCCATGGACACCAAATATCCTCACTTGGATAAATGGGTGCCAATACAACTGAATGACTCATGGGAAGAGGCAAAAAGGGAGTTTGTCTATGACTTTTATGTCATTGATATATGGAATGGAAAAGATGCTAACTCCACTTTTTCTGAGTTCATTTCATCGAATTGAGTGCCCCAAAAATGTTGAGAAGGAGCCGTCAACCTAAGCCGGGGATAAAGATGCTAAACCCAAACTTGACCATTGAGTATTATAGGGAACTTTATCAACAACTCCTTGCAGCTGCTGATCTTGCAAGAGTTGAGTTCACTGCCCCTAAGCCAATCATTTACATGCCTCCAAAGCTGGATGGATGGATTGACCAATCAAAGATCCTGAAAGAGTTTCTAGAGATCCTTAGGCTGAACAAGATGGTTCTTGGACCTAAGGGAACCAACCAAGAGGCCATGGAGCTAAAAAGAAGAGTGTGGGCACAATATGGGATGGTGCCACCAAAGGAGGATGATCTCTGAAATGGCTAAGTTTTCTGATCTTTCTGTGCTAAAATGGATGAAAACTTATCTTGGTTGTTGATCTATGTTGAGTTGGTCATCCATGCTGAAGTTACTCAAGAATGCTGACATATTCTTGCTCAAGATATGTTTTTGCTCTGATACTCATAGATCTTCAAAAAAAAAATGATCTTAAATGATTAGTTTATGCTCTGATACTTTGTAAAGAAATGCTCTGATGAAATGTTGTTCATGCTCTGATATGTTAAGTTTCAACTATCAACATGCTTGTAATGAATTTCAAATGAATGATAGTTGAACACATTTTGAATCAAGAAAACAACATACTATAGTCTCTCTATGCCTATTCTTGAAACCTATTTGCAGTATGAATGGTGAGTACACTAACACATTCTTTTTCAGGAAAATTGACTCTAGTCATGTCTTCTGAAGATAAATGTAATAGGTGTAGTCAAGTCACTTTTGCATTAAATGTATAGGTTTTGGCATCATCAAAAAAGGGGAAATTGTTGGGAATAAAATGAGATATGTTTTGATTTAATACTAAAACCCCCTGAGACATGCCTAAGTCAAGATTGATAATGTTCTAAGAATGTTAGAACATTTAGCATAAGGCTAGATGAGAAGCTGATATGTTAGGCAACTCATAGTTTATTAGATGCACAATTTGAGGGGGAACATATGCTTTTAAGTCTATCAAGAACAAGTCCCCTCAAGGCTCAAATTCTGGAACAATCACCAAGTCTGCTGAAAGACAAGTATGCTGATCAGAAGAGTTGTCCAGAAGAGTTGTCTCAGCACAATTAAACCAGAACAAGTGTTCTGAAGCTTAAGATCAACTATGTTGAAGAGATCAAGACAACTATACCCTAGGATCTTCCAAGATTCATGAAAAGAATTCATGCAAAGGGAAAGAGCCAAGTCATCTGAAAAGAGCAAGCCAACTATGCTGATAAGCAAGTCTGCTGATAGTGATAAGGAGAGTTGTCTACTGATAAGGAATGTTGTCCTTATCATAGAACCAACCTTCAGAAGCCATGTCCATGTTTGAATAAGTGAATCTTGAAGTCAGACATTGGGAAGAGTGCTACAGAATGAAGACAAAGTCTATACAGCCGTTTATTTCCCAAATGAGGACATGTCACTATCAAGAATCTGTCTTCTAAGTTGAAGAACTCAAAGAAGACATTTATGGACATTTGGGGCTGCCTCTCCAACGGGCAAATCCTTCATTTGTCTATAAATACAGAAGTGTGAAGACCATTTGAAGCACCTCAACAATATCCAACTGACCTCAACCTTGAGAAGAATATCAAGAGTGCTTTCAAGCTTTCAAAAGACTATCTTAGTCTTCAAACACTTCTTCTAAGCTGGACCTTATTGTATACCCATACAAAGCTTAGAGAGATATCCTAATCCTTATACACTGATCTTCATTGTAAAGGATATCTCATTAGTTGGAACCTTACTTCAACCCTGTTGGGATATAAATTCACCCTAAGCCCCACTTGATGTTAGAATAGTTTTGATGGCCAAAACACTTAGAGTTTATAAATGTAATAGGATCAGCTGACTTGTATAGAAACAGCTTAGACTAGTCTTGTGTGATCAACTGTATTGATATCAGCTGATCAGCACAGTCCTGGCTTACATGCCTATCCTCAAGATGAGAAGAGTAGAAGACATGAAGACTAGAAGATCCTTGAAGACCAGATAAGTTAAGGTTCTTGTATACCTACTTATCTGATGGAGTCCCAGATTGAAGATGGCCTAAAGCAGCACAAAGAATTGCCAGATCAGAAGAGTGTTACTCGACTGATATCAGAAGACAGAAGACCTAAGGCCAGAAGAGTAGTCAGAAGACTAGTAGTACAGATCAGAAGACTATGTGCTCTTCCAGGACTCGGCTGATTCCAAAGTCATCTTACAATTCAAATGCAGACCTACCTTATTTAGAAGATTGACATGATCCCAGGATTGAAGCAATCAAGCGGCTGGAATCAAGGAATCAAGCCAACATGGAAAGATTGCCCCAACGGCTAGTTGCAAGCAATCACCACTATAAATACAAGAGGATGAGAAATCACAAATACGAAGTCACAGGAGAGAATTCAACAAGCCAAGCAAGCAATCAAGCAATAACCATATTGTTTTAAGAATTCTCCAAGAGCCCAGAAACCATTAGAATATTTGTAGCTCTTAAGTGATTTCTATCCAACCCATAAGAACCTGAAACCTGTTCATATTGTATATTCATTGTTTTAGGCATAGTGGTTAAGCAATCTATAAGCTTGAACCATTAGTTGGATACCCTTCAAAAACCCCAAACCCTCACCGAAAGGTTAAAGTTTTTGAACCCCTCAAAGTGCAAGTGCTTACAATCACTTGTGGAGACCGTAGCTGTTAGGACGGCTCAGATCTCAAAGTCCTATCCTTGGGACTATAAAGGACAAGACCCTTGTAATTTTTGGGAAATTAAAGGGATTAAACATCACGTTGAGACGTGAGAGTGGACGTAGGAACGTATATCCGAACCACTATAAACCTGGTGTCATTTAACTTTCTGCACTTTACATTACTGTCTTTCCATACATTATTATATAGTGCATACTGTGTTTTCAACATTATTCAACTTAGGCCACAATCTTTCAAACCAGCATCAGCTGAGGTTTTCATTTAGTAAACAAGTTAGCATTTTCAAAAGAAACTAAAAGAACGAGTCTAAACAAGGCCTACCATAATTCCGCATATAATCTCTTCATTCAGATCTCTTGAAAAAGTTTTAAAGTCTATTCACCCCTCCCCTCTAGACTTTAATCCCATTCACTACTCATTCAGGGACCAACAAACCCTTACATCTTTCAAGTGAGAAAGTGAGAAGGTTGTAGTAGTAGTAGAAGTGGTAGGAGCTGACTGTTGAGAGAAGAACAGTTCAGTTCTGAGTTGAGAAGATGGTACTAGGACTCTAGACATCCTAGGTATCAATTCACCAAAGAGTGGTGTTCTTGATCAAGTGCACCTTGGCACTATTTATCCTGTTAAATCAGGGAAAGTGGATGTAGGAGCTTGAGTCTCTGAACCACTATAAACTCTTGTGTTGATTTACTTTCAAAGTACTTTCATACATTCAACACTGCACACAAAACTGATCTTTCAAAGGACAAACATTCAAAGACTATGCAAAATCAACTTGGACAAGTTCCCTGAAAACTGGATTGATTGACTAAGTGATTTCAGAAACTTAAAGGAGTCTAAACTAAAAGGCCAACCACTAATTCCGCACATATAACTCCCTTAGATAGTTATCCAACTAAGTACTCAATATTACTTAGTAGTTTGATTATCTATAAAGAGTTAATCATCTTCAGCAAAGTTGTCCAAGACAACATTGCTGATATCTGGTTTGATCAAGTTTGAAAAGAAATTGCATACAAGTGTATTCCCCCCCCCCCCTCCCATACACTTGTTATATACTCCTTTCAGGACCAACACAAGTTGTGAAGCAAATGACCCAAAGAACGATTAACCACCTCTATTTGGCCATCAGTTTGGGGATGATAAGCGCTACTGAAATTAAGGGGTGTGTTCACCGAACGCCATAAACTACGCCAGAAATGGGAAACAAAATGAGAGTCTCGATCAGAGACAATGGAAGAAGGGATTCCATGGAGGCGGTACACCTCACGAAAGTATAACTGTGCAACATTAACAACATCAACTGTTTTCTTGCAAGGAATGAAATGAGCCATCTTGGAGAATCGATCAACCACCACAAAGATTGAATCATTCCCCTGTTGCGTCCGTGGCAGGCCAAGGACAAAATCCATACTCACATCAACCCACGGTTGTGTCGGAATGGGAAGGGGCATATATAAACCTGCATTAGATGCAACCCCTTTCGACACCTGGCAGACACGACAACGAGTCACAAACTTGCCCACCTCTTTGCGCATTGAAGGCAAAAAATAAGAAGTCGCTGCAAGCTGAAAGGTCCGGTCACGACCCACATGACCCTCGTTGTGTAATTCCTGGATGATTTTGGGACGAAGGCTGCAATCAGGAATACACAACTAGAGGCCCCGAAACAGAAATCCATCCTCCAAAATGAAAGGAGAACCATCACCATTTTGGAACTGAAGAAGAACCTTGGAGAAGAAAGGATCCTCCACATACAAATCAATAAGAGACTCAAACCCCGAAACATGTACCCGAAAAGTCGATATCAAATTATGGCGACGACTCAAAGCATCTACAACCCTGTTAGAGACCCCTACTTTGTGTTTAATAACAAATGTGAACTGCTGGAGGAAAGAAATCCAGGATGCATGGCGGTGAGATATCTTATCTTGACTCCCCAAATGTTTCAAGGCATCGTGATCAGTAAAGAGAACAAACTCCCGCTGGAAGATATAGTGCCTCCAATGCCGAACAACCTGGACTATGGCATAAAACTCCACATCATATGTGCTGAAACGGAGTTTGGAACCCGCCAACTTCTCACTAAAAAAGGCCACTGGACGGCCTGCTTGGCTCAAAACTGCCCCAATTCCTGATTTTGAAGCATCACAATGTAACTCAAAAGGCTGAGAGAAATCAGGAAGAACAAGGATAGGTGCTGTCGTCGGACTATGCTTGATCTCATCAAAGGCAGTTGACGCATCCTCTGTCCACACAAACTTGGTCTCCTTCATGCAATCTGTTATTCACTACAGGAAATCACACTTTACATGACGAATTTTTTGGTGACGACACAAAATTCGTCACAATTTGTTAGTAAAAGGCGACGAATTTAATTTTCGTCACTTAATATTTAGAATTCATGACAAAACCTTATTTCATCACCAATAATGATTCTATTCGTGACGAAATATTATTTTGTCACTAATAATAAAAAAACGTCGCTAATTTGAAAAAATCATGACGACAATAAAAAAATTGTCGCTAAAAATATTGGTGACAAAATTTATAATAATTGGTGACGATATTCTATGTCATGAAAAATAATATTTTTATGACGATGCTATGCGTTGTCATTAATTATTCAAAATAATTAGTGACAAAATTATTTTGTCACAATAATATTTGGCAACGACATTCATTGTTATTAGTGACGATCATATTTGTCATATAATATAATATATTCATGACGAGATTATATTTCTTCATTAATTGTTCGAAATAATTAGTGACATATTTTTGCGTCACAAATATTTATATATAGTGACAATTAATCATTATTTGTCACTTTTGACAAAAAAAAGTCAAAGATTCATAATACTTTTTGTGACGCAATTTCGTCATCCTTTGTTACACAAATGTGACGGATTTGAATTTAGTCATTAAAAATTAAATTTGTGACAAATTGTTGTTGTCCTTATTAATAATTTAATTTGTCACGAATTAGTATGTTTCATGACGAATTTAAAACATTCGTCGTAAAAATAACCTATAAAACAAGTTACCCATAGTTTACATATAATGCAACATTTTTAAATAAATTGTAACACTTTCAAAAAAATACACATATATATGGAATATATAAATTACATTAGTAGAAAAGTAAATATATTAATAATTTCTCTAAAATTTATAGATCTATAAAAATTCATTAAAATTCATGGAATATTTATGGGCAAATCACCAAAAATTCATTAAAAATGTTAAACATATATTGAACAGAACCTAAAAAATTACTAAAAATGATAAACCAAATTAAAAATTGAGAAACGCTAAAAACAAACTAGTTGAGTATAATAATTCAATATAGAGAGAAGAAAAAAAACAAGATTGAAGAACATTTTATATATACATATATGTACCATGAACTAAGAATATAACATGATGTATAGTTCAACAAGAATATGTATACAAGGCTAAAAACTATATCCAAGTTCTAAAGATTCCTAAAGTATAAAAAATGTTTAAATTTCCAAGAATATGTATAAAAACTATAATAAAATGTATTTCCAAGTTCTAAAAATGTTTAAAAACTATATCCAAGAATATGTATACAAGGCTAAAAACTACATCATGTACATATTGCAAACACCATTACATTTAGTATTACATTTAGTTATTGTTGTTGTAAATTTTATTTTTCTTACATTTAGTATTACATTTAGTTTTAAAAAATTGTTACGAATATTATTTTTGTCGTTAAAAAATATTTTATTATGACAAATAAAATTGTCACCATTTTTATATCATTTAATGACACTGAATAAGTTGTCACTAAAGTCTTATTTTGGGTGACGAAACGTGTCGTCATTATATATATATATATATTGACGACCAAATTTTAGTCACTATTTGGTAATTCTTTCACGACGAAAGATTTTAAATATGACAAAAAATATGTTGTCACTACTGCTAAACTTTTAGTGATGATCACCGCTTTCGTCATAAAATAGTAAATTATAATGACAAACACAATTTGTCACTATTTCCACATCATTTAGTGACAATAAAAATTTTGTCACTAAATCATATTCTTTAGTGATAAATTTTGTCGTCATTATATATATACACATATAACAACGAACAATATTTTGTCGCGAAAGAATACTTTTTTCGTGACGAATTATACATAATATGACGAAATAGTTAATCTAATTGTGACAAAAAATGGCGTCACTAAAATTTGATAATACTAGTAATATATAGACAATCGTCACAAAAAAGTATTTTTTTAGTGACGATAAATCAAACCGTCATGTAAAATTTAACCTTTAGTGACGAAATATCATATTAAGTGACGAAATTTTGATGTCAAGTGTGACGATTTATATGTCACGATAGATGAAATTATATTGTGATGATGACCTTTATCGTCATCAAATGATGACTTTTGGTGAAGACTTCAAAATATCGTCGCATTGATCTATTGTGACGCACATATCGTGACGTTCTTTGCGACGAAATTTTTTGTCACCAAACACCTTTCATGACGAAAAATGATGTTTTTATGACGATTTTTTTCGTCGCGATTTCTCAAATTTCTTGTAGTGATTGGTGCCATAATACTACTGGAATATGGAATGAATCGTCGATAGAAAGAGGCTAGCCCATGAAAGCTCCTGACCGTCGTAATAGATGTAGGGGCCGGCCAATGACGAATGGCCTCAATCTTGCTCGAATCTGCTGAGAGGCCCCGATCAGACATATCATACCCCAAAAACTGTACCGAAGTAGTCATAAAAGCACACTTTCCGGAGGCTGCATAAAATTGATCCCGACGTAATACCAACAAGACCTCCCGTAGATGTTGTAGATGAGAGTCGGGGCTGTCACTATAAATCAGAATATCGTCGAAATAAACGACGACGAATTTACCAATGAAATGACGTAGAGCCTGATTCATCACACGCATGAAAGTACTCGGGGCATTAGACAAACCAAATGGCATTACCAACCACTTAAACAACCCCTCCCGTGTTTTAAATGTCGTCTTCCACTCATCCCCTTCTCTAATACGAATCTGGTGATAGCCACTTTTCAAATCCAGTTTGCTAAAGATGGAGGCACGACCCAACTGGTCCAACAAATCATCCAAACGGGGATAATGGCACGACTATCAACACATATGCGCCAAGTATCGTCCTTCTTAGGGGTCAATAGGGCAGGCACTGCACATGGACTGAGGCTTTCACGGACATGGCCCTTCGCAAGTAATTCCTCCACTTGGCGACAGAGTTCTTCATGCTTCTTCGAACTCATACGATAATGTGGTCGATTGGGCAAGGCTGCACCTGGGACAAGATCAATCTGATGCTGAATATCCCGAAGAGGAGGTAACGTGTTCGGGAGAGACTCGGGAAAAACATCCACAAACTCCGCAAGTAAGGGCTGGACAACAAGGGGAGGTGTCCCTGACTGTGAACCCGTGTAATTAGCAACAAGAGCGAAAACAACCCCAAATTCCTCCACAGCAGACTGAAAGGGTACCTGAGATAATAACATAACAGACTTGGAGGCATCAGATTGAGGAATGCCTCTAGGTTTACTGGGTAGTAGTACAATTTTACGACCCCTGAAAAGAAACGAATATGTATTTGCACGGCCATCGTGCGTGACCTCACGATCGAATTGCCACGGATGGCCCAACAATAAATGGCATGCATCCATAGGCACCACATCACAATATATCTCATCACTATAAGATGACCCAATAGAAACTAAAATCAAAACTCAACGAGAAACGGTAACATTTGTATCCTTACTAAGCCACGACAATTTATATGGCTTCGGGTGAGCCTCAGTATCAAGACCCAATTTGGTAATAGCCACTTCTGATAATACATTCTCACAACTACCCGAGTCAATAATGAAAGAACATACCTTGCCCCCAATAGTGCAAACTAATGACTAACTTCCTTTCACACTTGAAACTGGGTATTTGTTCATTTTTTTATTGTTTTTTATCTTTTTCTTTTTGGGGAGTTTTTGAATGAATGTTTTATATATACAGGCGTGGGAGAATCAGAAGAAATACAATTATTTTATTACTTTATAGAGTCGGAAAGAAGCCCTAAAAATGATCCTCTGATTCTTTGGCTCCAAGGAGGCCCCGCTTGTTCTGCCTTTTCCGGCCTTGTCCTTGAGATGGGTAGGACCAATCTCACCGTTCACTAATTTTAGTTTCTAATTTTTCATCTATAACTAATTTTATTAATTTGTTGTAGGGCCACTCATGTTTGACTACACTAAAACCGATAGCACCATACCTTCCCTTGTATTGAATCCATATTCATGGACAAAGGTACTTCATTTTTAGATCCACTAGTATGAGTACTAATTATTTTTATTTTAACTTTTGTGTAATTTAATTTCTACAGATGTCGAGCGTTATATTTTTAGACCAACCCGTAGGCACTGGATTTTCTTACGCGGAATCTCCCGAAGCTTACAAAACAAATGAAATGACTTCAGCGAAAATCATGTTTTTCTTACCCCTATATAGTTTATCGCATTTCTTGAATTAAAGAACATGTTTTTCTTATAAATTTATCTCTCATTAATTTATTTTTTCTTTTCTTTCCTCACATTCCTTCTCCGCTTTTCTTTTGATCTATCCAAAAAAAAAAGATCATTAATATATTTCTTAAAAAAAGATAGATATTCCAAAAAAAATATAAAAATCAACAAAATTTTAAAATAAAATTTAAGAGCAAATGCAACAAATTTTATAAAAAGGAAAGAATAAGACTTAAGAGGTCAAATTTTAATTAAAAATAAATAAGTATATTTATTAGTATATATTAAATATTTATTAGAATATTTGCTACCATGTCGACCTCATATTTGTATATGAATACTGAATAGTCATCGATGAAAAATAAGTATTACTAAGTAGTATTCAAATTCAAATCGAATATATATTTTAAATAAATATCAATATTTGAATACGAATACTGAATCAGATTGAACTTATTTGATTGTTTACATCCATTGTCTCAATTACCATTTTTTTAATGAAAATTTTATAATTCCATAATATATTCATTGCAAGGTGAAAGACAATGGTGAATGGTGATCATAAAAGTAACTAAATTATTCCCCTCTTATTTTTAGTCAATACTTCTGTTGAAATTACTATTATTTTGCCTTTTCAACAGTTTTGAATATGCAACAATCATTTTTAATTCTATTAGTCAAAGGAAATATTAAAATTTAGATTGATGGAGATTGGATAGTAACAATGAATGACAGTTGTATTCGGTAGGAGTAATAAAGTTAAGTTTATCAATAATGCTAAGCAGCTGGATGTTAGATAGAGATAATTAGACTAATTAAATCATTGTTTAGGGAATGTAATTATGCGAATGATGCTTATCCACGTTGCTATTCCTAATACTCCCCGCTTAAAAAAGATTGTCGTTTTTATTTTAAAAGATTTGTCACTAATCTCTCTAAATTATCCTATTTAATTCTACAATTTCCCTTTTGATTTTTTTTATGTATCTTTCTTGATAATTTAGCAAGTTTCACTCTTTTTTTCTTCTTCTTATTTTTCTCTCCATTTTTAATGAAAACGGAGAATAAATTTGTAAAAAAAAAATTACTCCGTATATTTTTTTTATTCTATACAAAACAATAATAGTGACCATTTTTTTTTAAAACGGATGAAGTAATTTTGATCATCACTTGATCATTCGTTATTTGTCTTCTTGATCCTTGTAGCTTAGTCAATAATTTAGGATAAGATTAGCACATCTAGTTACCACATATAGCTGTAGTCGCTTTCAATAATGATACCATTCATTTTAGATAAATCAAAATGTGAGATGATATATAATTAAACGTGTTGTAAGAATTATTTAACTAATTAAAGCCTAATTTGATAGGGTAGTCCAAGCTAGGAATTTAATCCAATTTAAAATAGATGTCTAATCAGATCTAAAATAAAATTTATATCCCACTTTGTCATTCATTTTCTAGTGTATTATAGTTGACGCACTAATTTGATATGACATTAGAAGGACCTCCGTAAGATCGGGTGTTTGTTTAATGCTTGGGGCATTTGAAAAATACATGAATAGTGCATCATTAAATAGTTAACCCCTTTAAAAAAAACTTAAATAGTTAAAAAGTGATTGCGGTTAAAATCACAATCTATGTGTTAATGATGTTTAATCTTAACAATTGAATAATAGAAATTCAAACACAACCTTTTTTTTTTTTTGTTTTTACAAATTAATCTTTCGAGTTGTTCCCGAGTCTAGTATACTGTGATTTATACTGATGTTTAAATGTTGGGAAAATGCGCATAGAAGAGAGTTTCGATTTGATATCTTATTCGTCCATTTTAAAATTGGGATGGATGAGATATTTTTAAAAAAAAATTAATGTAAATAAAATTTGGGTTGAAAAAATCAAGAAATTTTATCTCACATTGAAAAATATCAAAGGAGAAAGTGGGTATATAAGTGAACCTATGAATAACTTGTAAAGTATTATAATGATTATGCTCCGCCTTCTATACATGGATGCAGGGGGTGCAAATCTTGGCCTAAAATGGCCTACGAACTTCGAACTTTTGTGGAGATTTTTTCAAGAATTGGAACTTTAATTAAATTGATTGAATGTTACAAAGATATCACTTTAATTAAATTGGTTGAACGTTAAAAAAATACCATTAGGTCCATTTTGAATTCAATTGTTAAAGGTTATTCACACTAAAAAAAATAAAAAATTGTTAAAGGTTATTCGAAAATTATAAATTTGAATTAAATGGTTGAATGTTATATACAAATGGTGGTGTGACACTTTCAAGTCAATTTTTGAATTATCATTTAAATCTACCTTCTTTCTCCACTCTAAATATGCTTTCGAATTGCCCCTCCCATGAAAAGCATGGATGTAAAATTTTATGTTTTTCATGCTCCGATCCTTTTTGTTGTTTCATCTTCCTTGTCTATGTTGGTGAACAATCCCTATTTCATCTACCTCTTCCTCCAATTCCGACTCCTCATAACGCCTTCTTTGATTTTCATTAGCATTTCTTTGCTCCCTTGGTGTATATTGTTCATGTTGGGATATTCGTCCTACCCCTAATCAGATTAGAAAATATGTATTGAATTTTGATGACCAAAACTAGATCATGTAATCTAAGTGTTAGGATATAATTTGTAATCTAGTAGATATGTTACCTAAGCTGTTTTTATAAAGCTTAGTAGACAGTATAGAAATGTCTAAATCATAGTCTTGTGGAATCAGTTGTATGTATATCAGCTGATACCACATCTGGATCAACACGCGGTTGCTCAACACTTAAAGAGTAGAAGACTAAACACTAGAAGACACGTGATGTTCATTAGTTAAGTCTGTCTGAAAGGTTCTTGTATACCTTATCAGCTGATATTAGCTACATGAGATCAGCCGATCAGAAGACCTCAGCTGATATGAACTTCACCAAGTCTTGTCATGCCTTAAATGCTCTAAGGAATTGTCGACTGAGTCATCAAAAGACATTTATGCATTAATGAAAGTAGAGGCAAAAACATCATAAGACAAAGAGAATGTTGAATTACATCTGGCAGTTTCAAAGGACAGGACTGCAAGTCTAACAACTCAGCATACGTGGATCAATAAGAAGATGGCAATGCAATTATTGAGTTAACTTGGACAAGGGATTCAGAGATCTTCTCAGTTCCGTACAAATGCATTTAATGTGCATTAAATGCACATTCCTTTTTAAGGTAATGTCTGTACCATAATATTAGGATACATCAAATCCATGAAGATCTCACCCTCATATAGAAGATTTGTTTCAACGGCTAGTTCTTACCAACGAGTAGTTTGTTCAATAATTCTTCTATAAATACAAGCCATTGTTCAAGTAACAATTTATGGAAACTTTGACGAGAGAAGTCTATCAGCAGATCTCAAGAACATTCAAGCATTCTGAAAGCCATTTAAGTTCTAAAGAGCTATTGTTCATATCTTATCCATTAGCTCTAAATTTCTAGAACCTAAGCCTGGATTTCATTTATATCTTTAGAGCTTAGAAAGTGTGATTCATCACACTAGTTGGTTACTCACATACTTTATCTTTTAGAAGTTATTTGGAGTAAAAACCAACCCTGTAAAAGTACTTGTTCTTACAATAACAAGTAGATCTGTATACACTAAGAAAATGTATCTAGATCAAAGTCTTCTCTTGGGACTCTAAAGTAGCAAGGACCTTTGTTTAAAGGATTAACTTCACAATTAAGATGTGAGAGTAGATGTAGAACAAGTTGTTCGAACCACTATAAATACTTGTGTTCTTTACATCTTTATTATTTATTATATTCATACTGTTTATATTTCATAATCATTCATTTTACAAAAGAGTCAAAACTCACTAAGTACAAATTTCCATAATTAGCAGACATCAAGTCAGTCGATACGTACCCATTCATTATTTATTAAAGTCATTTTTTGATAAAATGGTTTTCATTCAACCCTTGAGTCTAAACATTTAAAACCTACACATTTTCGCACCAGTAGCTAAGTAGATAGCTGTCCAACTGACCAGCTTCTAAGCAGTCAGTAGGTTAGTTATCTGTATCGGCTACTTTACACTCGCACTCCTTGATCAGATCATATTTATCTACATCAGACGACTTGAGCATGTATCTCATCTGGTTGTCTCATCTGATCAGCACAAAAAGTTTGAAAATTACAAAGCCTATTCACCCCCCTCCTAGACTTTGTCCAGCATAGATACTCGTTTAGGGACCAACAATTCCAATCTCTCTATGACATAAAAAGTTTAGTCATTTGAACTTTAAAACTCTTAACAAGATATTACAGATGTCCTTAGTTAATAAACTACCTAACCTAAGGCTTTGTTTGGTTTGGGATTGGCCCATCCGGATTTGGATGGGTCATCCCCCATCCCATCTCTCTCCATCCCTCTCCATCCAAATACTCATCTCAATTAGGGCTGTCAAAACGGGCCCGGCCCGATGGGCCGGCCCGGCCCACCAGGCCTATGGGCTGGGCTATAATTTGAGTGGCCCGAAAACAACCGGGCCGACCGGGCCGACCGGGCCCAGGTCGGGCTAAGCCCGAAAAACCGAGCTGGCCCGGTTCTCTCTTTTTCTTTTTTTTCTTTTTTACTATTTTCTAATTTTTTTTAATTTATTATTTTAAATTAATTGAGTACAGAAACCTAAACAGAAAAGAAATCTTAGAAAAACCCTAAGTTCCTAACTCTCCCGCTGCGCCTCCCTTTCCCTTTCTGCCTCTCTTTCCCTTTCTTCCCCAAAGTCAAATACTCAAATCCATTTCAGTGCACATCAGCGACTACACAGGGCACGCACGGCGACTGCACAGCGCTCGCACGACGACTGCACAGCGCACGCACATCGCACCGAGTCTTAGCCTCGTAATCTTAGGTATTCCCGATTCCGATTCCGACTCCACTCAATTTATTTTATGAATTTATTTGGACGATTTATTTAGTAAGACATCTTAGGTATATCTATTATTGGGGCTTGCTTGACATATTTAGATGATTTATTTTATGAATTTGGACGCTAATTTAAATTCATATTGTCTGCTTGTAATTTTTTTTTTTCTATTATCAGATTATCAGTGAAGATATGTCAAACAACAGTTTTGATTCTTTTGAAGATGATGACTTGGACTTGGAGATGCTTGAAGAAAGTCCTTGTACTTTTAAGAGCACCACCACACCTAGAGGTACTCGTGCTACTCCCTCGTCTGGACGTAAACCTAGTACTAAAAATAAAAGTACTATGGATGAACTTGATGATGATAGTCCTAGTGGTGCAGAGTTTAAGAAACCTAAGTCCAATGCTTCTGAGGTATGGAATTTCTTTGTAAAGGTTGGCCTAAAAGATGGGGTAGAAAAATGTAGGTGCTTGTGTTGTGATAAATTGTATACTTGCAACCCTAACTCGGGCACAAATCATTTAAGGCGTCATATTAAAGCATGTTTTAAGACTCCTAAGTTTCATGATGTGGGGGCTTTGTTAGATAATCAAGCTACTCTCTTGACGAAGTGGAAATTTGATCAAAAGGTTTATAGAGATGGACTTGCTAAGGTTATTATCAAGCATGATCTTCCATTTAACTATGCTGAGTATGATGAAGTTAATGAGATTAATAGAAGATTAAATCCAGAATTTAAACCTGTTTGTAGAAATACTGCTACGTCTGATGTTAGATCTGTGTATTTGATTGAAAAAGCAAAGCTCAAGAGTGTGTTAGCTAATATTCCCGGTAGAATATGCTTAACTTCTGATGCATGGACTGTTGTGAATAGTCAAGGTTATATGACTGTGACTGCTCATTATGTTGATGATAAATGGAATTTAAATTCTAAGCTGCTTGCATTTTGTGATTTGGAGAGTCCACATACAGCAGGGGAATTGTCGAGGCAATTACTTATAGCTCTTGAGGATTGGGGGATAAGTTCAAAAATCTTTTCTATCACATTAGACAATGCCGCTTCTAATGATGCCATGCAAAAGTTGGTAAGAGATAGACTTAACACGAAGAATGCTTTGTTATGTAATGGTGAGTTTTTTCATGTGAGGTGTTGTGCACATATCTTGAACCTCATTGTTCAAGATGGTTTAAAGGAGGCATCAAAATCAGTGGAAAAAATTAAAGAAAGTGTCAAGTATGTTAAGGCTTCGGAGGGGAGGTTGAAGTTATTCAAAAAATGCATTGAAGAAGGGAACTTGGGTGATGTTGGTGGTGGTTTCTTAAGGTTAGGCGTGTCAACAAGATGGAATTCTACATATTTGATGCTTGAAAGTGCTATTAAATATCGATCAGCATTTTCTACCATGTGCTTGTATGATAAGAATTTCAAATGTTGTCCGACTGATGAAGAGTTGGATAGAGGGATGAAAATGCGTTCTTTCTTGGCTCCATTTTATAAAATCACTAACATGATGTCAGGATCAAATTACCCTACCTCCAACTTATACTTCAAGCAAATTGCAACCATAGAAATGAAATTGAAAGACAATTTATCTAGTGAAGATAAGGTGATAAGAGAGATGTGTCATAGAATGATGCTCAAATTTGACAAGTATTGAGAAGAATGTTGTCTTGTCCTTGCATTTGGAAGTATTCTTGATCCAAAATCAAAGTTGTTCTATGTGAACTTTTGCTACAAGAGGCTTTATCCGGAAACATATAAAGAAAAGGTGAATAGGTTACAAGAGGCTTTGCATAAGCTTTTTAAGGAGTATGAACAACGTGGGGTTGCGTCAAACTCATCAAGAAGCGTTCCAACCTTTTCACAATCAATGAGCAATGTAGATGGTGATGATGGTGACGAGACCATCGAGCTGGTAAGTTTGAGTTATGTTAATTTATTGATCTTTATTATATTATTTTTCAATGTATTTAATCAAATTTCATGTTTCTTTTCAATTTTAGGAGTATGCCCAACAAATGAGTCAATTCACTTCAACCAATGGCAAATCTGAACTTGAGTTATACTTGGAAGAGAGACCGGATATGGGAAAAAGCATAGATATACTTGATTATTGGAAAATGAATAAGGAACGGTACCCCCAACTTTCAATCATGGCTTGTGATATTTTAAGCATTCCCATTACAACAGTTGCTTCAGAATCATCATTTAGCATCGGGGGTCGTATCTTGAACAAGTATAGAAGTTGCTTACTTCCGGAAAATTTGCAAGCTCTCATTTGCACTCGTAGTTGGTTGCATGGTTTCAAAGATGTTGTGTCTTCAGGTAATAATAAAAATTATTTCATTTTCTACTTGCAATATAATTTCTATTTTAATTCTAAGATTTTAATATCATGTTTGTTAATATATTTTACAGATACAAAAGGAGTTAGAGGAGATACAACTATTCGGAGAAGATTCTAACACCGTCTAAGGATATGTTTGTTATGGATTATTGTTGAACTTATTAATATTTTAGGGACGGTTGAATTAAGGATTGTTGAATTGTTGTTTGAACTTATTTTGAATTGTTAGATTCTGTTTTTATTATTTTGTTTTGAGAACTTAATATTATAATGTTATATTTATTTAATGTGTGCTTACAGTGCTTTGATGCTTTCATTATGAATTGTTTTATCAGGTTGATTATAGAATTCTAGTAGTTACAGTAGCACACATGCACACTTGTTCAAATAAATCAAATATATTAATTTTTTTATTATAAAAAGAAAGCAGGCTGTTTTGGCCCGGTAGCCCGGTGGCCCGACCAGGGCCGGGCTGGGCCTCAACATTTCAGGCCCGGTAGCGATCGGGCTGGGCCAGCCCGGCCCGAAAAAAACGAACAGCCCGGTGGGCCGATACCAGGCTGGCCCGGCCCTTTTGACAGCCCTAATCTCAATACTCATTCATCCCTGTAATACACCTATATACCTATTTTTATACAATCACATCACAATTTTTTTATATTAATTACTCATTCTCTCTCCTACTTTTTCTTACATACATTTATTTTCTCTCCTACTTTTCTTCCACACATTTATTCTCTCTCCTACTTTTCTTTCTTACACTAATTACTTCACTAACTAATAATAATAAAATAATACAACATTACTATTGATTTGACATAAAGTTCTCCATCCACGTCTATTTTTCAATCTCTATCCAAACACAATTTTTATTCAATTACTATTCATGGATTACCCTCATCCATATTTTTACAATCCCCATCTCATCCACCACAATACCTAACCAAACAACGTCTAACAGTTTTAAAGACCAAGTATGTGAAGCATGACAAAAAAAAAAAACAAATACAAAAAGAAAAACAAATAAAATTAAGCTTCATTCAAAGGAATCCATACCTTTCCTACTAGCCAAGTACTACAATTGTTGCACATGGACCTCTTGTGACCAGTCACACCTCTTAGTTTTAGTGGAATGAAATACACCTTAGTCTTGATCAATGATTTCTTCAAATTTACATGGTGGTATTTCTTTTTAGGAAGAAAGTGACTGAGACTAAATTAGATGAAATTTTGAAAGAAATTCAAAATGAAACATGACAAACCATTGTAAATATAAGATCAGATAAATGAACTGAATTTAAAATTTTGATATATTTATCCTAATCGAAGTCTCCTCTCCCTTTTCTCTTTTCAAATTTAAAATTTTTGTATAATTCATGGAAGATGTAACTATGTAAGTGCATTTTTTTTTATTAAATAAGAGATGTTTTATGAATACACAATGCGTAAATTAGAAACAATATTAAATACTCATAATTAAAACTATACTTAATTTGAAACAATTTTTAATTGCCATCAAATTAACTAACCATTTACCCCTATTTTATTTTCAACTTGGCTAATCGTACGTTGAAAAGGTGACATGCTATACATTAATACTGTTTGCCCTGTGTGCTTCCCAACTCCCAACCGAATCCATTAGCCACTCAATTCCGAAAATAAACAACAACAAATAAGACCAGCCAACAGTTATAAGAGTATGTTTTTTTTCTTTTTTGAACGCATATGGCATAGATTTAAGTTAGAGTTTTAAATTTTAAAATTTCATATTTTACATTAAATTGTACACCAAAAGATACCTATAAACATTTACCGTATATACCCCCTCCATGCCACTATAAGTTTCTCACTTTTCTTTTATGAATGTCCCGTAATAAATTTCTCATTTCATTTTTTTTCCATTTTTGTGGCATATAATTTTATCTCTCCTCATCACATCACTTATACTTTATCTATTATTTTATTATACTTAATCTAATACTCATCTATTATTTTCTCTCTCATCATCACATCACTTGTACTACATCTATTATTTTATCATATTTTTTAATCAAAACATTCAAAAGAAAGAAGAAATTTATAGCGGGACGGAGGGAGTAATATTTTCAATGTTTTATAATAATTTTTATAGACATATTAAATTAGAACCTCCTTGATTTATCTTGCAACGATTGCGAATAAATTTTGAGAGTCGGTTTGACCTCCAAAAAGAAAATAGACATATTAAAAAAGTGTAATAATGTTATAATTGAGTAGGATTTTAAGGGGTATGTTTTGTAAACATTTTGTATATAGTAAACAAATTAATTGAATTGTGTATCTATGAGTCCAAGAGTAATGACATTTAATTGTATGTATAGTTGTGAATATTGTCAAGGTGAAGTTTATAAAACGTTTTCCATTTTAAAATGTGAAAGTTACTGTGGAATGATCCGAAATTAAAAAAAAAAAGTGAAAATTATTATGAGACAGAGTGAATACTATTTTACTATTTTTTTCTCAATACAATCCACTTTACACCCTTTAAAATAACTCATCCACCAATAACATAGAGTACAATTTCACCCTTTTACTACTCTCTTCGTTCACATAAAACGTTCTTAGTTTCCTTTTTCAGTTGTCCACGTACATAAGTGTGTTCATATATTTTTTTTTTTGGAAATATACTTCTTTACACTTATTTTATTAATCTCTATTTTATACATAAACAAATAATATTATTAAAAAAAAACACCACATATAAACAGCTAAAATATTAATCAAGAATTTGAAAATCATTATTTTTACCCACACCTATCACCGAAGAAAACGAGGGAGATGTGACAATTAAAGGTTGAGGGGAGTGTCAATTGTAAATAGTAGGTAAGTTGAACAGGAAATGTTGTGCGTGTTTGGGAAACGTCAAATCTGAGTGTGCACAAAAACATTAAAAAAAGAGAGAGAGATGTCACGTAGTGTGGGGCCTAAGAAAGGCAAGCCCATGCACAAACTGACCCTGCGCCAGTCACCCCCTATCCCCACTCCTTAATTTGTAGCGCGAAATTTCCGGGGGTATTAAGCTTTGTAGGGGCCCTCCATCTGTCCTAACACACGTACTCTTTTTCGTTCATTAAAAATATGATCATTTTTTAAATTTATTTGTCTTTTTTATTTCTTTTTATAAAAATAATAAATTTATTTTTATTTCACAAAATTCTTATTTTATTTAAAAAATAATTAAAAATTTTGATGAACATAGTAGAGAGAGTTACGTAATCATGCACATAATTTTACATTTACTTTTTCCCTCTTTTAATTTCTTATTTTCGTCGGTCATATTCCCATTTCCAACTAAGTGGAGAATATTTCTGCTAAGCTCTATGACCAATAAAGATAATATAAATTTTATAAAATATAAATAAAAGCGAGTTTAGAGCTCATATATAAATTTACAGATCGAACTAGATACTGAGGTGTCGTTAATATCTTATCTAAGAAAATTCTTCTTAGATCCCTCAAAAAAAAAAAAATGAAAATTCTTCTTAGAGATAAAATCGGAATAAAAGAAAAGTTACTCAAGGTAATTCTTCTTAGAGGTGTCGTTAATATCTTATCTAAGAAAATTCTTCTTAGAGATAAAACCGGATTTGGATGGGCCATCCCCATCCCATCCCTCTCCATCCAAATACCCATTCAAATACTCATTCATCCCTATAATACATTTACATACTTATTTTTATACAATCACATCATTCTATTTTTCTTTTAATCACTCATTCTCTCTCCTACTTAACATTTATTCTCTCTCCTACTTTCTTCCACACATTTATTCTCTCTCCTACTTGATTTGACATAAAATTTCCATCCACACTTATTTTTCAATCTCAATCAAAACACAATTTTTCTTCAATTACTATTCATGGATTACCCTCATCCATATTTTTTCAATCTCCATCCCCATCCCATCCACCACCATCCCTAATCAAACAACACCTAAATGATTACCATCTTATATTTTATTTTATTTATTATTTTAGTATGATTCAAATTAATTATTTAACACTACTGCATGATCATATTACACTTTTAAGTTATTAATTCAATTTGGCATAACAATTCAACTTCATAGCATGGGGATTGCTCATTTAATTCAAATAATTTCAAAGGGTCCAAGTGTTATATCATGAATTGAACACATTGCACATGCAACAATCATAGTAGAAAATTACTACTAATCTCTGGGAAATTAATTCAACAAACATTGATAATAATCATGTGAGAGCATCAATTGTATTTAAGGGTAGGGGTTTGACTTATAAGAATGCTATGTGGAAGGTTGCTATGGCCACTATGCTATGTGAAATGAGAGATAGATCCAAGACTTGATTGGTTTAACAACAAACCACCTAGTGAATGGTTTAAATTTCATTTTAATGAGAGTATAAAGTATGATATGCTTTTGAAATATATGGTTACTATAATGTCAAGGTATTATCACTATAAAATTAAAAGAGTACTGCTACATCTCAAAAAAATTAATTATAAAGAATTTGTCGAAAAAATTAAGTGTTCAAAATATTTCTGAACATGTAGTAATACATTTTTTTACTTTGTAGTGACAACATTTTAGTCATTTAGTAACATATTTTTTTTTTTCATGTAGTAAGATAACATAAAAATATATTTAATTAAGTTTGACTAGCTAGGGTTTAATCTATAGATTTTTGCTCCAAATTTATTTTAATTATCTATATTACATGTATAAAATATTTTATATAAATTTTTGTAATTATATGATATGCATATTTAAAAGAAGGCTGCGAATATTAATATCCACATTTCTTATAAATGAACCAATAGTTAAATACACACATAATACACACATCACTAAATTTAAAATTTATTTTTATACAAACACCCTCCTAAATTACAAAATATACCCTTATAAATAAAAAAAATTAAAAAAACGTTAAGAGAAACTATGTACATAAAAGGGGAAGAAAATACACACATTTTGTGGGAAATTTTTGTTTCCCACCACTAAAATTAATCACACGGTGAAAAGAGATTAATTTTCTACATAGAGTTAGTTTATATATAAAATAATTTTTAATTAATTAAAAAATCATGGATATATATATATATATATATATATATTTATTTAATAAGGTTAGTTTAAACATCTTGATTAGGAAAAAAGTATACAAAAAATTAAACTCCAGGATCATTTATAAAAACGGTGGGTATTAAATATTACTCCCCGATTCAATGATTAATTTGTACACTTCTTATTTTATAGGTCCCAAAATTATTTGCATACTTTTAATATAGAAATACCATACAAAATTAATACCCTTCCAACCAGTGACGGAGCCAGACTTTGTGTGTTGGGGGACCCGATTAACACTATTATAAAAATATGGAGTAATAGATACAAATAAATGTAACTTGACGTAACAATATATCTCATTCATCCATATAATCAACTTTATTCATAAATAAACAATATTTTTTAAAATATGTGTAAAAAAGAAATAAACACACTTTCGTTATGTTCCAGATGAAGATTTGATTGTTTCAGCTCAAAAGTGATGAAATAGTTTCAAAATTGTTAATAGTAGCGATATGAAAAACTAAGAAATAATTAATAATCTTTTTTTTTTTTTCGTTTTGCAAGGGGTTATTCTATTTTTTAAAAAAAATTAAAAAGGTAAAAATGGAAACAATATAAGAACATCTACAATGGGAGGTAGAAGTCGCATTTGGATTCCTACTTCTAACTCAAATTAAGTAGTAATTCATGATCTTATAGTATTTTAAAATTAAACAGACAAAAAAGAAAAAAGAAAATTATAAAATTGGACTGAGAGAATATAATATTATTATTTAAATATATATATATTTATATGTAAAATTACTAAAATACCCTCGAAAAATTACAAAATTAGTGGGGGGCCTAGTGGCCCCCTTGCCCCCAACGTGCATCCGTCCCTGTTTCCAACATCATTTTATTTTTAAAATTGTCACTCATATTTTACATACATTTACTTTACACTTCATCAAATCACATAATATCCCTCATTTATCGATCAATAAATTATCTTTTCTTAAAAATTGTACCGATCAACCGTACAAATAATCCGAAAAGGAGGAGTCATATCCTGTGCCTTAAATTAAAAAAAAAAAAAAAAAGTAACTGGCGTACAATTGTGAACTGGTGATGTTTGTTTCCTTTCAAAGTTTTTATATATATATATATTAGTAGTAGTTTATTCGTCATGAAAGAAGGTCTTGTCACCCACCCAACCCATACTGTAGCCAGCTACTGCTAATTAATTCCGGTCACTCGCCTCCCTCCGGTTTCTTTCATTTTAATTATTAGTACAACTTAATCTTAAAAATTAAACAACAAATTAACCTCGATCTATATATATATATATATACATAATTAAGCAGTGGATATATGCATGATCTCTAGGGTTTCTTGAACAAGGGAATTTCGGAGAGAAAAATGGATGAATACAATTATTATCTGCAGAGTTGCTTTCAATCGGACGGTCGGAATCACGCGCCACCTGAAAGTGTGGATTCTGTCAAATCTAGAATAATTAATCATCCTCACTTTTCAAACCTTTTACAAGCTTACACGGATTGTCAAAAGGTGGGAGCTCCGGCCGAGGTCGTCGAGAGACTTACGGCGGCGCGCCAACAGTTTGAGGCGGCACGCCCACCTGCAGGGCCGCCGGCGAATGCCAAGGATCCACAACTTGATCAGTTCATGGTATGTACGGAATTCTTCTTCTTCTTCTTCTTCTTTCTTTAATCCCAAATAATTGCACTTCAATTTCTCCGTTGCAATTTTCGTGTTTCATATTGACTGTGTTTATAGTCCATTGAATTCGAAATAATTCGATAATATACACTGACAGTCACGGGCCTAAGCTAAGCAAACCTCCTCATTTTTGCTATATATATATGTACATTATTATTAGAGTAGGATATGATGATTAATTGTGAGGATTTTTAATTATATATGTAGGAAGCATATTATGATATGCTGGTAAAGTATCGAGAAGAACTAATTAGGCCTGTAGAAGAAGCTATGGAGTTCATGCGACGGATACACTCACAGCTCAACCTGCTTCCCCTCCCCATCTTTGGTACGTACCTTCTTTAATTTCCCATCCATTTACCTTGTTTGATTTGAGATTCACCCACCCCCCACGTCTCTAGTTCGTAATTTAAAATTCAAATTTCATTCTAAAACTGCTCCCACAGAAGTTTGCACACTTTCCATATATGGATGTCCCATACCAATTTGCACACTCCATAAAAGGAAATATCTTCACAACCCTCACCCTTGAAATATACTCATATTTACCCATATGTCATTACTTTTACACACTCAATCTACTTTTTATTTTACTTTATTCATAAAAGTTTACAAAACTACCCCTCAAAACATCAATCATTGCCGGTCAAAGGGTGCAAGTTCCTCCGGAACGGAGGGAGTACATTTTATTTGACATAAATTAATTATATCATATCATATTCTATCCAAAATATGAAACAAAGTCATGACTATTTCCATCTTTATACTCCTCTCTCCCTTCGTTCGAAAGTTGTCTATTTATTTAATTTTTACAAATTGATTAAGCTAGGGATATACTGATATTTTATGTACAGTACTGAGCTCTTGATATAAGAAGAGGTATGAAAAAGAAAAAAAAAGTAGAGATAGTGAGGTAAAAAAGAGAAAGATATGAAAAGAAAAGGAAATAATGAATTTTGAAAAAAAAAAATGACTATCTTTTGAATGGATGGGGGAGTTTATAATATCAAATCAAACATCCTTATAATATAGATATAGTAAGATATTTATATACTTCATCATCCGTTCTAAAATTATGGTTTTTTGTTTGTAAAAAATGATAGGCTCATCCAATTCCCTTAGGAGGGTGTATTATTATTTAATGAATATTTGAATTAGTGTATTGTGTTGGGAGAAAAGAATGTTCAATAAACAAGGATATACTCTCTCCATCCATCTTTATCATTTTTGTCAGTCCGCCTATAAGATACTCATCCTTTTTTTGGTAAGTACTTTTTATTACACTTCACTTTATATGTTATTTTTTCTCTCTATCTCTCTTCTTTCTCAATCACATCACTTGTACTATATCTATTATTTAATCACTTTTTTTAATCTCTGTGTTAAAAAGTAACGTTAAATTTATAGGCGGACGAAGGGAGTATTTGAAAGTTTAATTTATAGGTAAAACTCAGTATTTTATTCACAATAAATAATACTCATTCCGTCCATTCTTATAATTTCTACCTTTTTTTTTTGTTGATCCATTTTTATAATTCTCATATCCTAAAAAGAAAATACTATTTCCACACTACTTTATTAATTTCCACCCTCAAACTTTCACTTTTTACATAAATGATTAATTTTTTTTCAAACACATGCTCAATTCAAATGTGAATTATAAAAATAGACGTAAGTGAGTATTTTATTGATTTATGTGGAAAATAAAAAGAAAAAAAGAGAAAGAGAGTGTCATGTTTCATGTAAAGAAGAAGCCAAGAATATACATATTAACTGCGGATTGTTTGTGAGTCCGAATTAAGTGTTACTACTAGTATTGTCCAATTCATGATTTTCTTGTCTTAAACTGTATATTTCTCTCTCTCTCTCATTCAATAGACTGCCCTTTGCTATTTCCCACTGAAGTTTGAGTACTGCTACAATCAATTTTCATGTCACCTCTGCCTAATCAAATTAAATAAAATAATAAACCCTAATCACGAGTGTACAGTGAAAAGATATGATTTGGTTCCATTATTATATACTATCATCCTTCTTTAATTAACAATCATAAAACACAATCTAATCACAATTATTTCCACTTTTTAATGGGTTCCTACTCTTCTTGCCGACCAGATTATCATAATGGAGTGAGTATATATTAATGGATGGATTCTCTCATTTTATAATAATTATGTCCCTTAATCTCATCTCATAATTCATCAAGAATATTGATAAAATATTAATGGAGAACCCACACCTTCTCTCTCAATTCCCTTTGTTATTTGTATTCTTTAATTTGTAGTTTTACAAATATCATATATTGCTTGCAATCCTGATATTTTTCTTTTATCTCTATTGAATACACCAATAATTTATATTAATCCTAACATTAAATAAGAGTATTTTAACAATTTACCCTCTTTTAACATATAATTGACTATCCTTTATGGGACTAAAAGAATATATTTATTTAGATGGAGTATTGTATATATGAGACCGTACATACCTCCATTTTACGTACTATTTAGATCTTACTTTGCTTTAAAATATTATTTGGAAGGATTTATAAGTCCACAAATTATATACTTTCATTCATATACTTCCTTCGTTCAATTTTATTATTCTCATTTGAGTTGGATACTAATTTTAAGAAAAAATTAATTGTTTATGTAAAAAATGAAAGCTAATTTAAGGGTGGAGATAAAATAATGTGTGTTAGTAATGTTTTATTTTTAGCAAATGAGAATTATAAAATTGTGTAGAAAAAAGAAAAGTGAAATTATAAAAATGAACAAGAGAGATAATATATACTCCATTTGTACACGAAAAGTGTGCTTATATGTTTCGACACGTTTTTCAAAAATTAGATAACGGAAGTGGTTGTGTAGTTGTGAGGTAAAAATAAAATTATTATTTTTATAAAATAAAATGAACCAATTTTTTGTGGACAAATAAATAAGAAAAGTAAACACACTTTTGGTGGATATTGTAACATGTTTTTGTATTTATGTATGTATATACACATACATAACGAATACTTCCTTTGTCTCATAAGTGTTTACACCATAAAATAGACACATTTTTTAAGAAAAAAAGTGTAATGAGTGAAATGTAAAAATGTAATTTTATAAATTTATATGAATAAAATAAAGAAAGAGATTGAAATGAGTGTAAAAAGTAATGATTTTTTTAATAAGGGTGAATTTATGGAGAAATTTTATTTTGGAAAAACGTAAATAATTGTGAAATTGACAAATATGATAAGTGTTTGGCATTAATTTTATCATTTGTTACAGTAACGCGTGGAGAGAAGAGTGAGTTTGCAATTAGCTTTTAGGCTTTGGAAAAATGAGAAACATAGGATGCTGTTCAAATCACTGTGCTACCCCATATAGCCTGTACCATCATCTTTCTGTTTATATTTATTTATTTTTCTTTTTCTGACATGTACATGCATAACATGTTGTTATTTTTACTCTATTAAAAAAGAATTCCTTTTTTTAGTAATTGCAATTAATTTCATAATCTAAATAAATATTTGTGAAAAAAAAAAGTATAACAAGTTTATAGTCATGACAAAATAGAAAATTTATAGAAAGACGAAGGGAGTATAAGACAAAATGTGTAGTGAGTAACCGTAGAGAGAAATAAGAAAAAAAAAAAAAAAAGTAAAGAGAGATAGTGAATTCCATCATCTAAGGAAATAAGAAGTTTATGATAAGATCTCAAAAAATTAATAAGTGAGAAGTTTATGACAGAACACAAGTAAGTAGTAGGAGTACGTAGGTAACTCTAGATGTCCTTTCCAAAAAAATATGACAATATTTCTGAGCTTTTTGGCATGTATTATTTCTTGTGATATTTTTTGTGTGTGGCCATTCCAATGCTAACTCAGTTTGCATTTTTCAATATCCTAATTAATTGATGATTTTCGTCTGTCTTATTTACAGTTTCTGATCACAAGAAAGTGTTTCTTTTACAAATTTCTACAATGTTAATGTTCTTTTGTTAAAAACTGATCATTTGGGGATTCTGACAGAATTACTTGTAGTTAATTAGTATTGAAATGGATATCCAATTAATTGCAAGTTAAAAATATGTGGAGTATATATATAATTAATACTATTTGAATCTTCATAAGTCTAGCGATTGACTACAATTACGTGTGGAATTAAGGAGCTTCTTATTGCACCTTTCTACTTAGTGAAATGATATACTACTATGTTTGTTGGATAAAAACTTGTAGTATTTTAAAGTGATATTAAGTGTTTTACTTAACTTACAAAGTGTTAGTTAATTTTTTTACTACTTGAATTAATTAATTTCTTTACTACTAGTTATTTTCACCTAAGAGTTTTAATTATGTATAATTACAGTGTACAAATGGTGTACAAGAGAAGTACTCTTGACATAGAGATTTTAGCAAATGAAACAGCATATACGCGCATTGATCGAGCTCATAACTAATTAACTTCATCTTATTTACCAATTAATTAATATTGATCTCGACTCGATTAATGACAACAGAGGACAAAAGCGAGGGGGTTGGTTCGTCTGAAGAAGATCAAGAAACGGAGATGGATCCTCGAGCTGAAGATCGAGAGCTGAAGAATCACCTGTTGAAGAAGTACAGTGGATACTTAAGTAGTCTGAAGCAGGAACTATCCAAGAAAAGGAAGAAAGGAAAATTGCCCAAGGACGCTCGTCAAAAGCTACTTAGCTGGTGGGACTTGCATTACAAGTGGCCCTATCCATCGGTAATTTGTTCCTAGCTAGCTCCACCATTGATTACATTATATTGTTAGTGTAGTGCTCTAAGTTGGAATAGTTGGGACAAAATTTTTTGATATGTGGTTGAAGAATAGTGACACAATTGATCGAGGAGAAATAATTATAGTACTGGAGGGAGCTAGTAGATATATTATTAACTTATTTTAAGTCAAAAGTATAATTACTTTATAGTTGAAGAATTGTAAATCAAGTGATTGATGGTCTTGTTTGTTGATGTGCAGGAGTCGGAAAAGGTAGCGTTGGCTGAAACGACGGGTTTAGACCAGAAACAAATCAATAACTGGTTCATTAACCAAAGAAAACGCCACTGGAAGCCTTCAGAGGACATGCAGTTTATGGTTATGCCTCCACACAATGCACCACCTCTCTACATGGGTGAAGGTCCTCATTATCGATTGGGTCCGTGATATTCTATATACTTTGATGTTTCACCTCGGGTTTTATTACCTTTATTACACGTGTAACATATTAAAAATATATAGTGAAATATATATATATAAGCTAGTATGGACAACAGTACGTAGTTGATTGCATTATATATGTGTTTTTTCATATTATTCTTATTACTGTACTCCATAATAGTATTGTTACTTATATCTTCTTCATATTTTACTTTGGTTTATATGAGTTAGTGAATTGAAGGATTATCGATACAGTTGTAATTGGGTGTTCAATTGTAAAAGTTACTCATAATTAATGTTATATTTCATTACTTTTCATGCATTATTTTAAATTCTTGCATTTATGTTTTAATAAAGGGTCTTGCTTAGTGAACGCCCACACCCATTAGTTTTTTTTTTTTGAAAAATAAAGAAAACTTAGACATTGCCCCTATAGATTTTCCAAGCCATAACCAACTGATGTCTCTTCTTCGCCAGAGTTTCCTTTCTGAAATCAACACTACTCCGGCCACTTCAATAGGGAAAAGTGGGATGGTGTGTCGTCTGTTGTGCTAGGCCATGTGCTCGCCAATTAAAATGCCTTGGAATGTGATCAAAGTCGCACACGATCAAACCTTCAATCATATTCCAAATTTGCCTTAAAATATCTCTTTCCAGGGCGAGCACCTTATTTCTCTCTTTGATGATGTTTAGTGCTTGCATTGAATCTGATCATAATTTCGATGTTGTAACGCGCGCCCTCTGTTATTAGCCATTTGTTCACCTTAATTCCCCACACCCTCTTATGTTTCTGTAATGCTCATCTTGTATTGAACTCTTTGAAAGTCGTGTAGATAACATAGGATTCTGTCCACAACTGTCCCAATGACCGCTTTTGTTCGCCATGCAACCATTTGCATCGTTCCTTCCATATGGCACATGCTATCATCACAATTTCCTCAAGCTTCAAACCACTTCCCTAGTCAGTGAGATACTCAAAACAGCTGATCAATGCTTTTCCAAGTTAGCACCGCTCTTAATTGCATACCAAAATCCACATTTTTTCCAAACCCCCTTTACCCCTGGGCAACAGAATAATGCATGAGTTGTCGAAGCAAATTACTCCCCACAAATCTTGCAACTAGGTTCCATAGGGACATGATGTGCCCACAAATTCCCTTTTTTGTTGGTAAAAAGTTCCAACTTAGTTTCCAAATGAAGATTTTGATCTTCATGTTCCATATTTTATTCCACCACACATTTTTTAAATCATCTGTCGAATTTGATGGTTTCTCCCTCTCCATTCTCTGCTTTTCCATGACTTGTATATATCCTGACGATCGGATACTTACCATTTCCAGAATCTTCCATTGGTCTCATAATTTCCCCTAATTGGAGTTGCTTTCACTGCATCTACCTTGCACGGTAGCATAACCTGCTGAATCTTGTTGACATGTGCGAAAAATATTGCGGTACTACTTTATAAACGTAGTGATATTATTGCATGATATGATTTTTACGATAATTAATTATGTATGTATATTTATAACTTTCTAAAGACCAATGTCAGAAAAAAAAAGGTGTTGGATATATAACAAGGCTTTATCTCCGTGAACAATGGGCAATTCGACATATGAAAAAGAACTCATTGGAGGCAGTACCTATTAGGTCGTCATTTCATCGTCCCCCGAAGCCTCCGCCACTTGCTGCACCAAGCGATCTCAGCACCTGCGCATGCAACAATACTAGGTTGCAAAATTACTTGGATTTGACTTCCAAATAGAATACAAACAGGGGACGACGAATGCCGCCGCGGATGCCCTTTCACGCCGCGATACAGAAATGGAGCTGGACGTAGTCTCCTTACCGCAGTGGGTAGATTGGGGGCATTTACGTTCGGATGTACAAAACGACCCGACATACGCTACCATCATCCGACAATTAAATTCGCCCGATTGCGTACCCAGCCCTTACTCTCTCACGGGCGGCCTTCTCTACTACAAAGGCCGTTTGGCCGTCCCAAAAAGTACCCACTAGACGAACAAGATGCTCCATGAATTTTATACCACCCCAACAGGCCAGGAGGACATCTGGGAGCTTATCGCACTTACCGTTCTGGCCAGGGTTGATGAGATCCGTCACGGAATTCATCGCAGCCTGTGTTCCGTGCCAACGGAACAAGACGGAGACTCGATTCCCAACAAGTCTCCTTCAACCACTCCCCATTCCGGACAGAATTTGGGAAGATATCAACATATATTTCATTACGGAGCTCATGGGACATCATCTTAGTGGTCGTCGACCACCTTTCTAAGGCTACACACTTCATCGGCCTACAACATCCTTATTCCGTGAGAGACGTCGCGTTAGCAATGGTTAAAGACGTCGTACGACTGCACGACATTCCCCGATCAATCAGAGATGCAATTTTTTTGAGTAATTTTTGGAAGGAATTGTTTAAAGCAACGGGTACTCGCCTCCTGATGAGTTCGGCTTATCATCCGGAGACAGATGGACAAACGAAAGTGCATGATGAATCGGTGTCTCGAAACTTATCTTCGTTGTTTTACCTTTGAACACCCCAAGCGTTGGTCTCATTGGTTCCTTTGGGCCGAATATTATTTTTACACCAGTTTCCATTCGTCTGCAGGTTGCACACCCTTTGAAGCGGTATATGGCCGTCCGCCCACAGTCATTACTCAATTCCTCCCAGTAGAAATTAAAGTCCGAGTAGTAGCAGAAGAATTACACGCAAGGGACGCGATTTTGAAGAACCTCCGATTCCATCTGGAACGTGCACAACAACGAATGGCAAGGGCAGCGAATAAGCACAAAAGAAAGATTTCATACAACATTGGCGGTCGGGTCTTCCTAAAATTCCGCCCATACCGCCAAGCATCCATCTTCAAACGGCTGAATGTAAAGTTAGCCCCAAGGTACTTTAGGCCATTTCCAATTACAGAAAGAATTAGGTCGACGACGTATCGTTTACTACTGCCGGAAGGAACGCGTTTACACCCGTTGTTCCACGTCTCGCAGCTCAAGCGTTTAATAGGGGACAATGAAGCAACTTCTACACTCCCTCCCGAGCTTTGCGATGATTTTCCAGAGTTTGTTCCATCCCGGGTCATTCGAGGTCGGGAAATATGGCGAGACGATTATTGGGATATTCATCCAGCCCCTAATCTGATTGCAATGTATAATAAGTTTTGATGGCCAAAACCAGACCAGTAGAGTACAAGTTAGATCAATAATTTGTAATCTAGAACTAAGTTTCCTAAGCTATTTTATAAAGCTTAGAAGTATTGAAATATGTCTAAGTCTAGTCTGAGGAATCAGCTGTATAGATATCAGCTGATTACTCATCTGAATGTAAACGCGCACTCTGCTCAAGACTTAAAGAGAAGAAGACAGAAGATTAGAAGACATCAATAGCTCATTAGTGAAATCACATCTAAAGGTTCTTGTATACCTTATAGACTGAAAGATCTATATGATAATCGGCATTCAAGTTTCAGAAGACAATACAACAGATATGAGCTCGCCTGATCTTGTCGTAGAAAGCCTCAAGAAGCATTCAAGTCAAGGTCATCTGAAGATTCAGACGACAGTTAGCAATTATGAATAAAGCACCTTTACAAGTGTTAGTTCATTTATGTTTAACTAAGTCAAAGGAAGAAGAGGCACAAATAACAGAAGACAAAGAGAATGTCGGACTAGTTCTAAATTACTCTATCAGAAGACAAGACAGTTGTTCAACGACTCTATTTGATGTGGACCAATGATGTTTCGAAAACAAACCACAAGAGTTGACTTGGACCAAGGGACAGAGATCATTCTGCAGAGCCGTACAAAGCATTTAATGCAAGTTGCCATTTTTGGTAACATCGTACCTGAACCAGAATTGCTCACCTGCACATGAAGATTTCTACCTACAAATGGAAGATTTGTTACAACGGCTATTTTCTCACCAACGACTAGTTTGAAGCTCAAATCTGCCTGTAAATACAACACTTGTTCTTTGGAACAAGGTACAGGAAACCATACAAGCAAGAACTCACGCATTCAGCTGATATCAAGAACATGCAACAGGTTTCATACTCTAAGTATCGAGTTCTTTAGAGCCAGAAAAGATTATCTATCCTTAGTGCTCTAAGTTTCCGATCTTAAGACAATTTAAAGAATCAAATCTTTAGAGCTTAGATTAGCAGTGTTGTTTTAAGAACACACTAAGTTGGTTATACACACATCTTTACATTTCCAGTTTAAGAAAACCCTTTGTAAAGGTTACTTGCTACCTAACCAACAAGTAGATCCGTAGCCTCAGAAAGTAGTTGAGGTTCTTGATCACAAGTCTTCTCTTGGGACTATAAAGCAGCAAGATAGTGAATTTCTCTATCTGATTAGAGAGAGTGGACGTAGGATATTGATATCCGAACCACTATAAATATCTGTGTTCTTATTGCTTTAATTATCATTCTGTATTCATATTAATAACTGCTCATATTTGTCAAAAGGCATTGATTTTCAAAAGAGTCAAAATCCACTAAGTATTCGTTTTACAAATCAGCATATATCAAATTAGCTGATAAGTATACATTGTTTTAAAGTCATTATTTAAAAGAGGTTTTCATAAAATACCCACGAGTCTAAATATTTAGGGCCTATACATTTCCGCACCTATAGCTTTTTAGATAGCTCTCAAACTGACCAGCTAAATTCAGCAGTCAGTAAGGTTGTTATCTTAATCTGCTATATTTCACTTCAGCACTCTGAAAGATCAGAACATCTTATTTGCATTTAGACGACTGAGTAGATAACTCATCTGATCTAAACACGAAAAAGTTTGTAACACCTTGACAGTCTATTCACCCCCCTCTAGACTGTCACCATACTCGTTTTGGGACCAATAACGATGACAGCGTATTACAAGTTTTGGTTGCTTGGCATGGGCTACCGGAGGATGAAGCCACTTGGGTGGACACAGTTTATTTTCAATCTCAGTTTCCGGATTTCAGCCTTGAGGACAAGGCTGATTTGGAGGGGAAGAGAGTTGTTACATACAAAAGAAGGAAAGATAGTAAATAAAAGAGGAGCAATTAGCAGTTAGTATTTGTTGGGAATACAATGAGATTTTGATTAAGATACCAAAACCCTTGATGATATGCCAAGATATATAAGTCAAATCGATTAAGTATGTTTCAGGACTGTTGGAACATATAGATCAGGTTAGTTGAACAGCTGATGTATTAGGCAGCTTATACATGTTTAGAATACATAAGTTGAGGGGGAACACAAGCTTAGAAGATCACTTATATTAAGTTCCGTTAGGCTCAGAATCAGAAGAATTCAACCCTGCTGATATGACAAGATCAAATGAGTTCAATCCTGCTGATAACACAGATCAGAGGAGTAAACCCTTTTGATAGTTCAAGATTTAGAAGAACACATCTATTGAATTCAATCAAGATTTGAAGATCAGAAGTGAAGAATCAGCATAGTAAATCAGCACACTAGATCAGAAGAGTACAAGTACAGTCCAAGTCAAAGAAGACAATTATGCTGATAGAGTCAATCTCACTGATATGAAGGTTATCCATTAAAGCTTAACTTAAGTTTGATTTAGTGAAGATGAGGAGCCAACTTAACTGAAGAAGCAAGCCAACACTGCTGAAGAGATAAGCGTGAGTACAGATCTGTCCTGATGATAAGGAATGTTGTCCTTAATCAAGATTCAACATTCCGAAAGAATGTCTTCTAAGTTGACTGCTGAAGATTCAAATCAGATATTGGGAAGAGTGCAAACAAGTCAAGACAAAGATCCTTAGCCGTTTACTTCCCAAGTTGAAGACATGTCACTATCATAGATTCTGTCCTCAAGATACACAGTCTAAAGAAGATGGAAATAAAAAAATTGAGGTTGTCTCTCCAACAGACATAACCTCACTTTACTCTATAAATACTGGAGTTTGGAAACCATTCAAGAAGTGCAAACTACAAGCATTCTAAGCACACAAGTATACAAGCCTTAAAAGAATATATCATTCTTAAGTTTCCAAACACTTCTAGTTCCCATCTAAGCTGAACCTATTGTATATTAATCAAAGCTTAGAGAGATATCATATCCTTATACAGTTCTTCATTGTAAAGAATATCTCACCCTAGTTGGAACCAACCTCAACCTAACCTTTCAAGGAAAGTTAAAAGTGTTGTTGTAGAGGTGTGAGAACTAGAACTATCAAGTGAAGTACAATTTAGTTCGAATTGAGTGAGTACTAGGACTCAGAATTCATAGGGATCAACGCACTAAGGAGTAGTGTGGTTGATCAGTGCACCTTGACACTATAAAACAAGTTAATTCCAAGTGAAGGAATTATCTTGTTCAATCAGGAAGTGGATGTAGGAGCTTGAGTCTCTGAACCACTATAAACCATTGTGTTATTTACTTACTGCTATTTCATTCAAGTAACACATTCATACACTGCACACAAAACTGATCTTTAAAAGATATAATTCACAAACTGTGCAAAACAGATTTGAGACAAGTCCCCTGAAAACTGTTAAGTGTTGAAAAGTTTTTCATAATTTAAAAGAGTTTAAATATAAAGGTCTAACCATAATTCCGCACATATAACTTATTTAGATAGTCATTCAACTGACTACTTCATAGTTCTCAATATCTTGATTATCTTATCAAAGTTATACATACTCAGAGAGGTTGACTAGACAACTCTCCTAATAGCCTGATTTGTTTAAAAGAAAAAGAATTTGCATACACAAGTGCATTCCCCCCATACACTTGTGTCATACTCCTTTCAGGACCAAACAAGTGGTATCAGAGCAGGGGTTCAAAGACCACTGCTTCTGAAAATCCATCTTGATTTTCAAAACAAGATTCTAGTGTGGTCACTGAACTGATCTTTCTGAACAACTCATTCATTCATATTTTGTGCTTAATTATACACATTTGCAAGTATGCCTAACAATGCAGTTGCTGGAGATGCTGTGGAGACCATCAATAACATGGGTCCCAACCTAGTCAACCATATATCTCATCACAAGCTGCCAATGTTCTTAATAGAGAATTATGACTTTTAGAAGATAAGGATGAGAGCTCATCTTGATTGTCTTCATGATGAGATGTTGAGAGTCATTACTAAGGGACCATTCACCTTCACTAAGCCAAATCCACAACTTACAGGTGATCCCAGAGAGCTACTACCTAAAGATGAAGATGACTTCACTGCTGAAGAGAGAAAGAGGCACAATCTCAATTATTTAGCCATGAACACTCTCTATCAGACTATTCCAGATGCTGTAATGGGAAGAGTCTACCACTGCACAACAACCAAAGAAATTTGGGATACTCTTGCAATTATGTGTGAGGGTACAGACAAAATCAAAGTTCATGTAATGTTTATCAGGAGACTTGGGCAAGAAACACCTCTGACAGAATCAAAGTGAACATTACATCAGAGGAGATGACCCAAAGAAGTTCAGAGAAGTTGGGCCGACCAATTTATTATCCTGGGCCCACTTCAGGTGTTTTGGGTCAGGGTAGTTGTCCATGTGGGACCAGATAAGCTGGAATGGCTTTCACTTGAAAAATATTAGGATGATAAGCACCTATGCCGATGGCTGTCCCATTCCTTTTTAAGCTATCACCTTTTCAATATCTAATTTGTCCCCTACCCAATAAGTCTCTTTCAAGCATTTAATGCAAAAGATATCCACTTTTGTTTGCAATAACCCTTTAACCCACAATCTACCTTGATAACTCCCACAAGCATTAAAAACCTTTAACTTCTATTCCCACGCTCTGATTCAAACTGTTTCATTGATTCAATTTAAATCTCAGCCGTTGGATCATTTGATGACCAACTCCCCTAAATCAATCCTGGCCGTCCAGAATTGATTTCCTAAAGTATCAACCTTTGAATTGCCTTAGGACTCACCAACTCAATGAAAAACATTCCTTTTGGAATATACACAAGTTTTAAGGAAGCCCTAATCCAAATTCATTCTTTCCCACGAAAGCAACTCTTCTCTCTAAAGCTCTTACCCGTAACTTTTCAAAGCATTCAAACACTCTCAAGCTTTCTTACTCTTCAATGGCACCCAAGATTCGACAAGATAAGCTTGTGAACTTTGGTGATGAAAGGCTAGATGTTGATTTCTCCTATCTAAGCCACAAAACAACCTTGATTTTGAACCCATTATTTCTTTTGAAAGTGAGAAGCCTGAAATCACCCCAGTTCTTAGATGGTTAAGAAGGGCAGGTCTTCAGAGATTCATGGAAAGCAAGCCCACATCATGCTTGGAGCAGTATATGGCAGAATTCTTTGCTTTTCTCAGATGGAGAGGAAAGGCAACTGGAGGTGAAGTAAGAACCAATCTGACCTATGTGGATGAAGGTCAAGAAGAAGAATCTCACTGAAGAGGACATTGAAGCTGCCTTTGGATTGCCTTCAGAGGGAAGGAATCCAGAAAGTTATGGAGCTGGAAATGAACAAGCCATAGCTGATGAATGGCTCATCAATCCTGCACCCCTTTCTTCTGCCCAACACAAGAACACATTAAAGTCTGTGTTCCAGACCTTGTTTGAAGTAGTTACTAAGAGTATTCTTAGTAACACTAGAAGCTTGGAGCAGATTAGTCAACCAAGATTGAGGATAATGGTAACTGTGGTTGATGCCAGTGACAAAGGCATGAAATTTAATTGGAGGGATTTCATCTTGGGAGAGATGATGAAGGAGAAGTACAAGTTCAAGGTGAAAGCCCACAACAAGGTGGTTGTGGAAAGCAAGTTGAGATACTGCACAAGGGCAAGTGTATTGATTGAGAGGTTCTCTCACTATTCACAAATGCAGACTTTTGCAAAGCCTCTTTCAGCCTAAAAGATCTTGTTTAGGAAGCTGTACAAGAAAACTGAAAAGAGGAAGTTGGTGGTGTCCAAACCTGCTGGAGAAGAGGAACAAAAGCCACCAATGAAGCCTAGGAGGAAGGCTAGGGTTGTGAAGACAAAGAAGCTGAAGGAGATAGTGCCAGAAGAGGAATCTGATACTTCAGCAGAGTTGGAGAAAGTTGCTGAAGAGGGAGTTAGTGTCCCTTCTGATTCATATGAGTTGAGGGAAAAGTTCCCAATGGCTGTGAAGAAGCACAAGGAGGTAACTTCTTCAAGAAAGAGGGTCAGGGAGGTTGTCCAAGAGGAGGAGGCAACTCCAAAGCCAAGTAAGAGGTTGGTGAAAACCTCTGAAAAGATGAAGAGTTTAAGGGAGGAGGAAACACTCAAGCAAATTATCAAGGAGAGTCGAGCTGCAAGCAGATCTAAGTCTAAATCCATCTCTCCTGAAAATAAAACCCCTGAATCCAAATCTCCTGAAAACCAGCCTTTTGAAACCAACTCCCTTGATACCCATAGGACTCCAGAAAACCAACCTATCATCTCAATGGTCCTTGAGAAGAGATATTCTCCTGAAGGAACTGCACAAAGAGGTTCAATAGACATCCAGGCTGATATTGCAGTGGATGAGTCTAGATTGCAATCTCCTCTTGATGCAAAATTACTTTCTTATTCTATGTTCCTAGAATTAGCCATCATAAAACCAACTCCCAGGATAAAGAGCCCATCAGAACCATTGCTCTCACAAGCACCTGATTCCAATCCTTCTGAACCCAATGTTCTTGAATTAACCCAAATCTCCAACCCACCTAAAATTGAAGCCAACTCTCCTATAACCCAAAGTCATCATTCCAATGATGATGAGGAGGAGTATAACTATGAGGGTATGCTCATAGGAGTATCAAGGGAAAATATTGATAAATTGTACCCCAATTTGTCTCTATATCCAAGATTACAGAAACAATTCCATGATTTGAGAGCTTTAGTGGATATTAAGGACAAAAATATCATGGAGATTACTCAAACCATTCAAGACAAGGGTGCAATTTGGTGGCAGATAAAAGAAAATAGACTTCTACATTTTGTAGGTGTTTAGAAAACAAGAACCATTATTGATGAAGTTGTTTTTGCTGAATTGATGGAAAGAAAGATAGCAGAAGAGATTGAGAGAATTGCAAAGGGAATCAAACACCCTGACAACATTTCTAATGTTGATGATAATGATCCATCCAACCCTAATACCCCTAGCTCCAAAGATGTTGAGGTAAAACTTCTAACTCAAGAAGGTGATAAGGACTCTGATCATTCATAGGTTTTGGCATTAGTGGAGGATGCCAAGACAGTCAAAGATGCATCAGCGAAGGAAGGTTCTTTAGAGCCTGAGGCACAGCTGAATGATGTTGAGACTTCCAAAGGAGAAACTAGTTTGGCTGGGACTACTAAAGTGTCAGAAGAGTTGGACACTGAGGTACTTCCTTCCATTCAGGCTGACTCAGTGGTTTTGGGATGCCCAAACACTGTGATCACCTCACAACTACCTTCTATGGATCCTTCTGAGGATGTAAGAGAAGGAGTTGAAAAGGAGTTTAGTACTGAAAAATAAGAGGGATGTGTTGGTGAGGAAGATGTTGAAATCACTAAGGTAGTGAGTGCACCAACAATAGAGGGAGATGGAGGTATAAGTGAGGAAGGTCAGGTTATTCTTCAAGTCAAGTGTGAACTTGAAGAATCCCTTAGTGAAAGGAGGCCAGATCTTAGAGAAAGTGAGATTACTTCTGATGATAATGGTGAAAAGATATTAGTTGAAAATGAGGAGAAAGCTGCTGATAAGTCAGAGCTTTTGGAAAAAGATTTTGAGGGTGTTGAAGGTGATTTACCTAACAAGTTTTTCTTTGCAGATAATGAAGGTGTCACTCTTGATCAAATATTTACTGCAGATGTTTTCACAGATACTCCAGTATTGGCTGATGATGACCTATCCACTCTCAAGTTTGCTTCTGATGCAATTGAGGTCCATTTAGCAAAGTTGGACATTTTAGCCAAACAAGTGGGACGGTCTCATGTACAAACTTCAAAGGCTTTGGATGAGCAAGGGAGAACATTAACCTCAGTAGAGATGAGGTTGACAGGGTCTGAAGATGTGGTGTTGCCCACAATTGAAGTAAGAATCAGTGGAGTAGAATCAGGGTTATAGACCATCTCCACTGATATGCAGAAAGCCAAGTCCACAATGGAGGAGTTTACTTCATTTGTGAAGAAAGAACACAAGGTGCAGGTGAAAATCCACAGTAAGAATGTTATTGCTATCAAACATACGGTTAAGCAAGCTTTAAGAAAAAAGACTGCACTTAAGAGGAAGAGAGTTGAAGAACTTAGATTGGCTATGGTGAAGGAGGCCTCAGCTAAGTTCACAAGTGATGTGCTTGCCAAGATCTCTGAAAATGCAGTGGCCAACCACATTGAACTTCTCAAAGCCAAGTTAGATGACACTCTAAACGCTACCATGGAGGCTGTTGTGGAGCAGAAGATGAAGCCTGTTTTTGCATTTGTTAGCATGAGCATTGATAAAATGCAGAACATCCATGATGAGAATGTTTATCTCCTGAATGAGATCAAATCCATGAACCAGGCACATGCTCTAATGTCAGCCACAATGAGTGATTTGAAGCCCCAATGTTTTGATGTTGCCAAAAACGGGGAAAGAGAAAGAGCAAGAGCTAAAGGTGACTTGAAGATTGGAAGCAGCAACAACACAGATCCAAAGTCCAAAGTGCCTGAGATTGAAGGAAAAGGGAAACAAGCGATGAGCATAAAGGACCTAACTGAAGAAGAACAGTTTGATATAAGTGTAAAGAACTCTATGACATCAATTCAGGAAGAGGAAGAGGAAGCTAGATGGCAGCAAAGGCCAGGTGGAGAGATTGCAGGCTTGGATAAGGAAGAAGAAGAAGATATCCAAGTGAGGGGGAAAGTGAAGAAAGTGAAGAAGAGCAAGAGAAGAGAGGAAACCTTCACTGATTTTCCAACCAGCCTGAGCCTGCCAACTGAGTTCAGAATTGAAGATGAACCCAAACCCAAGAAAAGCAAGATTGTTGAAGAAGAAGTGGCCAAGAGCCTTTAAAGGATGAGAGCACTAATCTTAGTTGATGACCCTTCAAAGTTGTTTGAAGAAGGATTTGGGAAGGACCTTGAAACTCCGCAGAAGCTGTCAATGGAGAGAGCCAGAGAGAAGATGGAGGCTCTCATTGAAGCAAACAGATCAAGGGATAAGAGAATGGAGCATTTTATGAAGCCAAGGAGAAAGAGAGCTTCATACACTCAGCTGAAACCCAAACTGTTGGTCAGGATGGACACCAAATATCCTCGTCTTGACACTTGGGTCCCAATCTCCCTGAATGAGATCAATGGGAGGAAGCCAAAAGAGAATTTATTTATGACTTCTATGTCATAAGGAGATGGATTGATGAAGATGTGGAGAGTATTTTCACTCAGTTCATGTATGATAACCACAAGGATCTTTATCAAAAACTCTTTGCTGAAGCTGAAATGGCAAGAGTTGAATTCAAGGCTCCTGGACCAATTCTCTACATGCCCCCAAAGTTCACTGGAGGTTTCATTGATCAGCATAAGATCCCACAGGAATTCATTGACATCATGAAGATTGAAAAGTTGAAAGTAGGACCTAAAGGAACCAACAAGGAGATCATGGATTTGAAAAGGAGAGTGTGGGCACAATATGGGATGGTGCCACTAGTTGAAGATGATCTCCGAAACTGATAAGTTTCCTTTTAATTTTATGCTTTGATCATGAATCATATGCTCAGATTGGTTAACTAAACTATCATCATGCTTTGTAATGGTTACTCATATCAATGATAAGTTAACCATTTTTCTTCAAGAGATAATATCTAGTTATCTCAACTGACCTGATTTAACCTATATGTGTTTGAACTATTATTGTGCTAACATTTTCTTTCAAGAAATTTGACTTAGTCATCTCTACTGAAGATCTGTAATAGTATAGTCAAGTCACCGTTGTATAGGTTTTGGCATCATGAAAAAGGGGGAAATTGTTGGGAATAAAATGAGATTTTGATTAAGATACCAAAATCCCTGATGATTTGCCAAGATATATAAGTCAAATTGATTAAATATGTTTCAGGACTGTTGGAACATATATATCAGGTTAATTGAACAACTAATGTGTTAGGAAGCTTATATATGTTTAGAATACATAAGTTGAGGAGGAACACAAGCTTAGAAGATCACTTAGATCAAGTTCCCTTAGGCTCAGAATCAGAAGAATTCAACCCCACTGATAGGACAAGATCAGATGAGTTCAACCATGCTGATAGCACAGATAAGAGGAGTCAACCCTTCTGATAATAGTTCAAGATTCAGAAGAACACATCTATTGAATTCAATCAAGATTTGAAGATCAGAAGCTAAGAATCAGCAGAGTACATCAGCACACTAGATCAGAAGAGTACAAGTATAGTCCAAGTCAAAGAAGACAATTATGCTGATAGAGTTAATCTCACTGATAGAGTCAATCTCACTGATAGAGACAATTATGTTATTTAGTGAAGATGAGGAGCCAACTCAACTGAAAAAGCAAGCCAACACTGTTGATAAGCCAAGTCAGTTGAAGAGATAAGAGTGAGTACATATATGTCCTAATGATAAGGAATGTTGTCCTTAATCAAGATTCAACATTCAGGAAGAATGTCTTCTAAGTTGACTGCTGAAGATTCAAATCAGACATTGGGAAGATTGCAAACAAGTCAAGACAAAGATCCTTAGTCGTTTACTTCCCAAGTTGAAGACAGTCACTATCACAAATTCTGTCCTCAAGATACACAGTCTAAAGAAGATGGAAATAGACAAATTGAGGTTGTCTCTCCAACGGACATAACCTCACTTTGCTCTATAAATACTGAAGTTTGGAAACCATTCAAGAAGTGGAAACTACAAGCATTCTAAGCACACAAGTATACAAGCCTTCAAAGAATATATCATTCTTAAGTTTCCAAACACTTCTAGTTCCCATCTAAGCTGAACCTATTGTATATCAATCAAAGCTTAGAGAGATATCATATTCTTATACAGTTCTTCACTGTAAAGGATATCTCACCCTAGTTGGAACCAACCTCAACCTTTAAACCTTTCAAGGAAAGTTAGAAGTGTTGTTGTAGAGGTGTGAGAACTAGAACTGTCAAGTGAAGTATAGTTTAGTTCGAGTTGAGTGAGTACTAGGACTCATAATTCCTAGGGATCAAGGCACTAAGGAGTAGTGTGGTTGATCAGTGCACCTTGGCACTATAAAACAAGTTAATTCCAAGTGAAGGAATTATCCTGTTCAATCAGGAAGTGAATGTAGGAGCTTGAGTCTCTGAACCACTATAAACCATTGTGTTATTTACTTACTTCTATTTCATTCAAGTAACACATTCATACACTGCACATAAAACTGATCTTTAAAAGATATAATTCACAAAATGTGCAAAACAGATTTGGGACAAGTCCCCTGAAAACTGTTAAGTGTTGAAAAGTTTTTCAGAATTTAAATATAAAGGGCCAACCATAATTCCGCACATATAACTTATTTAGATAGTCATTCAACTGATTACTTCATAGTTCTCAGTAGCTTGATTATCTTATCAATGTTATACATACTTAGAGAGGTTGACTAGACAAATCTCTTGATAGCCTTATTTGTTTAAAAGAAAAAGAATTTGCATACACAAGGGCACAAGTGTATTCCCCCCCCCCCCCCCCCGTATACACTTGTGTCATGCTCCTTTCAGGACCAACAATATTCTTAGAGGCGGTCCATCTTTTCAACCGCCTTAGGATGTGCGCTGGTATCCCTATAAATAGATAGCATAGAGACTGTTATTGTTGTTGATTAATATTGTACTCTTCTGCTTCAGTAGATTTATCCGATTTCTATCTTAGTGTGTTCTTTCATATCTCGATCTTGTGTTCTTGGGAGTCTTTCTACTAACAACTTCACTGCAGCAAGATATTGAAAGGAAAAAAAGAAACACAAATTGCAGTTATTTTTGGGAGTGAATTGTTTGGTTATTGTGGAAAGCGAGAAACTCGATAATCTTTCGGAGGGAACAAGTGACATCAGAAAGTATAATAATGGAGACAAACTCGGTTATGGAGTTGGTTGGGGATCAAAGGAATGAGAGATTATAGATACAATTATTTAGAGTGGATCAGAAATCCTGTTACTGCCTTAAGTCGCTAGTTTAAATAGAAGGGTGTATTGATGCTGTGATATGCGAAATTAGTTGACTTCTTTGTATATTTTGGAGTAATACTCATGCCCAAGTTATTTAATATAAGATTTTTTTCCTGATAAAAAAATAAAATAAATCTTGAACTTGTTTAGACCCCCCACACCAACTGAAAGTGTGCGTGGGGTAGTATCTAGTGTTTAAGTAAAAAACAGAACAATGTTACACTGAATGTTGTGATAATTAGTGTAGCATTAACTATAACAGAATGTGAATAAATAAACACAGTACACAGCGGAAGTCTAAAACACTAAAACACAATACGAACACAATGGAATAATTTTTAACATAGATTTTATTAATAACAAAACCTATGCTAAGCCTTACGGCGAAACAATAACTCAGTTCCTAAGTTATATACGAAAATGTCGTGTGAAATGTCTCAGCAATTACTTCAACATTCCACAAACAGAAACTACGATCGAGGCAGGTGCCTGAATCCGCAAACAGACTTAAGTGTAAAACACTGTCTAAAGAACTAATCTAATCTGTGATTCACTCTCACTCGATTCAAGACTAGAACTAAGTACACTGGAAGGTGTGGTATCCCTCGGCGTACGTTAAAAGATACAACTACTAACCATAACTCCTAACTAGGGTTGAACGCTCAAGGAGGTGTTACTCGAATAGTGCATACTTTGAAATGAGAGGCTCTTGCGGTATTTATAGAGAAATACTCAGCTTCTAAATCCTTCCATTATGAGATCCTATTTTTTAGGACCTCAACCTCCATGATCTTTCTAGATCATTCTGCCATCTTCCAGGTCGTTCTACAATGCTCCAAGGCCTTCTAACACGTTCTCCAACCTTCTGGAATCTTCCAGGTTCCAGACTATTGTAGAAGCTTCTAGAATCGTTCCTGAATGTGAGAGCATTTAGTACAACATTTAATGTAACATTTCAGAAAAGACTTAGAATAAATCAAGGAAGGTCAAATTAAGATGTTGTTGATAATGTTGTTGAGGTTGAGCAGGAGCTGGTCTTTGAGAAGAACTTCCAGGATTGTGCAAGGGCAGATCTTTCACTCTTTCACCAATGAGCAAAGCAGGTGAAATGGTGTATAAAGGAACCTTACCTCTAAGAACTTCAGTCTTCTTAGGGCTAAAACCATGCATCTTTAGATAAGAACAAATAAGCACAGGGTATGGAAGGTTTCCTTTATCAGAAATATCACCACTAAACTTCATCATGTGGTGGAAAATAGTCAATCCCAAATTAAACTTCCTCAAAACCACTATCCTATAGAGCAAGATTGCTTGATCCTTTGTCACTTTGGTAGAGTTGGTGGAAGGTATCCAATTATAAACTATCAATTTATGCAACACATAATAAAGAGAAGTAAGGTCTTTGGCCAACATTCCATTCCTCCATCTAGTCAACAAACCACCAGTCATAGAAGCAGTAACAACATCCAAATCAGGTTCATCATCATCAAGTACTGGTTCTATGCCTAAGAAATCATTGATCAATTCTGGTGTAAATGGAACTATACTCCCCCTAAACTGTACATTCCCATACCAACGGGAACTCCTCCTACCATTACTCTTCCTCAAACATGCATAAAACTCATACACCCAATCAGAAACAAAGGTATCACATAATTTTCTATCCTCTAAGAATTGAATCAAATTCTTACTCTCAAAATCAGAAATATGAATTCTCCTTTCCATCAACAATTTCCTCCTAGACAACCTAGTTATCTTATCAACCAATTCATCAACATATATTTGAGCAATAAGTAAATCTTCTCCAGTGTTCTTAATAAACAAAGTCCTATCGGCTTCTCCTCTAATAAATCCATACTCTAAAATAAAGTCCGTAAGCCTACCATACCATGCTCTAGGAGCTTGTTTTAGACCATACAATGCTTTCTTTAGTTTGTACACATGATCCGGGTATTGTGGATCTTCAAACCCTTTAGGTTGTTCTACATATGCTTCTTCATTCAATATGCCATTTAAGAATGCAGCTTTTACATCCATTTGATGTAGTTTAATATCAATAAAACATGCAATTGCTAGTAATAATCTAATAGATTCTATCCTAGCAACGGGTGCAAAAGTTTCATCAAAATCAACACCTTCAACTTGGGTGTAACCTTGTGCAACTAACCTAGCTTTGTTCCTAACAATGTTTCCAGACTCATCAGTTTTATTCTTATAAATCCACTTTGTACTTCATTTCTTTCAAACTGATTAAGTTCCTCATGCATAACATTTATCCAATTTTCATCAGTTAATGCTTCATTTACATTTTTAGGTTCAATTTCAGAATAGTAACACTCAACATTCACAACATTACAAATAGAAGACATGCATATTGTTCTTACCACATCTACCTTATTTGATCTTATTCTTCCTCTTGTTTGCACTCCAACTGTAGCATCGCCTATGATCTGGTCAGAAGGATGACTGTTCCCCATTCTTGAAGAAGGATTCGTTTTAGGAACATACTGATCATTCTGTGGAATAATGACTGACTGTTCTGTAGATGTTGCTCCAGATGTGTTAGCATTTGGTGCAGCATTATCAGACTTCAGTGTATTCTCAGAATTGTCAGTGACTTGTGATATATCTTCTTCATCTTTGTCATCTGTAAGACCTTTATCATCATCAAACACAACATTAACAGATTCTTGAACGGTGTTAGTCCTAAGGTTATAAACTCTATAAGCTTTACTGTTTCTAGAATAGCCTAAAAAGAAACCTTTATCACTTTTAGAATCAAACTTGTGAAGTTGATCCCTATCATTCAGAATATAACACACACAACCAAATACATGAAAATATTTCACACTTGGTTTTCTAACATTCAGAATCTCATAAGGTGTTTGATTAGTACCAGATCGAATATAAACTCTATTAATAATATGACATGCTGTATTCAATGCTTCAGCCCAAAATCTTTTAGAAAGACCTTTAGATAAAAGCATGACTCTTGCCATTTCTTGTAAAGTTCTATTCTTTCTTTCAACAATTCCATTTTGTTGTGGAGTTTTAGGAGATGAATATTCTTGGAAGATACCTTTCTTATCACAGAAATCATTAAACATGCTATTCTCAAATTCCCTACCATGATCAGTTCTAATATGGCCAACTTTCAAGTTAAACACATTTTTGAACCTTTTATAGAGAACTTTAAAAGCAGCAAATGTTTCAGATTTATCTCTTAAAAACTCAATCCAAGTATATCTAGAAAAATCATCTACCACAACTAAGGAATATCTCTTACCTCCAATGCTTTCAGTTTCCATAAGACCCATCAAATCCATGTGCAACAATTCAAAACATCGATGTGTAGAACAATGTGACAGCATTCTATGCGGCACTCTTACCTGTTTACCTTTCTGGCATGATCCACATACAGTGGTATTCAGGAAGCTCAGTTTATGTATTCCTTTGATTGCATCTGATGTGATAAGTTTCTTCATTGCCCTGTAATTTACATGTCCTAATCTTTGGTGCCATAAGACATTCTCATCATGTTTTGACAAATTGCATACATTAGTTCCAATAAGATAACAGTTATCTGCAGACCTAGTACCAGTCATTACACAATCATCATCTTCATTAAGAACATAGCAAGACTCTTTGTCAAATTTTACATGCAAATTATCATCACAAAGTTGACTAATACTAATCAGATTAGCAAGTAAGCCATCAACATGCAAAACATTTTTAAGCTTAGGAAAACCTTTAACATTCAAAGTTCCTTTTCCTATTATCTTTCCTTTTGATCCACTACCATATGTAACATTACCACCATTCAAGGTCACATAATCAGATAAGTAGTCTATATGTCCTGCCATATGTCTAGAACAACCACTATCAAAATACCATAGACCAGGTAAACATGCTTTCAAGGATGTGTGAACAACATTACAGGTAACTTTTGATTTTCATGCAGATTTCACAGAATGTTTCCTAGGATGTGAAGACATTCTGGATGGCATAAACCCAGTTCTCAAATCTTTAAACATTTTCAAGCAGAAAGGACGAATATGACCATATTTAAAGCAATAATGACAAATATACTTCCTTTCAACCTTGTGAGAATCTGTTTGTGCAGATGTTACACCAGATGTGCTAGCATTTGCCTTCACAAATTTCACAGGTTTTCTAAAATTTTCAGAAATAGAAGCAGTTTCACCATCATAACCTAAACCATAATTATTAGATTTACCAGTAGCTATAGCATCATTCACTTTAGAAGCACTCTTGGAAAACTTTTTGAAACTTAAAGTAGAGGTGATCAATTTCTCCTTCAGTTTACAAACTTCAAGATCTCTTCTGGTAAGTAAGACTTCTAGCTTAGTGATTGTGTCTTTCAGATCCTCATTCTCTTTATTCAAAGAATTCAGAGAGAGTTTCTGAGAGTTCCAATCATCTAACAATTTCTGATATGTCTCATCATCAATCTTTTTTCCTGCATCATGAACAAAATCATTAAAACAGTTCAAATCTGGGTGACTCTGTTTTGATGTTACTGTAGATGTGAATACATCAGGTGCAACATCAGAATCTGTATCATCCAGATCATCATCTGAGGAATCATTATAATCAATTCTGGTGAAATGAGCATGTTCATTTTCATTAAACTCACCAAGATCATCATTATCAGATTCATCACTCAAGGTAGCACTAAAATTCAGTTTTTGCTTCAGTTTGGTATTGGCACACTCATTTGCATAGTGTCCATAACCAGAACATGCATTGCATTGAACTGATTTTCTAAATTCAGGATCATACCTTGGTTTACCTTCACTCTTTGATGGTCTTGGTGTGAATTGACTCTTCCTCCTTTCTGGTTGTGGTGTTGATGTGTTGATTTGGATCTTAGGCTGAATGTTTCCTTTAGATTTATGCATAGACTTCTTAAGAAATTTATTAAAATGCTTTGTAAGAAGGGCAATGTTGTCAGGATTGCTAAGGCATTCATCAATCAATTCTTCATCCGAATCAACCTCAGTAATGATAGGCTGAATCTCAGATTTGTTTGATGTCTCTCCTTTAAAAACAACAACTTTCTTATCATCTTTAGCTTCATCAGTTTGATTAGTGTTTATTTCATAGGTTCTAAGAATACTCACTAATTCATTTTGACTCAACTTATCAGTATCTTTTGCCTCTTCAATAGCACAAATTTTAGCATCAAATCTTTTAGGAACATACCTTAATATCTTATGTACTACTCTAACATTAGAAATAGGGTCACTAAGAGAATGTGATTCATTAATAATCTCACTTAACCTTTCGTTGTAGGATGAAATTGTTTCATCTTCCCTCATTCGGAGATTCTCAAACTTTGTCCCCAACATTCGAAGCTTTGTCCTTCGAACACTATCGGAACCTTCACAATGCTCTTGTAACCTGTCCCATGCATCTTTAGAAGTAGAACAGTTAGATATAATTTTAAACATAGAGGTATCAACAGAAGTAAAAATAGCATTTAAGGCTTTAGAATTATATCCTGCTGTTGTTATCTCATCGGCTGTCCAATCAACTTCTCTCTTAAGTTGGATTTCACCATCGGCATCTGCTGGATTCTTTGGTATGTCCCAACCTGTAAGAACAGTCCTCCAAGCACGTTCATCAATTGACTTGATGTACATACACATCTTAGGCTTCCAATAAGCATAATTTGAACCATCTAAAACGGGTGGCCTAAGTGCTGTGGATATGTGATGTGTTTCCATTGCTAACATAAACTAAAATACACTTTAAGCAAGGATCTAAACCTAGTGTCGTCAGGTATCGGCTTTGATACCAACTGAAAGTGTGTGGGGGATGGTATCTAGTGTTTAAGTAAAAAACAGAACAATGTTACACTGAATGTTGTGACAATTAGTGTAGCATTAACTCTAACAGAATGTGAATAAATAAACACAGTACACAGCGGAAGTCTAAAACACTAAAACACAATACGAACACAATGGAATAATTTTTAACATAGATTTTATTAATAACAAAACCTATGCTAAGCCTTACGGCGAAACAATAACTCAGTTCCTAAGTTATATACGAAAATGTCGTGTGAAATGTCTCAGCAATTACTTCAACATTCCACAAACAGAAACTACGATCGAGGCAGGTGCCTGAATCCGCAAACAGACTTAAGTGTAAAACACTGTCTAAAGAACTAATCTAATCTGTGATTCACTCTCACTCGATTCAAGACTAGAACTAAGTACACTGGAAGGTGTGGTATCCCTCGGCGTACGTTAAAAGATACAACTACTGACCATAACTCCTAACTAGGGTTGAACGCTCAAGGAGGTGTTACTCGAATAGTGCATACTTTGAAATGAGAGGCTCTTGCGGTATTTATAGAGAAATACTCAGCTTCTAGATCCTTCCATTATGAGATCCTATTTTTTAGGACCTCAACCTCCATGATCTTTCTAGATCATTCTGCCATCTTCCAGGTCGTTCTACAATGCTCCAAGGCCTTCTAGCACGTTCTCCTGGAATCTTCCAGGTTCCAGACTATTGTAGAAGCTTCTAGAATCGTTCCTGAATGTGAGAGCATTTAGTACAACATTTAATGTAACATTTCAGAAAAGACTTAGAATAAATCAAGGAAGGTCAAATTAAGATGTTCTTGATAATGTTAAAGCATTTAAGAGTTAACAACATCTACACCAACTAATACAAACACATAATATACCCCCGAGAATTAAAAAAAGGGGAATGGTACGGTAGACTCAAGAAAGGTATCAGCCAAGGCTGCCCAAATCCAATTTCAATAATATTCTTTTTTCCTACCAAACTAAACTACTTAGTTCTGTACTTAAATACACAAATCAGCCCAAAACAAATAATAGGCCTCAACCAGCCTAATACACTAAAAGAACAAAATAGAACAATACACAATTATGTCTTGCGTGATCTGATACACAACACCTACCCCCACTCCCACCCCACCCACCTACCCAATCTAACAAATCATGATGATGGTAAAAGATGGTGACCAGATTATGAATAATTCAGAGTTCAGCAAGCAATATGACTTTCATGACAGCACACATGAATCCCAGAATCAAAGTCATAGCAAACATAACCAAATCTTCCGGAAAATAACAATTACGTATCTAAAATAACATTCTCATAACAAACATACAATCAAGAGTTGACCAAAGATTCAAAATGGCAAAAATACTCAATAGGTGTGTGATAGCATAATTAAAGAAGAATAAGAAAACCCTAACAGCTCTGTGGAACCCCAGGGACGATCCTTCAAGAAAGGTGCTGATTCATCAGTGCAAGGCACGACATGCTTGGAATATATAGGACTAGGGATTTAAGAACGATAGTGGGATTTAAGGATGAGTGCATGCCGCAGGATTTGGGATTTGGAATTTAGAATGAACGATTTTGCCACAAGATTTGGGATTTACCTATTTTTCTCAAATCCTTTTTTCTATATATTGCGCGTTTTTTTAGGGGCACCCGCCAATTTTTAATGATAAATCTTGAATATCATAAACCGTTATTCAAATTATTTATGTTTATTTAAAATACTCCCTCTGTCCACCAAAAGCGTGCTCACTTTTTTTATATGTGTTTTTAAAAAAAATTATATTTTAATTATAAAAAATATATTTATTATAAAGAGTAAAGAATATATTTGGTATATACTCAATCTTGTTAGTAAAGTAGAAAAAATATTCAAAAGTGAATTATTTAAATGGAATAAGCATGTTTTTTGTAAACCCAAAAAAAGAAATGAGCACACTTTTGGTGGACGGAGGGAGTATGCAAGTATATATAATTGTGTTTGCGAATATTTTAATAAAATTAATATAAGTGTAATAATTTTAATAAAATTAGAGTAATATTTAAATTAAAGTATTAATTTATAAAATCGGGCATTGGAGAAGTGATTATTTAGCACAATGATCACTTAGTAATATACACTCTAACAAAAGTTTGATATGAACTCTGAATAGCAAGCATATTGAAATTTGTATAATTGCTTGATCACAACTGTTGTTTTGTTATCCTGCAACGAGAGTTTTCATTTGACAACATGTGTATATAGACATGGCTTCCAGTTTCCTAACATATTCATACAATTCGACGGGTGGTCATTGAAGCTATATATTATATATACATTTTTCTCGTTTCTTTGGTTCTGGTCATGAAAAGTCTGTGTATTGAAATTTAATGACTTCGAGTTCTGATTAATGTGAAAATTGTATGCATCTAAAGCTAATTTGGAGAAGATCATAACAAGCTATACCATGTATATATGTGTGGATATCAAGGATTTTCACATTCAACTGCCTTCTACAATGTTTGGAAAAAGCTTAAATACGAAACCCTAATTCAACAAGAGCAAGAAATTACAAAAAGGTCTCTACACGAATAAAAAGATGCAAAAATAACATAAAAACGTGTGATCGGTCACTTAATCGATTTCTGGTCCCATAAACTCTAGAAATCAGCCTAAGTTATTCAGGTGCTCTCGTTTCTCCAACAATTGCAGTGCTACTCGTACCACATCAATATTTGAATTGTTAGATGGTGAATAAACTTGTGTATATTAAAAACTAGATGAACACGAGCGTATTACACTGAATGTTAGCAAATATCATTACATATTAATATATTAAAATAATTAAAACCTACAAATTCATATTTTGTAATACTTTTAAAAACTTCATATTATTTTTTAGTTAAATCAATTTCATCATTTATTATTTATTTTTTAATTGATTATATGCATGCACCATATTAAGGAATAAAAAAGAAATAAAAAATGTGAAAGAATTTTTTTTTTAATTTCATTGATTTAATACCTAATTAAATTTTTATTAACTTATGTTTGAGAATTTTAGGAAATTAAAAAATCTCAACCAATAATTTAATTACATGTCATATTTTAAAAATCAAACAACTTTAATTACCAAATAAACACATAATAGAGAATAAATCTAAAATAAAATAATAAACCTACCGTATAATAGCCAATTTAAATACTAAATTTTACTATTTTATCCACATATAATGGAAGATAAAAAATATATTATAATATAAAATGAAGATAGTTAAATTTGCTCAGATCAATAATAAAATATTATAAGAATAAAAAATAGTTACAATTGAAGGTAAGCATTTAAAATAATTATATTTAAAACATAAATAAAACAAATACTACTAAAGTATTAAAAAAGATAAGGATCAAACAGCCTAGCCTAGCCCAGCCCACCTACACTACAGTCCCCTCATTTCCTGCGTTAATTCAAAGAATACCAATTTCAATCTAGCGACAATTTCTTCCCTCTATTTTGTAATTATTCAAAATGGAAGTAAAATCAAATTGGAGAGAAAAAGATTATGAGAGCCACTTTTTTCATTTTAGCGGGTTCTGCATTTTAAAATATTTCACAGATTTTCTGTTAGGAAATCCCAGAAAAATAGGTTATAATCAAGGAAGAATATCAAGGTTTTAAGTGATCTCGATTCGCATCAAAATCTCAAATATCCCCTCTTCTCAAATCAATTCTTCCGATCGTCTCTCTCGGCAGCAAATACACGGTGAGTTTTTGTTCCAAATGTCATATTTGTCTCTATATTGCTAGGTTTTATGTATGCTTTGTTTTCCATGTCTTCTTGATTCAATCATGTCTTGTTTGGACGATTTACATTTATGGTTTTTTTCTTTCACTACAAAAGACGAGTTTTGTTCCTAATTAGAAACGACATTTTGTCCCGTTTAAAGCCAGAGTTTTGCGTTTTGTATGGACATGACCCCATAGGAATTGTTTGATTCTTCTATTTGTAATAACTCATTTTCTAAATGGATGATAGAAATTATATTTATACTAACTCATTTTCTAAATGAATGATAACATTTTTTTAATTTAAAAACTATGGGAACATTTTTAAGAACCTCATGCAAAATTCTATAATTTTCTAAATGGATGATAGAAATTCTATTTATACCAACTCATTTTCTAAATGGATGATATATTTTTTTTAATATTAAAATTATGAAAACTTTTTAAAAAACCTTATGCAAAATTCTTTACCAGTCTTTATGCAAATGTTAGTAAATAAGTATTTTATTAATTATGTATTGTACAATGTATTGCTTCAATTCAAATATATTTTAAATTGGTATTTTATTAATTATTTATTGTACACAAAGTTTTAAATTGATATATTAATATATATATATATATATATGTGATATAAAAGATATTTTCATATAGAACATGAGAAATACTTGTGTGTATCAATTACATACATGTAATTGAATCCAAATTTTTAAATGGGTTGGATAATACCCATGGACTATGGGCTGAGTTTTCATATAAGTTATCCCATTTTTTTTAATGAGTTCACCCCCAGTTTTTTTTAAAAAAAAATTACATATAAAAAAATTATAGTACCATTTTATCAATTAAATTAAAATACAACTTATTAAAATTCTAATTGTACACCTACCACCGAGTCACGGGTATTTTATTTTTTATTTTCTTTGTTTGTTTCGAGTTTGTTCACTGTAAATCGTTTTCTCTCTTTCAAATTAAATCGCTCGATTTTCACTCATAATCGCTCTATTATTCTTTTGGATTGTGCACTGTTGCGATTACTCAATTTTTTACGACATAAGTTATGATTAAGAATTAAGTCACGAGAAAAAGAAAAAGAAAAGGTAATAAATGATGTTAAGTTATATTGAGTGCACTTAAGCATCTTATTATTTTTATGGAGTTGAGTTAATGTTTCACTACAAAATAATAACGAAATGGCATCGGCAAATGGCATCGGCAGGCCGGCCGATGCGAAAAGGGGACGGCATTTAATGCCCGATGCAAAATGGCATCGGCAGTGGGCCCCGATGCGAAATGGCATCGGCATTTAATGGCCGATGCAAAATGGCATCGGCAGTGGGCCCCGATGCCATTTGGTAACGGCCCCCCGATGCAAAATGGCATCGGCAGTGGGCCCGATGCCTTCCCCGATGCCCTAATTCAATATAAATTGGCCAAACCCCCCTTTCTTCCAGAACGTAACAGCCGCAACACCCCTCCCCCAAACCTCCATTGTCGAGTTTTACACCTCCCCACTCAAAAATCACCTTTGTTTGCGGATCGAACTCGGTTTTTGGCCATTTGTGTTCTACACTTCGACGGGAGCATTTCTACGGTAATTTTTTTCGTTTTCATTGGTTAAATTTGAAGTTATATATGTATATATAGTTTTAGTATATATATGTATATATATGCATATATGTTGTATGTATATATAAAATTATTAGAATTGTTTATTTTTATGCATGCATGTGTTAATTGTAAGAATTTATAAATTGTTAATTAATTATGTTGTGTTAGACATGTATTTATATGTACGTATGTTTTAATAATTAAGTTATATGAATTTATTTGTTAATTAGGGTGTTAGAATTATATTTGTGTTATATGTCTATATGAATTTATTTGTTAATTAGGGTGTTAGAATAATTATTAGAATATAATTAGAATTATATTAATTGATTTTAATAGAGTTGGGAAATGAGACGTTGGTTGTTTGTGTGTTGTAGCTAGCTAGACGTCGATTGACATGGATTATTCAATTCGTAGTTGGATATATAGTCCAAGATTAGTGAATGGGATTATGAACCCCGGATTTGTTAGTGGAATAAATGAATTTATTGAATTTGCTACTAGTAATCCGAATTCGATTTGGGAAGGAAAAATTAGGTGTCCTTGTTCGAAAGCTAGATGTCGAAATCAAACTTATAGAGATCCTAATGAAGTGAAATCTCATTTATATCGAAATGGTTTTACACTGAATTATTATAATTGGATTTATCACGGGGAAGAGAGTCGGGGTCCACGTCCATATCAAAACACTAATGAATATGCGTCAACTTCAAACGACGTTGACCCAGCGGGACCTAGTTCGTACCACACTATGGTAGAAGAGTTAATGGGTGGCCCAAACATTGATTTTAGAATCGACGTGGAAGAGGAGGCACTTAATGAAGAACCCCCTAACGAGAATGCGACACAGTTTTACGGCATGCTTCGTGCAGCGGACCAAGACTTGTATCCTGGTTGTGAATCTCATTCGCAGTTGTCATTCAATTCCAGATTGTTGAACATTAAAACGGAAAACAGATTGTCTGAAAGGGGATACAATCAGGTTGTTGAGTTGATTCGTGAGATTTGTCCTCCCGAAAATAAGGTTCCCAAGAAATTTAACGACACCAAACATTTGATGAGTGGGATGGGTCTTCCGGTAGAAAGGATTGATTGTTGTGCACAGAATTGCATGTTATTTTGGGGTGCAGACAGCGAACTAGATTTTTGTAAGATTTGTGGTCGATCACGGTATAAGCCGAGTAGGGTTGATGTAGATGGTCGGTTGAAAAAGAAACGCCCGGTTAAGGAGATGTTCTACTTTCCGATAATTCCTCGTTTGCAAAGATTGTACATGTCCAAGGCCACTGCGAAGGATATGACATGGCATGCCTCGTGCGCTTCTGATGACTCTGGTGTTATGCGTCACCCGGCAGACTCGCTGGCTTGGAAGCATTTGGACCGTTCGTATCCTGATTTTGCATCTGAAATTAGGAATGTGAGGTTGGGCTTGAGCACAGACGGGTTTGCACCGTTTGGAATGACGGGGAAACAATATTCGTCATGGCCAGTTATACTTACTCCGTACAATCTACCCCCGTGGTTATGCATGAAGGATCAATTCATGTTTCTTTCGATTCTCGTGCCCGGGCCTAAAAGTCCGAAGGACAAACTTGATGTGTTTTTGCAACCACTGATAACAGATTTGAGATTTTTATGGGAAAATGGGGTGCAAACTTACGATGTTGCTAGAAAGCAAAACTTTTGGATGCGAGCTGCACTTATCTGGACCATTAGTGACTTCCCAGCATACTCAATGTTGTCTGGTTGGAGTACAGCCGGAAGGCTTGCTTGTCCATATTGTGGAGAGTACACCGATGCATTCTACTTGAATAAAAGTCGAAAGCAGTCGTGGTTCGACAACCACCGAAAGTTCTTACCACTGAATCACACGTGGCGAACGAATAAAACTGCATTCATGGCCGGAGTAGTAGTCACAGATGATCCACCGCCTATTCGAACGGGTGCAAGTCTCCTATACGAAATTGATCATTTGGGATATAGAAAGGTTACAGAGGATGGTGCTGAGGCTCACAACAAAAAACTTGATGGAGGGTGGAAGTGGAAAAGCATTTTCTGGGAGTTGCCGTATTGGAATACCTTGTTGATACGACACAATTTAGACGTGATGCATATTGAGAAAAATGTGTTTGATAACGTTTTCAACACGGTGATGAATGTGGAGGGGAAAACAAAGGACACGTCTAAATCAAGAGACGAGCTGAATGATTATTGTCGTCGTCCCTCTCTCAAGAAATGTCCACGTACATCAAAGTATCCTAAGGCTTCTTTTTCGCTTGATAAGAAGCAGAAGGATGTTGTTTGTAAGTGGATAAGTGAGTTGAAGTTTCCAGATGGATATGTGTCTAACATGTCTCGTTGCATTGACTGGTCGAAATTGAAATTGTATGGGATGAAGAGTCATGATTGTCACGTGTTTATGCAGAGACTACTACCGATTGCTTTTTACAAAATTCTGCCGCTCACTGTGTGGAAAGCAATCACTGAGCTTAGTCTATTTTTTAAGGAGTTGACTTCTACGACCATCACAGTTGACAACATGACTCGACTGGAAACAGATATCTCAATCATCTTGTGCAAGTTGGAACGTATCTTTCCACCCAGCTTCTTCAACTCTATGGAACATCTACCTGTGCACCTTGCATATGAAGCAAAAGTGTGTGGTCCAGTTCAATACAGATGGATGTATCAACCCACTTTTAAATGTGCACGTATAGGACCAGATACAGGAGGAGCTCACCAATAATACTACAAGAGATCCGTCAGATGAACCTAGTTCAGAGGATGGTTCCCAGGCCCTACCTATACCCGAGATGTCTCAACTGTACGTGAAGAAGGTCGGCAGGTCTCATGGACGTGTTAGGGACCTTGGACAAGTAGGCAAGAACAGACGGGTCTCCTCCGGTCCTGGCGAGACGTCAAGTGGTACGGCTTATGGACGATTCACCGAGGAAGACATGAACAGGAGGATTGCTGAAGAACAGAGAGTCAATGAATAAAGAGAGCAACGCTTACTGGAACAAATGCGGCAGCAGGAGGAGCGCTTAACCAAGCATTTTGAGGAGCAGCTTGCAATGATGATGGGACAGATGGGTGGCCGGATGGGTCAGATGGGTGGGATGGGTCAGATGGGGGCGTCGCACCACGTTCATGATAGTAGCCAGGTTCAGGATCGGGATGATACTGAGGATGATGGTGATGGTGTTGGTGATGAGGAGTGATACATTTTTATATTACTTTGTTACGTGTGATGTTATTATATTACATTGACGTTGAGGATTAATTTTTATTTTAATGTTGTGTGTGATGTTATTATTTTAATTGACGTGAACATGCTAATTATGTTTATAATTAATGTTGTTTGTGATATGATGTTATTTTAATTGAAAATGAACTAGAGAATAATTTTATAATAGATGAAAATATTTTTAATTATATGGATAAGTGAATTCATATTTTTAAATGGATAAGTGAAAATAATTATATATATTTAATGTGTTGAATTGAAAATTAGAATGAATTTACATGATGTGATTAGAATAAATTTAAATGTATAAGTGAAAATAATTATATTCAATGTTGTATGTAATTATAATGTTGTGAAATTAAAAATTAGAATGAATTTAAATAGTGTGAATTGATACCGTAAATAAATTATTTAATTTGAAAAACATAATTTAGAAATAATTATGATATGCTTTGATAAATAATTTAATAAGCAACAATTAAAGTTAGAATGGATTGAATTAATTAAAGAATTAAAATGTTGTAAATTGAGGATTAGAATAAATTTAAATAGTGTGAATTGATACCGTAAATAAATTATTTAATTTGAAAAACATAATTTAGTTAATTTGAAAAACATAATTTAGAAATAATTATGATATGCTTTGATAAATAATTTAATAAGGAACAATTAAAATTAGAATGGATTGAATTAATGAAAGAATTAAAAACTCAAATTAAATTGAATATATATTAATTGCATTCACAACATGTCGACTAAAAGCTCCTAGCCTAAACGGCACACAGGGGGCGCTCAAAAGCCTTCGAGACCGCGAGGTCCCGAGTTCGAACCCCAGAAATAGCGAAAATGGCCAGATTTCCGAAAAATTGGGTGGCCCAGCGGTGGGGGTGGGTGTTGGTGGCCTATCGACCTGGGTTCGAATCCCAGATTCGGGTTTTTTAAATTTTAATAAAAAGGCATCGGCAATAGGCCCGATGCAAAATGGCATCGGCAGTGGGCCCCGATGCCATTTGGTAACGGCGGTTTCCCCGATGCTAAATGGCATCGGCTGTCCCCGATGCGAAATGGCATCGGCAGTGGGCCCCGATGCCATTTGGTAACGGCGACCTGCCGATGCCATTTCGCATCGGTTTTCCCCAAATTCGATGCCATTTAAATGGCATCGACCATATTGGCATCGGCACACTGCCGATGCCTTTGCCGTTGCCTTCATCTATGGGGACGGCAGATCCGATGCCTTCCCCGATGCCATTTTTGCATTATTTTGTAGTGTTTACACGATAAATCAAACGTGTATTAATTGTTAATGTTTCTTATAGATTTGACATGACTTTTTTTAATTAATAATATTTGGTATAATATTATACCAACAAACTAACTAATAAATTATCATGAAGTGATCCATGCACCACTAGATTGGTCATTAAACATTTGGTTTCTAAAGTCATCAAAATGTGGCCCGATTCTTTAGTGAACACAACGTGTGAATATAGTTATTGATATTAGTTTTAAAAAAAAGTGTAGTATTTGTTCATATGATGTATAGTTTAACTTTGTCTAGATTGTTCAAGTACATCAACAATTACTATTTATATTCTTCTGGTATTAGGGCCCAACAATATATTATTAGTTCATATACAATATAATATTAGTTCGCATACAATATAGTATTAGTTCATATATATTACTCGTTTACAAACAAACAAATGATTGTTGTGTACAATTATGTCCTCATCGTGTTTGTGTTGTATACTTCAAAACTGAAAGACATTAAAGCTTATACATGTATATGAACAAATACTATAATGAACTAAAACTATAGTGTATGGAAACTAATACTATACTGTATATAAACTAATACTATAACATATATGAACCAATACTATACATATTTCGAGCTTAAGACATACTCCCTCTATCCACTAAAATTTTGCTCACTTCTTTTTATACATGTTTTTAAAAATATTGTTGGTATCTACTCAATCTTGTTAATAAATTAGAAAAAATGTTCAAAAATTAATTATTTAAATAAAATAAATATATATTTTGTGAACAAAAAAATGGGTTTGAGCAACATTTTACAGGACGGAGGAAGTATAACAATATTATATATCATACTTTAAAACTAAAAGATATTAAAGCATATACATGTAGTTGAATGAATACTATACTCTATACGGACTAATACTATACTATATTAGAACTACTACTATACAATTTTTCAACTAATACTGTACCATAACATTTTTAAACTAAAGTTAAAGTTCATAATCAACAGAGTAAAATAAGTATAAATAATTAAAAATAAGTGAGAAAATTTGATCTCATGCAAATTTTGTCATAAAAATAAAGATTGAAAAAAATAAAAATAAGTAAAGAAAAAACAAAAATAAAAAATTTTGTCCATCAATTTCAGTCTATGTTGAAAGAATGTGCAAATAGAAAATAAAAAAAAGACATTTTAGGGTAACAAGAATCGAACTCCTAAATTTAAGAGAGGTTGACAAAAGACATTTTAGGGTAACAAGAATCGAACTCCTAAATTTAAGAGAGGTTGACATAGCCTTAACCAATATGCTACAAATAATACATGTAAACAATTTTACAATTCATTTATTAATACTTTGGTATGATCCATGTTCTAAATGGATCCAGTTACATGCATGTAACTGGTACACAAGAGTGCAATTCATAGAACATATGAAAGATAATATTTTTACAATATCTATGTTTTTATCCTATATATAGAAGATATATTTGTTTTTTTTTATTTTTACTATTTATTAATTAAATAAAAGATTAAATAAATTAATATAACTCAATTCACTCGTACATGCTACAACCTATTCTCGATTCTTAATTATATCTCAAGAAAAGAATCTCAGTCTCCTATAGTTTCAAGATAAATATTTTAATGTACTTTAATACACAGAAAATACTCCCCGTGGTGCGTCCACTAGTGACTTTTATGAGGAAGGCCGTCGTTGTTTCCCTAGACCTCCGCTCCGCTCTTGATTCCTAGATATTTTAAATTAAATATTTTAATGTACGTTTAATACGCAAAAAATACTCCTCGCAATACTCCTCGTGGGCGTCCACTAGTGATAGGAAGGTCGCGTCGTTGTTTCCCTAGACCTCCGATTGATGATCCTCGAGTACACTTCCTCCTCCTATCGTGCCATTGCATCATTTGTCTTCAGTTTTTATTGTACTTTATTTTATTTTGTGTACCACCTTATCTTGTTAAAAATTTGATTGTTTAGAGACGGTGGTATCCGTATCTAAAGCTCTCGAAACTAAAAGTCGTATCTAATCCGTTTATAATGAGAGACGATTTTATTTTCGGTTTCAAATCTCTATTTTTTTAACAAATCCGTATCTAATTCGTACCTATTAGAGACGAATTAGGTGTCCGTCTCAAAAATTCGGTATCAAAATAAGGTTTTTTTTTTGTAGTGTTTAAACAATCTCCGTTTCCCACTCCTCTCATTTCAGAAACAGGTTCGACTATCCCACTCCTCTTATGATGAAAATCGAAAGTTTTAGGGGTTTTGGGTTTTAACAGAAAATTGCAATAACCCCCGGAGAAAATTGAAACAAGGCGATTTATGTTTTAAGGCTTTTTTTTTTCATGAAACAACCCCTAGTTTCCTACTCCACTCATTTCTGAAGCAACCCCTGTTCCTTTTATGGTGAAAATCGAAAGTTTAAATTTTATTTAATTATTTATTTTTAAATTGCAAGCACGTGGTTTATGGTTCGGGTAGTTTTAATGATTGTTGTATGTGAAATTTAGGGATTTAATTTTATTTGTCATCCTCCATGCATATCAATCTCACACCAGTTTCTCTCTCTCAAGAATGATTGTAATCTGCCCGTGGTATGTTATCATATTTACTTCAACATGTTGAAATCTGTATGTTGAGTATGGTTCTTCATAATCAAATATGTATCCACCTTCTACAACATAGTGAGATATTAGGAAACGATAAAATGAAAAAGGAAGATTATGGAAGGTGCGTGGGTTGCAACTATAGGAACACTAAAGTATTTATATGAGAAATGCATAGTTTTAAGAGGACGATTGAGAGCATAAAACTGAAATTGCGGTCATGGCTAGGAAGCAATAATTTGTTATTACATAACTCGTCCATTTCGGCATGGTTTTGTGATCCGTACACATGTATCACGGAATAAGTTTAGTTGAGATATGCATTTTTCACGATATGCTTGAAGTGTATGGCAATTATGATTACCTACCAAGTAAGAAGTGTTGTGATTTGCGGATTTAACTGGTTTTGTGTTCTCTCTATACAATAAAAAGTGTGTGTCAATTATGATTACCTACCAAGTAGTGTTGGTTGTATTAATTTTATATGGACTTAAAATTCTGTTTCTGAGGTATCTAGTTTCTTAGTAAGACGTTTTTGTTAGGAAAATTTCTTAAAAGGCTCTAACTAGTTTTAAAATGAAAGGTTATTCCACCAAGTATTTTTTTAATGTTACTATTTTAATCGATATCACTACTTTCATGCTCCACTTATTTCTGAAACAACCCCTGTTTCCCTTAGGGTGAAAATTGAAAGTTTATGTTTTTTTTTTTTAAATTGCAACAACCCCTGATTTATGGTTTTGGTAGTTTTAATGATTGTTGTATGTGAAATTTAGGGATTTAATTTTATTTGCTCTTCTTCCATGTGTATCAATCTCACAACTTTTATTGAGTTTTGGAAAAAAAATTTGTTGGAGTTTCTCTCTCTCAAGGATGATTGTAACCTGCCTGTGGTATGTTATCATACTTCAACAAGTTTCATGGGCTCCTTTTGGTTTCTTAATTGGTGTTGCTCTTACGTTGTTTATGAATGAGCTTTAAAGTTTTACGACATTAATCGTCTAATTGAAAGTTTGATTTTTGTATTCTTTTCATGGCATGCTTGAAGTGTATGTGTTGAGAATAAAATGAGATTTTGATTAAGATACCAAAACCCCTTAAGACATGCCAAATAAATAAGTCAAATTGAATGAATATGTCTTAGGAATGTTAGAACATATAGATCAGGTTAGTTGAGCAGCTGACATGTTAGGCAGCTTATAGAATATTAGATGCATAAGTTGAGGGGGAACACAAGCTTAGAAGATCACAAGAATCAAGTTCCTCAAGCCTCAGAACCAGAAGAGACAACTATGTTGAAAGCATAATGATCAGAAGAGTTCAACTGTGCTGATAAGAGAATCAACAGAGTAGGATCAGAAGAGACAACTCTTCTGATTGACCAAGATCAGAAGATCACATCAATTGGACCAAGTCTACTGACAAGAACTCTATCTTGAACCAGAATAAATGCTCAGTAGAGTTGATCAACACACTAAAGCTTAAGTGTTCAAATCCAGCCTAACTGTGTTGATGAGGTCAACTCCACTGATATGGAAGAATGAACATCAAGAAACATATCAAGTCTGATCAGTGAAGATGAGAAGCCAACTCAACTGAAGAAGCTAGCTAACACTGCTGATAGGACAAGTCAGCTGAAGAGATAAGCTTGAGCACATACCAGTCCTGATGATAAGGAAAGTTGTCCCTTATCATGGACCAATGATCAGAAGGAATGTCTTTTGTTTGACTGCTGAATCTTCAAGTCAGACATTGGGAAGAGTGCATTAAGTCAAGACAAAGAGCTTCAAGCCGTTTACTTCCCAAATCAAAGACATGTCACTTTCAAGAATCTGTCTTCAAGATGCTAAGTTCAAGGAAGACAAATATAGACAATTTGAGGCTGTCTCTCCAACGAACATAACATCACCTTGCTATATAAATACTAGAGTTTGAAAACCATTCAAGACATCCAACTAGTCAAGGAAACTACAAGCCTTAAGCTCTTCAAAAGAATACATCATTCTTAGAGTTTCCATACACTTATAGTTCAACTAAGCTGAACCAATTGTAAATCGTTCAAAGCATAGAGAGATATATTATCCTTATAAAGTACTTCATTGTAAAGGATATCTCACCCTAGTTGGAACCAACTTCAACCCTTTAACCTTTCAAGGAAAGTGAGAAGAGTTGTTGTAGAAGTGTGAGAACTAGAACTGTCAAGTGAAGAACAGTTTAGTTCAGAGTTGAGAGTGAGTACTAGGACTTAGAATTCCTAGGGATCAAGGCACTAAGGAGTAGTGTGGTTGATCAGTGCACCTTGGCACTATAAAACAAGTTAATTCCAAGTGAAGGAATTATCCTGTTAAATCAGGGAAAGTGGATGTAGGAGCTTGAGTCTCTGAACCACTATAAACTTTTGTGTTATTTACTTACACGTCATTTCATTCACGTAACACATTCATACACTGCACACAAACTGATCTTTAAAAGATATACTTCACAAGTTGTGCAAAACAGAATTGAGACAAGTCCCCTAAAAACTGTTTGAAGTGTTAACAAGAGTTTTCAGAATTAAAAGGAGTTTAAATATAAAGGGATAACCATAATTTCGCACATATAAATTAATTATATAGTTATTCAACTGATTACTTCATAGTATTCAGTAGTTTGATTATCTTAAGAAAGTTATACATACTCAGAGAAGTTGTCCAAACAACTCTCCTGATAGCCTGTTTGTTCAAAAAGAAAAGAATTTGCATACACAAGTGCATTCCGTCCCCCCCCCCCCATACACTTATGTCATACTACTTTCTGGACCAACAAGTGGTATCAGAGCAGGGGTTCAAAGACCATTGCTTCTGAAAATTCATTTTGATTTTCAAAATAAATTTTAGTGTGGTCACTGAACTGATCTTTCTGAAAACTTTCATACTCTGTCTCTAACCTCATATATCTGGAAATATGGTTTGTGTTGGGAATAAAATGAGAAGTGTTTTGATTCAATACCAAAACCCCCTGAGACATGCCTAAGTCAAGATGAATATGTTCTAAGAATGTTAGAACATATAGTATAAGGCTAGAAGAGAAGCTGAAATGTTAGGCAGCTCTTAGTTGAATAGATGCACAATTTGAGGGGGACCATATGCTTTGAAGACTAACAAGAACAAGTCCCCTCAAGGCTCAAATTCTGGAACAATCACTAAGCCTATTGAAGGTCAAGTATGCTGATCAGGAGAGTTGTCCAGAAGAGTTGTCTCAGCACAAAGTAAACAAGAACAAGTGTTCTGAAGCTTAAAGAACAACTATGCTGAAGAGATCAAGACAACTATACCCTAAAGACCTTCAAAGAATCATGCTAAGATCACTTCCAAGTGAAGCAAAGGGAAATAGCCAAGTCATCTGAAAAGAGCAAGCCAACCATGCTGATAAGCAAGTCTGTTGATAGTGATAAGGAGAGTTGTCTACTGATAAGGAATGCTGTCCTTATCATAGAACCAACCTTCAGAAGCCATGTCCAAGTCTTAACAAGTGAATCTTGAAGTCAGACATTGGGAAGAGTGCTGCAGGATGAAGACAAAGTATATACAGCCGTTTATTTCCCAAATGAGGACATGTCACTATCAAGAATCTGTCTTCTAAGTTGAAGAACTAAAAGAAGACATTTATGGACATTTGAGGCTGCCTCTCCAACAGGCAAATCCTTCATTTGTCTATAAATACGGAAGTGTGAAGACCATTTGAAAGCACCTCAACCGAATCCAACTACACAAGTATTCTGAAGCTCATAGAACATTCAAGCTTTCAAAGAGACTACCTTAGTCTTCATACACTTCTTCTAAGCTGAACCCAATTGTATATCCATACAAAGCTTAGAGAGATATCCTAATCCTTATACACTGATCTTCATTGTAAAAGATATCTCATCTGTTGGAACCTTACTTCAATCCTTACCCCTTTCAAGTGAGAAAGTGAGAAGGTTGTAGTAGTAGAAGTGGTAGGAGCTGACTGTTGAGAGAAGAACAGTTCAGTTCTGAGTTAAGAAGAGGGTACTAGGACTCTAGACATCCTAGGGATCAATTCACCAAGGAGTGGTGTTCTTGATCAAGTGCACCTTGGCACTATAAAACAAGTTAATTCCAAGAGTGAAGGAATTATCCTGTTAAATCAGGGAAAGTGGATGTAGGAGCTTGAGTCTCTGAACCACTATAAACTCTTGTGTTGATTTGCTTTCAAGTACTTTCATATATTCAACACTGCACACAAAACTGATCTTTCAAAGAACTTATACTCAAAGACTGTGCAAAAGGCATTTGGAGAAGTTCCCTGAAAACTGGATTGCATTGATTAACTAAGTGATTTCAGAAAGTAAAAGGAGTTTAAACTAAATGGCCAACCACTAATTCCGCACATATAACTCCCTTATATAGTTGTTCAACTAAGTACTCAATTGTACTTAGTAGTTTGATTATCTTTAAAGAGTTAATCGTATCAGCAGAGTTGTCCAGGACAACCTTGCTGAACTCTGGTTTGATCAAAGTTTGAAAAGAATTTCCATACAAGTGTATTCCCCCCCCCCATACACTTGTTATATACTCCTTTCAGGACCAACAGTTTGTAACAACAACAACAATGCAGTGTCTGGAGATGCTGTGGAGACCATCAACAACATGGCTCCAAATCCAGTCAATCACATATCTCATCACAAACTACCAATGTTCTCAATTGAGAACTATGATTTTTGGAAGATCAGTATGAGAGCTCATTTTGCATATCTTCATGATGAGATGTTAAGAGTCATCACAAGTGGGACCCTTCACATTTACACAGCCTAACCCAAAGGTTACAGCTGCTCAGAAAGCTGATCGAAGGCAAGAAATTCCCAAAGATGAAGATGACCTCACTGCAGAAGAGAGAAGGAGGCACAACCTCAACTATCTAGCTATGAACACTTTCTATCAAACATTTCAGATGCTGTAATGGGGAGAGTCTACCACTACTCAACAGCCAAAGAAATATGGGATACTCTTGGAGAAATGTGTGAGGGTACTGACAAAATCAAGGAGAATAAGCTCCAAGTTGCTGTGCAGAAATATGAACAATTCACAATGGAATCAGATGAGCCCATTGAAAAATTTGTTGGTAGATTCACAGACATAATGAATGAGATAAACTCATTGGGCAAGGTTTACTCCAAGAGAGAGGTGGCTCTTAAAATTCTAAGAAGTCTCACTCCAAAGTGGGATGTATATTCTGTAATGATGTAGAACACCAAAGATCACTCTACCATGCTCATGCAACAAGTCTTCTCAGAACTCAAAGCTTATGAGTTTGATCACAACAGAAGAAAGCCAACTAATGAACCTTCATTGCCAACCAAGGGAGTGGCCTTCAAAGCCAAAGCTGCTGAACCAGAAATGCAGTCCACTCCAAGATCATCAAAGTCAGTTTCTAAAACTGAAATGAAGGAAGAACTAACCCTCATGGCTAGAAGATTTGAAAAACTCAACTCAAGATTTGGTAGATACAAAAAGTCCTACCAAGAAAACAATGTCAGGAGAAGGTACAACTCTCTTGAAGCCAAGGCTGAGGACAAAAGGCCTGAAGAAAGAAAAACAGAGGACAAGTACTCTGATAGGAGAAAGTTCAGCAGAGCTGAACCTTCATCATGTAGAAGAAAAGATGATTCCAAAAAGGATGATGATGAAGACTTGTGCTATAATGCCAAATGAAGATACACTTTCAGTATGATTGCCCTGAGCTCAGCTCTAAGAAAAGGAAGGAGAGGCAAACCAAAAGAGATAGAAGACTCAACAACAAGAAAGCCACAACGGTTGGTGATGAGTCTCAAAATGATGAAAGCCTCAACTCCTCTGATGATGGACTATTCTCTAACAATGATGATGATGAAGTGTGCAACATGGCCATTGAAGATGATGAGGTATCTTCTTCATCTAGTTCATCATCAAATCACTCACTGGAAACTAGTGATGTCAACCTGAAATTCTCCTTTGGAAAGTTGATGGAAGATTTCACTAGATTACAAGAACTTCATGATAATTGTGTGAGAGAAAATAAGGTACTATATTCTGAAATTACAAAGCTTTCTCAAGATGAATCTATAGTGAATGTCAAGTCTACTGAGTTGTATCAACAAGTCTTGAGAGAACTTGATGAAGCTTCTCTCAGGGTAGTTGACCAACAAAACCAGATTGATGAGCATCTACTTATTCAGAAGAGAGAAGACTTTAAGCTTAAAATTCTTCAAGCCAAATTTGAAAACCTCTCTCATGAATATGATGTTTTTAAATTAAGTGAAGAGAGCCTGAAAAATAAGATGCCTGCAATGAATAAATTCTCAGTGTTGCTTCAACAAGTAACACCAAGAGAATCTTTTATTAAGTCAGTGGCACAACAAGCTGAAAATGAATTAACTCAGCCACTGAACAAAGGAAAGGGCAAAATGAATGATGTGCCCACTCAAGTATTCCAGAGAACAAGGCCCATACCTAAGGAAATGACCAAAGTCTCTGAGTACAAGAGAAATGGTGTTCAGTAGAGTAGACCCAATGGAAGGGCAACTCATCTGAACAAAATTCAGAGAGGTTGTCCAAAGTATGTTCAGCCTAGGCCAACTCTCCTATGAGGCACAATAAAATGAGACAACCAAAACCCTTCATGCCAAAGGGTAATGGTCATCTAAATGCCCATCCTCAAAGATTTCATCAAGCTGCACAAAAGCCTCATAAGTTCAGGAGTAATGTCAACTCTCCTGATACTTACAGGGTGAACACTTTCACACATTCTTTCCCAAAGGCATTTAAGGGAAAAAATGTGTATGTTGATGAAAGAGGAAAATAACTTAGCCACCTTGAATCAATGAGGGTTATTAGGCAAGTTTGGATTCCTAAAGGTACAACTAACCTCTCAGGACCCAAAATTCAAAGGGTACCTAAAGCTTGATCTTTGCAGGTACCAAAGGACCACAAGAAGATGAGGAGCTTGAACAAAAAGACAGCATGATACTTGGACAGTGGTTGTTCAAGGCACATGACTAGAAACATTGAACAAGAAGGTCCTAATGTCACATTTGGAGATAACTCACAAGCCACTACAAAAGGTTATTGATGGAGATATTGATGAGAATCAATATTAATATTTGATTAGATATTTATCCTTATATTTAGGAGATTTGTTTTGATTTCATTATATTTAATATTTATATGTTTCTTATTCTCCAAGTATTTCATATTATAAATAGATATGTTCAAGATTGTTATTAGGGAGTTGAATTGATTAATAAAATATATGGTTTATTATCGTCCCTTCGGTTAATTATCGTCCCTTCGGTTTAATTATCGTCCCTTCGGTTTATTATCGTCTCTTCGGTTTATGTGTTCATTTTTCTTGATCGTTGATAAAATTGAGGCTTGCGCTGCGTCAGTTGGTAATCAGAGCCTTGGTACGATTCTCGATGGGGGGGGGGAATACACTTGTATGAAAATCTTTTCAAATTTAACACTACTACAAAAACGGGCTTTGGAGACGCACAAGAGTGTCACTAAAGGTCGTGTTTAGTGACGCTTTTGTTATAGTGACGCTATGGTCAAGCATCACCTGATTTGGCATTTCTTTAAACTGTTATAATGACGCTTGAAAAGCGTCACTATAGATGGTCATTGTTATGCGTTTATGAGTCATGGAAACACTATTTGGTGACGGTAATTAGCGTCATGACAGTGTACTTTAGTGATGCTTTCTCACGTCACGAAAAAGTTCTAACTAACTTAACAACTTCCTCTAATGATGCTTTTATGCGTCATAGTAACACCGTTTGGTGACGCTAACAGGCATCACGACAATGAACTTTGAGTGATGCTTTCTCGCGTCACAATTTTTTTTTAACTAACTTAACCACCTGGTATGATGACGTTTTTATGCGTCATAGTTACACTATATGGTGACGCTAACCGGCGTCACGATGATGTGTTTTAGAGACGTTTTCTCGTGTCACGAAAAAAATTATAACTAATGTAACCACCTCGTTATTGACGCTTTCTCGCGTCATTAAATTTTTTTATAACCAATTTAACTACCAAATTTAGTGACGCTTTTTAACGTCACAAATGCTCCTAAATTGCTCAAAAGCATATACAATAATTTTATATTTCCATTTATATCATAACAACAAAATATCATCACACTACTAAAATACAAAAAACCAAAAATATAACAATAAAATAACATCATATTTCTAAAACAGAAAAATCATTGATATAACAATAAAACAGAAACAACCAAAGTTTAAAATATCTTAAATAGGACCTAGTATCAACCACATAACTATCAGATTCAATTTTTAAAATTAAAAAAATAACTCAAGTTTTCCAATTCAAAGATAAATTGCACCTAAACTATGTGTTGCGAAACACATTTTACTATCTTTATCTTGCATCTTCCACTTGAACCTATAGTAATAAATAAGAGGGAAAATTATTAATACTTGAAATTGAAAAAAACTAACTAAAACAAATATCATAATATCAAAAGAAACTTACCAGATGCTTTGGCCAAGCAATGCTACGTCCTATAGCTTGCCCAACAACTTTAACACTTCCAAATTTTCGGATTAATGGTTCCTCATATTCAATGACAACAGTAAGTTTCACTTCACACCATTCACGTCCTAATAATTCTCCAACCTGTTAAAAGAAATTTTTCTCCAACCTGTTAAACAAATATTAAATCCATTAAGACATCTACCAAAACAACTTGACCCTTCTTTCTTCACAAGAACAATTGTATGTAATGTTGTTAATTGATGCGGAAACCAAATATGTACCTGCAAGGAGCGAGAATTGACATTGGAGGGTCCAACTATTTGGGCAAGTGTAGAATTGCGGGAGGTTGACGGGGCATTTGTGATGTTTGAGTGTCCTCTCAAATCCTCATTTCTCAACAACCTTTCAATTAGCTTGTTCTTCTCTTCAAGTTCTTTTTCCAAACTTTCATTTTCCATGGCAATGCGATGGATATCATTAAAAGTAAACTCCTTATCATGATCATAAATGAAAATTTTAGACATTAATAACATATGTTTATATGCTCTAGCCTACCTTGGTGGTTATCATGTTGTTCAGTAGCTAATTCAATAGTATTTCCATCCACCCGTTGATCAGCATCAAAGATGAATTTCTCTTTTCAATTATTATTCACAATCCTTTTACTGTGTAAATTCTACAAGATTCTCTAAAATATTGTATTAACATATTCAATAGTTCATAGAAAATATATTTTGTTAAAGAAACTCCTAAAACATAAAGATGTAGGTTTGGTGGAGATGTAGGTTTGGTGGAGTTAACTTTAAGTCATGTAAAGTGATGTATAGTATATAGTTAAATAGTCCAATTACCCGAACCCCTCAGCCTAGATTTAGAGTCAAGAATGTTTAGTGTTATTTTAATGTGTTTGATAGTGAAGTCCATTTGATTAAAATAAGGTTAATAGAAAGTCATTGAGGAAAGAGTGGGGGTTCAATCAAGAGACAAATATAATTATAATTATGTTGCGCAACATAATTATAATAATAAGACATTAGTTGGGGGACATGCACATGTCATGATATTTTTTAATTATAGTCATTAACCTCAAATCTAGCTAATTCTAGCGTTTAGAAATATTCTGAAAACAAATTATAGAAGACTATGAGAGTTCAACAATTTTTTTTTTTTTTTTATCAAAATCTAAAGAGTATTTTCATGAGGATTAACATGTTGGTCACGGACTTCGTCATCAATATTTTGACACCTCTGTTGGTCAGGAACTAAAAAGCATTGTTCGTTTTCCATTTGCACCTGATTTGCACTTTTTTGGCCTTTAGACATTGCTACAATGATACAATATGACAAATGTCAGTCAATATGCTATGTAATACCTTGAGGATCAATACCATAATAGAAAAAACATGGAAACACAAAGTATACAATAATATACCTAGAGAGTCGACATGGTGCTCATTGACAACGGTATCAATACTTCTTTGGGGATTGCTAGGATCAACATTAATTCTTTGTCCCCGTGTCATTGATATAACATTTTCTTTAAAATATTGTGAAGATTGACAAAAGAGTTCCAGTTAAGCTTATGGTAACTAAGAAAAAGGACAAATGAGTAGAGTATAAAAATTGATGTTATGGTACCTCGACGACGATCATGTTTCTCAATAACAATCTCATCTAAAGACAGTGGCAGCATCCTTTGGCCAGTATTCACACGTGCACTTTTTTATTCTCTATCCCTTACTTGAAGTTCCTATACAAGTTTATAAATAAATAAATAAACTAGTTGAGAATACAACTTTGCAATGAACACATAACTTTATAAGAATAATACACTAACAAAATATCATTCTAATTAGAAGTAATCCGCATTATTTTTCAAAACATATATAGGATAATATTTCTAAAAAACCGATGTATGTATATGTACATAACTCCAATCTAGAGGCAAATTAAAGACTGTAAATCAATATTAGAACTAGTTAATATAAGGAGACAAACTTTTGTAAGTCATTTCATAAATATTCATCAACTTCCAACTACCAGGGTATTTGATGAAAAGTGGTCCGTACTGCAACTGCAATCAGATCAACTAATTTCCTCCGAACAATTACTACTACTTAAACGAACACTTAATACACTTCCATCTTAAAACTAAAAGCAATGGACACTTAATAAACTTACTTCTTAAAACAAAAGGCAAGTCATGTGCAAGTACTCGCTCAATTGTTGGCTCATAGTCCATTCTATTAACTCCTTATCACTTAAAGCTTTGTGAAATTTCTATTGTCAACATGTAAAAGTCAATAACCTAGAGTTAGTTAGTTTCTAAATCTTGAAAGTAGTTATCACTTCAAGATGTGTATATATATGTTACCTTGGTTACTTTCTCATTCAATGAAAATCAATTTCAAATACTTTCACATCTATAAACCAAATCAGTATATATAAACAACTAAAGAGTGAACTTAAAAACATATTTTGGGTTGGGTAAACACTCGTAACAGCCATACACATAGAACAGTTTGCAAATTATACTATTAAATTTCTGGTATACCCACAAGAGATTCTCTTTTTATTAAAATCAAGAACCAAACAGATTGAGGAAACTAACAGGTTAGAGAATACCCAACAGATTCAAGAAACTTACCGATTAAGTAAACCACATTTCTTTGTATTAGCAATTAGGATGAACTCATTATGGAGAATTAGGGCGGATGATTTTGATTTTGGTAGTATTGATGAAATTAGTGTTCCAGCACTCGTTTATGGGATAATATTAAAAACCTGGCCAAAAAATAAAATAAAATTTGTGCACCTGTATGTACACGATTTTTTACGTCTAAGAAGAAATGTTTTCTCAGCGCTGCGTCGGGTCTACGCTAACTTAACATAACAGATTGAAGAATACCAACAATAACCCATTTGAGTCTGTAGCATAGGGTCTTGAATCTTTCTTCAGCTAGGGACTTAGTCAAGATATCTGCTCTTTGGATATCTGTGTGAATTTTTTCCATCTTGATATCCTTCTTTTCAAGGTGATCTCTTATGAAGTGGTGTCGAATGTCGACATGCTTGCACCTTGTGTGAAGGACTAGATTTTGAGTGATGGCAATGACACTGCTGCTATCACAGTAGATAGGGACTTCTCTTGCTTCCACATTGTAATCTTTTAGTTGTTGGACTAGTCAGAGCAGCTGACTATAACAACTACCAGCTGCCATATATTCTGCCTCATTAGTGGAGGTTGCAACTGAAGTTTACTTCTTTGAGAACCATGAAATCAGCTTGTTGCCTAGCAATTGACAGGTTCCAGATGTGGACTTCCTATCTATTCTGCATCCACCATAATCTGAGTTAGAGTATCCACTCAATTCTAGATTGTCATCAGCAGGGTACCATAGTCCTAGGTTGACTGTTCCTTTTAGATATTTGAGAATCTTCCTTGCTGCTTCTAGATGGATTTGCTTTGGGTTGGCTTGAAATCTAGCACATACTCCTACAGCAAAGGTTATGTCTAGTCTGTTGGCTGTAAGATATAGGAGTGATCCAATAAGTGCTCTATATTCAGCTTGATCAACTGCTTTTCCTGACTCATCTGGTTCCATTTTGAATTAGGTCATCATTGGAATTCTTGCAGTCTTGCTTTGTTGAGCTTTAAATCTTTCTAATAGGCTCTTGGTGTATTTGGATTGATTAATGAAAATCCCTTATGGACTTTGCTTGACTTGAAGTCCTAGAAAGTAGTTCATTTCACTCATCATGCTCATTTTGAATTTTCCTTGCATTAGTTTAGAGAACTTCTTGCACATTTCTTGGTTGGGTGATCCAAATATAATATCATCTACATATATTTGCACCATTAGAATGTCATCTCCTTCTTGTATTCTGAACAGTGTTTTGTCAACCTTGCCTTTGGTATATCCATTGTCAAGAAGGAATTGAGACAATGTGTAGTACCAAGCTCTAGGGGCTTGCTTCAGACCATTGAGAGCCTTCTTCAGACGATATACTTGATCTCTTTTTTCAAAGCCTGGGGGCTGCTCTACATATACTTCTTCTACCAGAATACCATTTAGAAAAGCAATTTTGACATCCATTTGATATACTTTGAAGCCCATATATGATGCATAAGCTATAAATAGTCGAATAACTTCTAGTCTGGCTACTGGGGCAAAGGTTTCATCGTAGTTAATTCCTTCAGATTGTGAGTAACCTTTTGCAACTAGCCTTGCTTTATTTCTAGTTATCACATCATTTTCGTCCTTTTTGTTCTTGAATACCCACTTTGTTCCTACTACATTGTGGTTTTCAAGACGATTTACCAATTCCCATAATTCATTGCGTTCGAATTGGTTCAATTCTTCTTGCATAGCAATGATCCAATTGTTATCCTTCATTGCTTCGTCTACGTCAGCTGGTTCAATGTTGGATAAGAAGGCACACCAGCAAAACATAGAGGACTGGGGATTCTGATTCAGTTGTCTTCTGGTCTTGACACCTGAGTCTGCTCCTCCTAAGATGAGGTTTGATGGATGGTTGTTTCTCCATGTATTCCTCACAGGTGTATTTGCACTAGATGAGTTAGGATTCTCATCTAATCTAGTGTTGTCAGGAGGGTTGACTTGATTTGGTCGATCATCATCTGTATCTTGTGTGTCAAAGAGACCATTCCCCCTTGCATTTGGAGTTGGTGCATCTTGATTTAGGTCGACTTGATCAGCTTGGGTTTGTGATCTAGTGACAGGTCTATGTGGTTTATCCTCCTCTGGATCTTCAGGGAATGTTTCATTAACTTCGATAAACTCTTATGGTGTAGACTTGATCACTAGTCTCCTCATCTTTTCTGCAGTTGAGTCTGTGTTGACTGCATTCTTTTCACAAGATTCATCAAATATAACATGAGGTGTTTCTTCCACAAGAAGGGTTCATTTGTTGAATACTCTAAATGCTTTGCTAGTTGAGGAATATCCCAAAAATATCCCTTCATCTACTTTGGCATCGAAAGCATTCAACTTACTCTTCCCATTGTTGTGAATGAAACACTTACAACCAAATATATGAAAGTAAGATACCCTAGGTTTCCTACCTTTCTACAGTTCATATGGAGTTTTCTCATGAATTTTGTGAATACCTGACCTATTCTGAGTGTGGCAAACTGTATTGATGGCTTCTGCCCATAGTTTCTTAGGAGTTGAGAATTCAGCAAGAAGGGTTCTTGCAGCTTCTTTAAGTGTTCTGACTCTTCTTTCAGCTACACCATTCTGTTGAGGTGTTTTCTTTGCTGCACTTGTCACATGCTGAATACCATTAGAAGTACAATAGGCAATAATATAAGAGTTAATGAATTCAGTGCCTTTGTCACTTCTGATTCTCACAATAGGTACTCCCTTTTCTATTTGGACCCTCTTCAGTAATTCAGGAAACTTCTGTTGAGTCTCACTTTTCTTGTATAGAAAAATAACCTAAGTAAACTTGGAGTAGTCATCTACTACAATTATTGTGTACTTCCTTCATGTTAGAGTTGTTGGGGTGATTGGTCCAAAGAGATCCATATGAAGTAGTTCTAGAACTCTGCTGGTTGATGTTGTCTTCTTGGTCTTGAAGGAGACCTTAGTTTGCTTTCCTTGTTGACATGCATCACATACCTGATCTTTACAGTAGAGTTCATTAGGCAGTCCATCAACTAAGAATTCCCTTGCTAGCTTATTTAAAGTCTTAAAGTTCAAGTGACTAAGACGTTTGTGCCATAGCCAGCTGATATCTCTAGGACTTTTCACAAGCAGACATGTATCCTTCCAATTTGCAAGATACATACTACCTTTTCTAGATCCTGTTAGAAGGGTTTGTTTTGTTCGTTTATCACTTATAAGACACTCATCTTTAGAGAATTTTACTGAGTAACCAGTGTCGCAAAAATGGGATACTGATAATAAATTGAACTTCAAACCTTCTACATATGATACATCATGTACCTCAATGTCACCATTCTTCAGGGTGCCATATCCTTTTGTGTTACCATGCGTGTTATCACCAAAGAAGACTTTTGGACCTTTCTTTTCTGTATAGTTGGTCAGTAGAGTTTTGGTTCCAGTCATGTTGAGCATCCGCTATCTATATACCACGTTTCTCCTGCTTGACCACCTTTTCTGTATAGGTCCCTTCTTTCCTGCAAGAAAGATTAAGTCTTAGGTACCCATTTTGTCTTGGGTCCTTGGGTGTTAGTAAAACCCTTAGGGACCCACATATACATTGGTCGTTTGAATAACTTTGAGCATTTGAGTTGTCTCCCTCGGGCATCACAGAACCAAATCTTACCAGTTGACACCTAGGTAACTGTCAGATGATTTCCTCTTATAGGAGTGAGTGTGAATTATCTTCTGACTAGTTACATTTGGCCTGGGTGCATTAGCTGAACGATGCACACGATTATATGGACCATACTCCTCTGTTCTCACAATATCATAGGAGATAGGGGGTGCAAAGAGAACATATTTGTATGAAGAAGACTTCTTCTTCTTGGCTGGAGCAGCATACAGTTGAGACTGTCTCAATCGAGATGGTCAAGGTTGTTTGTTGTTCCTCTGTATGTGTTGAGATGGTTAACCTTAGCTGGTACAGATGCCTTCTGGTTCATAATAGGTTCATTGTGTTTAGAACACTCACCATTTTCATGTGATCGAGTAGTATACTGATTAGGTGTACTGCCCTCAGCAGGAGAAGATGTTGATGGATTAAATTCATAGCCAAAACCCATCTTGTTGCCATTAGATCGATAATATTCAGAGATGTTTTCAATAGTAGCAGATGCTTTATTGAACTCTGATATCTTTTGATCTAGGCTTTCCTTCTCCTTTTGTAAGAGCTCTTTTGCTTGGAAAAGATCATTGAACTTAGACTGTAGTGAACGAAATTCTTTGGTTTCTAAGGCTTGAGTCTTTAACATCCCCTCATACAACTGAGTTATTGTGGTGTTTTCTTCTTTAAGAAGTTCCACTTCTTTGGTCAATCTTTCATTCATTGTTATTAACTCAGGGGTGTTATCAAACTTAACCTTTTTTAACCTTGCAATTTCTTTCCTTAAGTCTTTGTTCTCTTCTTCCACTTCTATGAAAGCTCTTGTTGCAATATCAAGATCACCTTTTACTTCCTCCAGGGATTGGTAATAGGTGTTCTCGAATTCGCCTACAAATGAGTTTGCCTCATCTGTGTGTGAAGATGCAGGTAAGTGAAAAGTTGATGTATAAGAATTTACCTTGCTTTCACCTATGGCCATCATAACTAAATCATCTGAATCATTTGAGAAGAGTTCACAGTCTGGTGATGAAGGTAGGTCATCACTTTGATATTCCGATTCTTCAGTCACCATTGTTTGTCTGTTTGAATTCCTCCTGTCTCTTCTCGATTTTCTTTCTTCTTTGTCTCCTGGACTTAGGTCTGGACATTCATAGACATAATGTCCTGGTTTATGACAGTTGAAGCATGTTTCAGGTTTCTGATTAGGGGTATTTCTTCTTGGAGGAGTAGCATCTCTTCCCCTATAGCTTCGACTATCAGATGACTCCATATCCTTCCTAGGATACCTTTCTGGAGTTCTTTCTCTTGATTCTCTAGAGGATGATCCATCTCTTTTATCTTTGTAATTCCTGTAGAATTTTCTATATTTGTTGTTTAGAGTGTTCATCCTTTCAAATCTCTTGATCATGAGAGCCATTTGTTCTTTTAAACTCATGTCTGATCCTCATAAGTCATCTGTATTCAAAGGGGTCTTGCCAGATGAGGTGCTTGCAGCTTTTGTGCTCGCAGCTGCCTTGAAGGCTACAGTCTTGGAGGTAGATGGAGTTGGTGTTGGCTCATCATTTTCTGAATTTTCTTCTCTTTCAAGATCATACTCGTGGGCTTTGAGATTTTGGAACAGGGTCTGAGTTGTCCATTTCTTGATGTCTTGAGTATCCTTGATGATGGTCTTCTTGAGTTTCCACTTCTTGGTTAGAGAGTCCAAGATTTTCAGGTTTTTCTCTCTATTTGTATATTTCTTCCCTAGAGATTCAATCTCATTGATAATCTTAGTAAATCTATTGTCCAGTTGATCAATAGACTCTTCTGGTTGCATCTTGAAGTGTTCAAACTTCTTGACAGCTGTAGATAGTTTGCTCTCTTTGATCAGCTCCGTTCCTTCACAAAGAAGTGCTTCGGCATCCCACATCTCCTTAGCTGTCTCACAGTGCAGTACTTTTGCAATATACTCATTGGGGAGAGTTTGCATAATGTAATCTTGAGCAATGCTGTCAATGTTTGTTTGCTTCATCTCTTGTGGAGTGAGATCTTTCATGGGCTTGGGGGCAAGTTCTCCAACTGGGATTTCTGGATCGCCATTTGCTGTGTTGACCGTCATGATTGTGATTGGGCCTTCTGTGATCACGGACCACATCTTGTAGTGAACTGAGGTGAGATTCTTTCTCATCCTTATCTTCCAATAATCATAGTTTTCTACTGAAAACTTAGGCAATTTACGCATGTTAGCACTCATGTTGTATGAGTTTTCAAAAACACGTTTTTCAAAAGATGGATCTTTTCAAGAGGACTACAGAAAGACTCCCTCAAGTCTTCTGATATTCTAGAGACAGTAGTCCGATAGAACCACTGCTCTGATACCACTAGTTGGTCCCTGAACGAGTAGTGAATGGGATTAAAGTCTAGAGGGGAGGGGTGAATAGACTTTAAAACTTTTTCAATCGAAGAGTTGGAAACCTCTTCTGATATCTATGTCAGCTGGACTGCAAGTCTGGTGGTCCAGATGACTATAGTTATCTGATGGAGACGTTTGTATGCGGAAGAGAGTAGGCCTGTTTATTTAGACTCGTTCGAGTGTTCTTTTGAAATAACTAATTGTTTACTTTGTGAAATACTCAGCTGATGCTGGTTTGAAAGATATGGCCTTAGTTTATAAAGATGTTTAAATCACAGTATGCACTATATGAAAATATAAGTAAATAGAAAAGTAAAGTGCAGTAAGTAAATGACACCAGATTTTATAGTGGTTCGGATATACGTTCCTACGTCCACTCTCACGTCCTAACGTGATGTTTTAATCCCTTTAATTTCCCGAAAATTACAAGGGCTTGTCCTTTATAGTCCCAAGGGTAGGACTTTGAGATCTGAGCAGTTCCAAATTGCTGCGGTCTCCACAAGTAATTGTGAGCACTTGCACTCTTACAAGGGTTAAAAAACTTAACCTTATGGTGGGGGTTTTGTTGTTTTTTAATGGATCCAAATAATGGTTCAAACTTGTAAATTTCTTAACCACTATGCCTAAATCAAAGGATATACAATATGTGTAGGATTCAGGTTCTTTGGTTGGATGGGAAATAACTTAAGAGCTAGAAAGGATGTTCTAATGCTTTTCTGGGCTCTTGAGAATTCTAGACAAAATACTACTCTTTGCTTGCTTGCTTGATAGGCTTTTTCGAATTCTCTTGTTGTATTTCTGTGTCTTGTTATTCCTCATCCTCTTGTATTTATAGGGAGGATTGCTGCAACTAGCCGTTGGAGTTGACTAGCCGTTTGGCAATCTTTCCTTATGAGTTTGGTTGATTCCTTGATTCCAGCTGCTTGATTGCTTCAAATCTGGGATCGTGTCAATCTTCTAAGTATGGTAAGTCTTCGTTTGAATTACAAGATGACTTTGGAATCAGTCGAGTCCTTGACGAGCTACTAGTCTTCTGATCTTCATTCCTAGTCTTCTGGTTAACTCGTCTGGCCTGATGTCTTCTGTCTTCTGATATCAGATGAGTATCACTCTTCTGATCTGGAAAATACATGTGCTGGCTTAGGCCATCTTCAATTTGGACTCTATCAACTTAGTAGGTATACAAGCACCTTACTTATATGATCTTCAAGGATCTTCTAGTCTTCATGCCTTCTACTCTTCATATCTTGAGGTTGTGCATGTAAGCAACTACTGTGCTGATCACATAAGACTAGTCTAAGCTGTTCTATACAAAAGTCACCTGATCTTATATATTTATAAACTCTAAGTGTTTTGGCCATCAAAACTATTCTATCATCAAATGGGGCTTAGGGTGAATTTATATCCCAACAAGTTTGATAGCAGATTGTTGGATGCTTGAATCCTTGGATCACTTCTGAATTTATAGAGCAATTTGATCATCTATCCGTTGGAGAGATAAACTTTCAAATTGTCTATTTGCAGCTTCATTGAAACGGCTATGAGAGCAACCTTTTATTATCCACTGTGCAAGAAGGTTCTTTAATGGTTACTTGAATGAATGTGTTGACTTCTGAAAAATGCGGCTGAGAAGACTTGTGTCAGTTTCCAAAATTGCACATTTTCCAAGATTGATTCATGGCAGACTTTGTACTTCTCCAACGCTTAGATGGGACAAGTACTCTGAAATTTCCTGTTGCACATAGAATGTTCTTCCATTCATTCAATTCTTCACTCTTTAATGCTTCTAAGTCTGCAATGCTTGTTTAGGCTTGATGGCATTAATGCTTCATTAGAGTTGTCTTTTGAGACAGTAGCATTCAATGCTCTTGATCTACTAAGTCTTCAACTTGATCTGTTATTGCCCTTATCAGTGTCATCAGTTCAGGCTACTTACTTGAGTTTCTGAGCATTCAGCCATATTGTCTTCTTCAACAAACTTGTTTTTATGCATTCAGCAGACTTGTCCTAATTGACTTATATTAATAAGCTGCCTAACATTTCAGATTTGGACAACTAACCTGAACACTTAAACATCTCAACATTTCTGAGATTTTTGACTTAGACAATTTTACTGTCTCAACTATCCTGAGACAACTAGACTGATACACTTTCTATCTATCTCAACTAAGCTGACCATCATCATTTTGGGGTTTTGGTATCTTAATCAAAATCAATTCATTTCCCAACAATTTCCCCCTTTTTGATGATGTCAAAACCTATTTACAAAGGAAACTTGACTTACACTAAACTTGTCTTCAGGAAGGATGATCTGATCAATTTTCCTGAAACAAACTGTTAGCACAATAATAAATCAAGTATATAGGTTAGGTCAGGTTAGTTGAGATAATGAGTTGTTATCTCTTAAAAAAAATAGTTGTCCTTTTCATATATATCATCAAGCATTACAGTGCAGAAAATTAAAAGGACTAACTATGCTGAATTTAAACAACATATAGAAAAATAAAAAGTTAAAGGTAGATAGGGGAAGAATGAACTTATTCTTCAGAAGGAGCCATCATCTTGTGGGGAAATCCCATACTGAGCCCACACTCTCTTCTTCAGTTCCCAAATCTCCTGATTGGTTCCTTTGGGGCCCAGCTTCATCTTCTACATCTTCATAATGGAGATAAACTCCTCCAAAATTTTCCCTTCATCAATCAAGTTCCCACTGAACTTGGGAGGTATGTACAGAATGGGACCTGGTGCCTTGAATTCCACCCTAGCAATGTCAGCTGCTGCAAACAGCTTCTGATACAACTCTTTGTAGTTGTCAAACATAAACTGGGCAAATATTTCTTCAACATTCTCACCAAACCATTTGCCTATAACATAGAAGTCATAGACAAATCTTCTTTTGGCTTCTTCCCACTCATCATTCACCTGAATGGGCACCCACTTATCATGATGAGGATACTGAGTATCCCATCTCTGCAACAGTTGTGGTTTCAGCTTTCTGTATGAATCTCTTCTCCTTGGGGCTTTGAAGTTTTCCCTTCTAGCATCTCTTGCTTTGTTGGCTTCAACAAACTGCTCCATCCTTTCTTTAGCTCTTTGAAGAGCTAGCTTCTCTTGTGACTTAGGGTCTTTGCCAAAACCCTCTTCAAACAATTTTGATGGATCATCAGCAAGCTTGGGCATCTTCTCTTCAGGATCCTTGGCTTCAGCTTCTTCTTCAACCTCTTCTTGTTGGATTTCAGGCAATTTGACTGCCTTTTTCAGTCTCTTTGATTTTCTGACTTGAGTTACCTCTTTAGCTTGGAACTCAGTGGGCAAGGTCAGGTTTGTTGGGAACTCAGTGAAGGTTTGCTCTTTCCTTTTTCTTCCAGTGGCTTTTGAAACCTTCCCCCTTACTTCAATATCCTTGTCCTTGGGGTCTAAACCTGCAGATTCTCCTCCAGGCCTTTGCTCCCATCTGGCCCGATCTTCTATCACAGAAGCCATAGACTTCTTCACTGCAATTTATATCTGCTCCTCCTCAGACAGATCTTCAAAGTTCATTGGCCCTTTGCCTTTTCCAGTATCCTCTTCTTCAGCTTCAGGTTCTTTGTCTTTTGCTTTGGGCTCACCAATCTTCAAGGTTCCTTTGGCCCCTGCTCTCTCTCTTTCCCCCTTTTTGGCATTATCAAAACACTGGGGCTTTAACTCACTCATGGTGACAGAGAGGTGTGTTTGAGCATAGTTGAGAGACTTGATCTCCTGAAGCAGATATACATTTTCATCATGTATGTTCTGCATTTTATCATCAGACATACTCAAGAAGGCGTGTACTGGCTTCATCTTCTCAGGAACTATCTCATCCAAAGTAGCTTTCAAGGATTGATCAAGTTTGGCTTGCAGCTGATCAGTGAGATTGGCCACAATTTGATCAGAGACTTTGGCCATCAGTTCAAGGGTGAACTTTTCAGCAGCTTCCTTTACCATTGCAGCCTTTAACTCCTCTGCCTTCTTTCTTTGTGCTGATGTTCTCTGCCTCAAGGCATCTTTGATTGTTTTTCTCAAACCTAGCACATTGTGTTTGTAGCTGTCTTTCAGACCTTTCTACTCCTTCTTTACAGTCTTGGTGAATTTGGCCATTGCTTCCTTTGCTTTAGTGACCACAGTGTAGACTGTTTGCAGTCCAGTCTCAACTCCACTGATTCTGGCATCAAGAGTTGGAAGAACAACTTCCTCAGACCCTGTGAGCCTCATTTCAACTAATGCTAGTGTCCTTCCTTGACCATCTAGGGCATCTGAAGTTTCAGCATGTGCTTTCCAAACTTCCCTGACCAAGTTGTCCAACTTGCTTGACTGCTCCTCAATGGATGTGGCAGTCTGTGAAGCAAGTTGCAGGCCTGCTTCAGTGGCATTGGTTTGTTCAAAGTAGATTTTGGACAAGGTGGTCATGTTTGCTGAAATTGCTTCAAGATCAACATCAGTGTTGACAGGAATATCTGTCAATGAAGCATTTGCAAAAATCTGCTCAAGTGTTACAGCTTCAGAACTTGCAAAACATAAAGGGTTGGGTAAAACATCCTCATCACCCTCTTTCTTTTCATCTCCCTTAAGATCTGATACATCAGCATCCTTGCACTCATTTTCAACTATATTCTTTTCTTCATTTTCTTCAGATAAGCTCACACTCACTGGAAAGTCAGGCCTCCTTTCACCAAGGGATTCATCAAGTTCAGATTTGACTTGAAGAATAACCTGACTCTCATGTTGAGCTTCACCCAACATTTCAATCTCCTCTCCCTCTTTTGGTGGTGCACTCTTACTACCTATGATCACACACTCACCATCTCCTCCCTCTGAATTTTTATGACTATCATCCTTTTCAACTCCTTCTTGTCCTAAACCTGACACCTCTATATCCTCAATAGGATGCACAGAGGGCAGTTGATGGGAGATCACAGTGCTTGGGCTTCCCAAGTCCACTGAGTCATCCTGAATGATTAAGGGCTGGTCAGTGTCCAACTTTCCTGACATTGATGAGACCTTAATCAAACCAGCTTCTCCTATGAAAGTCTCAGCATTGTTCAGTTGTGCCTCAGGCTCAAAAGAACCATCCTTGGCCAATGCTTCATGGACTGTGTCACTAACCTTGGTCAACACCTCTGATTGCCCAGAGTCCTGAATGGAAGGATAGGTCAAGTAATGTACCTTGGTAGGATTGGGACCAGGAGGGTTAGGATTTGAGGAGTCATCATCATCATCCGCATCATCTGAGGTGCTATCAGGGTGTTTGATCCATTTAGCAAGTCTCTCTCTTTCAGCAAGCACCTTCTCATGAACAATGGTGCAGAATAAGGCTTCAGTTGTCAAGACACTTGTCTTCTTGACATTTGCAAAATGTAAGAGCCTGTTCTCTTCAACCTGCCACCAGCTAGCACACTTGTCTTTTATAGCCTGAGCTATCTCCACTATGGTTCTATCCTTGATCTCAACAAGTGCCCTGAGATCATAAAACAGTTGTTGAAGTCTGGGATACTCCTTCAGCCCTGGGTACAGTTGATCAACATTTGCCTTTGCAATCTGCCTCAACATTCCTTCATATGTGTACTCTTCTGTATCATCATCATCATTGTTGTTGTTGGGATATAAATTCACCCTAAGCCCCATCTGATGATAGAATAGTTTTGATGGCCAAAACAATTAAAAAAAAATATCTTATCCATTTTTGTGACTTAAAAATCACGTGTGTTACAGATGTGGACATGCAGGATCAACGGGAATCTTCAGATGAAGAAGTTATGGCCGCTAAGTTCGAGAGACTACATCGGCATAAAAAGGGCAAGAAGAAGGTTGTTGCTGTTCCTACTGCATGAAAGTGGTCGGGTGGGAATGGGTATTTTACATTGTTTTACACCTAATAGATTTGTATACAAGTTTTTGCCAACAATTATAGGTACATTTAAATATTTTCCATTGATTCATGATGGAAATTTTCCTTTCTACCATACAGGGGTGGGAATGGACCAGGCTACCCGTCTACGTCTCGGCTTATTAAAGCTCGGCTCGGCTCGACTCGGCTCGTTTAATAAACAAGTCGGGTTCAAGCTTTTTTAAAAGCATATTTAATTAAATAGACTGAACTTGAGCTTTTTCTTAGGCCTTTCAAACCCAACAGGACAACCCTATTTAATTTAATACATATAAATATATATAATATAAAAATATAATAAGTATCTAATATATATGATATTATACTTAAATATAGAAAATATTTTAAATAGGAATATCTAATATTTTTAATGATTTGATGAAATACAAGTGTTGTAGGATTTTTTTATAAATGCACTAATAGGACTAAAAGGTTTTTAAAAATCTTTCGGGCCAGTCGTATTTATTAAAAGGCGTGGGTTATATACCCCTCCAACTTTGTTAAATATACTCCCCATATTTTGCACTCCCCCAAAAAAAAGTTGATCGATATATGCTCCCCCTAAATTGTCTAAAAGGCCCTTTTTCTCTAAACCCAAAAACCATAATTTTCAAAACCCCTTTTTCATGGGCCTCCCTCCATACTTCTCTTCTTCTTCTTTCTTCTGCTTTTTCCATATGCCGTCATGCCGCCGCCGCTTGTCACGCCTCCTCCTACGTCGACCACCCCTCTTTTCTTCTTTCTTCTTTTTTATTTCTTCTGCAACTCCTATTTTTTTTCGCTGTAACCGCCCCCTGTCTACGTGCTGCCCGCCCCCACGGCGGCAGCCGCCTCAAACCAGGTTCTTTTTTTTTTCTTTCCTTGGCCCCCTCTAGTCGTTCCCAACTTCTCCTCCCCCCTCCCCCGACAACGACTCCTCCCTCCTCCTCCTCCCCTGTTTCGTTTTTTTTTTTTTGGTTTTTAGTTTTTTTTTTTTTTGTCATTTTCGACAAGATATTATCGAACATAAATATTATAGTCCATAAATTGTTGTCGACCACAATGCTTATGGTCGACAATATCTTGTAGAAAATGAAGATTTTTTTAAAATATAATTTTCATTCGGTAAACTATTGTCGACAAAAGTGATTTTCGTCAACAAACTATAGTTGACAATATAATCTATGGTTTGCCGAAAAAAATGTTTTTTTTTTTTATGATATTTAAGTTTTTTATTTCTAACATATTTTACTAAAAGGACAAATATAGTATTTTACATGCATATTTAATTAATAAATGGAAGGGGAAGTGCATCTAACATTCTTTGAGGGGCATATAATAATATAACTCACGCCTTATTAAAAAAGTCAGATCAAACCTTAAAAAAAGAAAAAAAACATATAACAGGCCATGGGCCAGACTCGAGTCTAAAAAATATTTAATAGGCTAGACATTTTTTTTTGTAAAACCTACCTAGACCTGGCCCATTCACAGCCTTACTACCATAGTACTCCCTCCATCCATGAAAAGTAGGGACATGGGGATGGGGCACAAGTTTTAAGAAAATAGTAGATAAAGTAAGGGTATTATAGGGTATTGTGGGGTCCATTGTAAATAAAGTGATTGTTTAGGAATAAAGTTGATGGCAAATTGAGTAATTAAGTGATAGTTGAAGGGTGATAGTTTCCATAAAGTGCATGGGACTACATTTGGTGGACAAAGAATATGTGTCAAATGGGACTACTTTTCGTGGACGGAGGGAGTATTAATTATAGTATGTATTTTTTTGAAATCAAAGATTAATTATAGTATCGATCAATTTAATTAGTTTGTATATATTGCTATAAAATTAAGGTCGACTGAATTGGAATTAATTCAAAAGATTTGTATGATGGCTGGAGAGAGAATTAGCAGGCATGTTTTAGCCGACATAACCAATGTGGTGAATATGATGAGCAGAAATGGTGGGAGGGATTCAGAGTTTTTGATGGGAGAGGATGCTGCAGCTCCTTTTCGTTGGAGAGATACACCTATGAGAGCAGTGCCCTTCCGAAGGGGTAGTCCTAGTTCCCCAAACTTCAGTCGATCGAGCAGAGGCAGAGGGCGAGAAAACATGCCTCCTCCTGTGCTGCTGAGGATGGAAGAGCTTCGTAAACTAGAGACAACTCCGTCTGCTAAAAAAGATCAAAGAGAAAAGAGAGTCAAGACATTGATGTCAATGAGGTAAATCTTAGTCTGGTTTACTTTTCGTCTTCTTCATGGCCTCCTCAATCTAGGTTGAGGCTCAAGGGTTGTCAATGAAGATTGAATATCTGACTGGCCAAGTATGGCTGAATTCTAATTCGTTCAGCGATGGTCAAACCTCCATCTCACTATAAGTTTTCCAAGTTCCTTTAATGTAAATGTCTTGGTATTATTTATTGGTGCTGGGCAAACTAACTATAATGCAAAGTTGCATATTATTAAAAGGACTAGTTCCTATTTTCTTCACTAAAAAACTGATTTTTTGTTACAAAATAACTTGAAAGGTAACAAAGGCAAATCATAAACAAGAAAATTGAGTTGAATTTAAATCCTTTTCTTTGTGGATCTTAATCTCTATTGCTACAATTTTAATTTATGATGAATTATTAATAACCTTTGTTGAATTAATGAGTCAAGAATTCTTCCCAATTTTGTTGATATTGATAAGACGAACTAGTTGTTGAGCTACTCAAATAAGTTTTTCTTTTGGAAAGCTTAAAATTAAACCTTTGTGCAGAATTTTAAAACAATAATCCATTAATTATTGGAACTAGTTATTGTGATCGACATTAAAAAAAGTGAAATTCTCTTGTGAGGGTTGTAGTATCATCGTATGCAAAACAGATCAAAGCAGGGGAGGTGGATGTTAGGGCCGTGACAACATTGCTATTCGCCTACGTACGAAGGGATTTTGCTTGCTGCATGCATGATGGCTCTTCTGATCTCCCCAATGAATTGTTGGGTCAAATCGAATGGACGAATGCCCTGTGGTTTACGACTATATATGCGCATGCATTGCAGATAACAATCTTGCACAGATTGATGGTCATCCGCATTCACTCTATCTTTATACTCCTCCATCTGCTACTCTAGTGTAAAATTAATGTGCCATCTGTTTATTTTTGTGGTTATTATATATCCAGTGTGCAGTATTAGATGCTTTCAAGCCAGGTACTATTTTATCTTTTGTACTGTACCTAGTTAATTAAGGTAAGGGCATAGTAGGAAGTCAAAGATTAATCCTATCAACAACCTGCAGTGACCATCTATACCCTATTAATCCTAAAAAGAATTACAAGTTGTAGTAAAAGCTATGCAAATTGTTATTAAGATCGAGTATAGTTAAGACCCACTTTTCGACAACTTTAATTTGATTTTTCTACTACCTTTCTTTTCTCCTTGATTTTTCAAGAAGTGATCAGATGGCAGCAGAGAGCAAGGGTAACACGGATGGAGACCGAAGATAGAAATACAACGTATTTTCATAGATAAGCATCGAAATGAAGGAGAGTCAACACTATTCAAGGATTTATGATGAGGAGGGCACTTGGCGAACAAATGGGAGTGGGAGGGTTTGGTTCGTTATTCACTACACAAAATTCAAAGACGGAGGATACAATGACCATTACCTCCGGAATATGTTATGCCCCAATTTTTACAAATAAGTATTTTAATTTATTAGGTAATTTAAATAGATTTTTATAGAATTAAAAAGAAAATATTTACGTTTAACTATAGTTCTAAGGCATGAACAAACTTAGCTTCTAAGAGATAATAAAAACCTTTAAAATATGGTAAAGTCTAGTATGCACTCGAGTGCATGTTGTGCACCCTAGTCCATGTGCACTTTTCAGTTTTACTGACTTACACTTTTTGGTAAATGGTGTTGCACTTTTCAATTATTACTAAAAATATTATTATACAGTTTAATAATTGAAAAGTGCAACACCATTTACCAAAAAGTGTAAGTCAGTAAACTGAAAAGTGCAACATGGACTAGGGTGCACAACATGCACTCGAGTCCATAGCAGACCAACCCTTAAAATATATATTCACTTTGACTTGATCATTTTATAGAAAATTTTAAAGGGAGGAGTTTTCTCTAGTACAATTGGGAGTTTTTAAGTGTGTAATGATACATGTGGTTAATAAAGTGGGAGGAGATTCAAATCTTAAGGGGGCAAAGACCATTATGCCCTTAAATTTCCTTTCTTGTATAATTTGTTTTGGAATGACCAAAACCATTTTTCAGAAGTAAAGCCCCCCTGTCCAATCAACCTGCATGATACCCATCTCACTCCAACCTTTCAACTCTCGGTTCATTTCCTACTTTTAACCTTTAACTCCCTTAACAAGTTCATCACTCTTCCAAGTTTTCCCAGTCGGCTATTCGCGAAAGAAGAAGGCGGACAACTTGGTTTCTTGATTTCTCAAGGCGAAACAAGTTTTCGACTATAAGGTAAGCTCCGATTTTTCTTATAATTTAGATGGAGGGATATTATTTAGCTTGGGATTCTCACCTTCTATGAAAAATTTCGAACCAGAAGGGGGTTTATTAATGATTTTTTGTCAAATACCCTTTAAATATGGATTTGGATTGTTTTAAGAGATGATTATATCGAAAGCTTTTTTGGAAACTTCATAAATTAAGAGAGGGCCAAGTTATAGAGTTTGTTTAATTTGTTGGGGTTTTCTATTTCCAACTAGACATTTTGAAGTGTTTTAGAATTTTGGTTTATGAAGATAAGCTTTTAATTTATATTTTTAATTTAGCTTTTAATTTATATTTTATTAAAAAAAATTATTCAAAATTGATTTTAAATTTTGTTTCTCCCTCACTAAACAAATTATTTTTATTCAATTTTTTATTTATATTTTACTTAAAAAATTTATTCAAATTATTTTTAATTCTGATTTTTATTGATTTTTTTTTTCAAAATTTTAAGTAAAAAATATTTAGTTCAATTTTCTTTATTCAATTTTTTTATATAAAAATATTTATTTGATTTAGAAAATAATATGAATAACTCATACATAATCACTATGTCAAATTATATCAAATATTTTAATTTATGAGAAGGAGAAGGAGACGACGGAAACTTGAGAGGAGATGAAGAATCACATCTGTATTGCTGAAACCCTCGATTACTCCGAAAATAGAATCACGATCAAATAACAAATAAAATCTAAAACGAAGACGACGGACATATGAAATGATATGAGAAGAATTCATGATATATTTGAATTTGAAATGGGGGAGAAAGCTGGGAAGAAGGGCCAAGAAGGGACACCTTGACTCGACAGACGAAATGAAAAATGCGGATAAAAAAGAAAAGCAATAACTTATTAAAAAATAAGGGGTATAAGAGACAATTTACCTGGGATTTTGTATTACCAAGTGGAAGAATTTTTAAAACAAAATCTTGTGTATCTTCACACACTTAGGGGGGGGGGCAAATTTTGTATCATGTAGTTAATAATCTCTATAATTTTAATAAATATAAAAAAAATCTTTAATTGATATTTATATTTATATATTTGCAAACCTTTCTTGAGACACATGTCACAACCTCAATAACCTATCTCAATTCTCTCTCCTCCAAATCCCTCTATTTCAAATTGCCTTCATTCTCATCAATTCTCTCTCCCAAATTTTAATCAACACCCTTTATTTTTTTTTAAATGATCTCAACCGTCCATCTCAAAGTAAGTAGGGTTATTATTTTTTACTTTTCTCTTTCCCTGCAGCGCCGCTCATTTTTTAACTCTCTCTACTACATCTCTTCCAAATCCTATCATGCTTCCATGATCGCTACAGATTTTCCATCGCCATCTCTCTCCTATCGTCGTCGGCCTTCTGTTTGCAGCGGTGACGTGATTATCATTTTCGCGCCACCGTCGCAGTTGGCCTTTAATTTGGGAATTTATGCAAATTGGGTCTCGAAAATAGGTATGGGTTTTTTTGAAAACTGAGTGCATCATCTCCCCGTTTGCCTTCAATTTTTTCTATTTTGCGATTTTGTTTTGGAATTCGTTTTGTGATTTTTGATTAGTTTGATATGCAAATTTTTCTACATTCTTGGAAATTCAAATTATTCTTGAAATTCATTTGCTATTTGTGATTTGTTCTTGAAATTCGTTTGATATTCATTTGTTCTTGATTAGGGCATCATTTGGCGATTTTGAAGTTTGTTTGAGGATTTCCGTTCTCTATCGATCTGTTAGTATACATATTTTTTAGGATTGACAAATAATTTTTATTTTATTTTTCATATATGAGAACTTATGTTTCTCTACGGTCTAAAACTTCTAATTTTTCTATTTATTTGCAGGTTTTGGATCTTTATCTACAAGCAGTTCATGTATTGTTTCGTATCGCCAGTCACTTGGGCACAATAATCTCATATTATTCCTCCATGGTGATTCTCTAATTAATTTGTATCAATTTATTTATTTTATATTATATTTTTCAAATTCTTCCTTTAATTTCTTAATTTTTTTGCATTTTATTTTACCTTTGTTTCAATAGATTGCAATGCCTCATTGCACCGTGGATTCATCCGGATTCAATACTCATTGTTGTCTCAGCTTATTATCGCATATCTTTTCATCAACTAGGTGGGTTTATATATAGCATACATCCTACCTATACGTTGTTTCATTGGATTTGTTCTAGCAAATATTTGTACTTTGTTCTTCTGTTGCTCATTTTAGTGATTCTGTTTTTATTTTTTATTACATTATGAGGTTATCTCAAGTGCAATTTGATAATGATTTGAAGAAGTCATGTGTATCAAAACAAAACATATGCAAACCTGATGCTGAGAACTTGAAGCTTACAGAAATGAAATAATTTGAAAAGACATCACTGTCAAATCAACCTCTTTTCTCTAATTAGAATTGTATTGCCCATTACTAATTCTGATTCTTTTGTTGTTGGAAAAGTAATTGACAATTATGGATTCATTAATATCACCAGATTTTTATTTTCTTTTGATACTCTAAAGAAAAAAAATATTGATAAGCTTTCACTCTTAATTCATATTCATTGGTCGTACAGTTACTCGGGATTGCCATTGAGCAAGGATATGGAGTATTTTGTGAATCACTGCTCAGGATGCTGTAGAAGAAAGTGTGAAGTTCAGCTATGGTTAATTATGTTTCAGATTTATTTTTTCTTGAAACGTATGATTTGATTTCTAATTGAATTATTTAGTGATATAAATTTAGAAAAAAAATTAGTGAATAAAGAAGAGTATTAATAGCTTAGGGTCAAAGTTGTGGTCTTTTTTGTTGGTTTTCCAGTTTAAGTGACAGCAATGGTGATTTTCTCAAGATAGTTCTATTTTTTAGGACACATTTTTCACAAGTTTAGACCTTCAATTTTCATGCCAGTTTCTAGAGGTTGTCTATGTTTATGCAATGTTTCATTTTGGACTGGTATAAAACTAGAGATGTGAGCTATGCTATTATCATTGGTATCTTTAATTATGATAACTCTATTTTTAGAGAAAATTTATAAAAAAGGCCATATTTAGGCACCTAGCTTCTTAAATAAAGACAACTTTTATAATCTTTTTAAAAAAGGACAAAAACGCATGTTAATAACCCATTATACCCTTATATTTAAATATGTAAATTAATTTATTAATTTAATAATTAAATAACAAGTCTTCATCTTCCTTATTTGTCGCCATAGATTTTTGGTTAATTTATTAATTTAATAATTAAAGAACGGGTTTCTTGGCCGGAAAACTCAAATCTTCAAGCTTTTTGGTTAATCCATGATGAATCAAACATAATCCCGCTGCATCTACAAACGATTGGCCATAGATTTCAGATTGGTGAAGCAACAATCCTCGATTTCCTCTTGAAATCGAGGGATCTTTTTCTTCTTTTAGTTTCTGTTTCAGTTTTGGGTGACCCCTCACGCCCAAAAACTGATTTCCGATGATTCTCAAAGTTTCTGCTGCTTAGAGGCTTGTTCCTCTCTTTCAACGACGGCCATGGCTATAAGGTCTCGTCTCCTTTGCTCTTCCATAATTGTTTCCTCGATCTGTTCTTTCGACTGCACATGATCAAGAGACTTTCCACGCGATCGTTTCTTTATATTTCTAGGGGATTCAAACTTCACCGATTTCTTCATTATGGATGACGGACGCGAAGCCGCCGGAGATACAGTAGAAACTTTTAATTTCAAGGGTCAGATGAAGAGTTTTGCCAAGGGTATGATTATTAATTCCACACGTACACACATAATTTGCAAAGAATTTAGGATTTTTTGAGATGATTTTAATTTAGGTTCAATTTTGCTCTGTTTTCGTGAAATTGTGATGATTTACGTGCGTGTTGCTGAAATGTAGTTCATGATTATTTGTTATTGGTTTGGTCAAGGGATAATGTAGATCTTATTTTGCATATGTATACGTATTTCTGCATAATCACATTCTAATATGAAGACACCGTACTATTTTTTCTGCATTATTCATTTTATTATGCAGTTTTAGATTTCATTGTTCTGCATTATTCATTTTATTATGCAGTTTTAGATTTCATTGTTCTGCATTATTCATTTTATTATGCAGATTTAGATTTTATATTAATTTTCCAACCATGGTCTAGGGAGCAAAATGTTCTTCTCACTTCTCACTTCGTCTTCTTCCGTACTTCACGGTTTCCTTTCTTCACAAATTGAAAAACCCCAAAATTCTGCACAAAATTTACAAAGTTTGACCGGAGTTGTTGATAGAGTTTAATTTTAGGAAGTTTTAATTAATTGCGTAATTCAGGGGGCTTTAATGAGCTGATAGAACTTTAGTACCAAACCTGTTTTTCTTCGCATTTAATTTTAGGAAGGTTTTTCTTAATTGCGTAATTCTCGGAATTAATGAGCTGATAGAGTCAGCTTTAAATTTCAAACATTTAAATAATTTCTCCATATTAATTCCGAATTTATGTATTAAGGGCATGATGATACATTTATGTGTCATTTTGTCCTTATTCTGAAACTATTTTGAATCATGTCTTTATTTAAAAAAACACTAGGTGAAATGACCTTTTATGTGAAATCCCCCTATTTTTATGCTACAAAGGTTGTATTACCTCTGTTATTTTTATGCTCCCTTATATTTTAGAAAATTTTAATTTGGTTGTAGGGAAAATATTGAGCTCCGTGTATTACACTTGGATTTTACAGCCATATGGACAACATAAAGGACTATGCATCATAATGCATTACAGATAAATTATCTAATGATTGCACTTTCTTAAAGATATGTGACTGTAAAATTTTGTTCAAGTATTGAGATAACTTTTATGACCATTGTACTCACTACTAAATTAACATTAATAATTTCCAAATTTTATAGGAAGAAACTCTGGATGTTTTGAACGTCGTGTTATCAAATGGGAAACAAATCTACTACAAAAAATGAAAGATGTTGAATATCTCAAATTGTTTTAGTTCCATGTGTCAAATACCTAGCATGATGCCCACTTCTGAAATTAAGACTAAACTGGTATGATTAATGGATACTTTGTATCATAATTTAATGTTGGATGAAAAATATCACATTATTCTGATGTTTTTGTGAACAAAATGGGAGTGTGCTTTGCAAGAGAGGGACAACTTCTAGCTCTGAAAATATTCTCATCATTAAGGTTAAATTTAAAATTACTCAATCATAGAGGAAAAATATATTTATAGTTAATATTTGACCATTTTTAAATTCAGAGATCGATATACCCTAATGCAGATAATGACATTCTTGCATTAGGAGAAGATGGAACTCATCTACTATGAAAATGGGTAAAGAGTGGCGCTAATTCAAGTAGTGAGGTATGACTATTTGAGATGTGTGTGTTGTATTCTCTATTAGATTGGTATAGTTAGTTTGGCTTTTATTTCAGATGTGTTGTATTTTCTATTCCTTTCATTATGCCTTATGTATAAATGATAGTTTATGATCAACTCAGACTTTGGGATGCATATAGATTAATCATCTGTGTAGTATGTGCAATGTCGTAAGGTAGAATATGGTGTTTGCTTCTTACAAATAATGTGTGTATTAAACAGTAGATTATGAAAAGAAAAAAAAAAGATACTCCATTGCAGCACCCTCATCATTTATTAACTCCTTTTATGTTTCGTATGTATAAAAATAGGGATTGTGTTCTTTTCATTGAGTACAAATGGTTACGCGTAGAATTTTGTTTGATTAATTTTTTTTTATATATCCAATTTGCCTTTTTTTTTTCTTTAAATATACTTTAAGTGTTAAGCATAACAAAAGAAGATTTTTTGTTCAATTAGAACTATAGCAACATTTTGTAGCAGAAAAATTATTTCTTATTTATTGTTCAATTAGAGAACAAATCATCTCTTAAATTGAATCATAAATTTTTCAGGAAGGAATGTTAGTAGTAAATTTTTTATCCCGAAACATTTCGGATGACACTTTAAAAATTTTTTTTTTTTAAGTAATAAAATAAAAATATATTACTCTAAATTTATTTCAACCCCGCGTAAAACGCGGGTCTTACACTAGTTAGTTATAAAGACAAACTTGAAATTAATAAAATTTAAATGATGTAACAGTCATTAATCATAAAGACACCATTTAAATTATAACGTATATAAAATTAAATATGTACATAGATAAAATTAAGTTTAATTAATTGACAAAATGTATCATTGAAATTAATCATAATGACGTAATTTAAGGAAAATTTAAAAATATGCTTAAAATTAGTCATTAGTCATAAAACATAATTTAAGTTATAATTTATAAAAAAATTGAATATGTAAATGTATAGAATTAAATTAGTTGAAAAAATGTGTATCCTTAAAATTAGTCATTAGTCATAAATACATATTTAAGGAAAATTTTAAAAATATTAGTCAAGAAATAAATTTTTAATATACATTATAACATTATAAATTTTTTAACCAAACATGTAAATATTTTACAAAAAAAAAAAATTATATTAAATACACTAAATTGAATATATAAATGTATACAATTAAGTTATAATTAGTTGACAAAATGTATTATTAAAATTAGTCATCAGTCATAAAAGACATAATTTAAGGAAAATTTAAAAATATTAAAAATAAAGAATGTATACATTTATAACATGTTTAAAATTTTTAATAAATAATTAGATAAAATTAAGTTACAATTAATTGACAAAATGTATTCCCCAAATTAGTTAAGATATAATTTAAGGAGAATTTAAAGATATTAGTCAAATTCAAAATAAATGATACATTTTTTTAGAATATTTATACTCCTTTAAAAACATGTGTATATTGTTTAAAAAATAATTTAGAAAAATAAACATATTAGACTCAAACATTAATGATAAATTAATAACAGTAATTAATAACAAGTTTTTTTAATGATTTAAATTTTATTATTAATATTACATTATTACCATGTTTAACAAAATATTCTCTATCAAACTTTCGATGAATTTTCAAATCTTCAATATATCTTCAATAGATATCTTTAAACTTTCGATGAATTGCTTCAAAATCTTCATAAATCTTAAAAAATCGATCTTCACAAATCACCAAATTTGACAAATAAAAAAAATTAACAAAAAAACTTTATATATATAAGAAATATAAAAATACATAATTGATTATAATGAATTTAGATAATTCTACCCTAAAAATATCATCGGTCAATAAAAAGCAAGAAAAAAGAAAAATATTAATAAATTTTTTTTTGTCAAACATACCATAAATAACAAAAAGAAAAATGAGCGATGATGATGAATATGAAGAAACGGATCAAGGGTCCAGCAAATTTTTTGCCAAAACCAAAAATGGTAATGTGAAGGTGTATAAGCTAGATATGTATAGTATTACTTTTTTGAATAACAATACATTATTATTCCTATGGGACAGAGGGAGTATAAAAGAAGAGAGAAAAGTGATAAGATGAGAATGATCAAGAGAAGAGATGAATATTTAGAAGAAGAAAAAAACGCTTCCTAATCTTAAGTTTTTGATTCTAAGGACCACATCTCATCAACAAAAATAAACGGTACAAAATAAGTAAGATAAAAATAAGATATTAATGATAATTATAAATGTCAAACTTACTATAATTAACAAAATAAAAAAATGAACGACTGTGATCAATTGGTGAAAAGATGATCAATGGCTAAAAATGTTTCCCGTCTAAACTAAATATGGTAACACATTGGTGTATTATATATTTATAGATAATGTGACATTGAAATTAAAATATTTCTTTCCATAATATTGAAACTAATCTTATGCAATGCTTTGTTGATGAAAGAATCTGAATTTAAAGGGCAAATTTGGTGAAGCAATTATAAATGACAAATTTATGTTCAAATTATTCATTAGCAATTTACCCAGAATGAATATTAACTTAAATTTTTGTTTTTCTTTTTAATTTTTTTTTTTTTGAGAGGGAAAAAGTAATTTTATTAAAACTTTGGGCACTAGTAGTACCCAAAATAGAAGGGACTAATCTTGTGTGAAATATTGCATACATGCATTCCATCCCAATTAGGCAAGTCAAAATTCTAAACTCAAAAGTCAAATTAAATCAATTTTAAAAAAATCGTGGATCATAAGTCTGGATTCGGGTTGTCCAGAAAATTCGCGGGTTGTAAACAGATGGTTTACTAAATGACCAAAATATTGTTACTACAAGACTAAAATATTGTCACTACAAGGCAAACAATTGAATACTACATGTCAAAACATTCTGACAAATTTACCAAAAAATTAAGTCTTCAGAATATTTTTGAATATGTAGTAATACACTTTTGACCTTGTAGTGATAAAATTTTGGTCTTGTAGTAACATTGTTTTAGTCATGTAGTAGCCGAATAAGTCAAAATTATTTTAGTAATTTTGCCCAAAAAAAAATAAGTGTACAAAATATTTTTGAACTTGCAGTAATACACTTTTGGCCTTGTAACGACAAAAATTAGGTCTTGTAGTAACATTGTTTTGGTCATGTAGTAAGATAATATTTTAGAGTGAAAATAAATATTCTAATTAAGGTTGATCCGCTTTGACCCCACAAATTTTGACTTAATTTACCTTAATTAGTCAATATTGCATGTATCAATATTGCATATAAGTTTTTGCCAAATAAAAGTTCAGTTACATGTATCGAATTTCAAGCTTAATGCAGAATTAATACATAAAGCAAGATCACCAGCTCTCACTAGAAATCTATTTTCACGCCGTTCTCGGATCGGCGCACAGTCATGGAACGAGGTCGCTGTCAAACAGTCCTATTTTTCTTATTAATTGATTGATAAATTTTGATCTGATTTCACGGTGAAATGATCTCACAAGAGAGTATATATTTTAAATAATTAAATTGTTTATTATATGTGAATTCTTGTGATATCACAAATTCACAATGGCTACAAAAAACAGGTTAAACTTATTTAAAATTTATTTCAATAATATTTTTTTCAATCAACTTGGTTTCTTTAAATTATGAAATCAGTATTGCTGTGCCACTAAAGTAAAAAAGAAACCGAATTAACGATCTTTGTTGGTAGCGAAACGAGTAGTTATCGTAATTTTTTTATTTTTTTTTTAGGGAAAAGGAGTAAATAATTTTTTTAGGGGAAATTTTGGATGGGGAAATCCTGATGAATAGTAATTGTGTGTGTTTGTTTTGGGATTTTGAGTAGGATGAGATGTAACTTTATGTCAAATTAAATTGTGTAAGAGTGGTTGGATGAGATATAATAGTAGGATGTATAGGTATTTTTAGGGATGAGTGTAGTTGGATGGAGAAATCCGGATGTGAAATTCCGAAGTGGAACAAGAACGTAGGACGTTACGTCCCACGTCCGGACGGGTGAATCCCAAAACAAACATGCCCAGCTCACTTATTAGTGAAGTAAAGTCTGCTGCAAATAATATGAACTATTGAGTAACAACTGAGTTGTCAATCTCTGTTTATTGCGAGTCACACGGTGTACATTCAATTGTATGATACAATTAATAACTTTATGTCAAATCAAATTGTGTAAGAGTGGTTGGATGGGATGTAATAGTAGGATGTATAGGTATTTTTAGGGATGAGTGTAATTGGATGGGAAAATTCGAATGTGAAATCCCGAAGTAGAACAAGGACGTGTGACGTTACGTCCCACGTCCGGACGGGTGAGTCCCAAAACTAACATGCCCAGCTCACTTATTAGTGAAGTAAAGTCTGCTGCAAATAATATGAACTATTGAGTAACAGTTGAGTTATCAATCTCTGTTTATTGCTGAGTCACACGGTGTACATTCAATTGTATGATAGAATTGATGTAGTTAAGTTACAATTTTAATTTAATTTTAATTTGATGGCCGATTAAAAATATATTTAAATCATCTAAAATTCAATTGTATGTATATAAAAATGTTATTCGGACGGGCTCTAGCTCTATAGAACTGCGGGTTAAACGGGCTAGGGCCTTATCCGATTCGCTCTTAACGGTTCGATAAAGTCGAGATGATGTGGATAGAGACGAAGGACCCATTAGATATAATGATCTAAGAACCCAACGTATAAATTAAGCAGCGGATATTCTCAAATCGAGATTTGGATTGATCTTACTTTGAGCATAAAAACCTTGACCCGTTGGCTATAGAAGAGCCAAGAACCTTGGTATGATTGAACGCCACAAGATCTTGCTCAAGATTCTTGATAAGTTCTCAAATAAATTAACCTCACAAAGAGAATAAGCAAACAAAAGCTTGTAATTTCGTATTAAACTTGGTGTCCCCTTCCCAAAGGAATACAAGGCCTATTTATAGGCTAGAAAGTAACTCCTAAGAATAAAAACATTCATAACCTACACCTATGGTCTTAAAAGGCCACTAAAGACTCAATTCAAAGCTAAAAAAGTAACTCATGACTCTTTTGAATTCCTAGAAAAATGTAATATTCTAAATAACTAATAATATTAAAAATAAATGATAAATCTAATAGGCTTCATGTGATCCACGTTTTTGAAGGCCTATGGACTTAGAAACATGTCTTTTGGCCCAAATTAGCTTCATGACACATCTTTAAAAGTAGTCCATCTCAATAACATTCACTAGTAGGCCTTCTTTGGGCTTCTCTTGCACATTTTCCTTCATTTCAGCAATTAGGCTCATCAAAGCCTCATTTATCTTCTTAGCTCTTGCCCTTGTAATCGGTCCATCATGTACGACCAAATGATCCCTTCTATTTGCATGACTTGGCACGGGTGGATCCCTATCATTCCCTTCTTCTTCAAAAGGATTCGGCCTCGAATCTGCATCATCAAAATAAGGAGAAAGATCAATAACATTGAAAGTTGCACTTACATTATACTCACCTGGAAGGTCAAGTTTATATGCATTGTCGTTGACTCGTGCAATCACTTGAAATGGGCCATCTCCTCTTGGCTGCAATTTTGGCTTTCTCTTGCTCGGAAATCTCTCATTCCTCAAGTGTAACCATACCCAATCGCTGGGCTCAAAGATGACTCGTTTACGACCTTTGTTAGCTTGCTTGACATATTGCTCAGTTCTTTTCTCAATATTGAGTTTCACTCTTTCATGCAACTTTTTAATCATCTCGGCTTTTGCTTTTCCATCTAAACTCGCACGTTCTTCAATGGGAATTGGTACTAGATCAAGTGGAGTTATTGGATTAAATCCATAAACAACCTCAAAAGGAGAATAATTAGTAGCAGAATGAACACTTTTATTATAAGCAAATTCAGCAAACGACAAACAATCTTCCCAATTTTTTAAGTTCTTTTGAATCAAAACTCTAAGTAATTGAGACAAAGTTCTATTAACGACTTCAGTTTGTCCATCCGTTTGAGGATGACAAGTAGTAGAAAACAGAAGTTTTGTACCCAATTTATTCCACAAAACACGCCAAAAGTGACTCAAAAATTTTACATCTCTATCACTCACAATGGTTTTTGGAATTCCATGCAAACGAACAATTTCCTTAAAGAATAAATCAGCAATATGAGTTGCATCATTAGTCTTATTACATGGAATGAAATGTGCCATTTTTGAAAATCTATCAACCACCACAAACACAGAATCTTTACCTTTCCTTGATTTTGACAAACCCAAAACAAAGTCCATGGATATGTCTACCCAAGGTTCATTCGGTATAGGTAATGGCGTGTACAATCCATGCGGATGAGCTCTTGACTTAGCCTGCTTGCAAGTTATGCATCGTTCACAAATTCTTTCAACATCAACACGCATTTTTGGCCAATAGAAATGATCACACAAGATACCCAAAGTTTTATGGACTCCAAAATGCCCCATTAGACCTCCCCCATGTGCTTCCCTAACAAGCAACTCACGCATAGAACATTTAGGAATGCATAATTTACGTTCACGAAACAAATATCCCTCATGCCTATAGAATTTCTCAAATGCAGCATGCTCACAAGCCAAATAAATGGATGCAAAATCAGAATCATCAACATACATTTCCTTGATAGATTCAAAACCAAGAAGCTTAGAGCTCAAAGTAGTGATCAAAGTATACCTTCTAGATAATGCATCAGCCACAATGTTCTCTTTCCCATTTTTGTACTTAATTACATATGGAAAAGATTCAATGAATTCTACCCACTTAGCATGCCTCTTACTAAGCTTACCTTGTCCCTTAAGGTATTTGAGAGATTCATGATCCGTATGGATAACGAATTCTCGAGACCACAAGTAATGTTGCCATGTTTCTAATGCCCTCACCAAAGCACACAACTCCTTGTCGTAAGTTGGATAGTTCAATTAAGCTCCCTTCAACTTCTCACTTGAGTAAGCAATCGGCTTTCCATCCTGCATTAAAACAGCACATATACCTACTCCAGATGCATCACATTCAAGTTCAAAGCTTTTATTAAAGTCAGGTAATGCAAGAATTGGAGCAGGAGTGAGTTTTTCTTTCAAAAGATTAAATGCATGCTCTTGCTTTTCTCCCCAATGAAAACCAACTTCTTTTTTTACAATTTCATTTAGTGGTGCGGCAATGGTGCAAAAATCTCTAACAAATCGTCGATAGAAACTAGCAAGACCATGAAAACTTCTTACTTGAGCAATATTAGTAGGAACTGGTCAATTTAGAATAGCCTTGACTTTATCCCTTTCCATTTCAATCCCATTAGCACTTATCACAAAACCAAGAAAAACAACTTTATCCATGCAAAATGAACACTTCTTAAGATTAGCATACAAAGATTCTTTTCTTAAAGCTTCTAACACTTTATGCACATGACTAAGATGTTCTTCCATACTTTTGCTATAGATAAGGATATCATCAAAGTACACAACCACGAATTTTCCAATAAAATCACGCAAAACATGGTTCATTAATCGCATGAAAGTACTTGGTGCATTAGTTAAGCAAAAAGGCATTACCAACCACTCATATAAACCATGTTTTGTTTTGAAAGCAGTTTTCCATTCATCTCCTTCTTTGATCCTTATTTGATGATAACCACTTTTCAAATCAATTTTAGAAAATAACACAGCCCCATGCAATTCATCAAGCATATCATCTAACCTAGGGATAGGATAGCGATACTTTACCGTGATTTTGTTGACGGCGCGACAATCTGTGCACATCCTCCACGTTCCATCCTTCTTTGGTACTAGAATCACCGGTACAGCACACGGACTCAAGCTTTCTTGAACCTTTCCGTTAGTCATCAACTCCTCTACTTGCCTTTGGATTTCTTTTGTTTCCTCCGGGTTAGCTCTATAAGCGGGTCGATTTGGAAGTGTTGCACCCGGAACGAAATTAATCTGATGTTCGATGCCCCTTAATGGTGGTAAACCATTCGATTCCTCCTCGGGAAAGACATCTTCATAATCCTCTCGTATTTGAAAAGTTCTACTTACATCTCTATCATTAATCCTAATTTTTCATTTTCTCTTCCACGCACCTACTTTTCACTCATTAATCCTTCTTCATTTTCTCTTCCACGCACTTACTTTTCACACTATTACAAAATTAATATATGAGAATTAATTTTTTACCTCTGTACAAATTCAAACCTTTAGATGACACAATTTTTTTTTTAGTATCCGAACTCTTAGATGAGACAGAATTCTTTTACGCTCAATAATTTTTATTTTTTCATTTTCTATTCGACACACCTACTTTTCACTCATTAATCCTTCTTCTTCATTTGAGCAACACTTGTGTAAAATATTTCACACATGAAATATGTCTAATTAAAATATTTTAAAAAAAATTGTGGGTCAACCGTTTGGATTCGGGTTGCCCAAAAACAATTGTGTGACTTAGGCAGATGGTCTACTACATGACCAATATATTGTTACTACAAGGCCAAATATTATCATTAAAAGACCAAAAGTGTATTATTACATGTCAAAATATTCTGGAGAATTTGCTCAAAAAATTAAATTAAGTGTCCAGAATATTTTGAACATTTAGTATATTTTTGATCTTGTAGTGATAATATTTTGATCATGTAGTAACATAATTTTGATCATGTAGTAACACAATACTTGAAAGCGAAAAAATATATTTGAATTAAATTTAACCCGTGTTGATTCACGTTAACCCGAGTTTGATCCATAATCTTTTGTCCCAAATTTACTTTAATTTTCTATATTTTATATAATTTTTTGTGTTTTCATTTTCTCTTTCACACACTTACTCTTCACTAGTCCTCTCTTTTTATTTTTCCCGTACACGCACTTACTTTTCACTCTTCACTTGCGTTTCTAAACCGCAAAATCACCTTCACCTCCAAATTGATAACCACCAATGAATCCAAGGAGTTTTTTTTGTCAAATATTTGAAAATAATGGAGAATAATTTACTTTCAATATTTCAAAATTGATGACTCAATTCATGTTTGTATTATTATTAGAAAAATGATGTGTTACTATAAATATAATATTTTCTCTATCCGTGATCACTTTTTTTTACACATGTTTTAAAAATAAGTTATATTTTAATTATAAAGTAAATAAGTGGAATAACAAGTAAAGAGTATTATTGATAATTCATCAACTTTATTAATATAATAGAAAAGATATTTAAAAGTTAATTACTTAAATAGAATGGACATATTTTTTGTGAAAAAAAACAACACACGCTTTTGACAAATAAAGTTATTATATTAAGAAAAAGAAAAAACATCTAAAATCATAAGTCCACAAGCCGGACAAGAAGCCAGGGCACCCTTAAAACCTTACCCGAAAAAAACCTCCTTAAAGACAAAATTCGGGTCAAGAAAAAAGGTACACCACTCTAAGTAGCAGTCCTACTAAAACAAAAGTACTCGCCATACACTTTTGGTGGACGGAGGGAGTATGTGTTATTTGTAAGAACAAGCAATACATACTTGATCTTATAACATGTGTTATTTAACACACACTTTGAGGCCAGTTTTTTTTATTTTCATAAAATTTTAAGAAATATCAATTTGAACTCGCTTTCAGCGTAATTTCGACCTGTGAATTATTATGCATCTTTTGTAATGTGTACTAATATTGTATGTGCAATATTTCATGTAAAATTTTATAATGTCATTTTAGAGAATTTGTATTAGATTAAAAAGTAGGTTTAATTATCATCCACCAATCTCTCCCCGCACTCTCTACTTTACACTATCCAATATCAAAATTAATGAATATTTTTATTTAATGTTTAAGTAAATTTTATTTTTTAATGTATAACACCGAGTAGAAAAGACCTCTAGAAAAACTAAACCATCCCCTTGAGATACTGAGAAATATTTTCTCCAATCCAATCATGAGGTATTGAAGAGTTTCAAGCCATCTGGACTAAGGACTAATGCATGAACCAGACCATTAAGAATCCTGGGAATATATCGACAGTCCCACACTAAAACTGTTCGAAGCAGATGCTTAATATTCAGCGTGATCGTGTTTTCGAGACCCTCTAAAGTAAACTTTAAAGTGATTGCATCAATTGCAACTGAAGCATCTGCTCGTAGACCGTGGATCTCCAACTTAAATTCAATGCATTTCAATAACCCGACGTCAATTGCCCTTAATTCAGCCGCGACTACTGACCCTGGGTTAATAATCTTTTGAAAGCCTGCCAATGAGATAACCCATCATTGCTAATAAGCGCATATCCAATTGCATAAAAATTAGTTTCAAAATTATAAGTTGCATCTGTGAATAGAATATTGCGCTTTTCTATCCCAATATCGCCTCTCATCTTTTTGATTCGAGTATCAACCTGGATCCATCCCAATCTTGAGCTCTTAAAATCCGTCCAATAATCAATCACCCAATCAATGTTGAAAGAAGGAATATTTTTTTTCCTTTTGAGTCCTTATCTGCAGAATGCAGCCAAGTACATGCATTTTTCTCTCCAAAATTGCTCAAGCTATGACTAGGGTTAACGCCAGTCCTTCAGCTGAGTCCTTTTTATGAATCATTGAGAGGAAATCAGCAATATTACGGGTGTGTTTGCAAAATATAGTGATTGCTTCGAAGTGATTAAAATTGATTTTTACAATAAAATAGAAAATTGATAGTGTTTTAAAATTAAGCACTTTAAATCAATTGTGTATATGTTGTGGTGTTTACAAAATAAATCATTTTTTTATAAATTTACAAAAAACACCCTTATTACATTTAGATAGGTAATGGGTAAAGATGAAATATTATTTAAATTGAGAGGGCAAAATTGTAAAATTGATTGTTATAATGATGAGAAGCACATAGAAGCTATTGGAAGTAAATGGAGTGGTGCTTCACCAAAATCACTTTTAACAAATTAACTTAATCACTTTGTTGGGTTTGCAAACACTTCAAAAGTGATTTTATTTGAAAAAAAAGTGCTTTTAAGCAACTTCTAGTGTTTCCAAACACCCACTACCTCTAAGATAGGAACGGATTGACATCCATAATCCATGCCTTTTCCAAACCTTCTTAGCAAATGAGCATTTAAATAAGGCATGAATAGAGTTAGCAAATTGCGCTCCACAGCAACCACATCTAGGTATTAATGGAATATGATAATTAAAAAGATTACCTTTGTGGCCACAATGTCCTTTATAGAGAAAAAAATTATTTACGTCCTGTAACTTTTACCTTTTTTTAAAAACGTCCCAAAATAGTTAAAATTTTAATTTACGTTCCATAACTTTTTCAATTGTTTAATTTACGTCCAATTTTTGCTGGAAATCCCCAAATTTATGTAAATTGGACATAAATTGAGCAACTAAAGAAGTTATGGGACGTAAATTAAAATTTTAACTATTTTGGGACGTTATGCGAAAAAGATAAAAATATTCAACAAATGTGTACAATTCACTATAAAATTAATGTAGTTATACAATCAAATAAAAAAACAATTCATTTATTCATAAATTAATTATTCATAAATTAACTTATTTTAATATAAAAAATAATTCATTTATTCATAAATTAATTAATTATTATAAAAATCAATTAACTTACCTAATTCATTATTAGAAAAATTATTAACTTACCTAATTAAAAAAAATTATAATTACAATATAAGTATTATAAAATTATTTGTTTATTTTAACGTAATCAAATAAATATAAAAATTTATCTAAGTATTTACACAAAGTGAGTCCACATATTTTAGTACGAACTAATATCAAATTAAAAATTATATAATAAAAATGAAAAACAATAAAATTAATAAACTGTTAAAAAATATATTGTTCATCATCATCTTTCAATTACCGTGGGTAAGGGGTGAGAATTTTGGATATGTTTGAGTATTTTTTGATTTATTTGGGGATTTTAATTATTTGTGGATTTTTGTATTTATTTAAAATATTAATATAATTGTTAAGTTTTAATTAATAAGAGTTTTTGACAATTTTTTTTAAAAAAAAAACTTATTTGGGATTTTTATTATTTTAAAGATAAAATTTATATTTATTTGAGTATGTTAATTGATTTTTTAAATTAGGTTAATTGAATTTTTAAATAATTAATTAGGTAAGTTAATTGATTTTTCTTGTAATTAATTGACTTAGGAATAAATCTTGATTTTTTTATTCATATTAATTTTTTTTTTGATATTATGATAAATTATTTACTTATTTAAATATTATTCTAAATTTATTTTCATATATTTTAAAATATTATTTATTATTTTAATTAATATTAATAATTTATTTTATAATACTGTAATTATAATTTTTTTCTAATTAGGTAAGTTAATATTTTTTCTAATAATGAACTAGGTAAGTTAATTGATTTTTATAATAATTAATTAATTAATTTATGAATTATTTTTTTATTTGATTGTATAACATAAACTACATTAATTTTATAGTGAATTATACACATTTGTTGAATATTTTTATCTTTTTCGCGTCCCATTTTAATTAAAAATTTAATTTACGTCTCATAACTTATTTAATTGCTCAATTTACGTCCCATTTACATAAATTTGGGAATTTCTAGTGAAAATTGGACGTAAATTAAGAAATTGAAAAAGTTATGGGACGTAAATTAAAATTTTAACTATTTTGGGACGATTTTCAAAAAAGGTAAAAGTTACAGGACCTAAATAATTTTTTTCTCTCCTTTATAAGTTTTCATCGGAATATGCAAATTTTTTGCGGCACTTTCAATTTCCAAATTTCCTTTTGTAAAGATTTTTCACAATTAGGACGTGAAGGGCCTGGTTCCTCTTGTAGTTTATCCAGCAATTCTTTATGAAGCGAAAAAGAATAGTCCGATGCAACATAATATTGTCCCGAAGAATTTCCTGGCCAGTAACGATGGTCTTCAACATTCGATCCAAGCAATGGAATGTTTAGTATGGCATCTGCTTCATGTGAAAAAAAGTCTTGCTTAATAAGCTCCTCGTTCCATGTGTAATCTTCCTTCAGAAATCGGTTGGCTGTCGAGGCGATAGCAATACGTGAAATAATCCTTCCCTCATTAAGGCCACTGATCTAATTGTCTTTAAAAATATGAGCCCCTTGACCAATTCCAATCCTCTATCTTATCCCTTTTTCTATGATGTCCCTTCTCCATAACAATGATCTCTAGATGTAGGATGGATTCGAGCCTAACCCGGCTTGCGTAATATCAACGTGTTTGAAATACCGGGCTTTAAAGATTTTACTGACCAGAGTTTGTGAGTTATTCATGATTCGCCAGAGTTTCTTTGCTAGAAGGGCTTTGTTGAAAGAGACCAAACATCGAAAGCCCAAACCCCCGTCATTTTTTTGGCGTACAAAGCTCCTTCCATTTTGTCCAGTGAAGTTTCATGTGCCCCCCAAGATATAATTTTCTTCCTCACCTTATCCAGGAGATACCCAAATTTGATTCTCTTGGATTTCGCTGTTAAAGTAGGTAGTCTCAGATACAGGTCATGTCCTTGAGTTGAATAGACACCAAAAATATTCTTGATTTCCTTCACATTCTGAGGAGATGTAAAGGGGCTAAAAATAATGGCCGACTTATCGAAGTTAATGAGCTGGCCTGATGTTTTCTCATAAGATTGGAGGCAATCTTTTAGCTTCCGACAATCAGGAGTCGAGGCTTTGAAAAACAGTAAGCTATCGTCTGCAAAGAAAAGATGTGAGAGGACAGGTGCAAACCTAGCTATTCTGACTCCACTAATGGTCTATTTCTCAATTGCTCTTGTAATTAAGGAGGATAAACTTTGTGCAAAGTTTACAAAAAGATAGGGAGATAAAGGGTCCCCATATCACAGTCCTCTTGTCGGTTGAAAATTATCTGAAATGGGACCATTTATCCTGATACTGTAGGATACCGATGAAACACAGTTAAGAATGAAACTAATCCATTTTTGCGAGAAACCCAATCTTTTCATTGCTTCCCAAAAAAAGGGTCATTCAATTTTGTCGTAAGCTTTACTCATATCCAGTTTAAGGGCAACAAACCCCTTTTTACTCTTTGTGGATCTAAGCCAGTGCATTCCTTCAAAGGCCACCAGAATATTGTCTGAAATTAATCTTCCTGGAATGAAAGCACTCTAAGAGGGGTCGATAATTTCATTCATGACACTCTTAAACCTGTTTGTGATCGTGCGAGCAAGAATGCGATAACTCACATTGCATAAACTTATAGGCCTGAAATGTGTTACCTGGTTAGGGTTGGAAACTTTAGAAATAAGTGAAATAACCGTCTAGTTCCATTCCCTTAGCGATTCACCCTCATTCAAAACTTGGAGAATAAGTCCTAAGATTTCATCTCTAATGGTGGACTAATTAGATTGATAAAATGATACAGGAAAACCATCCGGTCCAGGTGTTTTCCAAGGATTAAGATCCCCGACTGCTCTTGAGACTTCATCCTTCGTTAAAGGTGTATCCAAAAAATTACAAGTATCTCGTGAAAGCTTGCATGTTAACTCCTTTGTTGGTGTGACAATATCCGAGTAATCTGGCATAGAGGAATTGTATAATTCTTTAAAGTATCTGTTGGGAATAAAATGAGATTTTGATTAAGATACCAAAACCCCTTTAAGACATGCCAAATAGTTAAGTCAAATTGAATGAACATGTTTCAGGAATGTTGGAACATGTAGATCAGGCTAGTTGAGAAGCTGGTATGTTAGGCAGCTCTTAGTAAATCTAGATGCATAAGTTGAGGGGGAACACAAGCACAAGTGTAGGTCCCCAAAGTTGAGTTAATAACGAGTAAGCTAGTGAAAATGTCTAGAGGGGGGTGAATAGACTTTTCAAAATTCTATCGAAATATCAGAATACAATATGCGGAATACGAAATTAACAATGAGCCCAATTCAAGTTTATACTCAACTTCTATATTCGAGAACTCTGTTCTATACTCAACTTGTCTAATTTAGTAGTAGTTAAAACAGTTAAGCAATTAAACAATTAAAACAGTAAAGTAAACAACACACAAAGATTTATAGTGGTTCGACAACTTGTCTACATCCACTCTCACAAACCCAGTTGTGATGTTTCCACTAAACTCTTCCAATCGAGTACAAGTGTATAATTCCTGTCTTTTGAGTCCCAAGAAGAAGACTTAGATCTTCAACAGACTATACCTCCAGATATGTCTACGATCTAACTAGAAATTTAACAAGTATCTAGCAACTTGATAAAAACAACAAAAACTAAAACTTCTCTGATCTTCAGTAGCAGTCTTCTGGATTTCTTCACTTCACTTCTGACTTGCTTTCTGAACTTTTAATGAACTCTGAAAGTAATCTTCAATATATCTTCAGTATGTAGCTTCAGTATACGTAGTTGCAGTAGTCTTCAAATGATCATCATCATGAAGTATTTATAAACATCAAGAACTTAGTAAGTTGTAACCAACTTTTCTTGATAACTACCTTCAACTGAATCTTCTTATCAATCCACGCGTTTCTGTTACGAATTAGTTATTCCATAACTAACTCCTAACTTTATCTTTATACGCGCTTCACTTCGATTTAAACTTTGACTTTAAGTAACTCTCGTTGACTTGTCTTGAGTAGACTTGTATGCACTTGTCTTGTCTTGTAGTCCTCCTCATCTTGAGTAGTAGACTTCAATCTTCTTGACTTGTCTTCCTTCTTCAAATGATAGACTCTACTAAACTTATCAAGACTCTTACATTACTTTAAGCTTTCATAATACAAGCTTAGTCAACTTATAAACTATATAATCAATCTAATCTATTACATATAAAATCATGAGCTCTATACAACATTTCAAATAGCTCAGTAACAAACTTAAACAAATATGAAGTACTTATAAAAACGTACTTATCTTTTAATATGAACTTATGTGAACTCATGTGAACTCTACTGGTCTTTGCACAAGATGACTCAACTCAACTAGACTAGATCAGTCAGTACTTAGAAAATATTCAATCCACTTTTGGCTTATCAAAACTTCATCTTATCTTTCATCACTTAGGACTTGTCTAGGATTCATATCCCAACAATTTCCCCCTTTTTGATGAAGCCAAAACTACTTGAATCTTTTCTCATAAGTAGACTAGTTAAGTAGTTATCTTGTCTTTTAACATCAAATATTTCTTATCTTTCATTCATTCAAAATAGATCAGTAGATATTACACATACTTCAAAAAAAACTAAGTATCAGAGCAAAAAAAACTAAAAAAAACAAAGTCAACTAGTCTGAAAGATTACCTCCTTCTGGGTTTGGAACATGAAACGCATCGAGGATCCTTCTATGAATCAGACTAATATGGCCATCATCTACGATCTTCTCTTTGTCTAATAGATCTTCTTCAAACTTCTTTATCTTGCTCATATCAATCCTTTTACCTGAACTTGTCATGGGACATTTCCAGTCAGGAAATTCAGGAACAAGGATATTGAAGTTAGCTCCAGCCGATATCCTTAGAATAAGATGCCATAACTTCCTGTGTTGACCTTCCATGAACCTGTCAAACAGTTGATAAAGTTCATCTTGATTTTCAGCATCACCAAACTTCCTAATTATCCAATGATCAAGTTCCCATTGATTCTTCACTTCAATCCATTCAGCTCTATGCTCATTATCTATGAAGTGATCAATGAACTTGTCTTCCATCTGATCTTCATCAGCTTTCAATTTCTGCAGTCTTTCAATATGCTTGACAATCTTCTTCTTGCTAGCATAATGAATTTCATCATCATTAATCCTTTGTTTCTTTTCAACAATTGTAGTAGCAGTAGCTTCTTCAACATTCAGTTTTCTTTTAGTTCGTCTGGTCTGAATTTCAGCTTCTGGAGACGCAGCTTCTTCTTTGCCTTTGATCAATTTCTGCTCTTCTGATCTCAGCTTCTCTAAATCAGCAGTCTTGACCAGCTTACCTCTCTTAGGTCTTTTGAGCTCTTGAATAGTTTCAGCTGCCTCCTTAGCTTCCGGTTCAGCTGACTTCTCTACAATACTTGAATCTTCCCCCTTTTTGGCTTCATCTGCCTTAAGAGTGAAAAGACTAGTAAAGCGAGTCATTTCTTCCTTAACAGCTTCCTTCATGGCTTCAGCAGCTAACTCAATCTGCCTCTGATGCGTCTTTTCATGACTCAGCTTGTCAAGACGATCAGTAGCCAATTCCAACTTCCTTGTACATGAAACCAGTTCATTTTCCAAATGAGTAGCCGTCTGTCGAAGAAGAGTGTTCTGAGAAGTTAACTCGGTAAGAATAGCTTGAGAACGCACCAACTGATCTTGTGCTTCTCTTCTTTGATCATCAACAATGGCAACCTTAACACTGTAGAGTCTCTCCATTTTGCTTGATTCTTCAGCCAAAGCTCTAGCAAACTCAATCGATCTCTTTTCTGAAATATCAACTTGTTTCATCAGAAAATTTTCAACTTCAGCACTCATCTTCTCTCGAAAAGTTGAGTCCAACTTGCTGACTTCACCAACCATCAAATCTCTGGTATTGTCAACAATGAACTGATTCTGGTCAACTAACACATCCTTCATCTTCGAGTGTAGAAACTCGTCTATGGCAGTTTGAACAGTACCTTTCAGATCGATCTTCAATTCATCCAAAAATCTTTCTGAAACAACTTGAATAGATGACTGAGTCTCTTGCACTTTCTCAACAAGCTCATCTTCATTAAACATCTCGGCATCCATAAAGCCATCATCCTCTTTACCAAACTGAAAAGAGTTTGAACTTTCAGAACATTCAGCTTCATCTTCTGAACCATCCTCTATTTCCAAGATAGGTTCTGAAGTCTGTACTTTCAACTCGGCTTCTTCAGGCTTGATCTCGTCTTCCACCAGATCAGTCTGGGTTCCGACATCAAACGAGAATTCATCTTCAAGAACACCATCAGGAATGTTCAGTAGCTTCTTGACTAAGTTAACCAGGGCCTTGCGGGGAAATAGTTCGGAATGATCCTTAACTCCACTATTCTCTTTCTGTTCCATCTCCCAATCCATGAAATTGGAGATGCCGCCTTTGCCTTGAATAACTTTGTCTTGGAATCGAGCACAAACACCAACAGAGAATGCAATGTCAGGTCTACTAGCAGTTAGATACAGTAAAGAACCAATTAAGCCACGATAATAAGATTGGTCAGCACATTTACCGTTCTCATCTGGATCCATTCTGTAAGTTGGTTGCATTGGTACACCAGTGGACTTACATGTTTTGATCCCATACTTGTCTAAAAGATTTCTAGTGTACTTCGCCTGATTTATGAAAATACCTTCCGGAGTTTGTTTTACTTGAAGTCCAAGAAAGTAGTTCATTTCACCCATCATAGACATCTCAAATTTACTTTGCATGAGTGTTGAAAAACTTTCACTCAGCTTTTTGTTAGGTGACCCAAAAATGATGTCATCTACGTAAATTTGGACGAGTAAAATGTCCTTCCCTTCTTGTCTTCTGAACAAGGTTCGATCGACCTTGCCCTTAGTAAAACCATTTTCCAATAGAAAGAGAGATAGAGTGTCATACCATGCTCTTGGAGCTTGCTTTAGTCCATATAAGGCCTTCTTTAATCTGTACACCTGGTTGCCTTTGACTTCGAAACCTGGAGGTTGTTCAACATACACTTCTTCCGCAAGAGTACCGTTAAGAAATGCACTTTTAACATCCATTTGATATACAGTAAACTTCATGTGAGCAGCATATGCAAGGAACAATCGAATGGCTTCTAGTCTAGCAACAGGAGCATAAGTTTCATCATAGTCTATGCCTTCAGCTTGTGAGTAGCCTTGGGCGACTAATCTAGCCTTATTTCTAACGACTAAATCATTCTCATCTTTCTTATTCTTGAAGATCCATCGAGTGCCAACTACATTATGATGTTTCGGCCTATCGACAAGTTCCCAGATGTCGTTTCGAACAAACTGGTTCAACTCGTCTTGCATAGCGATGATCCAATTACTATCAGCCAATGCCTCTTTAACAGTGGTAGGCTCAATAGCAGAGAGGAAACAACACCAGCAAAACATAGTTGGACTCGGCTGTTCTTGCGACTCAAAGAGTTGTCGTCTAGTCTTTACACCAATAGTAGAGTCACCAATGATATTTTCAGTGTCATGCGCGGATTTCCATGTTTTCCTATTCTTAACAGGAATACTATCATCATCTATATCATGTACAGCATCATGCATATCAACATCATTTGTATCATCAACAGATTTACCAGGAGTAGTAGAGTCAACTAGAGCAGGCATGTCTACTGGTCTAGAAGACTTACCTTGAGCACTTACCTTCTCCTTATCATCAGAGTCGAGAGCTTTTAGGAATGGGTTGTAGGCTTGAACGGATTCATATATCTCTGAATCTTTGTCAGATTCGATCGATAGATCAGTTACCTTCTTACTGATCTTGTCGGCAGACGAGTCCTGTTGAGATTCATCGAAAACCACATGTGGTGTTTCTTCCACACAAAGAGTTGAGTAGTTGAATACCCTAAATGCTTTGCTAGTCGAGGAGTATCCTAAAAATATCCCCTCGTCTGCTTTAGCATCGAAAGCATTCAACTTGCTCTTTCCATTGTTGTGAATGAAACACTTACAGCCAAATATATGGAAATATGAAACTCTGGGTTTTCTACCTTTCCAAACCTCATAAGGTGTCTTGCCTAGAGCTTTATTGATCGCACTTCTGTTTTGTGAGTGGCATGCAGTGTTGATAGCTTCAGCCCAAAACTTTTGAGGTGTGTTGAACTCAGCTAACATGGTCCTACAGGCTTCTTTAAGAGTTCGATTCCTTCTTTCTGCTACACCGTTCTGTTGTGGTGTCCTAGCTGCACTAGTAAGGTGCTGGATACCACGTTTAGTACAAAATTCTTTGATATAGCAATTAATGAACTCGAATTTTGACAATAGACTGGTTCTTCTCAACTTGTAACTTCTTCAACAGTTCAGGCAGAAGTGTTTGTGTATCACTCTTTTTGTGTAGAAAGACTACCCAAGTGAACTTAGAATAGTCGTCTACTACAACAAGTGTGTACCTTCTACCATTCAAGGTTGTAGGAGTTATTGGACCATGAAGATCCATATGTAGGAGTTCTAGGACTCTACTAGTTGAGAGAGTAGGAATTGACTTAAAATAACCTTTAACCTGTTTACCCTGTTGACAGGCCGTGCATACATGTGACTTGTAGTAAACTTCATTGGGAATACCTTCTACAAGATAATCTCTGGCTATCTTATTAAGTACCTTAAAGTTTAGATGACAGAGGCGTCTATGCCAGAGCCAGCCAAGTTCTTTAGGATTCTTAGTAAGTAGGCAGGTGTCCCTCGGACAACTGTTCCAGTTCACTATGTACACACTTCCTTGTCTTACGCCGACTAGTAGGACTGTGTGCGTCCTTTTGTCAATGATTTCGCATTTGCGGCTCTTGAACTGCACTTTGTATCCACGATCACAAAACTGTGAAACAGAGAGTAAGTTATATTTCAAACCTTCAACATATGAGACATCTTGGATCTCAACGTCTCCATTCCGGATGTAACCAAATCCTTTAGTGACAGCAGTGGAGCTATCACCAAATATTACTTTTGGTCCTTCTTGCTCATGGTAGCTAGACAAGAGAGCTTTGGTACCAGTCATGTGGTGCGAACAACCACTGTCTATGTACCAGGTTTCTCCTACTGAGCCACCCTTCTTATACAAGTCAAGTCGACCCTGCAATAGATGATATTCAATAATTTAGGTACCCATTTGTTTATTGGGGTCCTTGGGGGTTAGTCATGTTCAGAGGAATCCAGATATACATTGGAGTCTTGAACAAGTTCGATCTTTTAAGCTTTCGCCCATATTTGTTGCAAAATAAGACCTTGTTGTCCTTCTCTGGCCTATCAGTCGAGTTCGGGTCTACTCTTTGGAGATAGCCTTTCGACTTAATCTCTACTTGAGCAGGCACTTGTCTAAGATAGTTAGAGTAGGGTTTGAAAGCATTAGGTCCATACGGTTTATAGACGCGTTTGGGTCTTTCCTCACTTACAATATCGTATGATAGAGGTGGAGGATATAGGACAGCTTGTGTACGATATTTTGGAGCTACCTGTCTAGGTCTAGACGAGTAGAGTTGAGACTGCCTTATAAACGGAGGTCTAGACTCTTGTCGTCTAGTCTGTACCTGTCTAGTACTCGTCTCCTCAGGATACCAGTCCTCGTATCTGACCTGGTTGGGTCGTCCACGATTAGTGGTCCTTTGAAGATTAGTTCTAGATGGAACAGGCTTGCTGTTACCATTCTTTTTACCTCCCTTGGTAATCGGAATGTTAACTCGAGCTTGTTTAGGTATAGTACCATTAGAAGGAGTTCCAATATCGTATAACATTGGTCCTTTTCCTTTATCATTTGGCAAAAGTCTTGCTTTAATAGTAGTACGGTTCTTAATGACTCGAGTAGACGAGCTAGATGACTCAGCACCTATACCAGTCTTGTCACCTGGATCTCTATACCTATCTGACAGTTCAAGGTTAATCTTTGAAGAGTTAACCAGGTCAGTAAGTTTGAGATCAAGTGTAACTACCTCGGTCTCTAAGAACTTATTACGTTCTTCAAGTCTGTTGCACTTGTTCTTTAAAACATTGAATTCATTTCTCTCAGTTGCATGTATCTTAAGTAGGTCTTGATATAACCTGTCTGTCAACGCACACTTTTCTTTGAGTTTACTCAACTCTTCAGTCAAGCGTTTATTTAGGACTGTTATATTAGGATCTACTTTTGACTGAACTTCCTTAAGATCAATGATTTCTTGCTTTAATGCAATGTTTTCATCACTGACTTCAATGAATGCTTGGTTAGCAAGTAGAAGGTCGTCTTCGACTGCACTAGACGAGTGCTGAAGACTACTTCCTACTTCACTACTAGCAGTGTCACTTTCATCAGTTTCTGAATCATTACAAGATTGAAAAGATGTAGCAGATGATACCTCTTGGTCGATTTTAGCCATGCAGCATAGGCCATCATCTACTATGAATGCTTCGTCGTGATCTTGATCAGTTGAGTGGCTAGATACGGACGATGGCAACTCGTCTGAATCCGAATCAGAGTCATCATTGGCCATCATAGCCTTTTTGCCACGGTTATATCTTCTTTCTCTTCGAGCTTTACGTTCTTCTCGATCGTCAGTGCTCAGGTCTGGACATTCATAAATGTAATGACCTGGCTTTTCACAATTATAGCACAAGAGATCATTAGTAGCCTTTTTAATAGGAGATTTGTCCCTACGTTTATCACGTCTATCAGAACGTTGAATCTTCCTATCGTCAGACTCTCTATCTCGTCTGTTACTTTTCGAGACTTCGTCTCTCCTTTCGGACGAGTTTCGGTCTCGTCTGGTCTCAGACGAGTTCTTAGAAGTAGATGCTCTATGATCCATATAGAACTTCTTGTATCTTCCGAAGCGTTTGTTGAGCCTATCAAACTTTCTAACCATGAGACTCATCTGATCCTTCAGACTAAGATCAGTATCTAACTCATCTTTCACAGAGGCAGACTTAGTTCTAGACTTGGACCTGTCTACCTTAGAAGACTTAGAAGAGCTAGACTTAAAGGCAACGTTCTTAGATACAACATGTTCTCTATCACTACTGGCTAGTGGTTCATCTTCGTCTAAATCAAACTCATGGGCTTTAAGGGTTTGAAACATGGTTTCAGCAGTCCACGTATCAATGTCTTGAGTGTTCTTAACAAGCATTTTTACCATTTTCCAACGACTATCAAGACTCTTCAAAATCCTAAGATTGATCTCACGAGCAGTATAAGATTTACCAAGTACTTCCAAATCATTCATGATCTTAGTAAAACGAGTATCCAGCTGGTCGATAGTTTCGCCAGCTTTCATCTGAAATGATTCAAATCTTTGGACAGCTGTGGAGAGTTTGCTCTCTTTGATTAGGGAAGTCCCTTCACAAAGAATAGCTAGTCTGTCCCACATCTCTTTGGCAGTCTTACATTTTAACACTTTTCCCAGATACTCGTTAGGAAGGGTGTGTAAAATGTAATTCTTTGCCAAACTATCCAAATTATTTTGACGCATTTCTTCTGAGGTTAGATCTGACCTGGGTTTCTTGACGAGAGTACCAATTGGTTTGCTTGGGTCAAGAACAGCAGTATTAGGAACCAAAGTAACAATAGGTCCTTCTGTGATAACAGAGATCATTAGGTCGTGCGTGGAACTGAAAATGGCTTCCATTCGCAGCTTCTAGTAGTCATAGTCCTGAACCTGGAACTTGGGTAACTTGTTAGCACTAATTTCCAATGACATGATTTTGTAAGCAGATCAGCGCTAAAGAAAATTATGATCAAGAAGCAAATAGGTCAAGAACAGGGAGCACGAAACAGATATAACAAAAATCTTTGATCAAGAACACGTAAGCAACTACAATCAAGGAACAAGACTTCACCCTAAGTCTAAGTCGGTTATCAAGAAACAGCAGTTCGTAAACTACTGCTCTGATACCACTTGTAGGTCCCCAAAGTTGAGTTAATAACGAGTAAGCTAGTGAAAATGTCTAGAGGGGGGTGAATAGACTTTTCAAAATTCTATCGAAATATCAGAATACAATATGCGGAATACGAAATTAACAATGAGCCCAATTCAAGTTTATACTCAACTTCTATATTCGAGAACTCTGTTCTATACTCAACTTGTCTAATTTAGTAGTAGTTAAAACAGTTAAGCAATTAAACAATTAAAACAGTAAAGTAAACAACACACAAAGATTTATAGTGGTTCGACAACTTGTCTACATCCACTCTCACAAACCCAGTTGTGATGTTTCCACTAAACTCTTCCAATCGAGTACAAGTGTATAATTCCTGTCTTTTGAGTCCCAAGAAGAAGACTTAGATCTTCAACAGACTATACCTCCAGATATGTCTACGATCTAACTAGAAATTTAACAAGTATCTAGCAACTTGATAAAAACAACAAAAACTAAAACTTCTCTGATCTTCAGTAGCAGTCTTCTGGATTTCTTCACTTCACTTCTGACTTGCTTTCTGAACTTTTAATGAACTCTGAAAGTAATCTTCAATATATCTTCAGTATGTAGCTTCAGTATACGTAGTTGCAGTAGTCTTCAAATGATCATCATCATGAAGTATTTATAAACATCAAGAACTTAGTAAGTTGTAACCAACTTTTCTTGATAACTACCTTCAACTGAATCTTCTTATCAATCCACGCGTTTCTGTTACGAATTAGTTATTCCATAACTAACTCCTAACTTTATCTTTATACGCGCTTCACTTCGATTTAAACTTTGACTTTAAGTAACTCTCGTTGACTTGTCTTGAGTAGACTTGTATGCACTTGTCTTGTCTTGTAGTCCTCCTTATCTTGAGTAGTAGACTTCAATCTTCTTGACTTGTCTTCCTTCTTCAAACGATAGACTATACTAAACTTATCAAGACTCTTACATTACTTTAAGCTTTCATAATACAAGCTTAGTCAACTTATAAACTATATAATCAATCTAATCTATTACATATAAAATCATGAGCTCTATACAACATTTCAAATAGCTCAGTAACAAACTTAAACAAATATGAAGTACTTATAAAAACGTACTTATCTTTTAATATGAACTTATGTGAACTCATGTGAACTCTACTGGTCTTTGCACAAGATGACTCAACTCAACTAGACTAGATCAGTCAGTACTTAGAAAATATTCAATCCACTTTTGGCTTATCAAAACTTCATCTTATCTTTCATCACTTAGGACTTGTCTAGGATTCATATCCCAACAACAAGTATTTGCAAGAATTAAGTCCCCTCAAGGCTCAAAATCAAGTTGATCCCAAGACTGCTGAAAAGCTTAACTGACCAACTGTGTTGATCAAGTCAGCTCAGTAGAAGGACAACCTCCCTGATGATCTAATGAGTAAAACACATCAAGAAGATCAAATCTGCTAATGTGCATAATAAAGTTCAGAGGAGTTGTACAGCAGAATTGACCAAGCACACTTGAACCTGAAATGTTCTAAGGCAAAGGCCAACTGTGCTAATGGGGTCAAAATCACTGATATGGAAGCATGAAAGATCAAGAACCATCAAGTGATGATCAGTGAAGTTAAAGAGTCAAGTCATCTGAAAGAGCTATGCCAACACTGCTCATAAGTCATGTATGTTGAATCTGATAAGCAGACTTATCCAGATGATAAGGAATGTTGTCCTTATCATAGGATCAATGATCGGAAGTGATGTCCATGTTTGATCAATTGAATCTTCAAGTCAGACATTGGGAAGAGTGCATCAAAGTCAAGAGAAAGAGTTTACAGTCGTTTACTTCCCAAATTAAGGACATGTCACTTTCAAGAATCTGTCTTCCAGTTGCAAAGTTCAAAGAAGACATATATAGACATTTTGAGGTTATCTCTCCAACGGACATAACCTCATCTTGCTCTATAAATACAGAAGTGTGGAAACCATTTGAAGGCATCCAACTATCCTGTAATTCAAAGGAAACTACAAGCTCATAAGCCTTCAAGCTTTCTAAGAACATTCTTAGTTTCCAAACACTTCATCTAAGCTGAACTTCATTGTACATCAAACAAAGCTTAGAGAGATATCATATCCTATACACAGTGCTCAATTGTAAAAGATGTCTCATCTAGTTGGAACCAACATCAACCCTTAAACCTTTCAAGGAAAGTTAGAAGGATTGTTGTAGTAGAAGTGTAAGGAAATAACTGTTGAGAGAAGAACAGTTAAGTTCTGAGTTGAGAGAGAGCACTAGGACTCTGAATTCTTAGGGATCAAGGCACCAAAGAGTGGTGTGGTTGATCAGTGCACCTTGGCACTATAAAACAAGTTAATTCAAAGAGTGAAGGAATTATCCTGCTAAATCAGGAAAAGTGAATGTAGGAGCTTGAGCCTCTGAACCACTATAAACTTTTTGTGTTATTTACTTACAAAACAATTTCATTCAAAGTAACACATTCATACACTGCACACAAATTGATCTTCAAAAGATATACAACACAAGTTGTGCAAAACTGTTTTGGGACAAGTCCCCTGAAAAGCAGTTTAAGTGTTAAGATAAGATTTCAGAATTAAAAGGAGTTTAAACATAAGGGCCAACCACAATTCCGCACTTATAACTTAATTACATAGTTATTCAACTAAGTACTCTATAGTGCTTAGTAGTTTGATTATCTTCTGAAAGTTATACATATCAGAAGAGTTGTCCAGGACAACCTTGCTGAAGGTCTGTTTTGATTATTTTGAAAAAGATTTGCATATACAAGTGTATTCCCCCATACACTTGTTACTACTCCTTTCAGGACCAACAAGTGGTATCAGAGCAGGGGTTCAAACACCACTGCTTCTGAAAACCCATTTTGATTTTCAAAAACATATTTTAGTGTGGTCACTGAACTCGTAGACCAAAGCAAGAAACTCCTCATTCTGCGAGTCTATACTCGAACACACAGTCATAAGTTTAACAAGATTCTGATGTATAACATGCCTTAAAGCTGCACATTCTGCTAAGAAGCTCTTTTGCGATTTAGCCATCGCAATATCAAGGACGTTGACCGCGACAGCTACTCCTTGCAGAAGGCCTTTGTAAACAGATCCAAATGACCCGCGTCCAACAAGATTTTCTTCATTAAAATTATCAGTAGCAAAATGAAGCTCCTTGTAAGAAACCATCTAGGGTTGTGCTTTCAACGATTCAACAGAATCATTACTCGATTTTTTCCCTTTACGAATGTAGCATATAAAGCCAACCACAAAACAGAGAGATGCAACAGCAGAAACACTTATTATGATAAACAAGATGGTTCATTTTCGTCCACGATGACGACATGGACTCTTACACGACAACGAGCAAAGGTTTTAGTTGCCTTCCAAGTGAACTTTCGACGAATCTTTAAATACTCCATCTGTCGGAAGTCTTCCCTCCAAGTTATTGAATGACAGATTCAAGAGTTGAAGTGAATGCATCTTGTCAAGGGCCAATGGTATTTGCCCAGAAATTTGATTTGATGAAAGGTCAAGAGTTTCTAATCCACTCAAAGATCCTAAAGAGTCCGGAATTGGACCAAAAAACATGTTTCTTGCAAGTGAAAGCTGCTCTAAGCTCTTACAATTGCCAATTGAAATGGGAATATTCCCTGATAGTTTGTTATCAGAAATGTTGATAACTGCAACATTTTCAAGGGACTCAATTTCTAGAGGCAAAGAACCAGAAAACTGGTTTTTGGAGAGATTAAGAAATGTAGCCAAATGAGGGAGATTGAGAATCTGTATTGGCATGCTTCCATTCAACTTGTTATCAGACAAGTCCATTGAAATTAAAGTCTGAAGGTTCCCAAAAGAATTTGGAATACTACCAACTAACTCATTCTTTGACAAATCAATTTTGGTTAACATTTTGAGATTGCCACTGGTATTTTTCCAGATAGCATAGTATTAGCTAATCCCAAGACTCTCAGCTCTTCTAAAAGCCCAATTTGTGATGGAATTTCACCAGAAACAGAGGTGTCACTCAAACTCAACAACTCCAAAGACCTAAGCTCAATAATAGAAGATGGTATAACACAATGTATATCATTTCCACCCATGTATAACTTGGTGAGAGCCTTCGAAAGATTTCCTATGGATTTTGGAATCGTGCCCTCGAGAAGATTGCCATCGAAGGCGAGAATGTTCAAGCGCGTGTTGTTGGTTAAAAGTTGAAGAAAGTCGAAACCCCCAACTATGCTATTAAATCCTATGTTATAAAACTCAAGATTTGGGAGGTTTCCAAGCCCTGGTGGTATGCTCTCATGCAAAAGATTATGAGCCATGCGTATCGTCTTTATGCTTGTGTGGTTATGCAGAGACCAAGGAATAGTGCCAGTGAATTTGTTAAAACAGAATTTGAATACTAAAAGATTTGGCAACGTGGTGGCCACGTCTCCAGGAAGCTCGCCCCACAAATCGTTGGAAGCTAAACCTAATGATGTTAAAGAAGACATGTTGTATACAGAGGGAGGGACAGTACCTGAGAGGTTGTTAATGGAGAGATCAAGAAACTTCAGGTTTGTAAGACGAGCAAGATCGGTTGATATGGGGCCTGAAAATTTGTTTGTTCCTAAGTTCAAATGGACGAGGGAAGAAATGTTGGGTAAAGATGATGGAATGCTGCCATAAAGCTGATTGCCAGCCAAATTCACAACTTGGAGATTTGTAAGAAGGACAATTTCTTGTGGAACTTGTCCTGAAATCTTGTTTTGTGACAAGTCTAAGTCCCTTAGATTTTGACATCGACTTATATTTGGAGGTATGCCACCTATTATATTGGAATTTTTAAGCACCCAACAATGGCTTTACAAAATTGACAGAAATAAATAACAAAATTGTAAATACAATTAAATTAATATTTACACAAAATCTTCGATTTTCCTCTTTTAGCAGCTCTTCTCCTTTAGTGGCTTTCCAAAACAAGCAGGTTCTCGAAATCAGCAGCAACGACCCCATCTCAGGAACAATAGGAACAAATTAAAGTCGAGTCAAGGAAACCCTTTTCCCGCAAAACGAATATGTTCCGGCTAGTGCTCACGGTTTGACGTAACGTTTTAAAAGGTAAAACGACTTTCGCCTCTATACGAGCAGCACCACAAAGTATAGAGTTCCAACGTATTGAATAGACACGAAAACTGGATTGCACTCTATATGCTCAATGCAAATATGTAAAATGTTATGACTTTTTAGCAAATCTCAAGTGTTGTTTGTAAGTGTGTTTTGCAACATGAAACATGCACCCTATTTATAGGCATGTTCCAACATGTGAGGGGTCTCCACATTTATTATGGCATTCATGCTATTTGTAACGCCTTGCGGTTACAAGATTTAATTATGACATTCATGGTTTTGTAACTCCTTTGCGGTTACAAATTCATTACTGAAACGTCTATGAACTTGGACACCCGAACGTCCAAGTTCATCCCAATTTGTAACGGCAATGTACGTAGACATCCTCAACGTCCAAATTCGTCATAGTTCAAATTCAACTTTAAATTTATTTGGGTTAACCCAATTTCGAATTGGGTTTCAACTTTCTGGAAACTTGATTTGTATGAGCCAAGCTCAAATATTCATGTTCCAAAATTATAGATGGGTCTGAAAGCCCAAATTTAAAACCCACGAGTCACAAGCCCAAGACTAGGCTTAAGCTCAACCGGACAAGCACACACGTGCATCAATATAGACTATTGGATTACTCCTTAGTCATTAATATTTGAACCATTGTATCATCGTCCTATTTATAAGGAGTAATTAGCCCCATTAAACTTTCAAAGTTTCAATGTGGGACAATTAACATGATGTAACACTTTATCCCATAAAGTGTATTATTTGACGTTTCAACTTCGTGAATTAATTTCTCACTCACCGAAATTCGGTTTTGAGATTTTAAATACACTACGAACATCTACTCCGAGAGTAGAACGATTTTATGCCATTTAATTTCCTTGAAATTACATTTATAGCCCTCAATAAATTGGTCAAAGACGAGTGTTCTCCACTCTCATTTTAAAATCAATTAATTAATTAAAATTAATCAATTTCTAACCAATTTCTCCAACAATCCCCCACATGAGTGGAAATTACACCTATAATTATGCAGACTCGCAATCCAGTTCTCAAGAGACACTATTGCATCCGGATAGGTAGCTTGTGGCTTTGAACCTTCCGTAGTCAAACACTATCGAGTACACTGGTGGCTTAGTGGACACAATGCCTTGAACTATTCCTCCTTGGTGTGTACCGAGACAACAATGTAGACACAATAAAGACTCAATGTCTTTTCGTTCTCACGTTTTTGTCCGTTTTGGCCATGGACATCCTTTAATTTAATAAGTGTTAGTCGAAGCGGCCCTCACTTCTCACTTATATAGGTGATCTCCTTTAGAGTATCCCGTCATACTCAACCTTCTCGAGGCGTTAGGAATCATTAAAAGTAAAAGACTTAACCTTTACCACTATTAGGCCCACTGATATTAATTTAACAAACACGGCCCAAGTTTGATAGTTTAGGGCCTTCATAGATACGCACTTAGATACACTTAGATACTGCATATATTATTTATTAGTCGGTTACTGGGACTATGCGCGTATATATATATGCGCTCCCTCTTCTTTGTTTGTAATCAAGAAAATATATGAAATTCATTGGCTATTTCGCCAGATTTAACATGGTACCAGAGCGGGAGTCTTCCTGGTAAAACTTCCGATATATGTAGTTTTTTTTCTCTCTTTGATCGATTCTTGAAGACCTCTGTGGGAAGCAACAATGGCCGATGATAAGCCCGACGGAAAAGACACCGGGACCGGCAGCGGCTCGAGTGCAGCAGCTTTCGTGATTGATCCCATGTCCCCCTACTATCTACACGCATCGGATAAACCTGGCGATACGTTTGTAGGAGCACCTCTCAAGGATGGAAATTACGGCGATTGGTTGGACGACATGACCAACGCACTATATGCCAAGAACAAAATTGGATTTGTTAATGGTGAAATCACGATGCCTCAGGCCGACGATCCATACATGCCGTATTGGAAACGCGCGAACGCCATGGTGAGGGGATGGCTATTAACCAGTATGGAGCCCAAAATCCGGCGAAGTGTAAAATTCAGGACGGCCCGTGAGATTTGGATTGATCTCGAGGAGCGCTTCGGTAAGGAGAGCGCCCCTCGAGCCTATGAATTGAGGTGCTCGCTCGAAATGATCCGCCAAAATAGCGACATAGTGTCTGCGTACTACAGTAGACTAAGAGAAATTTGGGACGAGGCCAGCTTCGTGTCGCCTATTCCAGCGTGCTCCTGTACAGGCTGCACATGTGGCGGCTGCAAGTGCGATATGTCGAAGCAGTTGTTACAAAGGATGGACAGAGATCGATTGTACGACTTCTTGATGGGACTCAACGACGTTCATAATTCCATTCGAACACAAATCCTCAGTACGCGACCAGTTCCTTTGCTAAGCACAGCGTATCATCTGGTTTCAGAGGACGAGCAGCACCGAACAATCTCGACATCGAGAGAACCGACCGGTGAGGCAGTTGCATTTCAACTGCAGTCCAAGAGAGCATACGAGTCAAACAAAAATGTCGATCTTAACCGCAAGATAAGAGACAGATGACACTGCAGCCACTGTGGTAAGACAAACCACACGTACGATACGTGCTTCGAAAGGGTCGGCTACCCCCCAAATTGGAACAAGCGAGGTCAGGGCGGAAGAGGTAATGGACGCGACGAATGGGCGCCGACCAAAGATGGCGGGAGGCGTGCCGACACACCGCGCGCTGCACACATCGATACCTATCCGAGCCCAGTACCAGGCCTGAACGCCGAGCAGTTTCAGCATCTCACTGAATTCATACGGAGTGAACGTGAAGGCAACACTACCCCTGGGTCCGCTGTACATATGGCAGGTATGAAAGACCTTTATCGATTCTCTTGGATCATTGACACAGGAGCTACAGAACACATCACTTGTGAAGAATCGTTGATGTCTGATATTGTAACAAACAGTGGAGAACCGCCCGTAAAAATTCCGAATGGAGATGTTATACCCGTTCACTCAATTGGAAGAATTGCATTGAACAATGGGCTGCAAATCAACCGCGTGTTGCACGTCCCATCGTTCCATTGCAATCTCATTTCCGTCAGCCGCCTTGCAAAGGATTTAAATTGTGTATTCACGTTTTTTGCGGATTTTTGCACTATACAGGACTCACACTCGAAGACGGTGATTGGACTAGGTAAATATCGTGACGACCTCTACTATATGGAGCCAACACATAGACGAGCACTAGCTGTTGTTGGAACTTCAAGTATGTGGCATCGACGATTAGGGCACGCTTCTGATGGAAAGCTGCAGCAAATTGACTCTTTACGTGTTTTTAAGAAAAATACTACCTTTTGTGACTCTTGTATCCGGGCTAAGCAGGCCCACCTTCCTTTTCATGCAAGCACTCGTATTACTACCGAATGTTTTGAACTCATACATTGTGATATTTGGGGACCATATAAATGTGACACATTTTCTGGCGCTAGATATTTCTTATTCATAGTCGATGATTTCAGCCGTGGGGTTTGGGTATTCCTTTGTCGCCACAAATCCGATGTAGCTAATCTCCTGGCGCAATTTTGTAATATGGTCCAAACACAATTTCACCTCAAGGTTAAGCGCGTTCGATTAGACAATGGGGTGGAATTCCGATCAAGTTCCTTGCTCAAATACTATGGTGATAATGGAATTTTGAGTGAGAGCTCATGCACCGACACAGCACAACAAAATGGAGTTGTGGAGCGAAAGCACAGACACATCTTGGAAGTGGCACGTGTTGTACGCTTTGAGTCCAATCTACTAATCGAATTTTGAGGAGAATGCATTCTCACAGCCGTTTATATTATAAATCGTCTTCCGTCGTTAGTAACTTCACAAAGAACGCCCTTTGAGATCTTGTTTCGACGGAAACCCACTTATGACCACCTTTGCGTATTTGGATGCTTCGTATATGCACACGAGAATCGTCGCAAGGATAAATTCGATGAACGCGGCAGCGCTTGTGTTTTCATAGGATATCTAAGTGGACAAAACGCCTACCGTGTGTTTGATTTACAAACCCATAAAATTTACAGCACTCGCGACGTCACATTCCTTGAGGATATATTTCCGTTCCATGGAACTGGGGAGCTAGACTTCGCTCAATCCGTTGCTCGCGCACTTACCCGTACTCAAGAGAAACCCGCTCACTCAAATACACCAGTCTCTCCGCTGCGACCTTTCGTCCGCCAAACTCCACCCACCAATGGCGAGGCCGCGGACGCCCTTGTTCCACAGTCGAACGACATTTCTCCTGACACCGATTCTACCGTCCTTGCCAGCGACGAGTCCAGCGAACCCATCGCCCACAGCCTAGGCGACACATCCGCCGACCACAACGAGTCGGCTCTAGCACCATCTCAATGTGCCCCCATCTAACATGACGGATTTAGAGCCAAGCGACAACCAAAACACCTCGCAGACTTCATCAAAGACATGCCACCATCGGTAGATCACTCACGGACTGCCGCGACCTCAGTGGCGTACCCCCTCACAAATTTTATCGCCTATGAAAAATTTTCAACCGAACACAAAGCCTACTTGGCTGCAATCACCAACCGCGATGAGCCAAAACACTTCTCGCAGGCCGTTAAGGACCCACTTTGGCGAGAAGCAATGCAAAAGGAGATCCAAGCCTTAGAAGAAAACGGCACATGGAAGCTGACCGATTTACCTCCTGAGAAGAAGGCAGTTGGCTCAAAATGGGTTTATAAGATTAAGTACAGACCCAATGGCGAAGTGGAGCGATCCAAAGCTCGGTTGGTCGCAAAGGGCTTCACCCAAATCGAGGGGATTGATTTCCATGGACTTTTGCCCCCGTCGCAAAGCTAGTCACCGTCCGCTGCATGCTGACCATTGCGGCCAAACGGAACTGGGAGGTCCATCAATTGGACGTAAATAATACTTTTCTTCATGGTGATTTGCACGAAGACGTCTATATGAATGTTCCACAAGGTTTCGCTAAAGATGGGGACCGTCGGGTGTGCAAGCTTGAAAGATCGCTCTACGGCCTTCGACAAACATCCCAGAATTGGCACGAAAAGTTTACCCATGCACTCACTGCCATCGGATTTCAACAGTCCCGTGTAGATCATTCGTTGTTCGTTCTACGTAAAGGTGATACCTACATTGCTGCCCTAATATACGTCGACGACGTTCTATTAGCTGGAAACAATTCCGCTCAAATCTCTCTCGTCAAACAACATTTGAACGACCGTTTCAGCATCAAAGATCTTGGAAAGCTGAAATATTTTCTCGGAATTGAAGTGTCACGTTCACCCGAAGTGTTCGTATTGAGTCAACGCAAATATGCGTTAGACATTCTAGAAGAGAGCGGGCTCCAAGGAGGACGTCCGAGTCCGTTCCCCATGGAGCAGAACCTGAAGCTGCGGCTCGATGATGACAGTCCTGTCGTGGACGCAGGCCAATATCGGCGGATCGTGGGTCGACTGTTATACCTTACCGTCACCCGTCCAGATATTGTATACACGGTTGGATAACTCATCCAATTTCTTCAGCAACCATGACAAACCCACCTCGATGTCGTGCATCGCGTGCTTAGGTATATCAAACAGACCCCTGGGCAGGGAATATTTCTCAATGCCACAGGTGATTTCGATTTGGTCGCGCACTGCGACGTGGATTGGGCCGGATGCCCATTCACAAGAAGATCCTCCACGGGCTACCTTATCACCATCGCCGGATCACCTGTCTCGTGGCGCACAAAGAAACAGTCGGTCGTATCACGTTCGTCGGCTTAGGCGGAGTATTGAGCAATGGCCACAACAGCGTGTGAAATTGTTTGGTTGTGATGGCTTTTGATAGATTTTGATGTGCGCATTTCCGGCCCGACTCCTATCTTTTGCGACAACCAGGCGGCTAGACACATTGCCGTGAATCCCATGTTTCATGAGCGAACAAAGCACATAGAGATGGATTGCTATTTTGTTCGATAATTGGTTACAAATGGCATCATCTGGCCTTGCGCCATTTCTACCGAAAATCAAGTCGCCGATATATTTACCAAAGCGCTTGGGACTGATCGATTTTGTTACCTTCGAGGCAAGTTGGGTGTTCGAAATCTTCACATTCCAACTTGAGGAGGCGTATTAGGAATTGTCGTTTATATTAAAATGGGCTTTAGGCCCACTGATATTAATTTAACAAACACGACCCCCAAGTTTGATAGTTTAGGGCCTTCATAGATACGCACTTAAATACACTTAGATACTGCATATATTATTTGTTAGTCGGTTACTGGGACTATGCGCGTATATATATATATGCGCTCCCTGTTCTTTGTTTGTAATCAAGAAAATATATGAAATTCATTGGCTATTTCGCCAGATTTAACAACCACAATCTTACGGGTTTCGACACTTGGTGTTGTTCTCTCCAAGGAATAGTCGGGAATACCAAGTGTTTCCAACAAACATTCATAGCATAGCTTTCCCATTGAACAAAGATTTTGGGATCTCCAGTCAACATGGTTGGGTTACCACTGTTTACGTTTTTATTTGTGGATTTTTGGACTCATTCCTTCTATCACATTTGTTTGATCTCGGTTTTAAGCCTTTTGTAGAATATCTGCTTGAGACCAAAAATTTTTAAATACCCCCACATTTTGAGGTATTTACAAACCCACCTCTAGTTGCACAAACTTCAAATCACATACGTCTATGTGACTTAAGTGTAGAGGTCTAATATTCCTTTCAAAATTAAATGACATTTTTTGTCAATTTTAAAACTTCCACATATATCATACACACTTTAGGTTTATTGATATTTGGAATATTAATAAATTATAATTTATTAATCTTTTTATAGCTTTAGATTTACAAAAATCCCAAACGCTATAAAGAGGAACATCTAATTACATAAATAATCGTAAAAGTAATTTTATTCATATGCTATTATTATTACAGCATTTGACTTTCTCCGATTGTATTTTTCAATCCGGACTTTCTCCGATTGTATTTTATTCATAGTGCTCACGGTTTGACGTAACATTTTAAAAGGTAAAACGACTTTCGCCTCTATACGAGCAGCACCACAATGTATAGAGTTCCAACGAACTGAATAGACACGAAAACTGGATTGCACTCTATATGTTCAATGCAAATATGTAAAATGTTATGACTTTTTAGCAAATCTCAAGTGTTCTGTGTAAGTGTGTTTTGCAACATGAAACATGCACCCTATTTATAGGCATGTTCCAACATTTGAGGGGTCTCCACATTTATTATGGCATTCATGCTATTTGTAATGCCTTGCGGTTACAAGATTTAATTATGACATTAATGGTTTTGTAACTCCTTTGCGGTTACAAATTCATTACTGAAACGTCTATGAACCTGGACACCCGAACGTCCAAGTTCATCACAATTTGTAACGGCAATGTACGTAGACATCCTCAACGTCCAAATTCGTCATAGTTCAAATTCAACTTTAAATTTATTTGGGTTAACCCAATTTCGAATTGGGTTTCAACTTTCTGGAAACTTGATTTGTATGAGCCAAGCCCAAATATTCAAGTTCCAAAATTATAGATGGGTCTGAAAGCCCAAATTTAAAACCCACGAGTCACGAGCCCAAGACTAGGCCCAAGCTCAACCGGACAAGCACACACGTGCATCCGTATAGACTATTGGATTGCTCCTTAGTCATTATTATTTGAACCATTGTATCATCCTCCTATTTACAAGGAGTAATTAGACCCATTAAACTTTTAAAGTTTCAACGTGGGACAATTAACATGATGTAACACTTTATCCCATAAAGTGTATTATTTGACGTTTCAACTTCGTGAATTAATTTCTCACTCACTGAAATTCGGTTTTGAGATTTTAAATACACTACGAACATCTACTCCGAGAGTAGAACGATTTTATGCCATTTAATTTCCTTGAAATTACGTTTATAGCCCTCAATAAATTGTTCATAGACGAGTGTTCTCCACTCTCATTTTAAAATCAATTAATTAATTAAAATTAATTAATTTCTGACCAATTTCTCCAACAATCCCCCACATGAGTGGAAATTACACTTATAATTATGCAGACTCGCAATCCAGTTCTCAAGAGACACTATTGCATCCGGATAGGTAGCTTGTGGCTTTGAACCTTCCGTAGTCAAACACTATCGAGTACACTTGTGGCTTATTGGACACAATGCCTTGAACTATTCCTGCTTGTGTGTACCGAGACAACAATGTAGACACAATAAAGCCTCAATGTCTTTTTGTTCTCACGTTTTTGTCCGTTTTGGCCATCGACATCCTTTAATTTAATAAGTGTTAGTCGAAGCGGACCTCACTTCTCACTTATATAGGTGATCTCTCCTTTAGAGTATCCCGTCATACTCAACCTTCTCGAGGCGTTAGGAATCATTCAAAGTCAAAGACTTAACCTTTACCACAATCTTACGGGTTTCGACACTTGGTGTTGTGCTCTCCAAGGAATAGTCGGGAATACCAAGTGTTTCCAACAAACATTCACAGCTTAGTTTTCCCATTGAACCAAGATTTTGGAATCTACAGTCAACATGATTAGGTTACCACTATTTACGTTTTTATTTGTGGATTTTTTGACTCATTCCTTCTAGCACATTTGTTTGATATCGGTTTTAAGCCTTTTGTAGCATATCTGCTTGAGACCAAACATTTTTAAATACCCCCACATTTTGAGGTATTTACAAACCCACCTCTAATTGCACAAACTTCAAATTACATACGTCTATGTGACTTAAGTGTAGAGGTCTAATGTTCCTTTCAAAATTAAATGACAATTTTTATCAATTTTAAAACTTCCACATATATCATACACCCTTTCGGTTTATTGATATTTGGAATATTAATAAATTATAATTTATTAATATTTTTATAGCTTTAGATTTACAAAAATCTCAAACGCTATAAAGAGGAACATCTAATTACATAAATAATTGTAAATGTAATTTTATTCATATGCTATTATTATTATAGGATTTGACTTTCTCCGATTGTATTTTTCAATCCGGAGTTTCACAAACAAGTCGTAGAGACTCATACCACGAACTTCTTAGTTTCGGCATCCTCGATTTTGTACTTTCGTTCCAAAGACTCTCACAGTTCTTTGGCAGTACGAACCGACTGGTACACGTTATACAACGCGTCAACTAGTCCTTTAAGGACGTAGTTACGACTCATAAAGTCACAACGACCCATTGGTCGTAGACAACATGTTTAGCATTATCCGTGTCGTTTTCAGCGACCACGGGTGGATCCTCCCAGAGGAACCTTGCTAATTATAACGTTGGTATCGTTATCTCCGTCGTTAGCCATTGCTACGAGTACAGTATTCATTTTGCGATTGTTGGAATTTTTTAGCACCCAACAATGGCTTTACAAAATTGACAAAAATAAATAACAAAATTGTAAATACAATTAAATTAATATTTACACAAAGTCTTCGATTTTCCTCTTTTAGCATCTTTTCTCCTTTAGTAGCTTTCCAAAACAAGCAGGTTCTCGAAATCAGCAGCAACGACCCCATCTCACGAACAATAGGAACAAGTTAAAGTCGAGTCAAAGAAACCCTTTTCCCGCAAAATGAATACGTTCCGGCTAGTGCTCACGGTTTAACGTAACATTTTAAAAGGTAAAACGACTTTCGCCTCTATACGAGCAGCACCACAATGTATAGAGTTCCAACGAACTGAATAGACACGAAAACTGGATTGCACTCTATATGCTCAATGCAAATATGTAAAATGTTATGACTTTTTAGCAAATCTCAAGTGTTCTGTGTAAGTGTGTTTTGCAACATGAAACATGCACCCTATTTATAGGCATGTTCCAACATTTGAGGGGTCTCCACATTTATTATGGCATTCATGCTATTTGTAATGCCTTGCGGTTACAAGATTTAATTATGACATTCATGGTTTTGTAACTCCTTTGCGGTTACAAATTCATTACTGAAACGTCTATGAACCTGGACACCCGAACGTCCAAGTTCATCACAATTTGTAACGGCAATGTACGTAGACATCCTCAACGTCCAAATTCGTCATAGTTCAAATTCAACTTTAAATTTATTTGGGTTAACCCAATTTCGAATTGGGTTTCAACTTTCTGGAAACTTGATTTGTATGAGTCAAGCCCAAATATTCAAGTTCCAAAATTATAGATGGGTCTGAAAGCCCAAATTTAAAACCCACGAGTCACGAGCCCAAGACTAGGCACAAGCTCAACCGGACAAGCACACACGTGCATCCGTATAAACTATTGGGTTGCTCCTTAGTCATTATTATTTGAACCATTGTATCATTCTCCTATTTATAAGGAGTAATTAGCCCCATTAAACTTTCAAAGTTTCAATGTGGGACAATTGACATGATGTAACACTTTATAACATAAAGTGTATTATTTGACGTTTCAACTTCGTGAATTAATTTCTCACTCACCGAAATTTGGTTTTGAGATTTTAAATACACTACGAACATCTACTCCGAGAGTAGAACGATTTATGTCATTTAATTTCCTTGAAATTACATTTATAGCCCTCAATAAATTGGTCAAAGATGAGTGTTCTCCACTCTCATTTTAAAATCAATTAATTAATTAAAATGAATCAATTTCTAACCAATTTCTTCAACTATTATGCTGTTGAAACTAAGGTTTAATGTCCTAAGTCGGAAGAGATTGCCTAGGTGATGGGGAAGATTTCCACTTAACTCGTTGTTTTGCAACTCGAGTGACCTTAAGAAAGAAAGATTAGTCAAGAAAGGGGTTATCGAACCTGTCATTTTGAGGCCGAAAGGTTAAGCCCGACGACTCGTTGGCCAAGTTCATTGCAAGAAACACCAGTCTAGTTGTAAGGAAAGAGGCTTTGGTTCCAAGTGGAGAGAGGATTGGGAAGCACTTGTATCACAACTTGAGATTTGAATGAAATCAAGGCCTCCTTGTCAGTAGTTATGCTTAAACGAGTGGCTCTTAGATGGAGAAAATCACCTTCACCTCTCCAAATTGATGACCACCAATTAAGGCATTAAGCCAAGAGTTTTTTTGTCAAATATTTCAAAATAATGGAGAACAACAATTATTTTTACTTTCTCTGTTCATTAAAAGTGTTCTGAGTTCTATTTTTTTTTTTTTTTACAAAGAATATGTTCATTTTATTTAAATAGTTAACTTTTAAATATCTTTTATATTTTATTAATAAAGTTGATGAGTTGCCTACTATATTTTTTACTCGTTAGTCTACGTATCTACTTTTTAATTAAAATATGAATTATTTTTAAAACAAGTATAAAAAAAAGTGAGCAGTGGTGGCAGAGAGAGTATTTGTTATTTGTAAGAACAAGTAACATATACTTGATCTTATAACACATATTTATCATTGTAATAACACACACTTTAAAGCGATTTTTTATGTTTTCATAAAAAAAAAAAATATATCAATTTAACTCACTTTCAACACAGTTTCGACCTGTGAATTATTATGCATATTTTGTAATGGGTACTAATAATGTGTGTGCAATATTGCATATAATTTTTTGTCAAATAAATTTCATTTTGAGAATTTTTATTAAATTAAAAAATAGATTTTTTATTTTATTTATCAATTATCATCTCTAATTTTCTCTCTCCAATATCAAAATTAATGAATATTTTTCATTTAATGTTTAAGTAAAAATTATTTTCATTAAATATAAAATCTTTTATTCTCTTCTTATAAATCAAGTTCATGCAAATTTGGTGAACATTTTTTATAATTAATTACTTTATTAGTGATGTTGTTGCCAGTGACGGAGCCAGAAAATATCGGTAGGGGGGCCCGATTAACATTACTTTAAAGATAAAATAACATGTACTTATTATACTCATCGAAATTTTACATGATAAAATTGCCAATATATTTCATTAAATTAAATTGAACAAGTTGACTTTCATTTTGTTTTGAAGTTTTGATAGTTCGATTCAAAATGAAGCGAAACAATTTAAAAATTGCTAAAATATTAAATTTAAAAAACATTTTCTTTCTTCGGTTGTAAATGTCTTTTAATTAATACATTAATGTGTTCCAATATTCTATAATTCATACAATATAATATTTTTAAATATAAATGGACAAAAAATTAACTAAACTAAAATTTAAAAAAAAAAATGAATAATATTGTTCAATTTGAAGGAGATTTTTGCAATTCTTAGCAAAAATTTAGACAATAATCTCAAATACATCATCAATCTATATTATTATCTATACTTAATATGTACGTCTCAAAATGAAAATAATACTTTTATTTTCATATATATGATAAAAATAACTATTATGACATAATATATATATTTATTAGAGTATTTATCATATATATATATATATATATAAAAAAAAATTGGTGGGGGCCACTGGACCCCCCTGGCCCCAGTGTAGCACCGTCGTTGGTTGTTGCTGTTGCTGCATTAAAAAAATTAGATTTAAACAATCACAAACATATTACTCCATTTGTTCCACAATTGTTTGCACTCTTTCATTATTTGTCCGTTTCACAATTGTTTGCATTTTCCCAAAAGGAAAACTTTTTATAAACTCCACCCTTACAATATTCACATATTTACACAAAAATGTCATTATTTTTACTCTCAATCTAATCATTCACTTTACTTTATTCATAAAAATTTACTCACAAAATTACCCCTCAACACTCTACTTATTACACATTTTTCTTAGTTTATGTGTCCATAAAGTAATGCAAATAATTTCGGGACAGATGGAGTATAATATATAGAACAATTAATATTATAAAAATAGTTTAAAAAAATAATAAATAAAAATAGTTAATAAACCAAAAACTAATTCTATAATAATGGGGTTGGCAAGTGGGGGACACGCGCGAGGCTCAGGCGATTTAACATAGTGAAGTGCGATTTTAGGTGAGATTTAGGTGCGATTTTACACTCTACTAGGTGCGATTCCCAAAAAAAAAGTTTCCGAAGGTTTTTTAGGGTTTCTCGGGGATTTCTTCTTCTTATCCCCTCTTGTTCTTTTGTAGTGATTGATCTCACCTCCCTGAACCAATCGGTTCATTTTGGCGTGTTCTCCTTATTTAATGTGCCGGAATATTTTGTTTCTCCAAGAAACTCAGATAGGAGTAGCGTGATCTTCTTTTCGCCGCAAACCGTTTTCCCCCTTTTCCCTAGAAAACGTTTCAGTTCTCTTTCGGGAGGTAGCCTCAAGATAATGATTAGGAGGATGGGTACAGACAGTAATCTCTGCCCATTGGTGAGATTGGCGGTGACTCCCACTATATTAAGGGTGTTCTATTTAGTTCATGTCACACAAATATCTATCTTCATCCTTCTTTTCCTTTTTATCCTAATTGTGATCCTCATGGCAGATGAACTCAGAAGTCCTCTCCGAAAATTTACTCTCTCTGAAGTGGAGGAAACTCCCCTTTTGGTTGGTGATAATGAACTGATTCTTCCCTGATTTGCTTTGCTGGGAAGGTTCACGGTTCGCAAGCCAATTAGCATCAAGAACTACTGGTCACTATGAGGAAAATCTAGAGACCTACTGGAAATGTCAATGTTGTTCATTTGGGAGAAGGCTACTTCCTCTTTGATTTTGTCAATGGTCCGATGCTGATACTGTCCAAGGTCCGTGGTGATGAACAACCCAGAGATCTCGTCATAAATATGATACCAATGTGGATCCAAATTCATGGGCCCCCGTTATATTCTATGACGAGGCACATTGCGTACAAACTGGGGGTAAGATTTGGGGACGTCTGGTATGCTGTCGCCGGCACCCAAAAATAATTCCTTAACTACCCACTAATGTAGTAGAGTAAGCAAGGGTCGATCCACAGGGAACGGTGTAATTTAATCGAATTGATTTGTGTACAAAAGCAATTAAAAAGGGGGGGGGGGGAGTTTATTGATAAGCTAACAACTACTAAGAAACAAGAAATAATAAATTGTAAATATAAAATCAACGAGACTCAAATAATGTGAATGATCTAGCCCTCGGATAGTGTCCCCTTAATTAATTATACCAATTTAATCAACAAACCCGATTATCTCAATTTATTCTCGAATCTTATCCCTAAACAAGTGGTACGGCCAAACTAGTTCGAATTGTTCCTTACGTTTAATTAATCAGCAGGTACGACCCCCAATTAATCTATCCCTACGAATAACCCTAAAACATGTATCTAAGGTTCAACTCGAGGAACGCATTCAAGAATTAAAACAATAGGATAAATTAGACCATGAATACGAGACGCTCGTTTCATGCAACCTAAATGTTACTACTCCCTAAGGTGTTCTGCCTTAGTTGCTACAATTCCCAAAATATTATAACAATTACGGATTACAATTTATGAGATAGCTAGAATTGAAATAGGAATAAAATTGGGTGATCAAGCCTATTAAACTCCTAATTCAAACACGCATAGCATCTACTCAAGTAATAACAAAATCGAGATGTAAATCAAAATCAACCAGGAATTATTTAATTAAACAGGCATAATCAATATGAGGTTTCACGTCCTCGGGCTAGAATGAAGAAACTAGCTACGCATAATCAACGAGATAACACAATAATTCACAGTTTTCTAAATATCAATTAACAAAAGAGATAGAATAAAACCATAAACAATTGTTTGTTCTCTTCACATGCATTCACCATCAGTACCAAAAAAATGGTCGCCTCCTCTCTTTTTCCCTTCGCGTTGACTTTTTCTTCTCCCAGTCCAAGATGACGGCCGCTGTTCCTACCTTCCCTTTAGCTAATCCAATTGGAGATTGTTCTCCCATTCCCTAAAGCCCACGGCCCAACTAATTTTTAAAATGAATTAATTCTTGGCCCATTTTCTTCAATTAATTTTGTTGGACAAGTCCAATAGCATTCGACCCAAAATTCTTTTCCTTTCATCTCATCAAAATGCTCCAATTTACCTGAATTAAATTAGAAAATAAAAATATTAAGGTAATTGAAGGCATAAAATAATGAGTCGGAGAATGCACTAAAATACCAATTTAATCCTCAAAGAATATTCAATTAAAGCACAAAAATATACAATAAATTCGACTCATCAAATCCCCCCACACTTGAACCATTGCTTGTCCTCAAGCAACAATTATAATAGAATGAAAAACAGTACCATATCAATAACACAACCAACACCAACTGCTCAAATGTTCGAACAAGATTAACAAAAATACTTCCACACAACTCTAGTATTTGAATTTACTTTTTGATCCATAATCAAAAGTAACTTGTCCCTCTTATACAACTAAGACCTTTTACTCACACCTAAGCATGAAACTTATCAATTAACGATCATCCCGAGTACATCAGTAGTTCCTTAAAACCTTGTTTTCGGTTCATTTGAATCAAAGTACTAATCTGAGTGGCATCCGTCTCCTCTTTTCATCTTTTTTTTTTTTTTTGGAATTGGAATTTTTTTTTTCAACTTGAAAACGAGGTCCGCAACTCCTCTCTACTTTTCGGGTTTTAGCTCTTTTTTGTGTTATTAATTTTTCATTCAAAGCATATGAGCCCCCTCAAGTAGGTAGCTGTTTCAGCCCCTCGTTATTTTTTCATTTCAATGTTTTTCAACTCAACTCCTTTTTTTTTTCTTTTCCTCCATCCACAATCATTTCATTATTTTCGACTTCGTCCACCAACTCAGATTTTCCTTCTTAAGAGAACCAAAAACAAATTTACCCAAAATACAAGAAATCTAGGACTACTTCAGCACCAAAATAACCAAAAATCAACTTGATTCCACCACTCAAGCATGAGTATCAAATCTAATCGTCAATTAGGACAAACTACCAAAGATCACATCATATTTAACAAAAAGAAAAAATCATCCTCTAGACTCATATGCAAATACTCAAATCATCAAGTTTCAAACACTCAAGAATGCCCAATACCAACATATACAAAACACAAGAACAAGAAAGACATCACACATGATATAATTCACTCCCCCACACTTAAATAAGTGTTAGTCCCTTAGCACTAAAGCATAAAGCAAGAGATACAAAAATATAACACCGTAGAAAAATGAAAAACAGAGTGGAAGGGGGTACCAAAATTTTACTGTAGTGGTGGGTGTTGGGTGTCGCGTCGGCTCTGCTACTATAGGCGACAGCGATCGGACCTGGTACGTGTGCGATACAGCGGCGGCGAGAGTCGCGCGACGTCGGGGCGAGATAAACCCCGATGGATATACCAGTATTTGCGCGGCCGGTAAATCAGGCGGGCGACGCGGTGTTGCAGGTTAGGCCGCCGCTGGAGGGGCGCGGCTGTTGCGTTCCGGCGATATAGTCGGCGTTGCGATGTGGTGGTCGGCCGTTGTAGGTGGTTCGGCCACTGTGTTCCGGCGAGATGGAGAGTGGAATCGCATAAGTGAGATTGTGGGAGGCGGTTGATTGGATGAGAGGGTGAGGTAGGGTTTCTGTGATTAACCGTATGATGGGCTTGAAGGCCTGCTTGCAAAAAAACAAAAACAAAAAACAAATAAAAACTAATCAAGCAAAAGAATGACGTAAATAAAGTTTCAGGAGATTTGTTTTGTTAAGGCGTGCCCACGCCTTATCTTGCCATTTCAATACAAACTCCTCTTCAAATAAGGCGTGCCCACGCCTTATCTGAAATCCTCTCCTGATACACAAACACACAAAAACGAAATTAAAAGCAAAAATAGCAAAATAAAAACTAAGTAAACATTGGGTTGCCTCCCAACAAACGCCTTTTCTTAACGTCGTTGGCTCGACAATCAACTTCTCTTTCACGTAATAGGAATAGAATAACCCTCTCTAGTTAGTGGCATTTTGCATTGAGAAACAATCTTTTCTCCAATCAAGATCTTTTCATTCCAAGATAGCCATTGCTTGTCGGTGTAAAACTCGTTCAGTAGTTTAACATATCTCGGAATTTGCTTTGTTTGCTCAACTAGTGGTATGTTGATCTCAACCCTTCGAAAGACATTGGCCAATTGCTGCTCCTTGACATCTTTCTCGACCTTTTTAAGCCTGAGGGACAGGGAACTACATTAGTAATAACAGGAATTGATGCACAAGATTTTGCCTTACTTTTCTGTTCTAGTACGTTGACACTGAGGAGGTCAGTGTCTGCCTTTGCATCCAGATTTTTCTCTGCTGATTTTTCAGTAGCAACATGCTCGTCTTGTGTCTCAATCTGCTCACTAGGTTGCTCGAGTCTTACCTCTATGTCGATTCGGTTAAGCTCAACAACATCTTCCACTGAATTTTCACTCCATTGTGTTTGCAATTGGCTTATGACATTCGTCATTTGACTCAATTGAACCTCCAAATTCTTTCGCCTAGACGCTGAGTCCCTTATGTGTTCTTGTGTATATTGATGAAATTCCTCCGTATTGGCTTCTATGGACTTTAACAAATCAGCCAGTGATGGTTCAAAGCTCCTCTCACCACTGTTTTGTTCATCCACCAAGCTCGTATGTGTCAACTGATTTCTCTGTTGAAAATTCAATATGTTAAACTCTATAGTCTTCAACAAATCTTCAAATGAGGGTTCAGACTTTTGCTCCAAGTTAATCCATCCACCATTATCATAAGTCCTCTCATAATTTCTGAATAGTTGAGGCCTTTGATCATGGTATCGTTTCCAATGATCGTCACTGGAGTAAGTGTCTTGATAGTCCTCATACCTGAAATTATACATAGTAGAAAGAATGGAGAGAATAAACATGCAAACAATTTATAGAACCTGAAAAGAAGACACTGAAGGGGTCAGTGTTAGTAGGAATCTACTGAAGAGAAACAAATGAAACAACAGTAGCCAACGTGTAATCAAATTTTTATTTTATTTTTTTGGATTTTTCAGAATTTTTTTTTGACAGAAATTAAAAACACAAAAAAATTCAATCAAATTTACAACCATTCCCCGGCAGCGGCGCCAAAATTTGGTGTGCTGTCGCCGGCACCCAAAAATAATTCTTTAACTACCCACTAATGTAGTAGAGTAAGCAAGGGTCGATCCACAGGGAACGGTGTAATTTAATCGAATTGATTTGTGTACAAAAGCAATTAAAAAGGGGGGGGGGGAGTTGATTGATAAGCTAACAACTACTAAGAAACAAGAAATAATAAATTGTAAATATAAAATCAACGAGACTCAAATAATGTGAATGATCTAATTTATTCTCGAATCTTATCCCTAAACCAGTGGTACGGCCAAAGTAGTTCGAATTGTTCCTTACGTTTAATTAATCAGCAGGTACGACCCCCAATTAATCTATCCCTACGAATAACCCTAAAACATGTATCTAAGGTTCAACTCGAGGAACGCATTCAAGAATTAAAACAATAGGATAAATTAGACCATGAATACGAGACGCTCGTTTCATGCAACCTAAATGTTACTACTCCCTAAGGTGTTCTGCCTTAGTTGCTACAATTCCCAAAATATTATAACAATTACGGATTACAATTTATGGGATAGCTAGAATTGAAATAGGAATAAAATTGGGTGATCAAGCCTATTAAACTCCTAATTTAAACACGCATAGCATCTACTCAAGTAATAACAAAATCGAGATGTAAATCAAAATCAACCAGGAATTATTTAACTAAACATGCATAATCAATTTGAGGGTTCACGTCCTCGGGCTAGAATGAAGAAACTAGCTACGCATAATCAACGAGATAACACAATAATTCACAGTTTTCTAAATATCAATTAACAAAAGAGATAGAATAAAACCATAAACAATTGTTTGTTCTCTTCACATGCATTCACCATCAGTACCAAAAAAATGGCCGCCTCCTCTCTTTTTCCCTTCGCGTTGACTTTTTCTTCTCCCAGTCCAAGATGACGGTCGTTGTTCCTACCTTCCCTTTAGCTAATCCAATTGGAGATTGTTCTCCCATTCCCTAAAGGCCACGGCCCAACTAATTTTTAAAATGAATTAATTCTTGGCCCATTTTCTTCAATTAATTTGGTTGGACAAGTCCAAAAGCATTCGACCCAAAATTCTTTTCCTTTCATCTCATCAAAATGCTCCAATTTACCTGAATTAAATTAGAAAATAAAAATATTAAGGTAATTGAAGGCATAAAATAATGAGTCGGAGAATGCACTAAAATACCAATTTAATCCTCAAAGAATATTCAATTAAAGCACAAAAATATACAATAAATCTGACTCATCAACGTCATTGAGTTGGACTGTCCCAATGGAGTCACTGCGTGGGGGAGATGCTTGAGGATAAAGGTGATGTTGGATCTGAGCAAGCCTATCTACAGGAGCACGCACATAACGGTATGTGAGGAAACAATTACTCTACCTCTCAGGTACAAGAAACTCGGTGAGTTCTGCTACTTCTTTGGGCTGTTGACCCACGTCGAGAAAGATTGTCCCGAGAGGTATTATGAGAATGGGCATGATTATTCAGACTTTAAGCGATTTCCAATGTGGCTACGGGCGGATGGTCAGAAAGGGTTGGACCCAAAGGTGTATGCTTTTTTAAGGAAGCAAAATAGTAGGAGGACAACTGACAAAGCCAATGTAGTGAATGGAGGAGATGATGAAGCTTCATCATCTAGGCAGGTACGCAGGAATGAAGAATACTTGGGAATGGAGCTGGCTCCAGTGGTGTGGAGGGGAAGTACTAGCAAGTTTACAGAGGAGGACAAGTTTTTTGCAGATGCAGCTTTACACGATGAAGATATCCAGCTTTGGGATAATGAACATGCCCGAATGTACATCCAGGATAGTAAGGTGGGGGATCAAGAGAATGAAACTTTGATGATCAATAGGATTTACGGGCCACCAAGGACTCTGCAGATCATAGAAGGAATGGGAGTGGGAAAAGGCATGATGGTATAGAGTCAACACTAAAGAATCAGAAGGGAAACTGAAGGGTCCTATGTATCCTGACAATGATCATAACAGTGTTATCCAATCGTTCAAAGGTGCTGCTAAGAGCTCGAGGAAAAGGGGGCGTCCAATGGAGGGTTCGACACAGATGGAAGGGCACATAAATGCAAGGAACGAAGAAGTTTTCTTTAGGACTGCAAGTGGAAGGAAGCGGTGCAAGAGTGACGATGAGGCAGCAAGCACAAGCAAGGTGGAGATGGGGGACTCCCAGATCCGTCGTTCTGAATGAGATTGTTGGCTTGGAATGCTCGTGGATTAAAGGGCCCACAAGGATTCCACAAAATTAGACGAGTGATAGCCATAAATAAGCCCTCGGTATTGTTTGTTATGGAATCAAAAGTATCCACTAGGGCTGTTGAGGCATGGAATGCCATTTTTAGATTTAAATTTTGTTTTGTAGTGGATGCTTTAGGCAGGCAAGGTGGCTTTATTATGTTTGCTAATGAAGATGTGGATGTTACTCTTAAATCTTTCTTTTTTGGTCACATTGACATTCTTATTACTTGGCATGACCTCAAATGGTTCTTCACTGGGTTTCAAGGGAACCCCAACGAACAACAAAGACACCTTTCATATGATTTACTCTGTAGAATCAAGGAAACACATGGAGACATTAAAGAATGGGTAATAGGTGGTGATTTTAATCAAATTCTGAATTATGGAGAAAAGTCGGGGGGAAATAATAACTGGAAACTGAGAAACAACATTGTTGGGAATAAAATGATTTTGATCTAGATACCAAAACCCCTGAATGATGATGTACAAACTAGTTGAGATATGCTCAAGTTAGTGTTCAGGAAAGTTGTCCCAGAACACTTGAGTATGTAGAATGCTTAAGTTAAAAATCTCAGAAATGTTGTGAGATTTTAGAGTTCAGGATAGTTGTCCAAAGCTACATGTTAGAAAGCTTGATAGGTATTAAGTCTTAAGGCCAAAGTTGCTGAAGCATCAGGACAACTGAACAAGTGGACAACCAGGCTGAAGAGATCAAGAACACTGAAGTTGTGCTCTTAAATGCAAAAGATCTAGACAGTTGAAGTGCAAATGATCAAGAGAATTAACTGTCAAAAGCTTACAGAAGACACATTCAATGAAGCATTTATTGCCAATCATGCCTGAACCAAGCATTGAAGACTTAGAGCATTAAAGAGTGAAGCATTGAATGAATGTTGGAACATTCTAAAACTGCAGCAAGAATGTTCAGGGAGCTTGTCCCATCTGACCGTTGGTTGAGTGTAGATTCTGCCACAAATCAACCTTGGAAAGTGTGCTTATTTGGAAACTGTCACAAGTCATCTCAGCCGCATTTTTCAGAAGTCAACACATTCATTCAAGCAACCATTGAAGAGCCCTTTTACACAGTGGATAAAAGGAAGTTAAGCTACTTAGCCGTTTCAATGGAGCTGCAAATAGACATGTTTGAAATGCTATCTCTCCAACGGATAGTTGTTCAAACATGACTATATAAACAGAAGTGATCAAAGGGATTTAGAATCCAACAATAAGCTATCAAACTCATATAAAGCTTTCAAAGGAAACCAAGCTATTCTCAAGTATTCCAAGTTTCCTGAATCACTTCAAGTCAGCTAAGCCAATCTTTGTAAACATCCTAGCTTAGCATTGAGATATCCTAAGCCTTTACATCTGTTCTCATTGTAAAGGATATCTCTATTAGTTGGAACCAAACCTCAAACCTTATCTCATTTAGTGAAGAGAGTGTTTGTTGTAGAAGTGAGGAGTTAAGGACTGTTAGAGTGAAACACAGTCTTAACTTAGAGTGATTGAGCACTAGGACTCAGATTATCCTAGGGATCAAAACACTAAGAGAGTGTTGTTGATCAGTGCACCTTGGCACTATAAAACAAGCTAATTCCATTGTGAAGGAATTATCCTGTTCAATCAGGCAAAGTGGATGTAGGAGCTTGAGTCTCTGAACCACTATAAGCTTGTGTGTCTTTTACTTACTGCACTCTTTATTGCATTCATATTCAAACATATTTCAAAGAGTAAAACTTGTAAGTTTAAGGAAAAATTGTTTTGGACAAAGTCCCTGATAACTGTATCTTTTCAGAAATTTACTTGGAGTATTTCTTTAAGTCAAAGGCCAACCACATTCCGCACTTAGCAACTCTTTTAGATATTTAGCCAACTAATCACTCTAGTAATCAGTAGGACAAGTATCTATCAAAGTTCACTCAGGTCAGTTGTGAGACAACCTGCCTGATAAGACCAGATTTGTCAAAAAGAAAAGAATTTGCATACACAAGTGCATTCCCCCCCCCCATACACTTGTGTTATACTCTCCACCTAGGACCAACAAGTGGTATCAGAGCAGGGGTTCAAAGACCACTGCTTCTGAAAATTCAACTGATTTTCAAAAAAAAAAAAATCACATTGTCTGTGGTCACTGAACTGATCCAAATTTCTGAAAAACTTTTTTGTGTTCATCCTATATTACATCTGTTGAAATGGCTAACAATGCAGTTCCAGGAGATGCTGTCAACAACATCAACAATATGGGTCCAAACCAAGTCAACCATATTTCTCATCACAAACTGCCAATGTTCTCAATTGAGAACTATGATTTCTGGAAAATCAGGATGAGAGCACATCTTGCATGCCAGCATGATGAGATGCTTAAAGTCATCACTAGAGGGCCATTCACATTTACTAAAGCTAATCCCAAGCTCACTGATGCTCAAAAAGCTGATCCAAGGGAGTTGCTGCCAAAGGATGAAGATGACCTTACAGCTGAAGAAAGAAAAAGGCACAACCTGAACTACATTGCAATAAACACATTGTACCAGACAATTCCAGATGCAGTGATGGGAAGAGTGTACCACTGCACATCAGCTAAAGAGATTTGGGACACCCTAGCACTTATGTGTGAAGGTACCCAAAAGATCAAGGAGAACAAGCTTCAAGTGGCTATCCAAAAATATGAACAATTCTCTATGGAAGCCAATGAAACCATTGATCATCTTGATGGCAGGTTCACTGACATCATGAATGAAATAAACTCTCTTGGCAAGTTCTATGCCAAAAGAGAAGTTGCCTTGAAGATCTTGAGAAGTCTCACATCCAAGTGGGATATATATTCTGTCATGATGCAAAACACTAGCAATCTTGACAACATGCCAATGCAGCAAGTATTTTCTGAACTCAAGGCATATGAGTTTGATCTCAACAGAAAGAAGGTGCATGAAGAGCCATCCTCCTCAACCAAAGGTGTTGCCTTCAAAGCTGCTGAAACAGAAAAGAAGAATACTCAAAGGTCCTCTCAATCTGTTTCAAAATCTGAAATAAAGGAGGAGCTGGCACTCATGGCTAGAAGATTTGAGAAGCTCAACTCCAGATTTGGTAGATACAAGAAGTTCTACCAAGACAACAGAACCAGAAGGAGATTCAACTCTCCTGACACCAAATCAGAGGACAAAGTCTCTGATGAAAAGAAAGAGGACAAGTATGCTGATAGAAAGAGATACAGCAAAGGTGAACCATCATCATCAAGGAGGAAGGAGTCCTCAAACAAGAAGAATGATGATGTAGATGTGTGTTACAACTGCCAGAAAAAGGGTCACTTTCAGTATGACTGTCCTGACCTCAGTGCAAAAGAAAGGAAAGAAAGGCAGACCAAAAGAGACAAGAGGCTGAACAGCAGGAAGGCTATGGTGGCTGGAGATTCAGCTAGTGAAGAAAGTGTCTACTCTTCTGATGATGGACTATTCTCCAACAGTGACAGTGATGATGACTGTCAAATGGCATTTGAAAATGATGAGGTATGTTCATCTTCTAGCTCTTCCAGTTCTTCAAATAACACACATGAGTCCAGTGAAATCCCCTTAAAACTCAACTTTGTAAAGTTATTTGAGGATTTCACCAGACTAAGAGAAGTATGCAATATAGCACTTAGAGAAAATGAGCTACTGAATTCAAAAGCTCAAACTCCCAACCTTCCTGAACTTGAGCTTGACATTAAATCAACTGAGTTGTATCAGCAGATTGTGAAAGAACTTGAGGAAGTGTCTCTCAAAGTCTCTGAACAACAAAAGTTGATTGATGATCAAGAACTGGCCTTGAGGAAAAAGGATTTTGATCTCAGAATTCTTCAAGCAAAATTTGACAATCTCTCAAGTGAATTTGATACTCTAAAATTGAGTGAGGGGAGCTTAAAAATGAAAATGTCTGCCTTGAACAAATCTGCTAAGGCAATAGAGGAGATTCAAGGGTTTCAAAGACAATTTGCTCAAAAGGGTGGATTAGGCTATAATCCATGTGAACCCTCACCTGGTCTTAGCATTGCTTCATCAAGCAATTCTAAGATGACTTTTGTAAGATCAGTGGCACAGCAAAATGAAATTGAAGTAAATCAACCACTGATCAAGGATAAGGGTAAAGGAATTTTTATACCAACTCAGGTAATCAATGCACCTAAACCCACACCTTTGGAAAAAGTTAAAGGCATTGCTTACAGGAGGAATGAGGTTCAGAAAGGTAGAACCAATGGAAGGCCAACCTATCTGAATCATCATCAGAGGAGTTGTCCAAAACCTATTCAGAAAAGGCCAACTCAAATGAGGAAACCACAACTGAATGGATTAAGGCCAATCCCCTCTGATAGGTATAAAACATTCAGGAAGCCTGGACCTTACTTGCCAAATGGAAAAGGCCATCCAAAAACCTATCCTCAAAAGTCTTATCCAGCTGCACCTAAGCTTAGTAACTTCAGGAGAAATGTCCCAAAGAAATTTACCAACTCTCCTGAACCTTACAAAGCTAACACTTATACACAGAGATCACCCAAGGCATTTAAGGGTCAAACTGTGTATGTAGATGTAAATGGAAACCAAGTCAGTCACTTTGAATCAATCAGAGTAATCAGGCAGATTTGGGTTCCAAAAGGTACAGCTAACCCTCTAGGACCCAACACTCAAAGGGTACCTAAATTTTGACTTTGCAGGGCTGCAAGGACCACAAGAAGAAGAGAAGCATCAACAAGAAAACAACATGGTACTTGGATAGTGGATGTTCAAGACACATGACTGGAAATAAAGAGCTTCTCTCAGAGTTCATAGAAAAGGAGGGTCCTTCAGTAACCTTTGGAGATAGCTCACAAGGGATCACAAGAGGTTATGGTACATTAAACATTGGTAGTGTTAAAATTACTGATGTCTCATATGTCCTAGGCCTAAAATATAACTTGCTGTCTATAAGTCAAATCTGTGATAAAGGTTTTTGTGTTGAATTTGCTCCTAATGAATGTACTATCAAGAACAAATCAACACAACAGGTGCTACTAACAGGGGTGAGAAAGGGAAATGTCTATTTTGCAGATTGGAGCAAAACCCCTGAACCAGTCTGTCTTGTTGCCAAAAGCACAAGAGAGCAAAGCTGGTTGTGGCACAAGAGGCTGAATCACCTGAACTTCAAAACCATCAACAAGATTGCAAGAAACTCTCTAGTTAAAGGGCTGCCAAATCAAGTGTTCACCAAAGAACACATATGCCAGCCATGTCAGGAAGGAAAGCAGATCAAAGCCTCATTCAAAGGAAAGCCTGTCATCTCAACTGAGAGAGTTCTTCAACTACTGCATATGGATTTATTTGGGCCAATTATCCCAGTAAGTATAAATGGAAGAAAATATGCTTTAGTTGTTGTTGATGATTTTTCCAGGTACACTTGGGTAGTATTCTTACTCAACAAGAAGGAGACTCAAGTCAAGTTACCTGAATTGATGATGAGACTAAGCAATGAAAAGGGCCTTAATATTGTCAAGATCAGATCAGACAAAGGCACTGAATTCATAAACTCATACATCAAAGAGTACTGCAGCAAGAATGGCATCACTCATGAAACCTCAGCAGCAAGAACACCTCAACAAAATGGGGTAGCTGAGAGAAGGAACAGGACCTTGAAAGAGGCAGCAAGAACCTTGATTGCTGAATCCAAACTGCCTAAAAGGTTCTGGGCTGAAGCCATTAGCACTGCATGCCACACACAAAACAGGTCCTTAATCACCAAAGGACAAGGTAAAACCCCATATCAAATATGGAAAGGTAGATTGCCCACTGTTGCTTATTTTCACATATTTGGTTGTAAGTGTTTCATTCATAATAATGGGAAAGAGCAATTGAAAGCTTTTGACAGCAAAGCTGATGAAGGAATATTTGTTGGATATTCACAAATCAGCAAAGTTTACAGAGTTTACAATTGCAAAACCCTTATTGTGGAAGAAACACCTCATGTTGTGTTTGATGAATCTATTAATGAGTTCAGGGATAGAAACCTGAATATTGATGAGATAACACAAAGAACAACCAGATTAAGGCTTCAAAGCAAGGAGACAGTGTTTGTAGATGTTGCCCAGCCTGAATTTTATGATTGTCAAAAACTGGACAACCTACCTGATGGCAATCAACCAGGAGTCAACCAACCTGAAGGTGATATTGAACTGATTGATCCAATCCCAGTTCAAAACCAGGTAACAACTACCAATGAAGAAGCAGGCAATGCTGAGGTAGTTAATGGATCCAATATTCAAGGGGGAACCAATGAAAATGTCAACTCATCTGACAATGAGGACAACACCCCTGAATATGATCCTGAGCTTGATCCTTCAATTAATTTTCCTGAATTTAATGAGTCTAGTGATCCAACCTCAGATGAGGACAGTCCTCCTGAAGGGATCAGGTCTAGAAGGACTTGGTTGCAAGACCACCCAACTAGCCTGATACTTGGTAATCCAAGTGAAGGGATCAAAACTAGAAGGTTTCATGGAGAAAGTGCCTTGTTTTGTTGTTTTCTTTCAGAAATAGAACCAGGAGATATTGAAGAAGCATTACAAGACACCAACTGGATCATAGCCATGCAAGAAGAGCTGAACCAGTTCACCAGAAATGAAGTATGGGAGCTGGTGGATAGGCCAACTCATCAAGATGTCATTGGAACCAAATGGGTGTTCAAAAATAAGAAAAATGAAAATGACATCATTGTGAGGAACAAAGCAAGACTGGTGGCCAAGGGATATTGTCAATCTGAAGGGATTGATTATGATGAGACATTTGCTCCAGTGGCCAGACTTGAGGCAATCAGACTTTTCTTAGCATATGCAGCTCACATGAGATTCAAGGTGTATCAAATGGATGTGAAGAGTGCTTTTCTAAATGGGGTGCTCAAGGAAGAAGTGTATGTTGAACAGCCCCCAGGCTTTGAAGAAGGAGACAAGGTGTACAGATTGAAGAAAGCCCTCTATGGCTTAAAACAAGCTCCAAGAGCTTGGTATGACACCTTATCACAGTTTCTTCTAGATCATGGTTTTGTCAAAGGTACTGTTGACAGAACTCTGTTCAGAATCTGTGAAGGAGATGATATCTTGTTAGTCCAAATCTATGTGGATGACATTATATTTGGATCTCCAAATGAGAAGATGTGTGAAAAGTTCTCCAAACTCATGCAAAGCAAATTTGAGATGTCCATGATGGGATTGATGAATTTCTTCTTAGGACTTCAGGTCACTCAATCAAAGAAGGGGATATTCATCAATCAGGCCAAGTACACAAGGGACATGATCAAAAAATTCGGATGTGCAACAAGCAAGCCAGTCAGAATTCCTATGAATACTAACTGGAAGATGGATCCTGATGAAGGTGGAGAGTCAACCAACTCCACTAACTACAGAGGAATCATAGGATCATTGCTATATCTCACTGCAAGTAGGCCTGATATCACATTTGCAGTTGGAGTATGTGCAAGATTTCAGGCAAATCCAAAGAAGAGCCATCTTGATGCTGCCAAGAGAATCCTAAGATATCTCAAGGGATCTGAGAATCTTGGATTGTGGTATCCAGCTGATGACAACATTGAGCTCACTGGATATTCAGATGCTGATTATGGAGGATGCAGAATTGACAGAAAGTCCACCTCTGGAACATGTCAATTCTTGGGCAGCAAGCTTATCTCATGGTTCTCCAAGAAACAGAATACAGTTGCAACTTCAACAACTGAAGCAGAATATGTTGCAGCTGGAAGTTGTTGTGCTCAGATACTTTGGCTCAGGCAACAACTCAGAGACTACAAAGTCCTCACAAATGAAGTGCCAATATTCTGTGACAACAATAGTGCAATTGCCATCTCACAGAATCCAGTGCTCCACACCAGATGCAAGCATGTGGACATCAAGCATCATTTCATAAGGGATCATGTGGAGAAGAAAGATATCAAGCTTGTCAAAATCCACACTGATAAGCAAAAAGCTGATATTTTGACAAAGCCTCTAGCTGAAGCAAGGTTCTTAGAGTTGTCAGCTGAATTGGGGTTACTTGATCCAGGCAAGATGGAAAAATGAGGAAAGAAAACTCATATGAAGGGGGAAGTTCATCAAAGTTGAACTTCAGCAAAATTGACCAACCTCACTGATGTTGTAAGACAAAGGGGGAAACTCAGCAAGGTTGTCCCTATGATGCTCAGCAATGTTGGTCAGGGGATCTGTCCAAGTGGGACCCAGTCAGCAACCTTGGGACCCACTCAGGCAAGCTCATCAGGCAGTTTGACCTTCACAGAAACCAAAGCACATCTCAGGATGTTTGTCCGAGTTAATTAGATAATCATTGCTATTTTTAGCATTGATTAGACATTTAAGAGGTTTCTTGGTCTAAGAGTAGGCCATTTTAGGATGGAGTGTGCTATAAAGATTTTTACCACCAAAAAGGCAAATCAGCATTTAATGCAGAAATCTTAATTGGGATTTCATGAATTCTTGAGCCTTCATCAAAACCATTAATTTGCATTAAACCTCCATCAAACCGCCTCAATCCCACTACCACATATTATCCAATTGGTCAGACTTATTACCCACGGTTAGATTCTATTAACCAACGGTTAATAAACCCCCCACATATATAAACTCCTCAATTTTCACTACCATCTTTACGCACTCAAAATTTCAAAAACCCTTAAGTCTTTCTTCATACTCTCAAACCTGCAATTCCTCCCCAAACACCTACCAAATCTCTCATATTATCCATGGCACCTAAGATTAAGAGAGAAGAGCTTGTAGACTTCAATGATTCCTCTTTGGACATTGATTTCTCCTATCTTAGCAACCCAAACTCCTTATGGTTTGAAAAACTGGTTGCCTTTGACAGTCCGGACAAGGAGGTTGAACCAGTACTCCATTGGCTTAGGGAAGCAGGCTTGGAAAAGTTTCTTGGGACCAAGCCTGATTCATGCCTAAATCCATTTATGGCAGAATTCTTTGCCCATCTAAGATGGAAGGGCAAGAAAGGAGATGTGTGCACCAAGCTCACATATGCTGAGGAAGATGAAGATGCAGAAAGCCAACACTCCATCATCTTCACTGCAGAGGATATAGATGCTAGCTTTGGGCTACCTTCTGAAGGCCAGAATCCAGAGACTTACAAGGAAGGAGAAGATCAGGAGTTCTACTTTCCATGGCTGCTTACACCCAAAAAGCTTGTAAGTGCTCAAAACAAGAATACTCTAAAACCTTTGTTTAGACACTTGTTTGACTGTGTGGTGAAGAGTTTGTTAAGTCACTCTGGGAGTGTTGAACAACTTAGTATGCCTAAGTTGAGAGTAATGGCTGCTGTGATTGACTCTGCTGAGAAGAGAGTCAAATTTGATTGGAAAAGCTTCATTTTGGACAAAATGATGAATGAGAAATTCAAGTTTAAAGAGGTGAAACACCACAAGGTGGTGGTTGATGGAAGACTCCAGTTCTGCACAAGAGCCAGCCTGCTCTTGGAAAGATTTGCTCATTATACCCACCTTCAAGCCAAGCCAAAGCCTTTTCCAGCACAGAAGGTGATGTTCAGAAAACTGTCTTCAAGGACAGAAAAGAGAAAGCAGGAGGCTGCCTCCAAGAAAGCTGTTGCAACTGTTCCAGCAACAAGAGCCTCTCCGAGGAAAAGGAAAGCACAACCACCCAAAATCCAGCCAAAGATGAAGAAGATGAAGGAGATTCTAAGTGAGTCTTCCCCTGAAAGCCAGTCAAGAAGTGGAGGAGCCACTTCTGAAGAAATTGAGAAAGTAGCTGAGGAAGGAGTCAACCCTCCTGAAGAGGGTGAAGTAGTCACAGAGATTGTCCCACTACAACCTGAGACAATCACAGAATTCAGAGACCTTGACCAGCCTACAAGGTATGAAAGAAGAAGGAGAATCATCAAGACCTCTGAGAAGCAGAGATTGATGGAAGAGAAAAAGAAGAAGAAAGAGTTCTTCAAGGAGATTAGACAGGCAAGCAAGTCTAACTCCAAGTCAAAGTCAAGGACCAACAGCCCTGAAGCCAACTCCCCTGATATTCAGTCTAGAAGAATATCTCCAAGGCAAGAAGAAGAGGAGTGCAAGACTCCTGAAGATGCCCCAATCTTGACCAAGAAAGTTTACTCCCCTGAAGGTGCACCTGATAGAGCAGGTATTGATGTGTTGGCAGATTTGGTCAATCTTGAAGATAGACCCTTTTCCCCCCTTGATCCAAGACTTCTCTCTTATACCAAACTTCTTGAAAATGCTATTCAAGAAGGTGATCAAGTTGATTTCCCACCCATTCCAGCCATCCCAATTACCTATTCAGGCACAATGCTCTCAAAAGCACCTGAATCCCAACTTGTTTTGACCTCTCCTGAACCCATTCCTTCTGAATCCAATCCACTTGAATCCCAGCCAAGCCTACTTGAATCCCACTCCAATCCTCCTGAATCCCAAGCTAACTCATCTGGAGATGATAGTGGTGAAGAGTTCACCTATGAGGGAATGTTGAGGCAGATTGCTAGAGCCAATGTGGATGAATTATATCCAGGTTTGAAAGCTTATCCCAGGCTGCAACAACAGTTCTATGATCTCAGAGCACTTGTTGAGATCAAAGATAGAACTATTGTGGAAATAGCTCAGGCTATTCAGGATAAGGGTGTCAACTGGTGGCAGGTTGAGGAAAATAGGCTGCTACATTTTGCAAATGTAAAGAAGACCAGTGTTCTAACCACTGAGGCCCTATTTTGCACCATTGTTCATGAGAAGGTGCTTGCTGAAAGAGAGAGGATAGCACAAGGAATCAAGCATCCTGACAGCCCATCTGATGATGATGATGATGATGATGATCACACCAATCCCAATCCCCCTGGTACCAACTCAGCTCAGGTACATTACTTGACTTTTCATTCTGAGAAGGACTCTGATCTTTCAGAGGAGTTGACCAAAGATGGTAACTCAGTCCAAGATGCATTGGCCAAGGATGGTTCTTCTGAGCCTGAGGCACAGCTTGACAATGCTGAGACTTCCATAGGAGAAGCTGGTTTGGCTAAAGCCTCATCAATGTCAGGCAAGTTGGACATTGACCAGCCTTTAGTCATTCAGGATGACTCAGTGGCCTTGGGATGCCCAAGTACTGTGATCTCCCAACAACTGCCCTCTGTGGATCCTGTTGAGGATATAGAGGTGTCAGGAATTGAAGGAGTTGAAAAGGCTATTAGTGCTGAAAAATCAGAGGGAGATGATGGTGAGGATTGTGTGATCACTGGTTCCTTGAGTGCACCACAAATAGAGGGTGAGGAAGTAGAAATATTGGGTGCAGCCCAATATGAGAGTCAGGCTATTCTTCAAGTCAAATATGAACTTGATGAATCCCTTGGTGAAAGGAGGCCTGATTCTCCAGTAAATGTGAGTACATCTTTTGAAAATGAAGAAGAAAAGAATAGAGTTGAAAATGAGAGAGAAGGTGCTGATGTATCAGACCTTATGGGAGAAAAAGAAATTGAGGGTGATGAGGGAATTTTTACTAACACTACTAGTTTTGCAGATTCAGTTGCTGTCACTCTTGAGCAAATTTTTGCAGATGCTTCCTTGACAGATATACCAATTGATGCTGACACTGATCTTGAGGCAGTTTCAGCAAATGTGTCCACACTTAACCAAATCTTCTTTGAGCAAGCCAACACCTCTGAGGCTCACTTTCAGGTTGCTACTCAGACTGCATCCATCATTGAAGAGCAGTCAGAGAAGTTGGACACACTGGTCAGGGAAGTTGGGAAGGCCCATGCAACAACTGCTGATACCTTAGATGGCCAAGGCAAGACTCTAGCCTCTGTGGAGATGAGGCTCACAGGGTCAGAAGAAGTAATCTTGCCTACTCTTGATGCAAGGATAAGTGGAGTTGAAACTGGACTGCAAACAGTTTCAACTGAAGTGACAAAGGCCAAAGATGCTATGGGTAAATTCACAAGATCTGTGAAGAAAGAGCAGCAGGGTCTCAAATCCTTGTACAAGCATAATGTGAAAGCATTGAGAAAGACAATCAAGGATGCTTTGAGGCAGAGGACAGCAGCCCAGAGAAAGAAGGCAGAAGAGTTGAAAGCTGCAATGGTGAAGGAAGCAGCTGAGAAGTTCACTGTTGAACTCATGGCCAAGGTGTCTGATCAAGTTGTGGCCAACCTCACTGATCAACTTCAGGCCAAACTTGATCAATCACTGAAAGCCACATTGGATGCCATAGTTTCCCAAAAGATGAAGCCTGTTCACACCTTCTTGAGCATGGCAGATGATAAAATGCAAAACATTCATGATGAGAATGTTTATCTACTGCAAGAATTGAAGTCCCTCACTCAGGCCCACTCACACCTCTCAGTCTCAATGAGTGAACTGAAGCCCCAATGTTTTGATAATGCCAAAAAGGGGGAAAGAGAGAGAGCAAGGGCAAAGGGAACCTTGGTGATTGGTGAATCCAAGGGAAAGGAGAAAGTCCCTGAGATTGAGGAGGAAGCAGTAGAAGACATTGGGAAAGGCAAAGGCCCAATGAATATTGAAGATTTGACTGAGGAAGAGCAGATTCAAATAGCTGTCAAGGAGTCCATGGTGTCAGCTATGGAAAGTCAGGCAAGGAAGCTTCAAAGGCCAGGTGGTGAGTCTACAGGACTTGAACCTAAGGAGAAGGCTGCTGAAGTAAGGGGGAAGGTGACAAGGTCATCTGAAAGAAAGAGGAAGGAGCTGCAAGCCTTCAATGATTTCCCAACCAGCTTGACCTTGCCTTCAGAATTTCAATCTGATGAATCTACTCCAGCAAGGCAATCAAAGAGATTAAAGAAAACAGCCAGGATGCCTGCAATTGAAGAAGAAGAAGCTGAAGAAGAAGTCCAGGACAGAATGCCTGAAGTTGGTGTGCCCAAACTTGCTGATGATCCCTCTAAATTATTTGAAGAAGGTTTTGGAAAAGATCCAGAAACCCAAGAGAAGCTAGCTCTTCAGAGAGCTAAAGAGAGGATGGAGCAATTGGTTGAGGCCAACAAGGCAAGGGATGAAAGAAGGGCAAATTTCAGAGCCCCAAGAAGGAGAGCTTCATACAGAAGGCTCAAACCTCAAATGCTGCAAAGATGGGACACTCAGTACCCTCACCATGATAAGTGGGTTCCAATCTCACTGAATGATGAATGGGAGGAGGCCAAGAGAAGTTTTGTATATGACTTCTATGTCATTGGGAAGTGGCTTGGAGAGAGTGTAGATGAAGTCTTTGTTCAATTCATGTTTGAGAACCACAGGGACCTCTACCAGAAGCTGTTTGCAGCAGCTGATATGGCAAGAGTTGAGTTCAAGGCCCCTGGTCCAATTCTGTACATGCCTCCTAAGTTCAATGGGAACTTGATTGATGAGGGAAAGATCCTAGAGGAGTTCATCAACATCATGAAGATGGAGAAGATGAAAATAGGCCCTAGAGGCTCCAACAAGGATGTTTGGGAGCTGAAGAAAAGGGTATGGGCTCAATATGGCATTGCTCCCCAAGATGATGGAACTCTCTGATGGATAAGTTTATCTCTTCCCTATCCTTGTTTTTTATTAATGTTAATTGTTGTTATTCTGTTTACTTGTATCAGTTAGTGTGTCCTTTTGAATCTTTTGATCTGTAATGCTCCATGATATATAAAAGGACCAATGATTTTCTATCAAGAGATAACAACTCATTATCTCAACTAACTTGATATTACATATACTTGATTTATTGTGCTAACAGTGTCTTTCAGGAAAGTTGACCAGTTCATTGATCCTGAAGGTAAAGTATAGTATAAGTCAAGGTCCCTTTGTAATAGGTTTTGGCATCATCAAAAAGGGGGAAATTGTTGGGAATAAAATGATTTTGATCTAGATACCAAAACCCCTGAATGATGATGTACAAACTAGTTGAGATATGCTCAAGTTAGTGTTCAGGAAAGTTGTCCCAAAACACTTGAGTATGTAGAATGCTTAAGTTAAAAATCTCAGAAATGTTGTGAGATTTTAGAGTTCAGGATAGTTGTCCAAAGCTACATGTTAGAAAGCTTGATAGGTATTAAGTCTTAAGGCCAAAGTTGCTGAAGCATCAGGACAACTGAACAAGTGGACAACCAGGCTGAAGAGATCAAGAACACTGAAGCTGTCCTCTTAAATGCAAAAGATCTAGACAGTTGAAGTGCAAATGATCAAGAGAATTAACTGTCAAAAGCTTACAGAAGACACATTCAATGAAGCATTTATTGCCAATCATGCCTGAACCAAGCATTGAAGACTTAGAGCATTAAAGAGTGAAGCATTGAATGAATGTTGGAACATTCTAAAACTGCAGCAAGAATGTTCAGGGAGCTTGTCCCATCTGACCGTTGGTTGAGTGTAGATTCTGCCACAAATCAACCTTGGAAAGTGTGCTTATTTGGAAACTGTCGCAAGTCATCTCAACCGCATTTTTCAGAAGTCAACACATTCATTCAAGCAACCATTGAAGAGCCCTTTTACACAGTGGATAAAAGGAAGTCAAGCTACTTAGCCGTTTCAATGGAGCTGCAAATAGACATGTTTGAAATGCTATCTCTCCAACGGATAGTTGTTCAAACATGACTATATAAACAGAAGTGATCAAAGGGATTTAGAATCCAACAATAAGCTATCAAACTCATATAAAGCTTTCAAAGGAAACCAAGCTATTCTCAAGTATTCCAAGTTTCCTGAATCACTTCAAGTCAGCTAAGCCAATCTTTGTAAACATCCTAGCTTAGCATTGAGATATCCTAAGCCTTTACATCTGTTCTCATTGTAAAGGATATCTCTATTAGTTGGAACCAAACCTCAAACCTTATCTCATTTAGTGAAGAGAGTGTTTGTTGTAGAAGTGAGGAGTTAAGGACTGTTAGAGTGAAACACAGTCTTAACTTAGAGTGATTGAGCACTAGGACTCAGATTATCCTAGGGATCAAAACACTAAGAGAGTGTTGTTGATCAGTGCACCTTGGCACTATAAAACAAGCTAATTCCATTGTGAAGGAATTATCCTGTTCAATCAGGCAAAGTGGATGTAGGAGCTTGAGTCTCTGAACCACTATAAGCTTGTGTGTCTTTTACTTACTGCACTCTTTATTGCATTCATATTCAAACATATTTCAAAGAGTAAAACTTGTAAGTTTAAGGAAAAATTGTTTTGGACAAAGTCCCTGATAACTGTATCTTTTCAGAAATTTACTTGGAGTATTTCTTTAAGTCAAAGGCCAACCACATTCCGCACTTAGCAACTCTTTTAGATATTTAGCCAACTAATCACTCTAGTAATCAGTAGGACAAGTATCTATCAAAGTTCACTCAGGTCAGTTGTGAGACAACCTGCCTGATAAGACCAGATTTGTCAAAAAGAAAAGAATTTGCATACACAAGTGCATTCCCCCCCCCCCCCCCCCATACACTTGTGTTATACTCCACCTAGGACCAACAAACATGAATAATTTCATAAACTTACTACATTCTCTTTATATCTTTGATTTGGGATTTAAAGGCCCATGTTACACTTGGAATAATAAGAGAAAAGGTGAGCATAACATCAAGGAGCGCCTTGATAGATTTGTAGCTAGCCCGAAATGGAGAAGTATGATTCAAAACTTTGTTGTCCATAACTTACATTGGTTTGGGTCGGATCATAGGGTAATTTGCCTCACAATTAGAACCCAACAATCGGTTTGGAAGCAATGTACCGACTATCGATTTTGTTTTGAAAATGCTTGGTTGGTGGATCCATCATGCAAAGAAACAATTAAATCATTTTGGAATGCTATTGATAAGCAAAGATCTTTTACGGATTTACTTAAGTCATGTGCAAGATCCTTACAACATTGGGCAAAGTGTAATTTTGGGGCACTGGACTCACATATTAAAATGGTCTCGGAGAAAATCTCAAGGATTGAAGAATTGAATGTCGATGATGGGGACGACTCAGAACTCATGGAATTGGACAAAGAACTTAACACTCTTTTTACAAAACAGGAAGAATTTTGGCACCAAAGGGCAAGAGTTAATTGGATGGTGAGTGGTGATCGTAATACGACTTATTTTCATCGAAAAGCCACAGAAAGGTTCAAACGAAATATGATCAAGGGGCTACTGGATAAGCATGGTAATTGGATATCTACAAGGACAGGCATTGAGACGACATTATCGAGTTATTATAGAGGACTTTTTTCATCAAAGGAACCATCTATCAGTGAGATACATACTATTACGAGGCATACTACTCATATGATGTCTAAAGATATGAATAGAGTCTTAGATAGGGCATTCACAAAGCAGGAAGTCAAAGAGGCAGTTTTTGGCCTTTCACCTAACAAAGCCCCTGGGCCCGATGGCTATAATGCTCTTTTTTATCAGAAGAATTGGGAATCCGTTGGGGAGATAACTACAAATGCAGTCCTTAAAATCTTGAATGAAGGAGGGGACTTGGAAGATTGGAATCACACTTTGATCACCTTGATTCCAAAATTAAAAACCCCAACATGCCCAACACACTTTCGTCCAATCAGTCTTATCAATGTTTGTTATCGTATTGTCGCAAGAACGATAGCCAATCGGTTATCCAAATGCCTTCCGGAGGTAGTAGATGATTATCAAAGCGCCTTCGTTAAAAATAGACAAATCTTCGATAATGTGATGATCAGCTATGAATGTATGCATTGGTTGAGGAACAATAGAAGTGCTATGGGCTACGCAGCGTTGAAATTAGATATGAGTAAGGCTTATGATCGCATTGAGTGGGCGTACTTGAAGGAACAAATGAATAGGTTAATTGAGCTTACAGATGAGCTCATTTTTAGATGTGTGACAACGGTGTCGTATGCTTGTAAAGTTAATAATTCGACCTTTGGTCATTTTAAACCGTCACGAGGAATTCGACAAGGGGACCCGCTCTCCCCGTTACTTTTCGTTTTATGTGCCCAAGGCCTGTCATCTTGTGTTCAAAACATGGTTAACAGAGGTCTCCTTGAAGGTATTAGAGTGGCTAGACAAGCCCCTATGATTACGCACCTTCTATTCGCGGATGATTGCATCGTCTTCTTTAAAGCGAAGCCTGAATTTGCTCATCGAATCAAAACAACCATTTTCGAGTATGAAAGAGCCTCGGGACAATTGGTGAATTTCGATAAATCATCTTTGATTTTTAGTCCAAAAACGAGTGATCACCATCAGTCACAAGTCACACAAATTCTCCAGGTTAAGCTCACAATTGGTCATAATCTCTATCTAGGACTTCCTACTTTCTCCTTGCGAGGCAAACGCATACATTTTTCGTATATTATTGACAGACTCAAGAAGAAGGTCGATAATTGGAAAAATAAGAAGTTTTTAGAGGGGGGCAAGGAAGTTCTTATCAAGGCAGTCTTACAAGCAATCCCTACATACGCAATGTCATACTTCAAAATACCGATCCAGATTTGTAACGAAATGGAAAAAATTATAGCTAACTTCTGGTGGGGTAATGATAAAGGTCATCTCAAGTTGCATTGGTTAAGTTGGGATAAACTTTGTAAATCAAAAGAAGAGGGAGGCTTAGGATTTCGTAGAATGACACAGTTCAATCAAGCAATTTTAGCTAAGCAAGTGTGGAGAATGATGGATAGACCTGACTCGCTAGTGGCGAGAGTCTTTAAAGCCAGATACTATAAGCACACGGACATCCTGGAGGCTCATATAGGAAACAATCCCTCTTTCATTTGGAGATCGCTTACTATAAGCTTTTCGATTTTACAAAGTGGTATCCGCTGGACAATTGGAAAGGGTAATGCAGTAACCCTTTTTAGGCATGCATGGGTGGATGGCCTGAACAAGGAATGATCAGGTCAAGGATTGTGTTGGGGAGAAACCCCGCCACCTTCCTGAATGAGGATCATTTCTGGGATACAGAATTGGTGGAATTAGCCTTTTGGCCCTTTGAGGTGGACGATATTCTCCGAACAGCAGTTGGCAGCCGAGATGAAGATGACTTTCGTTTTTGGAAGCATGACAGTATGGGTATCTACACAGCTAAATCTAGATACATAGAAAGTTACAAGATTATGTCCATCAATCAAAACAAGGCTGGAGCCTCTAATGAGGACAACAATAAGCAGTGGTGGAATCTTCTTTGGAAGCTTCGGATTCCACCAAAAGTACGTATATTTGGCTGAAAAATGTGCCTTGACATCATAGCTTCGGAAGGAAATCTGGCTCATCGATACATTCCGATCGACCCAAGGTGTGGACTCTGTGGTAGCTATTCACCTAACACTATACATGCGATATTTGTGTGTCCAGGTGTTAGGCAAATATGGAAAGAATACAAATGGTGGAATTTTATAAGACAAGGAAGTTACATGAAGACTATGGATCTTCTGTATTCCTTCCAAGAAAATCATACAAAATTTGAATTGGAACAACTCTTGATGATATCTTGGGGAATCTGGAATGAGAGATGTAGGCTACTACATGATGAAGAGTGTAGGAGAATGCAAGTGCAGAAACACACAGGTAAACAAGTGCTGAATTATCTTTATAGCTTCCAAGACGCTCAGAAAAAAATGAGAAGATAGAGGTGAACACAATGGATGATAGCGGGACAAATAGGGATAACAGTCAACAGTGTGACTTCGTCTTTGAGGTGGATAGGGCTTTTAATAGAGAGAATCTGAAATTTGGAGTGGGAGGTATTTTGTCAAAGCATAATGAAACACTCATAACCTCATTTGGGAAGAAGATCCCCCCTCAAAGAAATCCTCTGGGTTCTAAATTAGTTGCTATTGAAGAGGTTTACAAGTGGATAACATTGAAATCAAATCTGACTGTATTCAGGCCGTTTCCCTTTGCAATAGCAAAAAATTTGAATTGTCTAGGGGACCTGAAGCAAGCATCACCCGAAGAATTATCAGGCTTAAAGGTGGATTTGTAGTGTGCAAATTTACACATATAGCTCGGGAGAACAACAAAAAGGCCCACATTTTAGCTCAAAGGGCAACACTTTCTACCATCTCTCACGACAGATATGGAGAAGATTGAGGAAGAACCGATTAATTAGGAAATTGTATTTCCCTGGTTTTACTGTTTTGGTCTCTTCTTGGTCCAAAAAAAAAATTTAATAAACCAAAAAGGCATCTATTAAAGAATGAAAGAAGTATAAGGTGCATATGCATGTCACAAATTTTATTTAATGTTGTTTATATGTGATAAATTTGCTACAAGCCAATTGTAAACCAATAAATTTCAACATCTACAAACATGCATATAAAAAATGATAAAAAATAAGGTAAATATAATTTTATTAAAAAATTAGGTTACAAGTTTTGTTGATCTCTTAATTTCTCTTTCCAAAGACAATTCCTTGACAAGAGTCCATATTTATGTAGTGAAAGTCTTCTCCGTTTGGGTTGGAGTGGAACAATCTGATTGCTTATGTTGGTCCCAGAAGTTGAGTTTTAAGATTGAGTAAGTTAGAAAAGTCTAGACGGGAGGGGTGAATAGACTTTTAAAATCTTTCAAAATATCAGAGATTGTATATGCGGAATATTAGTTTATGAGCCCTATCAATTATACTCAACTATACACAAAAACACTTTACTTGTCTATCCTGCAGATATGTCAACTTATCAAATCAATTAAGAACAATTAACACAATAAATGCAGTAAGTAAACAACAAAAGATTTATAGTGGTTCGACAACTTGTCTACATCCTCACAACTCCAGTCGTGAAATTTTATTAACTTGTCTTGTGGCTTTAAGTCCCAAGAAATAAGACTTCGATCTTTTCGACTATATCTACAGATATATCTTCGATCTAACAACTAGCAATTTTACAAGTAACTAGCACCTTGTTTACAAACAAAAACAATAAAGAAAAACTTCTCTATTTTCAGTAGCCTTCTTCTTCAGTAGACTTGTCTTTTCTGGGATTCTTCTTTGAACTTCAAACTTTGTTTTGGACTCTGTGAGTTTCCTTGCTTCTGAATTCTTCAGTATACGCTCAGTAATAGGAGTTTCAGTAGTCTTCAATGTTTGAATGTCTTCAACTATTTATAGACTTCTTAACTCAAGATAAGTTTGTTATCCAACAACCTTTTCTTGATAACTAACTCCATAACCATTTCTTCTTGATATGTATATTTAAGTACGTCGGTTATTCTGTTATGATACGTAACTAACTTCATATCTTCATTAATATACGAATATCTTTTCTTCACTTGAACTTGACTTCCTTCAATATTCTGTACTTAGAATATATTAGCTTTCTTTAGTACTTGTCTTGTCTTGCACAAGTCTTCTCTTCTTCAAGTCTTCTTGTCTTATTCTTGTAGAACTCTGCTTGTTCTATCAACTAATCTATCTAGACTATTATATTACTTTAAACTTTATAAAACAGCTTAGTCATCCTATAAACTATTACATCAATAACATGAATATAACCATAAGCTTATATACAATGATTATAGCTTATCATAAAATCCTATAGTAAAATGTTCATTTCCATACTTAGTTTATTTCAGTATTACTTTTACTCATCTGATCTTGTTCCATACAAGAAGACTTTCATAACAGATCGGTCAACACTTAAAATATATTCAAGTTCCTCTTTTTGGCTTATCAAAACTATACTTTCATCAATTAGGACTTGTCTTTAGGATTCATATCCCAACAATTTCCCCCTTTTTGATGAAGTCAAAACTACTTGAATTATTTTAAGTAAATAGATCAGTTAAGTAGTTATCTTATATTAACATCAAAATGTCTCATCTTTCATTCATATGAGTAAAATCAGAACGATTACAATTACTTAGAACATATATCAAAATGAAATAAGTAGAGTAAAGAAATTCTTAATTTCTTCATCCAATGCTTCCACCACTATCTGTTTTAGCTTCCTCATCTGGTACCTGGAACGCATCTAGAATTCTTCTGTGAATCTCATAGATATGATCTTCATTTTCAATCTTCTCATCTTCAAGAACTTTCTCTTCAAATTTCTTGATAGTATTGAAATCAATCCCTTTTCCAGATCCAAGCATATGAGTTTCCCATTTTAGAAAATTCTGGTGATAAAATGTTGTATCCAACAGCAGTAGCGATACGCATAATCAAATTCCATAAATTTTGATCTTCAGCTTCCATGAATTTCTCAAAATTCATAAACAGTTCATCTTTCAAAGATATTTCACCATATCTTCTTATGATCCAAGGAGCAATCTCCCATTTCTTCTTTACAACTTTCCAAACTTCATTATGCTCAGCATCAATGAATTTGTCTATGAGTGTGTCTTCAATCTCATCTAGGTTTGCTTTGCTGTCTTGCAACTTCTTGATGTGTTTTCCTAACACTTTCTTATTTGCATAACGATCATCTTCAATTTTCTGTTTCTTATGGATTTCGATTTCATCAATGTCATCTAGAATCTGACCTATTGATTCCTTCACAATTGGTTCTCTGATTTCGAGCTTTCGCTTTACTTGTCTGGTTTGAACCTTCTCTTCAGACATCTTGCTTTCGCCTTTAGCAAGTCTTTTCTGATCTGTTCTTTGAGCCTTCACTAGTCTTCCTCTCCTAGGTCGACTTTGCTCTTGCTGAATTTCAGTATCAGTCTGTTCTTCTTCAACCTCTACTACTCGCTTCTTTTCTTCTTCCATTTCTTCCCCATTTTTGGCTTCATCACTTACCTTTAAGGTAAATAGAGAAGTAAAACGAGTCATCTCGTCTTGTACTGCCTGCTTCATCAGATTAGTTGCTTTCTCTATCTGTCTCTGATGACTTCCATCTTGACTTATCTTCTCAAGTCTATCAGCAGTGTACTCGAGTTTCTTAGAAGTTAAAGTAAATTCATTCTTAAAATAAGTAGCAGTTAACCTCAACTTGGTATTCTGAACTTTCATTTCTTCAAGTTGTTGTCTGGCTTCTTGCAATTGAGCATACGCCTCTCTTCTTTTCTCATCAGCAATTTCGAACTTAGTCCTATAGACTTTTTCCATCTTTTTCGATTCTCTTGCTAGAATTCTTACAAAATCAACCGAGCACTTCTCAGAATATTCAACTTGATTCTGTAAAAATGTTTCCAATTGATTAAACATCTCTTAACGAAAAGTAGTATTGAGTTGATTCACTTCATTGATAATCATCACTTTCGAATCAGTTACTAGAGAATTGTTCTGTTCTTGCAGTACTTTCTTCACATCAGACTTTAAGAACTCATCTATTGCTGACTTCACCACTTGTCTTAGATCATCTTTCAACTGATCTAGAGACACTTCTTGAGCAACTATCGTGTGAATCATCTCTTCAGCAACAATATCTTCATCAATTTCAGCAGCAATAGGAACTTCAACCAATTTCATCTCCATCTCAATAGATAAGATATCATTTTCTTCTACTGGTAGCACAGTTCCTGCTAGAGCTTTCAAATTTAAGGGAGGAGAGTAAGGAACGATAGCTAACCTTTGAGCTTTTACTCTTCTTTCAGCTTCGTCTGAATCTTTCTTCACCATAGCAGCCAATTTAGCAACATAAGCACATGTTTCCGCTGGAAAAGTTGGTTCAACTTCTCTTGTGATCTGCCCAACATCAGTTCTAGGGTTGTGAGCATGTTCCACCTGAAATTTGAACACTAATCCTCTCAGCTGATCTGAGGGATTCTCCAGCTCACTTCTCGGATCAGAAGACTCCAACTCTTCTTGTTCTGTTTCCATCAACAAGTCTGCTTCCGAAACTTGAACACTTGCATCCACCTTATTACTTGACGTAGTCGATTCCTCAATTTCTTTCATTGGAATGACTTCGTCTGGAACATTCAGCATCCTCTTGACAAGAGCAGTCAAGGCTTCAGAAGATAGTAGATCATTGTGACTTTTCACTCCACTATTTTCCTTTTGTTCCATTTCCAATCTTGAAAATTTGCGATACCACCCATGTCTAAGATAACCTCAAGCATGTCTTCAGACGGACCTTTTCTCAATGCAACCCATGTGCATATTCTGATCAACTTTTCATACGTCTCTGAAGATGTATCGATCTCGACTGATGGCATAATTTTCTTCAAGTTTCTGGTCATCTGTGCACGCAGTCTCTTCTCACGCATAGACATTGGATAGTCGACCAGGGATGAGAATCTGTTTTTGGGAGGGGTCTGAGTGAGTGGGGTCCTCAGCTCAGTAGCCGAAGTGTCAGCTTGTGGAGTTCCCGAAACAGATGGGTTAGGCGGGTCAACATTTTCTGTTGTGGGTAGTGGTAATTTTGGGATTGTGGTTTCTGGGGGTTGTGATGTGGTTTGGTTTAGTATATCAGCTGTCGAAGTATCAGCTGATGCAAATATGGTTGTGTCTTGGGTTAATAAAGAGCTTAGGTGTTGCACGAACTTCAGAGGGTGTTGGGAAATGAATTGATTTTGATTAAGATACCAAAACCCCTGAATGATGTTGGTCAGCCTAGTTGAGATAGATAGTAAGAATATCAGTCTAGGTGTCTCAGGATAGTTGAGACAGTAAAATTGCTTCAGTGTAAAAACTCAGAAATGTTGAGTTACTTGGTGTTCAAATTAGTTGTCCAAGCTGACATGTTAGGCAGCTTATTAGTCTTGGTCTATTAGCTCAAGTTTGTTGAATACATGAAGACTATATCATTACTGCATTTCATTAAGTATCTGATATCTGTGTTATTTACTTTAAAGTCATTTCATTACTACACTTATATTGCATAGTTGTCTATATCATCAAAACTGTTTTTCAAGGAAAAACTCTATTGTTGGACAACTCCCCTGATACTGTCATTAAGCAAGAATCATTCATTCAGAACATAAAGGAGATATAACTTTGAGGGCCTATCTATTCCGCAATTATAAACTTACTAAGATCACCTTTCAACTGTCTACTTCATAGTATTCAGAGGATTTGTTATCTAGTCCAATAGTTTAACTTTAATAAAAGTCAGAGAGGTTGATTGATCAACTCTCCTGAACTAATCAAGTGATAAGTCTATTTTGACAAAAAGAAAATTAGTACACACAAGTGCATTCCCCCCCCCCCCCCCCTACACTTGCGTCACTCTCATTTCAATAAAAGTAGTTAGGTATTAAGTTAAAATGTTTCAAAGATTTTGATTACAATACCAAAACTCCTGATGTATTTATTACCTTGAGTATAGTTAGGTATTAAGTTAAAATGTTTCAAAGATGTTGAAACATTTAGATCAGATTAGTTGAACAGCTATTATGCTAGACATTTGATATATGTAGGATTGATTGGTTTAGAATAAACTTAAGATATAATCAATTCCACAGAGATGAGTTATATGAAGCATGCTACGAAGATAAAAAAAAAAAAGTTAAGTACAAATGGCCAACTCAGTTAATAGTGAGTAACTCAGCTGATAATAAACATCTCTCCTGAGAACACTCGAGTCCACTGAAAGGAAGGCCAACCGATGAGTTGAATATTCTCAAAATAATCCTTAAAAGTATTACACACCAAATAAGATCAACTCAACTGATAAGCTCAAGATCTTAAGAATCAGAACAGTTGATTGAAGTGTTATCACAATAGGATCAACTCAATTAGAATCAAAGGAAAATACAAAAGGCCAAGACGACTGATTGAATTATTGACACGCCAGATAGAATCAACTCAATTGAAGTAAGTGTCAACTAAGCTAAAAGAAACAGAATAAATGACTGAAGTTATGACACACTAGATAGGATCAATTAAATTAAAGCAAGTGTCAACCATGCTGAATGAAGTTGTGACACACGAGAAAAAATCAACTCAATTAGTGAAATAGACAACTTAGTTGAAGTGATCAAGTTTGTTGATATAAGGTAAACTCAGTTGATATACAATAAAGTCAGGTAGAAGATTCCTCAAAGGCTACTCAAAGGATCAACACTAAAAGACTAATAATCGGGTGAAAGAGAATCAAAGATCAACTAACCTGACTACAAAGCTCATAAAGACTGAAGAACTCAAAGCATTTAAAGAAAGACAAAAAGAATGATCTCTTATGCACCAGAAAATGTTCTGAGGTTATGTCCTAACTATCTGTTGGAGACACATGTCCAAGATCATTGGGATTAGTGCAAACTCTGACTAAGGAAACAACACATTTTGACAATCCGCAACAAAAATCAAGACTTTACACTATTCACTGATGGAAATAAACGCAATGTTTATCTAATGGAAGCTACAAAATAAAAGATTTGAATTATGTCTCTCCAACGGACATATGTTCAAATTCATCTATAAATATAGAAGGATTCAAGCTCTCACAATCACGGAAAACTCAAGCAATCAAGCTATAACTATCAAGAATTCAAAAGTTATATTCAAGAATACATTCAGAAACACATTATCATTGTTTCCACCGTGTCTCATAGAAGCTTACAAATCTTCTATACACAAAAACTAAGTAAAATCCATATTCTAAATTAGAGAGATATCATATCCTTTCATTTGTACTTTAGTGTAAATGATATCTCACCTAGTTGGAACCAACCTCAAACTCAATCTTATTGAAAAGGTTGTAAGTGAGGAGACTTGTTGTAAAATAAAAAAAATTAAGTTGTGAAGTGTTACTTCAGCCTAAAGCTCAAGAAAAAGATTGAGTACTAGGACTCAAAATTCCTAGGATCAAAAACTTAGACGAAGTGTTCTTGATCACTGCGCATTGTCACTATAAAATAAGTAAATCCAAGAGATAAGGAATTATCTTGTTTAATAAGGAAAATTGAAGTAGGAGCTTGAGTCTGTGAACCACTATAATTTGTGTGTGTTATTTACTTTACTTTCAGTACTTTTTCATTCATACACTCACAATATTATGTATACAAACTAACAAGCTTTCAAATTAAATCCTGGGGAATTTTTTTATTTTAGTCCTATAAGTTTGAGATATTCTAAAATAAATCCTTTAAGTTTCAACTTTACAAAATATGTCATTTACCTTAATTTCAATTTTAATCCTTTTTACATCAATTTTAATCATTTATGTTTTGAAGGAATTAGAATTGGCAAACTTGGTGCCACATATATTAACATATGCCACATCATCATGCCACATCACTATCTCTCCTTTATATATATTTAAAAAAATAGAGTTAATAACACCAAAAAATACTCTATACACACCTCATAATTTTAAATACAAAATAAACGGTGTTGCAGTTATGAATGATCGATGTTAATTATATATGTGAATCTTATTTCCCTCTATTAATTGAAATGTATAACTAAATTTAATGATAATATCATCATTTTATCAAATACTCATAATAACTAAATATATTTCAAATAAATTAATTAATTAATTTGAAGTAGATCAGATAATTTTTAATTTTTTTTCATATATATAGAAGAGCGATTAATTAGTTTGGAGTAGATGCAAATAATCTTTTTTGTGTAAGGCTACTACACTACAAAAAAAAATCATGTTTAGTGATAATAATATTAGTGACATTTGAATATTTGTCACTAAAAACACACATATAGTGACAAATAATTTATTGTGCTACAAAATACCACGGGGTATGATAATTAGTGACAACTATACATATTATCAATATTTGATTGAATATTTGTCACTAAAAACAAACATCTAGTGATAATTATTCATTTTGTTACAAAATATTATAATTTTTTTTTTTTTTTTTTTTTTGAATTACATTAAATACCCATCCATTTTCCCCTCCCCATGACTCGAACCCAGGATCAAAGGCCTAGGTAGTGGTGCTCTAACCAACAAAATATTATAATTAGTGACAACGTTGTACACTGTAACTATTTTATTGAATATTTATCACTAAAAACACACGTATAGTGACAAATAATTCATTATGCTACAAAATATCATTTAATGTGATAATTAGTGACAACTATACATATTGTCAATATTTTATTGAATTTTTGTCACTAAAAACACACATATATAGTGATAATTATTAATTATGTTACAAAATACAATAGTTTTATTATAATTAGTGACAATAATGTATACTATCACTATTTTATTGAATATTTATCACTAAAAATAAATATATAGTGACAATAATTCACTTTATTACAAAACAACATAGAATGTGATAATTAGTCACAATTTTGTATATTGTTAATATTTTACAAAATATTTGTCATTAAAAATAAATGTATTGTGACAAAAATTCATTGTATTACAAAATAATATAAAAAAATTGTGATAATTTCTGACGCCTTTATTTATTGTTAATATTTTTTTTGTCAAAGTTTTACACCAAATTTAATTTGACTTGCAAAAGAAAAGTTATTGTCAATGCAACTATAAATAGTGATAATATTCAAAATCATCATTACTTATTTAAGGCAAAAAAATTTGTGAAACCGTCTCACGGATCTTTTTCTGTGAGACAAATCCTTTTAACCCATATTTTAAAATTTTGGGTAAGATAACCCATATTTTTTTTCCAGATTTTGATTTGTTAAAAAAGTGATATTGTTTATGTAAAAAGTGATAATATTTTTAACAAAAGTGACTATAACTTTTTACTTAAACACTATCACTTTTTGCTCAAACATTATCACTTTTTATATATAAGGGCTGTCTCACGGATCTCATTCTGTGAGACGGTCTCACCCAAGACTAGCCCCTTATTTAATACATATTTTTTTATAATGTAATATATTATTTGAAAGATTAGAAATTATAGCGATAAAAAATGTCATAACTATTATAAAAAATTATAGTGATATATTATCCATAATTTTTCACAAATTAAAATTCATAATAGTTAATTGACCAAAACAATCTATAAATTATCAAATATTTTAAGTACTTTAAAAATGTAAGAATGGCTTAAAATTCTGAAATAAAATCTAAATTTGAGAAATGTGTAATAATATATTTATATTAAAATAATTAAAAAATATGTTATGGTTGTGAATCATGGAAAATGTTATTGATTCTTAGAAATAAAAGTGAGGGGACATAATAATATTTGAATTTAAAATTTAAAATTAAATTCATATTCAAATTATAATGTTGAATCCGTTCTGAATATTCAAATTCGAATATTAAACAAATATATTTGATTCTTTGTATTCGAATTCATTTAAAATTCTAATTCTAATATCAAAACAAGTTTAACCAAATATGTTTAGATTTTAATATTCAAATTTTATTATTTTTAAATATTTGAATTTGAATACCAAACCAAATCAAATATACAGTTTTGTTCTTAATATTTAAATTTGGAGTAGATTCTTAATTAGGGATGGCAGTGACGAGGCCAAATACGAATCCACATTGAAATCGATCTACATGGGCCAGGTTTGGATCCAGTAAAGTGGGTGTGGGACAGATCGTGATTTTAAAACTATGCGGGTCGGGGCATATAAAACTCAACGGATCCTCAAGAGAGACGAGTCTTGGGTTTGAGAATTTTCTGGCGGCTGGGCAGGTCCTGGGACATGGGTTGTAAACGAATTGAATAGAAGCAAATACTTCAATATTTGATTTGATTCGTGAAAGTATTCGAATATTCGTATTAGTTTATTTTTTGAATAATAAATTTGGTTCGTTATTCGATTCGAATGATTATTTGATACTATTTGATTCCAAGCGAGTACTCGATATGTATTATTTTTCAAGTATTCGATTCGAAATTGATTCGACTTAAAACTATTTGATTCAATTTTTTTATGGAGAAAAATTGTAAAAAATAATAACTTAAATAATATTATATGACATGAGACAAATTAGGGGTGTAAAGGAGCCGAGTCGAGCCGAGTAGTGCTGAGCTCGAAACTCGATTCGATTGTTATACTTGAAGTTCGAAACTCGACTCGACTCTGTTGAGCCTAAAATTTTAAAGATTGAGCTCGACTCGATAAGAAACTCGAGCTCGACTCGACTCAATTAAAAATATAATTTTCAAAATTAATATTAAAACATATTTTTTCTAAAATAAACTCGAGCACGACTCGACTCAATTACTTAAATATAAATATAATTATATATTAATGGAAAAATAGTAAATATATGTCAAGCTCGATTAGGCTCGTGAGACGAGTATTTATGAGCTCGAACCCGGTGGCTACTCGAGTAGCTCGAAACTCGACTTGATTAACTTCGTGTCGATTTCGATCTTTTTTCGAGTCGAGCACGAGTTGCTCGCGAGTTGGCTCGACTCACTTACACCCCTAAGACAAATATACATTTAAAAATATATTTATGTATATATATATATATATATATCTTTATAATATATATTTGCAAACATTTTTTTACAGCCACGTGACACTAATTCATTGGTTTATCTTAATCTCTCTCTTCTCAAATCACTCTATTTCAAAATCCTTGAATTTTCATTCATTCTACACTTTTCTTTTAATCTCATCCATTCATTTTAAAACTTAATCTTGACCCTACATTCTTAATCTTATTTTCTATATAAATCCCTCATCTCTTCTCAAAATCCCTAATTTCTCATTCATTCTCAATTTTACTTTTTTATGTCATCCATTGATTATAATCAATTTATTGAAGATTTTGTATCCCTAATTTCTCATTCATTCTCAATTTTACTTTTTATGTCATCCATGGATTATAATCAATTTATTGAAGATTTTGTATCCCTAATTTCTCATTCATTCTCAATTTTACTTTTTATGTCATCCATTGATTATAATTTGAAGATTTTGAAGATTGAAGATTTTTGTAATTTATGTATATTTCTTCTTACATTCGAAGATTTTTGTAATTTATGATTGTCTCTCATCTTCTCAATAGAAATCCAACCATTCGTCTTTCTTGATGTATCAATTTATTGAAGATTTTGGATTTTGAAGATTGTCTACTTTAAATATTATTGATATAACATATATTTTTCTCTATTACAGTCGTACTAGAATATCTCTAACTCTTTGAGAAGTATTCTACGAAAATTTGTTAGAGTACAACAAAAACAACCCAAATGAGTCCATGGTTTTCATTTTGGATTATGCTAAAGTCCAAACCCGATATAGAGGTAATTTTTCTTTTATATAACTACACGGTAATCTTTTTTCGAAATTGTGTGTGCTGAAAAGTGTAAGTTAATATTACTAAAAAGTGTAACACAATATTACTAAAAAGTGTAACACATTTTTTTATTAAAAAGTGTAAGTCACTATAATTGAAAAGTGCAACACAACTTTTAATGAAAAGTATAAGTCATTATAACTAGAAAATGCAAGTTAGTATAACTAGAAAATGCAAGTTAGTATAACTAGAAAGTGCAACCCAATATTATTAAAAAGTGCATGTCAATATACTTGAAAAGTGCAACACAATATTTTAATGAAAAGTGTAAGTTATTATAACTGAAAAGTGTAACAAAATACGAGTAAAAAGTGTAACATAACATTACTATAGTGTAAGTCACTATAACTGAACATATTGTTGAAAATTGTAAGTCACTACAACTGAAAAGTGCAACAAAATATGACTAAAAGGTGTAGCATAACATTACTAAAAAGTGTAAGTCAATATAACTAAAATATATTGTTGAAAATAGTAAGTCACTACAACTGAAAAGTGCAACAAAATATGTGTAACATAACATCACTAACAAGTGTATGTCATTATAACTGAAATTATTATTGCAAAATAAGTGTATGTCATTATAACTGAAATTATTATTGCAAAATAACATGCTAAAAAATTGTAAATTGCATGTTATACTTTTCCTTATTTTCAGTATGCACTTTTATAATTAAAAAAAAATATATGTGAAAATTGTTAGATGTAAAAGTTGAACACTAGACCTCAACATAAAAAAGACTATTTTCAACCATTTAAGCTACCTAAATTATCATAAATGTTTTTCGCGTATATTATTTTTATTATCAATCCTACTAATTTTTTAAAATTTACTCAATTCCTTATAAGGAATTGATTGAGTCTACAAGAGACCTACCCTTCTTTAATATATCTATAATTTTCATTAACGAAAATCTATATGCCTATATCATTAATACAATTAATGATGTGTGGCAATGATAATAGTCGTAGTTATATAAAAAAAAAAAAAATTATTATAAGTATATATGTAATACTCCGTACTATATAAGATACTCCATCATTTTAAAAATATTTTTATAAGGAAATATAGGTTATAGATTAATATTTTCATGACAGTTATTTTCAAATTTAAAAAATAGAAGAGCATGATTCCACGTTCAAATATGATCCCGATATTTTTTAACCTAAAATCCATTTTACTTATCTTTTTTATTATTGTCCACCCTCATGATCAACAAAAATCTACGTAATGTCTCTCTGCACACATATTCTTATCGAAAACTTCTCTCGGGTTTCTCTTCAGGATCAATTTCTTTGATTCCGGTACATCGCTTCACTTTTGTTGACATACGAGTGGTAATTATTTTTTCCCTCATTTCCTGTAAATTGTAAAAAAAAAATCATTATCTCCTATTACATCCTATTTTCTTTAATTGACTAAAGCATACCAGCAAATACATTTTTACTCAACTATTGTTTTCCTTAGTTTCAGTCAACAATTTTTCAAAGACCCAACTCACGTAAATTTTGGAATGCCTATTGTTCTTTTGCTTAATTAGACCTAATTGCTCTTCATATAATTCCCACATATCTTTATGTCCGGTTTGTTCTATAATTCCCACATATCTTTATGTCCTGTTTGTTATTTAATAATTTTTTATAGGATTTGTTTTAACATTGATAAGTTATAACTAGGCTCCCTAGTTGTATTGCTCACCCTTTGTGATTTTAAATATTTCAGGAAAGAGCTTGAACAAGATTAAGAAGGGATGAGAGCTTGAACAAGATTAAGAAGGGATGAAAGCATTGAAGACATAGAGAGATAGTTTTAGTATATTAGAGTCTATATGTATTTTCTTGTAGACATTTGACTTTAGTTTATGTATTTATTTTAAGTAATTTTTCTATCATATTGTATGTTATTTTACTTTCAATTTGTAATAAATTATTTCATTAATGAACAAATAGGATGTGCTTTATAATTATAAAATCAATATCAAAAATTATTATCACGGCAAACTTTAAACTATATTGGAATGCATTTGTCGAAATAACATAATTGTTGGTCCTGAAAGGAGTATTTAACAAGTGTACGGGGGGAGGAATACACTTGTATGAAAATTCTTTTTATCTTTGATCAAACCAGAGCTCAGCAAGGTTGTCTTGGACAACTCTGCTGAAGATGATTAACTCTTCTAAGATAATCAGACTACTAAGTACTATTGAGTACTTAGTTGAATAACTATCTAGGGGAGTTATATGTGCGGAATAGTGGTTGGCCCTTTTAGTTTAGACTCCTTTAGTTTCTGAAATCACTTAGTCAATGCAATACAGTCCAGTTTCAGGGAACTTGTCCAAATCAGTTTTGCACAGTCTTTGAATGTTTATCCTTTGAAAGATCAGTTTTGTGTGCAGTGTTGAATGTATGAAAGTACTTGAAATCAAATCAACACAAGAGTTTATAGTGGTTCAGAGACTCAAGCTCCTACATCCACTTTCCCTGATTGAACAGGATAATTCCTTCACTCTTGGAATTAACTTGTTTTATAGTGCCAAGGTGCACTTGATCAATAACACCACTCCTTGGTGAATTGATCCCTAGGATGTCTAGAGTCATAGTACCCTCTTCTCAACTCAGAACTGAATTGTTCTTCTATCAACAGTCAGCTCCTACCACTTCTACTACTACTACAACAACCTTCTCAGTTTCACTCTTGAAAGGTATAAGGGTTGAAGTAAGGTTCCAACTAATGAGATATCCTTTACAATGAAGATCAGTGTATAAGGATAGGATATCTCTCTAAGCTTGTGTATGGATATACAATGTAGTTCAGCTTAGATGAAGTGTTTGAAGACTAAGATAGTCTTTGAAAGCTTTGAAAGCACTCTAGCTTGTAAGAACTTGAGGTTAGTTGGATTGTGTTGAGGTGCTTTCAAATGGTCTTCACACTTCTGTATTTATAGACAGATGAAGGATTTGCCCGTTGGAGAGGCAGCCTCAAATGTCCATAAATTTCTTCTTTTAGTTCTTCAACTTTGAAGACAGATTCTTGATAGTGACATGTCCTCATTTGGGAAATAAACGGCTGTTAAGACTTTGTCTTCTTTCTGCAGCACTCTACCCAATGTCTGACTTTCAGATTCTCTTGTTAGGACTTGGACATGACTTCTGAAGGTTGTTCCAATGATAGGACAACATTCCTCATCATTTGGACAACTCTCCTTATCACTATCAGCAGTCTTGCTTATCAGCAAGGTTGGCTTGCTCTTCTTCAGATGACTTGACTCAACCCTTTGCTTCACTTCAAGGTGATCTTAGCATGTTAAATTGTAGTTCTTTAGGGTGTGGTTGTCTCTAGTTCTTCAGCATAGTTGACCTCAGGCTTTCAGAGCACTTGATCTTGATTAATTGTGCTGAGACAACTCCTCTGGACAACTCTCCTGATCAGCATAGTTGGTCTTCAAAAGACTTAGTGTTGCATCCAGAGTTTGAGCCTTGAGGGGACTTGTTCTTGATGGACTTCAAAGCATAGGTTCCCCCTCAAATTGTGCATCTAATCATCTAAGAGCTGCCTAACATATTAGCTCCTCATCTAGCCTTAATACTATATGTTCTAACAGCTCTAGAACATATTCATCTTGACTTAGGCATGTCTCAGGGGGTTTTGGTATTAAATCAAAACATATCTCATTTTATTCCCAACAATTTCCCCCTTTTTGATGATGCCAAAACCTATACTTCTATGCAAAAGTGACTTGACTACACCTATTACATTTATCTTCAGAAGACATGACTAAGGTCAATCATCCTGAAAAGAAATGTGTTAGTGTACTCACCATTCATGTTGCACATAGGTTTCGTAGATAGACATAGAGAGATGGGTGTTTCTTGATTCAAAATAACTTCAACTATCATTCATTTGAAAATCATTACAAGCATGTTGATAGTTGAAATTAACATATCAGAGCATGAATCATTAACACTAGATACATCAGAGCATTTCACTATAACAATTCAAAGCATTTACAGAGTTTTAGTATTAGAGCAAACACTAACACTCTTAACAGTATTCGGATCAGAGCAAAACATCAGATATCAGAGAATCATGCTTATATCAGAGCAATCCAGAGCAAACAGATTATCATAGCACACCACATCAGCAATCTTGACCATATTTCAGCATAGTTGATCAATCAAGAAAGGTCAGAAGACTTAGCCATTTCAAAGATCATCCTCAGGAGGTGGCACCATCCCATATTGTGCCCACACTCTTCTTTTCAAACACATGGCTTCTTGGTTTGTTCCCTTAGGTCCAAGAACCATCTTGTTCAGCTTGAGGATTTCAGTAAATTCTCTCAGAATTCTTGCTTGGTCAATCCATCCTTCAAGCTTTGGAGGCATGTATATGATTGGCTTGGGGGCTGTGAGTTCAAATCTTGCAATGTCAGCAGCTGCAAGCAATTGTTGATAAAGCTTTCTGTAGTACTCTATCATGAACTCAGCAAAAGTGGAGTTGGCATCGTTTCCATTCCATCTGTCAATGACATAGTAATCATAGACAAACTCCCTTTTTGCTTCCTCCCATGAGTCATTCAGCTGAATTGGCACCCATTTATCCAATTGAGGATATTTGGTGTCCATTGGGATCAATAGTTGTGGCTTCATCTTGTTATAAGTTGCTCTCTTCCTTCTTGGCTTCTGGAAGTCTGCTCTTCTTTTATCTCTTGCTCTTTGTGCTTCATCCATCAAATCCATCTTTTCTTGGGCCCTCATCATGGCCAGTTTCTGTTGAGTTTCAGGGTCTTTGCCATACCCTTCATGAAACAGTTTTGATGGATCATTCAGCACCACCACTTTCTTCTTCTTAGGTCCTGGTCCAAAGCCTTCTTCATACAGCTCTTCTACATCTTCAGAAGCTTTGGCACCTTCAGTGGACTTAGTCTCAGTAGACTTTTCCTTCTCAGAAGACTTGTCTTTTTCAGCAATCTTGGACACTTCAGCATTCTTGTCCTTTTCAGCAATTTTAGTCTTCTTGGAGATAGGTTCATCATCATCAATTCTGAATTCAGGTGGTAGATCAAGGCTGTTGGGAAAGTCAGTGAATGTCTCAACTTGTCTTTTCTTTCCTTTTGCCCTCTTGATCTTTCCTCTAGTTTGGACACCTTCAGCATCTTTGTCCAAACCAGACACCTCACCACCTGGTCTTTGCTGTAACCTCACTCTTTCCTCTTGAGCTGAGGCCATTGAATTTTTCAAAGCAAGTGCTAACTGCTCCTCTTCATCCAGTTCTTCCAAGTTTAGCACTGCTGGCTCCTTTCCCTTTCCTTCAGGAGCTTTGTCTTTACCCTTTCCCCCTTTGACTGGGCTTCCAATCACTAAGACACCTTTTGCCCTTGCTCTTTCCCTTTCCCCCTTTTTGGCAGCATCAAAACATTCAGGCTTCAGTTCACTCATAGTAGATGCCAATAAGGACTGGGCTTGGGTCAGAGACTTCATCTCCTCCAACAGATATACATTCTCATCATGTATATTTTGCATCCTAAGAAAGGCTAGAACGGACTTCATTTTCTGTTGAACAACCTCCTTCATGGTTGCCTTTAGAGATGCATCCAGTTGGGCCTTAAGAAGCTCAGTGAGGTTGGCCACTGCACCTTCAGCAATGTTGGCCAATACCTCTTGGGAAAATTTTCCAGAGGCTGCTTTCACCATAGCTAGCCTTTGCTCTTCAGCTCTTTTCTGCAAGGCTGTCTTCTTGCCAAGAGCTTGCTTGATGGTCAGTCTGATAGCTTGAACATTTGCATTATGGTTGTCTCTTAGCATCTTTTGATCCTTCTTGACTTCTTTGGAGATATTTTCCATACTGACTTTGGCTTTGTGAACTTCAGTGGAAATGGTTTGAAGACCAGATTCCACTCCTTCAATTCTTGCTTCCAATGTGGGTAACACCACATCTTCAGAGCCAGTTAGTCTCATTTCAATAGAGGCTAGAGTTCTTCCATGCTCATCTAATGCTCCAGAAGTTTCTGCAAGAGCAGTTTGAACTTGTTGAGCTAGGAAGTCCAACTTCTCTGATTGCATCCCAAGCAAGGCTTGTGCTGATCCACTATCAACTTGGATGGGAGCATCTGTCAAGAGTTCATCTGCAAATATTTGTTCAAAGCTTATTCCTGCAATATCAGACAAATCAAAAGAGTCAGTAAACACACACTTATCTCCCTCAATTTCTTTTTCATAAGACTCTGATACATCAGCAGTCTTCTCCTCATTTTCAACTATTTCTTTTCTCCCTTCATTGATAATGTCCTCACTTAAAGGTACATGCCTCCTCTTCTCAAGGGATTCCTGAAGTTCAGATTTAACTTCAAGAATAGCCTGCCCTTCCTCACTTATATCACCCTCATTTGGTGGTACACTCACTATCCTAGTGATCACCACATCTCTCTCATCTACTTCTCCCTCTGGTTTTTCCACTATCATCTCCTTTTCAACTCCTTCACCTAGACCTGCAGCATCTCCACCTTCAACAAGGTTCAAAGATGGCAGTTGTGGGGAGATCACAGTGCTTATATCAACAGCCACTGAGTCATCCTGAATGATTAAGGGCTGATCAGTGTCCAACTCTCCTGACACTGAATAGGCCTTAACCAAACCAGCCTCTATTCTAGGAACCTCAACATCTTTAGGCTGTGCCTTGGGTTCAGAAGAACCTTCATTGGCAGATGTGTCTTTGGTTGTGTTACCACCCTTGGTCAACACCTCTGAAGATACAGAGCCTTTCCTATGATAGGTACTAGGAGGATTAGAGAGTCTTTCTGATACAGAAGACTTAGGAAGGTTGGCTTGAGGGGTTTCAGGAGGGTTGGGTTTTGAGGGGTTTGAGGGATCATCAGGGGAATCATCATCATTAGAGCTACTTTCAGGGTGTTTGATGCCCTTAGCTTTCCTCTCCTTTTCCTCATTAATCTTATCTGCTACCAACTTTGCAAAAACTTCCTCATCATTGAGAAATCTTGTCTTTGAAACTCCAGCAAAGTGCAGCAATCTATTTTCCTCTACTTGCCACCAGTTTGCACCCTTATCTTGGATGACTTGTGATATCTCCATCATAGACTTGTCTTTTACATCAACAAGCATCCTTAGATCATGAAATGTCTACTGAATTCTTGGAAATTCAGCAAGTTGTGGATACAAACTGTCCACAGTAGCCATGGCTCCTCCTCTGAGCATACTCTCATAAGTATACTCCTCCTCATCTCCACTTGAATGGGGACTTTGGGTTATAGGGGAGTTGGCTCTGGGTTCTCCTAATGTGGCTTCAGGAGGTTAAGTTCAGGGATATTAGCTTCAGAAGGATTAGTTGCAATTGAAGGTACTTCAGTTGCTTTAGAGAGCAATGGTTCTGAAGGGGCTTTACTTAGTGGGGTTGGCTCAAAGAGTGCAGCTTCTAAAAGCTTTGAGTAGTTGAGCATAGATGAGTCAAGGGGAGAATGTAATCTTGTCTCATCTACTGCTATATCTGCTAGCACATCTATCCCACTTCTTTGCACACTCCCTTCTGGAGAATATCTCTTTGTAAGATTGATGGGGGTGATAGGTTGATTGGTTGGGGTTATGTGGGTTTCAGGGGAGTTGGGCTCAGGATTCTGAATTTCAGGGATGTTGGCCTCTATTGGTTGACCTTCAGGGACCTTGGATTCTGGAGTTCCAGAACCAGATGAATTGGTCCTTGACCTGGATTTGGTCCTGCTTTCAGCTCTGCTCTCTCTAAGAGCAAGTTGGAGAGACCTTTCCTCCTGAAGCTCCAATACTTTATCAGTAGGCTTGGCTCTTCTCTTACTAGCCCTACTGCTCCCACTTCCTTCACCATCCTTCTCAGGGACAACCTCCCTGATCCTCTTGTCACCTCTAGACTTTTGTCTAGTCTCATTATACTTCTGCCTCAACTCTTCTGAATGATCAGAAGGCACTTGCACACCTTCTTCAGCAACTTCTTCAATTTCAGTTGAAGCATCTGATTTCTCCTCTGAGGGAATTTGAGACATTTTCCTTGTCTTCACCATTCTGGCCTTTGTCCTCTTTTTCAACTTTGGCTTCTCCTCCACCTTCTCTTCAGCAGGTTTGGCCATAAGCATCCTCCTCTGCTCAGTTTTCTTGCTGAGCTTTCGAAATAGAATCTTCTGGACTGGGAGGGGCTTTGCAAAGGTTTGCATTTGAGAATAATGGGAAAGTCTTTCAATCAACACGCTTGCCCTGGTGCAATACTTGAGTTTCCCTTCTAGCACAACCTTATTGTGAGTTTTCACCTTGAACTTGGCCTTTTCCTTCATCATCTCAGACATGATGAAGGTCCTCCAATCAAACTTGATGCCTTTGTCACTAGCATCAATAACTGTAGCCATAATTCTGATTCTTGGATGGCTGACTTGCTCCAAGCTTCCAGTGTTGCTCATAAGACTCTTAGTGATTACCTCAAATAGATTGAGAAATTCTGGCTTGAGAGTCTTCTTGTTTTGTGTTGAAGAGAGAGGACCTGGAACTAATAGCCATTCTTGAGCTATTTCATCTTCATGTCCAGTACCATAAACTTCTGGATTCCTTCCCTTAGAAGGCAATCCAAAAGCTCCTTCAAGATCTTCTGAGGAGAATTTCACTCTATGAAATCTCTCTTCCTCCTCTCCTTCTGCCACATATGACAGTCTGGTGGAAACTTCACCATCTTCAGTCTTACCTCTCCATTTGAGAAAGGCAAAGAACTCAGCCATGTAGTTTTCCAAGCAAGAACTTGGTCTTCCCTCCATGAACTTCTGCAATCCAGCTCTTCTCAACCATCTCAAGGTTGGAGTGATCTCAGGATCTTCACTCTCAAAGGATACTATAGGTTCAAAGTGAAGGCTATTTTTGTTGCTTAAGTATCCAAAATCAAGGTCTAGAGCCTTGTTGGAGAAATCAATAATCATTTCTGGTCTTACTTTGGGAGCCATTGAAGGTTTTCAGAAATGAAATTGAGAGTGTTTTGAGAGAGTTTGAAGAAGATGAAGGCTAGGGTTTCGAATACTTGGGGAAGAAGTGTTTGTGGGGAGTTCTTAAGACTTGAGAATATTCTAAAAAGAATGTTTGTCAATGAGTTGGTGAGGTTTGTGTATTTTCAACTGTTGTCAAAAATGGAAAAACACACTTGGACGGCCAGGATGAATTTCAGGGGAGTTGGCCAGTTTTGATCCGATGGTTAAAAACCAATGTAACAGTGAGTTATTGGTTTTATTCAAAACGTGGAAGTTATTCGAGATAGATCATGGCTTGAAAAGTGTAATGCAAACAAGAGTTAAATCTTGGCATTTAATGCATGGAAAGCGACCTTTTGGGTGGGGGACAAATTAAATCCCACAGAGATGATATCTGTAATTGGGATGGATATCAAGGTAGACAATGATTACCCAAAATAGGTGCTTATCAAACCAAGAAAATAGTTTGATAGCCAAGACAACTTATCTGACCCCACTAGGACAAGTGTCCTGAGGAGATGTGGACAAGTGTCCTGAGTTTCAATGGACAAGTGTCCTGAGTTTCAGTGATCATCTCTTCTGTACTTCAGTAGACTTGTCCAAGTCTGCTGAAGATCAATTTAGCTCTTTTACTCCCATTAACTTCAATGAGTTTTACTTGTCCAACTTCCCTGGATCAAGTAATCCCAACTCTGCTGATAGCTCCAAAAATCTTGCCTCTGCAAGTGGCTTTGTTAGGATATCAGCTTTTTGATGATCTGTGTGGATCTTGACCAACTTTATGTTCTTCTTCTCCACATGGTCTCTAATGAAGTGATGTTTGATGTCCACATGTTTGCATCTTGTGTGCAATACAGGATTTTGTGATATTGCAATTGCACTATTATTATCACAAAATATTGGCACTTCAGTAGAGTTGACTTTGTAGTCTCTGAGTTGTTGTCTCAATCAAAGAATTTGAGCACAACAACTTCCAGCTGCAACATATTCAGCTTCAGTGGTAGAAGTTGCCACTGTGTTCTGCTTCTTGGAGAACCAAGATATAAGCTTGTTGCCTAAGAATTGACAAGTCCCTAAAGTGGACTTTCTATCAATTCTGCAACCTCCATAGTCAGCATCTGAGTAGCCAGTTAACTCAATGTTGTCATCAGCAGGGTACCAAAGGCTTAGATTTTCAGTGCCTTTGAGATACCTCAAAATCCTCTTTGCAGCCTCAAGATGGCTTTTCTTAGGATTTGCTTGAAACCTTGCACAAACACCTACTGCAAAGGTGATGTCAAGTCTGCTGGCAGTGAGATAGAGGAGTGAACCAATTATTCCTCTATACTCAGTAGAGTTGGTTGGAACACCACTCTCATCAGGATCCATCTTCCAATTTGTGCTCATTGGGATCCTTACTGGCTTGCTAGTAGCACACCCAAACTTCTTGATCATTTCTCTGGTGTACTTAGCTTGGTTGATGAAGATTCCTTCTTTTGATTGCTTGACTTGAAGACCCAAAAAGAAATTCATCAACCCCATCATGGACATCTCAAACTTGCTTTGCATAAGCTTGGAGAACTTCTCACACAGCTTTTCATTGGGGGATCCAAATATTATGTCATCCACATAAATTTGGACAAGCAAGATGTCCTCTCCTTCAGAGATTCTGAAGAGAGTTCTGTCCACAGTTCCCTTGGTGAATCCATGATCCAAGAGGAATTGTGACAGTGTATCATACCAAGCCCTAGGGGCTTGCTTAAGTCCATACAGAGCCTTCTTCAGTTTGTAAACTTGGTTTCCAACCTCAAAACCTGGTGGTTGCTCCACATAGACTTCTTCTTTCAAGACTCCATTCAGAAAGGCACTCTTGACATCCATCTGGTACACTTTGAACCTCTTGTGGGCTGCATAGGCTAGAAAGATCCTTATTGCTTCTAGCCTTGCCACAGGTGCAAAAGTCTCATCATAGTCAATGCCTTCATGTTGGCAATAACCCTTTGCCACTAGTCTTGCTTTGTTTCTGACAATCACATCATTCTCATTCTTTTTGTTCTTGAACACCCACTTTGTTCCAATAACATCTTGATGTGAAGGTCTATCCACCAGCTCCCATACTTCATTTCTGGTGAATTGATTCAATTCTTCCTGCATGGCTGTGATCCAATTGGCATCTTGAAGTGCCTCCTCAATGTCACTTGGTTCTTGTTCTGACAAGAAACAACAGAAAAGAGCACTTTCACCGTGAAATCTCCTTGTTTTGACTCCTATACTTGGGTCACCAAGTATTAGATCAGTAGGATGGTCAGACAACCAAGTCCTTCTTTTTCTGATCTCTTCAGTAGAGTTGTCCTCTACTGAAGTTGAGTCATTTTGATCATAAAATTCAGGGTAATTGAATGCTGGATCTAATTCAGGATCATAATCAGGGGTGTTGTCCTCAATGTCAGGGACATTGGCATTTTCAACATTTTGAGTTCCCCCTTGATTATTTAATCCATTAACTACCTCAGCAGGAACTGCTTCTTCATTGGTAGTTGTTACCTGGATGTGAACTGGGATTGGATCATTCAGTTCACCATTTCCATTAGTGGGATTTGCCTCAGGAAAGTTGCCTTCAGGATTGTTGTCCAATGGGAGTTTTTCAGGTAGGTTGGCTTGGACAACTTCTATGTATTCAGTGTCTTTGTCTTTTAGGCTCAGTCTGGTTGTCCTTTGTGTGATTTCTTCTGATTCCAAGTTCTCATTCCTGAACTCATGAATAGATTCATCAAACACAACATGAGGTGTTTCCTCCACAGTAAGGGTTTTCTTGTTGTAGACTCTGAAAGCTCTACTGATTTGAGAGTATCCAAGGAATACTCATTCATCAGCTTTGCTATCAAATGCTTTCAACTGTTCTTTCCCATTATTGTGTATGAAACACTTACAACCAAAAATGTGAAAGTATGACACTTTAGGCATTCTTCCCTTCCAGAGTTCATAAGGGGTTTTGCCTTGCCCCTTGGTAATCAAACATCTATTCTGAGTATGGCATGCAGTGTTTATAGCTTCAGCCCAAAACCTCTTAGGTAAATTTGAATCAGCAATTAAGGTTCTAGTAGCTTCTTTTAAAGTTCTATTTCTCCTTTCTGCAACTCCATTCTGTTGGGGAGTTCTTGCTGCTGAGGTTTCATGAGCTATTCCATTTGATGTGCAATACTCATTGATGTATGAATTTATGAACTCAGTGCCTTTATCAGATCTTATCTTGATAATGCTAAGACTTTTCTCATTTGACAATCTCTTTAGAAGTTCAGGCAGTTTGACTTGAGTTTCCTTCTTATTAAGGAGAAATACTACCCATGTGAACCTAGAGAAGTCATCTACTACAACTAATGTGTATTTTCTACCATTTATGCTTGCTGGGGTAATTGGTCCAAATAAGTCCATATGTAGGAGCTCAAGTACCCTTTCAGTAGAGATGATTGGTTTTCCTTTGAATGAGGCTTTAATCTGTTTTCCCTCTTGGCATGGTTTGCAAACATGCTCTTTAATGAAAACCTCATTAGGTAGTCCTTTAACTAATGCATTTCTAGAAATCTTGTTCATTGTTTTGAAGTTCAAGTGGTTTAATCTCTTATGTCATAACCAACTTTGTTCACTAGAACTCTTAGCAATAAAACATGCAGCATCAGTAGACCTGTCCCAGTCTGCAAAATACACATTTCCTTTCCTAGTTCCAGTCAATAGAATTTGTTGAGTCTTATCTTTGATTAAGCATTTTCCACTTGAAAACTCAACATTGAAGTCTTTATCACAGAATTGACTGATACTTAGGAGATTATATTTGAGACCAGCCACATAAGACACATTGGATACTTTGATGTTACCAATCATCAAAGTACCATAACCTTTTGTTGTAGCTTGTGAGCTGTCTCCAAATGTGACATTTGGGCCTTCTTTTTCAATAAAATCAGTGAGGAGTTCCTTGTTTCCAGTCATGTGCCTTGAACATCCACTGTCAAGGTACCATGCTGACTTTTTACTCATGCTCCTCTTCTTGTGGCCCAATGGTACCTGCAATTAGATTGGTTTATGTACCCTTTGATTTTTGGGTCCTGAGAGGTTAGATGTACCTTTAGGAACCCAAACTTGCCTAATAACCCTGATTGATTCAAGGTGGCTAAGTTGTCTTCCTCTAGCATCTACATACACTGTCTTTCCCTTAAATGCCTTTGGGAAAGTGTGTGTGAATGTGTTAACTCTGTAAGTTTCGGGAGAGTTGTCAAATCTCCTGAACTTTTGAGTTCTTTGTGCTACTTGAGGGAATCTTTGAGGAAAGGCTTTCTTATGACCATTACCCTTTGGCATGAAGGGTTTTGGTTGTCTCATTTTATTTTGCCTTTGAGGATAGTTGTCCTAAGGTCTATTCAGCTGAGGCTTTCTCAGAAGAGTTGGCCTAGGCTGATTATACCTTGGATAGTTCCTCTGAACATTGTTCAGGAGAGTTGCCCTTCCATTGGGTCTACTCTACTGACCAACATTCCTCTTATGTTCACGAGCTTTGGTCATTTCCTTAGGTTTAGGCCTATTCTCCTGAAGCACTTGAGTAGGCATATCATCCATTTTGCCCTTTCCTTTGTTCAGTGGCTGAATTATTTCATTTTCAGTTTGTGCCACTGACTTAACAAAGATTCTCTTAGTGTTACTTACAGAAGCAACACTAAGACAAGGTGAAGATTCAAATGGATCAAAACCTAATCCACTTCTTTGAGCCATAGGTCTTTGATAACTCTGAATTTCCTCTATTGCTCTAGAGGATTTCTTCAGAGCAGACATCTTTAATTTCAGGCTCTCTTCACTTGTTTTAAGAATGTCATATTCATGTGAGAGATTTTCAAACTTGGCATTTATAATTTTGAGTTCAAAATCTTTTCTCTTCTGAGAGAGAAGTTGATCATCAATCTCCTTTTGTTGGTCAACTATCCTGAGATTTGCTTCCTCAAGCTCTCTCAAGACTTGTTGATACAACTCAGTAGACTTGACATCAACAACTGCCTCAGAGTTTTTGGCAAGTTCAATAGCCAATCTTTCATTTTCTCTCACACAGTATCATGAAATTCTTGTAGCATAGTGAAATCTTCCATTAACTTTCCAAGGGAAAGCTTCAGGTTGACCTCACTATTGTTTTGTGAGATGAATGATGGTGAACTAGAAGTAGAGGATACCTCATCATCCTCAAGAGCCATGTTGCAGACATCATCATCATCATCACTGTTGGAGAACAGTCCATCAGAAGAGTTGAAGCTTTCAGCACTATCAGATTCTTCACCAGCCATCATGGCTTTTCTATTGGTGAACTTTCTGTCTCTTTTAGCTTGTCTTTCTCTTCTCTCCTTAGAGCTCAGTTCAGGACAGTCATACTGGAAGTGCCCTTTCTTCTTGCAATTATAGCACAAGTCTTCATCATCATCTTTCTTTGATTCTTCTCTTCTTTTTGATGATGAGGGTTCAGCTCTACTGGACCTTCTCCTATCAGAGTACTTGTCCTCTGATCTTTTCTCTTCAGGCTTTTTGACCTCAGCCTGAGCTTCAGGAGAGTTGTATCTTCTCCTGAATTTGTTGTCCTGGTAGAATTTCTTGTATCTACCAAACCTTGAATTTAGCTTTTCAAATCTCCTAGCCATCAAGGCTAGTTCCTCCTTCATTTCAGTCTTGGAGACTGACTTTGATGATCTGGGAGTGGACTGCATTTCAGGTTCAGCAATTTTGGCTTTGAATGCCACTCCCTTAGTAGGATTTGAAGGTTCCTCAACAGGCTTTCTTCTATTGAGGTCGAACTCATAAGCTTTGAGTTCAGAGAAGATTTGTTGCATGGGCATGGTGGAGAGATCTTTGGTATTTTGCATCATTACAACATAGACATCCCACTTTTGAGTGAGACTTCTCAAGATCTTCAATCCAACTTCTCTCTTGGAGTACACCTTGCCCAAGGAGTTGATTTCATTCATCACATCAGTGAATCTACCAGTAAATTTATCTATGGACTCCTCAGACTCCATTGTGAACTGTTCAAACTTCTGCACTGCTACTTGGAGCTTATTCTCCTTGATTTTCTCAGTGCCCTCACACATTTCTGCAAGAGTATCCCATATCTCCTTGGCAGTTGTGCAGTGGTAGACCCTTCCCATGATTGCATCTGGAATTGTTTGGTAGAGGGTGTTCATGGCAAGATAATTCAAATTATCTTTCCTCTTTTCATCAGCAGTAAAGTCATCTTCATCTTTGGGAATCAATTCCCTTACATCTGCTCTTTGAGCCTCAGTGACTCTGGGATTGACAAAGGTGAACACAAAAGGACCTCTTATGATCACTCTCAACATATCAGTATGTAGAGATGCAAGATGAGCTCTCATTCTGATTTTCCAGAAATCATAGTTGTCTATTGAGAACATGGGCAATTTGTGATGAGAAATGTGGTTGACTGGATTTGTGGCCATGTTGTCCAATCCTTGGACAGCAGGAGGTGGAACAGCAGCATTGTTGTTGGCCATATCTAAAGAATAAAACAGTTAGTCAACACTTTATAGGATTTTAGATAGATCAGTTCAGTGACCACACCAAATATGTGATTTTGAAAACTAAGATGGCTTTTCAGAAGCAGTGGTCTTTGAACCCCTGCTCTGATACCACTTGTTGGTCCTGAAAGGAGTATTTAACAAGTGTATGGGGGGGGAATACACTTGTCTGCAAATTCTTTTTATCTCTGATCAAACCAGAGCTCAGCAAGGTTGTCTTGGACAACTCTGCTGAAGATGATTAACTCTTCTAAGATAATCAGACTACTAAGTACTATTGAGTACTTAGTTGAATAACTATCTAGGGGAGTTATATGTGCGGAATAGTGGTTGGCCCTTTTAGTTTAGACTCCTTTAGTTTCTGAAATCACTTAGTCAATGCAATACAGTCCAGTTTCAGGGAACTTGTCCAAATCAGTTTTGCACAGTCTTTGAATGTTTATCCTTTGAAAGATCAGTTTTGTATGCAGTGTTGAATGTATGAAAGTACTTGAAATCAAATCAACACAAGAGTTTATAGTGGTTCAGAGACTCAAGCTCCTACATCCACTTTCCCTGATTGAACAGGATAATTCCTTCACTCTTGGAATTAACTTGTTTTATAGTGCCAAGGTGCACTTGATCAATAACACCACTCCTTGGTGAATTGATCCCTAGGATGTCTAGAGTCCTAGTACCCTCTTCTCAACTCAGAACTGAATTGTTCTTCTCTCAACAGTCAGCTCCTACCACTTCTACTACTACTACAACAACCTTCTCACTTTCACTCTTGAAAGGTATAAGGGTTGAAGTAAGGTTCCAACTAATGAGATATCCTTTACAATGAAGATCAGTGTATAAGGATAGGATATCTCTCTAAGCTTGTGTATGGATATACAATGTAGTTCATCTTAGATGAAGTGTTTGAAGACTAAGATAGTCTTTGAAAGCTTTGAAAGCACTCTAGCTTGTAAGAACTTGAGGTTAGTTGGATTGTGTTGAGGTGCTTTCAAATGGTCTTCACACTTCTGTATTTATAGACAGATGAAGGATTTGCCCGTTGGAGAGGCAGTCTCAAATGTCCATAAATGTCTTCTTTTAGTTCTTCAACTTTGAAGACAGATTCTTGATAGTGACATGTCCTCATTTGGGAAATAAACGGCTGTTAAGACTTTGTCTTCTTTCTGCAGCACTCTACCCAATGTCTGACTTTCAGATTCTCTTGTTAGGACTTGGACATGACTTCTGAAGGTTGTTCCAATGATAGGACAGCATTCCTCATCATTTGGACAACTCTCCTTATCACTATCAGCAGTCTTGCTTATCAGCAAGGTTGGCTTGCTCTTCTTCAGATGACTTGACTCAACCCTTTTGCTTCACTTCAAGGTGATCTTAGCATGTTAAATTGTAGTTCTTTAGGGTGTGGTTGTCTCTAGTTCTTCAGCATAGTTGACCTTAGGCTTTCAGAGCACTTGATCTTGATTAATTGTGCTGAGACAACTCCTCTGGACAACTCTCCTGATCAGCATAGTTGGTCTTCAAAAGACTTAGTGTTGCATCCAGAGTTTGAGCCTTGAGGGGACTTGTTCTTGATGGACTTCAAAGCATAGGTTCCCCTCAAATTGTACATCTAATCATCTAAGAGCTGCCTAATATATTAGCTCCTCATCTAGCCTTAATACTATATGTTCTAACAGCTCTAGAACATATTCATCTTGACTTAGGCATGTCTCAGGGGGTTTTGGTATTAAATCAAAACATATCTCATTTTATTCCCAACAATAATGTAGAGTTATTATTATTTTAATTGAATTAAAATTAATACATATTTTTACGAGATTTTTAGTTGGTAGTGGACTAGTGGCAGTAATAACTACTTTATTACAATATTAAGATATTATTATATTTATTGAAATTTTATTTAAAATATTAATATATAAAATATAAGTGGTGATGAGGTTTTTTAGTCTTTCCTCATAATTACATCTTAATTAGTGACGACTTGTAAAATGTTATAGCTACGACTCTTAATATTGCAACATAAACTTCATATTTTAATGATAATAATTAATCATGACTAAAGATCTCAATTATAGTGACATGAATTTTTTTTGTGACTGAAACATTGAGTAATAGTGGCACCTAATTTATGTGACTAAAACATTGAGGAATAGCGACATCAAAAAATATGTGACTAAAACATTGAGTAACAGTGACAATAAAGATGTGTAACTAAAACATTGAGTAACAGTGACAACTAAGATATCTATCTGACTATAACATAAGTTTTAGTGAAAAAATATGTACGTGACTAAAAATATGACATATAGTGATGTCTAAAACATTTTCGTCACTAATCTTTTAGTCACACGATATATAGCGACAAACTCAAAAATTGTCACTAACTATTTTTTGTGACAAAATTTAAAGATTTAATGAAAAAAAAATCGTCACTAAAAATATGAATGATCGATGTTAATTATATATGTGAATCTTATTTTCCTTTATTAATTGAAATGTACGTATAACTAAATTTAATGATAATATCATCATTTTATCAAATACTCATAATAACTAAATATATTTCAAATAAATTAATTAATTAATTTGAAGTGGATCAGATAATTTTAATTTTTTTTCATATATATATAGAAGAGCGATTAATTAGTTTGGAGTAGATGCAAATAATCTTTTTTGTGTAAGGCTACAAACGTCTAATAAAATGTTATATAAACCTCAAATGTTATACACACCCCACTAAAATTTAAAAATCAACTTTTATTACTAAACACGCCCCAATTAATTAATTTATGTAAATTAATTATTTTTAAAGATTTAATTATTTTTTTAAAATACTTTTAAATTTTAATTACATTTTTGTTTTTCAAATTTTTTCAAGTTATTTTTTAAAATTATTTTACTCTTTATTTATGTTATTTTTAAAAAATAACATAAATTATACATGAAAATTTAAAAAATAAGGAAAATTTTTTAAAGGGTTATTTAGTTATTTTTAAAAAAATACACATATAAATAACGTGAGTTCATGCTACAAAAAAAATTTAAAAAATAAGGAAAATTTTATTAAATTTTTTAAAATTTAACATGAAAATTTATAGTTTATTATAACATATTATTATGCATATATTTCATTCAAAAGTACAATAAAATTATTATTTTAAGTAAATATATAGATAATATATAAATTATATAAATATAAAATACAATTAATATCAAAACGATTTTTTAATATCTATGTCCAAACAATATTGATAACAACTCATCATATTAAAGTAATTTAGGATATAGTTATACACATGTGATTCATATTTTTTTGCACTACTAAAAACAAAAATATTAAAAAATTAATAATTTTATACATATACATATAACAATAAGATTTAAAAAAATTACAATTTTTTTAAATTTTGCGATATTGTGCGATGTTCGTCCAATTTTACACTACGATTGAACGATATCGATATTTATCATTATTTTGCGATATATTATACTAAAAAAATATTAGACCACAATATTCAAATTATCGCGATATTTTCATCTTTGATTGAAGTTCAATATTCTTATTTTAAATTGTAGATTATATATGATAAGTATTTTTATATTTAATGAATATATTTTTTCAGTTTTTGTTTTAATGTATTGAGTCAAAATAATTTTGTTTTGTGATGGTCAAAATCACATTTCAATACATTTGTAATAAGATCGAATGATTTTCCATTATATTTTTATTACTTAGACATTAACATAAAAATAAAAATAACTATAATTAAGTATAAATCTAAATTATACTCCAATACAAAAGAAAATTAAAATTACCAGAACACAAACACAAATCGATCAGCTTGTAAGTGCGTAGCTTATGCATTTAATTGTGATATCCCTTTTCCTTGTAATTCGAAAGTTGTTCATTTACTTTTAACACAAATTCTATAACGACAATTAAAGTGCAATACATGTACAAAATTTTTGTATTCTTAATGCATTTATAACATATAATATACAATTATATTCTAAAAGTGCAGTATATGTGTAAAATTATCGTATACATTTATAACATTAAAAAGATTTTAAAAAATAGAAATAAAATTTATTCCAAAAAATAAAATTGAAATACCATATATTTTATATATATTCCGTTTAAAGTCAGAACAAAGTTTTGTATAAACTGATTCTTTAAAAATTATTTAAAAATTAAAATACCATGTTTAATGTTGATTGTCCATCCATACTAGTGAAGGGATGGACACCTCCATTATAGTCTTTTTCATTGCTTGGACTTTGTTCTTCAATGACTGATTGTCCCAATTTTAAATTAAGATCAATGTTGTTTATTATTTCTCGTAAAGATAAGATGTTTCCTATAAACATAGGAAATAAAATTCATTCATGTATAAAAAAATAAAATAAAAATTAATTAAGAAATAAAATATTATTAAAAAAAACACTGTTAAATACCATGTTGTAGGGAGTAGGTTGATTGTACGTTGGACACCTCCATTATAATCTTGTTCTTCAATGGTCGATTGTCCCAATTTTAAATCAAGATCAACATTGATACTTTTATCATCATTTGAATCTTGATTAACTTTAGATTTTCACTTGCAGCTATTCATTATCTCCCATAAAGATGAAATGTTTCTTAAACATAGAAAATAAAATACATTTGTGCATAAAAAAATTAAGAAATAATATATATATATATATACTAACTCTTAAATACCATGTTGTAGGTTGATTGTTGGACACCTCCATTATAATCTATTTGTTCTTCAATGGTTGGTTGTCCCAATTTTAAATTAAAATTGACGTTGTTCATTATCTTTCGTAAAGATGAAATGTTTCCTATAAACATAGAAAACAAAATACATTTGTGCATAAAAAAAGATAATATATACTCCGTATATTATAAACTCTTAAATACCATGTAGGTTGATGGTTGGACACCTCCATTATAATCTCTTTGTTCTTCAACGGCGGGTTGTCCCCAATTTAAAATGAAGATTAACATTGTTTATTATCTCCCATTAAGATAAACATGTAAACATATACAAACGCACCTGAAAGGAAGCCGGAGAAAGGAAATACCCTTGTGAGCTCCACAAACTACGACCTTTGGGAGGAGATAGCCGACGTAAATATTTTTTAATAAAAAAAAAGAAATGCGTATATATATTAACAAAATTTTATAATCTAAGTGAAAAAATAATCTATGAAGATTCAACGTGGTATTTGAATTTTGGATAATATTTTATTTCTATTTTTTTATGTTATTAATGTATCATGTGGAATATGTGACAGTTTCGTACATATATTGCACTTTTGTAATATACTTTTATATGTTACAAATGCGTTAAGATTACGGAAATTTTGCACAAATATTGCACTTTAATTGTCGTTATAGAATTTTTTTTTTTTTTTTTACAGAATAACTATTTATTCACCATTAAATTATCAATTTTATATGTATTTAATAATATATTTTCCCTCCAATGCATTCTACCTAAAACGTAACTATTCACCCACTATTAAATTATCTATTTTATTCTCTTTCACATATACTTTTAACTATTTTTATTTATAATTTAACTTCAACAATTAAATATTAACCATTAAATATAAGTTATAAGAATAAAATAACAAAAAGAGTCCAACATTAAAAAATTAATTGCAATTTGAACACAATTTCAATTGCTATTTATACATGGCATTTATATGGTCATTGGATATCATACATAATGTGGTAAATTGTAAATATTCATATAAATAACGCACTTGGTAACATAGTGACTAGAGCTGTTACTCGAGCCGAGCGAACCGAGTACTTGAAGTTTGAGCTCAACTTGACTCGTTAACAACGAGCCTATCGAGCCAGGTCAAACCTAATGGATTTAAAAAAGAAAATAGATATTGAGCCTAACGAGTTGGGTTCGAGTCAGCTCGTTAGTAAATCGAGTATCTAACGAGTTCGAGCCGAGATCACGAGCAGTTCGATTTGTTTAACAATACTAATAGTGATAATGTAACCTTAAACACGACCCACACTGTTAGTTTCAAAGAAAATTGACTACTGATCAATAATTCTTAGCAACAGATGGATATATATATATACATGGCAAAAAGAAGCTTCAGGCAATTAACCATCCAACAAAAGCAAAAAACTAAGTTAGTATAGTTTCTTCTATAATTAGAAACCATAAGTAATATTATTGCATCACTTAAAGGCAGTTAGTCGACAAAGTGGGATAGCTCAAGTGGTTAGAGCACCACTACCTAGGCCACAGGTCTTGGGTTCGAGTCATGGGGAGGGGAAAAAAGGGATGGGGTATTTAACTTGTAATAAAAAAAAAAAACTTAAAGGCAGTTAGTCCAGGCCTTAAAGTTCCCTAAATGCTTCTTAACTGATGTCGTCGTGCTCGTGAATTCTAAATCACTTGGAATCGCTTCGTCTTCTGCTGCAAAAGCCGGCCTTGGCGCCATCACCTCCTCACCTTCCGTCACCACGCTCTTCATCCGCTGCACTTCCAAAACAATCACCCAGTTCAACGAAAATCACTTTTGCCCCAAATTAAGTCCTCGTGTGACATAAAATGGCGCGATTTTCAAATTTTCATACCTCCCAATCATTGAAGTCAAGTCTGAAGATGAAATGGTGGTATTTAACTACTCCACTGTTGATTTCTTCTGCACTTGGACCATTTCTTGGCACTGTAATAAAAAAACCAACTGAAATTAGGCACTCGTGAAATCAAGAAAGAGCAAGCGAAACGAATGTAAACAAGCCATACCAGCAAATTGAACACCATTCTCATCTACCTCTATCACAACTCTTCCATCTTTTACCAAGAAAGACAATGCAAACAAGTTTTCGACTGTCTGAGCAAACGAATGCCTGTTCAACATTAGGTTTTCGACTTTCACTTTCTTCACCTTCTTTAACATGTCATACATTGCTTTTATATTCATATCAGTCTCAGTTTCCTTCCCCTCTTCAGTTTTTAGGATCTGTTAAAGAGAACAATGCAATCACTACAAGAAAATAATTAATTGGCTAGGGAATATTTTGTAGGCAATAATTCCATTTTTGTAGGCATTTATATTTAGCTACGGAATACCAATGAAAACCATTCGTATGGAATTCGCTCGTAGGTAATTCGGTTGCCCACGAAAATTTAATCAGTAGGCAATTACCTACCACATTTTCGTAGCAAATCCATAACATTTCGGTAGGTAATATGATTACCATAATAAATGAAATTCCGTAGGTAAATATCAACTACGAAACATTTCGTTGGTAATTCCATAGTTAAATTTGACAACAAACATTTCGGTGGAAAAAATTTTAATATATATTTTTTAAATTTTTTATTAATAAATTATATTTTAACCTTAGCCTACAAAATAATTAAATTCATTCAAAATTGGACCAGCCGGTTCAACCGGTCCAACCATGAATCGATCATAAAACCGATTTCGGTCCAACCATGAATCGATCATAAAACCGATTCAAAAAGTGTTAAAATATATAAACATTTTAAAAATACAAATTTAGGTGCACATTAGGCCCCTTTTATAATATTTTTCTCTCATGTTTCTTGTACTCCTTATTCGATGTGGGACAAAAAATTTATGTTTGTTGGTTACTAACTTATTAATACTACTACTTTTATATTATTTTTTCTCTAATGTTTTTTCTACTCTTTCGATGTGGGACATAATAAAGTTCATATGTTTATTTGTTATAACACTATTGCTTTTCTAAGTTCCTAGATAATTTTGTAGGTAATACAATTAGATAATTTATACATATAAATAGCTAGGAAAATTTTCGTAGGTAAATAAATAAACAAATCACCTACAATTATTTTGGTAGAGAAATGCTATTTTGCCTACAAATTATTTTGTAGGTAAATCAATATTTTCTAAGTTCCTAGCTAATTTTGTAGGTAATACAATTAGATAATTTATACATATAAATAGCTAGAAAAAAGTTTTGTAGGTAAATAAATAAACAAATAACCTACAATCTTTTTGATAGGGAAATGTTATTTTGTCTACGGATTATTTTGTAGGTAATCATTATTTTCTAAGTTCCTAGCTAGCTAATTTTGTAGGTAATACAATTAGATAATTTATACATATAAATATGTAGGAAATTTTCGTAGGCAAATAAATAAACAAATCACCTACAATCATTTTGGTAGAGAAATGCTATTTTGCCTACGGATTATTTTGTATGTAAATCAATATTTTTTAAGTTCCTTGCTAATTTTGTAGGTAATACAATTAAATAATTTATACATATAAATAGCTAGGAAAGTTTTCGTTGGTAAATAAAAAAAAATCACCTACAACCGTTTCGGTAGGAAAATGCGATTTTACCTACGGATTATTTTGTAGGTAAATCACCATCAGATTTTTCCTTGGTAATTTCGTGGGTGAAAATGTGTAAAATAATTTATAAAGATCGGCATTCTGTAGGCAATTCTCAATATTTAAAAACGAAATTATTTTCGTTGGAAAATTTTGTAGGCAATTCAACAATTTCTTGTAGTGAATTGTACATCAATTTGTGTCTTAACAATCGTTGTAAGATGAGAACTTGTCAATCGTACCTCCTTTGGTCGAGCATTCCACGTTGGCCTTGATCTTGATCGTCTTGCACGAACCATTAACTTCCGGGGCTTAACCTTATTGCTCATAGGTCCAATCCTATGGGAAAGATTAGTTATTGGAGCATATACATACATAATGCATTAGCAAATTACAAGACTCACGTACATTGTATTGCAGCCTGATGCATTCATGAAAATGGGTGAAACATATGAGCCAATAGTTTTCCATGAGACACCGTGTGAATTTACCAAAAGCTCCTTTTGCTGCCCAAATTGTGTGATCAAACAGGAAACAAATTCAGCTGGAGTAACACCTCCACTAATGTGTGTCTTAGCACAGGTAACCAAAGCCCGGGTCAGCCCGAAAAGCGCCTCTGCATCGGCCACTTGTTCCCTAGGCTTGTCGACTGGTACCAAACATACATATGAATTGTTACAATACAAGTAAACACAAATTTAATGCACAAGCATTGCACCTTATCAAAAACATTAAAAGGTCTTGTTTGGATCTTTTGATTAAAATATACTTAATCCCATAATGCTTAACTTTTAAGGAGTTTACAAAGTTAACGTTGATGCGGCTTTCTTCCAAGAGTCGTGGAGGGAGATGTAAAGATTGTGGTGGATGCTATTGACCATTCTAGCATGATTGGGTGGGGTCGGTTTTGGGGGACTACGTAGCAGCATGCAAGAATATCATCACTTATTTACCAAATATTAAAGTATCTTTCATAAAAAGGAATGCCAATGTCTTGACCCTCTAAACTTTGTGGACGGACTGACTAATGTAATTTGCTCTTGCAATAACAATAATTAAGTCTCGTTGGGCTCGATAAAAAGAAAAACTTTTAAGAAGTCACATAATAACTTTCACAATTTTAATGCACACCTTATTAGTATCTACACTTAGACAAAATGACATTAATTTTGGACAAAACAAATCTACTCATTTATTTAATATATACTCACACCATCTAGGTGAAAGTTATTAACTTTTCTTTTTCGTCCGTCCCAATGAAAACTACCCATTATATTCATTATCTTTTTCAATCTAATAACCTCTAATACATTTAATTATTTCTATTAGTATATTTTTTAACCTCCGTACACAAAGCTCGTGGGTACGAGACGAAGGAAGTAGATTTTCTTAATATGTATTTAGAACCCCCATGTAGATATTCTTCAAAAACTCAAATTTCATCAACATTGTATAAAACTCAGAATCAAAATCAGAAAACAAAAAACAGAGTGAGAAGAAAAGAAGATCAAGAATACCATGTTGATGAATGTTCTCCACAGCATTCATAATGTCTAAAAACTTGGTGGAATGGAGATTCGCTAACTCATCTTTTTCCTCTGCAACAAAAACAAGAACCCCATTTCAACTTCAAAAAACGTAGTAAAATTTCATAAACTTGATCGTGAGCATACAAAGTGATTACCATTTATGAGGTTTTCGATTCGGCGGTAATGTGAGAGTATATTCCTTCGCTTTGAAAAGGGTTGATTATCCAGCTGTGTGGGTTCTTCTTGTTCTTTTTTCATATCCATGGAGTTGTTGTCATCCACCATGGCCCTTTTTCTCTCCATTCCTTCACCACGTAATTATACACACACTCGAAAACTGAAAGGACTAAGAGTGGTCAATAAATATATATATGGATTAAAGGTGAGATAAATAAGGAAATAAATAAACATGGAAATAAATATAAACCATAAATAAAATATTGTTATCTATAATTATATTATTTCTATAATATATTATTTTATAATATTCTCTAATACTATCTATAATATATTACTCAAAATTATATTTATTATAATATTTTTTTAAAAATTGGTGAACAGTATTATGAAAGTTAAATTGGGACGGAGGGCTATTATATTGCTTTTTGTCTTTGTGTTGTGGGGGTAATTTCTTTTTATTTAAAGAAAATATGTGGGTAATTTCGGCGTTTGGCTTTCCCACTCTTTTTTTTGTTTCCAAATTTTTACCGCCCACGATCAGTCTTGTTTTACAAGATTCGATCAAATCCTAGGATGTTTTTATTTTATTTTATGTGTAAAGTTGTAATAATCTCTGTATTTCTTTTGATAAATTTTATATAAATTTTGAGAAAAAATAGGCACATTTAAAACAGATTTTGCATAATAAATTTATCAAAAGAAAATAGAAGACTCAAATCCATGTCAAATATGGGCTAGTCTTATGAAAAATATTGCATACATACATTTCATCACAATTAGACAAGTCAAAACCCTAAACTCAAAAGTTAAATTAAGTCAATTTTAAAAAATTCGAGGGTCAGAAGTCTGAATCCGGGTTGTCCAAAAATTTTGCAGGTTGCAAACAAGTGGTTTACTACATGACCAAAATATTGTTACTACAAGGCAAAAAATTTAAGGTGAAAAAACAATATAGGACAAACCACCCCTAGTCTTTAAGATTCAAGCTAAAAAAATTTTAATGATTCAATTAAATATAAAATGATACATAATTGTACCAATTTGCCCTTGCCTTACCATTAATTCGAATTTTTAAATCATTAAATTAATTAATGTCAAATATGGAAAGTCAAACCTCTTAAATTTTAAAAAGCTAAGAGATCTTCCCTCGATTATAGCGCAATTTCCAATTCAAATTACTTTTCTAAAATTCGAGAATATACTTTATATCTGTCCACATTCATATTTTTATATATTCAATCATTTTCTTATTATTTTGCATACCATGGCCATATCTTTATTAAAATATAAATTATATTATGAGATACTAAATAAAATTAATACATTCAAAAAAATTATTTTACTCGATACAATTCTAAAAGTGTTTAAATAATTTGCTGAACAACTTGTATAAACAAATACTTGTTGAATAAATCTAATATTTTTGCAAGATGCAGAGATGCATATTTTATTTATATGCAATCGATAAGTGCATATACTTTCAAATATGCATGCGTTTTTTTATATATACAATCGATAATTACATATACTCTCAAATATGCATACCATTAAATCTGTGCACATTCGTTTCACACATTCGATTACTCTCTCGATTCTCAATGTGTGTTTTCTGCATGTTAATTTAAATTTTTGATGTACTAAAATTAGTATAAATTATTTCGAATTTCATTGGAATTTTTAACACAGAGGTCGTCTTGGCCTGTAGTCTTATACGTAATGCGCAACTAATGTGCATATATTTATAGTTTGGTGCATATATATAATATGTGCATTGCATATAAGGGCAATCAAGGAGACAAAAAGTTTGTCATGTAGAATAAGGCGAAAACGCAGGCGATTAATAATCCGACGAAGATCGCGGCAGCTAGGGATGGGAATGGGCTAGGCTACCCGACAGGGGCCTACGACTCGGCTCGTTTAGTAAACAAGCCGGGCTCAAGCTTTTTTAGAAGCCTATTTAACTAAATAGGCCAGGCTCAAGCTTTTTCGTAAGCCTTTTAAGCCAAACAGGTCGACCTATTTAACTTTTATATATATATATATATATATATATATTATAATATGTGATTTTTAAATTAGTAACACTAGTTATATTTTACTTTTTAATAGTTGAAAAAATAGTTGAATATATTTTTGGAACATTTGATAAAATTGCTAATATTACTTTCATTTCTTCATTTTGAGATTTAAAAAGTTAATTTTTTTAATTATAATTTGATAATAATACTGTTGTAGATTTTTATAAAAAAAAATACACTAATAAGATTAAAAGGCCTTTAAAAGGCTTTCGGGCCAGACCTATTTATTAAAAGGGTCATGCTTAAGCCTTAAAAAAAGCCTATGACAGGCCATGGGCCAGGCTTGGGCCTAAGAAATATATAACAGGCCAGGCTTTTTTTCTTAAAGCCTACCTAAGACTGGCCTATTCCCACCCCTAGCGGCAGCGACTCTGGATCGACGGAGACACAGTGATTGGCCACCGCCATCTTTCTTCATAAATGCAAAGTCTCTACGGTCGCCAATATGCATTTCTCACACTGGATTGCAATAAACATCTGCAATAGAAAAGGGAGAAATCTTACTAAACGCTCACAACTCAATACAAACAAGTTATAAAAATAATTTCAAAGAAAAATACAGAGAATCAATGAATTAGAATGGTCAATTCATGCAAAAAAACGATCTAACCCAAAAAAACAACAGATCTCGATAAAAAAAATCAGATTATCTATGAAATAGTTCTTTCGAGACGCCGTGAATTTCAAATAGAATCGAGGATAAAAACTACAGAGATTAGGAATCGCGAGAATCAATGAATTAGAATCGGCAATTCACGCCAGAAACGATCTAACCCAAAAAAACAACAGATCTCGATGAAAAAATCAAATTACCTATAAAACTGTTCTTCATGACATCAGGAGAAGCGTTATTTCTCTCAATCTGAACCATTTGCCCAATCTTTTCATCAAGAGTCTTCCCAGCCTTAAATGCCACGTCACCTGTATTCTTCCTCGCCACGCTCATTTTTTCCATTGCAATTTGGTTAATTGATTGATCGGTGGATCAACAAATTAAAAGAGTCGACGACAGTCTGTTAATTTGCAAACGAGTGGGTTGTTATTGAGTTTCCCTAGTCCTGATCGTTGAATTGATCGAATGAAGGCGAAAAGATGATCAACGAATTTAATTGAATTGAATGATTCAAATTAGATTTAAATTCAAAAAAGGAAAGAGAACCTGTAATTTTGGAAAGAGTTGAAAAATGACAGAATTCGAATTATAATATGCAGGGCATATTAGGAATTTTGTAAGGTGTTTTGGTCTTAATTGTTTTACTAAACTTTTTTGTCTCATTTTGTTTATAGGTCTTATAAATTTTCTTATATTGTTAATAAACTCAAAATTTAATACTACATGTCAACATTCTGACAAATTCACCAAAAAATTAAGTCTTTAGAATATTTTTGAACATGTAGTAATACACTTTTGACCTTGTAGTGATAAAATTTTGGTCTTGTAGTAACATTGTTTTAGTCATGTAGTAGCCGAATAAGTCAAAATTATTTTAGTAATTTTGCCCAAAAAAAATAAGTGTCTAGAATATTTTTGGACTTGAAGTAATACACTTTTGGCCTTGTAGTGATAAAATTTATGTTTTGTAGTAACATAATTTTGGTCATGTAGTAAGATAATATTTTAGAGTGAAAATAAATATTCTAATTAAGGTTGACCCGCATTGACCCACGAATTTTGATCTAATTTACCTTAATTAGTCAATATTGCATGTATGCAATATTGCATATAAGTTTTTGCCCTCAAATCTAGGGATGTTAAATTTTTACTGGGCTTTTTTCTAACTTTTACAAGGGGAAGTGTGAGTTAAACATGTTCATATCATACGATTAAAATCGTCGGCTACGGTTTGACCATTTTACAAATCGAAATTGAATCGCAATCGGATTGGTTACATTTTTTCGATCTTTTTTTTGTTAGTTTTTCCTCATTTTTTTTAGAAAATAAACCACTACATAGTAGATGAGAGATGTTGGTGTGAAAAAATGAGTTGAAATTGAGGTATTTATAGAAGAATATTAAAAAAAAGGCAAAACCTGGAGTTTGGCCGGTTTAACATCAAACCACCAATTTCGATTTTTAATTTCGGTAACCGAAATCAAACCTTAATTTTAAGATTACGATCTGTTTTCAAACTGAAACCGCCGATTTGACCGATTTGTCTGATTCCAATTTCAATTTTGCACATGTCTAGTGTGAGTTATAAGGAGTATAATCATAGTAAACTTCCTCTGCCCCCACAGTGATTCCTTTTTATTTATTTTTTGTCAATTTTTTTAAGTTTATAAAATGTTTAAAATACTCTTATTTAAAAATTATTACCATTTTAATGTTTAGTAAATAAAAGTATGTTTAGAAGTTTATAGACAAAATTTAAAAGTTTAAATGATGTTTTATTGATTTGCATAGAAAAAAATATGAAAGGAACATAAAAGTAGTACTAATATATTGTAATTTGATAAACATTAATTCTAGGGATGGAAAAATGATCTGCCTCGAGGTCGATCCGCCCTGCTCTGAGAGGTTTAGATTCGCTCTGCCCTGCCCCATCCTTAAAACAGGGCAAATCTGCCCCGCCGCGCACGCAGGGAAGGGCAGACATGGATCCATGTATTATAAAAATCTGCCCTGCACTGCTCTGCCCTGAATATTAAAAAAATATTATATTCCACTAACCCTAATTTAACTTACCCATCCCGCCGCTCACTCTCTCACTGTCTTCAAATCGCAATTTCAGCAAACAACTCACTCTCTCATTGTCTTTAAATCACAATTTCACAAAACACATTTGTTTGCAGTTAAGTATTTTGGATATGATTTAGTAAATTTCTAATGTTTAATTTTAATGTTTAATTTAGTTGTGAATTTTTAATATTTATTTTATTGTTTAATTTAATTTAATCTCCATGTTTTACTTGGACTTTTGGAGTGCATGGGCAGGGCACGAAATGTTGCCCCGCAGCAGATCGAAGGGCAAGGCAGGGCAGGGCGGATACTTATGAACGCAGGACAGATTTGGATATTTATCTATCTGCCCTGCTCTGCCCCATTGCCATCCCTAATTAATTCATCAAGACTATAGAAAGTTTGACCCCTTTTCTATAAATGGGGTAAACAATTTCTCTTATTTGTAATGAATTATCCCTTCCCTTCCAAAAGAAACTTCGCTCTGTGCTTTTTTTTTTTTTTTTTAAAAGGGAAAATATCAATTTTGGTCACCCAGTTTTACCTCTTTTCATATTTGGTCACCCACACTTAGTCACTATCAAAATCGGTCACTCACTTATTATATTCTATCAAAATTGATCAAAATTGATTATTCCGTTAGTCAATCTGTCATTGACTAACGGAGAAAAGAGTTTTGAGTTCAAAATTGGTCACTCATTCTATCTTTTAATTGAGTTAAATAATTATTAAAAACTTACTGAAATTTTTTGACTACCTTGATTGAATCACGTTCTAGAAAGTATTATTTTGAGTTTCATTCTATCTCTTGAGTACAAAGTTTCATTCTATCTCTTGAGTTTCTCATTTCCTGTAAAATAAAAAGTAAACCAACAACAAATGAATACATAATTGAGTTAAATAATTATTAAAAACTTACTGACATTTATAACAGAGTATAAAGTTTCATTCTATCTCTTGAGTTTCTCATTTCCTGTAAAATAAAAAGTAAACCAACAACAAATGAATACATAATTGAGTTAAATAATTATTAAAAACTTACTGAAATTTTTTGACTACAGCAAGTTGATTGAATCACGTTCTAGAAAGTAAACCAACAACAAATGAATTCATAATTGAGTTAAATAATTATTAAAAATTTACTGAAATTTTTTGACTACCCAGCAAGTTGATTGAATCACGTTCCAATGCATGAGAATTCTTTCTTATCAAGGATAAATATAATGAAAATTGCTTCTAAAAGATGCATGAGAATTCCTTTTTGATATAATGAGAATTCCTTCTAATCTATAAGATAAATATAATAAAATAATTTTGTCATAAAAAAACTTAAAACTTTAAATTGAAATAAGAAATAATTTTTGTGATTGACTAAGATTTTTCAATGGGTATTTTTTCACGCTCCAGTAGTTTCCACATGTTTCATTTTTGCTACTGCGTTTGTTTCATTAGTTCTAGAAGATGCATCATAAGTTTTTAACATTTTAAAAATTTTGAGCTTAAAACTCTTTCTCCATTAGTTAATGACAGATGGACTAACGGAATGATCAATTTTGATAGAATATAATAAGTGGGTGACCAATTTTGACAATGACTAAATGTGGGTGACCAAATATGAAAAGAGGTAAAACTGGGTGATCAAAATTAATATTTTCCCTTTTTAAAATTTTGCTCACTTTTTTTTATATGTGTTTTTAAAAAAATCATATTTTAATTATAAAAAATATATGTAGAATAACTAGTAATTTTTTTTTTTTTTGAAGTCTTGGGTATCCGGTTCAAGGTCCCGTTTACCTGAGCCCTAGAGAGGAGCACACTCCTAAGTCCCAAGCCTACACCACTAGGCCAACTCCTTGATGTTAACTAGTAAAGAATATTGTCGGTACATACTCAGTCTTATTAATAAAGTAGAAAAAATAATAAAAAATTAATTATTTAAATAGAATAAACATATATTTTGTGAACCAAAAAATGGGTATGAGCAAAATTTTACATAGTCATCTAATTCATTTGTTTACTTTATATATAAATATTTAACTTTTCACTCAACTTTCTAAAAAAGTGAGGGCCCATGGCATCTGATTTATGTGTGAGCAAGAAGTCAAGAACAATATACTAGTATAAACTTCGCTTATCTCGAAAGCCAACTCTGAAACAGACAGAGAAGATATGGAAGAGAGGGGAAGGGGCACCAAGAACAAGAATTTCGAGGTAATTAGATTTTTTTTCTACTCATATTTTTCCACCATTTTTGTGCTAAACATGTTACCTACCTAATCACATTGCAGATTATTCTGGTATTTCGGCCAAAGTTGTGGGATCGCTACTCGTGTCCAACCTCGCGACTGGTTGTAGAATAGGAGGATGGGAGAGCACTGAGGTACGTACAAATACGATCTAAGCCTAAGTTTACGCACAAGAAAACATTACTTTTATAAGAATGATAGGAAATATGTTTTTGTTGATTATGAAGGAGATTTACATAGGAAATATATACATGACAATCTGTACAGCTAATAAGGAAAATTGACTATATTACAAATGATTAGGCATGAGATCAGTGATATGATTAGCTTATTAGGAGGATAATGATTTATGACTAATAACTTTTACATTGTGCAATTAATACTTTTCATCACATGAATTCATACTTTGCACGATGCAATTGGTACACCAAAGTTACACTTTATATTGCAAGTAAGAAGAACTAAATCATACATCATGCAGGTTTATTTCCTAGACATACCAGATGAGGTCACTGAGAGCCTGGTAATTTTATTTAAAAATATCATTAAGTACTCCCTCCGTTGATTGAAAGTATGTTCACTTTCTCTTATTTGTCTGTCCATCGAAAGTATGAGCATACTTTTGGTGGAGAGGGAGTATTACCAATCTTTTTTTTACAGACAAACAACTGACTATAAACAAATTTGTTTAGATTGAGGAGGGAATTGTTTACAATGTTGCTGGGGGTTTGATGCTTGAACACCCTCTCGTTCTAACACCGTGGTTAGTCGAGACTCTACCCACTCGAACTAGAAATTCTCCCGTGCGATACACGATTCGTATATTCATAACAATTTTGTGTGTTTGTTTCAGATAGGATCTGCTGATTGTGTAATGGGGCTTTCAAAAGCTTTGACAGAGAAACTCATCGAAGATGCCTTAACAGATGTTACATTATTCTAGTTATAAACAAATTCAATTCTAGGATTCTTTGTAGGTATTAAACATTTGATTGAATTGAGCAATGTTGTTGAACAAATTATTACTCTTACTCGTTTTGATTCAAACAATGTAAGGAGAGGAGTGGATTCAAGTGAAATGAAACATTCGTAAGTGACACATTTCAGTTATAGTGAATAATACGTTTCAGTTATAGCGAGATACTTTCTTATTTGTTGTATTAATACTTTTCAATTGGTATTGACAATGGTTTTTTATATTAGCAAATTTTAGTATAAATTGACCCAATATTATTAATTTTAGAAAATGGAGGTTTAAAATATATTATAAATATATACATATATATTTTAAAAATATTTATCATACAATATACTCCTAATAATTGTATTTATGCAATGTAATACATTATGTTGTAAATTTTGATTTTTACGAAATTTCACATAATAAGCACAAAAACTTACATGCAATATTGACCAATTAAGTTGAGCTGAAAATATTGACTTATTAAGTCAATGGACTGGAAATATATATTATTGGGCCACCATTAATTCATTTGGGTTAATTCTTAATTTATTTGTCAACTGACCCGCTTGTGTTCTAATTTTCACCAAAATTTTTAACCCGTTTATTTTACCAGTTTCTGTGATTTTTTTATCTTTTATTTTATTGACGAACGCGGGATATTAAATGTAGTAATTCAAATTGTAATATGTAGTAACACACATTATTTTATGTAGTAATATCACAAACTATTTTATACAATAATACAAATTCTTTTATTTAGTAACCCGTTTTTTTTTCTAGTGTTTTTGTTAATGTAGTAACTCACATTATAATACGTAGTAACATATATTATCGCATGTAGTAAACACAATAATCATGATGTAACGCAAATAATTTGATAAAGTTACATATAGTAACAAACGTATATTCAATGTAGTAATTCAAACTGTAGTATGTAGTAACATATAATTTTTTATATAGTAATACCGATTCTTTTATGTAGTATTTTTTTCTAGAAATTTTATTGATTAAGTAACTCACATTATAACATATAGTAACATATATTATTACATGTAGTAATATAAAATAACCTTGATCCATAATAATTATTAAAGAATATTTAAAGGAATAGAAAATATTTAAAGATTAAGACCGTCGTAAATTGCAGCGTTCGGCCGCGGGCTGGGGTGGCCGAAAACTGCTCGGAGAACACGACTAAGAACAATTTCTGCTAGTGGGTGTATTTATAAAAAACATAGGTGTGAATTGAACTGTCAGTGGGTGTATTTATAAAAATCGGGTTGGGGTGGCCGAAAACTGCTCGGAGAAGACGACTAAGAACAATTTCTGCTAGTGGGTGTATTTTTAAAAAAATATGGGTGTGAATTGAACTGTCAGTTGGTGTATTTATAAAAAATGTGGGTTGAGCTGTCAATGAGTGTATTTATAAAGAATGTGAGTGTGAGTGGCTGAAATGCATATATGCAATATTTCACAAAAGACTAGCCCCATAATAAGTCGAGTCTCGTATAGTAGTAAAATAATACAATTAATTGCATGAAACACTCCCGTGGTTTAAAAATATAGTGCGAAATTCTTTCGTAATTAAAAAATTGTACGAAATCATATGTAATTTTAATAAATAAAATTAATTTTACAATATCTCTTTTTATTGATAATATATTAATGTATCATCTTTTCTCTATTTTGACAAAGTAAGTTGACATTTACTTTTTAGCAAAAACTTATACTCCCTTCGTCCCAGAATTGTTTGCACCACTTTATGGTTACGCAAACTAAGAAAAATGTGTAATGAGTGGAGTGTTGAGGGGTAATTTTGTTAACTTTTATGAATAAAGTAAAGTGAATGATTGGATTGAGGGTAAAAGTAATGGCATTTTGTGTAAATATGTGAATATTGTGAGGGTGAGGTTTATGAAAAAGTTTCATTTTTGGCTGTGCAAACAATTGTGGGACGGACGAATAAGGAAAGAGTGCAAACAATTGTGGGACGGAGGGAGTATGCAATATTGATATTGACTAATTAAGGTAAATTGAGTCAAAAATTGTGGGTCAAAGCGGGTCAATCTTAATTAAAATATTTATTTTCATTCTAAAATATTATTTTACTACATGATCAAAACTATGTTACTACAAGACCTAAATTTTATCACTACAAGGCCAAAAGTGTTTTACTGCAAGTCTAAAAATATTCTGGACACTTATTTTTTTGGGGCAAAATTACTAAAATAATTTTGACTTATTCGACTACTACATGACTAAAACAATGTTACTACAAAACCAAAATTTTATCACTACAAGGTCAAAAGTGTATTACTACATGTTCAAAAATATTCTGAAGACTTATTTTTTTGGTGAATTTGTCAGAATGTTTTGACATGTAGTATTAAATTTTTTACCTTGTAGTGGTAATATTTTGGTCTTATAGTAACAATATTTTGGTCATGTAGTAAACCACCTGTTTGCAACCCGCGGATTTTCTGGACAAGCCGAATTCAGGCTTATGACCCGCAAATTTTTTAAAATTGACTTAATTTGACTTTTGAGCTTAGGGTTTTGACTTGTCTAATTGGGATGGAATGCATGTATGCAATATTTCACACATATTTTTATTTTAATAAAAAAAATATTAATAAAAAATAAATATGTCAAAAAAACATGTTTCTTAATTTTATACAAAATAATAAAGACAATTAACTTACTTTATGAAATGGAGGGAGTAAAAATTTGTGCAATTTCAAACCACAATTTTTTTAATAACATTTTTAAATCACGAGAGATTTCGTGCAATTAAATTGTAAAATATATTTGAGGATGTCATTGATTCGGGTGGAATTTACACATTTTTGATGCACATGTGAAGCTCCTTTTGATTTTGATTTCATTGATTTGGTTTTGGTCAAAATAAGAGAAATGTGGTGTTTTGTCGATTTTGTAGTAAAAACGAAGGATTTTGGGAGCAAAACACCTACCACAATTCACTGGACCAAAAACAGGAGTGCACCATTGGATCCGGCTCGAAAAATGGAGTGGAATAGCAAAAAGAATCGAGTCGATTGGAGGTTGGAAGCAAAAGTTATGCACAAAACAAGTTCTAGGTGCAAACTTAAACATTTAGCAACTCGGTCGAGTGGACAAAAAAATTCATTTTTTCGGTCGAATGCTCAGAATCGGCAGAGTAGGATCGATGGCCTGAGACTGGAACGAGCAACAACTTGGCCGAGCTACCCAACTCGGCCGAACAAGACAAAAAATTCAAATCGGCCGGACTGTCAGAATCGGCCGAGCTCGAGCCGTAATCTGCGACATTGAAGAGCCGCAACTCGGCCGAGCCAGAGAGATAGTTTATTTCTGTGACCATTTTCCACTCATCCCAACTCGGCCGAGTTACCCCTGTTCTCGGCGGTTTTGTGCATTTCCACCATTTTTAAGGGACCTGAGTGCAATTTTCAACCCCAAGCCCTACCCCAACACTATAAATACCTCCATTCTTGAATTCAAACATACCTTACCCCTTTTAAAAGAACTGTTACACATACAAACACACACTTGAAGGTAATCATCATCAATTTCTTCAATTCTCCATCAAATCAAGCAAGGAAGGAGTCAATAGCTTTGAAATTCAATTACCCATCATCCATTAGACTAAGCTTTCTCATCATCTCTCTTTTTAGTTGTTTATTTCATTAGTTTGTTTTAATTAGATTATGTTGGTTATTGGCTAGAACACTTTTGGTTCTAGGGCCTTATAAATACTTTTGATGAAGTTTATGAATTAGTACTTTGCTTAATTGGTGTTTGTGTGGCTTAATTCTATTTGAATGCTTGATTTTCACTTCCAAACATGTCATTAGTGTACAATAGTGATGTGTTGATCTTAGTTAATTGAAATTGGATTAAAAAATCTCTTTTGATTGATTGATTGCAAGCATTTGACCTAGTTTTATTGAGAGATCGAAAGATGATCAATGATTAGGAGGATGTGTGATGATCTTAGGAGCTTAATTGTGTTTTATAATGCAATTTAAGTAGAGATACTAGGTTGTGTTATATTTCTCTTGGGTTAATTGGATTGAAAAGACTTTTAACTCATTATTTTGTTATCAATCTTATAGAAAAAGCACAACACAACTTGAGTAGATTGTTAATCATAGATGAATTCATTAGTATTGCATGTACCTTGGAACCTATCTTCTCGTATTTGAGTTTTTACTCGTTTATTTCTCGTTTCTTAGATTTGCATGACACTTAATCGATTCATCATTTCACTATTCAAACTTATCGATCGCCGTCTATTTAGAACTTAATCGACAAACTATACTTTTACACTACACCTCTCTGTGGGACCGACCTTGTATTTGCCACGCTGCGATATACACCATACACTTGCGGTTGTGTATTTTGGTGTTACATAATATATGAATCAGTGATGTAATTTTTTTTTTTTAAATTAATGTACTAGAAATTAAATACTTATATATACTAGTTGCATTCAGTTCGATTCATCTGTTTCACTTTTTGTGTTTCACTGATGTTTAACCATATTGGATCTTTAACACATGTTGTTCTTAATAGTCAATAGTATAGAAAGTTGATTATTTTTTAATATAACACATATCAATATTCATTTAGTGGAATAAAATGTGAAAAAAAAAAAAAGTGATTTCAATCTAGTTGCATTGTAATAGCCAAACACATTTTTAAATAATATTAGTTGTGTTTAAAAGAATGTATCATTGAATCATTATTAATAGTTTGTTTTATTTTATTTTTTATTGAACAATACATTGTGTTTTTATTTTTAAAAAATTCAAAGAATATCAAGAAATAGATATATATAGAAAAAGATAATTGGAAAAAAAAAGTCAAACAAGTAATTAAAATCAGAAAAATGATCTCTCAGATTTCGGCCACTCTCACCCCCCCCCCTTCTTCTCTCACCGCTTTCTCCTTCCGCCCCTATTTCACACCCAAATTCCCTTTCTACCCTTTGCGCCGCTTCTCCTCAGCCGTCTCAATGGACGGAAGTCCTTCCCCTCCACCGTCGACTCTATTTCCGACGATTTGAAGAATCAAAGATTAGAAAACTACGGCGGCAATAATCATGATATGGATGGCGTCGAAAATGCAATTAATACTGATAATAATAGTCAGACTAGGGTTAGGTTGAAATTTGAAGAGCTGAAGTGGGACAACTCTTTTGTTCGTGAGCTGCCCGGTGATCCCAGGACCGACATAATCCCTCGAGAGGTATGACTATGCTTAATTATTTGATAATTTACCCCTTTTTTTACATTTATTTTTGTATTTAAAATTATGGGGTGTGTATAAAATATTTTTTGTGTTATTAATTCTATTTTTTTTAATATATATAGAGGAGAGATAGTGATGTGACATTTTTTAATATATGTGGCACCAAATTTATCAAATCTAACTCCTTCAAAACATAAATGATTAAAATTGATGTAAAAAAAGGACGTAACTTATAAAGTTGAAATATAAAGGATTTATTTTGAAATAACTCAAACTTATAGGACTAAAATAAAAAAAATTCCCTAAATCCTGCACAAAAACAGTTTTGGGTCAACCCCCCTAATAATAGCTTACAATGTGATAACTTATGTTTTCACAATCTTAAAGGAGTTTATCTTAAAGGACAAACCTATTTCCGCACTCATAACTTACTTAGACAACCTTCCAACTAATTACTCTAAAGTTCTTGGTAGTCTTGCTATCTGAACATATGTTATTTACTCTGATAAGTCAGTTAGGGAGTTTGTCTGACCCAACTTCCTTGATAAGAGATATTTAATTTGTTTAAAAAAGAAAATAAGTATACACAAGTGCATCCCCTTATACACTTATGTCACACTCCTTTCAGTATCAACAAGTGGCATCAGAGCAGTAGTTCAAAGACCACTAACTCTGTATATCTAGTTTTTTACTCTAAAATTTTAGTGGTCACTAAATTGATCTATTTCTAAAAAATCACTATCATTCATACTTTTCATCTAACCAGATTATATTCCTGCAAGAATGTCTATCTCTTATAATGCATTTGATGGAAGTGGAGTCAACACCATCAACAACATGGGTCCTAATGCCATCAACCACATATCCCATCACAAACTGCATATGTTCTCAATTGAAAACTATAATTTCTGGAAGATCGGGATGAGAGCTCATCTTGCCTGCCAGCATGATGAGATGTTGAGAGTCATTACCAAAGGATCATTCACATTCACAAAGACAAATCCAAAACTTGTTGATGCTCAGAATGATGATCCAAGGGAGTTGTTGCCTAAAGAAGAAGATGAATTTACAACAGAAGAAAGAAAAGGGCATAACCTGAAATTTGTGGCCATGAATACTCTTTATCAAACAATACTCTTATGAGATGTTTTGTTGGGATATTCATCCTACCCCTATTTTGATTGGATATATATTTAGTTTTGATGGCCAAAACAGATCATGTAATATAATGTTAGATAATTATGTAATCTGATAGGTTATCTAAGTTGTTTATATAAAGTTTAGTAAATTAGTCTAAGTCTCAGTCAGTGGGATCAGTTGTATGTATATCAGCTGATACCACATTGGAACAACACACGTATACTCAAGACTTAAATAGTACAAGACTAAAGACTAGAGACAACAAAGTCCATTAGTGAAATCAGATGACAAGGTTCTTGTATACCTTAGTCAGTTGATATTAGCTACATGAGATCAGTCGAGTAGAAGATATTAGCTGATATGGACTTAACCAGATCGTGTCAAGCCTCAAGTTTCAGAAGAGCTACTCAACTGATGAAATCAGTTGATAACATGCATTTATGAAGAAGGCAACAACCTTAACAGACAAAGAGAATGTCAGACCTTGTCTGACAGACTCAACTAAAGACAAGACTAAAAATCTAACCAACTCAGCTGTCGTGGACTAATGAGAAGATGTTTATACAACTATTGAGTTGACTTAGACTAGGGATGCCATGTTCTTACAAAGAGCATTTAATGCACATTAAATGCACATTCCTTTTCTAGGAATGTTTGTACCTGAACAAGTATAAATGATCAAATCGACGTAGATCATGACCATACTTAAAAGATTTGGTGGTAACGATTAGTTCATTCAACGGCTAGTTCGAGCCCAAATCGTTTATAAATACAAGATGTTATCTCAGTGATAACTAACAGAAACTATACGCAAGAACTCACATATCAGACGAGCAAAGTTCTACAATCAGCTTACTGAATTCTTTAGAGTTCTTTAGAGCCAGCATTCGATCCTTTGTATTATCTAGCTCTAAGTTTCCAGAATCTAAGCCAATATTCCATATACTTATCCTAAGCATAGAAAAGTGTTGATTGAACTTGTTCATCACACTAGTTGATATATTAATAAACCCAAACCCTACTTTCTAAACTCTAGAAAGTTAGTTTGTTGTTTACACAACCATATTTTAAGAGTATTTGTTCTCACGATAATAAGTGTAGTCAATTTCACTCAGGTGGTGTATCAAGCTCAAAAGTCTTATCTTGGGACTATGAAGTAGCATGGACCTTATTTATTAAGGAATTAATATCACAAATAGGGTTGTGAGAGTGGACATAGGACTAGGGTACGAATCACTATAAATCTTGTTCTTCACATTGCTTACTTATTACCATCTGTTTAATTGTCATAATATTTCATAAGCATAAGTTCTAAAAGAGTCAAAATCAAAAGTTAGGTTTTCCATAATCAGCTGATAAGCTCATTGATTTATAAAAGTCATTCTTTGAAAAGGTTTTCATTCAACCTACGAGTCTAAACATTTAGGGCCTACACTATTCTACACCAACAGTTGAGTAGATAGTTGTCCAACTGATCATCTAACAAGCAGTCAGTACGTTGATTATATATCCTTGTTGTTTTATACTCGCACTCGATCAGATCATATTGTTTGCATCGGATGACTTTTAGTATATCACTAAGTTGTTACCTCATCTAATCTTACACGCAAAAGTTTTAGAAAATAACAAAGTATATTCAATTCCCCTCCTCCAGACATTATCCATCATACTCGTTTATAAGGACCAACATACTCTTGCACTCATATGTGAGGGTACAGACAAGATAAAGGGGAATAAACTCCAAGTTGTTGTACAAAAGTATAAGCATTCCACAATGGAGCCAAATGAATCCATTGATCATGTTGATGGAAGGTTCACTAACATCATGAATGAGATCAACTCTTTAGGCAAGATGTACAACAAAAGAGAAGTTGCTCTCAAAATTCTAAGGAGTCTCACAATTAAATGGAATGTCTATTTAATCATGATGCAAAATACCAAAGATTTTTTTTATCATGTCAATACAACAAGTCTTATCAAAACTCAAAGAATATTAGTTTGATCTAAATAGGAAGAAGCCCACTGAAGGGTCATCCACACCAACTAAATGAGTTGTTTTTAAGGTCATGTTTACTGAGCCTGAAAAGCAATGTATGCAAAGATCCTCCAAAGTCCGTCTCTAAATCTGAAATCAAAGAAGAACTGGTTCTTATAACTAGGAGATTTGAGAAACTAAACTCAATATTTATTAGATACAAGAAATTCTAAGAAAACGTTTAGTAGTTATACATGAGCCATTGGTAGTAAAGCCCAAAGTTGTTACTACGAAAAAGACGGGGCTTAACTATCAATAGCCTAAAATTTTCTATTAAAAATATTAAGTGTGAAAATATAAATTATATTCAAACTATTCATTATAGTTTACACGAGCTTACTAAAGAGCATGTTCACGTCCTAACAAATCGAATATCATTGAATTTGAATTTTATGTTTATGTTGAAAAGTTTTATTTATTAAACGAGCTCAAATGAATATTTTTCGAGTGGAGTTTCAAATAATTCTTGGATGGCTGACCTAACCTAATTAAGAGGTCTTATGATACCAAACTAATTTGCCCAAATTAAACTAGAATAATAATGTGACAATGTCGTTGATAAGATCCTCAAATATAGCATTGGATATTTGGATTTTGTGGTGCTGAAAATCAGAAATCCATTCATCTTGGAAATCATGAGAATGTCCTCCATCTCCATGTATTATTGAATCAAGTTTCTTCAACTCATTTTCCATCACTTCTCTCAAACAATCCATTAATACCACCTGCTTTCTTTGCTGCATCTTTACATTTGAGTATTCATCAAAACTATGCTTCGAGGATTCTCCTTTGTGCAAATCTTCTGATGCATGGAAAAATTAAATACATATAAAGGCTAATTAAATTAAGATTTTAAATTTGGGATTACAAAGGTTAGTTAAATATTCTATTCTCATTTCATACCCTACAAGAAATTTAACGACAAAAATGATCTCATTATTGTTTCTCTAGTTAAAAGTATTTAGTGATAGAGGACTGGGGATCAATGACCGGACTTGTCACAGAAAGTCATTTTGTGTCGTTAAAGACTTTTAGCTGAAGAAGTTATAATGACAAGATTTCTGTTATTAAAATTCAACTTTTTATTTTTTTTGCAGTGTTATTAGAATTATAATTTTATATAGTAGAAATTCAACTTATCTTTTGTAATTAAAATTGAATTTAGCTTATCTTTCCTAATTTTATTGGGTTTTATTTTGTTAAACATGACAGTAGCCCAAAAATTTTGTGGGTCCAAGCAGGTGTTCCATAATTTTTTGGCATTGTAATAAAACAAATTGTCTTTGCAATAATATTTTGACCATGTAGTAGTAAAATATTTCAGTCTTCCCATTCGCTAATTCATCCAAAAAAAATTAAGTTTGTGTTAATGTACATATATTTTGACATTGCAGTGAAATATATTTTGAAAATACCGACCAACAAATTTTTTGGGCTACCTAAATTTGGACTTGAGACTCGCATTTTTTTTAATATTATTCTAGTTAGGTATGTTGTATGTATAAAAAACGGAATATGGTGTACCACTTTGATTTTTCTACCTAAGTCGATTTATAAATCACGTCACTAAGAAGTACTTTCACTTGCCAAATTCCCTAAATTGGATAAATTTGTTATAAGAAAGTCGATATAAATCACATCACTAAGAAGTGCTTTCAATTTTAATTAACACACGAAAAAATTGATTTTTAATGACAAAAAATAGATCATTATAATTTATTTAGCTAAAAATCTTTAATAACATATACTTCTATATATATATGAATTAATGACAGAAGCTATATCATTTCTCTGTCATTAAAAACTTTTAATCAGAAAAACTATAATAAAAAGATTTTATCATTAAAAGACAATTTTCTATAACGATGTTTTCTTGTATTCGTGACAAAAGAAAGGACAAGAAGTTAGTTTGTTTAGAAGGGAAACTTACTGCAGTGAATTGGTGAATCTTGATCCAAGACTGAGACAGGGCTTAGCTGTTTTCTATCTTCATCATCTCTCCCTTTCATCTTCCTCTCTGCTCCAACCTGTAAGCTTCACATCATTCAAATGTGAATCAAATTCCACAATGTTTTTATATAGCTTAATTTGATGAAGCTTTTACCTTTTCTCCTTAAAAAATTTACATACATTGATTTTGGAACCAAAAATTGTCAAACCACATGAAAACTTGGTTATACCTCTTGTGCATTTGGCGATCCTCGAGACGTTGTGTTCCTATATATGTCGTCTGAATCGAACAAACTAGTGCTAGTATTAGTTACTGAAGACCGTCTTGCATTTTGTTGCATACCCTTAAAGTTAAGGGCGTTCCTTCCAAACTGCCTTAACACAGCTTTAAGAAAGGCTGAGCAATTTGGAGAGACCAATTGCCTCCTCCTCTTCTTCTTCTTCTTCATAACGCCTCTTTCGACGAGGTAGACTTGGAGGGCGAATGGCTCTTGTTGTTCTTCAAGAAAATCTCCAAGCACTTTCGACATGGATTTAGATGAATTTTGATGTTGTAAAAATGAGATAAATTTTTAATTTGAGTAGCACAAGATTGGAATAATATGCCCAAATTAGAGGAATGGGCCTGTTTGCCAACTTTTTGTTTTCAATCAAAACTTAACTATCTTACATTAAATTCATGTCGCCATTACTCTAAAATGAACACGGGGTCGCCCTTGGTTTATTTTGGCATGTTCTAAAACGTGTCCACTTTAACATACGAGACTACTTTTCATGTTATGTTAGCGTCCTAATTAATTACTTAATTAAGCACTCAAAACTTTTGATTATATATTTTAATGTGTGAATTGTTTATTAGTATTATGATAAATAAAAATGAAGGTAGTAAATACTTTTCAACTTTAAAATAATTATAAAGTTATGGATTAGTCTTAAATAGACTCGAGTTCTTGTAAAAACTTGAGTTCACCTTTCATTTTTTTTCTCATTTTTTTTAATTAAAAAAATCTCCATTTAGATTTAAACTTTTAAGGGTAAAATTTTTATTCAATAAAAAGTGAAACACAATATTACTGAAAAAATGTAAATCTAAATAACAGAAAAGTGCAACACAATTTTAATAAAAAAGTGCAAGTGAATATAACTGAAAAATCCAACATAATATTAGTGAAAAATGTAAGTCGTTTAAAACTGAAAAGTGTAACACAATATTACTAAAAGTATAAGTCACTATAATTAAAAAGTGTAAGTGTCTATAAGTGAAAAGTGCAACACAATTTTAATTAAAAATTGTAAGTGTATATAATTGAAAAATGCAACACAATTTTAATTAAAAAATTTAAATGTCTATAACTGAAAAATGCAACACAGTATTAGTAAAAAAATGTATGTCATTATAACTGAAAAGTGCAATACAATATTTTAAACATGAAGTGTATCTAATTAAGGTGGACAAAATTTCGCTGATAAACCTGAATCAACACGGGTCAACTTAATTGAAATGTATTTTTTCCCTTGCAGGTATTGTTTTACTATAAAGAAAATAAATAAATATGACTTAGTTTTTTGGGCGAGTTCGTGAGTCAAAAAATTACAGTGTCATAAATTACTTTTGTAATAATATATTTTTTGTTTTGTAGTAACAAATTTTGATCTTGTAATAGCATAACATGTTTGGTCTTGAGACCTGCAAATTCGCTCAACTAGTTATATGTTACTATTATTTTTACAATATATTTTTTTATTCTGTAATATCATATTTTAGATTTGTTGTAGTTTTATTTTAGTCTTAATAGCTTATTTTGACATTATAGTAAACTAATTGTTTACAAACCGTAATTATTTTTGAGGATTCGAATCTGAGCATACGATTTAGAATTTTTTGAAACTAGTTATTGTCCTTTATGTAGAGATTGTATACCTTACATCTCGTCATCTCGTGTAAATCAATCAATCAATCTATCAATAACTCGTTTCACTTATTTTCATTAATTAGATGTATGTGATTAACTGATTATTATATATAAATAAAAGATGAATGTTAAATCTACCGCACCATCTATATAAATTTATAATTAGGATTTAGCATTTAGGGACTAGGGAGTATCGTTTTCTTTTGGCTTGTTAACCTGGCTAGTTAATGAGGGGAATTTATATTAAAAAAAAAAAAAAACAATCGCACATTTAGGCTAAATTGATATGACTCTCCCATGTAAAAAAAAAAAATATGCGAAAAAATTTAACGAACTATATTTATCTAACTGAAAATATATTGTCCTTAAATTGCTACTCACGTAACAAAATAAATTAACCGTGAGAGATATATATGGTACTTGCTATAAATCTCAATCTTGAGGTGGAAGAAAAAAACCCTCAAAATTAAATAGCGTATTTATGAACTTATGATATGATAGTCCGTCTAGCCCGCTTGTGAATTTAATCGAGTCAGTCTCGAGTTTATTGTTTTCATTTGCCGCCAAATAGAATATGAGTTGAAAAAAAGTTGAGTGAAATCATCTAGTTTTGTAGTCTAGTCAATTGTAGGTTTGTGCAAATTGATTGATTTTGGTGTCATTTAAAGATGTGGATTCACCTACATGCATAGTGGCCCCTGCATTCTTGTAATTTTGTGTAACCAATTAAAATGGCATTTATTGGGGTAGGGGACTCATATTCCGATCTACCGATATGTCTATGTATTTAATTAAAGTTCATTCAACCAAAGATAAATAAGACCCGGATGAATAACACGGTGTACAATGGATGCAACTAATATTATTTCATAGAAAACAATTAATATTGTTTAGTAAAATTAATTAATACTTTAAGCAAAAATAACTAATTATGCTCAATTTAATTTCTTGAAAATCTTTCGTTTTGGGCGGAAATAGACTCAGACAACGCCTAGGCGCCATACATTTTTTTCAACTTTGACACATGTGAAGAATAACAACAAATGATAGTATTAGTTAGAGTAGTTGTTTTAGTTATAACTTCTATTTTAGTAGTTGTAACTTCCATATTGTAAATTCCCCTCTATATAAGAGAAGGGATGATAATCATGTAATTCCAATGTAATTCTTCTATATTCCTAAATTCTCTCAATCCAATTTCTTCTCGTTATGAAATTTCACATGGTATCAGAGCACATCTTGAATATTGGTGGAAATCTCACCATGATTAGATGCATGGATTGCATCATTTGTCTACTCTCTACATCAACGTTCAAATGTTCAATTTGGTGTTGGATTCTATTCTCGAAGGCTACCTCTTCATTGTTGATAGCATTGCACCCACATCGTGCTACTTGTAATGGTTTGAAGTTTTTTTTTGAAGAACAAGTTCAAGATGGAATTTCTTACCATCCATTTCCATCTTGTGGGAGGGTGTGAAGAATAACAACAAATGATAGTATTAGTTAGAGTAGTTGTTTTAGTTATAACTTCTATTTTAGTAGTTGTAACTTCCATATTGTAAATTCCCCTCTATATAAGAGAAGGGATGATAATCATGTAATTCCAATGTAATTCTTCTATATTCCTAAATTCTCTCAATCCAATTTCTTCTCGTTATGAAATTTCACAACACATGTTTGTTAGATTTTTTTTTTTTTGTTTCTTAATTGCGATCAATTAGACTAATTTATCTTAACTGCAAAGGTTATGTCGTCTTTCTATTGTGGTACATGTACTTGTTGCTTTGTAAAAACTTATTTCTTTTTATTCATATATATGTGAGTTTTTAGTTATAATATGAGTGTACGGAAAATTAGAATTAGATGATTTAGTATTTAATTACTTATGTGGGTGAGTTGTTTATTCGATTTAAAAAGTTGGGTTTGATTACACCGAAACAGTTAAACTGGTGTATAATTTTTTTTATTGCAGGTATATATGGACTTGAGTAATCAATCCTCGTTTTCCTGTCCCTCTGGTTTCATGTAAGACAAGATTTTTTTTTTTTTTTTTTACATGTAAGAGTAAGACAAGATTATTGTATCATTTTTTGTTTTATTTATAATTTGATAATTGACACTCGACATTATTGCAAGAATTAGAGCTGCAGGATTAAGAAAATAAAGTTACTTTATACAATAGTTTGGAAGAAAATATTTTTTTCACAATTTTCTGCACACTTGATTTATTCGTTTATTTCATAATTATTTGCACACTAAATTTTTTTTGCATAAATCCAATCCTTATAATATTTATATATTTACACAAAATTTCATTACTTTTATCAAGAACTCAAGATTATAAGCTTTTAACTCAATCAAACCACTCAATAATTTCTCTTGTATGTGATCAAAGACCGATAAGGAACACTTTAACATGATCATAAAAGATGAATAACAAACAACACACAATCTTTTAAGTGGTTCGATCATTAACCTTGTCTGCATCCACTGTAAGCACCTCCAAAATTGTCTTTATTATCAATTACAAGTGTTTACAAAGTAATATTTGAGTTACATATAATGAATCAAATGCATTTGTTGGATTTTGTTCAGTAGCAATTTTAGCAACTTTGATAACCTTTTTCTCTCCAACATCTCTTACAAAGTAGAGCTTGGCCTCAATATGTTATGTCCTTTCATGGTATTTTTGATGTTTTGCAAAATGTATTACATTTTGATTGTTCACAATGACACTATATTCTTGGGTAAGGCTTCAACCTCAAACGTGCAGGCCATAAGAGACATTCTGAAAAAATTTGAGAGGCTGACCGGTTTGAAGGTAAATTATGGGAAATGCAGCATTATGGGGGTGAATACTGATGCATCACGATTAGAGGAATGGGCGAACGTGATGGGCTGCCGAGTGGGGACCCTTCCCTTCACCTATCTCGGTCTTAAAATCGGGGCCCACACAAAGAGGATTGTGACGTGGGATCATCTAATTCAAGGAGCGAAGAGGAGGCTGGGGGCTTGGGAAGGCAGAAAAATCTTGTTGGGAGGGCGAATCACGCTCGTCAAGGCAGTTCTTACTTCATTACCAATATACCAACTATCATGTTTCTCCATACCAAAAACTTCTGTGAAAATCTTGAGTTCTTTGTTTTGTAATTTCTTGTGGGGTTGTAAGGTGAGCGATAAGAAAATTGTATGGGTCAGCTGGGGTAATATGTGCAAACCGAAATCTGTGGGTGGTTTAGGGGTTGGGGACCTTGGGTTGTTTAATAGAGCACTTGTGGGAAAATGGATGTGGAGATTTATAAATAATAGAGAGAGTTTGTGGGTTAGAGTGATCAAATCTTTATACGGGGATCTAGACTTTGGACATGAGGGATTTTATAGAGTTAGGAATGGGAGGGGGAAAACTTCAAACTGGTGGAAGGGCATAATGGCAGCGGGGTCAGGGAGTGAGGGCAGGTGGCTATGGAACAACCTAGAGAGAGTGTTAGGAGATGGTGGGAACACAAAGTTTTGGGAGAGTAGGGGGGTGGGGAAACACTACAACGTCTGTATCCTAGACTATTTAGATTGAGCAAGGGGAAGGGCTGCAATATTAGGGATATGGGGGAGTGGCAAAATGGAGTGTGGATTTGGAAATGGGAATGGCACAGGGAGCTGTTGGATAGGGAAAATGAAACTCTTAATAACATGCTAGCTTTGATAAACAGGTACACTTTACAAGAGGAAACTAACGACAGATGGGGGTGGAAGACAAACTCAGATGGTCAATATAGAGTTAAAAATGCTTACCATCTCATACGATCATCTATGGACAACAACGGGGACACGGAGAACCGAGAGGAGCGCTACTTTGATCTAATATGGAGCAGTATAGCACCATTAAAGGCAAAGGCGATGGCATGGAGGTTACTACTGGATCGACTTCCCACAAGAGACAATCTGAAACGGGGGAAGATTATTACGGAGGAGAATCGAGCGAATTTCCAAGTATGTGGAGATGAAATGGAAACGGCAGCACACATTTTCTTCAAGTGCAGCCTCACGCGAAGCGTATGGACAGAGGCTTTAAGGTGGATGCAGGTTTCGTCGGCGCTACAAGTAAGTACAAAAGATTATTTCTACCATTTCACGGAACTAGCCCCGAGTAGAATCTGTAGGAAAGTAGCGGTGGGTATATGGATATGCATAATATGGATTATATGGAAGAACAGGAACAACTTGGTCTTTAAGAATGAGGAGTGGAGTAGCAACAAGGTGATGGATGAAATTAAAGGAAATCTTTGGAGTTGGGTGAAGACGAAGAATCTACTGAGAAATGAAATGACATACTCTGACTGGCTAGTTAATCCTCTCATCACCATTCAACTCGAACCTAGAGCGTAGGACCCTCTGTTTTCTGTTCACAGGGGTTAACCAATTTTTTATAGTTTATGTGCTTATTTCTTATATTCATGTTGTAAGACTTTCTGTGTTGGCATGCCTTATGCCATTTTGATTTGTAATAAATGTTTGTTTTGCCCGACCAAAAAAATAAAACACTTGCACTACTTCAGTAAGAGCCACAAACTCAGATTTTGTAGTGGATAATGATACAACGGATTAATGAAGTACCAAAAAGAGTGAACACGTAACCTGTTAGAGACTTTTTTGTATCAACATTAACTGCATAATCAACATATATATCCTACAAGTGCATCTCCATCATCTATGCTTTTTGGAAACTTTAACCCTCTTTCAATAGTTCCAATGACATATCTCATAATTCATTTCATTACTTCCAAATAAACTATCCCTAGATCACCCATATATCTACTAACAACACTCATAGAATGAGTTAGATCAAGCCTACAACACATCATTGCATACATTAAGCTCCCCACATAATCGGCATAAAGAACCTTACTCATTTCTTGGTTACTCTTAGGACACCGTTGCATGGATGGTTGTTGATGTTGTCCAAAAGGCCAAGGGTGGCAACAACTTTGATTTGATTCATTTTGAATCTCTCCGATACCTTTTTTTGATACGTGGATTGACATAGCTGAATTGAAACTTTTCTAATTAATTTCCATCCCATGAACCATATTTGCTTTACTAGAATATTTTTCATTCAAATTCAGAATTCAACAACTTCTTAACCTTTTCAATACCTTTAATTGTCTCACACACAATTAACATGTCATATACATAGAGTCGTAGATAAGTAATGGAGTTTGAATCTCGACCTTCTGAAATAAACACAACTATCATATTTGCTTCTGAGTGTTTTAGTGGAGCTTGTGCCTTTTGTCTCCTTCAAAGGCATCGTTTTACATCAAAGGTCACATTTCTACTAATGATACACTTTCGGTTTCCACTTTTAATACACCACAACTTATATCCTTTTAAACTAATAGGATATCCAATGAGAACTCACTTTAATGCTCGAAGCACCATTAATTTATCTTGTTTGATATAAGCATAAGCCAAATAACCATAAGCTCTTAAGTTGCTATAATCTATTGGATCACCAGACCACATTTCTTTAGGAGTTTTGAAGTTTAAAGAAGAAGATACACTTCTATTAGTCAGGTATATATGATGCAATAGTTACCCCTTCACCCCAAAAATTCTTTGACAAACCTGAGCTGCTAAGCATGAACCTTACTCTTTCAAGCAATGTTTGGTTCATTCTTTAAGGCAATTCATTTTAAATGTTAAGGGGTTCCAGGTACTGTTTGGTCATTTCCAAGCAGCACAGATCCACCATTCTAATACTTGAATTCATGTAAAAAGAACAGTCCTAGTTAATTAAGAATCCATTCTAATTTTTCACAAGTTGTTATTGACAATGCTTCTGCGGATTCACACCAAACTAATCATACTCCAGTTAAGTTCTTTTTGAAAAATTACACCTACCATATTGATAGATGAAAATGATGGGCATATATTTACTTGTTACCTGATGATACCGTGTTCATAATTTTTTTCATTATGTAAAATCGTCTTACAAAATATTTGTCGTGCGATGGAGAATAAAGTAATATTTGTCCATTAAAACATATTCCACCCGTTCCATTATTAATTGAACATTTATTGTTTACACGAATTGTTTATTAGTATTAAAGATGATAAAATTGAGTTTTAGGAGAGATATTATAGGTATTTCTACTTTATTGAAGAGAAAATAATTTGTTTGTGTGTAAAAAGTAATGACACGTGGTGTAAATAATGTTTAAGATAGATTTTTTTAAAGGAGTAAGGAGTATGTGACAAATGATCAAATAATAATGGAACAAAGATTTTTAACAAATGTTCAAATAATAATAGGACGGAGTGAGTCTTTAACGGTAAAAAAGTGATATAATTTTCACAACGAAAAAAAAATTTAGGAAAAAAGTACAAGAATTAGGTTTTCATTCAATTATAATACTATTTCTACCGTCATATAAAAAATGTTTTATAAAACGATTTCATACAATTTTTAGTACGACAAATTGGAGGGTGGGGGGTGACAAAACTTGTAATAGAGTCATTATTACCACCCCTTAAGCAAATAGAAACACACAGTTTAATAATTTTCTAATAGAGTCAAATGAAAGCCAAAAAACATATACTGCCCTTAATCTAATTATTTAAATTAATTTCGTGAATAAAAACTAACTCGATTTTTGAAATTCCATAAAAGGTGCAACTAGTCAATTCCTAGAATTTAGGTTATGTTACCAGAAATTCCCTGACTTTCCAAATTCGAAAATTAAATTCCCATATTCTTGTTATGCACTAAAATCAAAATAAGAAAATTTCCCAAATTCCATTTTCAAATTCAATTTCTGAGATTCGATTATGCAATGAAATCAGAATAAGAAATTTCCCTAATTGGATTTTCAATTTCAATTTCTCATATTCGATTATGCACTGAAATCAGAATAAGAAATTTCATATTGATATTAGATCCAGATTCTGGTACGTATCCAATACTTTTCTTTTATTTTTTATCGTTCGATTATTGTTCATATCATCAAATCAATCATTGATTTCGTGAATCATATGCAGTCATGAGATGTGGCAGGACAGGTCGACATGATCCATTAACATGTGCTGCTGTTTTTGGAACGGACAAGACAAACATTCAGATTTAGTCAAACACAATATTTCACTGTGTAATTATTCTGTAATTCTTTGTTTGATTTCAGATCCTTTACGATATATTTATCTGTTATCTACCTTAAGTCTAGTAATTCTGAGTTTTCAGCTTTCTTTGATCAATGAACATAAGATTTCTCTAATTATCTAATTTTTATTACTTGAGTTTATATGTGTCTCATATTTGAGATCTAAAGTATTTAAGTGTTCTACAAATATGCTCATTACAAACATGTCAAATAGTGTGCACATGCACTAAATACTGCATTGACACATATCCTACATGTGCATTAACTTCTGCATTTGAAACATGTACAAACATGTCAACTCATGTGCACAAACATATTCTACCGATATTTAAGTGTTTAAATGATATGCACCTACTCACGCATATTATTATGTATGCATATGATATATGTCATACGGATATGCAATGTCTTAGTTGTTGATAGTTTACGTGGTTCTATAGTTAAAAGGTTATAAGGTCATATGAATATGCATTCGACACTGCATATCTGTAGGTTGAAATGCAGATTTCCAGAATCCCTTAGCTTAAGAAAATTAAACGAAATAAATGGAGAGACCTACCTTTTAGGAAAGTTTTTAAATTTTAGAAGGTGATAGTTTTTCGAAATTTTGAGAAAATGCATTTACGAATTGATTGGATGTTTAGTTGACTAATAATTTTGAATTAATAAATTCGAATTTTCAAAATATGGTGGAAGGGCATAATTGTCTCAAAAAAATCCATTTTGACTCAATTAGATTAAAAAAATTATGCTAGGTTTTATTAGAGAAAAGATGGGGTGAGATGACTCTATTATTTATTTACCCAATCTAGTTCACATTTCAAATTCGTGATAGAAGTCTTCTGGTGGACTCATATGTTGGGCATATCAGCTGGAGGAGTCAGGCAAGCTAACTAAAGTCTGAACAGATAAGGTGGAGGTTTCCAATCAGATGTGAAGGTGTTGCTTGAAATCAGCTGAGATGAGAAGATCAGAAGAGATCAGATCAGCAGAGTTCTGTTTGCAGAGTTAGTCTTTTGACTAACTGTTGGGATATCAGAAGAGTAATCAGAAGAGGGAGGTCTTCTGATTGTGTCATATGTTTGCGAGAACAGGTGAAGGGCATTGATGTCAATTCAGATTGGGTCACGCTGAAAGTGTGGGTTTGTTAGGGGGTTGTAACAGAATCCACGCTGGCAAGGATCAAGCACTCAACACACGCTGCAATCAACCTTGGCTTCTATAAATAACCCATAGCTTGTAATTGTATAAGTTTGACGCTTACAAGCATTCGTTCTTGAGTTGTGAGTTCATGAGTGAAGTGAGGAGAAATCTTTTTTCGGGTGTTGAATGTTGTAAACATTCTTTTATCAATCAAGATTGAAGTCGTGTGTCCAGTGGATATAGATCAAGTTGATCGAAGTACTTAAATCTCTACGTGCTCTGTTTTCTATTTTCGTCTTTATATTTGTGAATTGCCATTCTTTGTTGGATTGTATTTGTGGTCTGATTATTCACTTGTGATTGGAGACGTCTAATCAGAGGGGGTAATTATCTTGACAATTTGCGCCATCTGTGGGAATCGAGAGTCAACCATAAAGCAATTGCAAGATCGGAGATGGAGAATTCGACCAAGTATAATATTGAGAAGTTTTCAGGCACCGGTGACTTTGGGCTGTGGAGAGTCAAGATGCGGGCTCTCCTAGAACAGCAAGGTTTGTTCGACGTGCTCGAAGAATCTACAACCCCAGCTGGTGAATCTGCAACAGCTGCTGCTAAAAGGAACAAGATGTTACGGAAAGCTCGAAGCACTATTCTGCTCTGCCTTGGTGATAAGGTTTTGAGAGAGGTGGCTAAAGAGAAATCCGCGAAGGAGATCTGGGACAAGATAGGTAAACTTTATATGGTTAAACGCTTAGCTAACCGTCTCTATTCGAAACAGAAGTTGTATGCCTTCATAATGGGTGATGACAAGCCTATTCCGGATCAACTTAATGAGTTCAATAGAATTCTTGATAATCTAGAGAATTTAGATGTTAAGTTAGAGGAAAATATAAATCTCTGATTCTATTGAGTGCTCTCCCTAAGTCCTTTGAAATCTTAAAGGACACCATCTTGTATGGTAGGAAGGAGATAAGGGCAGTAGTGGTGAAGGATTGGCAATCCAAGGTGGCCAGAAGAGATCTGGTGCCAAAAAGGGGTCTAGTCAACCCAAAGGAGCTGATAAGGGAAAATCAGTTGTGTCCAATCAAGGTGATGCAGTGTGCTACCACTGCAACAAACCTGGGCACTATAAGAGCTTGTCATAAATACAATCAGTTCTTATGGAAATCTGGTGCCAAAACCCCTGCTGACAAGAACCAAGCTAATCAGACTCAAGAAGATAAGGAGCAAGAAGGCTATGAGTCTGCTCAAGTGCTAACCATATCATCCTTCTCAGAATAGCAAGCATGGATCCTGGATTCAGGGTGTTCTTTCCATATGACTCCAAGAAGAGATTGGTTTCATTACTTCAAGCATCAGAAGAGCGGTTCGGTTCTGTTCTGCTTGGAAATGATCACACTTATAAAGTTGTTGGAGAAGGTAGTGTTCACCTGAAGATGTATGATGGTGTAGTAAGAATACTCAAAAATGTCAGGTATGTGCCTAAACTTAAGAGGAATTTGATATCACTTGGGATGCTGGATTCTATGGGCTATACATTCCAGTTTGCTGATGGAGAGCTTAGTGTGTCAAAGTGGGAGCTGTCCTGAAAGGTGTGAGAAGGAATGATCTCTACTTTTTGAAAGGAAATACAGTAGATGGTAGATCAGATGTAGCATAGGTGCAGGTCAACTCTATGTTGTGGCACAGAAGACTAGCTCATGTAGGTGAGAAATGCCTAGTAGAGTTGTCTAAGCAAGGTTTGCTTGGCAAGGACAAGATCACAAATTTGGATTTGTGTGAGTCTTGCATTCTTGGTAAAGTCAAGAGGTTAAGGTTTGGGAAGAGTGCTCACTCTACCAATGGGATCATGGACATGTCCATTCAGATCTGTGGGGGCCAGCTAGGAATCAGACGAGGTCTGGTGGTAGATACTTCTTGTCTATCATAGATGACTACTCAAGGAAGGTGTGGGTAGTTATTCGCAGGTCCAAATCAGAAGCATTTAAAAAATTTAGGGAATGGCTCACTGAGGTGGAGAATGTCTCTGGGATGAAGCTCAAGCATTTGAGAACTGATAATGGACTGGTGTTCATTTCAGCAGAGTTCAATGAGCTCTGTAAGGAGAAGGGGATAGTGAGACATAGAACAGTGTCAGGCACACCTCAGCAGAATGGAGTTGCTGAGAGGATGAACCAGACCCTACTTGAGAGAGTCAGGTGTATGTTGAACAGTTCTAGTCTGCCAAAGGCGTTTTGGGGAGAGGTTGTGTCAACAGCAGCCTATTTGATAAACAAAAGTCCGTGCTCAGTTGTCCAGTATAAAACCCCAGAGGAGTTATGGTCTGGCCATGCAGTTGATTAAAAACATTTAAGGGTATTTGGATGTGCAGCATATGCCCATGTCAAGCATGATAAGCTTGAGCCTCGAGCATTGCGATGCTTGTTTGTTGGGTATCCTTCAGGTGTGAAAGGATACAGGTTATGGTGCCTTGAAGCTGGAATGCAGAAGTGTATTATCATTAGAGATGTTACTTTTGATGAGAGCAGGATTCTTCTATCAGAAGAGGCTAGTACGAGTACTAGTTCAGCTGATAACCGACCAGACGAGACACAAGTTGAGGTAGAGCATGTTGACACTAGAGGACCTGTTGGAGATGATATTGATCTAGATGAGGAGGGCGATCCTCTAAATGAGAATGATCTTCAACACTATCAGGTGACACGGGACAGAACCAAAAGAGAAGCCCACCCACCTCAAAGGTATGGACAAGCTGACATTGTCTCATTTTCATTATGTGCGGCTCTGGAGGTGGAGTCTCTGGAGCGAAAGTCTTATTCAGAAGCCATCAGCTGCCACGACAAGGAGAAGTGGATAGTTGCTATGGAGGAGGAGTTGTTTTCTCTCAACAAGAACAAAACATAGGAGATTGTTGAGAGGCCCAAGAACAAGAAGTTGGTTGGGTGTAAGTGGATCTACAAAAAGAAGGTGGAGGCTCAGGGGGGTGGCAAGTTTAGATACAAGGCGAGGCTTGTAGCTAAGGGATTTACACAGAAGGAATGTATAGATTTCAATGAAATCTTCTCACCTGTTGTGAAGCATTGTAGCATTAGAAACTTGTTAACTATATTTGCTCAATATGAATTGGAGCTGCATCAGATGGATGTGACCACAGCTTTCTTACATGGATCTCTTGATGAGAATATATATATGAAGCTACCAGAAGGGTTGGACATAGAAGAATGGGAGGACAAGGTGTGTCTGCTGAAAAAGTCCCTCTATGGCCTGAAACAAAGCCCTCGTCGATGGTACTTGAGATTTGATGAGTACATTTGCTCAGCTGGTTTTACAAGGAGCTTGTATGACAGATGTGTCTATTTCAAACGGGTTGGGTCTGTTGTTACCTATCTTCTGTTGTATTTTGATGACATATTAATAGCTGGAGAATCTATTGACATTGATGATCAAGTTAAAGAGATCCTCAAACGGGAGTTTGAGATGAAAGATCTTGGTGAAGCCAAAGTGATTCTTGAGATGCAGATCAGCAGAGTTGAGGGAGCAATTCAGCTGAGTCAGCTAAGTTATCTTCAGAAGGTGTTAGAGAGGTTTAGAATGCATTAGGCAAATACTGTCTCTACTCCTATTGGCCAACATCATCGGTTGTCCAATCAGATGAGACTCAGGAACAGCCAAGAGCGAGCTCAGATGAGTAAGATACCTTATGCCGGTGTTGTAGGGAGTTTAATGTATGTTATGGTGTGTTGTAGACCAGACTTGACTAATGCTATGAGTGTGATCAGCAGATATATGAGTGACCCAAGCTTAATTCATTGGGAGACTGTTAAGTGAGTTATGAGATATGTTCTGGGATCAGCTGACAAAGGTCTGAAGTTTCAGAAGATGCCAAGTGAGGGGGATGCACTTGTGGGATACGTGGATACAGATTATGCAGCCAATGTTGATACTAGAAAGTCCTTAACATGATATGTGTTCCCTCGGTTTGGTACGGCTGTGTCTTGGAGGTCTATTCATCAATCTGTAGTTGCATTATCTACTACTGAAGCGAAGTACGTGGCCTTGACTGAAGCAGTTAAGGAAAGCATCTGGTTGAAGGGAATTCTGAAAGAGTTTGGTTTATCTCAGAGCAGTGTGACTGTATTCTGTGATAATCAAAGCGCAATTCATCTTGCAAAGCTTCAGGGGTATCATGAACGAACCAAGCATATTGATGTGACACTGTGCTTTGTAAGAGATATTGTGGAGAAGGGAGTCGTCCATATGGTTAAGATAACTACTGAGGAGAACCCTGCTGATGCATTCACTAAGGCATTACCAAAAGAGAAGTTTGGTTTATGTCTTAGGTTGGTTGCTTTGCATTAGTGACCTCTGAGGAGAAGGCTACTGTTCTTGTGGCAGAACAGCAGTAGGGGAGACTGTCCTTTGAGAATGTTAGGTCAGAGCTGTTTAGTTCAAGGTGGAGATTTTGAGCTAAAGGTGGAGAATTGTGAGGTTTATCTCATAATCTCGAGATTCAGATGAGTTCTACTCGTCTGATGGTGAAATCAGAAGAGTTTCTAGTCTGCTGAAGTACTCAATTGTTGGGAGATTCAGATGGTGTTACTTAGCTTATAGAAGTCTTCTAGTGGACTCAGTTGTTGCAAGTATCAGCTGGAGGAGTCAGGCAAGCTAACTCAGGCCTGAACAAATGAGGTGGAGGTTTCCAATCAGATGTGAAGGTGTTGCTTGGAATCAGCTGAGATGAGAAGATCAGAAGAGGTTAGATCAGATCAGCAGAGTTCTGTTTGCAGAGTTAGTCTTTTGACTAAGTGTTAGGATATTAGAAGAGTAATCAGAAGAGGGAGGTCTTCTTATAGGTCTTCTGATTGTGTCATCTGTTTGCGAGAACAAGTGAAGGGCATTGATGTCAATTCAGATTGGGTCACGCTGAAAGTGTGAGTTTGTTAGAGTGTTGTAACAGAATTCACGCTGGCAAGGATCACGCAATCAACGCACGCTGCAATCAACTTTGACTTCTATAAATACCCCATAGCTTGTAATTGTATAAGTTCGACGCTTACGAGCATTTGTTCTTGAGTTGTGAGTTCACGAGTGAAGTGAGGAGAAATTCCTTTACGAGTGTTGAGTGTTGTAAACATTCTTTTATCAATCAAGATTGAAGTCGTGTGTCCAGTTGTTGTAGATCAAGTTGATTGAACCACTTAAATCTTTGTGTGCTCTGTTTTCTGTTCTCGTCTTTATATTTGTGAATTGTCATTCTTTGTTGGATTGTATTTGTGGTCTGATTATTCACTTGTGATTGGAGACGTCTAATCAGAGGGGGTAATTATCTGGACAGTCTTACAAAATATTTGTCGTGCGGTAGTAATATTTGTCCATTAAAATTTAAAACATATTCCCTCTATTCCATTATTAATTGAACATTTACTGTTTACATGGATTTTAATAAATGAATTGTTTATTAGTATTAAAGAGGATAAAATTGACTTCTAGGAGAGATATTATAGGTATTTCTACTTTATTGAAGAGAAAATATTTTATTTGTGTGTAAAAAGTAATGACGTGCATGTAAATAATGTTTAAGAGAATTTTTTTTAAAGGGGTAAGGAGTATGAGACAAATGATCAAATAATAATGGAACAAAGATTTTTAACAAATGTATAAATAATAATAGGACGGAGTGAGTCTTTAACAGTAAAAAGTGATATAATTTTCACAACCAAAAAAAATTTTAGGAAAAAAGTACAAGAATTACGTTTTCATTCAAAAATAGAATAAATATATTTTTTGTGCCAAAAAAAATAGAACTGAACAAAATTTTCAAAACCAAAAAAATTAGGAATAAAGTATTAAGTACTATTACTTTTTCATTCGATTGTAATACTATTTCTAACGTGAAAAATATTTTATAAAAACAATCTCATACAATTTTTAGTACGGCAAATTGGAGGGTAGAGTGGGGGGACGTTGTGACAAAACTTGTAAGAATCTAGTTCACATATTTGAGATTCGTTTTAAATTAAGTCTTTCTAGTGCTTTAATAAATAAGTAAATAAAACTTTAAATTTAGACATTTTCACCCTTAATTAATTTTTCCAAAGAATGAAAAAAAATCTTAATTAAAAAATACTACTGTAATAGATATTTTAGGTGATAGTAAAGTGGGATAAAATGAGAAAAAAATTCTTACAAACAAATATTAGAATCTAAAAAAATATACTATTAAATCATAGACAAGTGTAGTACAAGTGTTTGTTTGACCCATTTTGTAAATGGGTGACAATTTCTTGTTTTACTCAAAAAAGAATTGGTCCATTTAAATGAGATAGAGGAAAAACATTCCCTGAGCAGGTAAAAGTGTCGTAACACGAATAGATAGGCGAAGCATGGGTGTATACACCTCCATTTTTTGTAAATATATATATATATATATATATACACACATATAGAGAGAGAGAGAGACAAAACCAGGACATTAATGTGGTCCTTGTGCAAATAAGGTTGAGAACAAATGCATGCAGTTAATTGAAAAACAAATCAATGAAAGTTACTTGACATATTACAAAACACTTGCAGACACATAAGCTTTGGACAACATTCACATAAATAATTATCTGCTGGATTTTACAATTTGTTCTTCAACCTTTACTTTTGTCCACTCTGCTTTTGAATCAGTAGTATGTTCTTCTGTTTTCTTCATATTTTATTTCTCTTTGGTGCAAAATAGTATGGCATAGTATTAGATACGAAACAGTGTGCATTTTTCAAATTCGTATCGTTCATTTACAATTTTTAATGTGCAGTGTACATTTCGAGTTCATAGTGTACAAACTAATTGCAACTTCCCAACTTTATTTTAAGAACATATTCAAGTACAATTATCAAAGTAAAAAGTTCTTTTTTTTTTTTTTTTGAAAACTCAAAGTAAGAAGTAGAACAACCATTTGTTGGGATATTTAGAGGGCGTATTTCTCTGAGGTTATCAACATTTCAGAAACGAATTCTGTGAGTTAAAATTACTTACAAGACACTCGATACTCGTCTCACAACTGTTTGCACACTTACCTTATTTGTCCGTTCCACAATTGTTTGCACACCCATAAAAGGAAACTCTTTCATAAACCCCACCCTCACAATATTCATATATTTACACAAAATGTCATTACTTTTACTCTCTTTTTCCAATAAGCTTTTTCTTTATTCATATAACTTTATAAAATTACCCATCAACACTCCACTCATTACACTTTTTTCTTAAAAAGTGTACCCATTTTGTGGTGCAAACACTTATGGGGACGAAGGGAAATAGAATTTGAAGATTGAAAAACAACATTTACACTACTTAAGACAGAGTCCTGTGTCACAACATCACATGTGGGATAGCTCAAGTGATTAGATCACAACTACCTAAGTCTAAAATTTTGAGTTCGAGTCATGAGTAGGAAAAATGAAGGGTATATAATGTAATTATAAAAAAACATATCATCAGTCTTGTGTCACAGCATCACCTGAGACGAAATGATTGAATTGGCATGCCCCTAAATAAAATAAATTTCATATCATACAAATAAATCCCCAACCAACCGCAGCAAACAATACGTTATAGTCCATTCCAATGTGATATTTGAATTATACTGTACATTTTTTTAGAACATTATTGAATTGAACCTCATCAAATCGTGCGTCTAAAATGAAATATCCCACACAAGTTTTTGACAAATACTCCTGATGCAAACACTCAAAATTTGAACACTGTTAGTTCTATTGTCTTCAATTTTCCTCAACTTTGTTTTTCCTAATTTTTTTTTTTATATCCTTATAACTTTGCACCCAATTGAAAGCAATCGAATATTAAAGAGTATAGCCCCAAACCTGGTTCGGGATACATTGGGCAACTTAAAATTGCATCTCTAGGATTTGACAAATGTACATGTATTGTAATTCAATCAAAAATGTACATTGAGCAATTGCTAATAATCTCCATCGCCAATAACCCTAGATATCTCCTATTTTGACACTTCTCTATCGCCACTATTGACCATTACCGATACATGAGATTAACCAAGTGTTTTTCTCCTCAAGCCGACGACAAAATGTAGTTCTAATTCACCAGATACAAAATGTAGTTCATCTCAAATGCTACAGACAACTAGTTCCAAGGGACCCTAGATATCCTTTAGTTATAGAGGAAAATGAATGAAAATGGCAACCATCTATCGGAATGTAGTACATAGAAACACACTAGTTATCTAGCAAAACAGTCAGTCAGGTATGTTATAAGATACCGTAAATTTACTAGTCGAGAGAACAAAATGAAATGGTGAAATTACTGCATCTCTCCATCTTCTCCAACTTCACCATCTTCGAGCTCCTCGTGACGTCTGGATCCATCCCGGTGGTCTCTTCTATGTTTTTTGTGCCTGCTTTCGCTGTCTGATTCAGGTGAATATGCATGCTGTAGCACACAAGTATATTAGATTATTGCAGTTGAGTTATTAAATTAAGGGTTACTTGCGTAAAAGATCACAACATTTCCACGTTTTTTCAATTAAAGCATATGTTTTTAAGATTTGCAATTCAATACACAGACTTACTAAATTTTGCAAAATTATATCATATGATTATTTTCCAACTACCTTAGAAAAAATTGCAAATAAATTCACGACTTTTTGTTGCAATTCCATACACTGCCACGTCAACAGGATTTGCTGGAAAATAGTCATGCGATAGAATTGCAAAAAATTGAAAGGTCGGGTATTGAATAGAGAATTTTAAAAACATATGTGGTAATTGAAAAAACATAAAAATGACAGGAGTTTTATGCAATCAATAATTAAATTAGTTAAGTTGACATGGTGATCTGAAATACCTTTCTTGATTTTTTACGGTCACTGCCATGTCTGCGGGGTTTTTTTGCCTCCTCTTTGTCTTCTTTATCAGAACTCACATCATCAGTTGCACTCTGGTGCCGTTTTCTATGTTTCCTCTCTTTGTCCTTCTCCCTTTTTTTGTCATCTTTGTGCCCAAGACTTTCCACAGTATCCACATTCTCAATCTCATCATCCTTTCTAGAACTATCTTTTCCCTTCTCCTTCTCTCTCTCTTTGTCTTTCTCCTTCCTATCTTTGTCTTTTCTCTTCTCTTTCTCCTCTCGATCTTTCTCTTTTTTGACCTGTGAAGGAGAACACAAATATGTACAATGTATTGAGCAATCACCTAAACCAAATACATCAGAAAAAATAAATAAATTTGTTTTTAAGTCTTGTAAGTTATCCCTATTTTGGTTCTAGTCCTATCGACTTTCAAAAGTTGAAAATAGTCCTGTAACTTCCAATTGTATACATTTTGATCCGATAACCGGCTATAAATTATGTTGACGTGGCAAAGCCTGATTGGTCAACCAGATGTTTCACATGTTACAGCCGGTCGTCACCAGACCAAAATATCTTGAATGTCACAAAACTATTTTTAATTCGTGAAAGTTGACGACTACATCAAAATAAGGTTAACTCACAAGACTATAAACAACTTTCCCGAAAAATATTAGCTGCCTGAGAACAATTGTTAAATCTCAACTCAGCCAATCAGTATGGGCTCAGGCTTGTAGATTGTCAAATAAGTGCAAACCGGCTGGTCTACATCATTCAACCATTACAACTTTCCTATGTGGAAGGAGTTTTATGAACTACTAACAACACCACAAGTCGAGAAGATGAACCAGTTAACGGTAAAACATAATTTTCAAAAAATAATCATGCTGCAAGAAACATTGCACAGACAATAAAACATTGCTATATTAATTCGCAGGGGCAAGAAACACATCCAAGGAGAAATTGATAGATGTTGTGGATATTTGACAATTCCCATAGTAAAACTTTCAATTATATAAAGATGGTCAGGTCAAAGAGTGGGGATAACAAAAGTTATTCTTAAAGATACGAAGAAATTCAGCGTGTAACCTAAGATGATAGCAACACAGTCAGTAAAAAGATTGGAGGTTAGGATATAAAAATGCCAATGCATCCAAATTTCAATTACCTTTTCTTCCTCTCGTTTGCGCTCCTTTTCCTTCGCTTTCTCTTGCAAGCGAGACACATATTCATCAAATATCTCCCTGCAATAGTTTTCTTCTCCGATGGACCTAGATACACGTGATTAGAGGATTAAGGGAAATGAAATGCATAACATTTTCTCTCCCATTGACAATATACCTATATTCAGAGCTCTCCTCAATAAGTGGTTTGCATTCATCCCATGTTGTTAGCACATCTATTTCCTGAGATAAAGTGGAAAATACAAGTTATGTTTAAGTCGTATGAAAAAATTACTGGGGACAAAAAACACATAATAATGTCCTTATACTATACTTAAGCACCTCTCACATACCTTGATGGTGCTTAATTTATCAGTGAAATCTTTAGCCAGACGCTTACGCTTTTTAGCCTCTTTCTCTTCCTTCTCTTTAGCTCGATCGATTAGATCTTCAAAAACAAGCTACAATATTCACATGCACACGCTCAGAGGTAACCAAAGAAACTAAAAGACATCACTGCATAACTTAAATATCAAAGCAAATTCCAGATTTAAAGCCTTGGACATAAGTGAAAATGTGGACAAAAAGGCAATTCAAACTGCAGAAGAGAAAATACACAACTCTAAAACATTGAAGGATTATTACATGCAAATTCACCATTTATTAGTTGGAAGTATCAGTAGTACAATTTCCTGAGTAGATATGAATATCTCGAAGGGGACCAGAAAAATGAGGTAGTAATCAAAAGGAGAGAGAGTGAGTGTATATTTTGCTGCTCTTTTAAAACCATAGGGCCCCCCAGAATTCCTTCCAGAGCCTGCTGGATATTTATATAGATTCCGGCATTTCGCCAATCCGTACTGAAAACTGAGCTAATGAATCCCCAGTCTTTCTGCCATTGAATCTCAGAATCAAATTCGTTTGCTGGTTTTCCAAGTTAATCAACTGGATACATATAATCCCACCCAATCCTTATGCCCATTAACATCTTAGAAGATTTCACAAAGCCATTATCACTTAGTGTTCAACTATTCAGGAATATTCAGGCAAGGATTTTAAATCCAGCAGCGGGATACACACGAAAAACAAGTAGGATCATCAAAAGGACCATCATGCATGCCGACTATCAGCTGTTCAGTGAATTATTTCCTGACAAGTGTTCTTTATTCTTTATTCCACATACTACTCCCTCCGTCCCATACTTGATGGCCCAAACCAATTGGGCACGGATTTTAATGAATGAATTGTTTATTAGTATTGTGTAAGATAAAGTGGGGGTAGTAAAGACTTTTCAACTTTATAAATAGTAATAAAGTTACTTTTTAGTGTAATAAAGTAGTGTCATTTGTTGTAATATTGTGATGTTTTAAGGAGATTATATAAAAGTGTTTTTGCTATTTTCGGTAACGTGTCATCAAGTAAAGGACACCCAAAATGGTAAAATGGGTCATCAAGTATGGGACGGAGGGAGTACTATTTTTTTAAAATTACAAACCTCCTTTGATTTTTTTATTTACTCAACTCTTATATTTTGATTCGAATATAGGTTTGGCATCTCAGTTTAGACTCATCACCACCTGAGGCCACAGTTGTTCTAAGGTTGGGCGATTAGACATTACTCCCTCCGTCCCAACTTAACTTTCATACTTACTGTTCACCCCCTTTTTAAAAAATATTATAATAAATAGAATTTTGAGATATAATTTTAAAAATAAATAAATAAGTGAGTTGACTTGTGTGTATGTATGTACCATAAAAATAATAACATTAAATGTAATATTTTAGATATTGTATGGGTAGAGTTTCTAAAGGACCGAAAAAGTAGGTATGAAAGTTAAGTTGGGACGGAGGAAGTATTATATTTGAACATGATGGAATCCATTTTATTCTAATTAGAATTGATATAATGATAAAAGGAGGTTTCCTGTCTTCGCTGTCTAACCATCTAGGTGAAGAAAACACTTGCTAGTGAAGATCGATACCTGTAAATTAATATCAGATATGGAGGCCGACTCGATATTCTCTTCAATAAAGGACATAAAGTCTTCAAATGTCCACGTTGATGCAACCGTAATCTAAAATAAGAATAAGTAATATGTTTAGTTTCAAGGTATCAATAGCAAAAAACAGATTTAATGGAGGAAATGGAAGTCCAAGAAACATACCTTTTCCTGCTTCAGAGCATCTTTTATGTGGGCCTTATCTTCATCATACTGCCAACCAGTAGAGGAAGAATGCCAGTAAGTAGACATAGTCAATAGACATTCCAAAAAAAAACTAAGGAGCTTGAAGTAGAAAAAGGAAGATAACACAAGTTACTGAATGATGTCACATGGAGTATAAATAACTCACATGTAGAGAGCAATTTTTGCTTGAAAAACACAGTATATCGTAGTATTTTTCAATTACAATATCATGACAAAAAAGAAAAACAGTATCCAGCAGCATAATAAGCAAGAATGGAGTCCAATAATTATTTAAGCAATTAAGCCAAAAACACAAAACATAGTCAGGGCCAATGTTGCATAATCTTAATCTAAGCTAGTATTTACCAATAAACTTGGCAACCAAGCAACAAATAGAAATTAAAGGAATAATTGAGCTACCCACAGTACCCTCGATTTTCTTGAAAATTTAAGGAGACATTTCAAACAGTATTTCTTCAGCATTTATTCGATATGAAAATGCATAATGCATTCTGAACTTCTGATTGATGTTTTGCATAGGAAACAATTTTACCTCGCATGTTTTGATGCATGTAATAGGGCATACTTTGAGATTGTGCAAATATTAAGTTTTAAGGGATGACTAACAAAATAATCTGGCAATACCAGCAAAATAGTCGCATTTTTTTCATTTTCAGTTATAAGATGAGCTCCAACGACCGTTGAGTAAAGTGAACAGAGTGGGCGTGCTTGATTAGTGGGAATGGAATGAAAAAGAGGCATTTGGTGTGAGGAAATGATTCCTTGAATAGTGAATTGATATCCAAGCACCATTTAACTTGAAAATTTTATTTCCATTAGAGAAAAATTGCACACGTGATATGCTACGAAAAATGATATTGAGTGATAGAATCAATGCTAAGGATAGACATTAGAAGACAAGCTATGGGCATGGAAGAGAACCCTTATCATTGTGCTCCTAAACTCTAGAACGGCAAAATATGCAAACAAATTATAAATTGTTTTACAGACTTCTACAGCCCTAATATGTGGTCCAATTTCAAATTGCAACCTACGGAAATACATACCTTTTTCTCCAATTCTTCTGTTACATCCTCAAACAAATCTCTGGGGGTAGAACCAGAAGTGTTTGTCGCAACTGCCTCATAAGCCTCAGAATCCTTGACCTATAATGTTGGCATACGAATAAGGAAAGGAATACCAAGATATAGACCAAAATAAACACTAGGAGGAAAAAGAAGCAAACAAATAAGAAAAGGATAAACACTGCTTGATTAAGAGAAACTGATATAGTTGATAAGGGAAAGAATAATTAATACTCCATACTTGCGAACAATAATCTCGCCACTGTGTTTTTGCAGTAAGGATGCCAGCAGCAATATGATCATCCATCATCTTACGAAATGCATCACGATTTTTACGTTCTGCTCGCCTCAATTGTTCCTTCATGTGCAAAGCAATCAATCAGATAAAGTAAATATATGACAACAGAAAACAAAATAAATGGTGCTCCATAGAAGACCTTTTGTCTCTTCTTCTGTTCATCCTCCTCCTTCTCCAAATCACGAATATAATCCTGCAGCAGCAACATACATCATATACAGTGACGGAGCCAAAAATTAAGTTAGGGGCTCCAATTAAGAATAATACTCCCTCCGTCCAATTTCATTATTCCCACTTTCCTTTTTTGGTTGTCCAATTTTATTATGCCCATACCTTTTTTGGAAACAATACTATTCATACTACTTTATCTTCACCCTCCTACCATCACTTATTTACCCACTTTGCCATTCACTTTATTCATAAACAATCATTTTTTTATAAATGGACCCCACAGTATCCCATCATACCCTCAACTTATCTACTTTATGAATAAACTAATCAATATTCATTAAAACCGGTGCCCGAAGAAGTGGGCATAATAAAATTGGACGGAGGGAGTACTATTTTTTTAATTCATCCCACATTAATATTCTTGACACATAATCTATAATTCTATAAATAAAACGATTGAATTAACTTCCAATATACGTTAAATTCGTTAATTAAAGTCTCGGTCGATGGGCTCATAACATATTTAATAACATCGATACTATCTATGTATGACCACATTTAATTTTCTACACTTTAGTTCATCATAATTACATTGCTATTATTTAAAATTACCCTTAGAAATTATTAAAAATACTAAAGATTAGAATTTGAACAATCATTCACTTAAGATGCGGTGAAAGATTAGTTTAATCTTAGGGTAGATGAAGACGTCTGGAGTAGAATAGACCAATCGTGGTTAGCATTTCACCTGAAAAATATCCAGCCGGTCTATTTTGTCAAGGCGTGTGCATCTTTCATCATCTTCCAAAAGATCCTGAACCTTCCTCCACTGAGTATCCACCTAAGCACCATATAATATAGTTAATACGAGCAGGAGCTTAGAACAGAAAGCAAGCAGGATTTGGAGAAGAAAGGCCTAAGCAAAAGAAGTGTACCTTGATAAAGCCACAAGATTCCAAAAATTGCCTAAATTCCAGTCTATTCTGCCTATGCTCTTCCTGGGCCTTTGCCTTCTCCTGAAAAAGACACACGCAAACAAGACAGTCCTCAGACCCAAGGATACGGCAACCCAATTTTTTATTGCAGGAAGGAAAATAAAGTTGGCAATAACGGTAAGTAAATGTGACCATTGCAGCATAAGGAGACCAGATGCTAACAGTTACAGACATTCTGATGTAACACCACTTTACACAACTCAAACAAGCATTATCACATACATACAACTCAAACATAACATCCAATTCACTTTTAAGTCTCTTGCAGCACAGAGAACTGATTTGAATTGCACTTTACAACGGAGACTTTTTATTGGAAGACACAATTCATTTGCATAGAACCTGAGCTTTCCCTCAAACTCAGAGAACACCACAAGTCAATTCAAATCAATTACTCCTTTTAACCTGACAACCTTACTCTCCTAATCTCCTTATATCTACGCCTTACTTCTGTGATATTTCACTTGTGAAACATTCTAACTTGTAGGTGCTCCTTAAACTCCAGTATCTACCACCCACAAATGTAACAAAGCCAACAATTAATCAATAGTCTATTTCTCATTCTAACGATAAATAAAAATTGTAGCAACAGGGATAAGATACACAAAGAAAAATGGGGAAAAGAACCTAGTGAATAGGGGCAACCGTGTTGTTTCTAAGTTTCTCCTTTCTTTACAAATTTTTTTCTTAAACTGTAGGCCTAAATTCAACACTGTTTTCTTGTCTATGATTTGCTTTTGTTTTCTTTCGAGTTGTTTCTATAGCCTCGAGCGCCTTTTAAAACTATGTTCTGGTTTTTTTCAGAGATAGTTTCAAAGGAATCAAAATTTACTACGATGGAAATCACAAGATGCCTTAACATCTAAAAGAAGTAAAAACTATTATGTACCTTTTTCTGAAGGTCCACCGAGTAGGTTCTAAAGAGATCCTCGCGATCTGCTTCTAGCTCAACAGCCTTGAACCGTTTATCGTCTTCAAACATAGTCACTGCTTTGCTGGTCATTACACAAGAAGTTAAAGACAAATCCCAACTAATATCCAAGCTAAAGAGGGAGGGGAGTGAGCAACCTCCACCGTGTGGATGACGTGAGCTCTTCGCATTCCTAATAGCAAATTAGAACACATGATAAGTTTCATACAAAAGATACAATATATATATATATATGAAAATATTTAAATGCAAACTGGCACAGCATCAAAAAACATATAAACACTTTGAACATAACCAATAAGTGATGCACAAAGCATAATATAAATTTCTTTCAGTAGCACCAAGCATTATACTTAGAACATGTGAAAAGAGGATCTTTTCAGCCCGACATGCTTAAAAATAGTAATGAAAATACACTGAATACAGCAAAATTACTGAAAGGAGCTAAATCCTTACTTCCAGCATCTTCATAAACTCCTCCTTTGCTTTTCTCTGCCTTTGACGTCTCTCCTCTGCCTCCAATTTTTTCCTTTGCATCAAGTACTTTAAAAACAATGAAAAAAACCCAATCATCAATGTCCAAAATTTGATGTACAGTGTAAATGAGCTCTAGAATGAGGAAAGAATTCATGAGTAAATTATTAATATGCACAAGCAGATAACCACCTCATTGAATGCTTGCTTCCGTTCACCAAGTGTTTTCAAAGCACCATATCTTTTGTCATTAATTATCACCCGCATAGCCTGATATAGCATTTTATATCAACATTAAGCAATCCCAACGCATTTATCCGAAGAACAGAACAGGACATTCAATTACCTGGTCCCAACTCCAATCAGCCATAACGTTTGCAGATTCTAATAATGCTTTAAATGCACTTTTTGCTTCCTGAAACAGATGGATCTATAAAATCCCTATCCCGCTGTAAAAATAATAGACAAAACATTTTAAAAAACAGCACCTGTTTGGTGGCATATACAAGAGGTTCATCATCTACTGTTTTATCTACCACTTGTGTAGTATTGGTTTGTCCAGCAACAGCACTTCCATTCTTTTCCTCCTGAAAAAATCCACACAAAGACAATATTACCAAGAAACCCGGTAGTCATATCGTAAGTCATGCACAGTATGCAGCTGTGTCTTTAACAATAGAGAAACCAGTTTGAGAACGCTTTACAGAAAAACAAATAGAATATAGTGTGAAATGAAGGTGAGGTGGTAACTTGAAGAGTGGGAGAGGAATTGAGGATATAAAGAGAGAAGCTGGAAAGAGCAGGATGTGGTTAATGAGGGAGATACAGTTGATCATGCTGCTTCTTTTCGTATTTACATTTGCAGAAGGAGAGAGCAAAAATAAAGTAAAAGAAAGCTTTATTCAAATTAAGATAATAAACTCAGAGAATAATCCCGTCAGCCATAGCTGTCCAGTCAAAAGGCCAATATAAAGGTTTATTTTACCTGCATTAACCATTTTCCAGTCATCATTAATATACAATATTCCTAATAATTTGCCCAAATCAAGAGCAGTTTAATGTTCTAATAATAGCTAGTAATGTGCTAATAGTATGCTAGTAATATCCTCTAGCTAATTTTCTTCTTCTTTCCTTCTGTTCTGTAAATGTAAATCCGAAAGGAAGTAGCATGATAAAATTAATTAGAGAGAGGTAAAGGGAGAGAGAAGGATGTGCCTAAGAAGAAATGTTTAAAGTGATTAAACTAGCAACAACAAGAATTGCAAGGCTGAACATCTACAAATGGATGCCTTAAAAAACTGATCATACCTCACTGTCCGGGATAGAAGCTCCACCTGGGGGACTTAGCCCAGCATGGGATGATGGATTTCCAATGTTGGTCCTGCAATAATTTCAAGTAAAATTGTAAAAGCCTTCAAAAAAATCAACCCAGGTGAGTTAAAAGAGCTCCATACATTGGACTAGAATCAGTGGTTGACAATTTCATTGGAACACTTCCAGGAACTTGAGAAGGGGAGGAAGCCACTGTTTCTCCTAATGAAACTCCAGTTACGCTTGAGTTAGCAGTCTGTATTACAGGAACAGCAAGCGGCTCAGAAACAATCACAGCAGGAGTACTAGCATCAGAGCCAACAGTAGTGACCGGGATTGGACTTAAGTTGACTGCAGCAGATGGCTGTACGACAGGAGTGTTGCTAGTGGTTGGCGGTAGAGAGCTCGTTTCTGTATGTAATCTGTCAGCAGCAGCTTTCTCAGCCAGTTCACGAGCCAACTGGAAGCACATGTGTAAAGAATTAGTCCAAAATAAGAAAACAATGATATAGAAACAATTATCTTTTTCAAAAGCCTTATGAATCTTAGTCCAGAATAAGAAAAGACAATATGCAAACAATTATATTTTTCAACAAACCTTCAATTCATCAGGAATCGTCCACGTGGATTGCTTTGTCTCTTTGTTGAAGTAATAACTGGGAAAGTTCCATTAGGATGAATTTATTACGTACTGAACAATAAAATCGTCTTACAGATATTTTTAAAATATACTTAATTAAGCATCAGGATCTAACTAAGTGTACATGATTCTGTTGATACTCACTTTCTACCTTCAGGAGTTGTAAATTCTTTCCAGACAGTTGATGCATCAGCTCTCTGTCCAAGTTCAAGTTTGGAATTAGAAAATCTCTCAATCAAGCATTAATCAAGATGCATATTATGAATACCACTAAAATCTCCTTGAGATAAGATGAAGCCTGCTTTGTCCATAAATAAAGCAATTTAAATCAGGCAAGTGAAAGTTTAAAAAAAGGCAATGTCTCGACATGTCAATTGTGCAGAAGTAATAAAACCAAGAAAAAGTACCAACTAGTGGCAAATAACACTTCAGTTTCCCGAAGAGATCAAAAATTATATAATTTTACTAACTAATCCCAGAACATGTTAGGACAATCCCACAGTACTATCTTTACTTCTTTGAAATATTCCGATATTTAGCAGAATCCATTCGCTTTTCCTAGTTTTTGAGAACGTACCCAAATTTACTTCAATGATGCTCTAGTCCATACCTAAGAACCTATATATACTTGATTGGCAACATATATTTACGTAACGAATGAGCGGCAACAGAAACTTCACTACAGTACTATAATTTTCATCTAGCGTCATGTGGCAAACCATACTACAATTTTAAATTTAAGAACCTGTACCTGTAAAGCTCTTTGAGATTCACAAAGGCAGGAATGAAATACGCAGAGTGGCATAAGTTGAGGATTTAACACTAATCAATCCACACAAACAGGTAAAAACATTTGAAAAAGGAAAAGCCATCTCTACAGATCTATATGGACAAAAAGAAAATAGAATAATCCCTATATAGAACAACTTCAATTGGAACAGCCCTAGACAGTTAAAATGACTTGACAAAATATATAAATTCAAGCAAGATAAAACTTGAAATGCTGGATTGTGAATAACATACCACAACATAACAAAAAATCATATCCGAAGAGTATCTCGAATGAAACTCCCAAAACTAAAATAACTAACAAAGAAAAAAGAAGTTAGCGAGAACATGTATAATCGCTCCCCAACTCAGACAACAAATAGAACACATATTGTTCTACCAACAATGGGAAACAACAATTCCGCAGAAGTTGCACATACGCTCCCTTAATCAAATTAGACATCACATAATTTTCAATTAATGCTAGGCAACAACACCATCCATAATTATATCACAAAAAATTAAATCCCAACATTAAATTTGAATGTAAATAGCAAGTTGTTGCCTGAGTTGAGAAAGTGAAACCGCCTTCAAAGTGAGGACATAGTGCAGTCGTTATATTCCCCTGACTTGCCATGACATCTACAAACCAGTGGAACATGCAAATAAACGAGAATACATAAACAAGTCTACAATTTTCAACATACACAGCATAGGACGGAGACAAGCAGAACAAGACAGTGGTCTAGAAGAGAATAGGCATTACTCAGAATCACTTGAATAATGAAAATCACTCACCTCTAGATGATTGAGCAACTCAGGCGGCTTATCCCAACTAGAGAGTTTTGTAATCCGGTTGTAGTAATATCTGAAATGCATACGTAAACAATAAAACATCAATTACATTACATGGTAATAGAACATAACAGTCATAAGAAGTCAGCCTCAATAGAAGAGAATAGTATTCAACTCCCATTAGCCAAGAGCCCATGAGCCCAGTGCAGAGTTCTGCCTGCCAATGTGAAATGCTAGCAGATTACACCCAAAAAAGACTAGACTTTTACCTTACAGTTGGAACTATGATATTCACCGATATGTAACTTTAAGACTCCATAATCAATTGAAATAATCAAATTACCTTCTCCCATCAGCAGCTTCGTATTCTTGCCAATCAGAAGCAGATTGTTGAGCTATACCAGGTCCGTTACCAGCCTGAAATAAGGTGGCACACAATATTATACCAATATATATATATATATATGAACATTAAATATATCATAAATCTTCAATACATACAAAAAACGAATTGAAATATTTAAAAACATTTTTATACTTATAAAACAAAATTTTATAAATATATTATATATTTATTGCAAAATCTTCTTTCAAAATTATTACTTTACATATATAAAAATATACTAATGGGAAAATATGATATGTATTTAAAAATAGTAGTATATATACACATAACTACATATGCAATAAAAATATAATATATTTAAACATATCAATACATATACATTAAAAACATATAAATTTAGAAATAAACACATAAAAAATTAAAGGCCGCGACAAAATAAACCCCAAATTTACTGTACACACCCCAATTTAAGAACATTATACCCTGATTGATAAAAAAAAATTTAAATAAAATAAGAAACAAAATTAGCACAGAAAAAGAAGACACATTCTTCTCACACATCCATTGAAATAAAAAGAGAGGGGGTGCAGTTTTTTTCAGAGGAAGAAGTCGTCGTCAAAATCCACGTCATCGTCAAAAAAACTTACATGAACTAGTTAGTTGGTCCTTGGATATAAGTAGTGAACATTGATTTGCACGTCATGAACATAGAGAGATATTTTGATTATACAGAAATGATGAAGAAAAGATTCCATTCAACAAAGAGTGCTACCATTCAAGAGAGAGAAAGTAATGGGCTAAGAGAGAGAGAGAGAGAGAGTCGCGTACAGTAAAGCCAAATAAAAAGAGAGATAGGGAGAAAGTAATAGAGTGAGAGAAATTGGCAAAATAGACCTATAAACTTGAATTAACTTTTCTCGTGTTTATTTCAACGACAATATGATGAGAAAAGTAAATAAGAGAGGAATAACAAAAAAAAAAAAATATATATATATATATATATATAATATATTATATAAATAGTAGTATTTATTTGTGGGTAATATAGACATTTAACATAAGGTTATTTTTCTCCAAAAAAATCTCAAAGGTATGTATAATAAATCCGGAGGTTTGTTTGGCCACGGTCAATATTAAAATATACTGTACATGTTATATGTTTAAAATATTAAAATACATAATAAGATGTAACATTGAAACACAATAAAATATAAACATATATGCAAATAAAAAAAATATATATCCTAGATGTTAAAAGAGGCAAACACAACACTTGGATGGAGTTTAATCTGAAAGAGCGACAAGGCTAGGAAACATACTGGTACAGTTGAACTGGCGGGGACGGCTTGCTGACTGCCCTGCTGCAATGGTGGAACTGGTATACCTTGACTTGAGTGCATCCACTGTTGTGCGCCAGCAGGACCAACAGGTGTAGACAATTGGGAGGAAGGTTGGATTTGAGGAGGCATGTTAATACCACTCTGGGGCAAGCCAAAAGAAGATGGCACATACTGAAAAGAAATCAAGTAAACAAAATTAAGCGGAAAAGAAATTCTGGCACAGAAAGAAGATGTTTGGCAAATTTCTTACAGAATATGATGAGGAAAACGAGACTCCATGACTTGGGGGAGTAGACTGAGGCGGTGCCATGCTTGACTGAGGATATGAAGAAGGTACAGCATGACCAGGTTGGGAAGGCCGGGGCATAAACTGTTGCATCGGTTGAGAAAATTGAGGTGGTTGACTTTGACCTGGAGACATCCCATGATTTTGTGCTTGTCCTGATGGATGAAATTGCTGGGCACCTTGTGGAGGAATAAAAGGTTGCCCTTGTGGTGCCTGTGTTGCAGGACGGAACTGCTGCAAGAACATACATCAATGATGTCATCCATTTGAGTTATATAAGGAAAGCAGAGATGCACAACCAAACAAAATACTGTTCAATTCAATGTACTTGAATTACATACTTGCATAGGGTAGGGAGGCACAAAACTCTGGGGGGGCATGGGTCCAGATCCAGGATGTTGCCAATATGCCTATTCAAGAAAACAGATACATCGGAAGAGATTAGAACATATAAGAAAGGATTGAACTCTACATTTATGTAACAGCATAGCTTTATTAAAATAATACTCCCTCTGTCCACCACAAAGAATATGTTCATTCTAATTAAATAGTTAACTTTTAAGTATCTTTTCTACTTTATTAACAAAGTTGATGATCTACCAACAATACCCTTTACTCGTTACCCCACATATCTACTTTATAATTCAAATATGAATTATTCTTAAAACATGCGTCAAAAAAAGTGAGCACACTTTTGGTGGACGGAGGGAGTAGCTAGTTATCAAATAAAACTGCAAAATAGAAGAATTGAACTCTACAGATTACTTATTAAGGCGGCATCTAGCGCCCCTTAAAATTTTGCAATTTTTTTTTAAGAAAAATACTCCCTCCGTCCCAAGATTATTTGCACACTCTTAATATGGAAATTTCCAACAAAATTAATACCCTCCCAACATCATTTTATTTTCAAAATTGTCACTCTTTTTTTACATTCATTTTACTTTACACCTCACCAAATTCACTTTACACCTCACCAAATCACCCAAACTACCCCTCCTTTATCCTACATCACCAACCACTAAATCCACTTTTCTTAAAAAGTGTGCCGGTCAAACCGTGCAAATAATCCCGGGACGGAGGGAGTAACACTCGTGGCTTAGAATTATGATCTTAAAGCAAAATTTGTCAAACCTCTTGCTAAGGGAAGACATAATATTTAAATCAAGATTTGCCTAATCTCTTGCGGAAGTAGAATAGTAGATATACTCTCATCTAAATCAAGATCTGTCAAATTTGTTTCTATGGGAAAGAGTTATAGAGTTCACAATTGTTCAAAACACAGCATGCATCATAAAGAGATATAAGTTTCACCAAAAAAAAAAAGAAAAATAACCTAGCCACAGCGCGTGAGAAACAGGGCAGCTATGTTGTTTCTCTTTTTTTTTTACCAAGTTGTTGGGCTTTGCCATATGAGCTTTGTTTCGGTTTACGGGCATAGGAGCATAGGGCAATTTAACAATTTTTGTGCTGTTTTCACTCTCTACGGTTTTGGGTCGGTTTGTGACCACTCCTTTTTTCCTTTTCTAAATATTACTCATTTAGACTTGACCAGAATTCAACGGTGTTCTCTTGTTTATGATTTTTCAGCCGTTTTCTTCAGAGTTTTTTACTTTTTATGTTTAAAACTTGTTTTATAACATGAGAACACTCAGAATAGTACAAAAATGTTTTGGGGCATCAGGAGATCTGTAAAATTCAGTGGGGCTCCCGAGGCGCATTAGAAAAGGCACATAAACAGAGGAGGGAAGTAGGAAACAGAGGTGTGGCTGGGAAAGCAACATCACAGGTCTTTGGCAGTGGTGGTGGTTGGCTTGGGCTGGGGAGGGGAGGGGCGGCGATGGTTGGCAATCATATGGTTTGCTCGGTGGAGAAAAGTTCATGGAGATTAATAAAGTTTATTCTCCTAATTGATTTTTTTGTTCTAGAATGAATGGATTCCTCAATAGACAATCCTAAATTCAGGACACATTCTAGGGTATTTATGTTACATTGTGTTAAAACTATTAAATGTTGGTCTTTTCAGGGGTGGGTTAAAAAGGAAAGAACGGGCTGTACCAGAGGTGGGGCCTGTAATAAAATTGCAGTGAGGCACACGCCTCCAGTAAATAGCCCACCTCTTGCATGCAGAGGCAATATCCTCTGTTCCCCTTACAACTCACGCCACAGGCGTGCATCTAATAAGTAGGGTTTTAGAGTAACTAAAAGATCTAAAATAAACCAAATGAAAGCCGTAATAAGTCAAGCCAAATGTCATCAAAAAATATTAAGTCCAACATTACTCCAAACCCGATACCCAATTTCAGATATATCAACTGACTACTAGATTGACACCACTATCTATCCACTACTTGCCTAAGTTCACAGCAATGTTCTACTCAACAAATGGAATTCCAGAATATCCAAATGCATAACAAGGTAATTCACTCCTCTATAGAGGTGTCATATTTACCTATACCAGGTTTAAATTGCTGGAAAAAAACAAGAGAAACAAACCATTCCATATAATAAAGGATTAGAAAACAAATGATAATTGGGAACTCTACCTGTGAACCAGACGGTGGAGGGTTACTTGCCATGCCTGCGGCAAGTATAACTAGAAAACCTATATACAAAATGAACACTTTATACACACGAAAATCCATCCTCGGAAAAAAAATGAAGTAAAAAAGAAAATGAGGGAACAGGAATGAACGAAAGGAAGCTTCTTGTCAACAGTTAATCATCTATAATCAAATAAAGATCCAATTACTGCATTTGTAGAGAAACAATAACCTTATCAAACTAGCGCCACCAATCTACAAAAGTTCAATTGGTACACAATCAAAAATAGATTATCATTTGAAGTTGGAGAAGAGAGGATAACAATAACGAAGAATTACCGATTAAAGAGATCGCCTGGCAGAAATAATTTGAGATAACGAAGAATTATGTATGTTGCGAGGTATAAACCCTAGGAGCGAGTCGAAGGAGAGTCGATCCTGGGAAGTGCATTAGCTCACATTCACAATAATGACACAGACGAATAAAATCCCCTTATATCTATTGGGCCAAAAACCGAAATTCGAGTTGTAATAAAGAAGGCCACGGTTATTTACCCTCTCTTTTACTGTGTTCACCCCCCAAACTTTTTTTTTAAATTACACTTACAAAGACAATATTACCCTTATGGAGTATTAATCTAAGAAAATAATAATAAAATCAACCCTAATTTTAACATTTACAATCTGCAACCGAGTCACCACCGAGTCCATATGTCGAGGAAAAAATTGAAAAATACGATTTCGGAAAAAATATAAAAAAAATTAGCAATTTTTTGAAAATAATTACAGAAAAATAGAAAAAAGTTTGTAACAAAAAAAAATGAAGAACACGTATATAGATCTTCTATCACAAATCCAAGAAAAATCCAAAAGGGAAACACCATAGATCTTCTATTACCACAAATCCAACAACAAAACTATAAAAAAGACCTACAAAATCACAGATAAAAGAAAATAAAAAAATTAAAGACCTTGGGCGGCAGGAACTTCGACGTGGGCGACGAGGGGCGTGAGCACGACGGGGTTGCTGTTGTGCAGGGATGGGAAGGTACGTCGAAGTGAAAATGTGTGACGGGGGTGTGGGTCGTCGCTGCGATTTGCAAGGGAGGGGGTGTGTGGCGCTGCCGCTGGGATTTGTGAAGGGGTGTGCAGCGCCGTCGCTGCGATTTGTGAGGTGGTGCAGCGCCGCCGCGTTTGTGCAACGTATGGCGACGTGGGGGTTCGGGCGGCGGTGGCCGAAACTTGGAGAGGGAGAAGTGGGAGGAAAAAATGAGTAAACTTAGAGTTTATGAAGGAGGATAGTGTTGGAAAATGGGAGGGGTGATATTAACAAAAGAATAGTATGAAGTTAGGCCATCATCGATCCAAAGTGTTTTATTGATTTTTAATTAATTTTTTTTAGAGAAATTTTTTTTTAATTGTTGAATAAATTAGAAACTGGTTCATAAATAGAGTAGTAATCTAATTTAGTTTTTCTTCTCGATAGTTCTTGTGTTGAGGTAGTTGATCTTTATATAGACTTCTGGACTCCAACTGCTCTCAACTCCTCTGATCGAAGATGCCTTGATCATAGGAATAAACTTCCTTCCTCAACTCCTTGAAAATAGGAACTTGTTGGTTTATGCTCAATAACTTCTCACTCCTATGCAACCGCATGACTAGATGTTGTCCACGTCTTCAAACTGCACTACAGACATTATGAGCAATAAGTGTAAGGTGGAGTTAGTGAGAAAATAAAGGGCAATACTAATGTGGTCATAAGTGTTGGGAATCAAAAAGTGCAACACTAGCATAATATCACCATATGTGTTGGATCATTATAAGAAACACTTATTTCAACATCAATAATCTCCCTCAATTTAACCTTTCTACATCAACACAACTGATGTTCGAACATACAGAAATATTGTGTAAGAAAATGTGCAATTGATATTTCAAAAGAATTAAAAGTTGTATTAAATCAAATTGGATAAACATACATCTAAACAAAAACAATGTTTAGATTTAAAAACGGAAATTTAAGGGAAATCCTAAGAATTAATTACAAGAAAAACATAAGATCAGAAACATAAATAGGAAATACATAATATAAACATTTACAACCAGGAGGATTATACAGGAGTATATCATAAGGGAGGATTGGGTTGGAGCTTGATTTCAGCTGCATCTTCATAATCTGCACAAACTCCCCCATAATAGGTAATCTCCCCAGTCTTCAATGTCTTCAAACATTCAAGTCTGCATAGAGATCTTGAATGTCTCTCTCATCTCTGGCTTATTCATCAGCATCTCAGAAGAAATTGAGGTATCATCTATTAATTCATTTTGTTCTTGTTATGATTCTAACACTGATGAAAGTGAAACGACTGACAGTGGAGTAGGAAGTAGACTTCATCACTTTAATGAAGTGACTGAAGAAGACCTCTTACATGCTAATAAAGCCTTCATGGAAGTCAGTGATGAGAACATTGCTTTAAAATAAGAAATCATAAGTCTCAAAGAAGCTCAGTCTAAATTAGACCCTAAATTAATTATCTTAAATGAACGTCTATCAGAAGAGTTGTCACAACTCAAAGATAAGTATGCATTGATAGATAATTTATATAATGGTATGCTTAAGACCCGAGCTATTGAAACCAATGAGTTCAATGATTTAAAGGCAAGATATGAAAAACTTAAAGAGCGTAACCGTTTCTTGGAAACTGAAGTACTAAGCTTAGATCTGAAATTGGCTGATATGATAAAATATTTCAAGATTAATCAACAATTATCAGATCGATACAGATCCCCAACTGATAAAAGTGGGATAGGTATTGATGTACCTAGCTCATCTACTTAAGTAATCAAGAACACGAATACAGATCAGAACAATTCTTTGATACTTGATAAGGGTAAGAAACCCATGGAGCCCGTAAAATTTGTAACCTCTAAAGCTAATGGACCAGTTCGAACTAATCTTGTTCATCCTAATACCAGAAATGGTAATAAGGTGAATAAGGTAAGAACAGAACAGTTTAAGTCATATCAGAAGAGTAACACTCAATAGAGAAAAACTCAGCAGAGTAGAACTCATTTGTATACGACTAGACCGGTTCAACCTAGATGGACACAGCCAAGACCAACCTATCTAAGGCAGTCTCAGTTGTATGCATCTAAGTCTAGGAGATATAATCAACTGAATTCTGGAAAATCTATTCCCTATTCACCTCCATTATCATACGACATTGTAAGAGAAGACAGACCTTATAGCACACAAGCTTTTAAACCATATTCTAACTATCAGATGAATCACATTCCTTCTCCTAAAGAGGTTAAACCAGTTGGTGGTTACCTCAGAAGAGTAAATGTGAACTCTACTGATAGTCAAGAAAAGGTGAACAAAGTTTGGTTTTATGACCATAAGGGCAGGAAACTCAAACGTTCTCATTTGTTTAAAACTTCTATGTATGTTTGGGTTCCTCTTAATCCTACTAACACTCAAGGACCCCAAGTTTAGAGGGTACCTAAATTTTAATCACCAATGCTGGGTCGTATCGATTTATATAGAAAAGGTGGGTCAGTTGGTGAGACATGGCACATTGACAGTGGTTGCTCACACCACATGACCGGTACCAAGGACCTTCTCATTAACTACCACGAGCAAGAAGGCTCCAGAGTTGTATTTGGTGATAGTTCCTTAGCAAACACTAAAGGCTTCGGAACCTTGCAGAATGGTGATGTGGAGATTCAAGATGTCTCTTATGTAGAAGGTTTGAAGTATAATTTACTTTCAGTATCTCAATTCTGTGACAGGGGGTATAAGGTTGAGTTCAAAAGCAAGAAGTGCATACTCATTGAAAAACGAACTCACTCTATACTTCTTGTTCGCTCTAGACATGGTAGTGTGTACATTGTGAATTGGAGTAGTTGTCCTAGGGGTGCTTGTCTACTTGTTAAGAATCCAAAAGAAGTGAGCTGGTTATGGTATAGAAGGTTGTGCCACATGAACCTCAAGATAATTAACAAGATAGCTCGAGACTCCCTAGTATAAGCACTATGCCAAATAAGCTGATAGACAACGGTTTTTAACCGCTGTAAATTGGAATCAACAACCGATGTGATAACAAACGCTATAAAAGGGGGCGCTGATTGACCACTGTTATTTCTTAAAAACTGCTTTGTATGTGCTAAATTTTTACCCCTTACCATATCTACGACAACGGTTTTATTAATTACGACAGCGGTTATAAACTGCTGTTGTTTGGATTTACTGCAGCGGTTTTAAATCGCTGTTGTATTGATACTTATGACAGCGATTTTATTAGATACGACAGCATTTATTAACCGTTGTTATAAATATTCAATATTTTTAAAAAAAACCTGAATTTTTAATTTGCTAAATTAAATAAAAATAAAATACAAATTAAAAAAAAAAAGCCAGTAATTTATTAATTGAAAATGACATTAAAAATCTATGTATCATCAATCAATCATCATAATTAATATTCAACATGCACGACACATCCATGTATATATAAATTCAACTAAACTGTGCAATAAATTCATTAACAATAATACTAAACATACATAGATCTAAAAGTTTGTTGTGGACATTGAGTTTTAAACTTGTCTTGCTTTTCTTTCTATAGCAATCTCTCCCAACACACATGCTTTTCTTTCCTGTTCATCACAAAGAATATAGTGGATTAGCACAAGTTCAATAATTACTAGAAGTTCAAATTAAGAATACAAATTAAAATTATGCACAATAAAGACAAGTAAATGAATACATAGAACAACTACATTGTCAACCCAAACCCCATCACAATCTTTACGAATGCATGACGGTTCATTTTCATTTGTGATTTGTCATACTATGATTCATTTAATGCAACCCTATGGAGAAACATTGATGGTGGACTGCTCACCACCATTTCTATATTCAAAGAACTTCTTTACAGGAGTTTCAAGCATAACAGACCATGCATGATCTTCGGGGTCCTCAATATAAAAAAACTTATTTTGCTAGACTACCCAAAATAAATGAATCATCTTTGAATCCTTTATTAAGGTTTACCAATGTGAAACCAAGATCATCCACTTGATCCCACTTTTATTATCCACTCAAATACATTTGATAATTGGAATTCAAAAGTGGTTGTAATTCAATTCCCATATTTCCTCAATAACTCCATAAAATGTCACATCTGACACAATGACTCCACATTGCACACACGGGAATGACATTAATTTTATATCATTAACATTTATTTCGTAAACTTCATGAATAATTCTACTCACGTGGCAACCTATCTTTAAACATCCATTAATTATTTGTGCATCTTAAGGCCTAATTTAAATAGAGAAAATAACATTTGTGCATCTTTTACAAAAGATAAAAGAAAATTTAAGTTCACAAATTCTAGGATAGAGTTGTGGCCAAAAAATAAAAGCAAGAGTTTAATTCTTAATAGCTAACTTCTTCTTTCTAATTGATACAGAGAAAAAACTAGATATAAATCTTTTCAATTGAACCAAAGAAAACAACACGAAAGAATTGCTTACCAACATGTTAGGGTGTATGTCACTTAACGTAAATTATCCAATGTAATATCCTGCAAATCGACAATGAATAGGTACATTTAATCCAGAAGCAGCCCGTTGTCATTAAAATTTAGTCAAATTATAAAACTAACATAAATGCAGAGACAAGAGAGTGATGATGCAAGGATGTTGATGTGAGATTAAACCTTATCGTCAGGGTTGTTGTCCAAATTTAATTACTAATTAAACCTTCTTATGTGCTGCAACAAATAAGCTTGTACCTATTTTATGCAGATATATACACCATTTGCAAAAACATTGAGGCTCCAAGAAATATGTAAGTAGCTTCAAATCAATATCAAAATAATAGAATCATGTGCTGAAATGTAACAAGAGAGAAAATAGACGAAAAAGAGTAAGGTTGTACCTTCAAGTGCTTCTAATTATTGTTCTGGTGCTAATTATAATTTCAATGCTTGTTGATCAGGACTATAAACCTAGAACTGGAAGCAATATGATAATCACTACAGTTATATTGCTCAAAACCTTGTAAATACTTTCTTGAATTAAAACATAGTTTGTGCTTCTATCTAATATTTCAACTTGATTTGTTTGGTTGGTACTTATCCCACATAAATCAGACATACTTTCAATTAATTAAATGATCATGTATCTCATGGCTAGAACTATGGACTCACTCAAGGGAATCTGTATCACATTCAACCAATTGTAATATAGATATTGATTACCTTAAAGAGAATACGATTGGATATATATCATCCCAGCAGCACCTGAGATAAAAACATTTATTTACTAGTTTCATTTCCTCTTACATAGACCTATGTATTCTAAAAAATATTACCATTATATAATCTCTGTTAATGAACATCAAACAAGGGTTCTAGTTCTTGGTTATTGAAATTTTAAAACAATGGAGAGAGAGATGCTCATAGTTCAACCACATTATCACAAGTGGACACTCTCCATACACTATATATAATCTGAAGATGAGCGTTACTGAAACAGAGCGCATGAATACTAGCATAAATCCAACAAGTACAAATCTTTTGCAAGACTTAAGTCATAACTCACTTCCGACTTATTACCAATTAATCATATAACCTCAAATAAAATGAAAGAACTTAGAAAACAATTACACATTTAAATTTAGAAAAAGAATTGTAAAGAATAGTCACGAGAGAATAAGCAGTAGTATAATATATAAGGAATGATTCAAATATAAGTATGAATACTAATTTATTAAGATACGCACACACATCACACATTCACCCCTCCCTCCTGAGCATAAGTTCTCTTATTCTCTTTACACAAAACCCACACCCCACTTTCTTCTCTGATTAACACTGAAAAATATCTCATCAATTTGAATTAACAAAAAGAAAAAATAAATTCACAACTATTTTTTCATGGCCACTTGGAGCCAAATTAGTTGCACTTATTTATAACCGTATAAAACTTCACAGTTCACATTGTACTATTTGATCACATTTGGATAACAAATTGGGAACAAAAATTTGAAGCCCAATTTCAACCTTCAGTTAACATATACACTATTTAACAAATCAGATTACCAAACTCATTGTCATCTAACATTCCAAATTAATAGCACACTACTACATCAATACGAATTCAAGAAAATGTTCTAACTTAACATCAACATAAATTATATTTTAGCAAAAAACACATCCGTTTTACTGCAACGAAAATTATAATTTTTTCACCAATTTTTTTTACTACAAACAAAAATTCTAACAACTCAAAATTAGAAACGAACCGTATTTAGGTGGGTGAGGGGAAAGAGAGAAACTCCACTACGAAGGTAGATATCATATCAGTGTCTCAAATGACACATGCCCTCTCGATCTCTACATAATCAAAATGAAACAATTAACAACCCAATAAAGCAAACAAAGAAAAGGTAAACATTATATAAGTATAAACATCATCAATTGAAACCATAATATATAATAGCAGTTAAACGCACCAAAATAAAGAAATACTCTCAGAGAGTACAATTTATCAACTAATTTAACCAGGATTCATACACCCCAGTGGAAAAGAACTTAATTATCTGAAATTAGTGTACTGCAACCACCAAGATTAAAAAAATCAAAACAATTACAAATACCAAAAATCAAGCCCTAATCCTGCCGCAACACCTAAATAAAATGATGGAGACATGCATATGCCCAAAAATATAAAGGAACTTAAATAGAAAATTACTGTAATTGGAACCGTTTCACCATTTGAGGAGGAAGGGCAGCGGGTTGCTGCCTGCCGTCGCTGTACCTCCAATAAGAATCTGGCATTGTTATTATTGATAAATCAAGTGAAGATATAGATTGGAGATGTGATGTTCGTTGAAGATCCAAGTAGAGGAACGATCGATGAAGCCATCACGGAAAGAACTGAAAACACACGATTGAAGGATGAGAATGGGGGTGAGGTTGTTTCATTCTCCTTTTAAAATCTCCCAAATCCTATCAAAAACTTTTTTTTTAAGTATATTTTCAAATCTCTCAAATTCTATTATAAATATTGTTGATGTTGATATAAGTGTTTTGTTTAATGATCCAACACTAACAGCCGAGTGTTGTGTTTAATGTTCCCAACACTTATCAGAATTTGCCCTTCCTTTTCTCACTAACTCCGATCTTACGCTTGTTGTCTAATGATGTCCCGAGAGCAGTTAGAAGACGTGGGCAACACCAAGTCATGCCACTGCGTGGGAGTGAGAAGTTATTAGACATGGTATAACAAGTCCCTACATTCTAGGAGTGGTGGAGAGAAGTTTATTAACCGCATGATCTCACGGCTGTGATGATCATGGGAGTTGGCAGTTCGTCCATGATGAGAATGTACATCAAGTCCATTGATGAACGAGCCTGGAGGAGTGTTCTTGTTGGTTGGACTCAACCAAGAACCACGGCGGATGAAGACAATGAAGCACGGATCAAGAGAGAGCTGGACTGGACAAATGAGGAAATCACATCTGCAAGCTATAATTCAAAGGCGTTGAATGCAATCTTTACCTCAACTGATGCCTCAATGTTCAAAATCATCTCAAACTGCATTTCATCTAAAGATGCTTGGGATCGATTTCAAGAGCATTGTGAAGGATCAGATAGTGTACGAAGAACCAGACTTCGTATGCTTGGAACCAAGTTCGAGAATCTGAGGATGAAAGAAGATGAAACCATTTCATCTTACAATGAAAAGCTGACTGAGATTTCAAATGAAGCTCATTCTCTTGGAGATCCAATATCCAATCAAAGGTTAGTACATAAAATTCTTAGATCAGTTCCTAAACGTTTTGAACCTAAGATATGTGCAATAGAAGAAGCTAAGGATACTGATGTGTTAAGTCAAAATGAATTGATTGGTATTTTGAAAACTTATTAGATGAACATTTCTGAAAAGACTGATAATGAAAAGAAAGTGCTTGTTTTCAAAGGTGATGCCTCATCATCTCCAACATCAGGTTCTGGAAAGTCTCCTTATGTTACTGAAATTGATTCTGATGAAGACGATATTGAGGAATATCTTAATAATCCTGATTACATGGCATTCATTACTAAACAGTTTAAGACATTTATGAGGAACAAGAACAATAGGTTTAAGGATAACATTCAACCTAAGGTCCAGATTAATAATACTCAACAATTGCCTGTTAGGAAGAACACTTTTAATCCTTCTAGACAATTAGAAAGAGGTAACAGATTTAGATCTGACCAAGATTATAGAAAGAATGTTAAATGTGATGCATGTTCTGGATATGGTCATTATGCTAATGAATGTGCCAACACCATTCTAAAAAAGAAACTTAATTTCAGTGCTACTTTAAGTGATGAGTCTGATGTTGAACATGAACCTGATAAAGACCTTGAAAAAGCTTTCTCTACAAGAATTGAATATGATGTTACATTTGTTAATGATCTGGATGATTATTACGATGTGAGGACAAATGAGCCATCATTTGAGAAATCACTGAATAATAATGCACCAGAATTTAACTGCATCAAGTTCTGTTACAGAAACAGGTACATCAAGTAAAGCAGGTTTATCTAGAAAAGATGCTGACATTCAAGACTTCTCTAATACTGTTTTTAAACTGGAAAGTCTTTTAACAAAGAAGGATAAAGAAATTTCTAAACTCAAAGAAAGACTAGATGTGTCTGTTCTTGACTTTAAGAAGTATTCTTATGAAAAACCTTTGACAAATGAAAATGTTTTCAAGATATCTTCTGAAACGGAGAAACTTAACCACATAATTAAATCTCTGGACTTTGAAAATCCTGATTTAAGAGAATCTATTACTAAGCTTGAAGGTATTCTAACAAGAAAAGATATTGAGATATCTAAACTTGAAGATAGGTTGAAGGAAGCCTCACTGAGCTTCAAAAGATTTTCTGAAGGAAAGATGAAACTGGAAGACTCTCTTATGACCAACAACTCAAGAAGAACAGGTATTGGCTACCAAGGTAAAAATTCAAAGAAGTCTGACCTTAAGAAACCTACTGTTTTTGTAAAATCTGAAGTGAATTACAATTCTGGTGTTTCTGCTAAGTCTCAGATAAATATAAAAGATGTGATTTACCATTACTGTTTTAAAAAGGGTCTTAAAAGTCCTCACTGTTTGAAGAAGAAAAATCATCTGAAAACCTCTGTATTGCCTGAAATGACTCAACATTCTAGATCACATTCTGTGTGGACACCAAAAGAAAATGGTACTTCGATATGTCTTTAAAAGCATGTATTCCTGGATTATGGTACTTCGATAGTGGTTGTTCTAAACACATGACATGTCAAATTGATTATCTTTCTGATTATACTGTTTATAATGGTGGTAATGTCACTTATGGTGGTGGATCTAAAGGAAAAATCATTGGTAGATGGACATTAAATGTTCCTGGTTTTCCTAAGTTATCCAATGTTCTGCATGTTGATGGATTACTGGCCAATCTTATAAGCATTAGTCAATTATGTGATGATGATTTGCATGTTAAATTTGACAAAAACTCATGCCATGTGTTAAACAAAGATTCTGATTGTATCATGATGGGAAACAGATCTGCTGATAATTGCTATCTCATTGAATCTAAACTTACTTGTAATAAGGCTAAAGTTGATGATAGTACATTATGGCATCACAAACTTGGACATGCTAATTACAGACAGCTTGATAAACTTGTTAAATTAAAAGCTGTTACAAGATTACCAAATTTGAAATTTTCAGACAAAAAGGTTTGTGGACCTTGTCAAAAAGGCAAACAGGTTAAAGTGTCTCACAAAATGTTGGGACATTGTTCAACCAAACATTGCTTCGAATTACTTCACATGGATCTTATGGGTCCTATGGAAACAGAAAGTATTGGAGGTAAAAGGTACTCTTTAGTTGTAGTTGATGATTATTCCAGATTCACATGGATTGAATTCTTAAAAGATAAATCTGAAACTTTTCCCATTTTCAAAATTATGTACAAAAGATTTAAGAATGTTTTCAATTCTAAAGTATGCAGAATCAGATCTGATCATGGAAGAGAATTTGAAAATAGTTCTTTTACCGAGTTTTGTGAATCTAAAGGAATAATACAAAAATGTATAGAACACTTCAAGAAATGGCTAGAGTCATGTTATGTTCTAAGAATCTATCCAAAAGATTTTGGGCTGAAGCTCTTAACACTACTTGTCATATTGCTAATAGAGTTTATATTAGAACAGATTCTACTAGAACTCCATATGAAATTCTGAACAATAGAAAGCCTAACCTTAAATATTTCCATGTTTTTGGTTGTGTTTGTTACATCTTGAATGACAGGGATCAGTTACATAAGTTTGATTCAAAGAGTGATAAATGGTTCTTTCTTGGCTATTCAAGAAATAGCAAGGCCTACAGAATCTATAACTTTAGGACTAATACTGTACAAGAATCTGTAAATGTTGTTTTTGATGATGATACAAGCATTACAGGTAAAAGCATTGAAGATGAAGACATTTTAGACTTGATTGATGTTCCAGTCAATACTGAAAAAGTTGAACAGGTTCAGAATGTTGAGAAGGATGATGACACACCAGAGGAAACATCTGATAATACAGATTCTGAAAATCTGTATAATCTCCAGAAAACTCCCTCCATAAGGATTCAGAAGTATCACCCACAAGATCAAATCATAGGTGAACAATCCACAGGTGTTCAAACCAGAAGAAGGATGTGTATGAACTCAAAGGATGTGGTAAGATCTATATGTATGTCATGCATGTGTAGTAAAGTAAATCATGAATGCTATCACTCTGAGATTGAACCTAAAACTGTTAAAGAAGCATTAGATGATGAGAATTGGATTGAAGCTATGCATGAAGAACTAAATCAATTTGTTAGGAATGATGTTTAGACATTAGTTCCTAGACCAGACCATGTTAATGTTATAGGGACTAAATGGATCTTAAAAAACAAGACTGATGAGATGAGAAATATAATTAGAAACAAAGCTAGGTTGGTTGCTCAAGGGTATACACAGGTAGAAGGTGTAGACTTTGATGAAACATTTGCTCTTGTTGCTAGAATTGAATCCATTAGGCTCTTACTTGCCATTGCATGCTATATTGATATAAAACTGCACCAAATGGATGTTAAAGCTTCCTTTTTAAATGGTATTCTAAATGAAGAAGCTTATGTTGAACAACCACAAGGCTTTGAAAACCCTGATTTTCCTGATCATGTCTTTAAACTGAAAAAGACTCTATATGGCTTGAAACAAGCACCTATAGCATGGTATGAAAGGTTAACTGATTTCTTGATTGAGTTTAGTTTTGTAAGAGGAGAAGTTGACAGAACACTGTTCATTAAACATGATAAAAATGCTATTATGATTGCTCAAATATATGTTGATGATATAGTATTTGGTTCTACTTGTGATAATATGCTCAAACACTTTGTAAATGAAATGACATCTACCTTTGAAATGTCCATGGTTGGTGATTTGAATTACTTCCTAGGATTGCAAATCAAACAACAAAAAGATGGGATTTTTATTTCACAAAGTAAGTATGCTAATAATGTTGTAAAAATGTTTGGTTTAGAGAATGCTAAACACATGAAAACACCTATGGGATCAACTCAGAAACTGAGTAAAGACAATGTTGGCCAGAATGTTGACCCAACACTGTACAGATCAATGATATGTAGCCTTCTCTATTTGAGCTCTAGTAGACCTGATATCATGTTCAGTGTATGTTTATGTGCTAGATACCAAGCTAACCCCAAAGAATCACATATGAATGTTGTTAAAAGAATCATTAAGTATGTTGCAGGTACATGTGATTTAGGCATATGGTATAGCAAAGACACAAATTGTACCTTAATAGGATACAATGATGCAGATTGGGCAGGAGACTGTGATGATAGGAAAAGCACAAGTGGTGGCTGCTTCTATATGGGAAACAACTTAATCTCTTGGCACAGCAGAAAACAAAACTGTGTGTCTCAATCAACAGCTGAATCAGAATACATTGTAGCAGGGACTTGTTGTACTCAATTACTTTGGTTGCAAAAAATGTTTCATGATTATGGCTTACCCAGTGACGTTTTGACTATGTACTGTGATAATACTAGTGCTATAAATATCTCTAAAAATCCAGTGCAACACTCATTAACAAAGCATATAAGTATAAGACATCACTTCATAAGAGATCTTGTTGAAAATGAAGTTGTTAAGTTGGAGTATATATCTACTGAAAAACAATTGGCTGATATTTTTACCAAAGCTCTTGATGACAAGAGGTTTTCATCCCTTCGAAAATCTCTTGGTTTGTGTAATATCTGAAAATATGATCAAGGGTGTTGTATCAAATGCGGCAGCATTTGAAACAACACTAAGATAAGTCTCTTAATTGTTTCCTTGCTTTAATTTTCGTAATTATTGAATTAATGAAATTCCTTGTGATTGATATTTGAATTCTGAGTAACTTGTGAATAATACTAAAAGGGCATATACACCTCTCAAATGCTACAAAAGAAAAATCACTTATTAGATGCTTTATCACTGAGTAACTATGGGACACGGAGCTCGCTACTACGATGATCTCTTTTCAAAAGGTGATATAAATTGCATCAATATATTCACAAATCCATTGAGTAACTATGGGGCACGGAGTTCGCTGCTACGATTCACTCTTTTCAAAAGATGGATCAATGTGAAGTGTGATAAAAAGAAAAAAAATAGAGCAACACATATGATGTAAAATCATGAAAAAACTGTGTTGAGGTGTATAGAATGCCAACAATAGTCGAAACACACGTAAACTCAGATTCTTATCCCAATTTTCTTGGAATTAGTTATTTTTTATAATTATTAAATATTATTCTCTGAAATATTTAATTGACTAAGTCTTACCTTATTTTATTAATTAAATTATTATATATTCCGCCTTTAATTGTTTTTAATTTTTCAGAATTCTTATTCTCCCAACTTCACACGATCAATTAGTGGGGAAGTTACTTCCACTACTTCACTTCCCTCATTCTCAGAATCATGTATCTCCCACTTCTCAATTCTCCTTATAAGATGAATCTCCATAGTAGTGTTGGTAAATACATTAAAGGCTTTGTTAATTCGTTTAAGCACGGTAATTACAGTTCTTAAATTATTTACAACACTCAAGTATGTCTATTACCTATGTCACATCACTTTACGCCTCACATTTTTTGAATTGTGATTTGCATTTATCTGTAGAACTCGAAAGGTCTCTAGAATTTAATTGTTGTCTTGATTTGTGTGTACAGCTTCTATTATGCCAAACAATTCTCAGGATTCAGCTGCACAATCGAATTCAAGCTCCAGCAACAAAAATTCTCCAAACCCTCTCAATCTACTCGTAGAAATGGCATCTTCAAACTCTCCAAACTCACCATCATTCACTGTAGGAACCATTGTCGTTCCTTACGCTGATGAACAAACTCCATCGAACTCATCCCCTCTTGAAATTGTACCTTACAATCCTTTCGACATTCGCACAGAAATTGCAAATGCGAACGCTGCTGCTGAAACTTCGGCACCTAAGCCTGAAAATGAGCCCTCATCCGAAGCTCCCGCAACTGAAACTACTACAGTAACCTTACACTTTCCTCTAGGTACCACTTTCAACACCCTGAAAGATGCCTTCGAAACGATAAGTCTAAAAACAGCACACCCTGTTATCGTGCTCGAGGGTGAAACACTGGATAATGCGATGTTTATAGGAGATGGTCCTCAAAACCAAGATGTGGACATGCAGGATCAACAAGAATCTTCAGATGAAGAGGTTCTGGCTGCTAAATTCAAGAGGTTACACCAGCAGAAGAAGGTAAAAAAGAAGGTCGTTGCTGTTCCTACTGCAAGAAAGTGGTCGGGTGGAAAAAGAAAGTCCCAAAGGAATCTGGGCAAAATTGTTGATTACTTTGGCAAATGGAAAAAGCCCAAAACTGATGGGAACGTATCTGAACCCATTAATGTTTCTGACTCTGAGCCAGAAACAGAGCCTGAACAAGTTGCAGCTCAAGAAGAAGAAGAGGAAGTAAATGAGGCTGATGTGGATGAAATTGCTGAGGACGTGGAAGAAGAAAGAGAACCCACTCCACCAGTAAGCACAAGGAGATAAAAAAGGCTCCGAGAGACCGAAAGTGTTGCCTCTCCGATGGCAACACCCGAGCCCTCTGATCCTGAGTCATCATCCAGCTCTTCTGATGAAGATGAAAATGAGGTACTATTCTCTTCTGATGATAGAAATAGTGACTCTGACGAGGACTATAATGATAAATCAAGCATCCAGTATAGAACTATAAGAACTAGGCAGATTTTGAGTGAAAGGCTGATAAAAGTTCCTGACTTTGAAGAGATGAATCTGATTGAATGGTTTAAAGAAAGGTCCTTGCTGCATGCTTTACAATTTGCTTGTCCATACATTGTAGACTGTATATTTGAATTTTATGCTAATATTCCTCAACATGCTGGTGATCCAAATTCAACTAGATATGGACATTTTTGGTTTAGAGGAAATAGGCATATGATTACTCCTAGGATGATCAACATTTTGCTTAAAACAAAAATCATGGAGGATCCAGTAGTTACTGATCATGATGTTATGATAAGTAGTATCTTGACTGGGGGAGTAATCACCAAATGGAGAAGGAGGATTTTGGCCTCTAAGTTGACAAGTCTATACTCTGTCTTGCATAAGTTGGTTTGTTTCAATTGGCTGCCTACTACAAATAACACCACTCTCACCTTAGAACAAGCTGTTTTGATGTACAAAATTGGGCACTTGAAAAGATTTAACCTAGGACAGGTTATTTTCACAAATATGATGACATACAAGTCTGATATGTCTGGAAGAGGCATACTGTCTTATCCCTGCCTTATGTACAAATACCTGCTGGACAAAGCCTTTGAAAGATTTAAGGATGAAATAGTTAGCAACTATATTCCAGGCTTCAGCATTTCAAATCAGTTCCTGGTGAAAGGTGACAAGGTGGTTGATCTTCCTTTGAGAAGGAATGAAGATGAAGAAGGCCCAAGTACAACTCACAGTGTTCCAGCAAATGATCCCATTCACAATACCACACTGCCTCCAAAAGGAGCTGCCTCCTCTGTTTATTTATCTTCCCACTATATTATGAGGCATATTGATATTTTGCAGGAATCTATTGTTAATTTGCAGCACTCTGTGGAGGATCTTCTCATTCAAAAGAAATTTTGGATGGATCTTCTTTCCACTTCAACAGGGGGAGTAGCTGACAGTTCACCCAACCAGCCTACTAACATTGTTGCTCCACCTGCTGTAGATGAACCGGATTCTGTTCCTGATAGAACTCATGAACCTGCTGCTGATACTGCAATGACTGAGGAAGATGATCAAGACATCCAAGATCTCTATGGTGATCTGTGATCTGGATGCATGATGAGCTTGAAGACAGGGGGAGAGCTTACACTATGGGGGAGTATATGCAGATTATGGAGATGCAGTTGAAATACATTTCACCCCAATCATTTCCCATGTGTTAATTCAGTTCTTTCCTAATTGTAAAAGTTCTGTACTTATGTTTATTTAATTTCTCAAACTCTGTTATTTACATTCTGTAATTATTTAGGTTTTACTTTTGTTTAAGTTATTTAAATCTAAACAAGTTTTTTTTGGTTTAGATGTTGTTTATTTTTAATTTGATCTTATACAACTTTTTACTTCATATTTTTTAAATATCAATTGTGTAAACTTCTTAATCAATATTTTTCTGTTGTGCGAACTTTAGTTGTGTTGATGTAGAAAGGTCAAATTGGGGGAGATTGTTGATGTTGATATAAGTGTTTTGTTTAATGATCCAACACTAATAGCCGAGTGTTGTGTTTAATGTTCCCAACACTTATGACAACATCAGAATTTGCCCTTCCTTTTCTCACTAACTCCGATCTTACGCTTGTTGTCTAATGATGTCCCGAGAGTAGTTAGAAGACGTGGGCAACACCAAGTCATTCCACTGCGTGGGAGTGAGAAGTTATTAGACATGGTATAACAAGTCCCTACATTCTAGGAGTGGTGGAGAGAAGTTTATTAACCGCATAATCTCACGGCTGTGATGATCATGGGAGTTGATGGCAGTTCGTCCATGAAGCCTATAAATACAGAAGCTGCCTCAACACAAGATATACAAGAAGAAAAGATGAAATCGATCACTACTCTATTGAACGCTATATACGCTTCTAGTTAGGAAAATCTTTGTTTCTTCTTGTAGTTCTTCACATTATTGTAAACCCGAATAATAGTGTGATTGAACATAGTCTTATTTACTAGGTTATATGTATAGATCTATGAGGGAGATAGTTTCATAGAACTTAGTAAATCATTTACATTTTCGTAGTGTTTTTATACACCACTAAGAGGTTGTAATCGTTTCACATATTTAATATAGTGAACAGCATAGATTATTTTATAATCTATGCATATTTTGAATACTTCTTGTTGGGAATAAAATGATTTTGATTTAGATACCAAAACCCCTGATTGATGATGTTCAGATTAGTTGAGATACACTCAAGTGAGATCAGTTTAGTTGTCTCAGGATACTTGAGTAAGTAGAAATGCTTAAGTCTAAAATCTCAGAAATGTTGTGAGATTTATAGTTCAGGATAGTTGTCCAAAGCTGAAATGTTAGGTAGCTTGATAAGTGTTAAGTACTTGAGGTCAAACTTGCTGAAGTTTACAGGACAAGCTGACTGAGTGGACAACATGGCTGAAAAGATCAAGAGTGATAAGGCAATGCTCATAAATGCAAATGATCAGATCAATTGAAGTGCAAATGATCAAGAGCATTGAATGCTAGGCTCACAGAAGACACATTTATTGAAGCATTTATTACCATCAAGCCTGAACTAAGCATTGAAGACTTGGAAGCATTAAAGATTGAAGCATTGAATGAAAGTTGGAACATTCTAACTTGCAGCAGGAATGTTCAGGGGAGTTGTCCCATCTGACCGTTGGTTGAGTGTAGATTCTGCCACAAATCAACCTTGGGAAATGTGCATATTTGGAATCTGACACAAGTCATCTCAGCCGCATTTTTCCAGAAGTCAACACATTCATTCAAGCAACCATTGAAGAAGCTTTTACACAGTGGATAAAAGGATGCCAAGCTTCATAACCGTTTCAATGGTGCTTCAAATAGACATGTTTGAATTGTTATCCCTCCAACGGTTAGTTGTTCAAATTTGCCTATAAATACAGAAGTGATCAAAGGATTCAAACATCCAACTACTTGCTATCAAACTATCATCAAGCAATCAAAGGAAACCAAAGCTGTTCTTTAGAATCCCAAGTTTCCTGATCACTTCAAATAGCTAAGCCAATCTTTGTAATATCCAAAGCTTAGCATTGAGATATCCTAAGCCTTTACACTGTTCTTATTGTAAAGGATATCTCTACTAGTTGGAACCAAACCTCAAACCCTTACCTCATTGAGTGAAGTAGTGTTTGTTGTAGAAGTGAGAGTTAAGGACTGTTATTGTGAAACACAGTCTTAACTCAGAGAGATTGAGCACTAGGACTCAGATTATCCTAGGGATCAAAACACTAAGAGAGTGTTGTTGATCAGTGCACCTTGGCACTATAAAACAAGCTAATTCCATTGTTAAGGAATTATCCTGTTCAATCAAGGAAAGTGGATGTAGGAGCTTGAGTCTCTGAACCACTATAAATTGTGTGCCATTTACTTACTATATTCATTATAGCACTTGCACTTAATCATATTTTAAAGAGCTATTCTCAATAAGTTAAGAAAAACTGTTTTGGACAAAGTCCCTGATCACTGTGTTTTTCAGAAATCAACTTGGAGTATTTCTTTGAGTAAAAGGCCAACCACATTCCGCACTTAGCAACTCTCTTAGATATTTATCCAACTGATCACTCAATAGTAATCAGTAGGACAAGTATCTATTGAAGTTCACACTCAGGCTTGTTGTGAGACAACCTTCCTGATAAGACCAAACTGTTTGAAAAGAAAAGAATTTGCATACACAAGTGCATTCCCCCCCCATACACTTGTGTCATACTCCACCAAGGACCAACAAGTGGTATCAGAGCAGGGGTTCATAGACCACTGCTTCTGAAAAATCCAGCTGATTTTCAAAATCACATTGTTTCTGTGGTCACTGAACTGATCCAAATTTCTGAAAAACCTATTTGTGTTTATCTTATTCTATTTATATAAAAATGGCTAACAATACAGTTCCAGGAGATGCTGTCAACACCATCAACAACATGGGTCCAAACCAAGTCAATCATATTTCTCATCACAAATTGCCAATGTTCTCAATTGAGAATTATGATTTCTGGAAGATCAGAATGAGAGCACATCTTGCTTGTCAGCATGATGAAATGCTCAAAGTCATCACCAGAGGGCCCTTCACATTCACCAAAGCAAATTCCAAACTCACTGATGCTCAGAAAGCAGATCCAAGGGAGTTGCTACCAAAGGATGAGGATGATTTTACAGCTGAAGAGAGAAAAAGGCACAACCTGAACTACATTGCCATGAATACCTTGTACCAGACTATTCCAGATGCAGTAATGGGAAGAGTGTACCACTGCACATCAGCAAAAGAAATTTGGGACACCTTAGCACTTATGTGTGAAGGTACCCAAAAGATAAAAGAAAACAAGCTTCAAGTGGCTATCCAAAAATATGAACAATTTTCTATGGAGCCCAATGAAACTATTGATCATCTTGATGGCAGATTCACTGACATCATGAATGAGATAAACTCTCTTGGCAAGTTCTATGCCAAAAGAGAAGTTGCTTTGAAAATTCTGAGAAGTCTCACATCCAAGTGGGACATATACTCTGTCATGATGCAAAACACTAGCAATCTTGACAACATGCCCATGCAGCAAGTATTCTCTGAACTCAAAGCATATGAGTTTGATTTGAACAGAAAGAAAGTGCATGATGAGCCATCCTCCTCAAGCAAAGGTGTTGCTTTTAAAGCTGCTGAAACAGAAAAGAAGGGTACTCAAAGATCCTCTCAAACTGTTTCAAAATCTGAAATGAAGGAGGAGCTGGCACTCATGGCTAGGAGATTTGAGAAGCTCAACTCCAGATTTGGTAGATACAAAAAGTTCTACCAAGACAACAGAACCAGAAGGAGATTCAGTTCTCCTGACAACAAATCAGAGGACAAAGTCTCTGATGAAAAGAAAGAAGAAAGATATGCTGACAGAAAGAAGTACAACAAAGCTGAACCATCATCATCAAGGAGGAAGGAGTCCTCAAGCAAAAAGAATGATGATGAAGATGTGTGTTACAACTGCCAGAAAAATGGTCACTTTCAATATGATTGTCCTGACCTAAGTGCAAAAGAAAGAAAAGAAAGGCAGAACAAAAGAGACAAGAGGCTGAACAACAGAAAGGCCATGGTAGCTGGGGAATCAGCAAGTGAAGAGAGTGTCTACTCTTCTGATGATGGACTGTTCTCCAACAGTGACAGTGATGATGACTGTCAAATGGCATTTGAAAATGAAGAGGTATGTTCATCTTCTAATTCCTCTAATTCTTCTAATAACACACATGAATCCAGTGAAATCCACTTGAAACTCAACTTTGGGAAGTTACTTGAGGATTTCACCAGGCTACAAGAGGTATGCAATATGGCACTGAGAGAAAACGAGCTATTGAATTCTAAAGTTCAAACTCCCAACCTTCCTGAACCAGAGTTTGACATTAAATCAACTGAGTTGTATCAACAGACTGTGAGAGAACATGATGAAATGTCTCTCAAAGTCACTGAACAACAAAAGTTGATTGATGATCAAGAACTGGCCTTGGGGAAAAAGGATTTTGATCTTAGAATCCTTCAAGCTAAATTTGATAATCTCTCAAGTGAATTTGATACTCTGAAATTGAGTGAGGGGAGCTTAAAAATGAAAATATCTGCATTGAACAAATCTGCTAAGGCAATAGAGGAAATTTAAGGGTTTCAAAGACCATTTGCTAAAAAAGGTGGATTAGGCTATAATCCATTTGAACCCTCACCTGGTCTTAGTATTGCCTCATCAAGCAATTCTAAGATGACTTTTGTAAGGTCAGTGGCTCAACAAAATGAAATGGAAGTAAATCAACCACTGATCAAGGAAAAGGGTAAAGGAATCTTTATACCTACTCAAGTAAACAATGCTTCTAAACCCATACCTAAGGAAAAGGTTAAGAACATTGCTTACAGGAGAAATGAGGATCAGAAAGGTAGAACCAATGGAAGGTCAACCTATCAGAATTCTCATCAGTGGAGTTGTCCAAAATCTGCTCAGAAAAGGCCAACTCAAATGAGGCAACCTCAACTGAATGGATTAAGGCCCAACCCCTCTGATAGGTATAATAGCTTCAGGAAGCCTGGACCTTACATGCCAAAAGGAATAGGCCATCCAAGCCCTATCCTCAAAAGTCTTACCAAGCTGCACCTAAGTCTAGTAACTTCAGGAGAAATGCCCCAAAGAAATTCACCAATACTCCTGAACCTTACAAGGCTAACACTTATACACAGAAACCACCCAAGGCATTTAAGGGTAAAACTGTGTATGTAGATGTAAAGGGAAACCAAGTCAGTCACTTTGAGTCAATCAGAGTAATTAGGCAGATTTGGGTTCCAAAAGGTACAGCTAACCCACTAGGACCCAACATTCAAAGGGTACCTAAATTTTGACTTTGCAGGACTGCAAGGACCACAAGAAGAGGAGAAGCATCAACAAGAGAACAGCATGGTACTTAGACAGTGGATGTTCAAGACACATGACTGGGAATAAGGAGCTTCTCTCATAGTTCATAGAAAAGGATGGTCCTTCAGTAACCTTGGGAGACAGCTCTCAAGGAATAACAAGAGGTTATGGTACATTAAACATTGGTAGTGTCAAAATTACTGATGTCTCATATGTCCTAGGCCTAAAATACAACTTGCTGTCTATAAGTCAAATCTGTGATAAAGGATACAGTGTTGAATTTGCACCAAATGAATGCATTATCAAAGATAATTCAACACAACAGGTGCTACTAACAGGGGTGAGAAAGGGAAATGTCTATTTTGCAGATTGGAGCAAAACCCCTGAAGCAGTTTGTCTTGTTGCCAAAAGCACAAATGAGCAAAGCTGGCTATGGCACAAAAGACTAAACCATCTGAATTTCAAAACCATCAACAAGATTGCAAGAAACTCTCTAGTTAAAGGGCTGCCTAATCAAGTGTTCACCAAAGAACACATATGCCAGCCATGTCAGGAAGGAAAGCAGATCAAAGCTTCATTCAAAGGGAAGCCTGTCATCTCAACTGAGAGAGTTCTTCAACTACTGCATATGGATTTATTTGGACCAATAATCCCAGTAAGTATAAATGGAAGAAAATATGCTTTAGTTGTTGTTGATGATTTTTCCAGGTACACTTGGGTAGTATTCTTGTTGAACAAAAAGGAGACCCAAGTCAAGCTACCTGAATTGATGATGAGATTGAGCAATGAAAAGGGCCTAAGTATTGTCAAGATCAGATCTGACAAAGACACTGAATTCATAAACTCATACATCAATGAGTACTGCAGCAAGAATGGCATCACTCATGAGACTTCAGCAGCAAGAACACCTCAACAAAATGGGGTTGCTGAAAGAAGGAACAGAACCTTGAAAGAGGCAGCAAGAACATTGATTGCTGAATCCAAACTGCCTAAAAGGTTCTGGGCTGAAGCCATTAGCACTGCATGTCACACTCAAAACAGGTCCTTAATCACCAAAGGACAAGGTAAAACCCCATATCAAATATGGAAAGGTAGATTGCCCACTGTTGCTTATTTTCACATATTTGGTTGTAAGTGTTTCATTCATAATAATGGGAAAGAACAATTGAAAGCTTTTGACAGCAAAGCTGATGAAGGAATATTTGTTGGATATTCACAAATCAGCAAGGCTTACAGAGTCTACAATTGTAAAACACTTATTGTGGAAGAAACACCTCATGTTGTGTTTGATGAATCTATTAATGAGTTCAGGGATAGAAACCTGAATATTGATGAGATAACACAAAGAACAACCAGACTAAGGCTTCAAAGCAAGGAGACAGTGTTTGTAGATGTTGCCCAGCCTGAACTTGATGACAATAAAAAACTGGACAACCTACCTGATGGCAATCAACCAGAAGCCAACCAACCTGGAGGTGAAATTGAACTGACTGACCCCATCCCAGTTCAAAATCAGGTAACAACTACCAATGAAGAAGCAGGCAATGCTGAGGTAGTAAATGGATCCAATATTCAAGGGGGAACCAATGAAAATGTCAACTTATCTGACAATGAGAACAATACCCCTGAATATGATCCTGAACTTGATCCTTCAATTAACTTTCCTGAATTCAATGAGTCTTGTGATCCAACTTCAGATGAGGACAATCCTCCTGAAGGGATCAGGTCTAGAAGGACTTGGTTGCATGACCACCCAACTAGCCTGATACTTGGTAACCCAAGTGAAGTGATCAAAACTAGAAGATTTCATGGATAAAATGCTTTTTTTTGTTGTTTCCTTTCAGAACAGGAACCAAAAGATATTGAGGAAGCACTACAAGACACCAACTGGATCATAGTCATGCAAGAAGAGCTGAACCAGTTTACCAGAAATGAAGTATCGGAGCTGGTGGATAGGCCAACTCATCAAGATGTCATTGGAACCAAATGGGTGTTCAAAAATAAGAAAAATGAAAATGACATCATTGTGAGGAACAAAGCAAGACTGGTGGCCAAGGGATACTGTCAATCTGAAGGGATTGATTATGATGAGACCTTTGCTCCAGTGGCCAGACTTGAGGCAATCAGACTCTTCTTAGCATATGCAGCTCACATGAGGTTCAAGGTGTATCAAATGGATGTGAAGAGTGCATTTCTCAATGGGGTACTCAAAGAAGAAGTATATGTTGAACAACCCCCAGGCTTTGAAGAAGGAGACAAGGTGTACAGATTGAAGAAAGCCCTCTATGGCTTAAAGCAAGCTCCAAGAGCTTGGTATGACACCTTATCACAGTTTCTTCTAGATCATGGTTTTGTCAAAGGCACTGTTGACAGAACCTTGTTCAGAATCTGTGAAGGAGATGATATTTTGTTAGTCCAAATCTATGTGGATGACATTATATTTGGATCTCCAAATGAGAAGCTGTGTGAGAAGTTCTCCAAACTCATGCAGAGCAAATTTGAGATGTCCATGATGGGATTGATGAATTTCTTCTTAGGACTTCAAGTCACTCAATCTAAGAAAGGAATATTCATCAATCAGGCTAAGTACACAAGGGACATGATCAAGAAATTTGGATGTGCTACAAGCAAGCTAGTCAGAATTCCTATGAATACTAACTGGAAAATGGATCCTGATGAAAGTGGAGAATCAACAAACTCCACTAACTACAGGGGAATCATAGGATCCTTGCTATATCTCACTGCAAGTAGGCCTGATATCACATTTGCAGTTGGAGTTTGTGCAAGATTTCAAGCAAATCCAAAGAAGAGCCACCTTGATGCTGCCAAGAGAATTCTAAGATATCTCAAGGGATCTGAGAATCTTGGATTATGGTATCCAGCTGATGACAACATTGAGCTCACTGGATATTCAGATGCAGATTATGGAGGATGTAGAATTGATAGAAAGTCCACCTCTGGAACATGTCAATTCTTGGGCAGCAAGCTTATCTCATGGTTCTCCAAGAAGCAAAATACAGTTGCCACATCAACAACTGAAGCAGAATATGTAGCAGCTGGAAGTTGCTGTGCTCAGATACTTTGGCTCAGACAGCAACTTAGAGATTACAAAGTCATCTCCAATGAAGTTCCAATATTCTGTGACAACAATAGTGCAATTGCTATCTCACAGAATCCAGTGCTACACACCAGATGCAAACATGTTGATATCAAGCATCACTTCATAAGGGATCATGTGGAGAAGAAAGATATCAAGCTTGTCAAAATTCACACTGATAAGCAAAAAGCTGATATCTTAACTAAGCCATTAGCTGAAGCAAGGTTCTTGGAACTTTCAGCTGAATTAGGCTTACTTGATCCAGGAAAGATGGAGAAATGAAGGAAGGAAGCTCAAATGAAGGGGGAAGTTCATTAAGTTGAACTTCAGCAAGGTTGACCAACCTCACTGAAGCAGTCTGCCAAAAAGGGAAACTCAGCAAAGTTGTCCCTATGATATTCAGCAATGTTGGTCAGGAGATCTGTCCTAGTGGGACCCACTCAGCATTTTGGGACCCACTCAGGCATGTTGGTCAGACATTTTGACCTTTACAGAAGTCAAAACACATCTCAGGATGTTTGTCCGAATTAATAGGGTGGTAATTGCTATTTTTAGCATTGATTGGACATTTAAAAGATTTCTTGGTCTTAGAGTAGGCCATTTTAGGATGGCGTGTGCTATTAAGATTTTTGCCCCCAAAATGGCAAATCAGCATTTAATGCAAAAATCTCTTTTAAGATTGCATTAATTAATGTGCCATCATCAAAGCCATTGATTAACAAGTAACCTTCATCAAACCGCCCCAAACCCACTACCCCACAATATCCAAGTGGTTTTTAACTTTATCCACCTTCACAAATTATTAACCAACGGTTAATAACTTTGCCTCATATATAAACTCTTCGGTTTTTATCTCCTTCCCCACGCACTCATATTTTTCAAACACTTAAATCTTTTGAAAACCTCTCAAAAACCTGCAACTTTTCTCTAAACTTCTTTCTCAAACTTATCCATGGCTCCCAAAATTAAAAGAGAAGAGTTAGTAGACTTCAATGATTCATCTTTGGATATTGACTTCTCATATCTCAGTAATCCAAACTCTCTTTGGTTTGAAAAATTAGTAGCCTTTGATAGCCCAGATACAGAAGTTCATCCAGTCCTCCATTGGCTTAGGGAGGCAGGGCTTGAAAAATTTCTTGGCACCAAGCCTGATTCCTGCCTAAATCCTTTTATGGCAGAGTTCTTTGCCCATCTCAGATGGAAGGGCAAAAAGGGTGATGTTTGCACAAAGTTGACTTATGCTGAAGAAGATGAAGAAGAAGAGAGTCAACACACCATCATCTTCACTGCTGAGGACCTTGATGCCAGTTTTGGGCTACCATCTGAAGGACAAAATCCAGAGCTCTACAGAGATGGAGAGGAGCAGGAGTTCTCCAACCCATGGATGCTAGTACCCAAAAAGCTAGTAAGTGCTCAGAACAAGAACACCTTAAAACCAGTTTATAGGCACTTATTTGATTGTGTTGTAAAGAGCTTAAAAAGCCATTCTGGAAGTGTTGAACAAATTAGTATGCCAAAATTGAGAGTGATGGCTGCTGTGATTGACTCTGCTGAAAAGAGAGTCAAGTTTGATTGGAAAAACTTCATTCTAGACAAAATGATGAATGAAAAATTTAAGTTCAAGGAGGTGAAGCACCACAAGGTGGTGGTGGATGGGAGACTTCAGTTTTGCACAAGAGCTAGCTTGCTCTTGGAAAGATTTGCTCACTACACTCACCTCCAAGCCAAGCCAAAGCCTTTTCCAGCCCAAAAGGTGATGTTTAGAGAGCTGTCCTCCAAGACTGAGAAGAGGAAGCAAGAGGCAGCCTCCAAGAAAGCAGTAGCTGTTGTACCAGCCACCAGATCCTCTCCAAGAAAGAGGAAATCCCAACCAGCAAAAGGTCAGCCCAAGATGAAAAGGATGAAGAAGATCCTGAGTGAATCTTCCCCAGAAAGCCAATCTAGAAGTGGAGGTGCCACTTCTGAGGAGATTGAGAAAGTGGCAGAAGAAGGAGTCAACCCCCCTGAAGAGGGAGAAGAATTCAGAGTGGTTGTCCCCTTGCAACCTGAATTTGTAACAGAGTTTAGAGACCTTGAGAAGCCCACAAGGTCAGAAAGAAGGAGAAGGATTATCAAAACTTCTGAGAAGCAGAAGTTGATGGAGGAAGAGAAGAAGAAGAAGGAATTCTTTAAGGAGATTAGACAAGCAAGTAGGTCTAACTCCAAGTCAAAATCAAAGCCCAACAGCCCTGAAGCCAACTCTCCTGATATTCAATCTCAAAGAATATCACCAAGGCATGAAGAAGAGGAGTGCAAAACTCCTGAAGATGCCCCAATTGTGGCCAAGAAAGTTTACTCTCCTGAAGGTGCCCCTGATAGGACAGGTATTGATGTCCTGGCTGATTTGGTTGAAATTGAAGATAGACCATTCTCCCCACTTGATCCCAGACTTCTCTCCTATACCAAACTTCTTGAAACTGTTCTTCTAGAAGGTGATCAAGTTGTTTATCCACCCATTCCAGCCATTCCAATAACCTCCTCAGGAACATTGCTCTCTAAAGCACCTGAGTCCCAAATTGTTTTAAGCTCATCTGAACCCAATCCTTCTAAACCCAACCTATCTGAGCCCCAGCCCAGCCCACCCTACCTGAATCCCAATCCAACCCCCCTGAATCCCAAGCCAACTCTTCTGATGGAGATGGAAGTGAGGAAGAGTACACATATGAGGGGATGCTGAGGCAGATTGCCAAAGCTAATGTGGATGAATTGTACCCAGGATTGAAAGCTTATCCTAGGCTGCAACAACAGTTCTATGATCTCAGGGCACTTGTTGAGATCAAGGATAGAATAATGGTGGAGATAGCTCAAGCTATCAATGATAAGGATGCTAGTTGGTGGCAGGTTGAAGAAAACAGGCTCTTACATTTTGCAAATGTGAAGAAATCCAGTGTGTTGACCACTGAGGCCTTGTTTTGTGCTATTGTTCATGAGAAGGTGATTGCAGAAAGTGAGAGGATTGCACAAGGCCTTAAGCATCCTGATAGCACCTCAAATGACAATGATGATGACAACACCAATCCCAACCCTCCTAGCCTCAATTCTGCTCAGGTACATTACTTGACCTATCATTCTGTTAAGGACTCTGATCATTCAGAGGAGTTGACCAAGGGTGGTGACTCAGTCCAAGATGCATTGGCCAATGATGGTTCTTCTGAGCCTGAGGCACAGCTTGACATTGCTGAGACTTCCATGGGAGAAGCTGGTTTGACTAAAGCCTCATCAATGTCAGGAAAGTTGGACATTGACCAGCCTTTAGTCATTCAGGATGACTCAGTGGCCTTGGGATGCCCAAGCACTGTGATCTCCCAACAACTGCCCTATGTGGATCCTGTTGAGGATATGGAGGTGTCAGGATTAGGAATGGAAGGAGTTGAAAAGGCTGATAGTGTGCAAAATTCAGAGGGAGATGGTGAGGATTGTGTGATTACTGGTAGTTTGAGTGCACCACAATTAGAGGGAGATGAAGTAGAAATATTGGGTGCAACCCAATATGAGAGTCAGGCTATTCTTCAAGTCAAATCTGAACTTGATGAATCCCTTGGTGAAAGGAGGCCTGATTCTCCAGTGAATGTGAGTCAATTATTTGAAAATGAAGAAAAGAATCGAGTTGAAAATGAGAGAGAAGGTGCTGATGTATCAGACCTTATGGGAGAAGAAAAGAATGAGGGTGTTGAGGGAGATTTTACTAACACTTTGAGTTTTGCAGATTCAGTGGCTGTTACAATTGAACAAATTTTTGCAGATGCTTCTCTCACTGACATCCCAATTGATGCTGATACTAATCTTGAGGCTATCTCAGCAAATGTTTCCACCTTGAACAAGATATACTTTGAGCAAGCTAATGCAACTGAGGCTGGATTGCAAATTGCATCAAAGACTGCAAAATCCATTGAGCAACAGTCAGAGAAGTTGGACAATCTGGTCAGGGAAGTTGGGAAGGCACATGCTGAAACAGTGGATACTCTTGATGACCAAGGCAAAACTCTAGCCTCTGTGGAGATGAGGCTTACTGGCTCAGAAGAAGTGATCTTGCCAACTTTGGATGCAAGAATTTGTGGTGTTGAAACTGGACTGCAAACAGTTTCAACAGAGGTAACCAAGGCAAAAGATGCAATGGCAAAGTTCACTAAGACAGTGAAGAAAGAGAAGCAAGGCCTCAAAGATCTTTACAAGCATAATGTGAGAGCCTTGAGAAGGACAATCAAAGATGCATTGAGGCAAAGGACAGCAGCTCAGAGGAGGAAAGCTGAGGAGTTGAAAGCTGCTATGGTGAAAGACGCTGCAAAAAAGTTCACAGTTGAACTGATGGCCAAAGTATCTGATCAAGTTGTGGCCAACCTCACTGACCAACTGCAGACCAAACTTGATCAATCCTTGAAAGCCACTCTGGATGCCATTGTTGCTCAGAAAATGAAGCCTGTCCACATCTTCTTGAGCATGGCTGATGACAAAATGCAGAACATTCATGATGAGAATGTGTATCTGCTGTAGGAGTTGAAGTCCCTCACTCAAGCTCACTCACATCTCTCTGTCTCTATGAGTGGGTTGAAGCCCCAATGTTTTGATAATGCCAAAAAGGGGGAAAGAGAGAGAGCTAGAGCAAAGGGAACCTTGAGGATTGGTGAATCCAAAGGAAAGGAGAAGGTCCCTGAAGTTGAGGAGGAGGAAGAAGAAGACATTGGGAAAGGCAAAAGCCCAATGAATATTGAAAATTTGACTGAAGAAGAGCAAATCCAGATTGCAGTCAAAGAGTCTATGATTTCTGCAATGGAAAGTCAGGCAAGAAAGCAACAGAGACCTGGTGGTGAGTCTGCAGGCCTTGACCCCAAGGAAAAGGTTGTTGAAGTAAGGGGGAAGGTGACCAGGGCCTCTGAGAGAAAGAGGAAGGAACAAACCTTCAATGAATTCCTAACCAGCCTGACCCTTCCATCTAAATTCCAGTCTGAAGAGTCAACTCCACTGAGGCAGTCTAAGAGATTGAAGAAAACAGCCAAGTTGCCTGAAATCCAAGAAGAAGTTGATGAAGAAGAAGAACAGGACAAAGAGCCTGAAGTTAGAGTGCCCAAGCTTGCTGATGATCCTTCTAAGCTGTTTGAAGAAGGATTTGGAAATGATCCTGAGACACAGGAGAAGCTAGGTCTTCAAAGAGCTAAAGAAAGAATGGATCAGTTGGTTGAGGCCAACAAGGCAAGAGATGAGAGAAGGGCAAACTTCAGGGCTCCAAGGAGAAGGGCATCTTATAAGAGACTCAAGCCTCAGATGCTACAGAGATGGGACACTCAGTACCCTCACCATGATAAGTGGGTGCCAATCTCACTGAATGATGCATGGGAGGAGGCCAAGAGAAGCTTTGTGTATGACTTTTATGTTATAGGGAAATGGCTTGAAGAGAGTGTTGATAAGGTCTTTGTACAGTTCATGTTTGAGAACCATAGGGACCTATACCAGAAGCTGTTTGCAGCAGCTGAGATGGCTAGAGTTGAGTTCAAGGCCCCTGGTCCAATACTGTACATGCCTCCAAAGTTCAATGGGAACCTTATTGATGAGGGAAAGATTCTGGAGGAGTTCATCTCAATCATGAGGTTGGAGAAGATGAAGCCTGGCCATAAAGGATCCAACAAGGATATTTGGGAATTGAAGAAGAGGGTCTGGGCTCAGTATGGGATTGCCCCTCAAGATGATGGAACTCTCTGAAGGATAAGTTCATTCCTTCCCTCTCTATCTGTGATTTTAATGTTTGTTGTTATTCTGTTTCATTTGAATTAGCTTAGTGAGTCCTTTTGATTTTCTGCACTGTAATGTTCTATAACATATATGAAAGGATCACTATGTTTCTATCAAGAGATAACAACTCATTATCTCAACTAACCTGACATGACATATTTACTTGATTTATTGTGCTAACAGTTTCTTTCAGGAAAGATGACCAGATCACTCATCCTGAAGGTAAAGTCTAGTATAAGTCAAGTTCCCTTTGTAATAGGTTTTGGCATCATCAAAAAGGGGGAAATTGTTGGGAATAAAATGATTTTGATTTAGATACCAAAACCCCTGATTGATGATGTTCACATTATTTGAGATACACTCAAGTGAGATCAGTTTAGTTGTCTCAGGATACTTGAGTAAGTAGTAATGCTTAAGTCTAAAATCTCAGAAATGTTGTGAGATTTATAGTTCAGGATAGTTGTCCAAAGCTGAAATGTTAGGCAGCTTGATAAGTGTTAAGTACTTGAGGTCAAACTTGTTGAAGTTTACAGGACAAGCTGACTGAGTGGACAACATGGCTGAAAAGATCAAGAGTGATAAGGCAATGCTCATAAATGCAAATGATCAGATCAATTGAAGTGCAAATGATCAAGAGCATTGAATGCTAGGCTCACAAAAGACACATTTATTGAAGCATTTATTACCATCAAGCCTGAACTAAGCATTGAAGACTTGGAAGCATTAAAGATTGAAGCATTGAATGAATGTTGGAACATTCTAACTTGCAGTAGGAATGTTCAGGGGAGTTGTCCCATCTGACCGTTGGTTGAGTGTAGATTCTGCCACAAATCAACCTTGGGAAATGTGCATATTTGGAATCTGACACAAGTCATCTCAGCCGCATTTTTCAGAAGTCAACACATTCATTCAAGCAACCATTAAAGAAGCTTTTACACAGTGGATAAAAGGATGCCAAACTTCATAACCGTTTCAATGGTGCTACAAATAGACATGTTTGAATTGCTATCCCTCCAACGCTTAGTTGTTCAAATTTGCCTATAAATACAGAAGTGATCAAAGGATTCAAACATCCAACTACTTGCTATCAAACTATCATCAAGCAATCAAAGGAAACCAAAGCTGTTCTTTAGAATCCCAAGTTTCCTGATCACTTCAAATAGCTAAGCCAATCTTTGTAATATCCAAAGCTTAGCATTGAGATATCCTAAGCCTTTACACTGTTCTTATTGTAAAGGATATCTCTACTAGTTGGAACCAAACCTCAAACCCTTACCTCATTGAGTGAAGTAGTGTTTGTTGTAGAAGTGAGAGTTAAGGACTGTTATTGTGAAACACAGTCTTAACTCAGAGAGATTGAGCACTAGGACTCAGATTATCCTAGGGATCAAAACACTAAGAGAGTGTTGTTGATCAGTGCACCTTGGCACTATAAAACAAGCTAATTCCATTGTTAAGGAATTATCCTGTTCAATCAAGGAAAGTGGATGTAGGAGCTTGAGTCTCTGAACCACTATAAATTGTGTGCCATTTACTTATTGTATTCATTGTAGCACTTGCACTTAATCATATTTTAAAGAGCTATTCTCAGTAAGTTAAGAAAAACTGTTTTGGACAAAGTCCCTGATCACTGTGTTTTTCAGAAATCAACTTGGAGTATTTCTTTGAGTAAAAGGCCAACCACATTCCGCACTTAGCAACTCTCTTAGATATTTATCCAACTGATCACTCAATAGTAATCAGTAGGACAAGTATCTATTGAAGTTCACACTCAGGCTTGTTGTGAGACAACCTTCCTGATAAGACCAAACTGTTTGAAAAGAAAAGAATTTGCATACACAAGTGCATTCCCCCCCCCATACACTTGTGTCATACTCCACCAAGGACCAACACTTCTATTTTCAGTACGTGCATTTTAATTTCCGTTGCATAGTGTTGTCTGGATAGTGCCAACACGATAGACAACATCTCTGATTTCGCACGCACACACACTTTCAAATATGAAAAATATTAAAAAAAACATTTAAATTAAAAAATCCAATAAGAAATAAAAAAAAATTATTTGAATTGTTTAATATTTACAGATTTTATTTAGTTTTGATTGATTTTTTAATTAAATTTTTTAAATATATTTATTTTTTAAAATTTAGTTATTTTTTATAATATTTTATTTAATTTTATTAGATTTTTTTCGAGTTTGTGTAATTGAATTTTTTAATTTAGTTGTTTTTAAAGATTAACTTGAATATTATATCTGAACCAATAAGAGTATATATATGGGCCTACTTGTGAGTAGCTATTACAGCGCATAACTAAAACGTACCACAACGGTTACAAAAAACCGCTGTCTATAAGCGCACAACCCAAACATATGACAGCGGTTCTGAAAAAATAGGTATATGACATCGGTTTTAAGAAAAACTGCTGTTAAAAGCTAAATTTGGCATAGTGAAGGTTTACCTAATGAAATCTACTACAAATCACAAGTATGTGATGCCTGTCAGAAGTGTAAACAGGTAAAAGTTTCCTTTAAATCTATCCCAACCCTCTCAACTAGCAGAGTTTTAGAACTCTTGCATATGGATCTTCATGGTCCTATCAAACCACCAACTCTTAATGGTAGAAGGTATACTTTGGTTGTAGTAGATGATTACTCTAAGTTCACTTGGGTAATCTTCTTATACAAAAAGAGTGATACTCAAATTAAACTACCTGAACTCTTAAAAAACTGCAGGTTGAGAAGGGTCAGCCAATTATTAAAATAAGAAGTGATAAAGGCACTGAGTTTATTAATTCTTATATTAAAGTTTATTGTGCTAAAGCTAGTATCCAGCATCTGACTAGTGCAGTTAGGACCCCTCAACAGAATGGTGTTGTAGAGAGGAGGAATAGGACTTTTAAGGAGGCAGCCCGAGCTATGATTGTTGAGTTTAACACTCCTAAGAAGCTTTGGACAGAGGTTATCAACACAGCCTGCCATACTCAAAATAGATGTGGCTTGCATAAAGTCCATGGTAAGACACCATATGAGATATGGAAAGGTAGAAAACCTCGAGTTTCTTATTTTCATATATTTGGATGTAAGTGTTTTATTCACAACAATGGTAAAAGTAAGCTGAATGCCTTTGATGCTAAGGCTGATGAAGGAATATTCTTAGGATATTCCTCCACCAACAAAGCCTTCAGAGTATTCAATTACTCCACACTTGTTGTAGAAGAAACACCCCATGTTGTGTTTGATGAACTTGCACATGACTCAGCTGGTGATAAGCTCAGTAAGAAAGTGAATGATCTTAAACTTCAACCTGAAGATAAATTTGACGTTTTTGAATCTGTACATGCATATAACCCATTCTTGAATGTTTTACATGATGATGATGAGGTAAAGGTAAACAACAAAGGTAAGTCTACTGTACCTGATAATATGCCTGCTCTAGTTGACTCATCTCCCCCACTGGATAAGTCTGCTGATACCGATTATGTAGATATGCATGATGCCTTAGATGATATTGATGTTGATAGTGTACCTGTTAAGAATAGGAAGAACTGGAAATCAGACCATTCTACTAATCTGATAATAGGTGATTCCAATAAGGGTTTTAAGACCAGAAGACAGCTCTTTGAATCACAAGAGGCGACTAATCCTTCTCTTTTTTGCTGGTGTTGTTTCCTTTCTTCTATTGAGCCTAAATCTGTAAAAGAGACTCTGAATGATAGTAATTGGGTAATAGCCATGCAAGAAGAGTTGAATCAGTTCACTCGAAATGATGTATGAGAGCTGGTAGATAGACCACATAGACATAACATTGTAGGGACTAGGTGGATTTTCAAAAATAAGAAAGATGAAAATGATATTGTAGTTAGAAATAAGGCTAGACTTGTTGCTCAGGGTTAATCCCAAGCTAAGGGTATATACTATGATGAAACCTTTGCCCCTGTAGCTCGTCTAGAATCTATTCGTTTATTTCTTGCTTATGCATCTTTCATGAGATTCACTGTGTACCAAATGGATGTGAAAAGTGTTTTTCTTAATGGTGTACTTGTTGAAGAGGTTTATGTAGAACAACCCCCTGGTTTTGAAGTTGAAGGTAACCAAGTATACAGGTTAAAGAAAGCTCTTTATGGTCTAAAACAAGTGCCACGAGCCTGGTACGACACTCTCTCTCTTTCTCTTAGAAAATGGTTTTACTAAAGGTAAAGTCGACCGCACTTTGTTTCGAAGGCAAGGACATCTTGCTTGTCCAAATTTATGTAGATGACATCATATTTGGGTCACCTAACAAAAGCATGAGTGAGAGCTTCTCGGAGCTCATGCAAAGTAAATTTGAGATGTCCATGATGGGTGATATGACTTACTTTCTTGGCCTTCAAGTAAAAAAAACACCAGATGGTATCTTTATCAATCAGGCAAAATATACAAGAAATCTATTTGAAAAGTTTGATGTCAAGACCTGCAAACATGTTGGCATTCTAATGCAAACTGGATTCAAGATGGAACTAGATGAGAATGGTAAGTCTGTTGATCAATCTCATTATCGAGCACTAATTGGTTCTCTTCTTTACCTTACTACTAGTAGACCTGATATAACATTTGCAGTAAGTGTATGTGTTAGGTTCCAGGCGAATCCTAAACAATCTCATTTGGAAGCAGCCAAAAAGATCTTGAAATATCTAAAGGGAACTGTTAACCTCAGTTTATGGTACCCTGCTGATGATGACATAAATCTTAGTGGCTATTCTGATTCAGATTACGGAGGCGGTAGAATAGATAGGAAGTCTACATCTGGATCATGTCAGTTTTTAGGGAATAAGCTCATTTCATGGTTTTCAAAGAAACAAACTAGTGTAGCAACCTCTACTACTGAAGTAGAGTATATTGCTGCAGGTAGTTGTTGCAGTCAACTGCTATGGCTAATGCCACAACTCAGAGACTACAAAAATGTAGATGTTATGCATCATTTTATTAGGGACCATATTGAGAAGAAAAATATAAGAATGGAGAAAATTCATACTGATCTCCAAAGAGTTGACATATTCACTAAGCCTCTAGCAGAATCTAGATTCAAAGAGTTATGCATAAGTCTAGGGTTGTTGGATGCAGATCCATCTTGCATGTAGAATTGTGCTAGCATTTCATGTACTCAGCTGATACCAAGAGCAAAACAGTAACACAGATGAGTTAAGCAGACAAGATGAGTAGACTACACCTGATGAGTTGTATTTCCACATTCATCACTCAGGTAACAAGGTCACCAAGTGACTACCCTATGAGGAAACTGGTAAAGTTGAGGGAAATGAGAATATACATTTAAGGGGGAATCCATGATTCCTTAAATATCCTTTTGTTGGCTCAAACAATAGTTACCTTGGATTGTACCTTTCTGAACCTTGATTTAATTATACATATATTCATACATACTGTACTTCACATATATTGCTTGAACTGACACTTCTACCAAAGTGAAACAGGCACATAAGAAGTTCTCAACTGATGTTACTCTACTCATCTTAGAAAGTGATCAAAATCCTCAGAAAGTCATACTCAGCTGAACCCAGATAAGTAGTTCTTTATATTGGAAATTTGATGAAATTATGTAAATAAGTGATCGACTCAAATGTGCTGATAAGATCAGTAGAGTACTTTTACCTTAAAAAAATTCTAAGTAAAAAATTCACAAGTTGGACTACTAATAGATGGGATTAATACACTCCTCTATTTTGAACCTGGCTTGGTGTTGTATCTACTAAACGCATTTTTGGTTCGAAATTGATGAAAGGTTTGAATTCGAACAGTTTCTTTGTAAACCCAACGATCAAAATCCTTCATCTTAACCACACATCGTGCAATTAACATTCAATTTGAGCCTTCGATTCATTTTGAAGTTAAATATACACGATCAAAATTACATCATCTTCTTCACAATTCACTTTTCAATTTCTAGAACTCTCAAATCGCAAGAAATTTCCAAATTCGTTTCTTCTACATTTCCTCTAGCAATTACAATCATCGAGTTGCTAAACAAAAAGAATGAAGTTGTAGGTACGTTCGAGCCACAAAAATGGGTTGCGGAGCGCAAAATTTTTGTGGAGAGGGTTGTTTACTTCACCGGAAAGCAGAAACCGGAGAATCAAGCGATTCTCGATATGTGCGAGAAGGCAGGGCTTTGCACATACCTAGAGGCGTACCCAAAATAAGTTTTTGAGCTTGAGGCAATGGATTTCTTTCTACAACTTATTGGAGACGACGACACTGTTGAGACCTACTTGTCGGAGAAGAAGGTCACGCTTGCTCGAGACCATCTCGAACATGCATTCCAACTGCTAAGTGTAACGGTTCACATTGCAACATATAAAGAAGGATTGGAGAAAGAATGTGTCGAGAAATAGATTGGAGGGAAGATCAAGGCGAAAAATCTGACCAATTTGAAGAAATTCATATTACCTCAACCACTTAGGTACTTGAAGGATATAGCTGGAAAGATTTTATTGGGTCAACATAGTAGTCAGGATGGATTAACATCTCTTAAAATTCGAGTCATGTCTTTGTGGTTAGTGACTGACAAGGATTCTTTCTCGAGAGGTTGTTGTTTGAGAAAGAGAAGATATATTTGGATGGAGTTGATAAAGAGTACAAGCTTAGGGGAACACTGGGATTTGGAAAAAAGTTAAGCATTTTACTGCCTGGAATAGTGAAAGATGAAATCACATGGAGTAAGCCCAAAAAATTTCACCAAGGAAAGTTCTTGTTTAAGAAAGAGGATTTGGACAATGAGTCATCTGGTGGATCGATGTATAGAACAGATGATGAGGCTGAAGAGAGGACCAAGGCCAGACATGATCCTCATTATGTTAGGTCCAAGAAGATAAAGACTGGAGAGATCACTCCTCATCAGTTAGATGAGTCAAATGAGAATGAAGAAGAATCACAACAAAAGGTTGTAAGTACTCCTGAATCCCTTGCTGTTACTTCTAAGAAGCGATTGAAGGCAAAAAGAAAGTTGAAACCTAAGCCTAAAGCTAAGAAGCCTAAACCTACCCCACCAAACCTTGAACCAATTCCTGTCAAACCCTTGGAACATTCTGTGTCTAGTTCATCAGTGGCATCCACTTCCGCTGATGAAACAGAACACAACTCACCCATTCATCACCCCAACACACAAAACTCACCTAAGCACAATACTTCTCATTCTTCACCTAAACCAACTTCGGAACCAATTCTTGAAACCCAACCCCAACCACAGACTGAAAATTAACCCCAAACCCAACCAGAAACCGATTCTGAACCCCAACCCCATATGCTTAAGTATCCTGTATGCATTAGAGAAAGAATGATAAGGATGGACTTAAGTGAGGTGATCCAGAGGGAATTCAGAGGACTGGATGAGAATTCTGATGAATTTAAGCAGATTCTAAGAGTTTGCACTTGGGTGCATCTTATAAAGAAGGAGGTAGATGATATGATTGTTGTCATAGAAGGGGTGGGAGGCCTAAAGAAATTCCAAGACTTGGAGATGGAACAAGCTGAGGCAGCTAAAGTTGATTATTTTACAGAATTACTCTCACCTGATGCAGTTGTGAGAATGGTTGAATGAATCTTTGGAATGAAGTTCTTTGTTGAAGAACAAGAAGAAGTTGCTGAGAGTGAACCTCAAATGGGGAAGGATGTTGTTCCTGAGGAGGATGTGAGAGCTGATGAGAATGTAGTGTTGGAAGAAGAGGTTGAAATGGAAGTTGATCCCGTTAATATTGAAAGAACAGAGGAAGTAATGGAAGATGATTTGTATGCTGAAGAGATACAAAGTAAGCCAACTATGATTGTAGAGGAATTATTTGATGAAATCTTGATGGAAAGATTGAATGAGAAGGATGATATTCAACAAACTGTTGATATCATAGATGAGATATTTGAGATGGATTCCAAAGTAGAAGTCAGAACAGAAGATGTGGTGATGGCAGAAGCAACCACAGTTGAAAATTCATATATGCTTAGAGATTTCAAGTTAAAACTTGCACTTGCTCAGAAACAGAAGGATAATGCTTTAGCGCAATTGAATCTGTAAAAGCAGGAGAATGCATATTTGAAGATTCAACTTGAGAACACTTTGAAGCAGTTACAGGATGTGACTGAGAAACTGACCAAGCTAACTGTTGAATCCACATATGATCTTGTGATGGATCATACTTTATCAAAACTGCACGAGTTGAACAAACAATATGCTCAAGACCTTACCCAGACCTTAAAGGGTGAAATCATTCAACAACTGAAACCTAATAGGAAATTGTATGATGAAGCCAAAAAGGGGGAAGGAAAAGTTATAGATGTCATGGAGAAGACACAATCTCAACAAGTTGAACTGGTAATAAGTCAATGTGATTTAGCAAAGGAGATTGTTAATCTTGCAAATAAGATCAAATTGAGAAAGCAACAAGGAGCAGAGAAGAGTACTGCTGTTGCTGAAGTTCAAAATGCTGAAAAAGTGCAAGTGCAAGAGCAGAAGAGTACTGAACAGGTTGCTGAAGTTGCTGCAGAACAGGTTACTCAAAAGTCTACTAGAAAGCTGAGGGGGAAGCTTGTCTTAAGTGATGAAGAAGAGCAAGCTGCTGAAGAGACTGGAAGGGTAACAAGATCCAAAACCAAACATGTAGTGAAGAGTTTTTTACCTACAGATGAGCAATGGGAAGCTGCTGGTAAAGTTACTGAGGAGATGTTAGCCAAGAGGAAGGAAGAAGCAGAACTGAAAAAGCAGAAGCTTAAAGATGCAGAGGCAAACAGGAAGAAGTTTGAAAGAAGAGTAGTTGCTTTGAGGAAGAAGAAGAAAAATGAAGATGTGTTGGAAGACACATATCTGGACTTAATTGTGCATCTGAATGATGTTGATTATTGGTATGATATAAAAAAGAAGTGGCAGATAGCACATCACATTGTAAGGAAGTTTGGAGTTCCTTCAAGTAGAGATGAAGAGTTTGAAGTATTTCAACAATTTATGGAAAATAATGCAAGAGCATTATGGGAAGATGATTTATTGACTGCAAGTGCAGTAGGTTATAATATCTTATGCCCAGAAGAGCCAGTCTGGGATCCTCCTCTATTGGAATTTGGGAGAACAGATTATGATGAAATAAAAAGGATGATTGAGAAGATTATCATTGATGAAGGCATTTCTGATCCTTAGTACATGAAGGATATTCACACTAGAATGTACAATGCATTCAGAATTTGAAGATGCAAGGAGCTGAAGAAAGAAGATGAAGAACTTGAAGATAAAATTTCTTACTCATCTTATTTCTTAATTTTCATATTTATGTGATTATGTAATCTAATCTTATCTGAATATGAATGAATCTGATTTTTAACTTGATGAATTGTTATGATTGACTGATTAACTAACTATTGATGTATTAACTTAAAGTAGTTTTGACTTCATAAAAAAGGGGGAAATTGTTGGGATATGAATCCTAGAAACAAACTCCTAATTGATGATTATAAGTTTTGATGGCCAAAAAACAACTTAAAGTTAATAAGATAAGTAGAATAAGTCATCTTAACTAAGTCATCATGAGAAGTCATAAGTAATCATATAAACTGAGTTTACTGATCTGATATAATATAAGTGAAATATTCTAACTGTTAGGAACTAAGCTGAATAATAATTGTATAGACAACTTATATTATAGACTTAGAAATACTCTACTGTATATAGTTCAGTTGAAGTATTGATAGGTTTTATATTTGTAAGTTTGATTAAGTGTAAACAACAAAGTTCGATATAAGAAGACTAGTCAAGATCAGAAGACTACAAACTCAGAAGACTACTTGGAGAATCAGAAGACTACAAATTAAGAAGAGTAGATTGAAGACTCAGAAGCATGGAAGTATAGAAGAAGTATTCTGAAGTCATACTTGAAGAAGCTAAGTACAAAAGATAAGAAGAGTACATGAGCAGAGTACATAAGAGTAAATACTTAAGAAGAGTATATTACTGAAGCTGAAGGAAGTTACCTGAGTAACTAAATAACTGAAGGGGAAAATTGCTATTAAGTTCATTTCACTTTTACTTTTTTCAAATAGAGTCTAACTTATTATTTTGTTTCTAATAAATTCAAATTGGACTTAATAAGACAAATCTGCCATTTTTCTTAATTTGAAAATTTTCGAATTCATTTATTCATTTATTTAAGTCAACTTTAACATCTAATTATCTTTTAAATGCAGATCCTCAAAATTTGCGTAATTTTCTCACCTTTCAAAATTTCAAATCCTTCCTAAAAAGAAACTCTTCGCATCTAATTCGCTGCATTTGTTAATAATTTAAAATAATAATCAATAATTGGTTGTTCAAATTCACATATCTATTTGACCTAATTAATTTGATAATTTAAAATAATAATCAATAATAAAAATATAATAAAGCATATGGAAGATTAACACAACATAAATAAAAAAAACATACGGTTATGCAACAATAAGTGAATATGATAATGCATATTATAGAATTTATGCATATTATAGTGCATATTATAGAATTTATGCGTATTATAATGCATATAAACAATGTTTCATGCATTTGTGTATGAATATATATATATATATATATATAATATGTGTGTGTGTGTATATATTGAAGTACAATATGATAATATGTATATTGAAGTGCATATGGATGACAATTAACTATGATTGCACGGGCAACTCATAAAAAAAATATGTATCTTACATACTACAATTAAATTGAAGACATTGTTCTGATTTGTCTGTATGTGTATGCAACCACAGTTGAAACACTACATATTTAAAGCCATAAATCATGTAAAATCAAACTCAACCTTAAGAATTGAAGACACCATTGTTTTGTATTCTTCGGCAGAGCACTTGAACACAATGTTAGTTCGTGATAAAGTCATTGCAAAACACCACCCCTCCATCCCCATCAATGGTGTTACAAAATCACTTGAGCTTCAAATCCATATCCAAAGGGAAAGCTTTTCAACGGTGATTGAACATTATGAAATCCAGATTGGCAGGTAAGGCGACTACCCTGCTTACACAAAGATTAAAGGATATTAGTGGTCTGTAAAACATTCAGTTAAAACTGATAAAATCATAAAACAACTTGAAGTCTTTTAAAGTTAAAATAGAAACTTACTTGCAAGGACTAGTTAATCAAATACATGAAACATAAGCTCATATGTCTTCCGTAGAATAATAGCGAAGTGAAAAATCGTAAATCCTTAGGCTACTTGGCAATTGCATTTTTTAACACTCAAGACAAGATTTAACAGTTGATTCAATCCAAAAAAAAAATGTATAAGAAGTTCAGTCTAAGATGCATTACAATTACAACAAACATAATGTTAGGTGAATGGATCGTGAACAAGTTTGTCTAGTGTTCGTTCATTTAGTAATACAGGCATAAATGAACAAATTTTGGAGCACAATTAGCAAATGGGATGAGCATGAAAAATTATGTTGTCATGAAGTATGTCCAGGAATGTTGGTGGACAAGCTTTTCACACGTCAAGCTCGATCAAACTTTTGAAAATTCTTCCTGATTAATACTTAGACAGCTTAAAAAAAAATCATCTAGAAAAAATGATAGGCTAAAGTCATTGCAAAACACCACCCCTCCATCCCCATCATCCTCCTAAGGTCTGCCCCCGAATCCGTCGCCACCGTGCCTTCCATCACCTACTGCCACACCCCCACCGTCCCTCTTCCTCCAACCCTAACAAAAGACCCCATTGAACTCTTCTTCGAAATCCCTTGTCTCAACAACCCAAACCTTCGCGATGCACTTGAACAAATCTCCCAGAAATAAAAAAATCAAAGCCTTAATTTGTCATCTATGTCTTCTGTTTTCCTCTGTTTTGGAAGATGTGTTTTTTCTCCGCTGATCAATTGAAAGAAATGGCGGTTGGTTTGGAAAACAGCAGAGAAAGATTCCTGTGGTCAGTGCGAAGTCCACCGGGAAAAGAGAATTTGGATGAGCTGCTGCCGGAGGGCTTTCTGGAGAGAACTAAAAACCAGGACTTGTTAATAGAGTCTTGGGCTCTGCAGAAGGAGGTGCTCGGCCATATCGCGGTGGCCTGATTCGTGACTCACTGCGGAAGGAGCTCGGTTATGGAAGCGTTGTCGTTTGGAGTGCCGATGATCGGTTGGCCATTATAAGGAATTGAAAGAATTGAGATTTGGAGAAGGGGAAGAATTGTGATGGAGATAAATATATGATCGCGATAATTAAGGGTTTTTGGAGCTACATCTTCGTAAATTATGGAATATTAGATTTATAATAATATTTATTGTTCAAAATAATTGGACATTTGTAAATTAAGGGCATAATAGGGATTTTAACTCACTTTTGACTCTAATAGAAATTGTTTAAACTTGTTGTTCTTATTTGTAGGATGGTCTATAGGAATGACCCTAATAGGGAAAATTCTCTAACTGAAGGAAGTTATGAAGACTGACCGACTTAAAGGAGTTAAGAAGTTAGTTATTGGAAGTTACGAAGTTAGTTACAAAAGGAGAAGTTAAAGAAACGGTTAAGAGTTAGTTTGATGGCTAGTTACACAAATGGCTAACTGCCTAACTAAGTTCTATAAATATCCAAGGATCTTCTAATTGAAAAGACTAGTGAAACTACCGAAGCTACAAGCTAATCAAAGTCTTAGAGATCAAGAAGAAAACTCGCAGAGTTTAAAGAGAAGATCAAAACCCAAATTTGAAAGAAGATTCAAAGGCTTATACGGAAACAGAGAAGTTTATCATTTTTAGTTTGTATTTTCGTTGTAAACAAGTGTGCTAGTTACTTGTGAAATTACTAATAGATCGAAGATATACCTGGAGGTATAATAGACAAGATCGAAGTCTTAATCTTGGGACTTTAAACCACAAGTTAATAAAACATCACAACTGGGTTTGTGAGAGTGGATGTAGGCATTTGCTGAACCACTATAAATTTATGTGTTCATTTACTTTCAGTTTTATATTTCTTAAAGTTCTTACAAAAATCGTATAAACAACTAGATTGAGAAATCGTGCTGAGTAGACGAATTGTTTGATAACAGAACAGTACTGTACAAGAAATATTTTTCATTATCTTAAGGATCGAGTAAGGATAAACTACTGAAAGGGCCTTACTAAATATTCATAATCCGCATACTAAGTTGATTACTAGTTTACTGGTTGAAAGATCAGCTGACTAGATATCAGCACAGTACTTACTAAGAAGACTATTTCGCATACTACTATGATGTTTTAGGAAAAGTTTTAAAAGTCTATTCACCCCTCTAGACTTTTAGACTTATTCTAATCTTAACTTACTCTTGGAACCAACAAAGACATTCGTATCATTACATGAAGCCTCCTCTTCATCACATGTGCGTTCTTCATCACATGGAGGTTAATCTTCACCTGCAAATTAGGTAGGGGTGTGTATTTAATTATTAATAGTGGTGGGGGGGGGGGGCATTAAACAAAGTTGGAGGGGTATATACCCCACGCCTTTTATTTTACACAAGCCTGGCCTGATGGCCCACCCCAGCACCCCTATACCATACCCATGAATAATATAATGTGATTTCAATATTTTTTAAAGTCTTTGCCTCTTTGGGTCATATGCGCAAATTGATGGCAATATATCCCTTATATATTAATAAGTTAAAATAATTACGTGGACGCACGTTACATATATTCACTACAAAAAAAATTGTTTTTAAGGACACGAAAAAATGTTATAATAAAATATCTATAATCACATTTTACTTATTATCACATTTATTTTATATGTGGTCTAAAGTCGTGTGAGGATAGACTAATGAGATATAATCACACTTTAGAATGAGGAGATAAAGTAGATGTTATAACACTCTAAAATCTACATTTATATATTAATTAAAAAAAAAAAAAAAAGGACTCGACCCCTGGATCTAAGGATTAAAGTTTGCCATTCTACTACAACTTACTTAGTATCAAAAAATAGTCAAATATAAATATATTATAAATATTTTGAAAAATCGTATATTGTGTGCCTATTAATTTAATTTAACATTTATTTTAGAAAAGTTGGTGTATACCAGATTTTAGAAACAAAAAAATGCATAATTTTTGTTGATTAAAAATTCAAATTAATTTTATTTATTCTTAAAATTTTATAATTTATGAATATAAAATTTTCATCTAAGTAAAAAATAAATTTCATTAAATAAAATCGTTATTTATATTTTTGAAAATATTATTTATCAGCCAATATAAAATAAAATAAAAAATTAATATAATTTGGATTTTTTTTATAATTCTAACATAATAACGTGGCATTAGAGTTAATATTAACACAACTTATTTTTTTTAGTGTGGTATATAAATACTTATTAACACATTTATAATATAATGTATTTAAAAGATACTTATCATCACATCTATTTTTAGTGTGTTAATAGAGGTGTGACAATAGACAATGTTTATTATTGTGTGTGGTAATTGAGTATATATCCACACACTTATTATTCAATGTCTTTAAAAACACACATATATATTAACACACTAAATTTTTTAATGTGGTTACATAATACTTTTTACAATATTTATTTTATAATGTGATAAAAGCTATGTGGCAAAAAGCCTTTTTTCTTGTAGTGATTGTGTCAATGCAATCATGTTTTTTTTAGACAAAAATTTGTGAAGTGCGGTCTGACATATTTCAATTTTTTTAATAGGACAACCTATTTTTTTTCTTCATATTTTATGTTTGTTAAAAAAATGATAATGTTTAAGTAAAAAGTGATATTATTTTAACAAAAGTGACTATCACTTTTTACTCAAACATTGTCACTCTTTACGTGGAGTCAAGGGAGATCTATGAGATGGTCTCACCCAAAACTAGCTATTTTTCGCTTTTCAACACACACATATAAATAAGTTAAAAAAAATTAAATAATACTTCACTCGTTCTATCGAAAGCTTTGTTTTTTTTTTTTTTTAATTTGATTAAGAAATATTATATTGTATGTGTAGTGAGTTTTTAAAATAGACATACGAAAAAATATAATGAAAAATAAAAAAGAAAAAATATAGAAAGTAACCGTGGTTATAGTAAAAAAAAAAAAGTTGTAAGTAAATTCAATTTGAGAAAGTAGGAGTATTATTTACATTGTGTTATTTAACTCTAGAGGACCACGTGTCCATTTCATTCCCTTATTATTAATTAATTAGCTTGTCAAGAAAAATTGCAAAATTAATCATTTAATAAAAAAAAAGGTGGAATATTTTTAACATTTTATATTAAAAAAAATAATTGGACGTTGGGCTAGACAACTATGTGGCCCGCTAAAACTGGACTGGATTATACTTTTGTAAAGGAATATAGACCGGCCAAGGCATGGATTATATACCCTTTCGACATCTAATCTCCCTTAAAGTGTCGAATGTTAGATGTACTCCCCACGAACACAAAATACTTAATCTGCTTAGCTTTTTACATATTTAATTCAAAATATAAATACATTCTCCCATTTAAATACCCTAAAACTCTCATTACAATTCCTCATTCCTCATTCTTCTTCTTCTTCCCTCCAGGGCCTCCACCACTCCACCGCCGCCCAACCCCCACTTCTTTTTCTCTATTTTTGTTCAACCCACAGCGGTGCTGCCCAGCACAATTCCCACCCCCCCCACCCCTACTTCCGCCCAACCCCTCCCCCCCCCCCACAACCCCACCATCATACGCAATACAAAGGTTTCAACCCACATCCCTCTTATGTGCTACCGGCGTAATTGTCGGTTTCCGTTAGTAAATTTTAATACTTGAATCTTGTGGAACTTGTGATATAATTTCTTTATTTCGATTATGTTATATGATATCTGAGTTTATATGGTTGAAAACATGATTTAATTATGCAAAATGAATTTTTGAAGTTAAAACATTAGACTGAAATTGGATGTTGGAAACAACGAATTTAAGTGCCCATATCTTTTAATAGAAATATTATTTTTACTCCAAACCAAATAGTGTGTAATCTTAACATTGTAGAGATCCTTTATATAAAAAATGATACAAATTGATCGAGAACAACGAGAGACATTCAATTTTTAAAATCTGGAAGTGAGCTGGAAAACTGGAAAAAACAGAGTATCCTTTTCAAGTTCAATACATCGGAGTCAATTTTACTCGACTTCAAGACGCGTTTTTCACAAACCATTTCCTTTAAAATAAACTTGATATAGTATAATTTTATTACCCCAATATTTCATGTTAATTGGATTATTCGTTTGATGAGAAATAATTAACGAACATATGCAAAAATTCACAATTTTAAGGATGTCTAATTTTAACAAATATTCCGCAAAAAATGATACTTGATTGTAGCGACAACACAAAATGCAAAACTAGAACTCTACCTATTTTAATTGACGTTTCTCTTTATTGTTATAAATAACTTTGATTATTTTTGTATTTTATAATATATTTGCCGAATGGATGCTTTTCGATTTGTGAATTATTTGTGTGTCAAGTGTGTATATACAAATGTTAATATATTAACTAATTTATTATCACTACCCTCGTTTTATGCTAATAAAATAAAAATGATATTTTAAATATAATTAAGTTAAATCCTACTTTAATTGCATTATTTTATAAGTTGCTCTTATGTGATTGTTAAGCGAGGAACACGTTTAAATTAAATACGTGTTATTATTATTATTACGACCATTATAAATACCTTATTTGTTATTTGAGTATTAGTACTATTTTGTGTATATGAAAATTATAAATTATTAAGGTTTTCAAAATGTAGTTGATTTTATAAAATCTAATATATTTTGATTCATTAAAGTCATTTAATTCAAAGATCTATATATATATATATATATATATATGTATATAAAGTCGACTTAATCATCTTATTTTATATATTACTTCTTTGTAAATTATTAAGTGAAGTACATGTTTAAATTATTAATATGTTGCTCCATGATTTGTTATTATTTGTTGAAGCACACACCAATTAATAAATGTTAAAATGTATTTGATTGAATTTATTATTTTGATATTACTCGTTATGTGATTATAAGATTTATTCATAAAGGAAAATTGTTAAGTAAATTAAGAAACAAGAGTTCTGATAATAATTGAATATTCAAGAAAACGTGCTAGGCGAAGTGTGGCCTAATCGGAGCTCGGACGACCTCTTTTGCGTTATGCTTGCTAAAAGGTATTCAAGAAGTTTGTAGCTTTCTTAAAAGTTAACCAGGTGGGTGTCACTACTGTATTGTCGAAATGTTATATGGACTGTTGGTGTATTCTGAACTAAACTAAATAAACACGAATATATAACTAAGAACACAAAATATAAGTATAGTTATTATATAATATTATTGATATTATGATATGAAATGTATTAGTTATGAATTTTCACGGAGAAGGTGGGATAGGATTTATGGGATTGCATGTGATAGAGTCGCTATCAGTGTCCCAATATGATTAATCATACAACGGAAGAGGCAGGAAGTGTTTAGGGGATTGCACGCTGAGAGTCGCTACTAGTGTCCCATAATGATAATGATTTTATATGATAAGTATTAATTATGATTTATGATAATTATGAATAAGGATATATTATAAATCCTCATTGAATGAAAGTTCACTACCCCAAAAGAGTTAAATCCTCAATGAATAAACAAATTCACTATCTAAATAATAATAATAATAATTCACGATAAAATACTAAGATTAATTATTTTGGTGTACTGCCAATCTGTATAACATCGTATAAGGATATTCACTAAGATTTTTATCTCACACCCCAAAACTAATATTTTCAGGTTATGATCGAGAGGGGCCGGCGTTGCAATAGAGATGACATGGAGTTTTCCCATAATAAGATGCTATGATATATCTATTTAAGACTTATGATAATAAATGAAATGTCTTATGAAATATGCTTTTTATTCTTATGCCAAGTGACAAACTTTTCTAAAGTTACTCGATGATCATTATGTAAGGTATCTTTAAACCGACTACTACTTATCATGTTCAACGTTTTAAAATAAATGAGTCCACCCTACTTCTATTGCAACTTATAACAATCTTTAAATTATTTCCGCTCCATTCCAGATTCGAGGCGTTACACATAACTTCTTATTCAACAAAATGACTTTATCAAAGCTAGCCACTTGTAATTCGCACGACCAAGTTTCTTCTTACTTCCTCGGATGGCAGGAGTACGAAAATAACCGTTACGATGAGTCCCTCAATCCCAAGGGAATTATTCAAATGGGTCTTGTAGAGAATCAAATACTCCGTATTTATTTATATATAATATCCTAAATTAATATTACATCCGTTCTAGTAAAAACTACCAAACTTTCCTTTTTTGTATGTCCCAATTAAAATTTATTCATTCCATTTTTGGCAAACAACTTCCTCTCACATTTCATTATATTCTTCTCTCTCTCATTAATCACATCACCTCTGATACATCTACTTATTCTATCATATTTCTTAACCAGTCTGTCCAAAGCTAATGTGTAGCTTTCACCGGGACGAAGAGAGTATCTTTTTTTTTTCTTTTTTAAATTTACATTTTTAATTAATATTAATAATTTTCTTTTCTATACCGTTGTTGTTGGGATATGAATATCCTTAGTTTAGTTTTGATAAACCAAATCAAACATGTAATAGGATAAGTTGTATTGTATAGACAACTTTATTATACATCTTGTAATAGATAGGACTCTGGTTAGAAGAGAAGACTTGTCAAATGCTCAAGAAGAGAAGAGAAGACCAAGACCAGAAGTCATCTTACATCAGCTGAGTAGAAGTCGTCTTACATCAGCTGAGTAGAAGTCATCTTACAACCAGCTGAGTAAAGACAGCAGAGTAAAGACAACAGCTGAGAAGAAACAGCAGCTGTGTAAAGACAGCAGAGTAAAGACAGCAGCTGAGAAGAAACAACAGTTGTGTAAAGACAGCTGAGTAAAGACAGCAGAGTAGAAGTCTTCTTACCAGTAGAGTAGAAGTCTTCTTACCAGCAGAGTGAAGTCTTCTTACCAGCAGAGTAGAAGTCTTCTTACTCAATTAAAGGAAGGCCAATCAGAGTCGAAGTCAAGGATTGACAAGATACGCACAAGAAAGGAAAGTCAAAGATATGATTGAAATTACATGACAATGGTAATATTCAATCATATCAAATCAAGAGATTGGCAATTCCCGAATTAGTGGAGATTTGAATTGCTATCATCCAACGGTAACATTCAAACATCAACACTATATAAATGAGTCCATACATCATTGGGAACGAGAAGAGGTGTGAGATGCAGAGGTCGAGCAAAGGTCATAAACTCCAGAAATAAGAAGAGCTCAAGAAGATTATTCATGAAGATTCAACACGCATCACCTCATCCCCAGTGAGTGAACTCATACCATCTAAGCCAGTGCAACCACTCATATATATCCATAAGCTTAGAGAGAATTTCCCAATCCTAGCATGAGGCTAAAACAGATTGTAAGAGAAATTCTCACCTAGTTCATATACACAAAACCCACCTTCTACCATAAAACCTTAGAAGTCAAGTTGAGTGTTTATCACTGTAAAGAGTCCAAGTGCTCTATAATCACTTGTGGAGTTCAAGTGCAAGTGCTTACAATCACTTGTGGGGAAGTGCAAGTGCTTACAATCACTTGTGGAGACCGCAGCAGTTAAGGGAACTGGCTCAGATCTCAAAGTCCTACCCTTGGAACTATAAAGGTCAAGGCCCTTGTAATTTTTGGGAAATTAAAGGGATTAAACATCACGTGTGGACGTGAGAGTGGACGTAGGAACGTATATCCGAACCACTATAAATCAAAGTGTTATTTACATTTCTGCACTTTACATTTCAAGTCTTTTCATACATATTTGTGCATAAACTGTTTTACACACTGTATTTAAATAATAGACGAGTATAATATTTATGGGCACACTACAATTCCGCACTTAACTCCGATAAGATTCGCTGTCTTTTAACCGGCTCTTTTCTTCTTTGTCAACGCTACTAAGGACCTATAGGTTTGCCTGGCCGCGTTACAGGAATAAATTAGCAATGCAGGATACTCTGATGAGCTTTTTTATAAAGAAATTGACGCGCACAATGAGTTGAATAGATGTATGCGCAATTAATCAGTCGACTAACTAGTCCTAGGCCCCTAGTGAAATCAGCGGACTAGTTACTTTGAAGAGTTAGTTTATTTTTCACACAATCAGCAGACATCAAGTCAGCTGATCTTACACTCGTCTCAGGGACCAACAGTTGTCATTCGATTTTCTGGAATCATGGCTAGCAGAAAACCCAGATGCAGCAGGATTTAAAAGGAACGGAGAATCCATTTTCAAAGACCTTGCTCTCTTTCGAGATTACCATGGCCTTCATACTTTCAAGAATGTAAGCATGCAACAACCACACCTTTTAATTAATCAAACTAGTTGACAAAAGGGGACTTGCTTTTCCGTTGCCAAAAGCGGACCGCGACAACATCCGTCGCCTTTTTTCTGGCAGTTACAAAATCCGTTGCCAATTGACAACTACCGCCTGCCCTTGCTAATATTTGTTGCCTTTTAGACAATTTTTTGTAGTGACTTTCTCTCTCTCATGTACAATTAAGTACAACTGGCTAATGATATTTGAATGTGTAATTAAATGTAGGCAATGGTACAATTCATGTCCGAAATCAGAGGAAACAAAGTCAAGTTTGTCTCGAGCAAGCTGATGCTGACCGCAGGCGCCACGTCAGCAAACGAAAGTCTAATTTTTATCTCGCTGTACCAGGAGACGCCTTCCTTCTCCCCATTCCTTACTACCCCGGCTTCGACCGGGACCTAAAGTGGCGAACCAGAGTCGAGATTGTCCCTATACATTGCACCAGCTTGAACGGACACAGAATCACTGAGTCTGCACTCGAACGAGCTTGTCAACTCGCTCATAAAGATAATCTCAACGTTAAGGACATATTAATCACTAATCCTTCCAATCCCCTCGGTATAACCCTCACTCGAGCCAAGATTAATCTCCTCCTTAATTTCATTGACTCTAAAGGAATTCACTTAATCTCCGACGAGATTTATTCGGAACCGTTTTCAAGTCTCCCAACTTCGTCAGCATCATGGAGGTCCACAAGTACAAGGATGCGGATGTTTGGAACCGAGTTCACATTGTTTATAGCTTGTCCAAAGATTTGGGCCTCCCGGGTTGAACATCTCGCCCCGTTCACGACGAACCGGGTTGGTTCCGTGTCTACTTCGCGAATATGTCAGAAGATACGCTTAATCTCGCCATCCAACACCTGAGATTATTCGTTGACGAATTCAAGAAAATCCTCGAGATCAAGAAAGTTATTGAGCAAATGGGTTTTTCAACTGTCGTTTGACGGTCGTGAGCGTGAACGATAAGTTGGCACAGTTTGAATTAAGTTGAACACACCCACATAATTTTAATTATTTCCACTTTTATTATTTTTACTCATGAATACTGTTTATATCTTATTACAGAATATTGAGTTGGTGTATTTTTTTTTTAATTCATGTAGGTTAATTAATGCATGTGAAGAGAATTATATGTGCTCTTCATTACTTTTTAAACTCTTGTACGTACCAAATTTCTTCTAATTTAATTAAAACGATCGATATTGCTTATTATTAGTATTACATCATATATGTCTTGAAGCTTTTATTTTTCTCTTATTACTTATAATATTATTTAATTTGCTCAAAAAAAAAAAAAAAAAAGGTTAAGAGATATGGAGTAATTAATAATTTAACAGCAAATATATATGGAAGTGGGAGGCTGGACGGCGACATATTAATTTTACGATAAAATAATAAATGGTTACAATAGTCGATATTCAATCGTATAATGTATATGTATGTAATAAGAAAAAATAACTATGTTAACTAAAATGTCTATGCTAATCTAATAGATTGATGATGTGTTTCATTTAAGCACAAAAATACATTTTTTTTACATTTCGGTAATCACCCCATCCAATTTTATTAGCACAATTACTCTGGATACATGTTAGACTCTTTTATTACTCTTAGATATAAATAATTTTTTCTATTACTTTTTGATATAAATAATTTATTATACAACCCTTCTCTTAATTGAAACAAGTCCACGTGGTAAACCTCTAATTGAGCCAATTATAATTTTTTCTTTAAATTGACACATTAATTATTTTGCACATGTGGACATGTGTTCCTGTAAGTGCACGTTTATATCCTTATGCACCTCTGTACATGTTGTTATATTTAATATTAGGTGTGCACACTTGTGTGCCAAAATTCTCATTCCACTCATTTGGGATACGCAATTATAAATCATTCAAGGATCTAATTTTTTTTTTTTTTTCTTTTAGAGATTTTAGAGTGTTCTTCAACATTCGGAGGAGTTTTAAAGATAATAGATTGATGTTTAATATAATCTTTTGAGATGCACAATAGTGTTTTGATTAAAAAAAAAACTATTGTTCAGAAAGAAAAGGACGAAATTGTCCTCCTAAATTTAGTTTCAAAAACGCCTCAGTGAGATTTAGTTCCATCAAAATCTTAAATTTCAAGCATACTCCTTCCGTCCAGATTAAAGTTACCTATGAGCTTTGGACACGGAAACTAAGAAATATGATAAAATAAGTAAATGTATTAGAGATGATGTAATTGTGAGAGAGGAGAATATAATAAAATGTGAAAGAAAGTTATTTGCTAAAAAGAAAATGAATAGCTTTCATTCGGATTAACGAAAAAGAAAAGTTGAATAGCTTTGATGGAGGAAGTATTACATTTTTTTTACCGTAAGTATATAGCATTGATATTTTTGCAGATTGATGATTAGTCAATTCAGTTGACGGGACCTTGCCTTTTCAAAAAAACAAAACAAAATTCAGTGGACCTTAGCAAGTTGGCAATAGTACTTAGTTTTATGTTTCTATATCCACATAAAAAAACGAGGTGAATTGTTCTACAAAGTGTTGGCCACACACTTCTCTATTATAAACCAGGTGAGTAAAAATACCTATATAGTTAACCCATTTTTTACTATAAAAATTAAATCATTATTATTATTCTAGGAAATAAAAAGAATGGTTCATTTTTTTATAGAATTTCGTTTCATCTAAAAGTACGAATTTGTAGAGAGGTGGAGAATTAATTTTTATATATTAATATCTAATACTCCCCCTCACTTGTTTGCCTGGAGGCTCTGATACCATGAAATAATTTCGCCTCATCTAAAATTCTGAACTTGCAGAGAGGTGGAAAATTAATTCTTGTATATTAATTTCCAATAATTTTTTACTTAGAAATTGAAAGTTTTCTAATAAATTAAAGTTGATTTTGCCAAGGGGGTCCTGTTGGGATATTCATCCTACCCCTATCAGATTAAAGTTATATATATTTAGTTTTAATGGCCAAAACCAGATCAGAACTCAAGTGTTAGAGTTTCAATTTGTAATCTAATGAGAGGTTACCTAAGTTGTTTTATAAAGCTTAGTAGATAGTTGATAGAAGTCCAAGTCTTAGTCAGTAGAATCAGCTGTATGTATATCAGCTGATACCACATATGATCAACACACGTCCGCTCAAGACTTAAAGAGTAGAAAACTAAAGACTAGATCGAAGACACTTGAAGTTCATTAGTGAAATCAGACTAAAAGGTTCTTGTATACCTTGTCAGCTATAGTGGCTACATGAGATCAGCCGATCAGAAGACACCAACTGATATGAACTTCACCAAATCTTGTCAAAGCAAGCCTTGAAGAGCATTAAAGACTGTAAGTCTGATTGGTCAAATAACAAAACACATTTATTGAAAAATGCATTAATGGAAGTGAAGGCAAAGATAACAGAAGACAAAGAGAATGTCGGATATCATATGACAGACTTAAACAGAAGATAAGACTGCAAGTCAAACAACTCGGCTGATGTGGACCAATTAGAAGATGACAACACAACTATTGAGTTGACTTGGACTAGAAATTTAGAGATCTTTTCAGAGTTGTACAAGAGCATTTAATGTACATTAAATGCACATTCCTTTTTAAGGTAATATCGTACCAATGTATCAGGATACATCAACTCTATGAAGATCTCGTCCTCAAAATAGAAGATTGTCTCTAACGGTTAGTTCTCACCAACGGCTAGTTCGTATATAAAATCGTCTATAAATATTAAATATAAGACATTGTCCACTAGAACGATCACGGAAACTATACGCGAGAGAACTCATCAGTTGACCTCAAGAACACTTAGCTTTCTGAAATCTTATTGTGAGTTCCATATAGCCTGAATTATATTCTATCATTAGCTCTAAGTTTCCAATCCTAAGCCCGTTTCAAGATTCATATCTTTAGAGTTTAGAAAGTGTGTTCTTCACACTTAATTGGTTATACACATACCTTTACTTTTATTTGTACAAAACACAACTCTTTGTAAAAGTACTTGTTTTTTACAATAACAAGTAGATCCGTATACACTAAGGAAAGTATATCTCGATCAAAACTCTTCTCTTGGGACTATAAAGTTAGCAATGACCTTTTTATAAGGAATAACTTCGCAAATGAGCTGTGAGAGTGGACGTAGAACAAGTTGTTCGAACCACTATAAATTCTTGTGTTGTTTATTGCTTTATTATTTTATGGGTTTATTGCAAAAAAAAAAAAAATCACCACCTTTGCCATATTTATCAATTACAACATGTTCTTTTTTTCTTTACAATTTAATACACCAACTTTTTAAATTTTACAATTCGAGTCACCAAGCTAAATTCCGGCAAACTTAAGTTGATGTGGCAGTCGAAGTTGCCACATGTGATGCTACGTCAACCTTGTGAAAATCCTTTTTTTTTTTTTTTTAATCTTACAAACGTTTTTTTAGAAAACTAAATATTTCCAAATCATTAAACATGTTCTTTTGAAAATAATTAAAATCAAATCTTCCCCAAATCTCAAATTTGAATTTTTCTTCCCTCAAATCAAATTTACCCCATTTTTGGGCGCGCATTAGCAATTACAATTGAGTTTTAATTCCTGAAATTGTCTTCATTGAAATTGAAACATGTTCTGGAATTTGGATTCACACCCCTCCCACAATTACTTGCATTGATTTCAATTTCTGGTATTGATGGTGCTTCCTCTAGGTGTCTCAATCATATTTAATAACAAAATCAAATTTCCCAACTTCTCTTGCACTCCCATTTCCAGAAACAAAAACTCGCTACCAAAAGTACTACAAACCAAAAGATAAAATATGGTTTGGTTTGATCGTGTTTTTTGATTTGGAATAAAAAAGGGTTTTCAAATTGTTTTAATTTTAGTTTTTTTAAATTTTTTTTAAAAGGTCTAGAAATAAATTTAAAAACAAAATATTGTATTGATTTGGCGTCGACGTGGCTTCTCCGACTGCCACGTCAACATTAGTATCGCCGGAATATTTATCGGTGTATCAAATTGCAATAATTAATTAATTTGTGCATCAAATTGGAAATTTTAAAAGGATATATTGTAATTGATAAACACTCTAAAGGTCCTGATTTTTTATGCAATTAACCCTTATTTTATTGTTTATTCATACTGTTCATACTTTACCAATCATAAAGTTTTAAAAGAGTCAAAATTCATTAACTATTATTTTTACCATCAACTGATATCCGACATTGTTTTATAAAGTCATTCTTTATTAAAAGGTTTTCATTCAACTCACGAGACTAAATATTTAGGGCCTACACAATTTCGCACTAGTAGCTCATTAGATAGCTTTCCAACTGACCAGCTGATATATCAATCAGTAGGTTTGTTATCTATATCTGCTACTCTACACTCGCACTCTAAGATCAGATGATATCTATTTGCATCAGACGACTAGAGCACATAGCTCATCTGGTTGTCTCATCCGATCAACACACCAAAAGTTTGAAAATCGAAAAGTCTATTCACCCCACTCTAGACTTTTCACCAGCATTGATACTAGTTTAGGTCCTCCCACCCATCCCCTACCCCTACCCCCTTTATTCACCAGTCAATGCTTTCAATTATTTAAAGTAATAATCCAAATTCATTGGACATTTGAACATTTCACCTGACTGATAGTTATTGTTAATATTTTTTTAACTCACACATACACGTGTCACACTCCTTTTTTTAGACGAAGAAGTGGTATCAGAGCAAGAGCTCAAAAGACCACCGATTTAAAGACTGACTTGGTCACACAAGACCAACTCAGCTCATCTACTAATATGTCGTGTTTTATTTTACCAAATAATTGTTGAAATATAATTGAACTATAATATTATCAACACATATATACATGCTTTTTTTTTTTTTTTTTTTTTGTGAAGCAAATATATACATGTTAATGTGTGAGTGCGTAGATATATATAATTGAAATACACATGGTAAAATATAAATATTGAATTGTTAGAGAAAATCAATCTTTGAACAAATTCAATGATCAAAATCATAACTACTTAAATTTTTAAAAAAAAAAATGCAAAACCTGAAAACACATTCACTTGCAAGGATATAAAAAAAGAAAAACAAAAAGCTCAAATATAAAAATGAAGAATTTGGCATAATCATCTTCATCAGTGTGGGCTTTTGGCATGTTGGAAAATTGTTCGACTTGAATTGTTATTCAAACTGTATTGCTCGGGAAATTCTCCAGTGCAATTATAACCACCGATCGGAACAGTATAAAGATCTGTAGATGTAGTTGAAGTTGCATAAAGATCATACGATTCAAATGTATCATCCATTAATCCAACAAATTCTTCTTCTATAACGGTTGGTTGATTAGCCGAAGGATGTTTGTTAAACTTCCTTAAACCTTCCAGTTCCATCGCAACTTGTTTCATCGTAGGCCTGTCTTCTCCGTTCAAATGCAAACATCTCTTTATTAGTTCGGCAACCGCCTGAATTTGCTCTAGAGACCCCTCTCTCACCACTCGGGGCTCCAATACCTGAAAAAGTCAATTTTCTTTCATTGCCATGACAAAATAAATTGTCAAATTTCGTTGGTCCTGACTCATTTCAATGTCGATGGGTCTTTTACCCGTTAAAAGCTCAGCAAGAACTACTCCAAAACTGTAAACATCGCTCTTTGCTGTTAATAAGCTCGTGTGAAAGTATTCAGGATCTAGGTATCCTAGCGTCCCTTGGACCAATGTTGTCACTTCTGTTTGGTCTAGGGCAATTAGTCTAGACGCACCAAAATCTGAAATCTTGGCTGTAATATATTCGTCTACCAAAATGTTGGCCGATTTCACGTCCCTATGGATGACCGGAATTGAAGTAGCTGAATGAAGATAAGACAGAGCCCCTGCAACTTCTGACGCCATTCTTAACCGGTTCTCCCAAGATAACCAACTTGTTCCATTTTGAATGTGTTCGAAAAGTGTCCCGTGAGAGACATATTCATATACTAGTAAAGGAACCTCAGATTCGAGACAACATCCCAAGAGCTTAACAACATTTCTATGATTGACTTGTGTAAGAATAACAACTTCGTTGATGAATTGCTCTATCTGGTTTTCTTCCAACACTCTTGATTTCTTGATAGCAACGATGCGTTTGTCCGAGAGAACTCCTTTGTAAACGACGCCGTATCCACCTTTACCAAGGATCCTGTCATTTGCATAATTGTTAGTGGCTTTTTCGAGCTCTTCTGTTGTGAATATTTTTGTTGAATCCATTGGATCTTCATTCGATGAAATTTGTTGTTTTAGTAGGTAACCACCATTTTGTTGAAAGAATTTAACTCTTAGCTGTAGTAGTTTTCTTTTCTTGAGACCAAAATATATCCAAGTTACAGCAATAATTACGCCCAAAAATCCGAATCCAGCACCTGTATAACAATAAGATGAATTGTCGAAAAAATGCACATGATCATAAGATGAATAGAAAAAGAATATCATTAAAGAAAAAGTTGGTCGTGATTTGAGTCTTTCAAGGCATATCGTGTATATTAGCCAAAAATATGAATTACCTAAAGCAACCTTGATCACAGGAAACTGAGAGCTTATAACAATACACCCGTTACTATCCTTCCGGCCATAACCAAAATATCCTTCTGGACAAGAACAATTGAAACTCCCCGGAGTATTGATGCAAATCTTATCACAATTGTTGAGGTTTGGGTCTGAACATTCATCAATATCTACCAAATCGAGGTCAAGGTGTCTCAATTTCGTTATGCATGTAAGTTGCAAATTAAATGAGTTGAGTTGAGATGAAAGAATCTCAACACACTACAAGAAACTGACTTTTAGTGACAACATCCTCTCATTATTGTTTCTGTATCTAAAAGTCTTTAGTGACAGGATCTCTAACTAAAAGTCAATTACAATCCCTCTTTTAGCTAGAGAAGTTATAATGACAGGAATTTTGTCACTAAAAGTCATTTTTTTGCAACATTTCATTAAATCAAACATGAGTTGGGTTTAATTAATCCAATTAAAATTGAGTCATGAGCACGTGATGAATAAAGTCGTATAAATACTGATTTTGAATTTGATTACGCTAATAAAAAAACATTAAGTCTAGTATGCACTCGAGTGCATGTTATGCACCCTAGTTCAGATCTGCGCGACCAGGGTTTGGATCGAGGGGTGGGCGAACAGATATAAACTGCCCAAGTCGAGGAGACCTTGACGAGAAGTCTCCGCGAGGACTTCGAGGAGGTTGTTCAATATGCGGAGAGCATAAAGGACATCTTGAGTGGCAGGGAAAATTTGGACGGCGACGAGGTCTCGAGGGAGGCCTACTATAAATATTTCTGCGATTACCTTCCTCGAGAAGTTCCTCGCCCGCATCGAGAAGCTTTCCAAACAATGTATGAAGCAAGTAAGTATGCGAGTAAAGTCTCCTCGACCCAGCTAGAAAATTCACGAAAAAAGTATCAATTGCCGGCCGACGTCTGCTTCTTCGTTCCTCGCCAAGATGAGAGGGCCGACCAGCCGCCAGAAGGGATGGTCGCCGTCAACATCGGCATGATGGAGGCAGGGCTGAGGTTCCCTCTGCACCCCAGTATCTCAAACTTCTTACAATTCTTAGGGGTAGTCCCTTCTCAGATTTTGCCGAACGGTTGGTCGAACCTGATCGGAATTCTTACACTGTTCGGCCTGGTGGCGACCGAGAATGGATGTCGGAACACATGGCTTAGCCCGAAAGAGATTAACTATCTCCTTCAGGCGGCCGAGGCCGGAGAGAAGGTAGGCCATGGATACTATTACGTAAGAGGCCGTGATAATTTCAAGTTGGTTGAAGGGGTTCCCAACAAAATTAGAGATTGGAAGACCAACTGGTGGTGGGTAGCCGGGGACTGGAAAAGTCCGGTGAGGCCGGATGGATCCTCTGCTCGCATTCCCCTCGAGACTGAATATCAAAGAATTCGAGGTGAGTCTTTTTATTTCTGCTCGTTCTTGTCTATACTGACTAACTCCTCGTTTTTGTAGGTGAAACTGCGCGCAAGAAGACCGCCGAGCACCATCTCACGCCCCTCTTCCAATATCATGTTTGCTGCGTACTCAATCGTCGCTATCTGGAGAGGTCTTGCCGCTTTCTAAATAGGGAGTGTATGCGTGAGCGAGCAGGTCTCAGAGTACCTCCTCATCACTTCACTCGAGAGTTCCCTCCAGGTATCAACATATTTCTAAGTTTTTTGTGAAATTGCTAAGTTTTGTGAAATTGCTCTTCGTAAACACTGACTTCTCGCTTTTCTTTCTTAGTAGTGGTTCCAGAGAGAGTTGTCACTTATCTTCCTCCCACTGTCGAGGTTGATCGCATAACATCGAGCAGGATGCTTCAACAAGCAAGATTGCTCCGCGAGCGCAAGATAGTTGATGGCTCCGGCAAGAAAAGGAAAGGGGCGGAGACCTCGGGGGCTCCACCCAAGAAAGTTTCTAAACCCACCCGAGGGGGTTCTTCTCGCCCACCTGCTACCGAGCAGAGGGCCGAGCCAGCTGGCGAACAGAGGATCTCGCCGAGGAGATCTCCAATGAGGGGTAACTCGCCTCCCCCCTTTTTCTAATTTTTTCTCTCAATAAAATTTTAGAATATTTTCAAGTACCTTTTTCTAATTTTTTCCTTCTCTATTAGTGTTGCCGAATACCCGATCGTTGAACCTTTCAACGAGAACCTCCTCGGCTTCTACCGGTCGCGGGATCCGGTCGACAAGGAGCCTCTGAATCCGATCGCACTGAGGGCCGTGAAGAACCTGCCTCAATCGTTAACGACCACTCTGGTCGATGAGGTCAACAACCACAACTCCTTGGAGAATGCGCACCTGGTCGCCATTGATCTGAGTCGTGCCTCATACACCATCGAGAAACTTGCCGTCCAGATCGCCGAAAGTCGCAAGGTCAGCGAAGACAGGAGTGCGAGACTCACCCAAATGGCCAAAGCTAAAGCCGTCGTCGAGAGGCAGCTGGTCGCTTCTGGGGAGAAGGTGGTCGACCTCGAGGCAAAGTTGGCCGATGTCGAGGCAAAGTTGGCCGATTCTGAGGCCCAACTTGAGACGGTTCGAAAGAAAGATCAAGAAGATCTCCAAGAGATCGAACGTCTCCGTGCTCGCCTCAAGACTGCCGAGGACGAGGTAAGAACTCTTACAAATAAATCTGCAACTGATGAGGAAGAGTTGGCCACTCTTCGGCAACATCTGGTCGATATGACGGATGAGCGAGATGAGATCAATGAGATCGCTGGGGGCGTGGCCATTTTATCGGTGGCGCTCACTACCTGTTGGTCCCTGAGACGAGTGTAAGATCAGCTGACTTGATGTCTGCTGATTGTGTGGAAAATAAACTAACTCTTCAAAGTAACTAGTCTGCTGATTTCACTAGGGGCCTAGGACTAGTTAGTCGACTGATTAATTACTTATCGGAGTTAAGTGCGGAATTGTAGTGTGCCCATAAATATTATACTCGTCTATTTAATAAATACAGTGTGTAAAACAGTTTATGCACAAATATGTATGAAAAGACTTGAAATGTAAAGTGCAGAATGTAAATAACACATTGATTTATAGTGGTTCGGATATACGTTCCTACGTCCACTCTCACGTCCTAACGTGATGTTTAATCCCTTTAATTTACCCAAAATTACAAGGGTCTTGACCTTTATAGTCCCAAGGGTAGGACTTTGAGATCTGAGCCGTCCTAACAGCTGCGGTCTCCACAAGTGATTGTAAGCACTTGCACTTCCCCACAAGTGATTGTAAGCACTTGCACTTGAACTCCACAAGTGATTATAGAGCACTTGGACTCTTTACAGTGATAAACACTCAACTTGACTTCTAAGGTTTTATGGTAGAAGGTGGGTTTTGTGTATATGAACTAGGTGAGAATTTCCCTTACAATCTGTTTTAGCCTCATGCTAGGATTGGGAAATTCTCTCTAAGCTTATGGATATATATGAGTGGTTGCACTGGCTTAGATGGTATGAGTTCACTCACTGGGGATGAGGTGATGCGTGTTGAATCTTCATGAATAATCTTCTTGAGCTCTTCTTATTTCTGGAGTTTATGACCTTTGCTCGACCTCTGCATCTCACACCTCTTCTCGTTCCCAATGATAGAATAAGTCGACTGATTAATTACTTATCGGAGTTAAGTGCGGAATTGTAGTGTGCCCATAAATATTATACTCGTCTATTATTTAAATACAGTGTGTAAAACAGTTTATGCACAAATATGTATGAAAAGACTTGAAATGTAAAGTGCAGAAATGTAAATAACACTTTGATTTATAGTGGTTCGGATATACGTTCCTACGTCCACTCTCACGTCCACACGTGATGTTTAATCCCTTTAATTTCCCAAAAATTACAAGGGCCTTGACCTTTATAGTCCCAAGGGTAGGACTTTGAGATCTGAGCCAGTTCCCTTAACTGCTGCGGTCTCCACAAGTGATTGTAAGCACTTGCACTTCCCCACAAGTGATTGTAAGCACTTGCACTTGAACTCCACAAGTGATTATAGAGCACTTGGACTCTTTACAGTGATGAACACTCAATTTGGCTTCTAGGGGTTTATGGTAGAAGGTGGGTTTTGTGTATATGAACTAGGTGAGAATTTCCCTTACAATCTGTTTTAGCCTCATGCTAGGATTGGGAAATTCTCTCTAAGCTATGGATATATATGAGTGGCTGCACTGGCTTAGATGTTATGAGTTCACTCACTGGGGATGAGGTGATGCTTGTTGAATCTTCATGAACGATCTTCTTGAGCTCTTCTTATTTCTTGACTTTAAGGACTTTGCTCGACCTCTGCATCTCACACCTCTTCTCTCCAAATGATGTAAGAACTGAACTCATTTATATAGTGTTGAGTTTGAATGTTACCGTTGGATGATGATATTCAAAACTCCACTAATTGAGGAATTGGCAATCTCTTGATATGATATGATTGAATATTACCATTGTCATGTAATTTCAATCATATCTTTGACTTTCCTTTCTTGTGCGTATCTTGTCAATCCTTGACTTCAACTCTGATTGGCCTTCCTTTAATTGGGTACTCATCTGATCTTTCTTTTAAGCTTCTGCTGTCTTTTATTCAGCTGCTGTCTTTACCCTGCTGCTGTCTATACTCAGCTGCCTTTTACTCAGCTGTCTTTACTCAGCTGTTTTTACTCTGCTGTCTTTACACAGCTGCTGTTTCTTCTCAGCTGCTGTCTTTACTCTGTTGTCTTTACTCAGCTGGCTTTACACAGCTGCTGTTTCTTCTCAGCTGCTGTCTTTACTCTGCTGTCTTTACTCAGCTGATGTAAGATGACTTCTGACTTTAAGGACTTTAAGGACTTTGCTCGACCTCTGCATCTCACACCTCTTCTCTCCAAATGATGTAAGAACTGAACTCATTTATATAGTGTTGAGTTTGAATGTTACCGTTGTAAGCACTTGCACTTCCCCACAAGTGATTGTAAGCACTTGCACTTGAACTCCACAAGTGATTATAGAGCACTTGGACTCTTTACAGTGATGAACACTCAACTTGGCTTCTAGGGGTTTATGGTAGAAGGTGGGTTTTGTGTATATGAACTAGGTGAGAATTTCCCTTACAATCTGTTTTAGCCTCATGCTAGGATTGAGAAATTCTCTCTAAGCTATGGATATATATGAGTGGCTGCACTGGCTTAGATGTTATGAGTTCACTCACTGGGGATGAGGTGATGCTTGTTGAATCTTCATGAACGATCTTCTTGAGCTCTTCTTATTTCTTGACTTTAAGGACTTTGCTCGACCTCTGCATCTCACACCTCTTCTCTCCAAATGATGTAAGAACTGAACTCATTTATATAGTGTTGAGTTTGAATGTTACCGTTGGATGATGATATTCAAAACTCCACTAATTGAGGAATTGGCAATCTCTTGATATGATATGATTGAATATTACCATTGTCATGTAATTTCAATCATATCTTTGACTTTCCTTTCTTGTGCGTATCTTGTCAATCCTTGACTTCAACTCTGATTGGCCTTCCTTTAATTGGGTACTCATCTGATCTTTCTTTTAAGCTTCTGCTGTCTTTTATTCAGCTGCTGTCTTTACCCTGCTGCTGTCTATACTCAGCTGCCTTTTACTCAGCTGTCTTTACTCAGCTGTTTTTACTCTGCTGTCTTTACACAGCTGCTGTTTCTTCTCAGCTGCTGTCTTTACTCTGCTGTCTTTACTCAACTGGCTTTACACAGCTGCTGTTTCTTCTCAGCTGCTGTCTTTACTCTGCTGTCTTTACTCAGATGATGTAAGATGACTTCTGACTTTAAGGACTTTAAGGACTTTGCTCGACCTCTGCATCTCACACCTCTTCTCTCCAAATGATGTAAGAACTGAACTCATTTATATAGTGTTGAGTTTGAATGTTACCGTTGTAAGCACTTGCACTTCCCCACAAGTGATTGTAAGCACTTGCACTTGAACTCCACAAGTGATTATAGAGCACTTGGACTCTTTACAGTGATGAACACTCAACTTGGCTTCTAGGGGTTTATGGTAGAAGGTGGGTTTTGTGTATATGAAGTAGGTGAGAATTTCCCTTACAATCTGTTTTAGCCTCATGCTAGGATTGGGAAATTCTCTCTAAGCTATGGATATATATGAGTGGCTGCACTGGCTTAGATGTTATGAGTTCACTCACTGGGGATGAGGTGATGCTTGTTGAATCTTCATGAACGATCTTCTTGAGCTCTTCTTATTTCTTGACTTTAAGGACTTTGCTCGACCTCTGCATCTCACACCTCTTCTCTCCAAATGATGTAAGAACTGAACTCATTTATATAGTGTTGAGTTTGAATGTTACCGTTGGATGATGATATTCAAAACTCCACTAATTGAGGAATTGGCAATCTCTTGATATGATATGATTGAATATTACCATTGTCATGTAATTTCAATCATATCTTTGACTTTCCTTTCTTGTGCGTATCTTGTCAATCCTTGACTTCAACTCTGATTGGCCTTCCTTTAATTGGGTACTCATCTGATCTTTCTTTTAAGCTTCTGCTGTCTTTTATTCAGCTGCTGTCTTTACCCTGCTGCTGTCTATACTCAGCTGCCTTTTACTCAGCTGTCTTTACTCAGCTGTTTTTACTCTGCTGTCTTTACACAGCTGCTGTTTCTTCTCAGCTGCTGTCTTTACTCTGTTGTCTTTACTCAGCTGGCTTTACACAGCTGCTGTTTCTTCTCAGCTGCTGTCTTTACTCTGTTGTCTTTACTCAGCTGATGTAAGATGACTTCTGACTTTAAGGACTTTGCTCGACCTCTGCATCTCACACCTCTTCTCTCCAAATGATGTAAGAACTGAACTCATTTATATAGTGTTGAGTTTGAATGTTACCGTTGTAAGCACTTGCACTTCCCCACAAGTGATTGTAAGCACTTGCACTTGAACTCCACAAGTGATTATAGAGCACTTGGACTCTTTACAGTGATGAACACTCAACTTGGCTTCTAGGGGTTTATGGTAGAAGGTGGGTTTTGTGTATATGAACTAGGTGAGAATTTCCCTTACAATCTGTTTTAGCCTCATGCTAGGATTGAGAAATTCTCTCTAAGCTATGGATATATATGAGTGGCTGCACTGGCTTAGATGTTATGAGTTCACTCACTGGGGATGAGGTGATGCTTGTTGAATCTTCATGAACGATCTTCTTGAGCTCTTCTTATTTCTTGACTTTAAGGACTTTGCTCGACCTCTGCATCTCACACCTCTTCTCTCCAAATGATGTAAGAACTGAACTCATTTATATAGTGTTGAGTTTGAATGTTACCGTTGGATGATGATATTCAAAACTCCACTAATTGAGGAATTGGCAATCTCTTGATATGATATGATTGAATATTACCATTGTCATGTAATTTCAATCATATCTTTGACTTTCCTTTCTTGTGCGTATCTTGTCAATCCTTGACTTCAACTCTGATTGGCCTTCCTTTAATTGGGTACTCATCTGATCTTTCTTTTAAGCTTCTGCTGTCTTTTATTCAGCTGCTGTCTTTACCCTGCTGCTGTCTATACTCAGCTGCCTTTTACTCAGCTGTCTTTACTCAGCTGTTTTTACTCTGCTGTCTTTACACAGCTGCTGTTTCTTCTCAGCTGCTGTCTTTACTCTGTTGTCTTTACTCAGCTGGCTTTACACAGCTGCTGTTTCTTCTCAGCTGCTGTCTTTACTCTGTTGTCTTTACTCAGCTGATGTAAGATGACTTCTGACTTTAAGGACTTTGCTCGACCTCTGCATCTCACACCTCTTCTCTCCAAATGATGTAAGAACTGAACTCATTTATATAGTGTTGAGTTTGAATGTTACCGTTGTAAGCACTTGCACTTCCCCACAAGTGATTGTAAGCACTTGCACTTGAACTCCACAAGTGATTATAGAGCACTTGGACTCTTTACAGTGATGAACACTCAACTTGGCTTCTAGGGGTTTATGGTAGAAGGTGGGTTTTGTGTATATGAACTAGGTGAGAATTTCCCTTACAATCTGTTTTAGCCTCATGCTAGGATTGAGAAATTCTCTCTAAGCTATGGATATATATGAGTGGCTGCACTGGCTTAGATGTTATGAGTTCACTCACTGGGGATGAGGTGATGCTTGTTGAATCTTCATGAACGATCTTCTTGAGCTCTTCTTATTTCTTGACTTTAAGGACTTTGCTCGACCTCTGCATCTCACACCTCTTCTCTCCAAATGATGTAAGAACTGAACTCATTTATATAGTGTTGAGTTTGAATGTTACCGTTGGATGATGATATTCAAAACTCCACTAATTGAGGAATTGGCAATCTCTTGATATGATATGATTGAATATTACCATTGTCATGTAATTTCAATCATATCTTTGACTTTCCTTTCTTGTGCGTATCTTGTCAATCCTTGACTTCAACTCTGATTGGCCTTCCTTTAATTGGGTACTCATCTGATCTTTCTTTTAAGCTTCTGCTGTCTTTTATTCAGCTGCTGTCTTTACCCTGCTGCTGTCTATACTCAGCTGCCTTTTACTCAGCTGTCTTTACTCAGCTGTTTTTACTCTGCTGTCTTTACACAGCTGCTGTTTCTTCTCAGCTGCTGTCTTTACTCTGTTGTCTTTACTCAGCTGGCTTTACACAGCTGCTGTTTCTTCTCAGCTGCTGTCTTTACTCTGTTGTCTTTACTCAGCTGATGTAAGATGACTTCTGACTTTAAGGACTTTGCTCGACCTCTGCATCTCACACCTCTTCTCTCCAAATGATGTAAGAACTGAACTCATTTATATAGTGTTGAGTTTGAATGTTACCGTTGTAAGCACTTGCACTTCCCCACAAGTGATTGTAAGCACTTGCACTTGAACTCCACAAGTGATTATAGAGCACTTGGACTCTTTACAGTGATGAACACTCAACTTGGCTTCTAGGGGTTTATGGTAGAAGGTGGGTTTTGTGTATATGAACTAGGTGAGAATTTCCCTTACAATCTGTTTTAGCCTCATGCTAGGATTGGGAAATTCTCTCTAAGCTATGGATATATATGAGTGGCTGCACTGGCTTAGATGTTATGAGTTCACTCACTGGGGATGAGGTGATGCTTGTTGAATCTTCATGAACGATCTTCTTGAGCTCTTCTTATTTCTTGACTTTAAGGACTTTGCTCGACCTCTGCATCTCACACCTCTTCTCTCCAAATGATGTAAGAACTGAACTCATTTATATAGTGTTGAGTTTGAATGTTACCGTTGGATGATGATATTCAAAACTCCACTAATTGAGGAATTGGCAATCTCTTGATATGATATGATTGAATATTACCATTGTCATGTAATTTCAATCATATCTTTGACTTTCCTTTCTTGTGCGTATCTTGTCAATCCTTGACTTCAACTCTGATTGGCCTTCCTTTAATTGGGTACTCATCTGATCTTTCTTTTAAGCTTCTGCTGTCTTTTATTCAGCTGCTGTCTTTACCCTGCTGCTGTCTATACTCAGCTGCCTTTTACTCAGCTGTCTTTACTCAGCTGTTTTTACTCTGCTGTCTTTACACAGCTGCTGTTTCTTCTCAGCTGCTGTCTTTACTCTGCTGTCTTTACTCAGCTGGCTTTACACAGCTGCTGTTTCTTCTCAGCTGCTGTCTTTACTCTGCTGTCTTTACTCAGATGATGTAAGATGACTTCTGACTTTAAGGACTTTAAGGACTTTGCTCGACCTCTGCATCTCACACCTCTTCTCTCCAAATGATGTAAGAACTGAACTCATTTATATAGTGTTGAGTTTGAATGTTACCGTTGTAAGCACTTGCACTTCCCCACAAGTGATTGTAAGCACTTGCACTTGAACTCCACAAGTGATTATAGAGCACTTGGACTCTTTACAGTGATGAACACTCAACTTGGCTTCTAGGGGTTTATGGTAGAAGGTGGGTTTTGTGTATATGAACTAGGTGAGAATTTCCCTTACAATCTGTTTTAGCCTCATGCTAGGATTGGGAAATTCTCTCTAAGCTATGGATATATATGAGTGGCTGCACTGGCTTAGATGTTATGAGTTCACTCACTGGGGATGAGGTGATGCTTGTTGAATCTTCATGAACGATCTTCTTGAGCTCTTCTTATTTCTTGACTTTAAGGACTTTGCTCGACCTCTGCATCTCACACCTCTTCTCTCCAAATGATGTAAGAACTGAACTCATTTATATAGTGTTGAGTTTGAATGTTACCGTTGGATGATGATATTCAAAACTCCACTAATTGAGGAATTGGCAATCTCTTGATATGATATGATTGAATATTACCATTGTCATGTAATTTCAATCATATCTTTGACTTTCCTTTCTTGTGCGTATCTTGTCAATCCTTGACTTCAACTCTGATTGGCCTTCCTTTAATTGGGTACTCATCTGATCTTTCTTTTAAGCTTCTGCTGTCTTTTATTCAGTTGCTGTCTTTACCCTGCTGCTGTCTATACTCAGCTGCCTTTTACTCAGCTGTCTTTACTCAGCTGTTTTTACTCTGCTGTCTTTACACAGCTGCTGTTTCTTCTCAGCTGCTGTCTTTACTCTGCTGTCTTTACTCAGCTGGCTTTACACAGCTGCTGTTTCTTCTCAGCTGCTGTCTTTACTCTGCTGTCTTTACTCAGATGATGTAAGATGACTTCTGACTTTAAGGACTTTAAGGACTTTGCTCGACCTCTGCATCTCACACCTCTTCTCTCCAAATGATGTAAGAACTGAACTCATTTATATAGTGTTGAGTTTGAATGTTACCGTTGTAAGCACTTGCACTTCCCCACAAGTGATTGTAAGCACTTGCACTTGAACTCCACAAGTGATTATAGAGCACTTGGACTCTTTACAGTGATGAACACTCAACTTGGCTTCTAGGGGTTTATGGTAGAAGGTGGGTTTTGTGTATATGAACTAGGTGAGAATTTCCCTTACAATCTGTTTTAGCCTCATGCTAGGATTGGGAAATTCTCTCTAAGCTATGGATATATATGAGTGGCTGCACTGGCTTAGATGTTATGAGTTCACTCACTGGGGATGAGGTGATGCTTGTTGAATCTTCATGAACGATCTTCTTGAGCTCTTCTTATTTCTTGACTTTAAGGACTTTGCTCGACCTCTGCATCTCACACCTCTTCTCTCCAAATGATGTAAGAACTGAACTCATTTATATAGTGTTGAGTTTGAATGTTACCGTTGGATGATGATATTCAAAACTCCACTAATTGAGGAATTGGCAATCTCTTGATATGATATGATTGAATATTACCATTGTCATGTAATGTCAATAATATCTTTGACTTTCCTTTCTTGTGCGTATCTTGTCAATCCTTGACTTCAACTCTGATTGGCGTTCCTTTAATTGGGTACTCATCTGATCTTTCTTTTAAGCTTCTGCTGTCTTTTATTCAGCTGCTGTCTTTACCCTGCTGCTGTCTATACTCAGCTGCCTTTTACTCAGCTGTCTTTACTCAACTGTTTTTACTCTGCTGTCTTTACACAACTGCTGTTTCTTCTCAGCTGCTGTCTTTACTCTGCTGTCTTTACTCAGCTGGCTTTACACAGCTGCTGTTTCTTCTCAGCTGCTGTCTTTACTCTGCTGTCTTTACTCAGATGATGTAAGATGACTTCTGACTTTAAGGACTTTAAGGACTTTGCTCGACCTCTGCATCTCACACCTCTTCTCTCCAAATGATGTAAGAACTGAACTCATTTATATAGTGTTGAGTTTGAATGTTACCGTTGTAAGCACTTGCACTTCCCCACAAGTGATTGTAAGCACTTGCACTTGAACTCCACAAGTGATTATAGAGCACTTGGACTCTTTACAGTGATGAACACTCAACTTGGCTTCTAGGGGTTTATGGTAGAAGGTGGGTTTTGTGTATATGAACTAGGTGAGAATTTCCCTTACAATCTGTTTTAGCCTCATGCTAGGATTGGGAAATTCTCTCTAAGCTATGGATATATATGAGTGGCTGCACTGGCTTAGATGTTATGAGTTCACTCACTGGGGATGAGGTGATGCTTGTTGAATCTTCATGAACGATCTTCTTGAGCTCTTCTTATTTCTTGACTTTAAGGACTTTGCTCGACCTCTGCATCTCACACCTCTTCTCTCCAAATGATGTAAGAACTGAACTCATTTATATAGTGTTGAGTTTGAATGTTACCGTTGGATGATGATATTCAAAACTCCACTAATTGAGGAATTGGCAATCTCTTGATATGATATGATTGAATATTACCATTGTCATGTAATGTCAATAATATCTTTGACTTTCCTTTCTTGTGCGTATCTTGTCAATCCTTGACTTCAACTCTGATTGGCGTTCCTTTAATTGGGTACTCATCTGATCTTTCTTTTAAGCTTCTGCTGTCTTTTATTCAGCTGCTGTCTTTACCCTGCTGCTGTCTATACTCAGCTGCCTTTTACTCAGCTGTCTTTACTCAACTGTTTTTACTCTGCTGTCTTTACACAGCTGCTGTTTCTTCTCAGCTGCTGTCTTTACTCTGCTGTCTTTACTCAGCTGCTGTCTTTACTCTGCTGTCTTTACTCAGCTGGCTTTACACAGCTGCTGTTTCTTCTCAGCTGCTGTCTTTACTCTGCTGTCTTTACTCAGCTGGTTGTAAGATGACTTCTACTCAGCTGATGTAAGAAGACTTCTACTCAGCTGATGTAAGATGACTTCTGGTCTTGGTCTTCTCTTCTCTTCTTGAGCATTTGACACGTCTTCTCTTCTAACCAGAGTCCTATCTATTACAAGATGTATAATAAAGTTGTCTATACAATACAACTTATCCTATTACATGTTTGATTTGGTTTATCAAAACTAAACTAAGGATATTCATATCCCAACACTGCCCATGGGCTTATTCATAGATTATTGGAAGTTCATCCGGAAGTGGACGTGATTCCGCTCGGCGGGTTTTTGGACGACCTTCTTATGAAGGAAAAACCTCAACCGGAATCGAAACTCCCCCTGCTCCCTCTGATGCAATTGGGACTCCAGTTCCCTCGACTCTTGGGTGTCCCGGTACTTTTCGGGGAACCTCCACAAGTCTCCCCAACTCAACAGGGCGATCAGAGTGCTCCTACCGAGGTGGAGGTTGTGAACGAGGAAGAAGTTGTCGGCGAGCAGGATGCTGCTGCCGAGGGGAATGCTGCAGAGACTTAGTTTCTCTTTTATTTTCTTTTATTTTGTTTTTTTTAGGACTGCTTGGCCACTAAGGCCTCTTTTGTAATTTCAGCCTTTCCAGGCTTTTCAATGAATGTTATGATTATTTTTTGCAAGCATTTTTTAATAAGTACTTTTGAATTTGCCTTTTGTTTGTTTGCGAGCATCTTTTAAGAAAGAGTGATCGTCTTTTCTTGCGAGCATCTTTAAAAAAGAGTGCTCGTCTTTCCTTGCGAGCATATTTAAGAAAGAGTGCTCGTCTTTCCTTGCGAGCATCTTTAAAAAAGAGTGCTCGTCTTTCCTTGCGAGCATCTTTAAGAAAAAGTGCTCGTCTTTTAGAGTTAACCATTCGTCGGTTGAACTCTTTTGTTTGATAGGTAGTGATCGTCGTCGCCACTACCTTGCGAGCATCTTTAAGAAAGAGTGCTCGTCTTTCTTTTGCGAGCATCTTTAAGAAAGAGTGCTCGTCTTTTAGAGTTAACCATTCGTCGGTTGAACTCTTTTTGTTTGATAGGTAGTGATCGTCGTCGCCACTACCTTGCGAGCACCTTTAAGAAAGAGTGCTCGTCTTTTGTTTCCTAGATGGTTACGCAGAGCCTTGTCTAAAATTTCAAACTTATCTAACACTTGATGGAAATTTAAAACTTTACTTGTATTGAAATGATGACTAGATACAAACTATACAAATATAAAGAAATTAAAAACTTACTGATAGTACTTCTTCAGCTTGACCGCGTTCCATGGGTACTTGCTCGGCTTGCCCTCGAGATCTTCTAGCTCATACGATCCGTTCAGGAGTGTGCGCGTTATTCGGTACGGACCCTCCCAAGTCGGGCCAAGTATGCCAATGGACTGTTCAGTCCCCCTCCGAAGTACGAGCTGGCCGATAGTGAATTGGCGAGCACGTACTTTGGTGTTGTAGTAGCGCTCTGACCTTTGCTTGTAAACCATGTTCTTCTCGTCCGCTGTTAGCCTTCGCTCTTCTAGGAAGTCCAAGTCGGAGAGCTGTGCATCGTTATTCAACTGCTCGTCATAATTTGCCACTCGAAAAGTGGGGACCTGCCCCTCTGCTGGTATGACAGCTTCGGTTCCGAACGCGAGCGCGAACGGAGTTTCACCAGTAGAATTCCTCGTGGTCGTCCGATATGCCCACAGAACCATGTGCAGCTCGTCCGCCCATTTGCCCTTCAATCCATCTAGCTTAGCTTTCAAGGTGTGCTTGATGATTTTGTTGATTGCCTCTACTTGACCATTTGATTGTGGATGATAGGGTGTTGAAATTTTTTTCTTGATGTTCCACTCTGAGCAGAAATCCAGCATGTCTTGACTTGTGAATTGACGTCCGTTGTCGGTCACTATTGCTCGTGGTAGGCCGAACCTGCAAATTATGTTTTTCCAAATGAAGCTTGTCATCTGAGCCGTTGTGATGGTCTTTAGTGCCTTTGCTTCTGTCCACTTGGTGAAGTAATCGACTGCTACGACTACGAAAGTTACCCCCCCGACGCCAGGCGGGAAAGGTCCGATGATGTCGATGCCCCACTTCGCGAAGGGCCAAGAGCTGTAGATGGATATGAGCTCGTCTGGAGGTGAGTGAATAGCGGGTGCAAAAGCTTGACATCTCTTGCACGCCTGGGCGTAATGAATTGCATCCTTCTTCAGTGTTGGCCAGAAGTAGCCTTGCCTCATGATCTTTAAAGCGAGCGCTTGCCCCCCTGTATGATTTCCACATGCTCCATCGTGGATTTCGTGCATGACGATCTTCGCTTCGTCTTCTCCGAGGCATTTCAATAAAGGCATTGAAAAACCCCGTTTGTACAGCTGGTCGCCAATAATTGTGTAACTTGCGGACCTGAGCTGCAATCTGGTTGCTTTCACTTTATCTGCCGGGAGCTCGCCGGTCTTGATGTACCTAGTGATCGGCGACCTCCAGTCCTCGTCGCTGGTCGCTTCAACCTGCAAAATTTGACCTCTGTTCACCGATGGGGAAGAAATTTTAGTGATGGTCGCTTCTGAAAATATTGCCTCCCCCTCTGAAGTGGCCAGCCGAGCTAACGCATCTGCTTGCGTATTGTCCTCCCTAGGGATTTGCTCGATGTGGAATTGATCAAATTGCTCGAGTAATCCTTTCACTAGTTCTTGATACTTTATCATTTGATCGCCGCGAGCCTCGTAGTCGCCCGTAATTTGACATACAACCAGCTGAGAGTCAGAAAAATTTTTCAGTTTTCTGGCGCCCACGGCCATAGCCATCTTGATTCCTGCAACCAGAGCCTCGTACTCTGCTTCGTTGTTGGTCGCCCGATACTCGAACTCGATCGCCGAAGCAGACGTCTGTCCGGTTGGGCTGGTGAGGACGATTCCTGCCCCTGCTTTGGTGCTCTTCGACGAGCCATCGACGAACAGTGTCCAAGGAAGTTCGATTCCCTCGTCCAATTTCTCTGGGAAAGTGAGCTCTACAATGAATTTTGCCAGCACTTGTCCCTTGATTGCCGTTCTGGGTGCGTAGGTGAGCCCAAATTGCCCGATTTCCACCGACCATTTCAAAAGTCTTCCAGTGGTATCCGAACGATGCATTGCTCATCGGAGAGGAAAAGTTGTGAGGACGACCACCTCGTGGTCGAACAGGTATTGCCTTAATTTTCTGACACTCATGACCAGTGCGTACGCCAATTTTTCCATTGAAGTGTATCTCAACTCCGCATCTCTCAGTGTTTGACTTACGTAGTAGATAGGCAGATGTGTGCTCCCCTCAGCTCGGACGAGCACTGAACTGATCGCACAGTCGGTGGCCGCCAAGTATAGATACAAAATTTCACCAGGGACTGGCTTAGATAGGACCTTCGGATCCGATAGATATTCCTTCAATTTCTCGAAAGCTTTCTCACACTCATCGGTCTATTCGAACTTTCCTTTTTTCAAAGCGTCGAAAAAAGGTTTGCAACGATCGCCCGTTCGTGCAATGAATCTATTCAGCGATGCAAGGCATCCTGTCAACCTCTGTACTTCTTTCACGTTCCTCGGGCTTTGCATATTAATGACTGCTTGAATTTTAGTCGGATTTGCCTCGATGCCCCGCTGGCTAACCAGGTGCCCCAAAAATTTTCCTGAGCTAACTCCAAAACTGCATTTCTTTGGATTTAACTTCATGTTGTACTCTTTTAGGATATTGAATGTCATGGCAAGGTGGTGTAGGTGATCCTCTTTCCGTAAGCTTTTGACAACGATGTCGTCGATATAGACCTCCACCATCTCGCCGATGTGTTTCTCAAACATCTTATTTACCAGTCTTTGGTATGTTGCCCCCGCGTTTTTCAAACCGAAAGGCATTCTCTTCCAGCTATACATATCGAGCGCAGTCATGAAGGCCGTATGTCGCTGGTCATCGGGATGCATTGCAATCTGATGGTACCCTGCGAAGGCATCCATGAAAGTTAACATCTCGTGCCCCGCTGTATTGTCTACTATGTGATCAATGTGGGGCATTGGAAAGTGATCTTTGGGACAGGCGTCGTTTAGATCTGTGAAGTCTATACACAATCTCCACGACCCGGTCGTTTTTCTGACGAGCACTGGATTGGCCAACCACTCGGGATCAGTTCCAATTTTCTCGATTAATTTGTTGTCGATCAATTTTTCGATTTCGACTGCCAAAGCCGCACTTTTATCAGGCCCAAATTTTCTTCGTTTTTGGGTGATGGGTCTCCTCGCTGGATCAATATTCAATCTGTGGCAGGCATGATTTGTGGGAATGCCCACCATATCCTCGTGCGACCAGGCGAACGCACCGATGTTTTCTTTCAAAAATGCGACCATATCTGACCGCAATTGTTCTGGTAAATTCGAACCAATGAATACCTCGAGTTCTGGACAAGCTTCGTTTAAGTGAATGATTTCAAGGTCCTCCGCTGAAGTTGCCCGCTCTTTAGGCTCCTTCCAACGAGGATCCTCGATTCCGAACTCTGGCTCAAAGCCCAACCTAGGCTCCAGATCTGGAATGTTTTCTAGAACCTGGTCGTCGGGGAGCTGGTCGCCCGACTCTGCCTGCTCGTCGATTTCCATTGGGGTGTGGTCGTCCACTTCCATGGAGGCGTGCTCGTTCGCCTCCACTTGGTGGTCGTCGGAACTACGACTACACTCCCCAACTTCAATCTTTCGGTACTTGCTAGGAAGACCCTCCAAGTAGTTCACTTGTTCTGCTTGTGTTTGACACTCAATATACTTTCCAACCATAGTACTTTCCTTAGAATGACGCTTTGCAAAACGGACGAGACACTCCCTCGCTCACTTCTGATCGCCCTTGACGGTTATAACTCCCGCCGGGGTTGGAAATTTTACACAGTAATAATAAGTAGAAACGGCCGCCTTGAACTCGTTGAAGAAAGGTCGGCCGAGGAACACATTATAGGACGATGGCATGTCGATGATCAAGAAGTCGAGCTGCCGAACATGGTGCATTTCTGGCTCTTTCGACGATGCCAGTCCCAGAGACAGTCTGATTTTCCCAATGGGAAGGTTGCGCGTGTCCCCGAAGCCTACGATTATATCATCGCAAGGCTCGATGTATTCTGCATATCCACCGAGAGCATCCAAAGTATACTTGAAGAGGATGTTGGTGTATGCCCCAGTGTCCACCATCATGCGATGAACGTTGGTTCCCATTATCTTTCCTCTGATGACCAAAGCATCACTGTTTGGGTGCACCACGCCGTTCAGGTCGTCGTCCGAGAAAAGGATTTGGTGAGATAGAGGCTTCTCGGCAGTCGGAACGATGCACACCTGATGGACATTGTTCAGTGCTCGCTGCTCACTCTGAGCTCGACGAACAGATAGAGCTTTCCCGGACTGAGTCCCCCCCAAGGGGCCTTCTATCACCATACAGGCTCCACCCACGTTGTCGACGTCGCCGCCTGGATTGCTTGGCATGGGAGGAGTCAGTTTGGGACGATTCAAATGTTGGCGCAGGTCATCGCTGTCGTCGCGACGTTTCTTCCCCCTGTTGTCGCCATTTCCAAGAGGCTTGATGAATTGGGCGAGCTTGCCCTCATTGTACAACTTGAAAAGATTTCTCACCAAGTCTCGGCACCCATTGGTGTGGTGGCCGATGGAGTTGTGGTAGTAACAGAATTTACTACCATCGAGGTTGTCATCACTTGTATGCATTGGCTTGGCATGGGGGAGCAGATTCTTTCCCCTGACTGCATTGAAAATGCCCCTGGGATCAAGAGAGAGAGATTCTCTGAACTGGATGATCTCAGGAGACTCCTCGAAAGGCCTGAAGTTCGCTGGGCGAGCACTGCCAGCTTGAGTGGTCGCCTTCTTGGGCTGGGACGACTCCCCAGTGTTTGTATTTTTCTTGGGCCAGACCCTCTTGGACGCCTCAGGCTGCTCGTTAGCCTTGGCGGCGTCCATGATTTCCTCCATCTGGATAAAGTTCCCAGCCCTCGTGCGGAAGTCCGCATAAGAAACTGGGAAAGTAAGATGGATAGATTCCCAGAGCTTGGAACCTATCCTCAGACCGGAAACAGCCGAGATCAGCTTTGTCTCATCGTTCACGGCCTCCCCATCGATCACCAGCCTATCAAAGCGCTCGATGAAGTCCTTGCCTGATTCATTCAGGGACTGGCGAACGTTCGCCAAACGTTGCTTTGAGGCTGGGCGAGCAGCAATAGACCCGTAGTAGGTCAGAAAGTAATGTCCCAGCTCAAGGAATGAGGTGATGGATCCGGCACTCAAAGTTGTGTACCAACGATGAGCCCGGTCTCCCAAGGTTAGGGAGAAGTTTCTGCATTGTGTGGCGTCCGTTGCCCCGATTGAGGCCATGTAGTTGGAGTACTTGGAGGGCATTTGAATCTGGGGTCGGACATTCCGTCATATGCCGCCATGGAGGGCATTTGAATCTTCCTTTGAATGGGGGCGGTAAGGATTGCAACACTGAGTGGAGGTGCGGGCAAAGTGATTGGTGGGGTGGTCCCTTGCTTCGAGGCGACCACCTCTGCTCGCAGAGCATCCATCTCCAGCTTCATCAATTTCTGGGTCTCGAGGAACTGGGCGATTTGCCCCTCCTCGGCGGTCTGTGCTCGGGGGACGACGACCTCGTCGCGTTGGCTCCCTTGGGATGCGGCCAGGCGATCATCATGACGTGATCGCCTGGGAGAGTGCCTATCAGAATGGTGGCTGCGATAACTCTTCGCCGGAGCTCGCGAACCCTTCCCTGGTCCCACTCTATGGAGAGCTGAGACTCTGTCGCCCTGATCTCTCTGGTCAACGCGATCTCTGTGGTCGACCTTCCCTGGTCGGCCATCCACGTTGAAAGGTACTCGGCGAGGAGCCCTCCCATCTTTATCGTCCATTCGGTTGAAAACTGAATTTCGGTGTCGCGAGTCTCCCGTGTGGCTATTGTGGGAGTGCTCGTTAGCTTTGTTTTTTCCTCTGTCTTGGGGGCGAACAGAGTTGGAGTGATAGGAACGGTCGTCCTCCTCATTCCCCTTGGCTTTGCGAGCTTTGTCGAAGGCCTGATCTTTGGCCTTCTCCAGCTCTCCTTTCTCATTCTGCCTCCTCTTCTCCATGAGGTAGTCAGAGAGATCTCTCAAATGCTGGGGATCATTCAGAATGTCCCCCATGTTCAAGTTGGCGAAAGGATTTACCGGCCGCAACGGAGGGGGTTCGTTCCCTCCGGGTGGTAAGATTCCGTCATGTGGAGTATGCTGAGACATCGTTTAAAGAGTGTCTCCTGGGGATTATTACAAGTATACGACTGTTCTTAAGCTTTCGACGCTTAAAAACGAAAGATTAGAGTTCTTACGCAGAAGAACGTGCTATTACAACTACTTACTAGCAAAGTAACAACAACTAAAGCTTGAAAACAAGATTACACGGAGATCAAACTCGAAAATATGTCTCGAATATCGCAAATATTCAAGAACACGAAGAACACAAAAATACGTAAATAAAGCTTTAAACGGTGGAACTACCGATTAAAACCTGAAAAACGGAGTTTGCTAACCGATCGCTCGATGATCGGACGAAACTGAGATGATGAACACGTAAAAGGACCCCTCTTTCTAGCGCCAAATGTTGTACGTGCTTTCGTCGGGTTGACTCGGATGTGGACTATTTGTTAGCACGAGACAAACATGTATTATGATCGGGGTTTATTACGTGTTTAGGGAGTATTTATGATGATCTTGATGATCTTTATGAAGAACAATACAAGAACAAAAGATGAACAAGGATGTAGCTTCTTTGAGAAGCTAAAAGCTTGAGAGCTTTGGGAGTGTTTATTGCTTTGGGTTGGGAGTGATTTGTAGGAATGAATGAACTTATGTTACAAATGAGCCCTTTTAGGCATTATATAGTAGTTTCTGGGGGCTGCCCGCCCTTTACACGTGGCACGCCCTCATTGGACCTGTCTTCTGCCCGAAAAGGTGATTTGATGGCGCATTTAATGCTAAACCGCCTCTGGTGCTCGTCCTCGCCGAGATACCGAGGAGCTGGGCCATGGTGGTCGCCGGAGGACCTGATCATCTAGAAAGGTGGTCGCCCAGACCTTCGACGTGTGTGGTCGCCACGCTTCATGCTGTCTCCCAAGGCTTCAACACTTAACTTCTCTAGCTAAGATAGGTGCGTGCTCGCCACACATTTGGGCGAGCAGCTAACTAAAACATGTGCTCGCCAACATCTTTGGACAAGCACTTAAATATATTAAATACCTTTATTCTATTACATCTTCTTGGTCTTGTTGACTGGTCCTCGCCACGTAAGCTGGTGACTAGGATTGACTTGTCAAAGATTGACTTCTTTGACTAGGTATAACAATGCAGATCGAAACACAGCCGGGGAATTTTTTGACGCCGGAGCCGGTGACCACACCGATGTCATCGCAGCCGACTACAGTGAACTTGTTCAGCTCCGAGTAGCTGAAGGTAGTATCAATGGTGCTGGAGGAGGCTGCATATCCTAAGCCTACTGAGCTGGCCATGGTGTATGTAGGTCCCGAAAGTTGAGTTAATATCGAGGGAAGCTAAAGAAAATGTCTAGAGGGGGGTGAATAGACTTTTCTAAAATCTTTCGATATATCAGAATACAATGTGCGGAATACGAAATTAACAATGAGCCCAATTAAAGTTTATACTCAACTTCTAAATTCGAGAACTCTGTTCTATACTCAACTTGTCTTGTTCAGTTATGTAAGTACACAATTAAGCAATTAAACAAAACATTAAGTAAACAACACAAACAATTTATAGTGGTTCGACAACTTGTCTACGTCCACTCTCACAACCCAGTTGTGATGTTTCCACTGACTCTTCCAATCGAGTACAAAGTGTGAGTTCTTGTTCTTTAGAGTCTCAAGAAAAAGACTTAGATCTTCTAAGACTATACCACCAGATACGTGTACGATCTTACTAGAAATTTAACAAGTATCTAGCAACTTGATAAAAACAACAAATAAAACTAAAAACTTATTCAGTAGCAGTCTTCTGGTTTCTTCACTTGACTAGCGGACTTGCTTTCTGAACTTCAGTAAACTCTGTGAGTAATCTTCAGTATGTAGCTTCAGTATATGTATTTGCAGTAGTATCAGTAGTCTTCAAACGATGAATACCTTGAGGTATTTATAGACTTCTGAAATCAAGAACTTAGTTAGTTGTAACCAACTCTTCTTGAAAACTAACTTTATAACTGAATCTTCTTATCCTTCCACGCGTTTCAATTAATTAGTCATTCCATAACTAACTTTAATCTTTATCTTATCACGCGCTTCTTCTTTACTTCACGTCAAGTTGACTTGTCTTGTGGAGTCTTACTTGTCTCGTAGTCCACCTGTCTTGTGTAGTAGACTTTAACTCTTCTTGTCTAGTCCGGTCTTCTTGTGCGATTTACAACAGTAGACTATTCTAATCCTAACAAGACTATTACATTACTTTAAGCTCTTTTGTTATAAAGCTTAGTCAACTTATAATCTATACAATCAATCTATCTATTACATTCAAAATCATGAGCTCTATACAATGATTATTCGTAGCTCAACAACAATCTAATAACTAATATAAACATATATGAAGTACTTATAAATCGTACTTATCTTTTAATATGAACTCATGTGAACTCTACTGATCTTGTTCAAGATGACTTCAACTTAACTAGACTAGATTAGTCAACACTTAGAAAATATTCAAACTACTTTTGGCTTATCAAAACTTCATCTTTTATCTTTTAATCATCAATTAGGATTTGTCTAGGATTCATATCCCAACAATTTCCCCCTTTTTGATGAAGCCAAAACTACTTGAATCTTTTCTCAATAGTAGACTAGTTAAGTAGTTATCTTGTCTTAACACCAAATATTACTTTATCTTTTCATTCATTCAAGATAAGAACAGTAGATATTACACATACTTCAAAAATCAATCAGAGAAAAAAACTAATTATCAAAACACATAACTAATCTGAAAGAGTACCTCCTTCTGGATTTGGAACACAGAACGCATCTAGGAGTCTCTTGTGAATTACTCTGACATGGTCTTCATCTTCGATCTTCTCTTTATCCAGCAGGTCTTCTTCAAACTTTTTGATTTGATTAAAATCAACTCTTTTACCAGAACTGGACATCGGACATTTCCATTTTGGAAATACAGGAACTAGAATATTGAAGTTAGCTCCAGCAGATATCCTTAAGATCAAATTCCATAGCAACTTGTTCTTTCATTCCATAAATTTGTCAAACATAGAATATAACTCGTCTGGACTTTCAAAGTCACCAAACTTCCTGATTATCCAATGATCAAGTTCCCATTGCCTCTTCACTTTCATCCATTCAGCTCGATGTTCTCGATCTATGAAGTAGTCAATGAGCTGATCTTCCATTTGATCTTCATCTGCTTTCAGCTTCTGCAAACTCTCAATATGATTTCCAATCTTTTTTTTTGCTTGCATAGTGAGATTCATCATTTGGATCAACAACCTTCTGCTTCTTAATTTTTGTTGTTGTCTCAGCTTCTTTCGGCTCTTCTATAACAATAGATTTCCTTTTTGATACTTGTCGAGTCTGAACTTCGGCTTCAGGAGATGCAACTGCTTTGCCCTTCTCCTTCTTCTTCAACTCATCTGCTTCAGCTTTAGCTTGCTCAAGATCTGCAGTTTTAACCAACTTGCCTTTGCCTCTCTTAGGCCTTCTGAGATCTTGCATAGCTTCAGCAGCTTCCTTAGCTTCTGGTTCAGCACTGGACTTGTCTTTCTCACCTTCAGCAATAACTTCAACTCGACTTAACTCTTCCCCCTTTTTGGCTTCATCAGTTGCCTTGAGAGAGAATTGAGAAGTAAACCGAGTCATCTCTTCAAACATAGCTTGCTTCATAAGGTTCGTAGCTCTTTCAATCTTCCTTTCATGAGAACCATCTTAACTCAACTTGTCTAGTTTGGTCGCCACCAACTCCAACTTTTGAGTAGACAAGTTCAACTCATTCTTAAAATGTGTTGCAGTCAGACGCAGCTTCCTGTTCTCTTCAGTCATAGCACTGATAATTTCTCTTGCTTATGTTAACTGATCATAGGCTTCTTTTCTCTGAACATCAGCAATCTCGATTTTGGCTCTATAGACTCTTTCCATCATTCTGGATTCAGTAGCTAGAACACGAGCAAAATCGACAGAGCTCTTCTCCGAATATTCAACTTGGTTCTGGAGAAAACATTCAATTTGATTAAACATCTGTTGTCTGAAATCATTATCCAACTGATTGACTTCGTTCATGGTCATCTCTTTTGAACTTGTCACAAGGACACTGTTCTGTTCAACAAGAGTCTTCTTTAATTCAGACTTGAGAAATTCATCGATAGACGACTTGATGACAGCCTTCAAGTCTTCTTTCAACTCATCTATTGAAGCGGCTGGGATAGCTTGAGACGATTGTCCAACTTCAACATGAGTAGCTTCTTCCATAATCTCATCTTCTGGAATTGATAACACTTCCACTAACTGGCCTTCTGGGGCAGCAGTTAAGACCTCGTCTTCAACTACTTCAGCCTCTGGAAGCACACTTCCAGCAATAGCTTTTAGATTTAGTTGGGGAGAGTAAGGAACGATAGCTAACCTTGCTTCTTGAGCTTTTCTATCAGCATCAGCCAAGTCCTTTTTCAACAAGGCGTGCAGCTTCTCCATGTATCCACAAAACTCAATGGGAAGCAGTAGATCAGTGTATCGATTGATAAAAGTAAAATCTGACCTTGGACTGTCAGCATGAGCTATTTGAAATTTGAACACAATGCCTCTCAACTGGTCTGAGACACTGTCTAACTCCACTAAAGGATCAGTGGACTGGATCTCCTCAGCTGGTGTGGCTTCAATCATAACCACATGTTGGGATATAAATTCACCCTAAGCCCCACTTGATGTTAGAATAGTTTTGATGGCCAAAACACTTAGAGTTTATAAATGTAATAGGATCAGCTGACTTGTATAGAACAGCTTAGACTAGTCTTGTGTGATCAACTGTATTGATATCAGCTGATCAGCACAGTCTTGGCTTACATGCCTATCCTCAAGATGAGAAGAGTAGAAGACATGAAGACTAGAAGATCCTTGAAGACCAGATAAGTTAAGGTGCTTGTATACCTACTTATCTGATGGAGTCCCAGATTGAAGATGGCCTAAAGCAGTACAAAGAATTTCCAGATCAGAAGAGTGTTACTCTACTGATATCAGAAGACAGAAGACCTAAGGCCAGAAGAGTAGTCAGAAGTCTAGAAGTACAGATCAGAAGACTATGTGCTCTTCCAGGACTCGGCTGATTCCTAAGTCATCTTGCAATTCAAACGAAGACCTACCTTATTTAGAAGATTGACATGATCCCAGGATTGAAGCAATCAAGCGGCTGGAATCAAGGAATCAAGCTATTATGGAAAGATTGCTCAAACGGCTAGTCAACTCCAACGGCTAGTTGCAACCAATCTCCATTATAAATACAAGAGGATGAGAAATCACAAAAAAGGAGTCACAAGAGAGAATTCAACGAGCCAAGCAAGCAATCAAAGCTAAAGCCATACTATTCTAAGAATTCTCAAAAGAGCCAGAAACCATTATATTATCTATAGCTCTTAAGTGATTTCTATCCAACCCCTAAGAACCTGAAACCTGTTCATATTGTATATCAATTTTTTTAGGCATAGTGGTTAAGCAAATTATAAGCTTGAACCATTAGTTGGATACACCTCAAAAACCCCAAACCCTCACCGAAAGGTTAAAGTTTTTGAACCCCTTAAAGTGCAAGTGCTTACAATCACTTGTGGAGACCGTAGCTGTTAGGACGACTCAGATCTCAAAGTCCTAACCTTGGGACTATAAAGGTCAAGACCCTTGTAATTTGTGGTAAATTAAAGGGATTAAACATCACGTGTGGACGTGAGAGTGGACGTAGGAACGTATATCCGAACCACTATAAATTCGGTGTTATTTACTTTCTGCACTCTACATTTCTGTCCTTACATACATTATTATATAGTGCATACTGTGATTTCAACATTCTTCAAAACAAGGCCATAACTTTCAAACCAGCATCAGCTGAGTATTTTCATTAAGCAAAACAAGTTGAACACTTTCATAAGAATTACAAGAACGAGTCTAAACCAGGGCCACCATAATTCCGTATATAACCTCCTCAGTCAGATCACTATAGTCATCTGGACCAGCAGACTTGCAGTCCAGTTGACATAGCAATCAGAAGAGGTTCACCCCTCCCCTCTAGACTTTAATCCCATTCACTACTCGTTCAGGGACCAACAAGTGGTATCAGAGCAGTGGTTCTAACGGACTACTGTCTCTAGATTATCAGAAGACTTGAGGGAGTCTTTCTGTAGTCCTCTTGAACAGATCTTTTTGGAAAACTTGTTTTTGAAAACTCATACAGCATGAGTGCTAACATGCGAAAGTTGCCTAAGTTTTCAGTTGAGGATTATGATTACTGGAAGATCAGGATGAGGAAGAATCTCACATCAGTCCACTACAAGATGTGGTCAGTAATCATAGAAGGCCCAATCACCATCATGACAGTCAACACTGCAAATGGTGATCCAGAAGTCCCAGTTGGAGAACTGGTTCCCAAGCCCATGAAGGATCTCACACCAGAAGAGATGAAACAATCAAATCTTGATAGCATTGCTCAAGATTACATAATGCAAACTCTTCCAAATGAGTACATTGCAAAGGTAATCCACTGTGAGTCAGCCAGAGAGATGTGGGAGGCATTGGCACTTCTCTGTGAAGGAACTGAGCTGATCAAGGAATCCAAGTTGTCTACAGCAGTCAAGAAGTTCGAACACTTCAAGATGCAACCAGAAGAGTCTATTGATCAGCTAGACAATAGATTTACCAAGATCATCAATGAGATAGAATCTCTGGGCAAGAAATATACAAATAGAGAAAAAATCTAAAGATCTTAGACTCTCTAACCAAGAAATGGAGACTCAAGAAGACCATCATCAAGGATACTCAAGATATCAAGAAGTGGTCTGCTCAAACTCTATTTCAGAACCTAAAAGCTCATGAATATGATCTGGAAAGAGAAGAAAACTCATGAAGTGATGAGCCAACTGCAACCCCATCTAACTCCAAGACTGTAGCCTTCAAGGCAGCCAATACAAAAACTGCAAGTACCTCATCTGGCAAGACCTCTCTGAAAACAGAAGACTGTGAAGGATCAGACATGAGTCTGAAGGAACAAATGGCTCTTATGATCAAGAGATTCGAAAGGATGAACACTCTCAACAGCAAATATAGAAAATTCTATAGAAACTACAAAGATAGAAGAACAAGTTCACCCTCCAGAGGTTCCAGAGAAAGAACACCAGAAAGACATCTGTTGGGATATAAATTCATCCTAAGCCCCACTTGATGTTAGAATAGTTTTGATGGCCAAAACACTTAGAGTTTATAAATGTAATAGGATCACCTGACTTGTATAGAACAACTTAGACTAGGCTTGTGTGATCAACTGTATTGATATCAGCTGATCAGCACAGTCCTGACTTACATGCCTATCCTCAAGATGAGAAGAGTAGAAGACATGAAGACTAGAAGATCCTTGAAGACCAGATAAGTTAAGGTGCTTGTATACCTACCTATCTGATGGAGTCCCAGATCGAAGATGGCCTAAAAGCAGTACAAAGAATTTCCAGATCAGAAGAGTGAAGACAGAAGACCTAAGGCCAGAAGAGTAGTCAGAAGACTAGAAGTACAGATCAGAAGACTATGTGCTCTTCCAGGACTCGGCTGATTCCCAAGTCATCTTGCAATTCAAACGAAGACCTACCTTATTTAGAAGATTGACATGATCCCAGGATTGAAGCAATCAAGCGGCTGGAATCAAGGAATCAAGCTATTATGGAAAGATTGCTCAAACGGCTAGTCAACTCCAACGGCTAGTTGCAACCAATCTCCATTATAAATACAAGAGGATGAGAAATCACAAAAAAAAGAAGAAGTCACAAGAGAGAATTCAACAAGCCAAGCAAGCAATCAAATCTAAAGCCATACAGTTCTAAGAATTCTCAAAAGAGCCAGAAACCATTAGATTATCTATAGCTCTTAAGTGATTTCTATCCAACCCTTAAGAACCTGAAACCTGTTCATATTGTATATCAATTGTTTTAGGCATAGTGGTTAAGCAAATTATAAGCTTGAACCATTAGTTGGATACACCTCAAAAACCCCAAACCTTCACCGAAAGGTTAAAGTTTTTGAAACCCTTTAAAGTGCAAGTGCTTACAATCACTTGTGGAGACCGTAACTGTTAGGACGGCTCAGATCTCAAAGTCCTAACCTTGGGACTATAAAGGTCAAGACCCTTGTAATTTGTGGAAATTAAAGGGATTAAACATCACGTTAGGACGTGAGAGTGGACGTAGGAACGTATATCCGAACCACTATAAATCCGGTGTTATTTACTTTCTGCACTTTACATTTCTGCCTTTACATTCATTATTATATAGTGCATACTGTGATTTCAACACTCTTCAAAACAAGGCCATAACTTTCAAACCAGCATCAGCTGAGTATTTTCATTAAGTAAAACAAGTTACAAGAACGAGTCTAAACCAGGGCCACCATAATTCCGCATATAACCTCCTCAGTCAGATCACTATAGTCATCTGGACCAGCAGACTTGCAGTCCAGTTGACATAGCAATCAGAAGAGGTTCCCAACACTGTTTGAAAAAGTTTTAAAGTCTATTCACCCCTCCCCTCTAGACTTTAAACCCATTCACTACTCGCTCAGGGACCAACAAGTGGTATCAGAGCAGTGGTTCTAACGGACTACTGTCTCTAGATTATCAGAAGACTTGAGGGAGTCTTTCTGTAGTCCTCTTGAACAGATCTTTTTGGAAAACTTGTTTTTGAAAACTCATACAGCATGAGTGCTAACATGCGTAAGTTGCCTAAGTTTTCAGTTGAGGATTATGATTACTGGAAGATCAGGATGAGGAAGAATCTCACATCAGTCCACTACAAGATGTGGTCAGTAATCACTGAAGGCCCAATCACCATCATGACAGTCAACACTGCAAATGGTGATCCAGAAGTCCCAGTTGGAGAACTGGTTCCCAAGCCCATGAGGGATCTCACACCAGAAGAGATGAAGCAATCAAACCTTGATAGCATTGCTCAAGATTACATAATGCAAACTCTTCCAAATGAGTACATTGCAAAGGTCATCCACTGTGAGTCAGCCAGAGAGATGTGGGAGGCATTGGCACTCCTCTGTGAAGGAACTGAGCTGATCAAGGAAAGCAAATTGTCGACAGCAGTCAAGAAGTTTGAACACCTCAAGATGCATCCAGGAGAAACTATTGATGAGCTGGACAATAGATGTACAAATATCATAAATGATATTGAATCTCTAGGCAAGAAGTATACAAATAGAGAGAAAAACTTGAAGATCTTGGACTCTTTACCCAAGAGATGGAAACTCAAGAAGACCATCATCAAAGATACTCAAGATATCAAGAAGTGGTCTACTCAAACTCTATTTCAGAACCTAAAAGCTCATGAATATGACCTTGACAGAGAAGAAAACTCAGGAAGTGATGAGTCAACTGCAGCCCCATCTACCTCCAAGACTGTAGCCTTCAAGGCAGCCAATACAAAAGCTGCAAGTACCTCATCTGGCAAGGCCTCTCTGAAAACAGAAGACTGTGAAGGATCAGACATGAGTCTGAAGGAACAAATGGCTCTTATGATCAAGAGATTCGAAAGGATGAACACTCTCAACAGCAAATATAGAAAATTCTATAGAAACTACAAAGATAGAAGAGCAAGTTCACCCTCCAGAGGTTCCAGAGAAAGAACACCAGAAAGACATCCTAGAAAGGATGTGGAGTCATCTGACAGCCGAGGATCTAGAAGAAGAGATGCCACTCCTCCAAGGAAAGGCAACTCAAATCAGAAACCTGGATCATGCTTCAACTGTCGCAAACCAGGACACTATGTCTATGAATGTCCTGAGCTGGATTTGGATGACAAAGAAGAAAGAAGGCCAAGAAGAACTTCAGACAAGAAAGCTATGGTGACTGAAGAATCTGAATATCAAAGTGATGAACTCCCTACATCACCAGACTGCCAAATCTTCTCAGATGATTCAGATGACCTAGCTATGATGGCCATAGGTGAAAATGAGGTAAACTCCTATACTACTACTTTCCATTCACCTATTTTTTCACAATCAGATGAGATAAACTCATCTGAAGGCGAATCAGAAGACACCTATTATCAATCTTTAAGAAAAGTAAAAGGTGATCTGGATATTGCCACTAGAGCTTTTATAGAAGTGGAAGAGGAGAATAAGGATCTAAGGAAAGAAATTGCTAAGTTGAAAAAGGTTAAGTTTGATAACACCCCTGAGCTGGCCACAATGAATGAAAGATTGACCAGAGAAGTGGAGCTTCTTAAGGAAGAAAATACCACAATAACTCAGTTGTATGAGGGGATGTTACAAACTCAAGCTTTAGAAACTAAGGAACTTCGTTCACTACAATCCAAATTCGATGACCTCTTCCAAGCACACAAGCTCTTAGAAAAGGAGAAGGAATGCCTAAATCAAAAGATATCAGAGTTCAATAAAGCCTCGACTACTATTGAAAGTATCTCTGAGTATTATAGATCAAATGGCAATAAGATGGGTTTTGGCTATGAACTCAACCCATCTACATCCTCTCCAGCTGGGGGTAGTACACCTAACAAGTGCACTACTCAGACACATGAAAAGGGTGAGTGTTCTAAACACAATGAACCTAATATGAACCAAAAGGCATCTGTACCAGCTAAGGCTAACTATCCCAAAACCAAAAATGGTAAAGGACAAGCTAACCCCAAGCCTGTACAGAGGAACAGCAAACAGCCTAGACCATCTCGGCTGAGACAGTCTCAGCTGTATGCTGCTCCAGCCAAGAAGAAGAAGTCTTCTTCAAACAAATCTGTTCTCTTTGCACCCCCTATCTCTTATGATATTGTGAGAACAAAAGAGTATGGTCCATATAATCGTGTGCATCGACCAGCTAATGCACCCAGGCCGAATGTAACTAGTCAAAAGATCATGTATGTACACTCCTATAAAGGGAAACCATTTGACTATTACTTAGCTGACACTAAGGACAAATCAGATCAGTCCAAGGTGCTGACTGGTAAGATTTGGTTCTGTGATGCCCGAGGGAAACAACTCAAGTGCTCAAGGTTGTTCAAACGACCAATGTATATGTGGGTTCCCAAGGGTAGTACTAACACCCAAGGACCCAAAACAAAATGGGTACCTAAGACTTAACTTTTCTTGCAGGAAAGGAGGGACCTATACAAAAGAGGAGGTCTAGCAGGAGAAACTTGGTACATAGATAGTGGATGCTCAACTCACATGACAGGAACCAAAGCCCTGCTGACCAACTACATAGAGAAGAAAGGTCCAAAAGTCTTCTTTGGTGATAACGCGCATGGTAACACAAAAGGATATGGCACCCTTAAAAATGGTGACATTGAGGTACATGATGTATCATATGTAGAAGGTCTTAAGTTTAATTTATTATCTGTTTCTCACTTTTGTGACACTGGTTACTCAGTCAAATTCTCTAAAGATGAGTGTCTCATAAGTGATAAGAGAACAAAACAAAACCTTCTAACAGGATCTAGAAAGGGAAGTATGTATCTTGCAAATTGGAACAGCTGTCCTAAGGATACATGTCTGCTTGTGAAGAGCCCTAAAGATGTCAGCTGGCTATGGCACAAACGTCTTAGTCATCTGAACTTTAAGACTATGAACAAGTTAGCAAGGGAATCCTTAGTTGATGGTCTGCCTAATGAACTCTACTGTAAAGATCAGGTGTGTGATGCATGTCAACAAGGAAAGCAAACAAAGGTCTCCTTCAAGACCAAGAAGACAGCATCAACCAGCAGAGTTCTTGAACTGCTTCACATGGATCTCTTTGGACCAATCACTTCAACCACTCTAACAGGGAGGAAGTACACTCTTATTGTTGTAGATGATTATTCCAAGTTTACTTGGGTTATCTTCTTATACAAGAAGAGTGAAACACAGCAGAAGCTCCCTGAACTATTGAAGAGGATCCAAGTAGAGAAAGGAGAACCAATTGTGAAAATTAGAAGTGACAAAGGCACTGAATTCATTAACTCTTATATTATTGCCTATTGTACTTCTAATGGTATTCAGCATGAGACAAGTGCAGCAAGAACACCACAACAGAATGGTGTAGCTGAAAGAAGAGTCAGAACACTCAAAGAAGCTGCCAGAACACTCCTTGCTGAATTCTCCACTCCCAAGAAGCTATGGGCAGAAGCCATCAACACAGTTTGTCACACTCAAAACAGCAGAAACAAACTCAGTTGCAGATCAGATGAGACATCTAGTGATCAAGTCCAAACCAGATGAGTTCATTGAAGTCAATGAACCTTTCCCTGAAGAACCAGAGGAGGATAAGCCTCATAGACCTGTCACTAGATCTCAAACTCAAGCAGGACAAGCTGACCAGAATCAAGATGCACCAATCCCAAATGCCAGGGGGAATGATCTCTTTGACACTCAAGATACAAATGATGATCGACCTAATCAAGTCAACCCTCCTGATGGCACTAGATCAGATGAGAATCCAAGCTCATCCAATGCAGATACTCCTGTGAGGCATACATGGAGAAACAACCATCCATCAAACCTCATCTTAGGAGGAGCTGACTCAGGTGTCAAGACAAGAAGACAACTGAATCAGAACTCACAATCATCTATGTTCTGCTGGTGTGCTTTCCTATCCAACATTGAACCAGCTGATATAGAAGAAGCAATGACAGATAGCAATTGGATCACTGCTATGCAAGAAGAACTAAACCAATTCGAAAGAAATGAAGTCTGGGAATTGGTAGATCGTCCTGAAAACCACAATGTAGTAGGAACAAAGTGGGTATTCAAGAACAAGAAGGACGAAAATGATGTGATAACTAGAAATAAGGCTAGGCTAGTTGCAAAAGGATACTCTCAATCTGAAGGGATTGACTATGATGAAACCTTTGCTCCAGTAGCCAGATTAGAAGCCATACGACTGTTTCTAGCTTATGCATCATATATGGGCTTCAAGGTATATCAAATGGATGTCAAGAGTGCTTTTCTAAATGGTATTCTGGTAGAAGAAGTATATGTAGAGCAGCCTCCAGGTTTTGAAAAAGGTGATCAAGTATATCGACTGAAGAAGGCTCTCTATGGTCTAAAACAAGCCCCTAGAGCTTGGTATGACACATTGTCACAATTCCTACTTGACAATGGATATACAAAAGGCAAAGTGGATAGAACTCTTTTCAGAATACAAGAAGGAGAAGACATCCTAATGGTGCAAATATATGTAGATGATATTATATTTGGATCACCCAATCAAGAGATGTGCAAGAAGTTCTCTGAACTTATGCAAGGAAAGTTTGAAATGAGCATGATGGGTGAGATGAATTGTTTTCTAGGACTTCAAGTCAAGCAGAGTTCAGAAGGGATCTTCATCAACCAGTCCAAGTATACCAAGAGCCTATTAGAAAGATTCAAAGCCCTACAAAGCAAGACTGCAAGGATTCCAATGATGACATCTTTCAAAATGGAACCAGATGAGTCTGGAAAGGCAGTTGATCAAGCTGAATATAGAGCACTGATTGGATCTCTACTATATCTTACAGCTAGCAGACCAGACATAACATTTGCTGTAGGAGTATGTGTTAGGTTTCAAGCAAACCCAAAGCAAAGTCATCTAGAAGCAGCAAGGAAGATTCTCAAGTACCTAAAAGGAACAGTCAACCTAGGACTATGGTACCCTGCTGATGACAATCTAGAATTGAGTGGCTATTCTGACTCAGACTATGGAGGATGTAGAATTGATAGGAAATCCACATCTGGAACCTGTCAATTTCTAGGCAACAAGCTGATATCATGGTTCTCTAAGAAGCAAACCTCAGTTGCAACCTCCACCACCGAAGCAGAATACATGGCAGCTGGTAGTTGTTGTAGTCAGCTGCTCTGGCTAGTTCAACAACTCAAGGATTACAATGTAGAGGCAAGATAAGTCCCTATTTATTGTGATAGCAGCAGTGCCATTGCCATCACTCAAAATCCAGTCCTCCACACAAGGTGCAAGCATGTCGACATTCGACACCACTTCATAAGAGACCACCTTGAAAAGAAGGACATCAAGATGGAGAAAATTCACACAGATATCCAAAGAGCAGACATCTTGACTAAGCCCCTAGCTGAAGAAAGGTTCAAAACCCTATGTTACAACTTAGGACTCCTGGACCCAAGCACATGAAGAAGGAAAGATCAGCTGAAAACCTCAGCTGACCCAAGTGCAGCAGACTAGGAGGATCAGATGAGGTGAATAGACACCCTCATCTTCAGGTAAGTTCTTTCCCAATGAAGACAAATAAAGCTGAGGGAAAACTTAGAGTCATCTAATCAAGGGAGAATCAATGATACCTTAAGAATCCTTGATGAAATACTCTAAAATCTGCATTGCATATCATATATATATATATACAGCAGACTTGAACAAAGTTATTTGATCTCTTTATTCCCAGCAATGTATATTATGTATAATAATAAACTATTCTTCATAAAATACTTTATTTATATACATAAATACAGTGTACTATTGAGTTATACTTGGTTGGATTAATACACCACCGACTCAACAGTATGCATGCACAATACGGATTTCAAATAACTCTTGCTCAAAATTTATAAATTCTGCATTCCATAAGATAAAGTCTGAATATCTTTAAATGTGAACCCTTAGATCAAGAATCTCATTGTTGATCTTAAGAAGTAACTTTTCAGAAATACAGACCTATCAACTCTATAGTTTTGTCATCTTTCACTCCACTACCTCATTTCTACCCCTATAAAAGGAGGAAGTTATGAGAACACCTAAGAACACAAATCACCAACTACAATTTTTGTTTCAGGTATGGAGAAGATTGAAAGAAAAGATGGAATGGAGATCATTCTTCAACCAAAGTCTTGGGTGAAGGAGATGAAGATTTGTCCAGAAGATGAAGATGATGCAGATCAGCATACTTGGTTTAACCAACATAAGTATGTCTATGAAAACTAGAGGAAAGAGAGAAGTCCTTATTGAAAACTAGAGGAAAAAGAGATGCAGAGGACAGAGTAGCAAACAAGCAGAGCTTCTTCTCCAGGGGGAAGTTCTACATGGAGAGCTTGTTATCAAAAGCTATTGTGTCTAAACAGAACATGAAGGCTGAGTCCATGGCCCTCTCTTCGACTCCATTGAAGCCTCTTCCAATCTTCCTTCTCTTTCAAGAGTAGCGAAGAGATTCAATTAGGACACATTTGATGCTACAACCCATCTGATGATGAGGAACATCAGATGGTAAGGGCAACCTGAACCAGTGGGATACCATCCAGGCTGATATACATATTGATTTGATGGTCCTACTTGATTCAGAGATAGAGCTGGAAGATCCATCAAACCAGGTTGGATCACACTCACAATAAAGCTGGAAGATCCATCATCCAGGTTGGATCATCACAGCAACAATGAAGGATCCATCAAGCCAAGTTGGACCTTCAAAGCACAAAAGATTTACTCAGCAAATCTCAATCCTCCACTCAGCTGATCAGAAGACCAACTCAGCTGATCAGAAGACTTCCAAGAGAAATCAGCAGACCTTTTCAGGAAATCAGAAGACTTCACTCTGCTCAGCAGATCACTTGATTTTTGAGTTTAATGACTATCTTTGATCATGTAATTAATTCTAGATTTATTCCTGAATGTAATTAAACAAATTGGCCTATATAAGGAATGCAATTCACTTATAAAAAATGGCCTTGATGATCAATTCTTGCCACAAAATTAGTCACAACGGCTATGTTTGGTAATGATGTCATTAATACTCAATTACCAAATTGCCAGCAAATCAACTATTGCCACTTGGCAAACTCAGCCGGCAAATTTAAAGGAAGGCCCGAAATCAAAGAAGGAAAATCTTGGGCTCTACTCCACAATTAAACCCAGTTCTGACCGTTAGATCAAGAATTGTTGGAGTATATATACACACCCTTAAAACTCTTCCAAACCCTTTCGCTCACAATACCCTATTGCTCTCAATACTCTCTCGTTCTGCAAATTTCTTTCAAGCTCTCAAAACCTAAACACTTAAACTCTACTATGGCAATCATTGAAATTTACGACGAGAAGACCAAGAGCACTGGCACCTTGGATGCTGCAAAGTGGTCCAAGGAAGGGAAGATGTTCACAGAGAATGCTCTGTTTTTCAAAGGCAAACACACAGCTGCAAACAAGGAAATCCTTCTCCGTTGCATCAACCTCAACCTTCGAGATTTTCTGGAAGCAGCACCCACCAACGTTTATGAACAAGATGTGCTGGCTTTCTATGCAAACGCTGTGATGAAGGGATCGTATGTTGAAAGTGTCATGGGTGGACACAAGGTCAAGGTAACAAGGGAAATCCTTCAGGAACTGTTTGGTTTGTCAAGGGGGAAGATCAATATCTCCAACTATATTATGGGTAAGGAGAAAGAATACATGGAGATGTTCACTGATTGGAGAATCAAGGCTGCTGATACCTCTGGACTCAAGAAATCCCAATTAGAACCTAAGTTTCAAATCCTGATGGATATAGCAGGCAATATGCTGCTAGGTAACACTTTCAGCCATGATGCTGTTACCACCTTGAAGGTTAGAGTTATGGCTGCAATCTGGGATCAGATTGATGGAGACTGGCAAGGGCTTTTCTTGGACAGAATTGCTCTTGAAGCCAAGAAGGTGACTTTGGACCTTCAATCAAGAGAATGGAAGGTAACCTCAACTGTCAGCTTTGTCAACAAGCTGAGTATCATCCTTCCAGAAGTACTCCCAAGAAAGTACAAGATGGGACCTCACAAGACCTTCCACATCTCCAAATATTATTTAAGGAAGGACGCTCTTGCTGAGGCAGCAAGGTTGAAAGAAGAGAGGAAGAAGCTGTTAGCTGAAGCATCTTCCAAAGATGTTATTGAAAAGGCAGAAGAGTCCACTCATAACTCTGCTGCTGAAGAAGAAGAGGAGCCATCGAAAGAAGAGGCTCAAAAGAAGGTTGCTGAAGAGGATGATGATGACAATCAGACCTTAGCACAAAGAAGATATCTGATCAGATCAGGGCTCATCTCCCCATCTGATTCAGATGTCACTCCCACTGCCTCTCCTTTGAAAAAGACAGGTACTTCTAACCCCTCTCTCACTTTCACACCTTCTAAACTATCAAAGGGTCAGAAGAGAAAGAAGAACACTTCTTCTTTCACAAAGAAAGCCAAGAAATCCAGGCTCCCTACTCCAATGAGCATAGCCCCTATTTCATCCTTCAACCCTTCTGATGATACCAACCCATCTGAACCCTCACACACTGATGCCTAAATCCCTGCTGATACTCACACAGCAGAGGAACAAGCCCAGCCTAACCCTGCTGATGTTCAAACAGCAGACAACCAACCTCAGACCACCTCCACACAACCTGCTGATGATCAAACTCAGATTATATCCACAATCCTTGCTGATATTCAAACAGCAAATGTCCAAGATCATCAAGCTCAAACACCTACTGATCTTCAAGAAGAAACTGAACCAGACCAGCAGACCCATAACCCTGCTGATGAACAAATTACTGAAGATCAATCCCAACCTCCTACCCAACAAGAAGAAATCACTTCCCAAATCCCTGCTGATACTCACACAGCAGAGGAAAATGCCCCAACTACCCAAACCCCTACCATCATTGTCCCTTCTGCTCCAGAAGACTTGGCACCAGAAGACCTGGTTCAACCTGGTCCTTCTCAACCTCAGTTCAGAATGGTGCACTACCCCATGTGCCAAACAGAAAAGATAATGAGGATGAAGATAGCCAACCTGCTCAAGACCACCATCCCTGGAGTTGATGAGACTTCAATCCAGTTTGAACAAGTGCTTAGGGTATGCACTTGGATTGAGCTCAGAAGAGATGATGTAGATGACCTTCTTGAGGTCATGGAAGGAATGGGAGGAAAGGAAAACTTCCTCGACTGGGAGGTGGAGCAAAAGGAAGTTGCTCAAGTTCAATCCTTTGCTCAGCTGCTATCAGATGAGGCACTAACTGCAGTCTGCAACCGGATCCTAGGAGTCTCCACTGCTGATGTCCCTATCCCAGTAGGTTCATCGGACCAGCAGACAGCTGAACAAGCAAAGATGAAGGAATCAGCTGCACCAGCCTTGGTGGAAGACTCAGCTGCCCCTGCTGAAGACTCAGCTGCACCAGCTGACAAAGAAGAGATTGAAAGAGAAGTAGTCAGAATACCAGCTCACTTCAGACCTTCAGACGAACTGACTCACTTCATTGCCAATCAAGAGGATCCAGGCAGACGAATGATGACCCATCTGACCAAGGCCACTACCTGCTTCCTCAATGAGGAGTACCTATCAGCCGAAGAAAGAGGCAAAGCAGTAATTGTTCATCCAAAGCCTCAAGGTACACCCTCTACTTCTACCCCATCTGTTGACCATACAGCAGACATCTGCTCCCAGGTCAAAGCTGCAATAGACTTGCACTTTGAGAAAGGTTTAGGCATGCAGCTAGGAAGATATGTTGAGAAAGCTGCAAGGGATCAGAAGACTCGTCTTCATGACCAAATTATTGAAATTGAAGACAAGTTTGGTGAAGCACTTCATCAGCAGATAGGAGAATACTTGAGTACCTATCAGAAGTTGTCAGCCGACACCTCCAAAAGGTTTGCTGATCTTTACACTGATGAGATGCACCGCATGGAGACCACCTACAAGACAAGAATTGAGGATGCTGAAGCAAGAGCCACTGAAGGACAAGCTCTTCTTAAAACAGCTGCAGAGGAGAATGAGAAACTGCAGACTCAGCTGAAGGAAACAGCAGCCAAGTTGGAAGCACTTGCAGAAAAGCTCGAAGCTGCCTCCTCCACCAATTCTCTTTCTCATGTCATGGAACACAGTATATCCCACATTACTGTTGTCAACAAGGTCAATGCCATGGCATTGAAACAAACTCTGAAAGTGGAAATCATGAATGCCATGAAGCCTTTTTCGGCTGCACTTGCTGAAGCCAAAAAGGGGGAAGATATGTTGATAAGAGCTCTTGAGAAATCTACTGCACAACATGCTGTAATGGTAGTATCTCAAGATGAGCTGAATGAAACCTTGAGTAGTTTAAAGAGCAAAATCAAGAACAAGCAAGAAAAAGGCAAAGACAAAGAAATTGCTCAAGAAGACACTCAAGCACCCACTCAAGCTCCTGCCAAGACTCTTCAGATCACTACTCCTGAAGAACAAGTCCCTGAAAAGAGAATGACAAGGAAAAGAAAGGCAGATGAGCAAGCCCAGACAGCTCAGACCAGCAAGAAATCAACTCTAGCAGAGCCTACTGCAGAACAGAAAGAGGCTCTAGAGTTGAAGAAAAAGAAGTTGCTTGAAGCTCAAGAGCTTAAGCAAAAGAAGCTGAATGATGCGAAGGCAGTCAAAGCCAAATTTGAAAGAAGAATTGCCAAACTCAGGAAAATGATGAAGGACAGAGCAAAAGAAGACAGTGTCCTGGTGTTTGATAGCAATTATGTGGATTACTTAGCCCTTCAAGATGAGCTACCAAGATGGTATCCCCTAAAGAAGAAGTGGCAAATTCAACACCACATAGTAAGGAAATTTGGCCCTCTCCCAACTTATGAAGATGAATTCTTCCAGTTCAATCAGTTCATGAACATTGAAGATCCAGTGTTCTGGGAAGAAATTGTCAAGACAGCCAAAGGACTTGAAAACTGCAGAATCTTAACTCCTGAAGAACCCAAATGGGATGCACCCCTTCTGGATTCAGGAAGAGTCAACATGATAGAAATCAAGAAGATTTTGTACAAGATCTATGAAGAGGAGAATGTTACAGATGTACAGCACATGGAAGAAGTTCGAGCTCGTCTGTACCTTGCCTACCGCATTTGAAGATCAGAAGACCTGATGAAGACTATCTTAGAAGTTTAAAGAAACTATTACTTGTAATATGTAAAAGTTCTATCTATATTCAAGTTCTAATTCTTTTTGCTTACAAGACAAACTCTCATTGTCTTCATCAGATACTTCAAGTCTTAGCATGATATAAACTCTTATCTTAATTCATTAAGAGCACTTATCAAGTATAGTTTTGGCTTCATCAAAAAGGGGGAAATTGTTGGGATATAAATTCATCCTAAGCCCCACTTGATGTTAGAATAGTTTTGATGGCCAAAACACTTAGAGTTTATAAATGTAATAGGATCAGCTGACTTGTATAGAACAGCTTAGACTAGTCTTGTGTGATCAACTGTATTGATATCAGCTGATCAGCACAGTCTTGGCTTACATGCCTATCCTCAAGATGAGAAGAGTAGAAGACATGAAGACTAGAAGATCCTTGAAGACCAGATAAGTTAAGGTGCTTGTATACCTACCTATCTGATGGAGACCCAGATCGAAGATGGCCTAAAAGCAGTACAAAGAATTTCCAGATCAGAAGAGTGAAGACAGAAGACCTAAGGCCAGAAGAGTAGTCAGAAGACTAGAAGTACAGATCAGAAGACTATGTGCTCTTCCAGGACTCGGCTGATTCCCAAGTCATCTTGCAATTCAAACGAAGACCTACCTTATTTAGAAGATTGAGATGATCCCAGGATTGAAGCAATCAAGCGGCTGGAATCAAGGAATCAAGCTATTATGGAAAGATTGCTCAAACGGTTAGTCAACTCCAACGGCTAGTTGCAACCAATCTCCATTATAAATACAAGAGGATGAGAAATCCCAAAAAAAAGAAGAAGTCACAAGAGAGAATTCAACAAGCCAAGCAAGCAATCAAAGCTAAAGCCATACAGTTCTAAGAATTCTCAAAAGAGCCAGAAACCATTAGATTATCTATAGCTCTTAAGTGATTTCTATCCAACCCTTAAGAACCTGAAACCTGTTCATATTGTGTATCAATTGTTTTAGGCATAGTGGTTAAGCAAATTATAAGCTTGAACCATTAGTTGGATAAACCTCAAAAACCCCAAACCCTCACCGAAAGGTTAAAGTTTTTGAAACCCCTTAAAGTGCAAGTGCTTACAATCACTTGTGGAGACCATAGCTGTTAGGACGGCTCAGATCTCAAAGTCCTAACCTTGGGACTATAAAGGTCAAGACCCTTGTAATTTGTGGAAATTAAAGGGATTAAACATCACGTTAGGACGTGAGAGTGGACGTAGGAACGTATATCCGAACCACTATAAATCCGGTGTTATTTACTTTCTGCACTTTACATTTCAGCCTTTACATTCATTATTATATAGTGCATACTGTGATTTCAACACTCTTCAAAACAAGGCCATAACTTTCAAACCAGCATCAGCTGAGTATTTTCATTAAGTAAAACAAGTTACAAGAACGAGTCAAAACCAGGGCCACCATAATTCCGCATATAACCTCCTCAGTCAGATCACTATAGTCATCTGGACCAGCAGACTTGCAGTCCAGTTGACATAGCAATCAGAAGAGGTTCACAACTCTGTTTGAAAAAGTTTTAAAGTCTATTCACCCCTCCCCTGTAGACTTTAAACCCATTCAGTACTCGTTCAGGGACCAACAACATCCTAGAAAGGATGTGGAGTCATCTGACAGCCGAGGATCTAGAAGAAGAGATGCCACTCCTCCAAGGAAAGGCAACTCAAATCAGAAATCTGGATCATGCTTTAATTGTCGCAAACCAGGACAATATGTCTATGAATGTCCTGAGCTGGATTTGGATGACAAAGAAGAAAGAAGGCCAAGAAGAAATTCAGACAAGAAAGCTATGGTGACTGAAGAATCTGAATATCAAAGTGATGAAGTCCCTACATCACCAGACTGTCAAATCTTCTCAGATGATTCAGATGACCTAGCTATGATGGCCATAGGTGAAAATGAGGTAAACTCCTATACTACTACTTTCCATTCACCTATTTTTTCACAATCTGATGAGATAAACTCATCTGAAGGCGAATCAGAAGACACCTATTATCAATCTTTAAGAAAGGTAAAAGGTGATCTGGATATTGCCACTAGAGCTTTTATAGAAGTGGAAGAGGAGAACAAGGGTCTAAGGAAATAAATTACTAAGTTGAAAAAGACTAAGTTTGATAACACCCCTGAGTTGGTCACAATGAATGAAAGATTGACCAGAGAAGTGGAGCTTCTTAAGGAAGAAAATACCACAATAACTCAGTTGTATGAGGGGATGTTACAAACTCAAGCTTTAGAAACTAAGGAACTTCGTTCACTACAATCCAAGTTCGATGACCTCTTCCAAGCACACAAGCTCTTAGAAAAGGAGAAGGAATGCCTAAATCAAAAGATATCAGAGTTCAATAAGGCTTCTACTACTATTGAAAGTATCTCTGAGTATTATAGATCAAATGGCAATAAGATGGGTTTTGGCTATGAACTTAATCCATCTACATCCTCTCCAGCTGGGGGTAGTACACCTAATAAGTGCACTACTCAGACACATGAAAAGGGTGAGTGTTCTAAACACAATGAACCTAATATGAACCAAAAGGCATCTGTACCAGCTAAGGCTAACTATCCCAAAACCAAAAAGGGTAAAGGACAAGCTAACCCCAAGCCTGTACAGAGGAACAACAAACAGCCTAGACCATCTCATTTGAGACAGTCTCAGCTGTATGCTGCTCCAGCCAAGAAGAAGAGGTCTTCTTCAAACAAATCTGTTCTCTTTGCACCCCCTATCTCTTATGATATTGTGAGAACAGAAGAGTATGGTCCATATAATCGTGTGCATCGACCAGCTAATGCACCCAGGCCGAATGTAACTAGTCAAAAGATCATGTATGTACACTCCTATAAAGGGAAACCATTTGACTATTACTTAGCTGACACTAAGAACAAATCAGATCAGTCCAAGGTGCTGACTGGTAAGATTTGGTTCTGTGATGCCCGAGGGAAACAACTCAAGTGTTCAAGGTTGTTCAAACGACCAATGTATATGTGGGTTCCCAAGGGTAGTACTAACATCCAAGGACCCAAAACAAAATGGGTACCTAAGACTTAACTTTTCTTGTAGGAAAGGAGGGACCTATACAGAAGAGGAGGTCTAGCAGGAGAAACTTGGTACATAGATAGTGGATGCTCAACTCACATGACAGGAACCAAAGCCCTGCTGACCAACTACATAGAGAAGAAAGGTCCAAAAGTCTTCTTTGGTGATAACGCGCATGGTAACACAAAAGGATATGGCACCCTTAAAAATGGTGACATTGAGGTACATGATGTATCATATGTAGAAGGTCTTAAGTTTAATTTATTATCTGTTTCTCATTTTTGTGACACTGGTTACTCAGTCAAATTCTCTAAAGATGAGTGTCTCATAAGTGATAAAAGAACAAAACAAAACCTTCTAACAGGATCTAGAAAGGGAAGTATGTATCTTGCAAATTGGAACAGCTGTCCTAAGGATACATGTCTGCTTGTGAAAAGCCCTAAAGATGTCAGCTGGCTATGGCACAAACGTCTTAGTCATCTGAACTTTAAGACTATGAACAAGTTAGCAAGGGAATCCTTAGTTGATGGACTGCCTAATGAACTCTACTGTAAAGATCAGGTATGTGATGCATGTCAACAAGAAAAGTAAACAAAGGTCTCCTTCAAGACCAAGAAGGCAGCATCAACCAGCAGAGTTCTTGAATTGCTTCACATGGATCTCTTTGGACCAATCACTCCAACCACTCTAACAGGGAGGAAGTACACTCTTATTGTTGTAGATGATTATTCCAAGTTTACTTGGGTTATCTTCTTATACAAGAAGAGTGAAACACAGCAGAAGCTCCCTGAACTATTGTAGAGGATCCAAGTAGAGAAAGGAGAACCAATTGTGAAAATTAGAAGTGACAAAGGCACTGAATTCATTAACTCTTATATTATTGCCTATTGTACTTCTAATGGTATTCAGCATGAGACAAGTGCAGCAAGAACACCACAGCAGAATGGTGTAGCTGAAAGAAGAGTCAGAACACTCAAAGAAGTTGCCAGAACACTCATTGCTGAATTCTCCACTCCTAAGAAGCTATGGGCAGAAGCCATCAACACAGCTTGTCACACTCAAAACAGGTCAGGTATTCACAAAATTCATGAGAAAACCCCATATGAACTGTGGAAAGGAAGAAAACCTAGAGTATCTTACTTTCATATATTTGGTTGTAAGTGTTTCATTCACAACAATGGGAAGAGTAAGTTGAATGCTTTTGATGCCAAAGCAGATGAGGGGATATTCTTAGGATACTCCTCTACTAGCAAAGCATTTAGAGTACTCAACAAACGAACCCTTCTTGTGGAAGAAACACCTCATGTTGTTTTTGATGAATCTTGTGAAAAGAATGCAGTAGAAACAAACTCAGCTGCAGATCAGATGAGACATCTAATGATCAAGCCCAAACCAGATGAGTTCATTGAAGTAAATGAACCTTTTTCTGAAGAACCAGAGGAAGATAAGCCTCATAGACCTGTCACTAGATCTCAAACTCAAGCAGGACAAGCTGACCAGAATCAAGATGCACCAATCCCAAATGCCAGGGGGGATGATCTCTTTGACACACAAGATACAGATGATGATCGACCTAATCAAGCCAACCCTCCTCATGGCACTAGATCAGATGAGAATCCAAGCTCATCCAATGCAGATACTCCTGTGAGACATACATGGAGGAACAACCATCCATCAAACCTCATCTTAGGAGGAGCTGACTCAGGTGTCAAGACCAGAAGACAACTGAATCAGAACTCACAGTCATCTATGTTCTGCTGGTGTGCTTTCCTATCCAACATTGAACCAGCTGACATAGAAGAAGCAATGACAGATAGCAATTGGATCACTGCTATGCAACAAGAACTAAACCAATTCGAAAGAAATGAAGTCTGGGAATTGGTAGATCGTCCTGAAAACCACAATGTAGTAGGAACAAAGTGGGTATTCAAGAACAAGAAGGATGAAAATGATGTGATAACTAGAAATAAGGCAAGGCTAGTTGCAAAAGGATATTCACAATCTGAAGGGATTGACTATGATGAAACTTTTGCTCCAGTAGCCAGATTAGAAGCCATTCGACTGTTTCTAGCTTATGCATCATATATGGGCTTCAAGGTATATCAAATGGATGTCAAGAGTGCTTTTCTAAATGGTATTCTGGTAGAAGAAGTATATGTAGAGCAGCCTCCAGGATTTGAAAAAGGTGATCAAGTATATCGACTGAAGAAGGCTCTCTATGGTCTAAAACAAGCCCCTAGAGCTTGGTATGACACATTGTCACAATTCCTACTTGACAATGGATATACAAAAGGCAAAGTGGATAGAACTCTTTTCAGAATACAAGAAGGAGAAGACATCCTAATGGTGCAAATATATGTAGATGATATTATATTTGGATCACCCAATCAAGAGATGTGCAAGAAGTTCTCTGAACTTATGCAAGGAAAGTTTGAAATGAGCATGATGGGTGAGATGAACTACTTCCTAGGACTTCAAGTCAAGCAGAGTTCAGAAGGGATCTTCATCAACCAATCCAAGTATACCAAGAGCCTATTAGAAAGATTCAAAGCTCTACAAAGCAACACTGCAAGGATTCCAATGATGACATCTTTCAAAATGGAACCAGATGAGTCTGGAAAGGCAGTTGATCAAGCTGAATATAGAGCACTGATTGGATCTCTACTATACCTTACAGCTAGCAGACCAGACATAACATTTGCTGTAGGAGTATGTGCTAGGTTTCAAGCAAACCCAAAGCAAAGTCATCTAGAAGCAGCAAGGAAGATTCTCAAGTACCTAAAAGAAACAGTCAACCTAGGACTATGGTACCCTGCTGATGACAATCTAAAATTGAGTGGCTATTCTGACTCAGACTATGGAGGATGTAGAATTGATAGGAAATCCACATCTGGAACCTGTCAATTTCTAGGCAACAAGCTGATATCATGGTTCTCTAAGAAGCAAACCTCAGTTGCAACCTCCACCACTGAAGCAGAATACATGGCAGCTGGTAGTTGTTGTAGTCAGCTGCTCTGGCTAGTTCAACAACTCAAGGATTACAATGTAGAGGCAAGAGAAGTCCCTATTTATTGTGATAGCAGCAGTGCCATTGCCATCACTCAAAATCCAGTCCTCCACACAAGGTGCAAGCATGTCGACATTCGACACCACTTCATAAGAGACCACCTTGAAAAGAAGGACATCAAGATGGAGAAAATTCACACAGATATCCAAAGAGCAGACATCTTGACTAAGCCCCTAGCTGAAGAAAGGTTCAAGACCCTATGTTACAGCTTAGGACTCCTGGACCCAAGCACATGAAGAAGGAAAGATCAGCTGAAAACCTCAGCAGATCCAAGTGCAGCAGACTAGGAGGATCAGATGAGGTGAATAGACACCCTCATCTTCAGGTAAGTTCTTTCCCAATGAAGACAAATAAAGCTGAGGGAAAACTTAGAGTCATCTAATCAAGGGGGAATCAATGATACCTTAAGAATCCTTGATGAAATACTCTAAAATCTGCATTGCATATCATATATATATATATACAGCAGACTTGAACAAAGTTATTTGATTTCTTTACTCTAAGCAATGTATACTATGTATAATAATAAACTATTCTTCATAAAATACTTTATTTATATACATACATACAGTATACTATTGAGTTATACTTGGTTGGATTAATACACCATCCTCACCGACTCAACAGTATGCATGCACTGTACGGATTTCAAATAACTCTTGCTCAAAAATTTATAATTTCTGCATTACATAAGATAAAGTCTGAATATCTTTAAATGTGAACCCTTAGATCAAGAATCTCACTGTTGATCTTAAGAAGTAACTTTTCAGAAATTCAGACCTATCAACTCTATAGTTTTGTCATCTTTCACTCCACTACCTCATTTCTACCCCTATAAAAGGAGGAAGTTATGAGAACACCTAAGAACACAAATCACTAACTATTATTTTCTGTTTCAGGAATGGAGACAATCGAAAGAAGAGATGGAATGGAGATCATCCTTCAACCAAGGTCTTGGGTGAAGGAGATGAAGCTTTGTCCAGAAGATGAAGATGATGCAGATCAACACACTTTGCTTACTCAACATGAGTTTGCCTATGAAAACTAGAGGAAAGAGAGACGTCCTTATTGAAAACTAGAGGAAAGAGAGATGGAGAAGACAAAGTAGCAAGCAAGCAGAGCTTCTTCTCCAGGGGGAAGTTCTACATGGAGAGCTTGTTATCAAAAGCTACTGTGTCTAAACAGAACATGAAGGCTAAGTCCATGGCCCTCTCTTCAGACTCCATTGAAGCCTCTTCCAATCTTCCTTCTCCTTCAAGAGAAGCGAAGAAATTCAAAAAGGACACTTTTGTTGCTACAACCCATCTGATGATGAGGAATATCAGATGGTAAGGGCAATCTGAATCAGTGGGATATCATCCAGGCTGATCATCATATTGATTTGATGGTCCTACTTGATTCAGAGATAGAGCTGGAAGATCCATCAAACCAGGTTGGATCACCACTCACAATAAAGCTGGAAGATCCATCATCCAGGTTGGATCATCACAGCAACAACGAAGGATCCATCAAGCCAGGTTGGACCTTCAAAGCACAGAAGATTTACTCAGCAAATCTCAATCCTCCACTCAGCTGATCAGAAGACCAACTCAGCTGACCAGAAGACTTTCAAGGAAAATCAACAGACCTCTTGAAGAAATCAGAAGACTTCACTCTGTTGACCAGATCACTTGATTTTAGAGTTTAAATGACTATCTTTGATCATGTAATTCATTCTAGATTTATTCCTGAATGTAATTAAACAAATTGGCCTATATAAGGAATGCAATTCACTTATAAAAAACGGCCTTGATGATCAATTCTTGCCACAAAATTAGTCACAACGGCTATTTTTGGTAATGATGTCATTAATACTCAATTACCAAATTGCCAGCAAATCAACTGTTGCCACATGGCAAATTCAGCCGGCAAATTTAAAGAAAGGCCCGAAATCAAAGAAGGAAAATCTTGGGCTCTACTCCACAATTACACCCAAATCTGACCGTTAGATCAAGAATCGTTGGAGTATATATACACACCCTTAAAACTCTTCCAAACCCTTTCGCTCACATTACTCAATTGCTCTCAATACTCTCTCGTTCTGCAAATTCCTTTCAAGCTCTCAAAACCTAACACTCAAACTCTACTATGGCAATCATTGAAATTTACGACGAAAAGACCAAGAGCACATGCACCTTGGATGCTGCAAAGTGGTCCAAGGAAGGGAAGATGTTCACAGAGAATGCTCTGTTTTTCAAGGGCAAACACAAAGCAGAAAACAAGGAGATCCTTCTTCGCTGCATCAACCTCAACCTGCGAGATTTTCTGGAAGCAGCACCCACCAATGTTTACGAACAAGATGTGCTGGCTTTCTATGCAAACACTGTGATGAAGGGATCTTATGTCGAAAGTGTCATAGGTGGACACAAGGTCAAGGTAACAGGGGAAATTCTTCAAGAATTGTTTGGCTTGTCAAGGGGGAATGTAAATATCTCCACCTACATCATGGGTAGAGAAAAAGAGTACATGGAGATGTTTACTGATGGAAGAATAAAGGCTATTGATGCCACTGGGCTCAGGAAATCCCAACTTGAACCTAAGTTCCAAACTCTGATGGATATAGCAGGCAAGATGCTGCTTGGTAACACCTTCAGCCATGATGCTGTTACCACTCTGAAAGTTCGAGTTATGGCTGCAATCTGAGATCAGATTGATGGAGATTGGCAAGGACTGTTTCTGGATAGAATTGCTCTTGAGGCCAAGAAAGTGACCTTGGACTTACAGTCAAGAGAATGGAAGGTGACATCAACTGTCAGCTTTGTCAACAAGCTGAGTATCATCCTTCTAGAAGTACTCCCCAGAAAGTACAAGATGGGACCTCATAAGACCTTTCACATCTCCAAATACTACTTAAGGAAGGAAGCTCTTGCTGAGGCAGCAAGGTTGAAAGAAGAGAGGAGGAAGTTGTTAGCTGAAGCATCTTCCAAAGACGTTGTTGAAGAGACAGAAGAGTCTGCTCATGACTCTGCTGCTGAAGAAGAAGAGGAGCCATCCAAAGAAGAGGCTCAAAAGAAGGCTGCTGAGGATGATGATGATGACAATCAGACCTTAGCACAAAGAAGATATCTGATCAGATCAGGGCTCATCTCCCCATCTGACTCAGATGCCACTCCCACTGCCTCTCCTTTGAAAAAGGCAGGTACTTCTAATCCCCCTCTCACTTTCACACCTTCTAAGCTATCAAAGGGTCAGAAGAGAAAGAAGACCACTTCTTCTTTCACAAAGAAAACCAAGAAATCTAGGCTCCCTACTCCAATGAGCATAGCCCCTATTTCATCCTTCAACCCTTCTGATGAGTCCAACCCATCTGAGCCTCTAAACACTGATATCCACATCCCTGCTGATACTCACACAGCAGAGGAACAAACTCAGCCACAACTACCCATTGAACCCCAATTGCCTAACCCTGCTGATGTTCAACCAGCAGACAACCAAACTCAGACCACCTCCACACCCCCTACTGATGATCAAACTCAGATTATATCCACAATCCTTGCTGATATTCAAACAGCAGATATCCAAGATCATCAAGCTCAAACATCTACTGATCTTCAAGTAGAAACTGAACCAGACCAGCAGACCCAAAACCCTGCTGAGGAACAAATCACTGAAGATCAATCTCAACTTCCTACCCAACAAGAATAAATCACTTCCCAAATCCCTGCTGATACTCACACAGCAGAGGAAAATGCCCCAGCTACCCAAACTCCTACCATCACTGTCCCTTCTGCTCCAGTTGACATGGCACCAGAAGACCTGGTTCAAGATGGCCCTTCTCAACCTCAGTTCAGAATGGTGCACTACCCCATGTGCCAAACAGAAAAGATAATGAGGATGAAGATAGCCAACCTGCTCAAGACCACCATCCCTGGAGTTGATGAGACTTCAATCCAGTTTGAACAAGTGCTTAGGGTATGCACTTGGATTGAGCTCAGAAGAGATGATGTAGATGACCTTCTTGAGGTCATGGAAGGAATGGGAGGAAAGGAAAACTTCCTCGACTGGGAGATGGAGCAAAAGGAAGTTGCTCAAGTTCAATCCTTTGCTCAGCTGCTATCAGATAAGGCACTAACTGCAGTCTGCAATCGGATCCTAGGAGTCTCCACTGCTGATGTCCCTATCCCAGTAGGTTCATCGGATCAGCAGACAGCTGAACAAGCAAAGATGAAGGAATCAGCTGCACCAGCCTTGGTGGAAGACTCAGCTGCCCCTGCTGAAGACTCAGCTGCACCAGCTGACAAAGAAGAGATTGAAAGAGAAGTAGTCAGAGTACCAGCTCACTTAAAACCTTCAGACGATCTGACTCACTTCATTGACAATCAAGAGGCCACTACCTGCTACCTCAATGAGGAGTACCTATCAGCCGAAGAAAGAGGCAAAGCATTAATTGTTCATCCAAAGCCTCAAGGTACACCCTCTACTTCTACCCCATCTGTTGACCATACAGCAGACATCTGCTCCCAGGTCAAAGCTGCAATAGACTTACACTTTGAGAAAGGTTTAGGCCTGCAGCTAGGAAGATATGTTGAGAAAGCTGCAAGGGAACAGAAGACTCGTCTTCATGACCAGATTCTTGACGTTGAAGACAAGTTTGGTGAAGCACTTCATCAGCAGATAGGAGAATACTTGAGTACCTATCAGAAGTTGTCAGCTGACACCTCCAAAAGGTTTGCTCATCTTTACACTGATGAGATGCACCGCATGGAGACCACCTACACATCCAGAATTGAAGAAGCTGAAGCAAGAGCCAAAGAAGGTCAAGCCCTTCTTAAGGCAGCTGCAGAGGAGAATGAGAAATTGCAGACTCAGCTGAAGGAGACAGCAGCCAAGTTGGAAGCTCTTACAACTAGATTTGAAGCTGCCTCCTCCTCCAATTCACATGCTGAAGTTCTAGAGCACAGCATAACCCATCTGACCCAAGTTGCCAAGGTCAATGCCATGGCACTGAAACAAACTCTGAAAGTGGAAATCATGAATTCCATGAAGCCTTTTGCGGCTGCACTTGCTGAAGCCAAAAAGGGGGAAGATATGTTGATAAAGGCTCTAGAGAAGTCTACTGCCCAGCAAGCTGAACTGGTAGTAGCACAAGATGACTTGACTGAAACCTTGGGTGGTTTAAAGAGCAAAATCAAGAACAGGCAAGGCAAAGACAAAGAAATTGCTCTAGAAGATACTCAAGCACCCACTCAAGCTCCTGCCAAGAGTCTACAGATCACTGCTCCTTTAGAACAAGTTCCTGAAAAGAGAATGACAAGGAAAAGAAAGGCAGATGAGCAAGCTCAGTCAGCTCAGACCAGCAAGAAATCAGCTCCAGCAGAGCCTACTGCAGAAGAGAAAGAGGCTCTAGAGTTGAAGAAAAAGAAATTGCTTGAAGCTCAAGAGCTTAAGCAAAAGAAGCTGAATGATGCGAAGGCAGTCAAAGCCAAATTTGAAAGAAGAATTGCCAAACTCAGGAAAGCAATGAAGGACAAAGCACAAGAAGACAGTGTCCTAGTGTTTGACAGCAATTATGTGGATTACTTAGCCCTTCAAGATGAGCTACCAAGATGGTATCCCCTGAAGAAGAAGTGGCAAATTCAACACCACATAGTAAGGAAATTTGGCCCTCTCCCTTCTTATGAAGAAGAATTTCTTCAATTCTCCCAGTTCATGAACATTGAAGATCCAGAGTTCTGGGAAGAAATTGTCAAGACAGCCAAAGGACTTGACAACTGCAGAATCCTAACTCCTGAAGAACCCAAATGGGATGCACCCCTTCTGGATTCAGGAAGAGCCAACATGATAGAAATCAAGAAGATTCTGTACAAGATCTATGAAGAGGAGAATGTTACAGATGTACAGCACATGGAAGAAGTTCGAGCTCCTCTGTACCTTGCCTACCGCGTTTGAAGATCAGAAGACCTGATGAAGACTACTTTAGAAGTTTAAAGAAACTATTACTTGTAATCTGTAAAAGCTCTATATATATTCAAGTTATAGTTCTTTTTGCTTACAAGACAAATTCTCATTGTCTTCATCAGATGCTTCAGTCTTAGCATGTTATAAACTCTTATCTTATTTCATTAAGAGCATTTATCAAGTATAGTTTTGGCTTCATCAAAAAGGGGGAAATTGTTGGGATATAAATTCACCCTAAGCCCCATTTGATGTTAGAATAGTTTTGATGGCCAAAACACTTAGAGTTTATAAATGTAATAGGATCAGCTGACTTGTATAGAACAGCTTAGACTAGTCTTGTGTGATCAACTGTATTGATATCAGCTGATCAGCACAGTCTTGGCTTACATGCCTATCCTCAAGATGAGAAGAGTAGAAGACATGAAGACTAGAAGATCCTTGAAGACCAGATAAGTTAAGGTGCTTGTATACCTACTTATCTGATGGAGTCCCAGATTGAAGATGGCCTAAAGCAGTACAAAGAATTTCCAGATCAGAAGAGTGTTACTCTACTGATATCAGAAGACAGAAGACCTAAGGCCAGAAGAGTAGTCAGAAGACTAGAAGTACAGATCAGAAGACTATGTGCTCTTCCAGGACTCGGCTGATTCCTAAGTCATCTTGCAATTCAAACGAAGACCTACCTTATTTAGAAGATTGACATGATCCCAGGATTGAAGCAATCAAGCGGCTGGAATCAAGGAATCAAGCTATTATGGAAAGATTGCTCAAACGGCTAGTCAACTCCAACGGCTAGTTGCAACCAATCTCCATTATAAATACAAGAGGATGAGAAATCACAAAAAAAAGGAGTCAAAAGAGAGAATTCAACGAGCCAAGCAAGCAATCAAAGCTAAAGCCATACTATTCTAAGAATTCTCAAAAGAGCCAGAAACCATTAGATTATCTATAGCTCTTAAGTGATTTCTATCCAACCCCTAAGAACCTGAAACCTGTTCATATTGTATATCAATTGTTTTAGGCATAGTGGTTAAGCAAATTATAAGCTTGAACCATTAGTTGGATACACCTCAAAAACCCCAAACCCTCACCGAAAGGTTAAAGTTTTTGAACCCCTTAAAGTGCAAGTGCTTACAATCACTTGTGGAGACCGTAGCTGTTAGGACGGCTCAGATCTCAAAGTCCTAACCTTGGGACTATAAAGGTCAAGACCCTTGTAATTTGTGGTAAATTAAAGGGATTAAACATCACGTGTGGACGTGAGAGTGGACGTAGGAACGTATATCCGAACCACTATAAATCCGGTGTTATTTACTTTCTGCACTCTACATTTCTGTCCTTACATACATTATTATATAGTGCATACTGTGATTTCAACATTCTTCAAAACAAGGCCATAACTTTCAAACCAGCATCAGCTGAGTATTTTCATTAAGCAAAACAAGTTGAACACTTTCATAAGAATTACAAGAACGAGTCTAAACCAGGGCCACCATAATTCCGCATATAACCTCCTCAGTCAGAGCACTATAGTCATCTGGACCAGCAAACTTGCAGTCCAGTTGACATAGCAATCAGAAGAGGTTCTCAACTCTATTTGAAAAAGTTTTAAAGTCTATTCACCCCTCCCCTCTAGACTTTAATCCCATTCACTACTCGTTCAGGGACCAACACCACATCTTCTACAAAGTCAGTCTCTAAAACTTGAATACCGATATCAAATTGTGATTCCGAACACATTTGATCATCAGAAATGTTCAGCAATCTCTTTGCAAGAGCAGTAATGGCATGAGATGGAAATAATTCTGAGTGGTCTCGAACACCACTGTTCTCCTTCTGTTCCATCTCCCAATCCATGAAATTAGAAATACCACCTTTTCCTGAGATGACTTCGAAAAGGTCATCTGTTCCAGACTTCTTAAATGCCACCCAAGTGCATATTCTTAGAAGTTTTTCAAACTGCTCCGATGAGTAGTCGACTTCGACAGATGAGAGCTGCTTCTTCAAATTCTTGCTCATCTTCGAACGGATTCTCTTTTCTCTTAAACACATAGGATAATACACCAATGATTCGAATCTAACTTCAGACGGGGTCTGAGTAGATGGGGTCTCTATCTCAGTTGTTGCAGTGGCAACTGGCGTCTTGTCTGAAGTAGATGGGTTAATGGGTTCAACATATTCTGTTGACGGTAGAGAGAGAATTTGGTCTGTGGTTTCTTGGGGCATTGACCAAGGCAACTTGGGTCAGATGGGTTATGCTGTGCTCTAGAACTTCAGCATGTGAATTGGAGGAGGAGGCAGCTTCAAATCTAGTTGTAAGAGCTTCCAACTTGGCTGCTGTCTCCTTCAGCCGAGTCTGCAATTTCTCATTCTCCTCTGCAGCTGCCTTAAGAAGGGCTTGACCTTCTTTGGCTCTTGCTTCAGCTTCTTCAATTCTGGACGTGTAGGTGGTCTCCATGCGGTGTATCTCATCAGTGTAAAGATCAGCAAACCTTTTGGAGGTGTCAGCTGACAACTTCTGATAGGTACTCAAGTATTCTCCTATCTGCTGATGAAGTGCTTCACCAAACTTGTCTTCAACGTCAAGAATCTGGTCATGAAGACGAGTCTTCTGTTCCCTTGCAGCTTTCTCAACATATCTTCCTAGCTGCAGGCCTAAACCTTTCTCAAAGTGCAAGTCTATTGCAGCTTTGACCTGGGAGCAGATGTCTGCTGTATGGTCAACAGATGGGGTAGAAGTAGAGGGTGTACCTTGAGGCTTTGGATGAACAATTAATGCTTTGCCTCTTTCTTCGGCTGATAGGTACTCCTCATTGAGGTAGCAGGTAGTGGCCTTAGTCAGATGGGTCATGATTCGTCTTCCTGTATCCTCTTGATTGTCAATGAAGTGAGTCAGATCGTCTGAAGGTTTGAAGTGAGCTGGTACTCTGACTACTTCTTTGTCAATCTCTTCTTTGTCAGCTGATGCAGCTGAGTCTTCTGCAGGTGCAGCTGAGTCTTCCACCAAGGCTGGTGCAGCTGATTCCTTCATCTTTGCTTGTTCAGCTGTCTGCTGATCCGATGAGCCTTCTGGGATAGAGACATCAGCAGTGGGGATTCCTAAAATCCGGTTGCAAACTGCAGTCAGTGCCTCATCTGATAGCAGCTGAGCAAAAGATCGAACTTGAGCAACTTCCTTTTGCTCCATTTCCCAGTCGAGGAAGTTTTCCTTTCCTCCCATTCCTTCCATGACCTCAAGAAGGTCATCTACATCATCTCTTCTGAGTTCAATCCAAGGGGTAGTGGACTTGAGCACTTGTTCAAACTGGATTGAATTCTCATCAACTCCAGGGGTAGTGGACTTGAGCAGGTTGGCTATCTTCATCCTCATTATCTTCTCTGTTTGGCACATGGGGGTAGTGCACCATTCTGAACTGAGATTGAGAAGGGCCATCTTGAACCAGGTCTTCTGGTGCCATGTCAACTGGAGCAGAAGGGACAGTGATGGTAGGAGTTTGGGTAGCTGGGGCATTTTCCTCTGCTGTGTGAGTATCAGCAGGGATTTGGGAAGTGATTTCTTCTTGTTGGGTAGGAAGTTGAGATTGATCTTCAGTGATTTATTCCTCAGCAGGGTTTTGGGTCTGCTGGTCTGGTTCAGTTTCTACTTGAAGATCAGTAGATGTTTGAGCTTGATGATCTTGGATATCTGCTGTTTGAATATCAGCAAGGATTGTGGATATAATCTGAGTTTGATCATCAGTAGGGGGTGTGGAGGTGGTCTGAGTTTGGTTGTCTGCTGGTTGAACATCAGCAGGGTTAGGCAATTGGGGTTCAATGGGTAGTTGTGGCTGAGTTTGTTCCTCTGCTGTGTGAGTATCAGCAGGGATGTGGATATCAGTGTTTACCCATGACACTTTCGACATAAGATCCCTTCATCACAGCGTTTGCATAGAAAGCCAGCACATCTTGTTCGTAAACATTGGTGGGTGCTGCTTCCAGAAAATCTTGTAGGTTGAGGTTGATGCAGCGAAGAAGGATCTCCTTGTTTTCTGCTTTGTGTTTGCCCTTGAAAAACAGAGCATTCTCTGTGAACATCTTCCCTTCCTTGGACCACTTTGCAGCATCCAAGGTGCCTGTGCTCTTGGTCTTCTCGTCGTAAATTTCAATGATTGCCATAGTAGAGTTTGAGTGTTAGGTTTTGAGAGTTTGAAAGGAATTTGCAGAACGAGAGAGTATTGAGAGCAATTGAGTAATGTGAGCGAAAGGGTTTGGAAGAGTTTTAAGGGTGTGTATATATACTCCAACGATTCTTGATCTAACGGTCAGATTTGGGTGTAATTGTGGAGTAGAGCCCAAGATTTTCCTTCTTTGATTTCGGGCCTTTCTTTAAATTTGCCGGCTGAATTTGCCATGTGGCAACAGTTGATTTGCTGGCAATTTGGTAATTGAGTATTAATGACATCATTACCAAAAATAGCCGTTGTGACTAATTTTGTGGCAAGAATTGATCATCAAGGCCGTTTTTTATAAGTGAATTGCATTCCTTATATAGGCCAATTTGTTTAATTACATTCAGGAATAAATCTAGAATGAATTACATGATCAAAGATAGTCATTTAAACTCTAAAATCAAGTGATCTGGTCAACAGAGTGAAGTCTTCTGATTTCTTCAAGAGGTCTGTTGATTTTCCTTGAAAGTCTTCTGGTCAGCTGAGTTGGTCTTCTGATCAGCTGAGTGGAGGATTGAGATTTGCTGAGTAAATCTTCTGTGCTTTGAAGGTCCAACCTGGCTTGATGGATCCTTCGTTGTTGCTGTGATGATCCAACCTGGATGATGGATCTTCCAGCTTTATTGTGAGTGGTGATCCAACCTGGTTTGATGGATCTTCCAGCTCTATCTCTGAATCAAGTAGGACTATCAAATCAATATGATGATCAGCCTGGATGATATCCCACTGATTCAGATTGCCCTTACCATCTGATGTTCCTCATCATCAGATGGGTTGTAGCATCAAAAGTGTCCTTTTTGAATTTCTTCGCTTCTCTTGAAGGAGAAGGAAGATTGGAAGAGGCTTCAATGGAGTCTGAAGAGAGGGCCATGGACTTAGCCTTCATGTTCTGTTTAGACACAGTAGCTTTTGATAACAAGCTCTCCATGTAGAACTTCCCCCTGGAGAAGAAGCTCTGCTTGCTTGCTACTTTGTCTTCTCCATCTCTCTTTCCTCTAGTTTTCAATAAGGACGTCTCTCTTTCCTCTAGTTTTCATGGGCAAACTCATGTTGAGTAAGCCAAGTGTGTTGATCTGCATCATCTTCATCTTCTGGACAAAGCTTCATCTCCTTCACCCAAGACCTTGGTTGAAGGATGATCTCCATTCCATCTCTTCTTTCGATTGTCTCCATTCCTGAAACAGAAAATAATAGTTAGTGATTTGTGTTCTTAGGTGTTCTCATAACTTACTCCTTTTATAGGGGTAGAAATGAGGTAGTGGAGTGAAAGATGACAAAACTATAGAGTTGATAGGTCTGAATTTCTGAAAAGTTACTTCTTAAGATCAACAGTGAGATTCTTGATCTAAGGGTTCACATTTAAAGATATTCAGACTTTATCTTATGTAATGCAGAAATTATAAATTTTTGAGCAAGAGTTATTTAAAATCCGTACAGTGCATGCATACTGTTGAGTCGGTGAGGATGGTGTATTAATCCAACCAAGTATAACTCAATAGTATACTGTATGTATGTATATAAATAAAGTATTTTATGAAGAATAGTTTATTATTATACATAGTATACATTGCTTAGAGTAAAGAAATCAAATAACTTTGTTCAAGTCTGCTGTATATATATATATATATATGATATGCAATGTAGATTTTAGAGTATTTCATCAAGGATTCTTAAGGTATCATTGATTCCCCCTTGATTAGATGACTCTAAGTTTTCCCTCAGCTTTATTTGTCTTCATTGGGAAAGAACTTACCTGAAGATGAGGGTGTCTATTCACCTCATCTGATCCTCCTAGTCTGCTGCACTTGGATCAGCTGATCTTTCCTTCTTCATGTGCTTGGGTCCAGGAGTCCTAAGCTGTAACATAGGGTCTTGAACCTTTCTTCAGCTAGGGGCTTAGTCAAGATGTCTGCTCTTTGGATATCTGTGTGAATTTTCTCCATCTTGATGTCCTTCTTTTCAAGATGGTCTCTTATGAAGTGGTGTCGAATGTCGACATGCTTGCACCTTGTGTGGAGGACTGGATTTTGAGTGATGGCAATGGCACTGCTGCTATCACAATAAATAGGGACTTCTCTTGCCTCTACATTGTAATCCTTGAGTTGTTGAACTAGCCAGAGCAGCTGACTACAACAACTACCAGCTGCCATGTATTCTGCTTCAGTGGTGGAGGTTGCAACTGAGGTTTGCTTCTTAGAGAGCCATGATATCAGCTTGTTGCCTAGAAATTGACAGGTTCCAGATGTGGATTTCCTATCAATTCTACATCCTCCATAGTCTGAGTCAGAATAGCCACTCAATTTTAGATTGTCATCAGCAGGGTACCATAGTCCTAGGTTGACTGTTCCTTTTAGGTACTTGAGAATCTTCCTTGCTGCTTCTAGATGACTTTGCTTTGGGTTTGCTTGAAACCTAGCACATACTCCTACAGCAAATGTTATGTCTGGTCTGCTAGCTGTAAGGTATAGTAGAGATCCAATCAGTGCTCTATATTCATCTTGATCAACTGCCTTTCCAGACTCATCTGGTTCCATTTTGAAAGATGTCATCATTGGAATCCTTGCAGTCTTGCTTTGTAGAGCTTTGAATCTTTCTAATAGGCTCTTGGTATACTTGGATTGGTTGATGAAGATCCCTTTTGAACTCTGCTTGACTTGAAGTCCTAGGAAGTAGTTCATCTCACCCATCATGCTCATTTCAAACTTTCCTTGCATAAGTTCAGAGAACTTCTTGCACATCTCTTGATTCGGTGATCCAAATATAATATCATCTACATATATTTGCACCATTAGGATGTCTTCTCCTTCTTGTATTCTGAAAAGAGTTCTATCCACTTTGCCTTTTGTATATCCATTGTCAAGTAGGAATTGTGACAATGTGTCATACCAAGCTCTAGGGGCTTGTTTTAGACCATAGAGAGCCTTCTTCAGTCGATATACTTGATCACCTTTTTCAAATCCTGGAGGCTGCTCTACATATACTTCTTCTACCAGAATACCATTTAGAAAAGCACTCTTGACATCCATTTGATATACCTTGAAGCCCATATATGATGCATAAGCTAGAAACAGTCGAATGGCTTCTAATCTGGCTACTGGAGCAAAAGTTTCATCATAGTCAATCCCTTCAGATTGTGAATATCCTTTTGCAACTAGCCTTGCCTTATTTCTAGTTATCACATCATTTTCGTCCTTCTTGTTCTTGAATACCCACTTTGTTCCTACTACATTGTGGTTTTCAGGACGATCTACCAATTCCCAGACTTCATTTCTTTCGAATTGGTTTAGTTCTTCTTGCATAGCAGTGATCCAATTGCTATCTGTCATTGCTTCTTCTATGTCAGCTGGTTCAATGTTGGATAGGAAAGCACACCAGCAGAACATAGATGACTGTGAGTTCTGATTCAGTTGTCTTCTGGTCTTGACACCTGAGTCAGCTCCTCCTAAGATGAGGTTTGATGGATGGTTGTTCCTCCATGTATGCCTCACAGGAGTATCTGCATTGGATGAGCTTGGATTCTCATCTGATCTAGTGCCATCAGGAGGGTTGGCTTGATTAGGTCGATCATCATCTGTATCTTGTGTGTCAAAGAGATCATTCCCCCTGGCATTTGGGATTGGTGCATCTTGATTCTGGTCAGCTTGTCCTGCTTGAGTTTGAGATCTAGTGGCAGGTCTATGAGGCTTATCTTTCTCTGGTTCTTCAGGAAAAGGTTCATTTACTTCAATGTACTCATCTGGTTTGGGTTTGATCATTAGATGTCTCATCTGATCTGCAGCTGAGTTTGTTTCTACTGCATTCTTTTCACAAGATTCATCAAAAACAACATGAGGTGTTTCTTCCACAAGAAGGGTTCGTTTGTTGAGTACTCTAAATGCTTTGCTAGTAGAGGAGTATCCTAAGAATATCCCCTCATCTGCTTTGGCATCAAAAGCATTCAACTTACTCTTCCCATTGTTGTGAATGAAACACTTACAACCAAATATATGAAAGTAAGATACTCTAGGTTTTCTTCCTTTCCACAGTTCATATGGGGTTTTCTCATGAATTTTGTGAATACCTGACCTGTTTTGAGTGTGACAAGATGTGTTGATGGCTTCTGCCCATAGTTTCTTAGGAGTGGAGAATTCAGCAAGGAGTGTTCTGGCAGCTTCTTTGAGTGTTCTGACTCTTCTTTCAGCTACACCATTCTGCTGTGGTGTTCTTGCTGCACTTGTCTCATGCTGAATACCATTAGAAGTACAATAGGCAATAATATAAGAGTTAATGAATTCAGTGCCTTTGTCACTTCTAATTTTCACAATTGGTTCTCCTTTCTCTACTTGGATCCTCTTCAATAGTTCAGGGAGCTTCTGTTGTGTTTCACTCTTCTTGTATAAGAAGATAACCCAAGTAAACTTGGAATAATCATCTACAACAATAAGAGTGTACTTCCTCCCTGTTAGAGTGGTTGGAGTGATTGGTCCAAAGAGATCCATGTGAAGCAATTCAAGAACTCTGCTGGTTGATGTTGTCTTCTTGGTCTTGAAGGAGACCTTTGTTTGCTTTCCTTGTTGACATGCATCACATACCTGATCTTTACAGTAGAGTTCATTAGGCAGTCCATCAACTAAGGATTCCCTTGCTAACTTGTTCATAGTCTTAAAGTTCAGATGACTAAGACGTTTGTGCCATAGCCAGCTGACATCTTTAGGGCTTTTCACAAGCAGACATGTATCCTTAGGACAGATGTTCCAATTTGCAAGATACATACTTCCCTTTCTAGATCCTGTTAGAAGGTTTTGTTTTGTTCTTTTATCACTTATGAGACACTCATCTTTAGAGAATTTGACTGAGTAACCAGTGTCACAAAAATGAGAAACAGATAATAAATTAAACTTAAGACCTTCTACATATGATACATCATGTACCTCAATGTCACCATTTTTAAGGGTGCCATATCCTTTTGTGTTACCATGCGCGTTATCACCAAAGAAGACTTTTGGACCTTTCTTCTCTATGTAGTTGGTCAGCAGGGCTTTGGTTCCTGTCATGTGAGTTGAGCATCCACTATCTATGTACCAAGTTTCTCCTGCTAGACCTCCTCTTCTGTATAGGTCCCTCCTTTCCTGCAAGAAAAGTTAAGTCTTAGGTACCCATTTTGTTTTGGGTCCTTGGGTGTTAGTACTACCCTTGGGAACCCACATATACATTGGTCGTTTGAACAACCTTGAACACTTGAGTTGTTTCCCTCGGGCATCACAGAACCAAATCTTACCAGTCAGCACCTTGGACTGATCTGATTTGTTCTTAGTGTCAGCTAAGTAATAGTCAAATGGTTTCCCTTTATAGGAGTGTACATACATGATCTTTTGACTAGTTACATTCGGCCTGGGTGCATTAGCTGGTCGATGCACACGATTATATGGACCATACTCTTCTGTTCTCACAATATCATAAGAGATAGGGGGTGCAAAGAGAACAGATTTGTTTGAAGAAGACCTCTTCTTCTTGGCTGGAGCAACATACAGCTGAGACTGTCTCAAACGAGATGGTCTAGGCTGTTTGTTGTTCCTCTGTACAGGCTTGGGGTTAGCTTGTCCTTTACCCTTTTTGGTTTTGGGATAGTTAGCCTTAGCTGGTACAGATGCCTTTTGGTTCATATTAGGTTCATTGTGTTTAGAACACTCACCCTTTTCATGTGTCTGAGTAGTGCACTTATTAGGTGTACTACCCCCAGCTGGAGAGGATGTAGATGGATTAAGTTCATAGCCAAAACCCATCTTATTGCCATTTGATCTATAATACTCAGAGATACTTTCAATAGTAGTAGAAGCTTTATTGAACTCTGATATCTTTTGATTTAGGCATTCCTTCTTGTTGGGAATAAAATGATACATGTTTTGATTAAATACCAAAACCCCCTGAGACATGCCTAAGTCAAATTGATAGTGTTCTAAAAATATTAGAACACATAGCATAAGGCTAGATGAGAAGCTGAAATGTTAGGCAGCTCTTAAACAATTAGATGCACAATTTGAGGGGGAACCTATGCTTTAAAGATGACCAAGATCAAGTCCCCTCAAGGCTCAAAATCTGGAACTATCACTTATGATCAAGGACACTCTATGAAACATCAAATGCTCTGATCAGGAGAGTTGTTCAGAGAAGATATCCTTATGCAAAAACAAGATTGTAAAGCTCAAAAGGACAAGTCCAATAAGATGCTCTGATCAGGAGAGTTGTCCAGAGAAGATGTCCATATGCAAGACTGGTAAAATCAAAAGACAAGCTTAATGACTCTGATCAGGAGAGTTGTCCAAAGAAGCTAGCCATATGCAAGAACAAGTTTACCTAGCTCAAAAGGACAAAGACTACTCAAAGGTTTTGATCAGGAGAGAAGCCAAATCTATGTGATAAGTGCTCTGATGCTAAAAGACCAAATATGCTGATCAGAAGAGTTGTCCAGAAAAGTTATCTCAGCATGAGTGAATCAGAACAAATGCTCTAAAGGTTGAAGGTCAACTATGCTGAAGATTTAGAGACAACCATACCCTAAAGAAATGCAATGCAACATGCTAAGATCACTGTGAAATGAAATAAAGGGAAAGAGCCAAGTCATCTGAAGAAGAGCAAGCCAACCTTGCTGATAAGCAAGACTGCTGATAGTGATAAGAAGAGTTGTCCACTTGATAAGGAATGTTGTCCTATCATTAGATCAACCTTCAGAAGCCATGTCCAAGTCCTAACAAGAAGTCAAACATTGGGAAAAGTGCTGGAGAATGAAGACAAAGTCTTACAAGCCGTTTATTACCCAAATGAGGACATGTCACTATCAAGAATCTGTCTTCCAGTTTGAAGAACTAAAAGAAGACATTTATGGACATTGGAGGCTGCCTCTCCAACGGGCAAATCCTTCATTTGTCTATAAATACAGAAGTGTGAAGACCATTTGAAAGCATCCAACTAACCTCAACAGAATCCAACTACTCAAGTATTCTGAAGCTCATAGAACTTTTAAAAAGCTTTCAAAGACTATCTTAGTCTTCATACACTTCTTCTAAGTTGTACATCACTGTATATCCATACAAAGCTTAGAGAGATATCCTATCCTTATACCTTGATCTTCATTGTAAAGGATATCTCATTAGTTGGAACCTTACTTCAATCCTTACCCCTTTCAAGTGAGAAAGTGAGAAGGTTGTTGTAGTAGAAGTGGTAGGAGCTGACTGTTGAGAGAAGAACAGTTCAGTTCTGAGTTGAGAAGAGGGTACTAGGACTCTAGACATCCTAGGGATCAATTCACCAAGGAGTGGTGTTCTTGATCAAGTGCACCTTGGCACTATAAAACAAGTTAATTCCAAGAGAGAAGGAATTATCCTGTTAAATCAGGGAAAGTGGATGTAGGAGCTTGAGTCTCTGAACCACTATAAATCTCCTGTGTTGATTTACCTTACAAGTACTTACATTCATTCAACACTGCACACAAAACTGATCTTTCAAAGATATCTATTCAAAGACTGTGCAAAACTGATTTGGACAAGTTCCCTGAAGCTTAACTGGACTGTTTTGGATTGACAAAGTGATTTCAGAATCTTAAGGAGTCTAAACTTAAAGGGCCAACCACTATTCCGCACATATAACTCCTTTAGATAGTTATTCAACTAAGTACTCAATAGTACTTAGTAGATTGATTATCTTAGAAGAGTTAATTATCTTCAGCAGAGTTGTCCAAGACAACCTTGCTGAGCTCTGGTTTGATCAAAGTTGAAAAGAATTGCATACAAGTGTATTCCCCCCCCCCATACACTTGTTATATACTCCTTTCAGGACCAACAAGTGGTATCAGAGCAGGGGTTCAAAGACCACTGCTTCTGAAAATCCATCTTGATTTTCAAAACTCACATATTTGGTGTGGTCACTGAACTGATCTCTATCTGAAATCCATCACTTATTGACTGACTGATTATTATTGAAATATGGCCAACAACAATGCTGTTCCTCCACCTGCTGTTCAAGGATTGGACAATATGGCCACAAATCCAGTAAACCACATTTCTCATCACAAACTGCCCATGTTTTCCATAGACAATTATGATTTCTGGAAAATTAGAATGAGGGCTCATCTTGCATCTCTTCACACTGATATGCTTAGAGTAATCACAAGAGGACCTTTTGTGTTTACTCAAACTAACCCCAGACTGACAGATGAGCAAAGAGCAGATATAAGGGAATTGATTCCCAAAGATGAGGATGACTTCACTGCTGATGAAAAGAGGAAATATAATTTGAATTATCTTTCCATGAACACCCTCTATCAAACAATTCCAGATGCAGTTATGGGTAGAGTCTACCACTGCACCACAGCCAAAGAAATTTGGGATACCCTTGCTGAAATGTGTGAGGGCACTGAAAAGATCAAGGAGAACAAGCTCCAAGTTGCTGTGCAGAAGTTTGAACAATTTTCAATGGAGTCTGATGAGACCATTGACAAATTTGCTGGTAGATTCACTGATGTGATGAATGAGATTAACTCATTGGGCAAGGTCTACACCAAGAGAGAGGTTGGATTGAAAATCCTGAGAAGTCTCACTCAAAAGTGGGATGTCTATGCTGTAATGATGCAGAATACCAAAGATCTCTCCACCATGCCCATGCAACAAATATTCTCAGAACTCAAAGCCTATGAGTTTGACCTCAATAGAAGAAAACCTGTTGAGGAACCTTCAAATTCTACTAAGGGAGTGGCATTCAAAGCCAAAATTGCTGAACCTGAAATGCAACCCACTCCTAGATCATCAAAGACAGTCTCTAAGACTGAAATGAAGGAAGAACTAGCTTTGATGGCTAGAAGGTTTGACAAGCTCAACACAAGGTTTGGTAGATACAAGAAATTCTACCAAGACAACAAATTCAGGAGAAGATACAACTCCCCTGAAGATCAGGCTGAGGACAAAAAGCCTGAAGAGAAAAGATCAGAGGACAAGTCCTCTGATAGGAGAAGATCCAGTAGAGCTGATCCTTCTTCATCTAAGAGAAGAGAAGAATCCAAGAAGGATGATGATGAAGACCTGTGCTATAATTGCAAAAAGAAAGGGCACTTTCAGTATGACTGCCCTGAATTGAGCTCTAAAGAAAGAAGAGAAAGGCAAGCTAAAAGAGACAGAAAGTTCACCAATAGAAAGGCCATGATGGCTGGTGAAGAATTTGATAGTGCTGAGAGCTTCAACTCTTCTGATGGACTATTCTCCAACAGTGAAGATGATGATGATGTTTGCAACATGGCTCTTGAGGATGATGAGCTATCCTCTACTTCTAGTTCACCATCATTCATCTCACAGAACAATAGTGAGGTCAACTTGAAGCTTTCCCTTGGAAAGTTGATGGAAGACTTCACTTTGTTACAAGAATTTCATGATAACTGTGTGAGAGAAAATGAAAGATTGGCCATTGAACTTGCCAAAAACTCTGAGGTAGTTGTTGATGTCAAGTCTACTGAGTTGTATCAACAAGTCTTGAGAGAGCTTGAGGAAGCAAATCTCAGGATAGTTGACCAACAAAAGGAGATTGATGATCAACTTCTCTCTCAGAAGAGAAAAGATTTTGAACTTAAAATTCTCAATGCCAAATTTGAAAACCTCTCACATGAATATGATATTCTTAAATCAAGTGAAGAGAGCCTAAAATTAAAGATGTCTGCTCTGAAGAAATCCTCTAGAGCAATAGAGGAAATTCAGAGTTATCAAAGACCTATGGCTCAAAGAAGTGGATTAGGTTTTGATCCATTTGAATCTTCACCTTGTCTTAGTGTTGCTTCTACAAGTAACACTAAGAAAATCTTTGTTAAATCAGTGGCACAACAAGCTGAAAATGAAATAATTCAGCCACTGAACAAAGGAAAGGGCAAATTGAATGAAATGCCTACTCAAGTGTTTCAGAAGATTAGACCCAAACCCTTGGAAAAGGTCAAGGCTCCTGAACACAAGAGGAATGTCGGTCAGCAGAGTAGACCCAATGGAAGGGCAACTCTCCTGAACAATGTTCAGAGGAGTTATCCAAGGTATAATCAGCCTAGGCCAACTCATCTGAGAAAGCCTCAGCTGAATAGACCTAAGGACAACTATCCTCAAAGGCAGAATAAAATGAGACAACCAAAACCCTCCATGCCAAAGGGTAATGGTCATAAAAAGGCCTTTCCTCAAAGATTTCATCAAGTTGCACAAAGAACTCATAAGTTCAGGAGAATTGACAACTCCCCTGAAACTTACAGAGTTAACACATTCACACATACTTTCCCAAAGACATTTAAGGGAAAGACAGTGTATGTTGATGCACAAGGAAATCAACTAAGCCACCTTGAATCAATCAGGGTTATTAGGCAAGTTTGGGTTCCCAAAGGTACAGCTAACCTCTCAGGACCCAAAACTCAAAGGGTACCTAAACCTATCTAAATGCAGGTACCATTGGGCCACAAGAAGAGGAACATGAACAAAAAGACAGCATGGTACCTTGACAGTGGATGCTCAAGGCACATGACTGGAAATAAGGAACTCCTCACTGACTTCATTGAAAAAGAAGGCCCAAATGTCACCTTTGGAGACAGCTCACAAGCAACAACAAAAGGTTATGGTACTTTGATGATTGGTAACATCAAAGTAACCAATGTATCTTATGTAGCTGGTCTCAAATATAATCTCCTAAGTATCAGTCAATTCTGTGATAAAGATTTTAATGTTGAGTTCTCAAGTGGAAAATGTCTAATCAAAGATAAGACTCAACAAATTCTATTGACTGGAACTAGGAAAGGAAATGTGTATTTTGCAGACTGGGACAAGTCTACTGATGCTGCATGTTTTATTGCTAAAAGTTCTAGTGAACAAAGTTGGTTATGGCACAAGAGGCTAAACCACCTGAACTTCAAATCTATGAATAAGCTTGCTAGAAATGCATTAGTTAAAGGACTGCCTAATGAGGTTTTCATTAAAGAACATGTGTGTAAGCCATGTCAAGAAGGAAAACAGATTAAAGCCTCATTCAAAGGTAAACCAGTCATCTCCACTGAAAGGGTACTTGAACTTCTATATATGGATTTGTTTGGACCAATTACCCCTTCAAGCATAAATGGTAGAAAATACACATTGGTTGTAGTAGATGACTTCTCTAGGTTCACATGGGTAGTATTTCTCCTTAATAAGAAGGAAACTCAAGTCAAACTGCCTGAACTTCTTAAGAGATTGTCAAATGAGAAAAGCCTTAACATTATCAAGATAAGATCTGATAAAGGCACAGAGTTCATTAACTCATACATCAATGAGTATTGTACATCTAATGGAATAGCTCATGAAACTTCAGCAGCTAGAACTCCCCAACAGAATGGAGTTGCAGAAAGAAGAAATAGAACTTTAAAAGAAGCAGCTAGAACTCTAATTGCTGATTCAAAATTACCTAAGAGGTTTTGGGCTGAAGCTATAAACACTGCATGCCATACTCAAAATAGATGTTTGATTATTAAGGGGCAAGGCAAAACCCCCTATGAACTCTGGAAAGGAAGAATGCCTAAAGTGTCATATTTTCATATATTTGGTTGTAAATGTTTCATTCACAATAATGGGAAAGAACAATTGAAAGCTTTTGACAGCAAAGCTGATGAGGGAGTATTCCTTGGATACTCTCAAATCAGTAGAGCTTTCAGAGTCTACAACAAGAAAACCCTTATTGTGGAAGAAACCCCTCATGTTGTGTTTGATGAATCTATATTTGAGATCAGGAATGATCACTTGGAACCTGAAGAAATCACACAGAGGACAACCAGATTAAGCCTAAAAGACAAAGACACTGAATTCATAGATGTTGTTCAAGCAAATTTACCTGAAAAGCTCACATTGGACAACAACCCTGAAGGCAACCTTCCTGAGACAAACCTCACTGATGGAAATGGTGAACTGAATGATCCAATCCCAGTTCACATCCAGGTAACAACTACCAATGAAGAAGCAGTTCCTGCTGAGGTAGTTAATGGGTCAAATAATCAAGGGGGAACTCAAAATGTTGAAAATGCCAATGTCCCTGACATTGAGGACAACACCCCTGATTATGATCCTGAATTAGATCCTGCATTAAATTATCCTGAATTCTATGATCAAAATGACTCACCTTCAGTAGAGGACAACTCTACTGAAGAGATCAGAAAAAGAAGGACTTGGTTATCTGACCATCCTGCTGATCTAATACTTGGTGATCCAAGTATTGGAGTCAAAACTAGAAGATTTCATGGTGAAAGTGCTCTATTCTGTTGTTTCTTATCAGAACAAGAACCAAGTGACATTGAGGAAGCTCTTCAAGATGCAAATTGGATCACAGCCATGCAGGAAGAACTCAACCAATTCACCAGAAATGAAGTATGGGAGCTGGTTGATAGACCTTCACATCAAGATGTTATTGGAACCAAGTGGGTATTCAAGAACAAAAAGAATGAGAATGATGTGATTGTCAGAAACAAAGCAAGACTAGTGGCAAAAGGTTACTGCCAACATGAAGGCATTGACTATGATGAGACATTTGCACCTGTGGCAAGGCTGGAAGCAATAAGACTCTTCCTAGCCTATGCAGCCCACAAGAGGTTCAAAGTGTACCAAATGGATGTCAAGAGTGCCTTTATAAATGGAGTTTTGAAAGAAGAAGTTTATGTGGAGCAACCACCAGGTTTTGAAGTTGGAAACCAAGTTTACAGACTGAAGAAAGCTCTATATGGACTCAAGCAAGCCCCTAGGGCTTGGTATGACACACTGTCACAATTCCTCTTGGATCATGGATTCACCAAGGGAACTGTGGACAGAACTCTCTTCAGAATCTCTGAAGGAGAGGACATCTTGCTTGTCCAAATTTATGTAGATGACATAATTTTTGGATCCCCTAATGAGAAGCTGTGTGAGAAATTCTCCAAGCTCATGCAAAGCAAGTTTGAGATGTCCATGATGGGGTTGATGAACTTCTTTTTAGGTCTACAAGTCAAGCAAACAAAAGAAGGAATCTTCATCAACCAAGCTAAGTACACCAGAGAAATGATCAAGAAATATGGGTGTACATCAAGCAAGCCAGTAAGGATTCCAATGAATGCTAATTGGAAGATGGATCCTGATGAAAGTGGTGTTCCAACCAACTCCACTGAGTATAGAGGAATCATTGGATCACTCCTCTATCTCACTGCCAGCAGACCTGACATCACCTTTGCAGTAGGTGTTTGTGCAAGGTTTCAAGCAAATCCTAAGAAAAGCCACCTTGAGGCTGCAAAGAGGATCTTGAGGTATCTTAAAGGCACTGAGAATCTAGGCCTTTGGTACCCTGCTGATGACAACATTGAGCTAACTGGCTACTCAGATGCTGATTATGGAGGATGTAGGATTGACAGAAAGTCCACCTCAGGGACTTGTCAATTCTTGGGCAACAAACTCATATCTTGGTTCTCCAAGAAACAGAATACAGTGGCCACCTCCACCACTGAAGCTGAATATGTTGCTGCTGGAAGTTGTTGTGCTCAAATTCTTTGGCTAAGACAACAACTCAGAGACTACAAAGTCAACTCTACTGAAGTGCCAATTTTCTGTGATAACAATAGTGCCATTGCTATATCACAAAATCCTGTCTTGCACACAAGATGCAAACATGTGGACATCAAGCATCACTTCATTAGATATCATGTGGAGAAGAAGGATATCAAGTTGGTGAAAATTCACACAGACCATCAAAAAGCTGATATACTAACTAAACCACTTGCAGAGGCAAGGTTCCTGGAATTATCAGCAGAGTTGGGTCTTCTTGATCCAGGGAAGTTGGACAAATGAGTCCAAAGAAGTTCATTGACTAAGGGGGAAATAAACTCAAACTTCAGCAGACTTGGTCAAGTCTACTGAAACTCAGAAAAGATGATATTACCTCTTCAGGACACTTGTCCATTGAAATTCAGGACACTTGTCCACGGCCTTTCAGGACACTTGTCCATGTAGGGTCAGATAAGTTGTCCTAACTATCAAAACCAAATTTTGGTATGATAAGCACCTATTTTTGGTGATCAATGCCTATTTCGAAATCTGTCCCATTGAAATACAGTTTTCACCTTTCTGGGATTTAATTTGTCTCCCACTCAAAAGATCACTTTCCATGCATTAAATGCTAAGATTTAACTCTTGTTTGCATTAAACTTTTTGAGACATGATCTATCTCGAAAAACCCCCAGCCTTAAACAACATTAAAAAACCACCCACGTTTTGAATAAAACAGTTCTTTCACTGTTACATTGGTTTTTGACCATTGGATCAAAAATGGACAACTCCCCTGAAATCAATCCTAGCCGTCCATTTTGGATTTCCATTTTTGCTCACCTTTGAATTGCATCAAGACCTTACCAACTCATTGACAAACATTCTTTTTAGAATATTCACAAGTCTTAAGATCCCCACAAACACTTCTTCCCCAAGTATTCGAAACCCTAGCTCAAATTTTCAAAACCCTAGCTCAAATTCTTCAAACTCTTTCAAAGCTTTCTCTGCAAATTTCAATGGCCCCCAAAGTTAAACCAGAGATGCTTGTTGATTTCTCCAACAAGGCTCTAGACCTTGACTTTGGCTACCTAAGCAACAGAAACAACCTTCATTTTGAGCCCATAGTATCCTTTGAGAGTGAGGATCCTGAGATTAAACCAACTCTAAGATGGCTGAGAAGAGCTGGTTTGCAAAAGTTCATGGAGGAAAGACCAAGTTCATGCTTGGAAGGTTACATGGCTGAATTCTTTGCCTTCCTTAAATGGAGAGGTCAACCGGCAGATGGTGAAGTGTCCACAAGGTTGTCATATACTGCAGAAGGAGAGGAAGAAGAGAGATTCCACAGAGTAAAATTCTCCTCAGAAGATCTGGATGGAGCCTTTGGATTGCCTAATGAGGGAAGGAATCCAGAAGTTTATGGCACTGGCCATGAAGATGAAATAGCTCAAGAATGGCTATTAGTTCCAGGCCCCATCTCTTCAACACAGAACAAGAAGACTCTCAAGCCAGAGTTTCTCAATCTCTTTGAGGTGGTTGCTAAGAGCCTCTTAAGCAACACTGGAAGCTTAGAGCAGGTCAGCCATCCAAGAATCAGAATCATGGCTGCCATTATTGATGTCAGTGACAAGGGCATCAAGTTTGATTGGAGGACCTTCATCATGTCTGAGATGATGAAGGAAAAGGCAAAATTCAAGGTGAAAACCCACAACAAGGTTGTGCTAGAAGGGAAAATCAAGTATTGCACCAGGGCAAGCTTGTTGATTGAGAGGTTTTCCCACTATTCTCAAATGCAGACCTTTGCAAAACCCCTCCCAGCTCAAAAGATCTTGTTCAGAAAGCTTAGCAAGAAAACTGAACAAAGAAGGATGCTCATGGCCAAACCTGCTGAAGAACAGGAGGAAGAGAAGCCTAAGATGAAAAAGAGAACAAAGGCCAGGGCTATCAAAACAAGGAAAATGTCTAAATTGTCCTCAAGAGAAGCCTCAGGAGCATCAGCTGAAGTTGATGCAGTGGCAGAAGAGGGAGTGAGTGTGCCTTCTGACCACTCAGAAGAGTTGAGGAGGAAGTACAATGAGACTAGGCAAAAGAAGAAGGGTGATAAGAGAATCAGGGTAGATGTCCCTGAAAAGGAAGGAAGTGGAAGCAGTAGGGCCAGCAAGAGAAGGGCCAAACCTACTGAGAAGGTGTTGGAGCTGCAAGAAGAAAAGTCTCTTCAATTGGCTCTAAGGGAGAGCAGAGCTGAAAGCAGGACCAAATCCATGTCAAGGACTAATTCATCTGGCTCTGGAACTCCAGAATCCAAAGTCCCTGAAGTTCAACCTATAGAGGCCAACATCCCTGAAGCTCAGTACCTTGAGCCCAACTCCCCTGAAACCCATGTTACCCCTTCCAACCAACCCATTACCCCTGTAAATCTCACTAAGAGATATTCTCCTGAAGGGAATGTGCAAAGAAGTGGCATAGATGTGCTTGCAGACTTAGCTGTAGATGAGACAAGACTCCTGTCTCCCCTTGACTCATCCATGCTCAATTATTCAAAGCTCTTAGAACATGCACTCAATGAGCCAACCCCCCTAAGTAAAGCCCCTTCAGATTCATTGCTCTCTAAAGCAACTGAAGTACCTTCATTTGAGCCTAACCCTTCTGAAGCCAACATCCTTGAACTTAACCTGCCTGAAGCCACTCTAGGAGAACCCAGAGCCAACTCCCCTATAACCCAAAGTCCCCATTCAAGTGGAGATGAGGAGGAGTATACTTATGAAAGTATGCTCAGAGGAGGAGCAAAGGCTACTGTGGACAGTTTGTATCCACAACTTGCTGAATTTCCAAGAATTCAGAAAACCTTTCATGATCTAAGGATGCTTGTTGATGTAAAAGACAAGTCTATGATGGAGATATCACAAGTCATCCAAGATAAGGGTGCAAACTGGTGGCAAATAGAGGAGAACAGATTGCTACACTTTGCTGGAGTTTCAAAGACAAGATTTCTCATTGATGAGGAGATTTTTGCAAAGCTAGTAGCTGATAAGATTGAGGAGGAGAAAGAAAGAAAAGCCAAGGGAATCAAACACCCTGACAGTAGCTCCAATGATGATGATTCCCCTGATGATCCATCAGATCCTTCAAACCCCAACCCTCCTGAAACCCCTCAAGCCAACCTCCCTGAACCCTCTCAACCTAAGTCTTTTGTAGCAGATAGACTTTCCAACCCCCCTAGAACCTACCATAGGAAAGGCTCTGTGTCATCAGAGGTGTTGACCAAGGGTGGTAACACAACCAAAGACACATCTGCCAATGAAGGTTCTTCTGAACCCAAGGCACAGCCGAAAGATGTTAAGGTTCCTATATTAGAGGCTAGTTTGATTAAGGCCTATTCAGTGTCAGAGGAGTTGGACACTGATCAGCCCTTAATCATTCAGGATGACTCAGTGGCTGCTGAGATAAGCACTGTGATCTCCTCACAACTGCCATCTTTGAACCTTGTTGAAGGTGAAGATGTTGCAGGTTTAAGAGAAGGAGTTGAAAAGGAGAGGATAGTTGAAAAATCAGAGGGTGTTGTGGATGAAAGAGAGGTAGTCATCACTAAGATTGTGAGTGTACCACCATATGAGGGTGGAATAAGTGAGGAAGGACAGGTTATTCTTGAAGTCAAATCTGAACTTCAAGAATCCCTTGATGAAAGGAGGCCTGATTCCTTGAGTGAGAACATTATTAAAGAAGGGAGAAAAGAACAAGTTGAAAGTGAGAAGAAGACTGCTGATGTATCAGAGTCTTATACAAAAGAAACTGAGGGAGATGAGTGTTTATTTCCTAACTTGTTTGATCTGTCTAATATTGCAGGTATCTCTCTTGACCAAATTTTTGCAGATGAGTTCTTAATAGATGCACCTATCCAAGTAGACACAGGCTCAGCTCAAGCCTTACTTGGGATGCAATCAGAGAAGTTAGACTCCTTGGCTCATCAAGTTCAATCTGCTCATGCTGAAACTTCAGGAGCATTGAATGAGCAAGGCAGGACTCTAGCATCTGTGGAGATGAGGCTCACTGGCTCTGAAGATGTTGTGCTACCAACCCTTGAAGCAAGGATCAGTGGTGTGGAATCTGGTCTCCAAACCATTTCCACTGAAGTTCAAAATGCCAAATCAACCATGGAAGCCATCTCAGAGGAGGTCAAGAAAGAGCAAAAGCTGCTGAGAGACAATCACAATGCCAATGTCAAAGCTCTCAGGCTCACTGTCAAGCAAGCTCTTGGAAAGAAGACAGCACTACAAAAGAAAAGAGCTGAAGAGCAAAGGGTAGCTATGGTAAAAGCAGTCTCTGAAAAGTTTTCTCAAGAGGTATTGGCCAACATTGCTGAAGGTACAGTGGCCAACCTCACTGAGCTTCTTAAAGCCCAACTGGATGCATCTCTGAAAGCAACCTTGGAGGAGGTTGTCCAACAAAAGATGAAGCCTGTTATAGCTTTTCTTAGCTTGAGCAGTGATAGAATGCAAAATATACATGATGAAAATGTATATTTGTTGGAAGAGATGAAGTCCCTAAACCAGGCCCACTCCCTGATGGCCTCAACAATGAGTGACCTCAAGCCCCAGTGTTTTGATGCTACCAAAAAGGGGGAAAGGGAAAGAGCTAGAGCAAAAGGTGCCTTGGTGATTGGAAGCCCAGTCAAAGGAAAAGACAAAGCTGCTGAAGGAAAAGGAAAAGAGCCTGAAGTGCTAAACTTGGAGGAATTGGATGAAGAAGAGCAATTAGCACTTGCATTAAAGAACTCTATGGCCTCATCTCAAGAAGAAAGGATGAGGTTACAGTAGAGACCAGGTGGTGAAGTGTCTGGTATGGACAAAGGTGATGAAGGTGTCCAAACTAGAGGAAAGATCAAGAGGGCAAAAGGAAAGAAAAGACAAGTTGAAACATTCACTGACTTTCCTAGCAGCCTTGATCTCCCACCTGAATTCAGAATTGATGAGGATGAGCCTACATCCAAGAAAGCCAAAACTGCTGAAGAGCCCAAAGCTGCTGAAAAGGACAAGTCTTCTGAATCTGACAAAAGTGCTGAAGTTCCCAAGTCCACTGAAGACATTGAAAAGTTATTTGCTGAAGGATTTGGACCTAAACCCAAAAAGAAGACTGTCCTAGCCCATGATCCATCAAAGCTGTTTCATGAAGGGTATGGCAAAGACCCTGAAACACAACAAAAACTGGCCATGATGAGGGCCCAAGAGAAAATGGACTTGATGGAAGAAGCTAACAGAGCAAGAGATGAGAGAAGAGCAAACTTTCAGAAACCAAGAAGGAGGAGAGCAACTTACAGCAAGATGAAGCCTCAGCTTCTAATCCCAATGGACACCAAATATCCACACTTGGATAAATGGGTGCCAATTCAACTGAATGATACATGGGAAGAGGCTAAAAGGGAGTTTGTCTATGACTATTATGTCATTGACAGATGGAATGGAGGAGATGCAAACTCTGCCTTCACTGAGTTCATGCTAGAATACTACAGAGAATTGTATCAACAACTACTTGCAGCTGCTGACATTGCAAGAATTGAACTCAATGCTCCCAAGCCTATCATCTATATGCCTCCAAAGCTTGAAGGATGGATTGACCAAGCAAGGATCCTAAGGGAGTTCACAGAAATTCTGAAGCTGAACAAGATGACCCTTGGACCTAAAGGAACCAACCAGGAAGCCATGGCACTCAAGAGGAGAGTGTGGGCACAATATGGGATGCTGCCACCTCCTGAGGATGATCTTTGAATGGCTAAGTCTTCTGACTTTTTTCTGGGTGAAAAATTATCTTATCTGAAGATATTTTTGCTATGTGGTCAAATCTGCTGAAATTGGACAAGCCTGCTGATATGTGCATTGACATGCTGTTTGCTCTGATATGGTTTAGAATGATCTGATAGAAGAATTGATGCATTCTACTTTAATATCTGGAATATCTTGTATTAGTTAGATCTAGGTGTTAAAGCTCTGATACCTGAAATAGTCTATTTTGCTCTGATCTTATGTTCAGTATGTATATCTTGATTTGTAATGATTCCATGCTCTGATAAGTTATCTCCAACTATCAACATGCTTGTAATGATTTTATTTATGAATGATAATTGAACCACTTTTGAATCAAGATACATTCTTAACAAGAAATCTCTCTATGCCTATCTGTGAAACCTACTTGCAACAAAAAAACAGTGAATACACTAACACATTATCTTTTCAGGAATATTGACCTTAGTCATATCTACTGAAGACATATGTAATAGGTGTAGACAAGTCACTTTTGCATAGAATATGTAGGTTTTGGCATCATCAAAAAGGGGGAAATTGTTGGGAATAAAATGATACATGTTTTGATTAAATACCAAAACCCCCTGAGACATGCCTAAGTCAAATTGATAGTGTTCTAAAAATGTTAGAACACATAGCATAAGGCTAGATGAGAAGCTGAAATGTTAGGCAGCTCTTAAACAATTAGATGCACAATTTGAGGGGGAACCTATGCTTTAAAGATGACCAAGATCAAGTCCCCTCAAGGCTCAAAATCTGGAACTATCACTTATGATCAAGGACACTCTATGAAACATCAAATGCTCTGATCAGGAGAGTTGTTCAGAGAAGATATCCTTATGCAAAAACAAGATTGTAAAGCTCAAAAGGACAAGTCCAATAAGATGCTCTGATCAGGAGAGTTGTCCAGAGAAGATGTCCATATGCAAGACTAGTAAAATCAAAAGACAAGCTTAATGACTCTGATCAGGAGAGTTGTCCAAAGAAGCTAGCCATATGCAAGAACAAGTTTACCTAGCTCAAAAGGACAAAGACTACTCAAAGGTTTTGATCAGGAGAGAAGCCAAATCTATGTGATAAGTGCTCTGATGCTAAAAGACCAAATATGCTGATCAGAAGAGTTGTCCAGAAAAGTTATCTCAGCATGAGTGAATCAGAACAAATGCTCTAAAGGTTGAAGGTCAACTATGCTGAAGATTTAGAGACAACCATACCCTAAAGAAATGCAATGCAACATGCTAAGATCACTGTGAAATGAAATAAAGGGAAATAGCCAAGTCATCTGAAGAAGAGCAAGCCAACCTTGCTGATAAGCAAGACTGCTGATAGTGATAAGAAGAGTTGTCCACTTGATAAGGAATGTTGTCCTATCATTAGATCAACCTTCAGAAGCCATGTCCAAGTCCTAACAAGAAGTCAAACATTGGGAAAAGTGCTGGAGAATGAAGACAAAGTCTTACAAGCCGTTTATTACCCAAATGAGGACATGTCACTATCAAGAATCTGTCTTCCAGTTTGAAGAACTAAAAGAAGACATTTATGGACATTGGAGGCTGCCTCTCCAACGGGCAAATCCTTCATTTGTCTATAAATACAGAAGTGTGAAGACCATTTGAAAGCATCCAACTAACCTCAACAGAATCCAACTACTCAAGTATTCTGAAGCTCATAGAACTTTTAAAAAGCTTTCAAAGACTATCTTAGTCTTCATACACTTCTTCTAAGTTGTACATCACTGTATATCCATACAAAGCTTAGAGAGATATCCTATCCTTATACCTTGATCTTCATTGTAAAGGATATCTCATTAGTTGGAACCTTACTTCAATCCTTACCCCTTTCAAGTGAGAAAGTGAGAAGGTTGTTGTAGTAGAAGTGGTAGGAGTTGACTGTTGAGAGAAGAACAGTTCAGTTCTGAGTTGAGAAGAGGGTACTAGGACTCTAGACATCCTAGGGATCAATTCACCAAGGAGTGGTGTTCTTGATCAAGTGCACCTTGGCACTATAAAACAAGTTAATTCCAAGAGAGAAGGAATTATCCTGTTAAATCAGGGAGAGTGGATGTAGGAGCTTGAGTCTCTGAACCACTATAAATCTCCTGTGTTGATTTACCTTACAAGTACTTACATTCATTCAACACTGCACACAAAACTGATCTTTCAAAGATATCTATTCAAAGACTGTGCAAAACTGATTTGGACAAGTTCCCTGAAGCTTAACTGGACTGTTTTGGATTGACAAAGTGATTTCAGAATCTTAAGGAGTCTAAACTTAAAGGGCCAACCACTATTCCGCACATATAACTCCTTTAGATAGTTATTCAACTAAGTACTCAATAGTACTTAGTAGATTGATTATCTTAGAAGAGTTAATTATCTTCAGCAGAGTTGTCCAAGACAACCTTGCTGAGCTCTGGTTTGATCAAAGTTGAAAAGAATTGCATACAAGTGTATTCCCCCCCCCCCCCCCATACACTTGTTATATACTCCTTTCAGGACCAACACTTCTCCTTTTCTAAGAGCTTGTGTGCTTGGAAGAGGTCATCGAACTTGGATTGTAGTGAACGAAGTTCCTTAGTTTCTAAAGCTTGAGTTTGTAACATCCCCTCATACAACTGAGTTATTGTGGTATTTTCTTCCTTAAGAAGCTCCACTTCTCTTGTCAATCTTTCATTCATTGTGACCAACTCAGGGGTGTTATCAAACTTAGTCTTTTTCAACTTAGTAATTTCTTTCCTTAGACCCTTGTTCTCCTCTTCCACTTCTATAAAAGCTCTAGTGGCAATATCCAGATCACCTTTTACCTTTCTTAAAGATTGATAATAGGTGTCTTTTGATTCGCCTTTAGATGAGTTTATCTTAATAGATTGTGAAAAAATAGGTGAATGGAAAGTAGTAGTATAGGAGTTTACCTCATTTTCACCTATGGCCATCATAGCTAGGTCATCTGAATCATCTGAGAAGATTTGACAGTCTGGTGATGTAGGGAGTTCATCACTTTGATATTAAGATTCTTCAGTCACCATAGCTTTCTTGTCTGAATTTCTTCTTGGCCTTCTTTCTTCTTTGTCATCCAAATCCAGCTCAGGACATTCATAGACATAGTGTCCTGGTTTGCGACAATTAAAGCATGATCCAGATTTCTGATTTGAGTTGCCTTTCCTTGGAGGAGTGGCATCTCTTCTTCTAGATCCTCGGCTGTCAGATGACTCCACATCCTTTCTAGGATGTCTTTCTGGTGTTCTTTCTCTGGAACCTCTGGAGGGTGAACTTGTTCTTCTATCTTTGTAGTTTCTATAGAATTTTCTATATTTGCTGTTGAGAGTGTTCATCCTTTCGAATCTCTTGATCATAAGAGCCATTTGTTCCTTCAGACTCATGTCTGATCCTTCACAGTCTTCTGTTTTCAGAGAGGTCTTGCCAGATGAGGTACTTGCAGTTTTTGTATTGGCTGCCTTGAAGGCTACAGTCTTGGAGGTAGATGGGGTTGCAGTTGGCTCATCACTTCCTGAGTTTTCTTCTCTTTCCAGATCATATTCATGAGCTTTTAGGTTCTGAAATAGAGTTTGAGCAGACCACTTCTTGATATCTTGAGTATCCTTGATGATGGTCTTCTTGAGTCTCCATTTCTTGGTTAGAGAGTCTAAGATCTTTAGATTTTTCTCTCTATTTGTATATTTCTTGCCCAGAGATTCTATCTCATTGATGATCTTGGTAAATCTATTGTCTAGCTGATCAATAGACTCTTCTGGTTGCATCTTGAAGTGTTCGAACTTCTTGACTGCTGTAGACAACTTGGATTCCTTGATCAGCTCAGTTCCTTCACAGAGAAGTGCCAATGCCTCCCACATCTCTCTGGCTGACTCACAGTGGATTACCTTTGCAATGTACTCATTTGGAAGAGTTTGCATTATGTAATCTCGAGCAATGCTATCAAGATTTGATTGTTTCATCTCTTCTGGTGTGAGATCCTTCATGGGCTTGGGAACCAGTTCTCCAACTGGGACTTCTGGATCACCATTTGCAGTGTTGACTGTCATGATGGTGATTGGGCCTTCTGTGATTACTGACCACATCTTGTAGTGGACTGATGTGAGATTCTTCCTCATCCTGATCTTCCAGTAATCATAATCCTCAACTGAAAACTTAGGCAACTTTCGCATGTTAGCACTCATGCTGTATGAGTTTTCAAAAACAAGTTTTCCAAAAAGATCTGTTCAAGAGGACTACAGAAAGACTCCCTCAAGTCTTCTGATAATCTAGAGACAGTAGTCCGTTAGAACCACTGCTCTGATACCACTTGTTGGTCCCTGAACGAGTAGTGAATGGGATTAAAGTCTAGAGGGGAGGGGTGAATAGACTTTAAAACTTTTTCAAACAGAGTTGAGAATCTCTTCTGATTGCTATGTCAACTGGACTGCAAGTCTGCTGGTCCAGATGACTATAGTGATCTGACTGAGGAGGTTATATGCGGAATTATGGTGGCCCTGGTTTAGACTCGTTCTTGTAATTCTTATGAAAGTGTTCAACTTGTTTTACTTAATGAAAATAATCAGCTGATGCTGGTTTGAAAGTTATGGCCTTGTTTTGAAGAATGTTGAAATCACAGTATGCACTATATAATAATGTATGTAAGGACAGAAATGTAGAGTGTAGAAAGTAAATAACACCGGATTTATAGTGGTTCGGATATACGTTCCTACGTCCACTCTCACGTCCACACGTGATGTTTAATCCCTTTAATTTACCACAAATTACAAGGGTCTTGACCTTTATAGTCCCAAGGTTAGGACTTTGAGATCTGAGCCGTCCTAACAGCTACGGTCTCCACAAGTGATTGTAAGCACTTGCACTTTAAGGGGTTCAAAAACTTTAACCTTTCGGTGAGGGTTTGGGGTTTTTGAGGTGTATCCAACTAATGGTTCAAGCTTATAATTTGCTTAACCACTATGCCTAAAACAATTGATATACAATATGAACAGGTTTCAGGTTCTTAGGGGTTGGATAGAAATCACTTAAGAGCTATAGATAATCTAATGGTTTCTGGCTCTTTTGAGAATTCTTAGAATAGTATGGCTTTAGCTTTGATTGCTTGCTTGGCTCGTTGAATTCTCTCTTTTGACTCCTTTTTTTTGTGATTTCTCATCCTCTTGTATTTATAATGGAGATTGGTTGCAACTAGCCGTTGGAGTTGACTAGCCGTTTGAGCAATCTTTCCATAATAGCTTGATTCCAGCCGCTTGATTGCTTCAATCCTGGGATCATGTCAATCTTCTAAATAAGGTAGGTCTTCGTTTGAATTGCAAGATGACTTAGGAATCAGCCGAGTCCTGGAAGAGCACATAGTCTTCTGATCTGTACTTCTAGTCTTCTGACTACTCTTCTGGCCTTAGGTCTTCTGTCTTCTGATATCAGTAGAGTAACACTCTTCTGATCTGGAAATTCTTTGTACTGCTTTAGGCCATCTTCAATCTGGGACTCCATCAGATAAGTAGGTATACAAGCACCTTAACTTATCTGGTCTTCAAGGATCTTCTAGTCTTCATGTCTTCTACTCTTATCATCTTGAGGATAGGCATGTAAGCCAAGACTGTGCTGATCAGCTGATATCAATACAGTTGATCACACAAGACTAGTCTAAGCTGTTCTATACAAGTCAGCTGATCCTATTACATTTATAAACTCTAAGTGTTTTGGCCATCAAAACTATTCTAACATCAAGTGGGGCTTAGGGTGAATTTATATCCCAACAGTAAACTACTGCTCTGATACCACTTGTAGGTCCCGAAAGTTGAGTTAATATCGAGGGAAGCTAAAGAAAATGTCTAGAGGGGGGTGAATAGACTTTTCTAAAATCTTTCGATATATCAAAATACAATGTGCGGAATACGAAATTAACAATGAGCCCAATTAAAGTTTATACTCAACTTCTAAATTCGAGAACTTTGTTCTATACTCAACTTGTCTTGTTCAGTTATGTAAGTAAACAATTAAGCAATTAAACAAAACAGTAAAGTAAACAACACAAACAATTTATAGTGGTTCGACAACTTGTCTACGTCCACTCTCACAACCCAGTTGTGATGTTTCCACTAACTCTTCCAATCGAGTACAAAGTGTGAGTTCTTGTTCTTTAGAGTCTCAAGAAAAAGACTTAGATCTTCTAAGACTATACCACCAGATACGTCTACGATCTTACTAGAAATTTAACAAGTATCTAGCAACTTGATAAAAACAACAAACAAAACTAAAAACTTATTCAGTAGCAGTCTTCTGGTTTCTTCACTTGACTAGCGGACTTGCTTTCTGAACTTCAGTAAACTCTGTGAGTAATCTTCAGTATGTAGCTTCAGTATATGTATTTGCAGTAGTATCAGTAGTCTTCAAACGATGAATACCTTGAGGTATTTATAGACTTCTGAAATCAAGAACTTAGTTAGTTGTAACCAACTCTTCTTGAAAACTAACTTTATAACTGAATCTTCTTATCCTTCCACGCGTTTCAATTAATTAGTCATTCCATAACTAACTTTAATCTTTATCTTATCACGCGCTTCTTCTTTACTTCACTTCAAGTTGACTTCTAGTTGACTTGTCTTGTGGAGTCTTACTTGTCTCGTAGTCCACCTGTCTTGTGTAGTAGACTTTAACTCTTCTTGTCTAGTCCGGTCTTCTTGTGCGATTTACAACAGTAGACTATTCTAATCCTAACAAGACTATTACATTACTTTAAGCTCTTTTGTTATAAAGCTTAGTCAACTTATAATCTATACAATCAATCTATCTATTACATTCAAAATCATGAGCTCTATACAATGATTATTCATAGCTCAACAACAATCTAATAACTAATATAAACATATATGAAGTACTTATAAATCGTACTTATCTTTTAATATGAACTCATGTGAACTCTACTGATCTTGTTCAAGATGACTTCAACTTAACTAGACTAGATTAGTCAACACTTAGAAAATATTCAAACTACTTTTGGCTTATCAAAACTTCATCTTTTATCTTTTAATCATCAATTAGGATTTGTCTAGGATTCATATCCCAACAGTGTAGTTGTAACACATCTGGGCGACGACGTTGGAGATGCGCATATGTTGGTCGGAGATGTTGTAGATTTGGTTAGTTCTGAACAAGAGTCGGGGACGGCCTTTATATGTGGTGCACTCGAATTCGAACAACTCGTTGATGGCGCAGCCGCTGCCGATGCCTATGCCGAAGGGGTAGGGTACGGTGAGGTTGCCGCAATGGGAGGGACAACCGGGTAATTTCGTGATGGTAGGGGAATTTAAGATTTGGTACGTGTCTGCGGCGGCGACTCGGCTGAAGCTGCTCATCAGAATCAAGGACAGCAGTGACAGCATGTTATCACGCATCATTTGGCCGGATTAATTACATATGGTTTTGCTTTGCAGAGTATGATTAATGTACAATAAACACGGTTATGACTTATATTAGAATTAAATTTGTATTATAATTAATTAATGGTTAACGAATCTGATTATATATATATAGTGATGGTTGACATTCGGGTGGGGGACGTGCATAGCATATTACTACCGCCTAAAAAGTCTCCACTCTTCTGTGTATTTATTCATACTTCTAATATCTAATGGGATTTTTCAAATAAAACAACACTGAGTTCATGAAAGTGATACATTAATTTAATTTAGTCTATTTCTAGTAGTGTTGTATTAAATTCAACAATAAAACATACACTTGCAATCATTTTTTGATTATTAATTAAACATACACTTACTATCATTTTTTGATAAACATTATATTTGTAATTATTTGTGACCCCAAAAAAGAAAAAGAAAAAGCAGTGACATTACATTTTTTACAATAAAAGAAATGGAGAGACCTAATACGGAGTATAACATTTTCATCAACGAAGGGTGTCGGCACGGGAGAAAATTGGCGGACTTGGATCCCTGTTGAAGTTGTACGTACTGGTCAGAGAATCTTCCAATGTTGTTATATATAAGCATTGGAGCAGCATAAAGATCAGCGGACCCAGGTGTCTCATTCATTTATCGAACAAATTCTTCCTCAACAATAGGTTTATTAGTTCAAGGATGTTTGTTAAACTTCCTTAATCCTTCGAGTTCCATTGCCGCTTCTTTCATTGTTCAAATTGCAAACATCTCCTTATTAGTTGAGCAACTGTCTGGAGTTGCTCTAGTGATCCCTCTCGGTCTCTCTCCCCACCCGAGGATCCAAAACTTGGAAAGGATGATTTTCCTTAATTGTTATGATGAAATACATTGCCAGGTTCGGTTGTTCTTAGCTCCTTTCCAAGTCGATAGGTCTTTTACCCGTTAAAAGCTCAGGAAGAACTACTCCAAAATTGTATCACTTTTTTTTGTCAACTAGCTCGTGTAGAAGCAGTATTCAGGATCCCAAGTATCATAGTATCTCTTGAACCAACGTTGTGACCTCAATTTGGTCAAGGGAAACTTGTCTAGATGCCCCGAAGTCTAAAATTTTGACTGTTATATATTCATCTACCAAAATGTTGGCTGACTTCATGTCCCTTTGAATGACCGAAATTGCAACAACTGAATGAAGATATGACAGGGCCCTACAGCTTCTGAGGCAATTTTTAATCGATTGTCCCAGGATAACCAACTTGTCCCTAAGAAGGGGTTACCATCCAAACTTCTTACTTCCCTTTTTTCATAGTGATTTGTACACAATTTTCTACAGACGTTGATTTTACAGGAGTGTATGATTCGGGTAAAATTTGCATGATTTTAGTGCACACTTTGAGCATAATTTTTTTATGATTTCATGTTTTTATTGCTCAATTTTAACTAATTGCACTTGATTGTGAGAAAGGTTATAATTTGCTATTTATATAAGTAATTTGAGCATTTTTAGAAGCAAAACACGTGCATAATTTTTAGTGAAGGCAACGAAGGAAGAAAACGAGATCATAGAAAATAATTCTTGAGCTCATTACTCACGACCCAATTCAAATTAGGCCTAACTTTTGCAATTGAAGTAAGGGTGGGTTATATGCCCCTCCATGAATGTTAGATGCACTCCCCCTTTCATTTATTGATTAAATATACATATAAAATACCTAATTTGTCATTTTAGTAAAATATATAAGATATATACACTCCCCTAAGACCTAACCTTAATTTTAGGGGAAGTAGCCGCCGACAACCATCCCTCCACCTCCGACAATCGCCGCCCCACCTCTAGTAGCTGCCAGCATCCAAACATATTTAGAAATTAAAAAAAAAAACTTGGAAATAAAAAAAAAATCGATAAACCAGTCTCGATCGACACTGGTTTGTCGACCATAGAGTATATTGTCGACTATAATTTATCGACGAAAAATCACTTTTGTCAACAACATTTTACCAAATGAAATTTTTTTAAAAAATTCTTCATTTTCGACAAGAAATTGTCGACCATAAACATTGTGGTCGACAAAAATTTATCGACCATAAACATTATGGTAGACAATTTCTTGTCGAAAATGAAAAAAAATAAATAAACCAACCACGTTTCGAAGAAAAATAGGAGGAGGGGGGAGGAGCCACTGTCGGGGGAGAAGGTGGAAACGGCTAAAGGGTATCGTGGAGGAGAGGGCAACCGGTCGGCCGACGCAAAAGGAAGAAAGAAAAAGAAAACCTGGTTTGAGGCAGATGTCGCCACCCGCGGCGTTGCGGCTGGGGAAAGGGGAGGGGGCTGGACGGCGGGCGGCGCAGAAGGTGAGCGGTGGTTGGGATGGTGTGAGGAGGAAGAAGGGTTCAAGGTTTAAATGAGGAAGATGCAGAAGGTTGGGGAAGATGAAGGAAAATGAGGATTTTAAGGGGTGTGTATTTATTCTACAGAATTTTAAGAAAAAATGATATAACAAGTAATTTAGGGAAAGTACATCTATATTATGTGTATTTTGAGAGGATACGTGTATCGGGGGAGTGCATCTAACGTTCATGAGGAGGCATATAACCCACGCCTTGAAGAAAATGAAATTGCCCAACTCTTGAAAATAAAAAAGCCAATCATGCCATACGGTGGCTAGGGGTGTGCACCGGTTCAAAATCGGACCGGATCGGGACCGATTTGGACCGGGACTGGAATGTATGCTAAAGGGCGGACCGAAGACCGGACCGTAATTAATTCGGTCCAGACCGGATCAGACCGGTAAATTCCGGTCTGGTCCGGATTTAGACCTGTTTTTTTTTTTTTTTTTTTATAATATTTTTTCAAGTTTATGGAAGTAAGAACAAGATTGATGAATTTGTGTATGAAAATTAAAGTGTTTGCTCTTCATTTGAAATCAATCTACGCCAATGTGAATTTTATTTACATTATTATTAATGATCTTTTCGCCCTAAAAATAAATTAAATATGTTTGTTAAATTATATATTTGCAAAAAATGTAATAGATCTCAACACATTCTCACCAATTGCTTGGTTTTGAAAAATAAGTGAGAGTTTATTAGTAAAAAAAAAAATTAAAATAAATTCCGTACCGGAAGACCGGAATCCAAAATTTGCTGGACCGGAGACCGGACCAGAAACTAACCGGTCGGTCCAATTCCAGTCCGGTTCCGATCGTTTTTCCGGTCCAATTTTTTTTAACACTCCTAATGGTGGCCTTCACGTTTTCAGCAATTAAAAAAATGGAAAATGGGTCCACGTTGTGATAACAGAAGTTGCTACTTTCTTTGATCTTCCATTAAGTGATGTTTATTTTGGTCTTTGAGTGATTTTAAAAATCGATTTTTGAAATCATTGATTTTTAAAATCCTGATAAATAGTACTCCCTTCGTCCAATTTTATTATGCTCTACGGACACGGATTTTAATGAATACATTATGCAGACTTGGTGTATTTAATAATTTAATTATTATACTTATATTTTACAGAATATTCGTGAAATAATAAAAAAAAAAAGTTGGCCCGCCAAAACCCGCAGCCCACGCATATGTGGGTTGGGTTGAGGTTTTGGCAGCCCGCTCGACAAACGGGCTGGCCCGCCCCGCCCCGCCATTTGGTGGGCTTTTGCGGTTTTGGCCCGTCCCGCCCCGCCGGCCCGTCTTGACAGGTCTAATCAGCATGGTACCTTGACAGTAGATGCTCAAGGCACATGACTGGAAACAAGAACCTCCTCACTGTTGAGTCAGTTTACTAAGCATAAGTCAGTTTTATGTGTCTTATGTGGCTGGTCTCAAATATAATCTACTAAGCATAAGTCAGTTTTGTGACAAAGGTTTCAATGTTGAGTTTTCAAGTGGAAAATGCTTAATCAAAGATAAAACTCAACAAACTCTACTGACTGGAACTAGGAAAGGAAATGTGTATTTTGCTGACTGGGACAAGTCTACTCTGATGCTGCATGCTTCATTGCTAAGAGCTCTATTGAACAAAGTTGGTTATGGCATAAAAGGCTAAACCACCTGAACTTCAAATCAATGAACAAACTTGCTAGGAATGAATGCATTAGTAAAAGGACTACCTAATGAGGTTTTCATTAAAGAGCATGTTTGTAAACCATGCCAAGAAGGAAAACAGATTAAAGCCTCATTCAAGGGAAAACCAGTCATCTCTACTGAAAGGGTACTTGAACTTTTACATATGGCCTTATTTGGACCAACTACCCTTGCAAGCATAAATGGTAGAAAATACACATTAGTTGTAGTAGATGACTTCTCTAGGTTCACATGGGTAGTATTTCTCCTTAGTAAGAAGGAAACACAAGTCAAACTCCCTGAACTTCTAAAGAGACTGTCAAATGAGAAAAGCCTTAATATAATCAAGATAAGATCTGACAAAGGCACGGAGTTTATTAATTCATACATCAATGAGTATTGCACACAAAATGGAATAGCCCATGAAACTTTAGCAGCTAGAACCCCTCAGCAGAATGGGGTTGCAGAGAGAAGAAATAGAACCTTAAAAGAAGCTGCTAGAACTTTAATTGCTGATTCAAAACTACCTAAGAGGTTTTGGGCTGAATTTATAAACACAGCATGCTATACTCAAAATAGATGTTTGATAACTAAGGGGCAAGGCAAAACTCCTTATGAACTCTGGAAAGGAAGGTTTCCTAAAGTATCTTATTTCTATATTTTTTGTTGTAAGTGTTTCATTCACAACAATGGGAAAGAACAGCTGAAAGCCTTTGATAGCAAAGCTGATGAGGGGATATTTCTTGGATACTCCCAAATCAGTAGAGCTTTCAGGGTCTACAACTGTAAATCCTTAATTGTGGAAGAAACACCCCATGTTGTGTTTGATGAATCTATTCATGAGTTCAGGAATAAGAACCTGGATACTGATGAAATCACACAAAGGACAACCAGACTGAGCTTAAAAGAGAAAGATACAATGCTTATAGATGTTGTCCAACTCAATCCTCCTGAAATCACTAGACTGGACAACACCCCTAAAGGCAATCTACCTGAAGCAAACCCCACTGAAGGAAATGATGAACTGAATGACCCAATCCCAGTTCATACTCAGGTAAAAACTACCAATGAAGAAGCAGTCCCTGCTGAGGTAGTAAATGGATCAAATAATCAAGGGGAAATAACAATGTTGAAAATGCCAATGTCCCTGACATTGAGGACAACACCCCTGATTATGATCCTGAGTTAGATCCTGCATTAAATTTCCCTGAATTTTATGATCCTAGTGACTCAACCTTAGTAGAGGACAACTCTACTGAAGGGATCAGAAAAGGAAGGACTTGGTTATCTGACCATCCTACTGATCTGATACTTGGTGATCCAAGTATAGGAGTCAAAACTAGAAGGTTTCATGGTGAAAGTGCTTTGTTTTGATGTTTCCTATCAGAACAGGAACCAAGTGACATTGAGGAAGCACTTCAAGATGCAAATTGGATCACAGCAATGCAGGAAGAGATAAACCAATTCACCAGAAATGATGTAAGGGAGCTGATGGATAGACCTTCACATCAAGATGTTATTGGAACCAAGTGGGTGTTCAAGAACAAAAAGAATGAGAATGATGTGATAGTCAGAAAGAAAGCAAGATTGGTGGCAAAAGGCTATTGTCAATCAGAAGGCATTGACTATGATGAAACATTTGCACCTGTGGCAAGGCTAGAAGCAATAAGGCTATTCCTAGCTTATGCAGCCCACAAGAGGTTCAAAGTGTACCAAATGGATGTCAAGAGTGCCTTTCTGAATGGAGTTTTGAAGGAAGAAGTCTATGTAGAGCAACAACTTGGTTTTGAGATTGGAAACCAAGTCTACATACTGAAGACAGCCCTATATGGACTCAAGCAAGCTCCAAGAGCTTGGTATGACACACTGTCACAATTTCTCTTGGATCATGGATTTGTCAAAGGGATTGTGGACATAACTCTCTTCAGAATTTGTGAAGGAAATGACATCTTGCTTGTCCAAATATATGTTGATGACATTATATTTGGATCCCCCAATGAAAAGCTTTGTGAGAAGTTCTCAAAGCTCATGCAAAGCAAGTTTGAGATGTCCATGATGGGAATGATGAACTTCTTCTTGGGACTTCAAGTCAAGCAATCAAAAGAAGGAATTTTCATCAACCAAGCTAAGTACACCAGAGAAATGATCAAGAAATTTGGGTGTGCCACTAGCAAGCCAGTAAGGATCCCCATGAACACAAATTGGAAGATGGATCCTGATGAGAGTGGTGTTTCAACCAACTCTACTGAGTATAGAGGAATCATTGGTTCACTCTTCTATCTCACTGCCAGCAGACCTGACATCAACTTTGCAGTAGGTGTTTGTGCAAGGTTTCAAGCAAATCCTAAGAAGAGCCATCTTGAGGCTGCTAAGAGGATCTTGAGGTATCTCAAAGGCACTGAAAATCTAGGCCTTTGGTACCCTGCTGATGACAACATTGAGTTAACTAGCTACTCAGATGCTGACTATGGAGGCTGCAGAATTGATAGAAAGTCCACTTCAGGGACTTGTCAATTCTTGGGAAACAAGCTTATATCTTGGCAACTTCCACCACTGAAGCTGAATATGTTGCAGTTGGAAGTTGTTGTGCTCAAATCCTTTGGTTGAGACAACAACTAAGGGACTACAATGTCAACTCTACTGAAGTGCCAATCTTCTGTGACAACAACAGTGCAATTGCAATCTCTCAAAATCTAGTATTGCACACAAGATGTAAACATGTAGACATCAAGCATCACTTCATTAGAGATCATGTGGAGAAGAAGGACATTAAATTGGTGAAGATCCACACAGATCACCAAAAAGCTGATATTTTGACAAAGCCACTTGCTGAAGCAAGATTCTTGGAATTATCAGCAGAATTGGGACTTCTTGATCCAGGGAAGATGGACAAGTAAGATCAAATGGAGTTAATCAATTAAGGGGGAACTGAAAGTGATCTTCAGCAGACTTGGTCAAGTCTACTGAAATTCAGAAGAGATGGCCTCAACTCTTTCAGAGAAGTTGAGCAGGACACTTGTCCAAGAATATTCAGGACACTTGTCCATTGAAATTCAGGACACTTGTCCATAAAATTTCAGGAAACTTGTCCATGTGGGGTCAGATAAGTTGTCTTAACTGTAGATGTTGTTAACTCTTAAATGCTTTAACATTATCAACAACATCTTAATTTGACCTTCCTTGATTTATTCTAAGTCATTTCTGAAATGTTACATTAAATGTTGTACTAAATGCTCTCACATTCAGGAACGATTCTAGAAGCTTCTACAAGAGTCTGGAACCTGGAAGATTCCAGAAGGTTGGAGAAGGTGCTAGAAGGCCTTGGAGCATTGTAGAACGACCTGGAAGATGGCAGAATGTTCTAGAAAGATCATGGAGGTTGAGGTCTTAAAAAATAGGATCTCATAATGGAAGGATCTAGAAGCTGTGTATTTCTCTATAAATACCGCCAGAGCCTCTCATTTCAAAGCATGCACTACTCGAGTAACACCTCCTTGAGCGTTCAACCCTAGTTAGGAGTTATGGCCAGTAGTTGTATCATTTAACGTACGCCGAGGGATACCACCTTCCAGTGTACTTAGTTCTAGTCTTGAATCGAGTGAGAGTGAATCACAGATTAGATTAGTTCTTTAGACAGTGTTTTTACACTTAAGTCTGTTTGCGGATTCAAGCACCTGCCTCGATTGTAGTTTCTGTTTGTGGAATGTTGAAGTAATTGCTGAGACATTTCACACGACACTTTTTGTATAACTTAGGAACTAAGTTACTTTTCGCCGTAAGGCTTAGCATAGGTTTTGTTATTAATAAAATCTATGTTAAAAATTATTCCATTGTGTTCGTATTGTGTTTTAGTGTTTTATACTTCCGCTGTGTACTGTGTTTACTTTTCACATTCTGTTAGAGTTAATGCTACACTAATTGTCACAACATTCAGTGTAACATTGTTCTGTTTTTTACTTAAACACTAGATACCTACCCCACGCACACTTTCAGTTGGTATCAGAGCCGATACCTGACGACACTAGGTTAGATCCTTGCTTAAAGTGTGTTTTAGTTTATGTTAGCAATGGAAACACATCACATATCCACTACACTTAGGCACCCGAACATATTATCCATATTTTAAGCCTAAGATGTGCATGTATATCAAGTCGATTGATGAACGTGCTTGGAGGACTGTACTTACAGGTTATGATGTACCAAAGATCCAAATCAACACATCAACACCCCACCAGAAAGAAGGAAAAGTCAATTTCAACCAAGGTTATAAAAAAGGTGAAGGTAAACCAAGGTATGATATTTAATATAGAAAATCAGTTCAATGCATGATCTGAATATGGTCTTTATGAAAATTAATGTGCCAATACTAGACTTATGCAAAAACTGAATTTTAGTACTACCTTAAATGATGAATCAGATGATGAATTTGATGAATCAAAAGATGTTGAATTTACTTTTCATACCGAGATTGATTATGATGATTCTTTAGATGATAATCTGGATGATACAAATTCTGATGTTGCACCTAATGTCATAACATTTATGGTAACATCGAAACAGAGTCACCCAGATTTGAATTGTTTTAATGGGTTTGTTGATGATGCAGGCATAAGGATTGATGATCATAAGTACCAAAAGTTGTTGGATGATTGTAACTCTCAGAAACTCACTCTTAATTCTTTGAACAAAGAGAATGAGAATCTGAAAGGAACAATTACCAAGCTAGAAGTCATAAATTCCAGAAGAGATTTTTGAAGTTTGTAAACTGAAGGAGAAATTGATCACCTCTACTTTAAGTTTCATAAAATTGTCTGTGAGTGCTTCTGATATATGTTATAGCTATTGGTAAATCTGATAATTGTGGTATACGTTATGATAGTGAAACTGCTTCTATTTTCTAAGAATTTTGAAAATGCTGTGAAGTTTGTGAAGGAAAATGTTAAAACATATATTGTAACATCTGCACAAACAGATTCTCACAAAGTCAAAAACATTGAAAAGAAGTTTGTATGTCATTATTTTTCGAAAATTGATCATATTTGTCTGTACTGCATGCAAATGTTTGATGATCTGAGATATGAGAAAATGTTAACTAGAATGATGTCACATCCTATGAAACATTTTCTGAAATCTGCATGAAAATCTGATGTCACTTGTAATGCTGTTCACACTTCCTTGAGAGCATGTTTACTTGGTCAATGGTATTTTTGATAGTTGTTGTTCTAGACATATGACAGTACAAATTGACTACTTATCTGATTATGTGACCTTGAATGATGGTAATGTTACATATGGTGGTTGTTCTAAAGGACAGATTATAGGAAAAGGAACTTTGAATGTTGAAAGTTTTCCTAAGCTTAAATATATTTTGCATGTTGATGGCTTGCTTGCTCATTTGATTAGTATTAGTCAACTTTGTGATGATAATTTGCATGTAAATTTTGACAAAGAATCATGTGTATGTTCTTAATAAAGATGAAAATTGTCTAGGGCAGTAGATAATTGTTATCTTATTGGAACAAATGTGTTTAATTTATCAAAGAAACTAATCAAAGTCGATGTAGTGAAAAGGATTACCAAAACAGAAGTTTCAGAGTACTACTGTATGTGGACCATGCCAGAAAGGTAAGCAGGTAAGAGTGTTGCATAGAATGATGTCACATTGTTCTACACATCGATGTTTTGAATTGTTGCACATGGATTTGATGGGTCCTATGGAAACTGAAAGCATTGGAGGTAAGAGATATTCCTTAGTTGTGGTAGATGATTTTTCTAGATATACTTGGATTGAGTTTTTAAGAGATAAATCTGAAACATTTGCTGCTTTTAAAATTCTTTACAAAAGGTTCAAAAATGTGTTTAACTTGAAAGTTAGCCATATTATAACTGATCATGCATGGTAGGGAATTTGAAAACAGCATGTTTAATGATTTCTGTGATAAGAAAGGTATCTTGTAAGAATATTCATCTCCTAAAACTCCACAACGGAATGTCTTTGCTGAAAGAAAGAATATAACTCTACAAGAAATGATAAGAGTCATGCTTACTTCTAAAAGTCTTGCTAAGAGATTTTGGACTGTAGCATTGAATACATCATGTCATATTATTAATAGAGTTTATATTCGATCTAGTTCTATTCAAACACCTTATGAGATTTTAAACATTAGAAAACCAAATGTGAAGTATTTTCATGTATTTGGTTGTATGTGTTATATTCTGAATGATATGGATCAACTTCATAAGTTTGATTCTAAAAGTGTAAGGTTTCTGTTTAGGCTATTCTAGAAATAGTAAAGCTTATAGAGTTTATAACCTTAGGACTAACACTATTCAAGAATCTGTTAATGTTGTGTTTGATGATGATAAAGGTCTTACAGATGATAAAGATGAAGAAGATGTATCTCAAGTGATTGTCAATTCTGAGAATACACTGAAGTCTGATAATGCTGCACCAAATGTTAACACATCTGGAGCAACATCTACAGAACAATCAGTTGTAATTCCACAGAATGATCAGTATGTTCCCAAAACGAATCCTTCTTCAAGAATGGGGAAAAGTCATTCTTCTGACCAGATCATAGGCGATGCTACAGTTGGAGCGCAAACAAGAGGAAGAATAAGATCGAATAAGGTAGATGTGGTAAGAACGATATGCATGTCTTCTATTTTCAATGTTGTGAATGCGGAGTGTTACTATTCTGAAATTTAACCTAAAAATGTGAATGAAGCATTAACTGATGAATATTGGATAAATGCTATGCATGAGGAACTTAATCAGTTTGAAAGAAATGATGTATGAACATTTGTTCTAAGACCTAGTCATACTAATGTCATTAGAACAAAGTTGATTTTTAAGAATAAAACTGATGAGTTTGATAACATTTTTTAGGTATAAGACTAGATTAGTTGCACAAGGTTACACCCAAGTTGAAGTTATTTATTTTTATGAAACTTTTGCACTTATTGCTAGGATAGAATCTATTAGATTATTGCTAGCAATTGCATGTTTTATTGACATTAAACTTCATCAAATGGATGTGTAAGCTGCATTTCTAAATGACATTTTAATTGAAGAAGCATATGTTGAACAACTTAAAGGATTTGAAGATCCACAATACCCTGATTGTTTTGTTAGAGGAGAAACTGATATAACTTTGTTCATTTAGCACACTGGAGAAGATTTACTTATTGCTCAAATATATGTTGATGACATTGTGTTTGGTTTAACTTGTGATAAAATGTTAACCAATTTGTTAAAGCAATGACTGCAACATTTGAGATGAGTATGGTTGGAGACTTGAATTACCTTTTAGGTCTTCAAATCAAGCAATGTAAAGATGGTATATTTTTCTCTCAAGGTAAGTATGCTAAGAACTTGGTTAAAATGTTTGGTTTTAAAAGTTCAAAAGTAATGCAAACTTCTATGAGATGTACTTTGAAACTTTGCAAAGACAATGTTGGAAAGGATGTTGATCCAACATTGTATAGATCCATGATAGGAAGTTTACTTTATCTAACCTCTAATAGACCAGATATCATGTATACTGTTTGTGTTTGTTCTAGGTACCAAACTAATCCAAAGGAATCTCACCTGAATGTTTTGAAAAGAATTATCAAGTTTGATGCAGGTACAAGTGAACTTGGGATATGGTACACTATGGAAACCAATAACACATTGATTGGATACAGTGATGTGGATTGAGAATGAGATATAGACGACGGAAAGAGTAAGAGTATAGGATGTTTCTACATGGGAAACAATCTTGTGGTTGAGCAAGATGTTTCATGCCTATGAAATTGAAATTGATATCCTTACAATTTTCTGTGATAATATGAGTGCATAAACATTTCTATAAATTCAGTGCAACACTCACTCACTAAACACATTTGCATTAGAAATTATTTTATGAGATATTTAGTTGAGAAGAACATAGTAAAGTTGGAATACGTACCTTTTGAAAATCACAATGCTGATCTATTTACTAAGGTTTTGACCTTGAGAAATTCTTATCTTTGAGAAAATCTCTTGGTATGTGTAGTATCTGAATAATCCTAGATGGATGGTGTCACAAATGTCGTAGCATTTAGGACAACATCATAAGGTTGTACAGTTGTTATAGATTTAATTTATTTCCTATTTTCGTTGAATAATTCCTTTGTAAAATATTCTTGAATCTAAAATTTGTTGTGCAAAAATAAACATGTCTTACACCTCTCAAATGCATAAAAAATAGAATGTTATTAGCATACTAAAAGATGTACCAAATCACTGAGTAACTATGGAGCACGGAGTTCGCTACTACGATGTCTTCTTTTCAAAAGGTGATATTTGGTAAAAACATCAAGAGGTTTGTAATCCATTAAGTAAGTATGGGGCACGAAGTTCGCTACTACGATGTACTCTACAGGAACAATGGATCAATACAAATTAGATGCTATAACACAAAAAGAAAAAATATGGTGCAACACAAATGAAGTAAATTCATGTAAAAACCGTGTTGAGGTGTATGTAACAGTTTTGAGCATAACATTAGATGATTCGATTATATTTTTATAAGTAGTAATTATTTGATTATTTGTGGAAATTTATTTTATTTATTCCTGATTATACTAACCTACATCTTTGTTTTATTTCAAATTATACACATTTAAATATTAAATATTCTAGAATGTTCTTAATTTAATTAATTAATTAATTATGATTTTATCCACTACTTAACCATGATCTATTTTTGTGGCTAAGTTTATGGAGTATTATCGAATTTCTTCTAGAAACTTCCTTAGTTAGTTTTTAATTTTTACACGTATTACTTCCAACTATGCATTCTCTCCTACATTCTTCTCATAACATGATATACTAAGCATTGCATTTTTTCGAGTGATTTGAGTATTGCATTTTAAGATTTGCTAAAGCCTTGTTTGTCTCGGTTATTGTGATTATCTTTTCTATTTTTTGGTGCTTAAATGACAGGAAACTACCTCACCACACTCAAACTCCCACGAAATCGTCATCTACATCTTTCTCAAATCTTAATAGTTTCGCTTTCATGGCCGCTTACACCAAAACTCACCAGCTGCTACAAGAAAAGCCTAAAACACTTACCCAAACAACTCCAGTTATACCCATTCCTACAACTGTTCACATTCCACTCGATTCGACCCTTAACGAGCTGAACCAAGCTGTTGAGAATATGTCTCAATCGAATGTGAATTTTGAGAATCTTACATTCTTACTGTTGGAAATATGTCCATTGACATTTCTCATTACTGAAAACTAAAAAACTCACCACTACACTTGGTTCGTTCACCTCATAAAAGCCCCAATTTCCAAGTCCTAATACTGAAACAGAGGCAAACGCCTCGATAGCTTCCTCTCTGGGGGAGAGTGAAAAGGAAATTGATGATTTTCCTGTTGCTGAGCAGAATGAGTCTGCAAATGCTGAGACATCCGATTCTGAGGACGCTCAAATGAAGGAGGCCGACGCGAATGCTAACTCAAGTGAAATTAACTTTTCTCTTTTTAATACTGATGAATCTGAATAGATTGCATTTAGGAAGATCGTTAAGAAAGAAAAGAGAAAAGATTAGCCCATGTTCAACGACGGAGATCCGGCTTTGTGTTCACTAGAGTTAATTACTCTAACTCATTGAGGAGAAAGAATAAAGGAAGTAGTGTTGATGATGAACCGATTCAAGTTCTTTTCTTAATCGGAGGAAGATAATGTGGTTACTGAGAAACGAGTCAAAAGGAAGTATGATCCAAAGGGAAAGATGGTTGCTGCTGAACGAGACTTGCCCAAAGGAATTGAAAATTCTGATCCAAAGGATAATCCCACTGTGCGTGAGATTAAGAAGTTTCTGAGGAAGAATGCTGCATTAAATGTTTAAGCAAGTGCCGCAACACCAGACCCTGATGACAGTAGAAGTGATGATTCTAAGAAGAGCAGTAGTAAGGACTCTGAATCAGCTAAGGAGATAAATTATGAAGGAGGTAATTCTGATCCTAATAATAATTCTTAGATTGATAGGTTAGTTGCTGAAATCACTAAGCTATCTTGACGAAAATTGTTAATGGAAAGAAGAATTAACATTGTTGATTTTGAGAGTAAAAAGTTGATACAATTTTTTATTAAAAGGAAGTTGTTGAAAACTGTAACTTTGAGTGATACTTTTGTGTTTGATTGGGTATATGTACTTTATGCTTGACTTAGGAAGAGTACGGGTAGACGTAGCTCTAAATGATATGAGAATGTACAATTTAAGGGGAGATTAGTTTCACTTACTCTGAAATTGATTAATGATCTCTTAGAGATAGAGAATGTGATTGATGAAGATGAACTTGATTTGAACTTGGTTGCTACTTCTATAACTGGTGGTATATTAACTAGGTGAAATTTTTTATGTTTGCTAAAGATCTCACATCTCTATACTCTGTACTCCATAAATTAATTGTCTACAATTGGATACCCTCTACAAATTCCACTAAGGTGACTAAGGATCAAGCTACATTGTTGTATAAGATGATTTTTGTGTTGAAGAATTTCAATTTGGATTTAACTATTTTCACCATATGCAGCTTATAGTGATATTTATTATAAAGGGAATTTACCTTACCATTGTTGATATGTTCATACCTCAAGAGGCATGAATTTTTAAACCTAAGGAAACTGAGGTTATTTGAGGCAAGGTACCCTTGATGACTATCTCACTTGCTCTGTTACTTGGTGTAAGGATTGTTGATTTGCCCTTGCAAAATTCAGATGGTTCTGATCACAGAGTTGCTCTTATTCCAGCTCGACCAGCTCCAGCAAGAACTGAACAGAGAAATGCTACACCGAATGTGAAGCACATTGGTGGTCACATTGGTCAAACTTTTTCTGTTTCCAGATCTTTTATTTTACTTCAACTAAAACGTTTACAGGACTCTATTGATGGCCTTCAGTTCCTTAAAATCCGTGGTTAGAGACGCTTTCTACTACCACAGGGGGAGAAACACCATCAACTTCTGGGGTTCGAAGTGAAGAGCTCCATGGAGATGTACCAGAAGCTGATTGTGTACCTGATGCTATTCATGAAGAGACTGTTGAACCAGATGTTGTAGTTCACTTTGCTACAATGTGAACCAGATGTTGTAGTTCACTTTGCTACAATGTGCACTGTTGTTGAAGAGGAGGAGGATTAATTTGCTGATGCTGATGAACATATGGATGTTCTTTATGACATCTAAACAGGTTATGGTAACAACTGAACAGGTTGATACAAGACAGGGGGAGGGCTGAACATTATAAGTGATTATGTGCAGGAACATGATGCTGCAGCTGTTGATACAGCAATATATGTCACTTGTTTAGTTTCTTAAGTATTTGTGCCTTTTATACTTCCCTTGATCTTATGCATTATTGTTACTGTGTTTAAGTTGATTTACAGATTTTGTTTTTACTTTCTAGTTGATAGGTTGTTCTTTATTCAACTTGCTTAATTTGTTTGCATTTATGATAATAGATTATTGCTTTTATGCTTAAATTGTTTTCTTACTTATCATTATTTGCTTACTGCATGTTGTATAAGTTAGTTGTTTATTGTATTTGATTTTTCCTAACTTTGCTCTATTTTCAGTTTGCTTAAACTGTTTGCCTTAAAGAATTATTCTTATTTGCTTACTGCTTGCTGACTTTAGGTCTTTGTTAGTTGTTGTTTGTTTTGTCTTTCTAACTTGCCTTATTATTCAATCTGCTTAAATTGTTTGCTTTGAGGATAATATAGAAGTACACCTCTCTTTAATTATCATGTGCTTACTGCTTAGTGCTTAAATTGTTTGCTTTGATGATAATATAATTTAGAAGTACACTTCTCTTTAATTCTCATTTGCTTACTGCTTATTGTTTAAGTCTTTGTTAGATATTGTTTTTCACATTTTTTGCTCTGTTTTTATTTTTAGTCTTTGCTCTGTTTGTTTTTCTTTTCTTCGTTATTGCTTTGATTTATTTTGAGTCTTACATAAGTCTTAGGTTGATCTAGTACATATTCATATATGATTCTCTGATTTAACTTTTGATTTTTGTAAAGTTATATGTGTTTGTAAACAAGTGTACTGTTTATACTTGTTTTGGTTTTGAATAAGATTACTTTGATCTTATGGCACGGATCTTAGTAAAATTATTCTTGATCTCTTTTTGATTTGATCCAACGGTTACAACAGGTATTGTCTTGACTAGTATTTAGCTTTGAAGTTCAACTTACCTAAATACATAATACTGAGTATGTATAGAAATATACGTGCATCAGGTGTGTTGTAGTCGAAAGGTCAAATTGGGGGAGATTGTAGATGTTGTTAACTCTTAAATGCTTTAACATTATCAACAACATCTTAATTTGACCTTCCTTGATTTATTCTAAGTCATTTCTGAAATGTTACATTAAATGTTGTACTAAATGCTCTCACATTCAGGAACGATTCTAGAAGCTTCTACAAGAGTCTGGAACCTGGAAGATTCCACAAGGTTAGAGAAGGTGCTAGAAGGCCTTGGAGCATTGTAGAACGACCTGGAAGATGGCAGAATGTTCTAGAAAGATCATGGAGGTTGAGGTCCTAAAAAATAGGATCTCATAATGGAAGGATCTAGAAGCTGTGTATTTCTCTATAAATACCGCCAGAGCCTCTCATTTCAAAGCATGCACTACTCGAGTAACACCTCCTTGAGCGTTCAACCCTAGTTAGGAGTTATGGCCAGTAGTTGTATCATTTAACGTACGCCGAGGGATACCACCTTCCAGTGTACTTAGTTCTAGTCTTGAATCGAGTGAGAGTGAATCACAGATTAGATTAGTTCTTTAGACAGTGTTTTTACACTTAAGTCTGTTTGCGGATTCAGGCACCTGCCTTGATTGTAGTTTCTGTTTGTGGAATGTTGAAGTAATTGCTGAGACATTTCACACGACACTTTTTGTATAACTTAGGAACTAAGTTACTTTTCGCCGTAAGGCTTAGCATAGATTTTGTTATTAATAAAATCTATGTTAAAAATTATTCCATTGTGTTCGTATTGTGTTTTAGTGTTTTATACTTCCGCTGTGTACTGTGTTTACTTTTCACATTCTGTTAGAGTTAATGCTACACTAATTGTCACAACATTCAGTGTAACATTGTTCTGTTTTTTACTTAAACACTAGATACCTACCCCACGCACACTTTCATTAACTATCAAACCAAATCTTGGTCTGATAAGCACCTATTTTGGGTAATCATTGCCTATGTTGGTGGCTGTCCTATTCCTCTTAAAGCCATCACCTTTTCAAGGATTTATTTTGTCCCCCACCCAAAAAGTCACTTTCAATGCATTAAATGCCAAGATTTAACTCTTGTTTGCATTAAACTTTTCAAGCCATTATCTATCTCGAAATTCCCCCAACCATTTATCAAATTTAACTCCTTCCCACATTTTTGAATAAAAATAGTTTTCTACTGTTTCATTGGTTAATAACCGTTGGATCAAGTCTGGCCAACTCTACTGAAATCAATCTTGGCCGTTCAAACTTGATTTCCTCTTTTGTAAACCATTGAAATGCCTTAAGACTCACCTACTCATTGACATACATTCCTTTTGGAATATTCACAAGTCTTAAGAAGCCCAGGAAGTTCACTTCTTCCCCACGCACTCAAACACTCTTGAAACCCAGCTTTCCTCTACTCAAACTATCTCAAAAACCTTATTGTTTCATCAATGGCTCCTAAAGCAAGACCTGAGATGGTTGTTGACTTCTCTAACAAGCATCTAGACCTTGATTTTGCATATCTCAGTAACAAAAACAATCTCACCTTTGAGCCAATCCTTTCCTTTGAGAGTGAGGACCCTGAGATCACCCCCACTTTGAGATGGCTTAGAAGGGCTGGACTCCAGAAGTTCATGCAGCAGAAGCCCAGCTCTTGCCTTGAAAAATATATGGCTGGATTTTTTGCCTTCCTCAAATGGAGAGGCAAACCAGAGGATGGTGAAGTGACAACCATATTGGCCTACATAGGTGAAGTAGAAGAAGAGGAGAGATTCCATAGAGTGAAATTCTCTGAAGAGGATGTGGAAGCAGCTTTTGGATTTCCTTCAGAAGGAAGGAATCCAGAATTCTATGGAAATGGCCATGAGCAAGAAATTGCTCAAGAATGGCTACTTGTTCCAGGACCAATCTCCTCAACTCAACATAAGAAGACCCTCAAGCAAAAGTTCCTCAATTTGTTTGAAGTAATAACAAAGAGCCTATTGAGTAACACTGGAAGTCTAGAGCAAGTGAGTGCTCCCAGGATAAGAATCATGTTGGTCCCTGAACGAGTAGTGAATGGGTTTAAAGTCTAGAGGGGAGGGGTGAATAGACTTTAAAACTTTTTCAAACAGAGTTGGGAACCTCTTCTGATTGCTATGTCAACTGGACTGCAAGTCTGCTGGTCCAGATGACTATAGTGATCTGACTGAGGAGGTTATATGCGGAATTATGGTGGCCCTGGTTTAGACTCGTTCTTGTAACTTGTTTTACTTAATGAAAATACTCAGCTGATGCTGGTTTGAAAGTTATGGCCTTGTTTTGAAGAGTGTTGAAATCACAGTATGCACTATATAATAATGAATGTAAAGGCAGAAATGTAAAGTGCAGAAAGTAAATAACACCGGATTTATAGTGGTTCGGATATACGTTCCTACGTCCACTCTCACGTCCTAACGTGATGTTTAATCCCTTTAATTTCCACAAATTACAAGGGTCTTGACCTTTATATTCCCAAGGTTAGGACTTTGAGATTTGAGCCGTCCTAACAGCTACGGTCTCCACAAGTGATTGTAAGCACTTGCACTTAAAGGGGTTTCAAAAACTTTAACCTTTCGGTGAGGGTTTGGGGTTTTTGAGGTGTATCCAACTAATGGTTCAAGCTTATAATTTGCTTAACCACTATGCCTAAAACAATTGATATACAATATGAACAGGTTTCAGGTTCTTAAGGGTTGGATAGAAATCACTTAAGAGCTATAGATAATCTATTGGTTTCTGGCACTTTTGAGAATTCTTAGAACTGTATGGCTTTAGCTTTGATTGCTTGCTTGGCTTGTTGAATTCTCTCTTGTGACTTCTTTTTGTGATTTCTCATCCTCTTGTATTTATAATGGAGATTGGTTGCAACTAGCCGTTGGAGTTGACTAGCCGTTTGAGCAATCTTTCCATAATAGCTTAATTCCTTGATTCCAGCCGCTTGATTGCTTCAATCCTGGGATCATGTCAATCTTCTAAATAAGGTAGGTCTTCGTTTGAATTGCAAGATGACTTGGGAATCAGCCGAGTCCTGGAAGAGCACATAGTCTTCTGATCTGTACTTCTAGTCTTCTGACTACTCTTCTGGCCTTAGGTCTTCTGTCTTCTGATATCAGACGAGTAACACTCTTCTGATCTGGAAATTCTTTGTACTGCTTTTAGGCCATCTTCAATCTGGGACTCCATCAGATAGGTAGGTATACAAGCACCTTAACTTATCTGGTCTTCAAGGATCTTCTAGTCTTCATGTCTTCTACTCTTCTCATCTTGAGGATAGGCATGTAAGCCAGGACTGTGCTGATCAGCTGATATCAATACAGTTGATCACACAAGACTAGTCTAAGCTGTTCTATACAAGTCAGCTGATCCTATTACATTTATAAACTCTAAGTGTTTTGGCCATCAAAACTATTCTAACATCAAGTGGGGCTTAGGATGAATTTATATCCCAACAATTTCCCCCTTTTTGATGAAGCCAAAACTATACTTGATAAGTGCTCTTAATGAATTAAGATAAGAGTTTATATCATGCTAAGACTTGAAGTATCTGATGAAGACAATGAGAGTTTGTCTTGTAAGCAAAAAGAACTAGAACTTGAATATAGATAGAACTTTTACAGATTACAAGTAATAGTTTCTTTAAACTTCTAAGCTAGTCTTCATCAGGTCTTCTGATCTTCAAATGCGGTAGGCAAGGTACAGACGAGCTCGAACTTCTTCCATGTGCTGTACATCTGTAACATTCTCCTCTTCATAGATCTTGTACAGAATCTTCTTGATTTCTATCATGTTGGCTCTTCCTGAATCCAGAAGGGGTGCATCCCATTTGGGTTCTTCAGGAGTTAGGATTCTTCCGTTGTCAAGTCCTTTGGCTATCTTGACAATTTCTTCCCAGAACTCTGGATCTTCAATGTTCATGAACTGGGAGAATTGAAGAAATTCTTCTTCATAAGAAGGGAGAGGGCCAAATTTCCTTACTATGTGGTGTTGAATTTGCCACTTCTTCTTCAGGGGATACCATCTTGGTAGCTCATCTTGAAGGGCTAAGTAATCCACATAATTGCTGTCAAACACTAGGACACTGTCTTCTTGTGCTTTGTCCTTCATTGCTTTCCTGAGTTTGGCAATTCTTATTTTAAATTTGGCTTTGACTGCCTTCGCATCATTCAGCTTCTTTTGCTTAAGCTCTTGAGCTTCAAGCAATTTCTTTTTCTTCAACTCTAGAGCCTCTTTCTCTTCTGCAGTAGGCTCTGCTGGAGCTGATTTCTTGCTGGTCTGAGCTGACTGAGCTTGCTCATCTGCCTTTCTTTTCCTTGTCATTCTCTTTTTAGGAACTTGTTCTACAGGAGCAGTGATCTGTAAACTCTTGGCAGGAGCTTGAGTGGGTGCTTGAGTATCTTCTAGAGCAATTTCTTTGTCTTTGCCTTGCCTGTTCTTGATTTTGCTCTTTAAACCACCCAAGGTTTCAGTCAAGTCATCTTGTGCTACTACCAGTTCAGCTTGCTGGGCAGTAGACTTCTCTAGAGCCTTTATCAACATATCTTCCCCCTTTTTGGCTTCAGCAAGTGCAGCCGCAAAAGGCTTCATGGAATTCATGATTTCCACTTTCAGAGTTTGTTTCAGTGCCATGGCATTGACCTTGGCAACTTGGGTCAGATGGGTTATGCTGTGCTCTAGAACTTCAGCATGTGAATTGGAGGAGGAGGCAGCTTCAAATCTAGTTGTAAGAGCTTCCAACTTGGCTGCTGTCTCCTTCAGCTGAGTCTGCAATTTCTCATTCTCCTCTGCAGCTGCCTTAAGAAGGGCTTGACCTTCTTTGGCTCTTGCTTCAGCTTCTTCAATTCTGGATGTGTAGGTGGTCTCCATGCGGTGCATCTCATCAGTGTAAAGATCAGCAAACCTTTTGGAGGTGTCAGCTGACAACTTCTGATAGGTACTCAAGTATTCTCCTATCTGCTGATGAAGTGCTTCACCAAACTTGTCTTCAACGTCAAGAATCTGGTCATGAAGACGAGTCTTCTGTTCCCTTGCAGCTTTCTCAACATATCTTCCTAGCTGCAGGCCTAAACCTTTCTCAAAGTGCAAGTCTATTGCATCTTTGACCTGGGAGCAGATGTCTGCTGTATGGTCAACAGATGGGGTAGAAGTAGAGGGTGTACCTTGAGGCTTTGGATGAACAATTAATGCTTTGCCTCTTTCTTCGGCTGATAGGTACTCCTCATTGAGGTAGCAGGTAGTGGCCTTAGTCAGATGGGTCATGATTCGTCTGCCTGCATCCTCTTGATTGTCAATGAAGTGAGTCAGATCGTCTGAAGGTTTTAAGTGAGCTGGTACTCTGACTACTTCTCTTTCAATCTCTTCTTTGTCAGCTGGTGCAGCTGAGTCTTCAGCAGGGGCAGCTGAGTCTTCCACCAAGGCTGGTGCAGCTGATTCCTTCATCTTTGCTTGTTCAGCTGTCTGCTGATCCGATGAACCTACTGGGATAGGGACATCAGCAGTGGAGACTCCTAGGATCCGATTGCAGACTGCAGTTAGTGCCTCATCTGATAGCAGCTGAGCAAAGGATTGAACTTGAGCAACTTCCTTTTGCTCCATCTCCCAGTCGAGGAAGTTTTCCTTTCCTCCCATTCCTTCCATGACCTCAAGAAGGTCATCTACATCATCTCTTCTGAGCTCAATCCAAGTGCATACCCTAAGCACTTGTTCAAACTGGATTGAAGTCTCATCAACTCCAGGGATGGTGGTCTTGAGCAGGTTGGCTATCTTCATCCTCATTATCTTTTCTGTTTGGCACATGGGGTAGTGCACCATTCTGAACTGAGGTTGAGAAGGACCAGGTTGAACAAGGTCTTCTGGTGCCAAGTCTTCTGGAGCAGAAGGGACAATGATGGTAGGGGTTTGGGTAGTTGGGGCATTTTCCTCTGCTGTGTGAGTATCAGCAGGGATTTGGGAAGTGATTTCTTCTTGTTGGGTAGGAGGTTGGGATTGATCTTCAGTAATTTGTTCATCAGCAGGGTTATGGGTCTGCTGGTCTGGTTCAGTTTCTTCTTGAAGATCAGTAGGTGTTTGAGCTTGATGATCTTGGACATTTACTGTTTGAATATCAGCAAGGATTGTGGATATAATCTGAGTTTGATCATCAGCAGGTTGTGTGGAGGTGGTCTGAGGTTGGTTGTCTGCTGTTTGAACATCAGCAGGGTTAGGCTGGGCTTGTTCCTCTGCTGTGTGAGTATCAGCAGGGATTTGGGCATCAGTGTGTGAGGGTTCAGATGGGTTGGTATCATCAGAAGGGTTGAAGGATGAAATAGGGGCTATGCTCATTGGAGTAGGGAGCCTGGATTTCTTGGCTTTCTTTGTGAAAGAAGAAGTGTTCTTCTTTCTCTTCTGACCCTTTGATAGTTTAGAAGGTGTGAAAGTGAGAGAGGGGTTAGAAGTACCTGCCTTTTTCAAAGGAGAGGCAGTGGGAGTGACATCTGAATCAGATGGGGAGATGAGCCCTGATCTGATCAGATATCTTCTTTGTGCTAAGGTCTGATTGTCATCATCATCCTCTTCAGCAACCTTCTTTTGAGCCTCTTCTTTCGATGGCTCCTCTTCTTCTTCAGCAGCAGAGTTATGAGTGGACTCTTCTGCCTTTTCAATAACATCTTTGGAAGATGCTTCAGCTAACAGCTTCTTCCTCTCTTCTTTCAACCTTGCTGCCTCAGCAAGAGCGTCCTTCCTTAAATAATATTTGGAGATGTGGAAGGTCTTGTGAGGTCCCATCTTGTACTTTCTTGGGAGTACTTCTGGAAGGATGATACTCAGCTTGTTGACAAAGCTGACAGTTGAGGTTACCTTCCATTCTCTTGATTGAAGGTCCAAAGTCACCTTCTTGGCTTCAAGAGCAATTCTGTCCAAGAAAAGCCCTTGCCAGTCTCCATCAATCTGATCCCAGATTGCAGCCATAACTCTAACCTTTAGAGAAGTAACAGCATCATGACTGAATGTGTTACCTAGCAACATCTTGCCTGCTATATCCATCAGGGTTTGGAACTTAGGTTCTAGTTGGGATTTCTTGAGTCCAGAGGCATCAGCAGCCTTGATTCTCCCATCAGTGAACATCTCCATGTACTCTTTCTCCTTATTCATGATGTAGGTGGAGATATTGATCTTCCCCCTTGACAAACCAAATAGTTCCTGAAGGATTTCCCTTGTTACCTTGACCCTGTGTCCACCCATGACACTTTCGACATAAGATCCCTTCATCACAGCGTTTGCATAGAAAGCCAGCACATCTTGTTCATAAACGTTGGTGGGTGCTGCTTCCAGAAAATCTCGAAGGTTGAGGTTGATGCAACGGAGAAGGATTTCCTTGTTTGCAGCTGTGTGTTTGCCTTTGAAAAACAGAGCATTCTCTGTGAACATCTTCCCCTCCTTGGACCACTTTGCAGCATCCAAGGTGCCAGTGCTCTTGGTCTTCTCGTCGGAAATTTCAATGATTGCCATAGTAGAGTTTAAGTGTTTAGGTTTTGAGAGCTTGGAAAGAAATTTGCAGAACGAGAGAGTATTGAGAGCAATAGGGTATTGTGAGCGAAAGGGTTTGGAAGAGTTTTAAGGGTGTGTATATATACTCCAATAATTCTTGATCTAACGGTCAGATTTGGGTTTAATTGTGGAGTAGAGCCCAAGATTTTCCTTCTTTGATTTCGGGCCTTCCTTTAAATTTGCCGGCTGAATTTGCCATGTGGCAACAGTTGATTTGCTGGCAATTTGGTAATTGAGTATTAATGACATCATTACCAAAAATAGCCGTTGTGACTAATTTTGTGGCAAGAATTGATCATCAAGGCCGTTTTTTATAAGTGAATTGCATTCCTTATATAGGCCAATTTGTTTAATTACATTCAGGAATAAATCTAGAATGAATTACATGATCAAAGATAGTCATTAAACTCAAAAATCAAGTGATCTGATCAGCAGAGTGAAGTCTTCTGATTTCCTGAAAAGGTCTGCTGATTTCTCTTGGAAGTCTTCTGGTCAGCTGAGTTGGTCTTCTGATCAGCTGAGTGGAGGATTGAGATTTGCTGAGTAAATCTTCTGTGCTTTGAAGGTCCAACTTGGATTGATGGATCCTTCATTGTTGCTGTGATGATCCAACATGGATGATGGATCTTCCAGCTTTATTGTGAGTGGTGATCCAACCTGGTTTGATGGATCTTCCAGCTCTATCTCTGAATCAAGTAGGACCATCAAATCAATATGTATATCAGCCTGGATGGTATCCCACTGGTTCAGGTTGCCCTTACCATCTGATGTTCCTCATCATCAGATGGGTTGTAGCATCAAATGTGTCCTAATTGAATCTCTTCGCTACTCTTGAAAGAGAAGGAAGATTGGAAGAGGCTTCAATGGAGTCGAAGAGAGGGCCATGGACTCAGCCTTCATGTTCTGTTTAGACACAGTAGCTTTTGATAACAAGCTCTCCATGTAGAACTTCCCCCTGGAGAAGAAGTTCTGCTTGTTTGCTACTCTGTCCTCTGCATCTCTCTTTCCTCTAGTTTTCAATAAGGACTTCTCTCTTTCCTCTAGTTTTCATAGACATACTTATGTTGGTTAAACCAAGTATGCTGATCTGCATCATCTTCATCTTCTGGACAAATCTTCATCTCCTTCACCCAAGACTTTGGTTGAAGAATGATCTCCATTCCATCTTTTCTTTCAATCTTCTCCATATCTGAAACAAAAATTGTAGTTGGTGATTTGTGTTCTTAGGTGTTCTCATAACTTCCTCCTTTTATAGGGGTAGAAATGAGGTAGTGGAGTGAAAGATGACAAAACTATAGAGTTGATAGGTCTGTATTTCTGAAAAGTTACTTCTTAAGATCAACAATGAGATTCTTGATCTAAGGGTTCACATTTAAAGATATTTAGACTTTATCTTATGGAATGCAGAATTTATAAATTTTGAGCAAGAGTTATTTGAAATCCGTACTGTGCATGCATACTGTTGAGTCGGTGGTGTATTAATCCAACCAAGTATAACTCAATAGTACACTGTATTTATGTATATAAATAAAGTATTTTATGAAGAATAGTTTATTATTATACATAGTATACATTGCTGGGAATAAAGAGATCAAATAACTTTGTTCAAGTCTGCTGTATATATATATATATATATGATATGATATGCAATGCAGATTTTAGAGTATTTCATCAAGGATTCTTAAGGTATCATTGATTCCCCCTTGATTAGATGACTCTAAGTTTTCCCTCAGCTTTATTTGTCTTCATTGGGAAAGAACTTACCTGAAGATGAGGGTGTCTATTCACCTCATCTGATCCTCCTAGTCTGCTGCACTTGGGTCAGCTGAGTTTTTCAGCTGATCTTTCCTTCTTCATGTGCTTGGGTCCAGGAGTCCTAAGCTGTAACATAGGGTTTTGAACCTTTCTTCAGCTAGGGGCTTAGTCAAGATGTCTGCTCTTTGGATATCTGTGTGAATTTTGTCCATCTTGATGTCCTTCTTTTCAAGGTGGTCTCTTATGAAGTGGTGTCGAATGTCGACATGCTTGCACCTTGTGTGGAGGACTGGATTTTGAGTGATGGCAATGGCACTGCTGCTATCACAATAAATAGGGACTTCTCTTGCCTCTACATTGTAATCCTTGAGTTGTTGAACTAGCCAGAGCAGCTGACTACAACAACTACCAGCTGCCATGTATTCTGCTTCAGTGGTGGAGGTTGCAACTGAGGTTTGCTTCTTAGAGAACCATGATATCAGCTTGTTGCCTAGAAATTGACAGGTTCCAGATGTGGATTTCCTATCAATTCTACATCCTCCATAGTCTGAGTCAGAATAGCCACTCAATTCTAGATTGTCATCAGCAGGGTACCATAGTCCTAGGTTGACTGTTCCTTTTAGGTACTTGAGAATCTTCCTTGCTGCTTCTAGATGACTTTGCTTTGGGTTTGCTTGAAACCTAGCACATACTCCTACAGCAAATGTTATGTCTGGTCTGCTAGCTGTAAGATATAGTAGAGATCCAATCAGTGCTCTATATTCAGCTTGATCAACTGCCTTTCCAGACTCATCTGGTTCCATTTTGAAAGATGTCATCATTGGAATCCTTGCAGTCTTGCTTTGTAGGGCTTTGAATCTTTCTAATAGGCTATTGGTATACTTGGACTGGTTGATGAAGATCCCTTCTGAACTCTGCTTGACTTGAAGTCCTAGAAAATAATTCATCTCACCCATCATGCTCATTTCAAACTTTCCTTGCATAAGTTCAGAGAACTTCTTGCACATCTCTTGATTGGGTGATCCAAATATAATATCATCTACATATATTTGCACCATTAGGATGTCTTCTCCTTCTTGTATTCTGAAAAGAGTTCTATCCACTTTGCCTTTTGTATATCCATTTTCAAGTAGGAATTGTGACAATGTGTCATACCAAGCTCTAGGGGCTTGTTTTAGACCATAGAGAGCCTTCTTCAGTCGATATACTTGATCACCTTTTTCAAAACCTGGAGGCTGCTCTACATATACCTCTTCTACCAGAATACCATTTAGAAAATCACTCTTGACATCCATTTGATATACCTTGAAGCCCATATATGATGCATAAGCTAGAAACAGTCGTATGGCTTCTAATCTGGCTACTGGAGCAAAGGTTTCATCATAGTCAATCCCTTCAGATTGAGAGTATCCTTTTGCAACTAGCCTAGCCTTGTTTCTAGTTATCACATCATTTTCGTCCTTCTTGTTCTTGAATACCCACTTTGTTCCTACTACATTGTGGTTTTCAGGACGATCTACCAATTCCCAGACTTCATTTCTTTCGAATTGGTTTAGTTCTTCTTGCATAGCAGTGATCCAATTGCTATCTGTCATTGCTTCTTCTATGTCAGCTGGTTCAATGTTGGATAGGAAGGCACACCAGCAGAACATAGATGATTGTGAGTTCTGATTCAGTTGTCTTCTGGTCTTGACACCTGAGTCTGCTCCTCCTAAGATGAGGTTTGATGGATGATTGTTTCTCCATGTATGCCTCACGGGAGTATCTGCATTGGATGAGCTTGGATTCTCATCTGATCTAGTGCCATCAGGAGGGTTGACTTGATTAGGTCGATCATCATCTGTATCTTGTGTGTCAAAGAGATCATTCCCCCTGGCATTTGGGATTGGTGCATCTTGATTCTGGTCAGCTTGTCCTGCTTGAGTTTGAGATCTAGTGACAGGTCTATGAGGCTTATCTTCCTCTGGTTCTTCAGGGAAAGGTTCATTTACTTCAATGAACTCATCTGGTTTGGACTTGATCACTAGATGTCTCATCTGATCTGCAGCTGAGTTTGTTTCTACTGCATTCTTTTCACAAGATTCATCAAAAACAACATGAGGTGTTTCTTCCACAATAAGGGTTCGTTTGTTGAGTACCCTGAATGCTTTGCTAGTAGAGGAGTATCCTAAGAATATCCCCTCATCTGCTTTGGCATCAAAAGCATTCAACTTACTCTTCCCATTGTTGTGAATGAAACACTTACAACCAAATATATGAAAGTAAGATACTCTAGGTTTTCTTCCTTTCCACAGTTCATATGGGGTTTTCTCATGTATTTTATGAATACCTGACCTGTTTTGAGTGTGACAAGCTGTGTTGATCGCTTCTGCCCATAGCTTCTTGGGAGTGGAGAATTCAGCAAGGAGTGTTCTGGCAGCTTCTTTGAGTGTTCTGACTCTTCTTTCAGCTACACCATTCTGTTGTGGTGTTCTTGCTGCACTTGTCTCATGCTGAATACCATTAGTAGTACAATAGGCAATAATATAAGAGTTAATGAATTCAGTGCCTTTGTCACTTCTAATTTTCACAATTGGTTCTCCTTTCTCTACTTGGATCCTCTTCAATAGTTCAGGGAGCTTCTGCTGTGTTTCACTCTTCTTGTATAGAAAGATAACCCAAGTAAACTTGGAGTAGTCATCTACAAAAATAAGAGTGTACTTCCTCCCTGTTAGAGTGGTTGGAGTGATAGGTCCAAAGAGATCCATGTGAAGCAATTCAAGAACTCTGCTGGTTGATGCTGTCTTCTTGGTCTTGAAGGAGACCTTTGTTTGCTTTTCTTGTTGACATGCATCACATACCTGATCTTTACAGTAGAGTTCATTAGGCAGACCATCAACTAAGGATTCCCTTGCTAACTTGTTCATAGTCTTAAAGTTCAGATGAATAAGACGTTTGTGCCATAGCCAGCTGACATCTTTAGGGCTCTTCACAAGCAGACATGTATCCTTAGGACAGTTGTTCCAATTTGCAAGATACATACTTCCCTTTCTAGATCCTGTTAGAAGGTTTTGTTTTGTTCTCTTATCACTTATAAGACACTCATCTTTAGAGAATTTGACTGAGTAACCCGTGTCACAAAAGTGAGAAACAGATAATAAATTAAACTTAAGACCTTCTACATATGATACATCATGTACCTCAATGTCACCATTTTTAAGGGTGCCATATCCTTTTGTGTTACCATGCGCGTTATCACCAAAGAAGACTTTTGGACCTTTCTTCTCTATGTAGTTGGTCAGCAGGGCTTTGGTTCCTGTCATGTGAGTTGAGCATCCACTATCTATGTACCAAGTTTCTCCTGCTAGACCTCCTCTTCTGTATAGGTCCCTCCTTTCCTGCAAGAAAAGTTAAGTCTTAGGTACCCATCTTGTTTTGGGTCCTTGGGTGTTAGTACTACCCTTGGGAACCCACATATACATTGGTCGTTTGAACAACCTTGAGCACTTGAGTTGTTTCCCTCGGGCATCACAGAACCAAATCTTACCAGTCAGCACCTTGGACTGATCTGATTTGTCCTTAGTGTCAGCTAAGTAATAGTCAAATGGCTTCCCTTTATAGGAGTGTACATACATGATCTTTTGACTAGTTACATTCGGCCTGGGTGCATTAGCTGGTCGATGCAAACGATTATATGGACCATACTCTTATGTTCTCACAATATCATAAGAGATAGGGGGTGCAAAGAGAACAGATTTGTTTGAAGAAGACTTCTTCTTCTTGGCTGGAGCAGCATACAGCTGAGACTGTCTCAGCCGAGATGGTCTAGGCTGTTTGCTGTTCCTCTGTACAGGCTTGGGGTTAGCTTGTCCTTTACCATTTTTGGTTTTGGGATAGTTAGCCTTAGCTGGTACAGATGCTTTTTGGTTCATATTCGGTTCATTGTGTTTAGAACACTCACCCTTTTCATGTGTCTGAGTAGTGCACTTGTTAGGTGTACTACCCCCAGCTGGAGAGGATGTAGATGGGTTGAGTTCATAGCCAAAACCCATCTTATTGCCATTTGATCTATAATACTCAGAGATACTTTCAATAGTAGTAGAGGCTTTATTGAACTCTGATATCTTTTGATTTAGGCATTCCTTCTCCTTTTCTAAGAGCTTGTGTGCTTGGAAGAGGTCATCGAATTTGGATTGTAGTGAACGAAGTTCCTTAGTTTCTAAAGCTTGAGTTTGTAACATCCCCTCATACAACTGAGTTATTGTGGTATTTTCTTCCTTAAGAAGCTCCACTTCTCTGGTCACTCTTTTATTCATTGTGGCCAGCTCATGGGTGTTATCAAACTTAACCTTTTTCAACTTAGCAATTTCTTTCCTTAGATCCTTATTCTCCTCTTCCACTTCTATAAAAGCTCTAGTGGCAATATCCAGATCACCTTTTACTTTTCTTAAAGATTGATAATAGGTGTCTTCTGATTCGCCTTCAGATGAGTTTATCTCATCTGATTGTGAAAAAATAGGTGAATGGAAAGTAGTAGTATAGGAGTTTACCTCATTTTCACCTATGGCCATCATAGCTAGGTCATCTGAATCATCTGAGAAGATTTGGCAGTCTGGTGATGTAGGGAGTTCATCACTTTGATATTCAGATTCTTCAGTCACCATAGCTTTCTTGTCTGAAGTTCTTCTTGGCCTTCTTTCTTCTTTGTCATCCAAATCCAGCTCAGGACATTCATAGACATAGTGTCCTAGTTTGCGACAGTTGAAGCATGATCCAGATTTCTGATTTGAGTTGCCTTTCCTTGGAGGAGTGGCATCTCTTCTTCTAGATCCTCGGCTGTCAGATGACTCCACATCCTTTCTAGGATGTCTTTCTGGTGTTCTTTCTCTGGAACCTCTGGAGGGTGAACTTGCTCTTCTATCTTTGTAGTTTCTATAGAATTTTCTATATTTGCTGTTGAGAGTGTTCATCCTTTCGAATCTCTTGATCATAAGAGCCATTTGTTCCTTCAGACTCATGTCTGATCCTTCACAGTCTTCTGTTTTCAGAAAGGCCTTGCCAGATGAGGTACTTGCAGCTTTTGTATTGGCTGCCTTGAAGGCTACAGTCTTGGAGGTAGATGGGGCTGCAGTTGACTCATCACTTCCTGAGTTTTCTTCTCTGTCAAGGTCATATTCATGAGCTTTTAGGTTCTGAAATAGAGTTTGAGTAGACCACTTCTTGATATCTTGAGTATCTTTGATGATGGTCTTCTTGAGTTTCCATCTCTTGGGTAAAGAGTCCAAGATCTTCAAGTTTTTCTCTCTATTTGTATACTTCTTGCCTAGAGATTAAATCTCATTTATGATCTTTGTACATCTATTGTCCAGCTGATCAATAGTTTCTCCTGGATGCATCTTGAGGTGTTCAAACTTCTTGACTGATGTCGACAATTTGCTTTCCTTGATCAGCTCAGTTCCTTCACAGAGGAGTGCCAATGCCTCCCACATCTCTCTGGCTGACTCACAGTGGATGACCTTTGCAATGTACTCATTTGGAAGAGTTTGCATTATGTAATCTTGAGCAATGCTATCAAGGTTTGATTGCTTCATCTCTTCTGGTGTGAGATCCCTCATGGGCTTGGGAACCAGTTCTCCAACTGGGACTTCTGGATCACCATTTGCAGTGTTGACTGTCATGATGGTGATTGGGCCTTCAGTGATTACTGACCACATCTTGTAGTGGACTGATGTGAGATTCTTCCTCATCCTGATCTTCCAGTAATCATAATCCTCAACTGAAAACTTAGGCAACTTACGCATGTTAGCACTCATGCTGTATGAGTTTTCAAAAACAAGTTTTCCAAAAAGATCTGTTCAAGAGGACTACAGAAAGACTCCCTCAAGTCTTCTGATAATCTAGAGACAGTAGTCCGTTAGAACCACTGCTCTGATACCACTTGTTGGTCCCTGAACGAGTAGTGAATGGGTTTAAAGTCTAGAGGGGAGGGGTGAATAGACTTTAAAACTTTTTCAAACAGAGTTGGGAACCTCTTCTGATTGCTATGTCAACTGGACTGCAAGTCTGCTGGTCCAGATGACTATAGTGATCTGACTGAGGAGGTTATATGCGGAATTATGGTGGCCCTGGTTTAGACTCGTTCTTGTAACTTGTTTTACTTAATGAAAATACTCAGCTGATGCTGGTTTGAAAGTTATGGCCTTGTTTTGAAGAGTGTTGAAATCACAGTATGCACTATATAATAATGAATGTAAAGGCAGAAATGTAAAGTGCAGAAAGTAAATAACACCGGATTTATAGTGGTTCGGATATACGTTCCTACGTCCACTCTCACGTCCTAACGTGATGTTTAATCCCTTTAATTTCCACAAATTACAAGGGTCTTGACCTTTATAGTCCCAAGGTTAGGACTTTGAGATCTGAGACGTCCTAACAGCTACGGTCTCCACAAGTGATTGTAAGCACTTGCACTTAAAGGGGTTTCAAAAACTTTAACCTTTCGGTGAGGGTTTGGGGTTTTTGAGGTGTATCCAACTAATGGTTCAAGCTTATAATTTACTTAACCACTATGCCTAAAACAATTGATATACAATATGAACAGGTTTCAGGTTCTTAAGGGTTGGATAGAAATCACTTAAGAGCTATAGATAATCTAATGGTTTCTGGCTCTTTTGAGAATTCTTAGAACTGTATGGCTTTAGCTTTGATTGCTTGCTTGGCTTGTTGAATTCTCTCTTGTGACTTCTTTTTGTGATTTCTCATCCTCTTGTATTTATAATGGAGATTGGTTGCAACTAGCCGTTGGAGTTGACTAGCCGTTTGAGCAATCTTTCCATAATAGCTTGATTCCTTGATTTCAGCCGCTTGATTGCTTCAATCCTGGGATCATGTCAATCTTCTAAATAAGGTAGGTCTTCGTTTGAATTGCAAGATGACTTGGGAATCAGCCGAGTCCTGGAAGAGCACATAGTCTTCTGATCTGTACTTCTAGTCTTCTGACTACTCTTCTGGCCTTAGGTCTTCTGTCTTCTGATATCAGACGAGTAACACTCTTCTGATCTGGAAATTCTTTGTACTGCTTTTAGGCCATCTTCAATCTGGGACTCCATCAGATAGGTAGGTATACAAGCACCTTAACTTATCTGGTCTTCAAGGATCTTCTAGTCTTCATGTCTTCTACTCTTCTCATCTTGAGGATAGGCATGTAAGCCAGGACTGTGCTGATCAGCTGATATCAATACAGTTGATCACACAAGACTAGTCTAAGCTGTTCTATACAAGTCAGCTGATCCTATTACATTTATAAACTCTAAGTGTTTTGGCCATCAAAACTATTCTAACATCAAGTGGGGCTTAGGATGAATTTATATCCCAACAAATCATGGCTGCAGTTATTGATGCTAGTGACAAGGGCATCAAGTTTAATTGGAGAGAGTTCATCTTGAATGAAAATATGAAAGAAAAAGCCAAATTCAAGGTGAAGGCTCACAACAAAGTTGTAATGGAAGGGAAACTGTGATACTGTATAAGAGCCAGCTTGTTGATTGAGAGGTTTTCTCACTATACTGAGATGCAAACATTTGCAAAACCTCTCCCAGCCCAGAAAATCATGTTCAGAAAGCTGAGCAAAAAGACTGAACAAAGGGGGATGCTTCTGGCCAAACCTGCTGAAGAAAAGGTTGAGGAGAAGCCTTAGATGAAGAGGAGAACAAAAGCAAGGGCTGTCAAGACAAAGAAGTTGTCTCAACTTCCCTCAGAGGAAACGTCAGGAGCATCAACTAAAGTTGATGAGGTTGCAAAATAAGGAGTACAAGTTCCCTCAAATCATTAAGAAGAGTTGAGACAAAAGTATAATGAAGAAAGGCAGAAGAAGAAGGGAGATAAAAGGGTCAGGGAAGTTGTCCCTGAGGAGGAAGGAAGTGGCAGTAGCAGGGCCAGCAAGAGAAGGGCCAAACCCTCTGAGAAGATGCTGGAGCTTCAGGAGGAAAAGACTCTCCAAATAGCTCTAAGGGAGAGTAGAGCAGAGAATAGAACAAAATCCAAGTCCAGAACCAACTCTTCTGGTTCTGGAACTCCCAAATCCAAAACTCCTGAAACTCAACACCAAGAGCCCAACTCCCCTGATACCCACAAGACTCCAGAAAACCAACCCATCACCCCCTTGAACCTAACTAAGAGATATTCTCCAGAAGGAGCTGCACAAAGAGGGGCAATTGATGTGCTAGCTGATCTTGCAGTAGATGAGTCAAGACTTCATTCTCCACTAGACTCATCCATGCTCAATTATTCAAAACTCTTAGAAGTTGCACTCTTAGAGCCAACTCCCTTGAGCAAAGCCACTTCAGATCCATTGCTCTCAAAAGCAACTGAAGCAACCTTTATTGCACCCAACCCTTCTGAAGCCAATCTTCCTGAAACCAGAGCCAACTCCCCTATAACCCAAAGTTCCCATTCCAGTGGAGATGAGGATGAGTATACTTATGAGAGTATGCTCAGAGGTGGAGCAAGGGCTACTGTGGACAGTTTGTACCCCCAACTTGCTGAATTCCCAAGGCTGCAGCAACAATTCCATGATTTGAGAACCTTAGTAGATGTGAAGGATAAAACCATCATGGAGATTGCTCAAGTGATACAAGATAAAGGTGCAAACTGGTGGCAAGTTGAAGAAAGCAGACTGCTACACTTTGCTGGAGTAAACAAGACAAGATTCCTCACTGATGAGGATGTGTTTGCAAAGTTGGTAGCTGACAAGATTGCTGAAGAGAAGGAGAGAATTGTTAAGGGAATCAAACACCCTCATAGCAGCTCTAATGATGATGATTCTCATGATAGTCCCTCAGATCCCACAAATCCCAACCCCTCTGGTCCCAAACAGCCTACAGTTCACTACTTGACCTATCATAGGAAGGGTTCTGTCTCATCAGAAGTGTTGACCAAAGCTGGTGACACAGCCAAAGATACATCTGCCAATGAAGGTTCTTCTGAACCCAAGGCACAGCTTAAAGATGTTGAGGCTACCCACTTAGAAGCTAGTTTGATTAAGGCCTCATCAGTGTCAGGAGAGTTGGACACTGACCAGCCCTTAATCATTCAGGATGACTCAGTGGCTGCTAAAATAAGCACTGTGATCTCCCAACAACTGCCATCTTTGAACCCTGTTGAGGGTGGAGATGTTGCAGGTCTAGGTGAAGGTGTTAAAAAGGAGAACTTAGTGGAAAAACCAGAGGGAGTTATAGATGAGAGAGATGTTGTGATCACTAAGATAGTGAGTGTACCACCAAATGAGGGTGGAATAAGTGAGGAGGGGCAGGTTATTCTTGAAGTCAAATATGAACTTCAAGAAACCCTTGATGAGAGGAGGCTTGACCCTGAATGTGAGGAAATTAATATTGAAGGGAGAAAATAAAGAATTGAAAATGAGAAGAAGACTGCTAATGTATCAGAGTCTTATGCAAAAAATATTGAGGGTGATGAGTGTTTATTTTCTAATCCTTTTGACCTGTCTGATATTGCAGGTATTTCTTTTGACCAAATATTTGCAGATGATCTTCACACTAATACACACATTCAAGTGGACTCTAGCTCAGCCCAAGCAATACTTGGAGAGCAATCAGCTAAGTTGGATTCTCTAGCTCATCAAGTCCAAACTGCTCATGCTGAAACTTCAGGAGCCTTGGATGAGCAAGGTAGAACCTTGACATCTGTTGAAATGAGTCTCACTGGCTCTGAAGATGTTGTCTTACCAACCATTGAATGCAGAGAATTCAGAGACTTCATTGCTGAGTCGGAATTAATGGAAGTCGAGGTATCGGGCCCATGCTTCACTTGGGCCTTACAAAAGAAAGATGGAACGTTAAAGGCCTCCAAGCTAGACAGAATACTTGCAACCGAAGGGTTTTTAGAGCAATGGACAAATTTGGGGGCAACATCACTGCCACGATCAAACTCGGATCACCACCCCCATACTACTCAAGTGCTCTAGCGAACAACCGAATTCTGGTCATGCGTTTAAATTCCTCCGCATGTGGCTCACGGATGACAGATGCATGCAGCTTATTAGCAGGTCTTGGGGAGAATACCTCCCAGCCCCAGACCCGATATCTCTGGTCAAATTAAAATTGAAACGGTTGAAGTCAGAGCTGAGGACCTGGAACAAAAACATATTTCAGAACATACATGTGCGTACCGATGCAGCCAAGAGAGCTATCCTCACAGTTCAAAACCAAATAGCAGCAAATGGATACAACAACACACTGGCAAATAGAGAGGTAGAGGCAAAAGCAGAACTCAATATTTGTCTACAGCAACAACATGACCTGATGTCGCAAAAAAATAAAATTGTATTGCTAAGAGATGGAGATCGTAACACGAAGTACTTTCATAGACTACACCAGATGAGGAAAACAAGAAAGTACATGGAGGCACTGAATATAGACGGAGAAATGTGCACGGACAAAGGCACAATTGCGCAACACGTGACGAATTTCTATCAAAATTTGTTCACTTCTACCCCCAGAAGACAGGACATCAACCTACACATGCTTTCGAGCTTGGTTACTCCCAAATTAAGTGATGCACAAAACCGATCACTGACCGGTGAGCCAACGATTTCAGAAATCCGCACGGCTTTTATGGCCCTCTCTGTAGACAGCGCACCTGGTCCGGACGGTTATGGGGGATCATTTTATCACTCGGCATGGGCAGTCATAGAAACGGATATTGTAAGAGCGGCGCAATACTTTGTGAAATTCGCTTTCCTACCACATGGACTGAATTCAAACTTGGTGACGCTGATCCCAAAGCATACGGGAGCGAACAAAATAGAAGACTACCGGCCAATAGTCTTGGGGAATTTCTTGTTCAAAGGACTGTAAAAAATAATGGTGACTCGGCTGGGCCCTATTCTTACAGAAATACTATCACCCTTCCAGTTCGGCTTTATCCCAAACAGAAGCATCCATCACTGTATTGCTTTGGCGACGGAAGGTATTAATTGTTTGGATAGGACGCGGGTGCACGGAAACATGGCGCTGAAAATAGATATCCGCAAAGCCTTTGACACGGTGCGATGGGACTTCTTGCTAGAGGTTTTGCGACAGTTAGGATTCTGCAATAAATTCACGGACATCATCAAATGCATACTTTAATTAGCTAGGCTATCCATCATTATAACAGGTAGTCCACACGGCTACTTCCCTTGCTCACAAGGTGTCAGACAAGGAGACCCATTATCTCCCCTTCTTTTTTGTGTCGCGGAGGAAGTATTAGCGCTCATCTTGAACCGAATGACGGAGGTGAATAACCTGACCCCAGCCTACACTAAAAGGGGTTTGATGGGCCCAACATTCTTACTATATGCAGTCGATATTCTTATTTTCAGCCGTGCAAATAAGAATTCAACAAAAGCGATAAGGGACGCTCTATCAATATATGGGGTTTTGTCAGGGCAAATTTTCAACCCACAGAAATCCAATGCTTACTTTGGGGCACATGTTTCTCAACAAAACAAGAATTGTGTCAGACATAAGTTGGGGATGAAGCAAGGATACCTGCCTTTCACATACCTGGGCGCACCTATATTCAAAGGCGCCCCAAAATCTGCCCACCTCAAGCATCTACAGGACAGAATACTGGGCAGGTTTGCCACATGGAAGGGTACATCGCTATCTATGGCAGAAAGAGTGTGCCTTGTAAACCATGTGATAACCTCTTCAGTGGTGCACACTATGATGATATATAAATGGCCAGCCGCAAGCCTCAAAAAGATTGAGCAATCAATGAGAAACTTCATCTGGACAGGAAGCGTGGATAAAAGAGGGATGGGAACGGTCTCATGGGAACACACAATTGCAACAAAGGCAGAGGGCGGCCTGGGCGTGCGTTCGATTAAATGTGCAAATGCAGCATACTTGAGAAAACTTGCTTGGAACATAACTGATGGAGATTCGTCCCCTTTGGCCTTTTTCCGACAAGTTTGACGAAATCAAGAAGAGATTGTGGCAAGAAATCGACTGATTGAAAAATTAATTGTTATTTCCTTTTTGCTCTAAATCCTATCAATTATGCATATCTTAATTTTAGTATGATTGCAAGGAAATTAATTAGTGAATTAATCCACCTTATTATAAAAGGATGGAGAATAAAGTTGTAGAGGGGAGAGTGGATTTGAATAGAAAAATATTGGGTTTTATCCCTTTTGACGTGTTTTATTTGTGTCTTCCAGTATTCATTTTGAATCAATGGATTATCACTTTTAATCTCATTTACGTATATTCCGGGTATTCGTAGAATCAACGGATTTACGTGTGTATCGTACTCAGCCTGCATCAGTTGGTATCAGAGCCATAACGATTCCGTGGGGTTTATCGTTTATCAACGATGAAGCAAAATTACGATACGGAGGAGAAATTTGATTTTCTCTGGTCTCAATTGACCGGCACCGTCGATGGAATTTTCGACAGCTACAGCCAACGAGACGAACTTGCCGCATTGGAAACGCCAGCGCCACCACCATCTCCAGTTTTGGCAGCCCTTGTCGCCGCCACCACAGTGACGCCCCCTGTTCCAGAAACTCATTCCACCAGTTTCACATCTCTACACAACCAACGGATTCAGTCAACGACTTTCATCGACAACGGCCACCACCATCAGACAACACATCCCAATAGTAATAATTATTTTTTTATTACTAATGATAGTTATTTTGGCACTTCTCTTAAGCCAACATTTGCTTATAGTCTCAAGACCTTGGGCAACGTACGAATTGCAGATGTTTTTGACGTCAAATTTCCTGAGGCGTTAATTAATTTTGCTTTCTCTGAAGATGATCCCGTAGTGGTTTTTTTTATACTGCTAGAGATAAGATTCATGCAGATTCGAGGACGAATCTTTTCAAAGAGGGAGAGAATGATGGAGATTCGTCCCCTTTGGCTTTTTTCCGACAAGTTTGACGAAATCAAGAAGAGATTGTGGCAAGAAATTGACTAATTGAAAAATTAATTGTTATTTCCTTTCTGCTCTAAATCCTATCAATTATGCATATCTTAATTTTAGTATGATTGCAAGGAAATTAATTAGTGAATTAATCCACCTTATTATAAAAGGATGGAGAATAAAGTTGTAGAGGGGAGAGTGGATTTGAATAGAAAAATATTGGGTTTTATCCCTTTTGACGTGTTTTATTTGTGTCTTCCAGTATTCATTTTGAATCAATGGATTATCACTTTTAATCTCATTTACGTATATTCCGGGTATTCGTAGAATCAACGGATTTACGTGTGTATCGTACTCAGCCTGCATCAGTTGGTATCAGAGCCATAACGATTCCGTGGGGTTTATCGTTTATCAACGATGAAGCAAAATTACGATACGGAGGAGAAATTTGATTTTCTCTGGTCTCAATTGACCGGCACCGTCGATGGAATTTTCGACAACTACAGCTAACGAGACGAACTTGCCGCATTGGAAACGCCAGCGCCACCACCATCTCCAGTTTTGGCAGCCCTTGTCGCCGCCACCACAGTGACGCCCCCTGTTCCAGAAACTCATTCCACCAGTTTCACATCTCTACACAACCAACGGATTCAGTCAACGACTTTCATCGACAACGGCCACCACCATCAGACAACACATCCCAATAGTAATAATTATTTTTTTATTACTAATGATAGTTATTTTGGCACTTCTCTTAAGCCAACATTTGCTTATAGTCTCAAGACCTTGGGCAACGTACGAATTGCAGATGTTTTTGACGTCAAATTTCCTGAGGCGTTAATTAATTTTGCTTTCTCTGAAGATGATCCCGTAGTGGTTTTTTTTATACTGCTAGAGATAAGATTCATGCAGATTCGAGGACGAATCTTTTCAAAGAGGGAGAGAATGATGGAGATTCGTCCCCTTTGGCTTTTTTCCGACAAGTTTGACGAAATCAAGAAGAGATTGTGGCAAGAAATTGACTAATTGAAAAATTAATTGTTATTTCCTTTCTGCTCTAAATCCTATCAATTATGCATATCTTAATTTTAGTATGATTGCAAGGAAATTAATTAGTGAATTAATCCACCTTATTATAAAAGGATGGAGAATAAAGTTGTAGAGGGGAGAGTGGATTTGAATAGAAAAATATTGGGTTTTATCCCTTTTGACGTGTTTTATTTGTGTCTTCCAGTATTCATTTTGAATCAATGGATTATCACTTTTAATCTCATTTACGTATATTCCGGGTATTCGTAGAATCAACGGATTTACGTGTGTATCGTACTCAGCCTGCATCAGTTGGTATCAGAGCCATAACGATTCCGTGGGGTTTATCGTTTATCAACGATGAAGCAAAATTACGATACGGAGGAGAAATTTGATTTTCTCTGGTCTCAATTGACCGGCACCGTCGATGGAATTTTCGACAGCTACAGCTAACGAGACGAACTTGCCGCATTGGAAACGCCAGCGCCACCACCATCTCCAGTTTTGGCAGCCCTTGTCGCCGCCACCACAGTGACGCCCCCTGTTCCAGAAACTCATTCCACCAGTTTCACATCTCTACACAACCAACGGATTCAGTCAACGACTTTCATCGACAACGGCCACCACCATCAGACAACACATCCCAATAGTAATAATTATTTTTTTATTACTAATGATAGTTATTTTGGCACTTCTCTTAAGCCAACATTTGCTTATAGTCTCAAGACCTTGGGCAACGTACGAATTGCAGATGTTTTTGACGTCAAATTTCCTGAGGCGTTAATTAATTTTGCTTTCTCTGAAGATGATCCCGTAGTGGTTTTTTTTATACTGCTAGAGATAAGATTCATGCAGATTCGAGGACGAATCTTTTCAAAGAGGGAGAGAATGATGGAGATTCGTCCCCTTTGGCTTTTTTCCGACAAGTTTGACGAAATCAAGAAGAGATTGTGGCAAGAAATTGACTAATTGAAAAATTAATTGTTATTTCCTTTCTGCTCTAAATCCTATCAATTATGCATATCTTAATTTTAGTATGATTGCAAGGAAATTAATTAGTGAATTAATCCACCTTATTATAAAAGGATGGAGAATAAAGTTGTAGAGGGGAGAGTGGATTTGAATAGAAAAATATTGGGTTTTATCCCTTTTGACGTGTTTTATTTGTGTCTTCCAGTATTCATTTTGAATCAATGGATTATCACTTTTAATCTCGTTTACGTATATTCCGGGTATTCGTAGAATCAACGGATTTACGTGTGTATCGTACTCAGCCTGCATCAATAACCACATGAAATGAGGCACCTTTGGAATTTCTAAGGCAGCGATTCATGACAGAGGGCAAGATACGCACAACCACTATATACTCCTCAATATAGAGGGGATTACGCCAACACATGCTGCAAATTCAAACGCAAGCACGCTGGGTTGCTGGGTCGCCTTCAAAGATCAATTTTTGGCTGGATAATTGGTTAGGCTACAAGATTGCGGATAAAACAAACATGCCCGATTCAATCAGACACAATTTCACCTACACTATCGCAGACTACTTGAGAGATGAAGTGTGGCAATTAGATGGAACCTTCATACGATGCTACCCAGAAATCGTACAGGATATAAGAGACTACAACTGTACAATCGACCCGGATGTTCAAATATGGCCTCTTACCACCAACGATTACATTACGGCAAAATCCGCTTATGAGGAAATACGGCCACACTACCTAGAACCAGCATGGGCAAAATGGATATGGGATAAATGTATTCCTCCTCGCAGATCAACAACAATGTGGCGAGCAATTCATGGGAAACTGCTGACATGGGACAGATTGAAACGTTTCGGCATGTCGGGTCCAAGCAGGTGCAGCCTTTGTTTGGCAGCGGAAGAGACGCACGATCATCTATTCACCGATTGCAAACATTTCAAGCATTCGTTCGTCAAAATCATGGATCTATTCCAACTTAACATCAAGCTGGATGCTGGCTTCTAAGGATGGCTAACACGAGCGGTCTCTGTCAACTTCAGTCCTCAAATCAACACGATTTGGAGGCTTACACTTGTTACATTGGTTTGGCAAGTATGGAATGCGAGAAACACGGCCATCTTCGAGAATTTAGTGCACTCCCCCGAGTCAATCCGCACCACCATCTGGGCTCACATACACGAGGCCAGAAACTATCGCATGGGCCACATGCACAATAGCCAATCTGACCTACAGATAGTAAAGGAATTCGGAATCCAATGCTCACTCAACAGGGCACCGAAAGTAATCACAGTCCGTTGGGAAAGGCCAAGGCCAGACGAGATCAAAATCAACACGGACGGGTCGTCAGCCGGTGCTCCAGGTATATCGTCGGGGGCTGGAGTATACAGAGACGAGAATGGCACATTCTTGGGAGGATTCGCAATTCGGCTGGACATTGGCTTTGCATTTGAGGCAGAACTAATAGAAGCACTTCATGCAATTAAACTTGCAAGCCAGAGGAAATGGATGAATATCTGGCTTGAAAGCGACTCCACATACGTAGTCCACATGCTTAACAACAACCCAGCAAACCAGTCGATACCATGGAAAGCCATCGCACTATGGCAGCAAGTTCAAAAGCTGAAACAACACATGCTCATCAAAGTGTCGCACATATTCAGAGAAGGGAATGCGGTCGCGGACAGATTGGCAAGCAACGCCACAGAATCATATAGCTGGTGGGACACACCACCAGCAACAATTTTGCCACTCTTAGCCAAAGATAGAAATTCGGATCACTACAGATTTACTTAATTCCCAATAGAGGAGCATCCCTTTTCCTTGATCGAGGTTTATCTCTAAGGAGGGTTCCGGCCTCTTGAATGTCTTATATTCATATGGCTCTAGGTTTTTTTCGCAATATAAGATCATATTTCTCTCTTTATTTGTTAAAATATTTTATTTTTTATCTTTTAATATAAATATCTATACATGTTTTAAAGAAGATTTTTTTTAAATTAAAATATATTATAAATTTATTTTAATTCCGCATAAAAGGCGGGTCTTACACCAGTTAATAAGTATATATTTTGCTTAATATTTGTTACTGAAATGATGAAGGACAAGTCTGCTCAAGGGTGGACTCAGATTTTTTTCAGGATCGATAGGCTAGGTAAAAAAAAAAAAAAAAAAATTTTACATAAGTTGCAACTTGAAAGAAAATTAGACTCCTTTTACTAATTATGACTCATTACACTATAAAGAAAAATCTGTTTTTTAATAAATAGATTCTTTTAATATAAATTTTTTGATTAAAAGTTTTTAATGACATATTTTGTCGTTAATTCTTACTTTTTATTATTAAAAAATTTTAGTTAGAAAAACTATAAAAATAGAATTTATGTCATAAAATGTTATGAAAATATAAAAATAAGTATTTTCATGTTACACACCAACTCCCTCAATTATAGGGGGGCAAATTAACGTATATGTTATAAAAGGCAAATACTTGTGTGCACCAAGTTACTGGTACCACTTGATCCAATTTTTTAAATGTGTGAATTTTATCCATGAGTTATGGAAAATACAATATAATATTAGTTCAAATAGAGTATGATATTAGTTCAAATACAATATAGTATTAGCTCAGGTTCTTGGACTTAGGAGTGTGCTCCTCTCTAGATCTCAGGTTCGATCTCTCTAAGGTGCAAACAATTTCTATGGGGTCGCACTTAGGAGTGTGCTCCTCTCTAGATCGCAGGTTCGATCCCTCTAAGGTGCAAACAATTTCTATGGGGTCAGTCCATATAGAGCGCAAAACTTTAGCTTTAAACGGGACCCCGCGCGCAAGTGGACGGTGGAATTAGTACCCCGAAATTAGTCGATTCTTAGACCGTTGGAATTAGTCCCCCGAAATTAGTCGATTCTTAGACCGGATACCCGAGACTTCAAAAAAAATATTAGTTCACATAATGTAACTGGTACACAAAAGGAACCCCTTATAAAATTTATGGAATAGCAATTGTGATTTATTAAAAAAAAAAAAAAAAAACCTTCTTCATTATTTTTTTATGGGTTAATTCTAAATAAATACACCACATTTAATCTCAATATCAGTTTAATCACGACATTTACAATTTTTTTTTAAAACACCAACCTTTCATCGTGTTGCAATTAGATACACTTTTTTTTCTCCGATCAACAATTGATGATGTGGCTTGCCGGAGCTCGCCACGTCATATTACACATATTTTTTTTATTTTCCCCATAAAGATTACACTTTATAAAAATAAAAATATAAATTTATGTGGAAAATAAAAAAAATATATGTGTAATATGATGTGGCGAGCTCCGACAAGCCACATCATCAATTGTTGACTGGAGAAAAAAATGTGTATGTAATTGTAACACGATGAAAGGTTGGGGTTTTAAAAAAAATTGTAAAGGTCATTAAATTGATATTGAGATGAAAGGTGATGTATTTATTTAGAATTAACCCTTTTTTCATCGACTACAACTTCTTCATTTTTTGAGAATAAGATAAAATAAATAAATAAAATTCAACCGTCTCACGTGCATAGCTATTGTTGGTTGACTATGTATTACTATCTCTCTAGCAAAGCTACCGGTGCCCCTAAATTAACGAAACTGAAGCAATTTACAAACATAAATTATTGTGTTTTCTCTCAAATAAAAAAATAAAATACCAGTGGAATAAGAAAATTGAATTGTAATTATTGCATCTTATTGCAATTGATTAATGAATCATGAGTTGCCAAATCAGAAAACAAAGATGGGCCAAATAAAATAACAATCGATCGACATGGGTTGACCAATCTGCCATGTTTAATTATTTTTCATCTTTAATACACTACAAACCATGTGGTTGCCCACATTTCATTGCATAATATTAATTAGCTGCATCGATCAAATACATATAAGACTGGTAGCCATGTGTTCTTGCAGAGGAAAATTTATTTTTAGTCCTATAAGTTTGAGAAATTTCAAAATAAATTTTTTAAGTTTCAACTTTACAAAATACGTCATTTACCTTTCAATTTTAATTTTTTTTTACATCAATTTTAATCTTTTATATTTTAATGCTTTACAAAATGCCACATGTCATGCCACATCACTCTTTTCTCTATATATATTAATAAAAAAAGCTAATAACACCCAAAAATACTCTATACACACCCCATAATTTTAAATACAAAAATAGATACATATAAAATGACTAAGTAACCCTTACATAAATAAAGAGTAAAATAATTTAAAAAATAACTTGAAAAAATATGAAACAAAATAAATTTCATAAACGAAACCAAAGGGTGGTGCAGTTATGAATGATCGATGTTAATTATGTGAATCTTATTTTCCTCTATTAATTGAAACGTATAAATTTAATGATAATATCATCATTTTATCAAATACTCATAATAAATAAATATATTTTAAATAAATTGATTAATTAGTTTGAAGTAGTTTTTTATTTTATTTTTTTTATATATATAGATGAGCGATTAATTAGTTTGAAGTAGATCATTTTTTCGGGTGAGACTACTAACAACCCATAAAATGTTATACACACCCCACTAAAATTTAAAAACCATTTTTTATTACTAAACACACCCCAATTCTTTCATATTTACCATTTATCTCTCAAAACAAATACAAATGGAATAAAAACAAAAAATATATTTTAAAATTCAACCAAATCATTAAAACTATATATAAATTTAAAAAATTAATTTTAAAAAATTCAATAATACGAGAAACTAAATAAAATTTGAAAATATTTAAAAAAATCAACTAAATATTAAAAAATATTTGAATGGAAAAATCAATTAAATCCAAATAAAATGTAAAAATATTAAATAAATCAAATAAAATTTATAAAATAATTAAATTAAAAATACCAATTAATGATTCAATTAAAAAAAAAAACTAAATAAAAGAAAAAAAGAAAGAAAATCGATTTAATCAAAAATAAATATTAAGAAAATTAAATAAAAAATGAAATCTTACCTTTTTATTGATTTTTTTTTTAATTTACATTTTTCTTTACGTTTTATTGAATTTTTTCAATTTTTTTATTTTAATTTTGTTTTGATGATTTATTTTTTAATTTCAGATTCTATTTAATTTTCTAAGATTTAGTTAATTTTTTAAAATACTTTTAAATTTTAATTTTTTTTCTTTTTCAGATTGTTTTAAGTTATTATTTTTGATTATTTTAATCTCTATTTATACTCCCTCCGTCCCAGATGAATTTACACCCTTGGGACGGCTCACATATTAAGAAATGTGTAAGAAAAGGTGTAATGAGTGATGTTTTGAGGGGTAATTTTGTAATTTTTTATGAATAAAGTAAAGTAAAAAGTAGATTGAGTGTGGAAAAGTAATGGCATAAGGGTAAATATGAGTATATTTTAAGGGTGAGGGTTATGAAGATATTTCCTTTTATGGAGTGTGCAAATTGGTATGGGACATCAGTATATGGAAAGTGTGCAAATTCATATGGGACGGAGGGAGTATAATGGTTACTTAGTCATTTTATATGTATTTATTTTTGTATTTAAAATTATGAAGTGTGTATAGAGTATTTTGGGGTGTTATTAACTTCTTTTTTTTATTGATATATATAGAGAAGAGAGTGATGTGACATGACATGTGGCATTTTGTAAATGATTAAAATATAAAAGATTAAAATTGATGTAAAAAATGATTAAAATTAAAAGGTAAATGACGTATTTTGTAAAGTTGAAACTTAAAGGATTTATTTTGGAATGTCTCAGACTTATAGTACTAAAAATAAAATTTCCTCTATTCTTGCATATGATCATGACATTAATATATATCAAGATTCCTCACATAATTAATTATAGTCTTGAGTGTCCAATTTCAATCATCTGGCTGCTGCAGATTTTTTGTTTGGAAGAAAGAAAAGATCAGATATGTTTAGTGTTTTCTGTCTTATTTATAATCTTAAGGTCAAAATAGAGCAACTTCTTGTTGGAAACTGCTTACGCCGTGTAAACTGCAATATCGAAAATTTCAGAATAACAAATTGTAGGTCCCCAAAGTTGAGTTAATATCGAGTAAGCTAGTGAAAATGTCTAGAGGGGGGTGAATAGACTTTTCAAAATTCTTTCGATATATCAAAGTACAATATGCGGAATACAGAAATTAATCAATGAGCCCAATACAAGTTTATACTCAACTTCTTAATTCGAGAACTGTGTTCTATGTATACTCAACTTGTCTCGTTCAGATATGTATGTTAAACATTTAAGCAATTAAACAAAACAGTAAAGTAAACAACACAAACAATTTTATAGTGGTTCGACAACTTGTCTACGTCCACTCTCACAAACCCAGTTGTGATGTTTCCACTAACTCTTCCAATCGAGTACAAAGTGTGTGTTCTTGTAATTTTAAGTCCCAAGAAAAAGACTTAGATCTTCTCAACTATACTACCAAGTATATCTTCGATCTTACTAGAGATTTACAAGTATCTAGCAACTTGAAAACAGTAAACAAAAACGTAAAACTTATTCAGTAGCAGTCTTCTGGTTTCTTCACTTGTCTAGCGGACTTGCTTTCTAAACTTCAAAAATAACTCTGAGAGTGTTTCACTTGAATGCTTCAATAGTTCTTCAGTAAGTAGAATTTCAGTAGTCTTCAATCAATAAATATCTTGAGTATTTATAGACTTCAACTTCAAGAACTTAGTCAGTTGTAACCAACCTTTCTTGAAAACTAACTTTATCCTTTCAAACTTATCCTTCCACGCGTTTCTGTTAGTAATTAGTTATTTCTAACTAACTCTTCAATCCTTATCTTTATACGCGCTTTGAATAATTAACTTCAAGTTGACTTGTCTTGTTGAGTCTTGTGGTCTTGTTGCGCACTTGTCTTGTTGAGACACCTTCTCTTCTTGTCTAGTCTTGCGCAGTCTTCAGTAGTAGACTATTCTAATCCTAACAAGACTATTACATTACTTTAAGCTTTATAAAATAGCTTAGTCAACTTAGAAATCTATACAATGAATATTTACATATGAAAATTATGAGCTTCTATAAAATGTTTAATATAGCTCAATAACAACTAAATATTTAATATAAACAGTATATACGAACTATAAGTACTTTTCTTTTATATATAACAACACTTGTCTTATGTGAACTCTACTAGTCTGTTCAAGATGACTTCTCTTAACTAGACTAGATCAGTCAACACTTAGAAAATATTTCAAACTACTTTTGGCTTATCAAAACTTCATCTTATCTTTTAATCATCATTTAGGACTTGTTTCAGGATTCATATCCCAACAATTTCCCCCTTTTTGATGAAACCAAAACTACTTGAATCTTTTCTTAATAGTAGACTAGTTAAGTAGTTATCTTGTCTTAACATCAAATAGTACTTATCTTTTCATTCATTCAAATAAGAACAGTAGATATTACACATACTTCAAAAATCAAAAATAACAATCAGAGCAAAAAAAAAAAAAACTAATCTGAGAGAGTACCTCCTTCTGGATTAGGAACATAGAATGCATCTAGGAGTCTCTTGTGTATCACTCTGATATGATCTTCATCTTCAATCTTCTCCTTGTCTAGTAGCTCTTCTTCATACTTCTTGATCTGGTTAAGATCAACTCTCTTACCTGAGCTGGTCATAGGAGTCTTCCATTTCGGAAAGATCGGCACTAGAATGTTAAAGTTTGCAGCAGCCGATATCCTCATGATCAAGTTCCTAATCATCCTATGCTGGCCTTCCATGAACTTGTCAAAAATAGAATACAACTCATCTGGACTCTCAACATCACCAAACTTTCTAATAATCCAGTGGTCAAGATCCCATTGTCTCTTCACTTTGAGCCAATCTTGACGATGCCCTTTGTCCATGAAATAATCAATGTAAGCATCTTTCACTTGATCTTCATTCGTCTTCAGCTTCTGCAGCCTTTCAATATGTTTACCAATCTTCTTCTGGCTCGCATAATGACTTTCATCATCAGGATCAACAACCTTCTGCTTTTTCACAACTACAGTAGGTTCTTCAGCTTCTTCCAAATCTAACTTTCTCTTAGTTCGTCTGGTCTGAACCTCAGCTTCAGGAGATGCAACACCTTTGCCCTTCTCCAATCTTTTCTGCTCACCTGCTCTAGCTTGCTCAAGCTCTGCAGTTTTAACCAACTTGCCTCTCTTAGGCTTTCTAAGATCTTGCATAGCTTCCGCAGCTTCTTTCGCTTCTGGTTCAAAACTAGTGGACTTAGCTTTTTCACCTTCAGCAACTTCAACTCTGGCTTCGACTCTACTCGTCTCTTCCCCCTTTTTGGCTTCATCAGTCGCCTTGAGAGTGAAAAGAGAAGTAAAGCGAGTCATCTCTTCGAACATAGCTTGCTTCATCAGGTTAGTAGCTTTCTCAATTTGCTTCTGGTGAGAACCATCTTGACTCAACTTGTCTAGTTTGGTAGCCACCAACTCTAACTTTTGAGTAGACAAGTTCAACTCATTCTTGAAATGTGTTGCAGTCAGACGCAATTTCCTGTTCTCTTCAGTCATAGCACTAATAATCTCTCTTGCTTGTGCTAGCTGATCATAAGCTTCCTTTCTTTGAACATCAGCAACCTCGATCTTGGCTCTATAAACTCTTTCCATCTTTCTGGATTCAGTAGCTAAGACACGAGCAAAATCGACTAAGCTCTTCTCCGAATATTCAACTTGCTTCTGAAGAAATCCTTCAATCTGATTGAACATCTCTTGCCTGAAGTCATTGTCCAACTGATTGACTTCATTCATAATCATCTCTTTTGAACTTGTCACAAGGACACTGTTCTGTTCAACAAGAGTCTTCTTTAATTCGGACTTGAGAAATTTATCAATAGATGACTTGATGACAGCTTTCAAGTCTTCCTTCAACTCATCTAACGAAGCAGCTGGGATTGCTTGAGAAGATTGACCAACCTCTATATGAGCAGCTTCTTCCATGACTTCATCTTCTGGAAGAGATAACACTTCCACCAACTTTCCTTCTGCAGCAGTAGTCAAGACCTTGTCTTCTACTACCTCAGCCTCTGGAACCACACTTCCAGCAATAGCCTTCAAATTAAGTTGAGGAGTGTAAGGAACGATTGCTAACCTTGCTTCTTTAGCCCTTCTTTCAGAATCAGCCAAGTCTTTCTTCATTATGGCATGCAGCTTGTTCACATAGCCACAGATTTCGGCTGGAAAGAATATGTCAGAATAACGATTAAGGAACTTTGAATCTGACCTCGGACTATCAGCATGTTCCATTTGGAATTTGAACACAATGCCTCTCAACTGGTCTGAGACATTGTCAAGCTCTATCACAGGATCAGTAGACTGAATATCTTGGACTGGTTCAACATCAACCATTACTTCATCTTCAACAAAATCAGTCCCCGAAATTTCGCTTACTCATTTTTCACATCTCTTAGTGCTCGTTGACAACACAAGTTTTCTTAAAAAGGGTAATCAAATTTATTTCTAATATTTTATACTTCAAACTCCATAACCATATAAGTTGCATTCACCAATATATATATCTTATTTAGTAAAATTTATTTGGGCTCCATCTTATCCTATGTAAATATATTTATATCTCAACCTCTCAAATTTTTCAGAATTCTCATATTAAACATGCATATTTAATATTTATATTTTAACACTTTAGTTTTCAAGCTTCCTTTAAAGTTATCGAATATAAAAGTTTAGAAAGCTTCAGTACGAAATAATATGTACGTAGGTGAAATCGAGTACTAGTAATATACCTAACGTGATTTATTATGTGTCGGTTTCGTTACCTTCCACGAGGATAGCATTTACCACAGCCCATTCTTGTTGATCTTGTCCCGAGACACTCCTTATTGGTAGCGGTATGATTTGGTTGTCACCGAATTGATTAATCCTCAACGGTGGTCGTTCAAATAGTTCTTCAGGGCATTCTCTAATCTTGTGTCCCGACCGACGGCAGTTGTAGCATACTCCCTTCCCAAACCAGCATTCTCCTCCGTGTCCCTTGTTGCACTTGGGACATAGTCGGTGGTTCCTTGGCCTAACTCCAATGGCAAAATTATTTCCATTCGTAGGTGGGTTTTGGTTCCTCTTAAAGTTAGGTTGCAAATTTCGGTTAACTAATAGTGTCGCAGGGATTGGCTTAAATTCTAATCCCATGCCGATGGAAATAATTAGTGCTCGGTCGAAGACCTCGTTGTAGTTCATAAGTTTTAGCCCGGCTACAGTACCTCCAACTTCAGGTCTCAAACCCCGTTCAAACCGCCTTGCTTTCTTCTCATCGATCTCCACCAGATGTGGAGCATATCGTGACAACTGATTAAATTTCCTCTCATATTCTGTCACTGAGAGAGTTCCTTGTCGCAGGTTCACAAATTCTTGTTCCTTCTGATCGCAAAGAACTTGCGGGAAATACCTATCCATTACTGCATGCTTGAATTCCTCCCATGTCAAAGACTGCCTTTCTTCAGTATTCAAAGTTCGATCGTAAGATTCCCACCATTGGGCAGCATCTTCTCCAAGTTGAAATTGCGCACAAGAGACCTTTTGTGCATCAGTCAGAACCATATGTTTATAGATTCGCTCCAGACCAGCAATCCACTCTTCAGTTTCCAGAGGACCCTCTTTCCCATTTAATTTTGGTGGTTTCATACGTCGAAACTGTTCGACAAATTCATTAGCTCTTGGTGGCGGGTGAGGCATAGGTACATGTGGTGGTGGGGTTTGTTGTTGCATAAAAGTTTGGAGAGAGTTGAAGAATTCTCTTGCCATGTCGGCTCCAGAGGTAATGTTAGGGGGTTGTTGTCCTACTGATTCTTCGGAAGGGTCCTGAGCACGATTCCTAGTAGCTCGTCCACGTCCACCTGGTGCCATCTAAAGGTTTGAAAAGAAAAGAGTATATTACTTCATATAGGTGTGACAAAACTTTAAAAAACAGAACCTAAAAATCGTAATGACAAGGTACTAGCACCAGTTCTACGTTGAGAGTACACAGTACATTGGTAACACACTGTCTAGATTCAGCGGCACAATGACGGCACATCGTCGTTTGTATGTTAGGGAACCATTGATCGCATGTCATTAAAGCGACAATTAGGTAAAAGTAACGGATAGAATAAAGCAAACCCACTTGAAGTAAGTTGCAGAATATAATATATATAATGTTTAAAACGTAGAGTGACCTTCTCCATTGAAAAAGAACAAAAATCACAATAAGATAAAACAAGTTCATATGCATCTAGCGTTTTCGAGTATATATAATGAAATAGGGACTGATGTCAAAATAAAATAAGACTTTTAGGTCCGTCTTATTTTTCAAAAGGAAAAAAAATATATATCATAAATATCGTGAATGCATGTAAAATACTTTTATAAACTTGCACTCGTACTATAGGAAACTGTAAATTAATCATATCATAACACTTTTCACCCCGTAAAAGATCCTTTCATAATCATTGTTTACTTCATAAACTTGTCGTATCAAATATAACTTATTTTCCTTCCTTTTTCATAACTTCATCACACCGAGACATAATTTCATTTCTTTCCCTTTGTAACTTTCATAGAGGATGTTTATTCATACTTCCATAAATATTTTATATTATAACTACTACTTAAAACCTTTAAATACTTACATACCTTGAGGGAGCTTCGGCTGCAGTAGGAGAAACATTTTCCCACGAGTTATACCTTGTAACATTATCTTAATATTTTTAACATACTTTAGTAAAATGATTTATAATAATTACGGAATAAAATTTCTCTTACTTGTACATATGTATAAAGATATTTTTTTTTTTTAAGGACTTTTGCGGAAAGACTTAACTTTTTAAAATAAACATTTTGAAAGAAGAGAAAATAAATCATTTTGGCCAAAGGTTTGAACCTAGGCTCTGATACCACCTGTAACCCCCCGAATCCGGAATGCAGCCTTTAAGGCTCGAACACTCTAAATTCGAGTCGCCACTTAGTGACTGAAAATTCGAACTTGAAAATTTCTTTAAAAATAGAATAACACAAGTGAATCGATAAGAGTTTTGCAGCGGAAATAATTTGAAGACAGTTATAAGTTGTAATAGAAGCAGTGTGGGCCCATTTATTTGAAAATTTAGAATATGATAAGCATTAATTGTTTTAAAGATAGCATACATAAAATTCATCGAGCGACTTTTAGAAAAGTTCGTCACTCGGCATACGAATGTAATTTTCTCCAATGTGTAGCAATATCACTTATTATAATGAGCATTAATCATATAAAGTCTTATAGCATTTTAATTATTGGGAAACTCTGTGTCATCCCTGCTGCAACGCCGACCCCTCTCGATCATAACCTGAAAATATTAGTTTTGGGGTGTGAGATAAAAATCTCAGTGGATATCCTTGTATGCTATTATACAGATTGGCAGTACGCCGAAATAATCATTATTAGTATTTTATCGTAAATAATTCCTATTCATATTGCATTCACATTCACATTCACATTCGTATTATTGATAATAATTCTCATCATTTCCTTCACCATAGTGGGACGACACTGATAACGACTTATCACGTGCAATCCCCATCATCTCCTTTTATATCACCATTATATTCTCATCTCCTTTCTTATAGGGGGGACAACACTGGCAACAACTTACCACGTGCAATCCCCATCATCTCATCTCCTTTATCATAGGGGGGACAACACCAGCAACAACTTACTACGTGCAATCCCCATCACATATTTTGACTACAAAAGTCTGTTGACTACGAAAGTCTTTTATCATAGTGGGACCACACTGGCAACGACTTACCACGTGCAATCCCCATCATCTCCCTTGACTACAAAAGTCTGTTTACTATACAAGTCTTTTATCATAGTGGGACCACACTGGCAACGACTTACCACGTGCAATCCCCATAAACACTTCTCAATTCCTTCGTGAAATCGAAACTGGTCCTTGCTAGCTAGTTTAAAGACATAAAATGACTGAATTTTCTCCCATGTTCGCGATTTTATTCCCGTCAAACGGATGATCCAAATAGCGTTTTTCTTCAAGTAAAATAAACTAAGCTATGTCAAGTTTATTGGCAATAAAAAGTTTGTGAAGATTTGTGCGTCAAAGTCGAGTAAAAACGACTCCTAAGTTTCGAACTGAAATGAACATGCCCTGTTTTTCTTTAATTTTCAGCTTACTGCCTTAACTTTAAAAATCGAATAACTCCCAGAATACTGAACCAATTTGCGTAATGTTTTACACTCAAACTCCCTACCATATGGAGATCATAACCTCTTTGGTTTTGAGTCAAAATCATTTTTCTATCAAAAGATACGAACAGCTAAAGTTACTGCATTTCAACATAAATTTTTCAGTTTTATTGTAACTTCCAAAGTCATTTCGCATACTTAATCTAGTTCTCAAACAACAAAGACACATCTACCACATAACCTTAACATAACAAAACATGTATAATACAAATTCCATCAGATTCAAGCACCGAAAATCAAGGACGGTAGTCGAAATTTCGCAAATAGCACGTAAAGGGGTTTGTGTTGAAAACCTGTGTAGTTTTCTTGATTTAGATACTGGTTTTTGGCCTGAAATCGCGTGGAAGCTCGGAGGGATGATTGATGACGAACTTGACAAGAGCCCTTCGTGATTTTTTTGCAAAGAGATGATCTAAAAGTTAGGTACAAAAGCTTGAAAATAAGAAACAAAAACAGGGGAAGAGAAGGGAGATGGTGGTTGTTACTCTTTTTGGATCGTATAGAGTATTCTCCAATTCGTTTCGCCTCGAGTCTGAGTTGGATGATGATATGACTCCTACGTTTTACCGGAATGATAGAAACGATCCATCTTCTCTTATGAGTTAAGAGAGATTAATCAAGAAGGCTTGTATGTGGAGGGGTGTTCTTACCCTGGATAGTGATTCGAAGGATGTATATAGCTAATCACAAATTTCTGCAGAGCTTTGGCTTAGTTTGATCGAAGGACTTAGAACAAGTAAATGGGGAGGGCTGCTTTAAATAGTTGGAAGAAAGGGTTGTTGTTTCTTTCGAAACACCTGAGGAGGAGACGTGGCTGCTTGGTAACCTTTCAAGGCTGTTTGTTTCCTTCGAAACAATTGTTACTATTATTTTATTATTTTTTATATTTTACCCACCGACTCATATATACAAACTCAGTTTGGTGTAACTTAATTTTGTTTATTAATCATGTTATTAGTTCACACTCGATGTTACGCCTTCGTATCACCAACCCGTATTTTAAAATCGTGGTTTTGTTAAATCGAATTTATGAACTCGATGGAATTAATTATTTAGGATTTTTGGTTGTTGATCCGTCACGTTTCGAGACGAAATTTATTTATTTATTTGATTCGATTTCTAAATGATAAACTCTCAAATTCGTCGAAATTTTGATTTCTTTCAACGAACGGAAGTTAAAGTTTCCTTTAATGTGTTTATGATTTAAAATTTCTTTTAGAGTGCTAGGAGTGCGCCCGCCTCAAAATGCTCGTCCGTTTCCTGAAAAATTCAAAGTCTTTACAAATATACACACTCTAATATTATTATTGGGAGAGAAAAATACGAAAAATTAAATTCTGGTTTAATAAGTTTATTTATGCATTATTTATATTAAATTTTTGGGACGGGGTGTTACATCCCTACCCCCTTAAAAGAATTTCGTCCCCGAAATTTCGCTTACTCATTTTTCACATCTCTTAGTGCTCGTTGACTACACAAGTTTTCTTAAAAAGGGTAATCAAATTTATTTCTAATATTTTATACTTCAAACTCCATAACCATATAAGTTGCATTCACCAATATATATATCTTATTTAGTAAAATTTATTTGGGCTCCATCTTATCCTATGTAAATATATATAAATATATTTATATCTCAACCTCTCAAATTTTTCAGAATTCTCATATTAAACATGCATATTTAATATTTATATTTTAACACTTTAGTTTTCAAGCTTTCTTTAAAGTTATCGAATATAAAAGTTTAGAAAGCTTCAGTACGAAATAATATGTACGTAGGTGAAATCGAGTACTAGTAATATGCCTAACGTGATTTATTATGTGTCGGTTTCGTTACCTTCCACGAGGATAGCATTTACCACAGCCCATTCTTGTTGATCTTGTCCCGAGACACTCCTTATTGGTAGCGGTATGATTTGGTTGTCACCGAATTGATTAATCCTCAACGGTGGTCGTTCAAATAGTTCTTCAGGGCATTCTCTAATCTTGTGTCCCGACCGACGGCAGTTGTAGCATACTCCCTTCCCAAACCAGCATTCTCCTCCGTGTCCCTTGTTGCACTTGGGACATAGTCGGTGGTTCCTTGGCCTAACTCCAATGGCAAAATTATTTCCATTCGTAGGTGGGTTTTGGTTCCTCTTAAAGTTAGGTTGCAAATTTCGGTTAACTAATAGTGTCGCGTGGATTGGCTTAAATTCTAATCCCATGCCGATGAAAATAATTAGTGCTCGGTCGAAGACCTCGTTGTAGTTCATAAGTTTTAGCCCGGCTACAGTACCTCCAACTTCAGGTCTCAAACCCCGTTCAAACCGCCTTGCTTTCTTCTCATCGATCTCCACCAGATGTGGAGCATATCGTGACAACTGATTAAATTTCCTCTCATATTCTGTCACTGAGAGAGTTCCTTGTCGCAGGTTCACAAATTCTTGTTCCTTCTGATCGCAAAGAACTTGCGGGAAATACCTATCCATTACTGCCTGCTTGAATTCCTCCCATGTTAAAGACTGCCTTTCTTCAGTATTCAAAGTTCGATCGTAAGATTCCCACCATTGGGCAGCATCTTCTCCAAGTTGAAATTGCGCACAAGAGACCTTTTGTGCATCAGTCAGAACCATATGTTTATAGATTCGCTCCAGACCAGCAATCCACTCTTCAGTTTCCAGAGGACCCTCTTTCCCATTTAATTTTGGTGGTTTCATACGTCGAAACTGTTCGACAAATTCGTTAGCTCTTGGTGGCGGGTGAGGCATAGGTACATGTGGTGGTGGGGTTTGTTGTTGCATAAAAGTTTGGAGAGAGTTGAAGAATTCTCTTGCCATGTCGGCTCCAGAGGTAATGTTAGGGGGTTGTTGTCCTACTGATTCTTCGGAAGGGTCCTGAGCACGATTCCTAGTAGCTCGTCCACGTCCACCTGGTGCCATCTAAAGGTTTGAAAAGAAAAGAGTATATTACTTCATATAGGTGTGACAAAACTTTCAAAAACAGAACCTAAAAATCGTAATGACAAGGTACTAGCACCAGTTCTACGTTGAGAGTACACAGTACATTGGTCATACACTGTCTAGATTCAGCGGCACAATGACGGCACATCGTCGTTTGTATGTTAGGGAACCATTGATCGCATGTCATTAAAGCGACAATTAGGTAAAAGTAACGGATAGAATAAAGCAAACCCACTTGAAGTAAGTTGCAGAATATAATATATATAATGTTTAAAACGTAGAGTGACCTTCTCCATTGAAAAAGAACAAAAATCACAATAAGATAAAACAAGATCATATGCATCTAGCGTTTTCGAGTATATATAGTGAAATAGGGACTGATGTCAAAATAAAATAAGACTTTTAGGTCCGTCTTATTTTTCAAAAGGAAAAAAAATATATATCATAAATATCGTGAATGCATGTAAAATACTTTTATAAACTTGCACTCGTACTATAGGAAACTGTAAATTAATCATATCATAACACTTTTCACCCCGTAAAAGATCCTTTCATAATCATTGTTTACTTCATAAACTTGTCGTATCAAATATAACTTATTTTCCTTCCTTTTTCATAACTTCATCACACCGAGACATAATTTCATTTCTTTCCCTTTGTAACTTTCATAGAGGATGTTTATTCATACTTCCATAAATATTTTATATTATAACTACTACTTAAAACCTTTAAATACTTACATACCTTGAGGGAGCTTCGGCTGCAGTAGGAGACACATTTTCCCACGAGTTATACCTTGTAACATTATCTTAATATTTTTAACATACTTTAGTAAAATGATTTATAATAATTACGGAATAAAATTTCTCTTACTTGTACATATGTATAAAGATTTTTTTTTTTTTAAGGACTTTTGCGGAAAGACTTAACTTTTTAAAATAAACATTTTGAAAGAAGAGAAAATAAATCATTTTGGCCAAAGGTTTGAACCTAGGCTCTGATACCACCTGTAACCCCCCGAATCCGGAATGCAGCCTTTAAGGCTCGAACACTCTAAATTCGAGTCGCCACTTAGTGACTGAAAATTCGAACTTGAAAATTTCTTTAAAAATAGAATAACACAAGTGAATCGATAAGAGTTTTGCAGCGGAAATAATTTGAAGATAGTTATAAGTTGTAATAGAAGCAGTGTGGGCCCATTTATTTGAAAATTTAGAATATGATAAGCATTAATTGTTTTAAAGATAGCATACATAAAATTCATCGAGCGACTTTTAGAAAAGTTCGTCACTCGGCATACGAATGTAATTTTCTCCAATGTGTAGCAATATCACTTATTATAATGAGCATTAATCATATAAAGTCTTATAGCATTTTAATTATTGGGAAACTCTGTGTCATCCCTGCTGCAACGCCGACCCCTCTCGATCATAACCTGAAAATATTAGTTTTGGGGTGTGAGATAAAAATCTCAGTGGATATCCTTGTATGCTATTATACAGATTGGCAGTACGCCGAAATAATCATTATTAGTATTTTATCGTAAATAATTCTTATTCATATTGCATTCACATTCACATTCACATTCACATTCACATTCACATTCGTATTATTGATAATAATTCTCATCATTTCCTTCACCATAGTGGGACGACACTGATAACGACTTATCACGTGCAATCCCCATCATCTCCTTTTATATCACCATTATATTCTCATCTCCTTTCTTATAGGGGGGACAACACTGGCAACAACTTACCACGTGCAATCCCCATCATCTCATCTCCTTTATCATAGGGGGGACAACACCAGCAACAACTTACTACGTGCAATCCCCATCACATATTTTGACTACAGAAGTCTGTTGACTACGAAAGTCTTTTATCATAGTGGGACCACACTGACAACGACTTACCACGTGCAATCCCCATCATCTCCCTTGACTACAAAAGTCTGTTGACTATACAAGTCTTTTATCATAGTGGGACCACACTGGCAACGACTTACCACTTCTCAATTCCTTCGTGAAATCGAAATTCATATATCACATATCATAATATCATAAAATAAGTGCATCATAATTTATTCTTGTATTCTTAGTTATATGTTGATGTTTGTTTAGTTTAGTTCAGAATACACCAACAGTCCATATAACATTACGGCAATACAGTAATGACACCCACCTCTTTAACTTTTAAGAAAAGCTACAAACTTCTTGAACAGTGTAGCAAGCGTAACACAAGGACCGTCCGAGCTTTGACTTGGACCGCACTTCGCCTAGCACAGTTCTTCCGTATTTTAGTGATCCCTTTTATCCTCGATTAATATAATTTTTAAAGGTGGTCGTAGTAACGCATATAATTATTTTCAAAGCAAAACATTCTTTCGTTAGCTCAAAAAATATCGGAATAATATGTAAAGTATATTTAAATATTTGTTTGGTCGTTTGAGAATTTAACGAGGGCGTTAAATCTCGTTCTTTAGATTTTATAATGAAGAAAGTGTTTTTCGCATAATATTTATCAATTTCGGTTCTAGCCGTTCGTAAAGCATCGCGACTACGTACTGAAATTCATTAACACAGTTTTCTTGGTCAATAAAAATTATTTGAAATCGCATGGCAATAGAACAAAAAGTGTAATTAGGAAAAATTCAAAACTGGTCCTTGCTAGCTAGTTTAAAGACATAAAATGACTGAATTTTCTCCCATGTTCGCGATTTTATTCCCGTCAAACGGATGATCCAAATAGCGTTTTTCTTCAAGTAAAATAAACTAAGCTATGTCAAGTTTATTGGCAATAAAAAGTTTGTGAAGATTTGTGCGTCAAAGTCGAGTAAAAACGACTCCTAAGTTTCGAACTGAAATGAACATGCCCTGTTTTTCTTTAATTTTCAGCTTACTGCCTTAACTTTAAAAATCGAATAACTCCCAGAATACTGAACCAATTTGCGTAATGTTTTACACTCAAACTCCCTACCATATGGAGATCATAACCTCTTTGGTTTTGAGTCAAAATCATTTTTCTATCAAAACATACGAACAGCTAAAGTTACTGCATTTCAACATAAATTTTTCAGTTTTATTGTAACTTCCAAAGTCATTTCGCATACTTAATCTAGTTCTCAAACAACAAAGACACATCTACCACATAACCTTAACATAACAAAACATGTATAATACAAATTCCATCAGATTCAAGCACCGAAAATCAAGGACGGTAATCGAAATTTCGCAAATAGCACGTAAAGGGGTTTGTGTTGAAAACCTGTGTAGTTTTCTTGATTTAGATACTGGTTTTTGGCCTGAAATCGCGTGGAAGCTCGGAGGGATGATTGATGACAAACTTGACAAGAGCCCTTCGTGATTTTTTTGCAAAGAGATGATATAAAAGTTAGGTACAGAAGCTTGAAAATAAGAAACAAAAACAGGGGAAGAGAAGGGAGATGGTGGTTGTTACTCTTTTTGGATCGTATAGAGTATTCTCCAATTCGTTTCGCCTCGAGTCTGAGTTGGATGATGATATGACTCCTACGTTTTACCGGAATGATAGAAACGATCCATCTTCTCTTATGAGTTAAGAGAGATTAATCAAGAAGGCTTGTATGTGGAGGGGTGTTCTTACCTTGGATAGTGATTCGAAGGATGTATATAGCTAATCACAAATTTCTGCAGAGCTTTGGCTTAGTTTGATCGAAGGACTTAGAACAAGTACATGGGGAGGGCTTCTTTAAATAGTTGGAAGAAAGGGTTGTTGTTTCTTTCGAAACACCTGAGGAGGACACGTGGCTGCTTGGTAACCTTTCAAGGCTATTTGTTTCCTTCGAAACAATTGTTACTATTATTTTATTATTTTTTATATTTTACCCACCGACTCATATATACAAACTCAGTTTGGTGTAACTTAATTTTTGGTTGTTGATCCGTCACGTTTCGAGATGAAATTTATTTATTTATTTGATTCGATTTCTAAATGATAAACTCTCAAATTCGTCGAAATTTTGATTTCTTTCAACGAACGGAAGTTAAAGTTTCCTTTAATGTGTTTATGATTTAAAATTTCTTTTAGAGTGCTAGGAGTGCGCCCGCCTCAAAATGCTCGTCCGTTTCCTGAAAAATTCAAAGTTTTTGCAAATATACACACTCTAATATTATTATTGGGAGAGAAAAATACGAAAAATTAAATTCTAGTTTATTAAGTTTATTTATGCATTATTTATATTAAATTTTTGGGACGGGGTGTTACAAATCGTTCTGATGGGCAGCTTCAACACATCAAACACGGCCTCACGAGTGATTTCCACTCGACTCGCTCCAGTAAACGATTGAATGACATCTCCTTGTCTGGTGGCGTTGGCATAGAACTCCAACACCTCTTGTTCTAGCACAACCTCTGGAAAGGCCTCCAAGTAGGGTTTCAACCCACATCTGATGCACTTAGTAATAATCTCTTGGTTGCCTTCAGTGTGTAGCCCTTTGAAGAACATCGAGGGCTCCACATGCACTTTACCTTCGGCGATGAACTTGCCAAGGTCAAATTTGGCCTGCATGTTAGTCCTTACATCAAAGAGTGAGATGATCGACATATTGATAGCTTGAGTAAGAACAGGGGAGTTAGATTTCGCAAGAAATTTGAAAGCTAGAATAGGGGAGTTATGAAATCGTGGGGCAAGTAGTGTGTAAATGATGGGTTTTGTTAGAACTGGTCTTACACATCAACGGCCAAGATTGAATCATAGATCCAACGGTTGGGGCTTTTGGTATTCGGTTACGGAATCGAGAATATTATGTGATTTGATATTGTAAAATTTGGAATCCGCCTCTTCTATTGGTTAGGACAGGGGAGTGTACTCATCTGACCTAGCGTAGTAGAGTTGAGTGCGAACTGGGTGTATACACCTCATTAAAATGGGAGTGTATAAATCCAATTCTAGGGTTTTCCAATTTTAGCATTATCGAATTACTATAATACCCTTAATTCGATTTGATTAAACACTTAGAGTATTTGAATCAAAAGAACACTTATCTTGTCTGTTCGAGTCCATCCAGAACAGACGAGTAGACTTATGAACACAAGGCGAGTTCCCCCTTCGACTGTGCTTGTCTATTCTGAATGTCGAACGACTTCATGTACCTATCTTATCTTATGCAACGTATAATCGTAGGTACAAGTAGAGTAAAATAATTAAGATGAATATCAATCTAAAGCAATGGTCAAGGTTTCGAACAAGATGACTGTTAACAAACTTAAGAGTCAACATAAGGATATTTAAGAAATCAAAGATTCCCCCTTAAATGTTTATTCCCTTAGTATTACCCTCAGCTTTACCAGCTTCCTCATCGGGTTGTTTGGTCATCTAGTCTAGCCTTGTATACCTGTCTGTTGCGTGAGTAGACGAGTGCTCTGTTCTAGTGATCTTGTCTCCTTATTTCTTTGATGTACATGTCTGGTTAGTACATAGCTATAGGCAAGTAGGGTCTAAATCAATTAGCCCTAGACTAATGCATAACTCACGAAAGCGAGCCTCAGCTAATGGTTTTGTGAAAATATCAGCTCTTTGAAAATCAGTATGAATCTTTTCCATGCAAATATCCCTCTTTTCTACATGATCACGTATGAAATGATGCTTCACATCAACATGCTTACAACGTGTGTGCAAAACAGGATTTTGTGTAATGGCAATGGCACTATTACTATCACAGAAAATAGGAACATTTGATTCATGTATGTTGTAATCTCTAAGCTGTTGCATGAGCCAGAGTAGTTGACTACAACAACTACCAGCAGCCATGTACTCAGCTTCGATAGTAGAAGTAGCAACACTAGTCTGCTTTTTCGAAAACCATGAAATGAGTTTTGTGCCTAAGAATTGACAAGAACCAGATGTAGATTTCCTATCTATTCTACAGCCTCCAAAGTCTGAGTAGCCACTTAAGGATAGATCATCATTCGAAGGATACCATATACCACGATTGATGGTTCCTTTCAAATATTTCAGTATCCGTTTCGTGGTTTCCATGTGACTTTCCTTTGGATTGGCATGGAAACGAGCACAAACACCAACAGAGAATGCAATGTCTGGTCTACTAGCAGTTAGATACAATAAAGAACCAATAAGTCCACGATAATAAGATTGGTCAGCACATTTACCGTGTTCATCTGGATCCATTCTGTAAGTTGGTTGCAACGGTACGCCAGTAGACTTACATGTTTTAATCCCGTACTTGTCTAGAAGATTTCTAGCGTACTTCGCTTGATTTATGAAAATCCCTTCAGGGGTCTGTTTTACTTGAAGACCAAGAAAGTAATTCATTTCACCCATCATAGACATCTCAAATTTGCTTTGCATGAGTGTTGAAAAACTTTCACTCAGCTTTTTGTTAGGTGACCCAAAAATGATGTCATCTACGTAAATTTGGACGAGTAAAATGTCTTTCCCTTCTTGTCTTCTGAACAAGGTTCTATCGACCTTGCCCTTAGTAAAACCATTTTCTAATAGAAAGAGAGAGAGAGTATCATACCATGCTCTTGGAGCTTGCTTTAGTTCGTACAAGACTTTCTTCAATCTGTACACCTGGTTGCCTTTGACTTCGAAACCTGGAGGTTGTTCAACATACACTTCTTCCGCAAGAATACCGTTAAGAAATGCGCTTTTAACATCCATTTGATATACAGTAAACTTCATATGAGCAGCATATGCAAGGAACAATCGAATGGCTTCTAGTCTAGCAACAGGAGCATATGTTTCATCATAGTCTATGCCTTCAGCTTGTGAATAGCCTTGGGCTACTAGTCTAGCCTTATTCCTAACGACTAAATCATTCTCATCTTTCTTATTTTTGAAAATCCATCGAGTGCCAACTACATTATGATGTTCCGGCCTATCGACAAGTTCCCAGACGTCGTTTCGAACAAACTGGTTCAACTCGTCTTGCATAGCGATGATCCAATTACTATCAGCCAATGCCTCTTTGACAGTGGTAGGCTCGATAGATGAAAGGAAACAACACCAGCAAAACATAGTTGGACTAGGCTGTTCTTGTGACTCAAAGAGTTGTCGTCTAGTCTTCACACCAATAGTAGAGTCACCAATGATATTTTCAGTATCATGCGCAGATTTCCATGTTTTTCTATTCTTAACAGGAACACTATCATCATCTATATCATGTACAACATCATGTACAGCATCATGTCGATATGCATCATTAGTATCATCAATTTTCACAGGAGTAGTAGAGTCAACTAGGGCAGGCATGTCAGCTGGTCTAGAAGACTTACCTTGAGCACTTACCTTCTCTTTGTCATCAGACTCGAGAGCTTTTAAGATTGGGTTGTAGGCTTGAACAGATTCATATACCTCTGATTCTTTGTCAGATTCGATCGTTAGATCAGTCACTTTCTCACTGATCTTGTTGGCAGACGAGTCCTATCGAGATTCATCGAAAACCACATGTGGTGTTTCTTCCACACAAAGAGTTGAGTAATTGAATACCCTAAATGCCTTGTTAGTCGAGGAGTATCCTAAGAATATCCCCTCGTCTGCTTTAGCATCGAAAGCATTCAACTTGCTCTTTCCATTGTTATGGATGAAACATTTACAACCAAATATATGGAAATATGAAATTCTGGGTTTTCTACCTTTCCAAATCTCATAAGGTGTCTTGCCTAGAGCTTTGTTGATCGCGCTTCTGTTCTGTGAGTGGCATGCAGTATTGATAGCTTCAGCCCAAAACTTTTGAGGCGTGTTGAACTCAGCTAGCATGGTCCTACAAGCTTCTTTGAGAGTTCGATTCCTTCTTTCAGCTACTCCGTTCTGTTGTGGTGTCCTGGCTGCACTAGTAAGATGCTGGATACCACGTTTAGCACAAAAATCTTGGATATAGCAATTAATGAACTCAGTTCCCTTGTCACTACGAATCTTGACAATAGACTGGTTCTTCTCAACTTGTAACTTCTTCAACAGATTAGGTAGAAGTGTTTGTGTATCACTCTTCTTGTGTAGGAAGACTACCCAAGTAAACTTAGAATAGTCGTCTACAACAACAAGTGTGTACCTTTTGCCATTCAAGGTTGAAGGAGTTATCGGACCATGAAGATCCATATGTAGGAGTTCTAGGACTCTACTGGTTGAGAGAGTAGGAATTGACTTAAAAGAACTTTTCACCTGTTTACCCTGTTGACAAGCAGTGCATACGTGTGACTTGTAATAGACTTCGTTGGGAATACCTTCCACAAGGTAATCTCTAGCTATCTTATTAAGAACCTTAAAGTTTAAGTGGCAGAGGCGTCTATGCCAGAGCCAGCCAAGTTCTTTAGGATTCTTAGTAAGTAGACAGGTGTCCCTCAGACAACTATTCCAGTTCACTATGTACACACTACCTTGTCTTACGCCGACTAGTAGGACTGTGTGTGTCCTTTTGTCAATGATCTGACATTTGCGGCTCTTGAACTGCACCTTGTATCCACGATCACAAAACTGTGAAACAGAGAGTAAATTGTATTTCAAACCTTCAACATATGAGACATCTTGGATCTCTACGTCTCCATTCCGGATGTAACCAAATCCTTTAGTGGCAGCAGTGGAGCTATCACCAAATATCACTTTTGGTCCTTCCTGCTCATGGTAACTTGATAAGAGAGCCTTGGTACCAATCATGTGGTGCGAACAACCACTATCAATGTACCAAGTTTCTCCTACTGAGCCACCCTTCTTATACAAGTCAAGTCGACCCTGCAATGAAGATATTCAATAATTTAGGTACCCATTTATTTATTGGGGTCCTGGGGGGTTAGTCGAGTTCAGAGGAATCCAAATATACATTGGAGTCTTGAACAAGTTCGATCTCTTAAGCTTTCGGCCATACTTGTTACAGAATAAGACCTTGTTGTCCTTATCTGGCCTATCATTCGAGTTCGGGTCTACTCTTTTGAGATAGCCTTTCGACTTGATCTCTACTTGAGCAGGCACTAGTCTATGATAGTCAGAATAGGGCTTATATGCATTAGGTCCATACGGTTTATAGATGCATTTAGGTCTTTCCTCACTAATAATATCATATGACAAAGGTGGAGGATATAGGACAGCTTGTGTACGATATTTTGGAGCAACCTGTCTAGACCTAGACGAGTAGAGCTGAGACTGCCTTATGAAAGGAGGTCTAGGCTCTTGTCGTCTAGTCTGTACCTGTCTAGTACTTGTCTCCTCAGGATACCAGTCCTCGTATCTGACCTGGTTGGGTCGTCCACGATTAGTGGTCCTTTGAAGATTAGTTCTAGGTGGAACAGGCTTGTTGTTACCATTCTTTTTACCTCCCTTGGTAATCGGAATGTTAACTCGAGCTTGTTTAGGTACAGTACCTTTAGATGGAGTTCCAATATCGTATATCATTGGTCCTTTACCTTTATCATTTGGCAAAAGTCTTGCGTTAGTAGTAGTAGGGTTCTTAATGACTCGAGTAGACGAGCTAGATGACTCAGCACCTATACCTGTCTTGTCAGCTGGATCTCTATACCTATCTGACAGTTCAAGGTTAATTTTTGAAGAGTTAACCAGGTCAGTAAGTTTGAGATCTAATGTGACAACCTCGGTCTCTAAGAACTTATTACGTTCTTCAAGTCTATTGCACTTGCTCTTTAAAACATTGAACTCATTTCTCTCAGTTGCATGTGTCTTAAGTAGGTCTTGATATAACCTGTCTGTCAATGCACACTTTTCTTTGAGTTGTCTCAACTCTTCAGTCAAGCGTTCATTTAGGACTGTTACATTAGGATCTACTTTAGACTGAGCTTCCTTAAGATCAATGATTTCTTGTTTCAAGGCGATGTTCTCATCACTGACTTCAATGAATGCCTGGTTAGCTAGTAGGAGGTCGTCTTCAACAGAACTAGTAGAGTGATGAAGACTACTCCCTACTTCACTACTGGCAGTGTCACTTTCATCAGAATCTGATTCATCACAAGATTGAAAAGAAGTAGCAAATGATACCTCTTGGTCGATTTTAGCCATGCAGCATAGACCATCATCTACTAGGAATGCTTCATCGTGATCTCGATCAGACGGGTAGCTAGATAAGGACGATGACAACTCGTCTGAATCCGAATCAGAGTCATCATTGGCCATCATTGCCTTCTTGCCACGGTTGTATCTTCTTTCCCTTCGTGCTTTGCGTTCTTCTCGATCATCAGTGCTCAGGTCTGGACATTCATATATGTAGTGACCTGGCTTTTCACAATTATAGCACAAAAGATCATTAGTAGCCTTTTTAATAGGAGATTTATCCCTACGCTTATCACGTCTATCAGAACGCTGAATCTTCCTATCATCAGACTCTCTATCTCGCCTATTACCTTTCGAGACTTCGTCTCTCCTTTCGGACGAGTTTCGGTCTCGTCTGGTCTCAGACGAGTTCTTAGAAGTAGACGCTCTATGATCTCTATAGAACTTCTTATATCTACCGAAACGTTTATTCAGCCTATCAAACTTTCTAACCATGAGGTTCACCTGATCCTTCAGACTAAGATCAGTATCTAACTCGTCTTTCACAGAAGCAGACTTAGTCTTAGCCTTCGACTTGTCTACCTTAGAGGACTTAGACGAACTAGACTTAAAGGCAACGTTCTTAGATACAGCATGTTCTCTATCACTACTGGCTATGGGTTCATCTTCGTCTAAATCAAACTCATGAGCCTTTAGAGTTTGAAACATGGTCTCAGCAGACCACTTGTCTATGTCTTGAGTATTCTTAACAAGCATCTTTACCATTTTCCAACGACTATCTAGACTTTTCAGAATCCTAAGATTGATCTCACGAGCAGTATATGATTTACCAAGGACTTCCAGATCATTCATAATCTTAGTAAAAGAGTATCCAGCTGGTCGATAGTTTCGCCAGCTTTCATCCGAAATGATTCAAATCTTTGGACAGCAGTGGATAATTTGCTCTCTTTGATCAGGGATGTCCCTTCACAAATGATAGCTAGTCTGTCCCACATGTCTTTGGCAGTTTTACATTTTAACACTTTTCCTAGATACTCGTTAGGAAGAGTGTGTAAGATGTAATTATTCGCCAAACTATCCAAATTATTTTGACGCATTTCTTCTGAGGTTAGATCTGACCTGGGTTTCTTGACGAGAGTACCAATTGGTTTGTCTTTGTCGAGGGCAGCAGTATTTGGGACCATTGTCACGATAGGACCCTCGGTGACAATAGAGATCATTAGGTCGTGCGTGGAGCTGAAAATTGCTTCCATCCGCAACTTCCAATAGTCGTAGTCCTGAACCTGGAACTTGGGTAACTTGTTAGCACTTATTTCAAGAGACATGTTACGCAAGTAGATTAGTGCTAATTAGTTTTATGATCAAGAAGCAGATAAGTCAAGAACGGGGAACAAGAAACAGATATAACAAGAGTGTTGATCAAGAACACGTAAGCAGATACAATCACGGACCAAGACTTCACCCTAAGTCTTAAGTCGGTTATCAAGAAACAGCAGTTCGTAAACTACTGCTCTGATACCACTTGTAGGTCCCCAAAGTTGAGTTAATATCGAGTAAGCTAGTGAAAATATCTAGAGGGGGTGAATAGACTTTTCAAAATTCTTTCGATATATCAAAGTACAATATGCGGAATACAGAAATTAATCAATGAGCCCAATACAAGTTTATACTCAACTTCTTAATTTGAGAACTCTGTTCTATGTATACTCAACTTGTCTCGTTCAGATATGTATGTTAAACAGTTAAGCAATTAAACAAAACAGTAAAGTAAACAACACAAACAATTTTATAGTGGTTCGACAACTTGTCTACGTCCACTCTCACAAACCCAGTTGTGATGTTTCCACTAACTCTTCCAATCGAGTACAAAGTGTGTGTTCTTGTAATTTTAAGTCCCAAGAAAAAGACTTAGATCTTCTCAACTATACTACCAAGTATATCTTCGATCTTACTAGAGATTTACAAGTATCTAGCAACTTGAAAACAGTAAACAAAAACGTAAAACTTATTCAGTAGCAGTCTTCTGGTTTCTTCACTTGTCTAGCGGACTTGCTTTCTGAACTTCAAAAATAACTCTGAGAGTGTTTCACTTGAATGCTTCAATAGTTCTTCAGTAAGTAGAATTTCAGTAGTCTTCAATCAATAAATACCTTGAGTATTTATAGACTTCAACTTCAAGAACTTAGTCAGTTGTAACCAACCTTTCTTGAAAACTAACTTTATCCTTTCAAACTTATCCTTCCACGCGTTTCTGTTAGTAATTAGTTATTTCTAACTAACTCTTCAATCCTTATCTTTATACGCGCTTTGAATAATTAACTTCAAGTTGACCTGTCTTGTTGAGTCTTGTGGTCTTGTTGCGCACTTGTCTTATTGAGATACCTTCTCTTCTTGTCTGGTCTTGCGCAGTCTTCAGTAGTAGACTATTCTAATCCTAACAAGACTATTACATTACTTTAAGCTTTATAAAATAGCTTAGTCAACTTAGAAATCTATACAATGAATATTTACATATGAAAATTATGAGCTTCTATACAATGTTTAATATAGCTCAATAACAACTAAATATTTAATATAAACAGTATATACGAACTATAAGTACTTTTCTTTTATATATAACAACACTTGTCTTATGTGAACTCTACTAGTCTGTTCAAGATGACTTCTCTTAACTAGACTAGATCAGTCAACACTTAGAAAATATTCAAACTACTTTTGGCTTATCAAAACTTCATCTTATCTTTTAATCATCATTTAGGACTTGTTTCAGGATTCATATCCCAACACAAATAAATTCCACAAATAAGTCGAGTCAAGGGAATCCCTTTTCCCGCAGAACAGAATACGCCCAGGATAGTGCTCGACTGTTACGGCGTTCCGTTCCCAAAGGTAAAACGACTTTCACTTCCTACACAGTAGCACCACTGTATAAGAAGTATCGGCGAACGTACTTAGTACGAACTGAACACTCTCGGATATAAATCCGGCACAAGAAAGAACAGAGGAAGACTTTCGGGAGCTCAACACACTGCGTAGGGACGAGAGGAGAGTAGAAGGGTAGAGGGGCGAATTTCAGCGTAAGGAATTATGAGGGAAGAGTCTGATATTTATAGGCAGAAGAAACCCTAGGAGGGAGTTGGAAAAACGCGTGGGCCCAGGCCCGATTCTTGGGAATATATCGCAGCGGTTGAGATAATATCTCGCACGTGGATAAGTCTTGAAGACCGAATCTTGAAGACCAAGTTTGAGACTTCCAGATAATTCTGGAACATTCTTGAAGTAGTTCTAGTTCGAATGGGCCGAGCCCATTCCTGAGTTGGGCTTTCGGAGTTTTTGGGTCTGCAAAAAGATAGGCGGGCCCCAAAGACCAATTGTCGAAGCCGAGCCGGACGGACGGGCGGGCGCGCGCGCGTGCGCGTGTGGCTCTTAGAGGAGTGTACCTCTTTTAGATAGTTGAACTACCAAGCTACTTCAATACCTTTATACATCATAAATGTTTTGTAGGTTTCCTATGTGGGACAATTTCCCACATTCTCAAACTTCCAAAATTGAAACTCTTCAACTTCAACAATTAATTTCTCACTCACCTTAACTCAGTTTTGAGATATTAAATATACCACGTTCATCTACTCCGCGAGTAGATCGACTATGTCACGTTCAAGTATTTCTTAATTAACGTTTAGTCCGCCTAATTAATTAAATTAGATCAGGGTGTCAAAACCCAATTAATTCCCATTAATTCCAAAAATCCCCCATATGAGTGAAAATCGTATCTATACAACATCAGACTCAGTGTTCAGTTCGAGTTAGATCTCCGTTCGTCCGGATAAGTGGTTTTTGGCCTTGAACTTTCCGTAGCCAAACACTATCGGATATACCGGCGGTTTAGTGGACGGGATGCCTTGAACTACTCCTCCATAGTGTATACCTAGAAAACAGTGTCAGCACACTTCAATTTCATCTTTGTAACGTTCTCACGTTTTTGTCCGTTTTGGCCATGGACGTCCTTTGTATTCATAAATGTTTGGTCGAAGCGGCCCTCACTTCTCATTTATATAGGTAACTTCCTTTCGAGTATCCCGTTATACTCTAGGAATCATTAAGAGTCGAAGACTCAGCCTTTACCACATCTTACGGGTCGTTAACACTTGAGATAGTGTTGTCCGGAATAGTCGTAATTTTCAAGTGTTTTATCACTAACCTCCACAGCTTCGTTTTCCCATTGAACCAAGTTCTTGGGATCTCCAGTCATCATGGTTGAGTTACCACTGCTTTGGTTTTTATTGTGGGTTTTAGACTCATTCCTTCTACCAGTTTGTTCAATTGATCTCGGTTTATGCTCTTCGTGAGCGGATCTGCTATATTGTCCTTCGTATTGACATAATCAATGGACATTACTCCAGTGGAGATCAATTCTCTAACTGAGTTGTGTCGACGACGTATGTGTCTCGACTTTCCGTTGTACATGATATTCGTAGCTCTCCCAATGGCAGCTTGATTGTCACAGTGTACCGTCACCGCAGGTACCGGCTTTTTCCAACATGGAATGTCTTCCAGAAAATTACGCAACCATTCAGCCTCTGCAGCGGCTAGGTCTAACGCTATAAATTCTGATTCCATTGTGGAACGAGCAATACATGTTTGTTTCTTGGACCTTGTTGGTCCTTGGTGGAGTATAACACAAGTGTATGGGGGGGAATGCACTTGTGTATGCAAATTCTTTTCTTTTTAACAAAACTGGTCTTATCAGGCAGGTTGTGTCACAACTGGCCTGAGTGTGAACTTTGATAGATACTTTTCCTACTGATTACTATTGAGTGATCAGTTGGCTAAATATCTAAAAGAGTTGCTAAGTGCGGAATGTGGTTGGCCTTTGACTTAAAGAAATACTCCAAGTTAATTTCTGAAAAGATACAGTTATCAGGGACTTTGTCCAAAACAGATTTCTCACTCACTGACTTATGCTTCTTTGAAAATATGTTTGAATGTAAGTGCAATAAAGAATGCAGTAAGTAAATGGCACACGAGTTTATAGTGGTTCAGAGACTCAAGCTCCTACATCCACTTTCCCTGATTGAAAACAGGATAATTCCTTCACAATGGAATTAGCTTGTTTTATAGTGCCAAGGTGCACTGATCAACAACACTCTCTTAGTGTTTTGATCCCTAGGATAATCTGAGTCCTAGTGCTCAATCTCTCTGAGTTAAGACTGTGTTTCACTCTAACAGTCCTTAACTCCTCACTTCTACCACAAACACTCTCTTCACTAAATGAGATAAGGGTTTGAGGTTTGGTTCCAACTAGTAGAGATACCCTTTACAATAAGAACAGTGTAAAGGCTTAGGATATCTCAATGCTAAGCTTTAGATGTTTACAAAGATTGGCTTAGCTAAATGAAGTGATTCAGGAAACTTGGGATTCTGAAGAACAACTTGGTTTCCTTTGAAAGCTTGATGATAGTTTGATAGCTTATAGTTGGATTATGAATCCCTTCGATCACTTCTGTATTTATAGACAACTTTGAACAACTAACCGTTGGAGGGATAGCAATTCAAATATGTCTATTTGCAGCACCATTGAAACGGCTATGAAGTTTGGCATCCTTTTATCCACTGTGTAAAAGGGCTCTTCAATGGTTGCTTGAATGAATGTGTTGACTTCTGAAAAATGCGGCTTAGAAGACTTGTGTTAGTTTCCAAATATGCACATTTCCCAAGTTTGATTTGTGGCAAACTCTACACTCAACCAACGGTCAGATGGGACAAGCTCCCTGAACATAGAATGTTCCAACATTCATTCAATGCTTCACTCTTTAATGCTCTAAGTCTTCAATGCTTGGTTCAGGCATGATTGGCAATAAATGCTTCATTGAATGTGTCTTCTATAAGCTTTGGCATTCAATGCTCTTGATCATTTGTACTTCAACTGTCTTGATCATCTGCATTTATGAGCATTGCTTTACTGCTCTTGATCTCTTCAACTCAGTTGTCCACTTGGTCAGTCTGCCTTGCAAGTTCAGCAACTTTGGCCTATAGACTTATCAAGCTGCCTAACATTCCAGCTTAGGACAACTATCCTGAACACTAAAATCTCACAACATTCCTGAGATTTTTCACTTAAGCAATCTACATACTCAAGTGTACTGAGACAACTTGCCTGAACTAGACTTGAGCTTATCTCAACTAATCTGAACATCATCAATCAGGGGTTTTGGTATCTAGATCAAAATTATTTTATTTCCAACAATTTCCCCCTTTTTGATGATGCCAAAACCTATTACAAAGGGAACTTGACTTATACTATACTTTACCTTCAGGATGAGTGAACTGGTCAATTTTCCTGAAAGAAACTGTTAGCACAATAAATCAAGTATATATGTAATGTCAGGTTAGTTGAGATAATGAGTTGTTATCTCTTGATAGAAAATCAGTGGTCCTTTTATATATATCATAGAGCATTACAGATCAGAAAATCAAAGGACATCAAGACTGATACAAGGAAAACAGAATAACAACAATCATAAAAACCAGATAGGGAAGAGATGAACTTATCCATCATAGAGTTCCATCATCCTGAGGAGCAATGCCATATTGAGCCCAGACCGTTTTCTTCAGCTCCCAAACATCCTTGTTGGAGCCTCTAGGGCCAATCTTCATCTTCTCCATCTTCATGATGTTGATGAACTCCTCCAGAATCTTTCCCTCATCAATTAAGTTCCCATTGAACTTAGGAGGCATGTACAGAATTGGACCAGGGGCCTTGAATTCAACTCTTGCCATCTCAGCTGCTGCAAACAGCTTTTGGTAGAGGTCCCTATGGTTCTCAAACATGAACTGGACAAAGACTTCATCCACACTCTCTTCAAGCCACTTTCCAATGACATAAAAGTCATATACAAAACTTCTCTTGGCCTCCTCCCATGCATCATTCAGTGAGATTGGAACCCACTTATCATGGTGAGGGTACTGAGTGTCCCATCTTTGCAGCATTTGAGGTTTGAGTCTTCTGTATGAAGCCCTCCTTCTTGGAGCTTTGAAGTTTGCCCTTCTCTCATCCCTTGCCTTGTTGGCTTCCACCAACTGATCCATCCTCTCTTTAGCTCTTTGAAGAGCTAGCTTCTCCTGTGTTTCTGGATCTTTCCAAAAACCTTCTTCAAACAATTTGGAGGGATCATCAGCAAGCTTGGGCACACCAACTTCAGGCTCTTTGTCTTGTACCTCCTCTTCTTCTTCAATGACAGGCAGCTTGGCTGCTTTCTTCAATCTCTTTGATTGCCTTACTGGAGTAGATTCTTCAGTCTGAAATTCTGATGGCAAAGTCAGGCTGGTTGGGAATTCATTGAAGGCTTCCAATTCCTTCCTCTTTCTATCAGATGACCTTGTCACCTTCCCCCTTACTTCAGCAACTTTCTCTTTGGGGTCAAGTCCTGCTGACTCACCACCAGGCCTTTGTTGCTTCCTTGCCTAACTCTCCATTGCAGACATCATGGATTCTTTAACAGCAATTTGAATCTGCTCTTCCTCAGTTAAGCTTTCAATATCCATTGGGCCTTTGCCTTTCCCAATGTCTTCTACTGCCTCCTCCTCAATCTCAGGGACCTTCTCCTTTCCCTTAGGTTCACCAATCACCAAGGTTCCCTTTGCGCTTGCTCTCTCTCTCTTTCCCCCTTTTTGGCATTATCAAAACACTGGGGCTTTAATTCACTCATAGAGACTGAGAGATGTGAGTGGGCCTGAGTGAGGGACTTCAACTCCTGCAGTAGATAAACATTCTCATCATGAATGTTTTGCATTTTGTCATCTGCCATGCTCAAAAATGTGTGAACTGGCTTCATCTTTTGAGTAACAATTGCATCCAATGTGGCTTTCAGTGATTGATCAAGTTTGGCCTGAAGTTGTTCAGTGAGGTTGGCCACAACTTGATCAGACACTTTGGCCATAAGTTCAACAGTTAACTTCTCAGCAGCCTCCTTCACCATTGCAGCTTTCAATTCTTCAGCCTTCTTCCTCTGGGCTGCTGTCCTCTGTCTTAAAGCATCCTTGATTGTTTTTCTCAAGGCTTTCACATTATGCTTGTACAAATCTTTGAGACCCTGTTGTTCTTTCTTCACAGATCTTGTGAATTTTCCCATAGCATCCTTGGCCTTTGTCACTTCAGTTGAAACTGTTTGCAGTCCAGTTTCAACTCCACAGATTCTTGCATCCAATGTGGGCAGAATCACCTCCTCTGAGCCAGTTAGCCTCATCTCCACAGAGGCTAGAGTCTTTCCTTGGCCATCTAGGGTATCAATTGTTGTTGCATGTGCCTTACCAACTTCCCTTACCAAAGTATCCAACTTCTCTGATTGTTCTTCAATGATAGATGCAGTTTGAGTAGCAATCTGAAAGCCAGCTTCAGTGGTGTTGGCTTGCTCAAAGTACATCTTATTCAAGGTGGATACATTGGCTGACACTGCTTCAAGATCAATATCAGTATCAACTTGAATATCTGTAAGGGAGGCATCTGCAAAAATTTGCTCAATTGTAACAGCAACAGAATCTGCAAAACTAAGAGTGTTAGAAAAATCTCCCTCAACACCCTCATTTTTTCTTTCTCCCATAAGGCCTGATACATCAGCACCTTCTCTCTCTTTTTCAACTAAATTCTTTTCTTCTTCATTCAATTCAGATGGACTCACATACATTTGAGAATCAGGCCTCCTTTCACCAAGGGATTCATCAAGTTCAGATTTGACTTGAAGAATTGCCTGGCTCTCATATTGGGCTGCACCCAATATTTCTACCTCATCTCCCTCTACTTGTGGTGCACTCAGGGAACCTGTAATCACACAATCCTCACCATCATCTCCCTCTGAGTTTTCACCACTATCAGCCTTTTCAACTCCTTCCATTCCTAAACCTGACACCTCTATATCCTCAACAGGATCCACAGAGGGCAGTTGTTGGGAGATCACAGTGCTTGGGCATCCCAAGGCCACTGAGTTATCCTGAATGACTAAAGGCTGGTCAATGTCCAACTGTCCTGACATTGATGAGGCTTTAGCCAAACTAGCTTCTCCCATGGAAGTCTCAACATTGTCAAACTGTGCCTCAGGTTCAAGAGAACCATCCTTGGCCAATGCATCTTGGACTGAGTCACCATCTTTGGTCAACTCCTCTGAATGATCAGAGTCCTTTTCAGAATGATAGGTCAAGTAATGTACCTGAGCAGAGTTGAGGCCAGGAGGGTTGGGATTGGTTTTATCATCATCATCATCATTGTTATCATCAGATGGGCTATCAGGGTGCCTGAGTCCCTGTGCAATTCTTTCTCTCTCAGCAAGCACCTTCTCATGAACAATGGTGCAGAACAAGGCCTCAGTGGTCAACACACTGGATTTCTTCACATTTGCAAAATGCAAGAGCCTGTTCTCTTCAACCTGCCACCAGCTTGCTCCTTTATCCTGAATAGCCTGAGCTATTTCCACCATAGTTCTATCCTTGATCTCAACAAGAGCTCTGAGATCATAGAACTGTTGTTGCAGCCTAGGATAATCCTTCAACCCTGGATATAATTCATCCACATTAGCTTTGGCAATCTGCCTCAGCATCCCCTCATAAGTGTACTCTTCACTACTTTCTTCTTCAGAAAAGTTGGTTTGGGATTCAGGAGGGTTGGATTGGGATTCAGGTAGGTTGGGTTCAGAAGGGTTGGGTTCAGAAGAGCTTAAAACAAGTTGGGATTCAGGTGCTTTTGAGAGCAATGTGCCTGAAGAGGTAATTGGAATGGCTGGAATGGGTGGGAGAACAACTTGATCACCTTCTTGAAGAACAGTTTCAAGAAGTTTGGTATATGAGAGAAGTCTTGGATCAAGTGGGGAAAAAGGTCTATCCTCAAGATTGACCAAATCTGCCAGCACATCAATACCTGCTCTGTCAGGGGCACCTTCAGGGGAGTAAACCTTCTTGGCAATGATTGGGGCATCTTCAGGAGTCTTGCACTCCTCTTCTTCATGCCTTGATGGGGATATTCTTTCTGATTGAATATCAGGAGAGTTGGCTTCAGGGTTGTTGGTCTTGGAGTTAGACCTACTGGCTTGTCTAATCTCCTTGAAGAACTCTTTCTTCTTCTTCTCCTCTTCCATCAACTTCTGCTTCTCAGAAGTTTTGATTATCCTTCTCCTCCTTTCAGATCTTATTGGCTGGTCAAGATCCTTAAATTCTGTTACACTTTCAGGCTGTAAGGGGACAACCTCTCTGAATTCTTCACCCTCTTCAGGGGGGTTGACTCCTTCATCAGCAGCTTTCTCAATCTCCTCAGAAGTGGCTCCTCCACTTCTTGACTGGCTTTCTGGTGAAGATTCACTCAGAATCTTCTTCATCCTCTTTATCTTTGGCTGAGCTTTTGGTGGTTGGGCTTTCCTCTTTCTTGGAGAGGCTCTGGTTGCAGGAACAGCTGCAACAGCTTTCTTGGAGATAGCCTCCTGCTTCCTCTTTTCTGTCTTAGAAGACAGCTTTCTGAACATCACCTTTTGAGCAGGAAAAGGCTTTGGCTTTGCTTGTAGATGGGTGTAATGAGCAAATCTTTCCAAGAGCAGGCTGGCTCTTGTGCAGAACTGAAGTCTTCCATCAACCACCACCTTGTGGTGTTTCACCTCCTTAAACTTGAACTTCTCATTCATCATCTTGTCCAAGATAAAGCTTTTCCAGTCAAACTTGACTCTCTTCTCAGCAGAGTCAATCACAGCAGCCATTACTCTTAACTTAGGCATACTTATTTGTTCAACACTCCCAGAGTGACTTAACAAACTCTTCACCACACAATCAAACAAGTGCCTAAACACTGGCTTTAAAGTATTCTTGTTTTGAGCACTTACTAGCTTTTTGGGTGTAAGCAGCCATGGAAAGTAGAACTCCTGATCATCTCCTTCCTTGTAAGTTTCTGGATTCTGACCTTCTGATGGTAGCCCAAAGCTAGCATCCAAATCCTCTGCAGTGAAGATGATGGAGTGTTGGCTTTCTTCTTCTTCATCTTCCTCAGCATATGTGAGCTTAGTGCACACATCACCCTTCTTGCCCTTCCATCTGAGATGGGCAAAGAATTCAGCCATGAAGGAGTTCAGGCAGGAATCTGGCTTGGTGCCTAAGAACTTCTCTAACCCAGCCTCCCTCAGCCATTGGAGGACTTGATGAACTTCAGTGTCTGGACTATCAAAGGCAACTAGTTTCTCAAACCAAAGAGAACTTGTGTTGCTGAGATATGCAAAATCAATGTCCAAAGATGGATCATTGAAGTCTACAAGTTCTTCTCTCTTGATTTTGGGAGCCATGGATAATATGAGAGTTGGGTAGGTTTTTTTGGAGAGGAGTTGCAGGTTTGAGAGGTTTTGAAAATCTTAAGAGTTTGGAAATATGAGTGCGTGAGGATGAAAGTAAAACTGAGGAGTTTATATATGTGGGGAGTTTATTAACCGTTGGTTAATAGAAAATGGCAGTGGGTAATAGTAAAAACCAATTGAATAAAGTAGGGTAGTGGGCTTTAGGCGGTTTGATGGAAGTTTAATGCAAATCAATGGTCTTGATGATGGCTCAAGAATTCATGAAATCTCAATTAAGATTTTGCATTAAATGCTGATTTGCCTTTTTGGTGGTAAAAATCTTTATAGCACACTCCATCCTAAAATGGCCTACTCTTAGACCAAGAAATCTTTTAAATGTCTAATCAATGCTAAAAATAGCAATGATTATCCAATTAACTCGGACAAACATCCTGAGATGTGCTTTGATTTCTGTGAAGGTCAAACTGCCTGATGAACTTGCCTGAGTGGGTCCCAAAGTTGCTAACTGGGTCCCATTTGGACAAAGCTCCTGACCAACATTGTTGAACAGCATAGAGACAACTTTGCTGAGTTTCCCTCTTTGGCTGACTGCATTAGTGAGGTTGGTCAACTTTGCTGAAGTTCATCTTAATGAACTTCCCCCTTCATATAAGCTTTCTTTCCTCATTTCTCCATCTTGCCTGGATCAAGTAAGCCCAATTCAGCTGACAATTCCAAGAACCTTGCTTCAGCTAGAGGCTTAGTCAAGATATCAGCTTTTTGCTTATCAGTGTGAATTTTGACAAGCTTGATATCTTTCTTCTCCACATGATCCCTTATGAAGTGATGCTTGATATCCACATGTTTGCATCTGGTGTGGAGCACTGGATTCTGTGAGATGGCAATTGCACTGTTGTTGTCACAGAATATTGGCACTTCATTTGAGATGACTTTGTAGTCTCTAAGTTGCTGCCTAAGCCAAAGTATCTGAGCACAGCAACTTCCAGCTGCTACATATTCTGCTTCAGTTGTTGAAGTTGCAACTGTATTTTGCTTCTTGGAGAACCATGAGATAAGCTTGCTGCCCAAGAATTGACATGTTCCTGAGGTGGATTTTCTGTCAATTCTACATCCTCCATAGTCTGCATCTGAATATCCAGTGAGCTCAATGTTGTCATCAGCTGGATACCATAATCCAAGATTTTCAGATCCCTTGAGATATCTTAGGATTCTCTTGGCAGCATCAAGGTGGCTCTTCTTTGGATTTGCTTGAAATCGTGCACACACTCCAACTACAAATGTGATATCAGGCCTGCTTGCAGTGAGATATAGCAAGGATCCTATGATTCCCCTGTAATTAGTGGAGTTTGTTGGCTCTCCACTTTCATCAGGATCCATTTTCCAGTTAGTATTCATAGGAATTCTGACTGGCTTGCTTGTAGCACATCCAAATTTCTTAATCATGTCCCTTGTATACTTTGCCTGATTGATGAATATTCCCTTCTTTGATTGAGTGACTTGGAGTCCTAAGAAGAAATTCATCAATCCCATCATGGACATCTCAAATTTGCTCTGCATGAGTTTTGAGAACTTCTCACACAGCTTCTCATTTGGAGATCCAAATATAATGTCATCCACATAGATTTGGACTAACAAGATACCATCTCCTTCACAGATTCTGAACAAGGTTCTATCAACAGTGCCTTTGACAAAACCATGATCTAAAAGAAACTGTGATAAGGTGTCATACCAAGCTCTTGGAGCTTGCTTTAAGCCATAGAGAGCTTTCTTCAATCTGTACACCTTGTTTCCATCTTCAAAGCCTGGGGGCTGTTCCACATATACTTCTTCTTTGAGCACCCCATTGAGAAATGCACTCTTCACATCCATTTGATATACTTTGAACCTCATGTGAGCTGCATATGCTAAGAAGAGTCTGATTGCCTCAAGTCTGGCCACTGGAGCAAAGGTCTCATCATAATCAATCCCTTCAGATTGACAATATCCCTTGGCCACCAGTCTTGCTTTGTTCCTCACAATGATGTCATTTTCATTTTTCTTATTTTTGAACACCCATTTGGTTCCAATGACATCTTGATGAGTTGGCCTATCTACCAGCTCCCATACTTCATTTCTGGTAAACTGGTTCAGCTCCTCTTGCATGGCTATGATCCAGTTGGTGTCTTGCACTGCTTCCTCAATGTCTTTTGGTTCCTGTTCTGAAAGGAAACAACAAAACAAAGCACTTTCTCCATGAAACCTTCTAGTTTTAATCCCTTCACTTGGATTACCAAGTATCAGGCTAGAAGGGTGGTCCTGCAACCAAGTCCTTCTAGACCTGATCCCTTCAGGAGGATTGTCCTCATCTGAGGTTGGATCACTAGACTCATTAAATTCAGGAAAGTTAATTGAAGGATCAAGTTCAGGATCATATTCAGGGGTATTGTCCTCATTGTCAGATAAGTTGACATTTTCATTGGTTCCCCCTTGAATATTGGATCCATTTACTACCTCAGCATTGCCTGCTTCTTCATTGGTAGTTGTTACCTGGTTTTGAACTGGGATGGGGTCAGTCAGTTCAATTTCACCTTCAGGTTGGTTGACTTCAGGTTGATTGCCATCAGGTAGGTTGTCCAGTTTTTTATTATCATGCAATTCAGGCTGGGCAACATCTACAAACACTGTTTCCTTGCTTTGAAGCCTTAGTCTGGTTGTTCTTTGTGTTATCTCATCAATATTCAGGTTTCTATCCCTGAACTCATCAATAGATTCATCAAACACAACATGAGGTGTTTCTTCCACAATAAGAGTTTTGCAATTGTAAACTCTGTAAGCCTTGCTGATTTGTGAATATCCAACAAATATTCCTTCATCAGCTTTGCTATCAAAAGCTTTCAATTGCTCTTTCCCATTATTGTGAATGAAACACTTACAACCAAATATGTGAAAATAAGCAACAGTGGGCAATCTACCTTTCCATATTTGATATGGAGTTTTACCTTGTCCTTTGGTGATTAAGGACCTGTTTTGTGTGTGACATGCAGTGCTAATGGCTTCAGCCCAGAACCTTTTAGGCAGTTTTGATTCAGCAATCAGTGTTCTTGCTGCCTCTTTCAAGGTCCTGTTCCTTCTTTCAGCAACCCCATTTTGTTGAGGTGTTCTTGCTGCTGAAGTTTCATGAGTAATGCCATTCTTGCTGCAGTACTCATTGATGTATGAGTTTATGAATTCAGTGCCTTTGTCAGATCTGATCTTGACAATACTTAGGCCCTTTTCATTGCTTAATTTCATCATCAATTCAGGTAGCTTGACTTGGGTCTCCTTTTTGTTCAGCAAGAATACTACCCAAGTGTACCTGGAAAAATCATCAACAACAACTAAAGCATATTTTCTTCCATTTATACTAACTGGGATTATTGGTCCAAATAAATCCATATGCAGTAGTTGAAGAACTCTCTCAGTTGAGATGACAGGCTTCCCTTTAAATGAAGCTTTGATCTGCTTTCCTTCCTGACATGGCTGGCATATATGTTCTTTGGTGAACACTTGATTTGGCAGCCCTTTAACTAGAGAGTTTCTTGCAATCTTGTTGATGGTTTTGAAGTTCAGGTGGTTTAGTCTTTTGTGCCACAGCCAGCTTTGCTCACTTGTGCTTTTGGCAACAAGACAAACTGCTTCAGGGGTTTTGCTCCAATCTGCAAAATAGACATTTCCCTTTCTCACCCCTGTTAGTAGCACCTGTTGTGTTGATTTGTTTTTGATAGTACATTCATTTGGTGCAAATTCAACACAGTAACCTTTATCACAAATTTGACTTATAGACAGCAAGTTATATTTTAGGCCTAGGACATATGAGACATCAGTAATTTTAACACTACCAATGTTTAATGTACCATAACCTCTTGTGATCCCTTGAGAGTTGTCTCCAAAGGTTACTGAAGGACCATCCTTTTCTATGAAATCTGAGAGAAGCTCTTTGTTCCCAGTCATGTGTCTTGAACATCCACTGTCCAAGTACCATGCTGTTTTCTTGTTGATGCTTCTCTTCTTCTTGTGGTCCTTGCAGCCCTGCAAAGTCAAAATTTAGGTACCCTTTGAGTGTTGGGTCCTAGAGGGTTAGCTGTACCTTTTGGAACCCAAATCTGCCTGATTACTCTGATTGATTCAAAGTGACTGACTTGGTTTCCATTTACATCTACATACACAGTTTGACCCTTAAATTCGTTGGGTGGCTTCTGTGTATAAGTGTTAGCCTTGTAAGGTTCAGGAGTGTTTGTGAATTTCTTTGGGACATTTCTCCTGAAGTTACTAGACTTAGGTGCAGCTTGGTAGGACCTTTGAGGATAGGGTTTTGGATGGCCTTTTACATTTGGCAAGTAAGGTCCAGGCTTCCTGAATGTTTTATACCTGTCAGAGGGGATTGGCCTTAGTCCATTCAGTTGAGGTTGCCTCATTTGAGTTGGCCTTTTCTGAACAGATTTTGGACAACTTCTCTGATGAGGATTCAGATAGGTTGGCCTTCCATTGGTTCTACCTTTCTGACCCTCATTTCTTCTGTAAGAAATGCCTTTAACCTTTTCCATAGGTATGGGTTTAGGTACATTGTTTACTTGAGTTGGTATAAAAATTCCTTTACCCTTATCCTTGATCAGTGGTTGATTTACTTCCATTTCATTTTGTTGTGCCACTGATCTCACAAAAGTCATCTTAGAATTGCTTGATGACGCAATACTAAGACCAGGTGAGGGTTCAAATGGATTATAGCCTAATCCACCTTTTTGAGCAAATGGTCTTTGAAACCCTTGAATTTCCTCTATTGCCTTAGCAGATTTGTTCAAGGCAGACATTTTCATTTTTAAGCTCCCCTCACTCAATTTTAGAGTATCAAATTCACTTGAAAGATTGTCAAATTTTGCTTGAAGAATTCTAAGATCAAAATCCTTTTTCCTCAAGGCCAGTTCTTGATCATCAATCAACTTTTGTTGTTCAGAGACTTTGAGAGACATTTCCTCATGCTCTCTCACAATCTGCTGATACAACTCAGTTGATTTAAAGTCAAGCTCTGGTTCAGGAAGGTTGGGAGTTTGAGCTTTCGAATTCAGTAGCTCATTTTCTCTAAGTGCCATATTGCATACTTCTCTTAGCCTGGTGAAATCCTCAAATAACTTTACAAAGTTGAGTTTTAAAGGGATTTCACTGGACTCATGTGTGTCATTTGAAGAACTAGAAGAACTAGAAGATGAACATACCTCATCATTTTCAAATGCCATTTGACAGTCATCATCACTGTCACTGTTGGAGAACAGTCCATCATCAGAAGAGTAGACACTCTCTTCACTTGCTGAATCTCCAGCTATCATGGCCTTCCTGTTGTTCATCCTCTTGTCTCTTTTGTTCTGCCTTTCTTTTCTTTCTTTGGCACTAAGGTCAGGACAATCATACTGAAAGTGACCCTTTTTCTGGCAGTTGTAACACACATCTTCATCATCATTCTTCTTGCTTGAGGACTCCTTCCTCCTTGATGATGATGGTTCACCTTTGCTGAATTTCTTCCTATCAGCATATATGTCTTCTTTCTTTTCATCAGAGACTTTGTCCTCTGATTTGTTGTCAGGAGAATTGAATCTCCTTCTGGTTCTGTTGTCTTGGTAGAACTTCTTGTATCTACCAAATCTGGAGTTGAGCTTCTCAAATCTCCTAGCCATGAGTGCCAGCTCCTCCTTTATTTCAGATTTTGAAACAGATTGAGAGGATCTTTGTGTATTCTTCTTTTCTGTTTCAGCAGCTTTGAAGAGAACACCTTTGTTTGAGGAGGATGGCTCTTCATGCACCTTCTTTCTGTTGAGATCAAACTCATATGCTTTGACTTCAGAGAATACTTGCTGCATTGGCATGTTGTCAAGATTGTTGGTATTTTGCATCATGACAGAATATATGTCCCACTTGGATGTGAGACTTCTCAGAATTTTCAAAGCAACCTCTCTTTTGGCATAGAACTTGCCAAGAGAGTTTATCTCATTCATGATGTCAGTGAATCTGCCATCAAGATGATCAATAGTTTCATTGGCTTCCATAGAGAATTGTTCATATTTTTGGATAGCCACTTGAAGCTTATTCTCTTTGATCTTTTGGGTACCTTCACACATAAGTGTTAAGGTGTCCCAAATCTCTTTAGCTGATGTGCAGTGGTACACTCTTCCCATCACTGCATCTGGAATGGTCTGGTACAATGTGTTCATGGCAATGTAGTTCAGGTTGTGCCTTTTTCTTTCCTCAGCTGTAAAGTCATCTTCATCCTTTGGCAGCAACTCCCTTGGATCTGCTTTCTGAGCATCAGTGAGCTTGGGATTTGCTTTAGTGAATGTGAAAGGCCCTCTAGTGATGACTTTAAGCATCTCATCATGCTGGCAAGCAAGATGTGCTCTCATCCTGATCTTCCAGAAATCATAGTTCTCAATTGAGAACATTGGCAGTTTGTGATGAGAAATATGATTGACTTGATTTGGACCCATGTTGTTGATGGTGTTGACAGCATCTCCTGAAACTGCATTGTTAGCCATTTCAACAGAAATAATATAGGATGAACACAGATAGGTTTTTCAGAAATTTGGATCAGTTCAGTGACCACAGAAAATGTGATTTTGAAAATCAATGATTTTCAGAAGCAGTGGTCTATGAACCCCTGCTCTGATACCACTTGTTGGTCCTTGGTGGAGTATAACACAAGTGTATGGGGGGGAATGCACTTGTGTATGCAAATTCTTTTCTTTTTAACAAAACTGGTCTTATCAGGCAGGTTGTCTCACAACTGGCCTGAGTGTGAACTTTGATAGATACTTTTCCTAGTGATTACTATTGAGTGATCAGTTGGCTAAATATCTAAAAGAGTTGCTAAGTGCGGAATGTGGTTGGCCTTTGACTTAAAGAAATACTCCAAGTTAATTTCTGAAAAGATACAGTTATCAGGGACTTTGTCCAAAACAGATTTTCTCACTCACTGACTTATGCTTCTTTGAAAATATGTTTGAATGTAAGTGCAATAAAGAATGCAGTAAGTAAATGGCACACAAGTTTATAGTGGTTCAGAGACTCAAGCTCCTACATCCACTTTCCCTGATTGAACAGGATAATTCCTTCACAATGGAATTAGCTTGTTTTATAGTGCCAAGGTGCACTGATCAACAACACTCTCTTAGTGTTTTGATCCCTAGGATAATCTGAGTCCTAGTGCTCAATCTCTCTGAGTTAAGACTGTGTTTCACTCTAACAGTCCTTAACTCCTCACTTCTACCACAAACACTCTCTTCACTAAATGAGATAAGGGTTTGAGGTTTGGTTCCAACTAGTAGAGATACCCTTTACAATAAGAACAGTGTAAAGGCTTAGGATATCTCAATTCTAAGCTTTGGATGTTTACAAAGATTGGCTTAGCTAAATGAAGTGATTCAGGAAACTTGGGATTCTGAAGAACAACTTGGTTTCCTTTGAAAGCTTGATGATAGTTTGATAGCTTATAGTTGGATTATGAATCCCTTCGATCACTTCTGTATTTATAGACAACTTTGAACAACTAACCGTTGGAGGGATAGCAATTCAAATATGTCTATTTGCAGCACCATTGAAACGGCTATGAAGCTTGGCATCCTTTTATCCACTGTGTAAAAGGGCTCTTCAATGGTTGCTTGAATGAATGTGTTGACTTCTGAAAAATGCGGCTGAGAAGACTTGTGTCAGTTTCCAAATATGCACATTTCCCAAGGTTGATTTGTGGCAAACTCTACACTCAACCAACGGTCAGATGGGACAAGCTCCCTGAACATTCCTGCTGCAATATAGAATGTTCCAACATTCATTCAATGCTTCACTCTTTAATGCTCTAAGTCTTCAATGCTTGGTTCAGGCATGATTGGCAATAAATGCTTCATTGAATGTGTCTTCTGTAAGCTTTGGCATTCAATGCTCTTGATCATTTGTACTTCAACTGTCTTGATCATCTGCATTTATGAGCATTGCTTTACTGCTCTTGATCTCTTCAGCTCAGTTGTCCACTTGGTCAGTCTGCCTTGCAAGTTCAGCAACTTTGGCCTATAGACTTATCAAGCTGTCTAACATTCCAGCTTAGGACAACTATCCTGAACACTAAAATCTCACAACATTCCTGAGATTTTTCACTTAAGCAATCTACATACTCAAGTGTACTAAGACAACTTGCCTGAACTAGACTTGAGCTTATCTCAACTAATCTGAACATCATCAATCAGGGGTTTTGGTATCTAGATCAAAATTATTTTATTTCCAACAGACCTCCACGACACTGCTGCTCCTCCAATAGTGAATACATATCCACTAGTGGACAGAAAGTCTTTTGTGTTTGATATCCAATTTGCATCACTGTATCCTTCGACTACAGCTGGATGTCTTGTGTAGTGAAGCCCATAATCAAGGGTGTACTTCAAGTATCTTAATACCCTTTTCAACGCTTTCCAGTGCTCATGACTTGGATTGTTCGTGTATTGACTCAACTTGTTTACCGAACATGCAAGATCAGGGCGTGTACAATTCGTGATGTACATCACGCTTCCAATGATCCTTGCGTATTCCAGCTGAGCCACTGGTTCTCCTCTATTCTTTTTCAAGTGAACATTGAGTTCCAAAGGTGTCTTAGCAGGTGGATCGTCAAAGGCCTTAAATTGCTTTAGTACCTTCTCCACATAGTGAGATTGTGTTAAGGAAATTCCATTGGACGTTTTCTCCATCTTGATTCCAACAATCACATCTGCTAATCCCATGTCTTTCATGTCAAAGTTTCTACTTAACATGTTCTTCGTATTAACTATGATATCGTGATTGTTACTCATGATTAACATGTCATCGACATATAAGCACACAATAACATATCCAGTTGGTGTATCCTTCACATACCCACACTTATCGCATTCGTTAATTCGAAACCCATTTGACAGCATTGTACTGTCAAATTTCAAGTGCCACTATTTTGGAGCTTGCTTAAGTCCATACAGTGATCGAACGAGTTTGCACACCTTTTTCTCGTTTCCAGGAGCAACATATCCTTCAGGTTGCTCCATGTATATTTCTGCATCCATCTCACCATTAAGAAACGTCGTCTTAACGTCCATTTGGTGTATTTCGAGATTGTGCAACGCAGCAATGGCGACTAACACCCGAATGGAGGTGATCCTTATCACTGGTGAGTATGTATCGAAGAAATCATACCCTTCCTTTTTTTTAAACCCCTTTGCAACAAGACGAGCTTTGTACTTATCAACAGATCCATCTGCTTTGTACTTTCTTCTAAGGATCCACTTGCATCCTAAGGGCTTACAACCTTTAGGGAGGTCAACCAACTCCCATGTGTGGTTTAAGAGAATAGACTCGTATTCACTTTTTATGGCTTCTTTCCAGAGGTGTGCATCTGGTCTTGCCATTGCTTCTTTGATAGTTTTAGGTTCTTCTTCCTCCAAAACATAAGTAATGAAGTCTGAACCAAAATCTTTATCAATTCTAGCTCTCTTACTGCGTCTCGGTTCTTCACTCTCTTGAGTGGAAGGACTAACAGTGTCGTTTGTTGCTTCGAGAGTTCTTTTACTCGAACAGTCTTCCTCTTTTTCCTTAAGAGGAAAAATGTTTTCAAAGAATACTTCGTTCCTTGACTCAATCGTAGTGCCTTCTGTCATATCCGGTACTTCGGATTTGTGAATCAGAAATCGATAGGCACTACTGTTTGAAGCATATCCTATAAAGATACAATCGACGGTTTTGGGGCCGATCTTAACTTGTTTAGGAAGTGGTACTTCAACCTTAGCCAAACACCCCCACACTTTGAGGTAGTTGTATGAAGGTTTTCGTTTCCTCCATATTTCATAAGGAGTTTGATCCTTAATTTTATGAGGAATCTTATTCAGAATGTGGTTAGCCGACAGAATGACTTCCCCCCACAAGTTCTGAGGTAGACCAGAGCTGATTAACATTGCGTTCATCATCTCCTTTAGTGTTCGGTTTTTCCTCTCCGCAACACCATTAGACTGAGGTGAGTAAGGGGCTGTCGTTTGATGTATAATCCCAGATTCAATACATAACTGTTCAAACGGAGCTACGTACTCTCCACCTCTATCACTACGAATTGATTTAATTCGAGTGTCCAATTGATTCTCTACTTCAGTTTTGTATCGTTTAAAAGCTTCTATAGCTTCGTCTTTACTCTTTAAAAGGTAAACGTAGCAGAATCTTGTACAATCGTCTATAAAAGTAATGAAATACTTTTTCCCTCCTCTAGTTTGTACAAACTTCAAATCACATACATCCGTGTGAATTAAGTCTAGAGGAGCAGCAGTGTTCCTTTCAACAGTTTTAAACGGTAGTTTGGTCATTTTTGCTTCCGTGCATATTTCACATCGTTTGGATGTATCAACGTTGTCAATTTTAAGTAAATCGAGATTTACTAATCGCTTTAAGGATTTTAGATTCACATGTCCTAATCTAGAATGCCATAAAGAGGAACACTCAACGATATAAGCAGAAGTGGAAGCAATTTCATTAATAACTTGTTTGCCTTTGGGGCTTACAACCATTGTGCTTAATTTAAACAAACCATTCTCGAGATAAACCTTCCCGAGAAAGTGACCAAACTTACTTAGAACTATCTTATCAGATTCAAAGACTAGTCTAAATTGATTGCTAACTAGAAGAGACCCCGAAATCAGATTCTTCCGGATGTCTGGGACATGCAGCACGTTCTTCAATGTTAGCTCTTTTCCAGATGTCAGTTTAAGCACCACTGACCCAATTCCAGCCACTTCAGATGAGGCTTGATTGCCCATGAACAACTTTCTCCCATCAGATGGAGAATAGTCTGAGAATGCAGATCTCTCCAAGCAGACGTAGCAAGTGGCACCAGTGTCCACAAACCACTCTTTCTTGTTGTCCACCATGTTGACCTCCGTCACCACTGCGGACATGTCCAAATCCGTAAGGTTCACAGAATCTTGTACTTTCTGTTTGCCCTTTCCCTTATCGTCACGACGAGGTTGACGACACTCACTGGACCTATGGTTCGGTTTCCCACAGTTGTAGCAATTTCCAGTGAATTTCTGCTTTGTGGCTGGACCCTTCCCCTTCACAATCTTCGTTGTGTTGGCAGCAGATTCGTTTGGACGTCTCATTTTCCTTGACGGACCCTCTTGTTCCATCAAGTTAGCTTTGGCTTCAATCTGGAGGGCAGATCCCTTGCCTTCTCTCTTCCGATTGTCCTCCTCAATCCTGAGACGGATAATCAGATCCTCCAAGCTCATCAGCTTTCGTTTGTGCTTTAGATATGATTTGAAATCCTTCCACGATGAAGGCAATTTCTCGACCACGGTCGCTACTTGAAATGCATCAGGTAACACCATATCCTCGGCAGCAATATTATGGAAAATAATCTGCAGTTTCTGGACTTGATCCACTACAGACTTGTTATCGTCCATCTTGAAATCGTACAGCTGTGAGACGACGAATTTCTTCAATCCGGCACCTTCAGTTCTGTACTTCTTCTACAAGGATTCCCACAGTTCCTTGGCAGATTTTATGTCACAGTAGACACTGTAGAGTGTATCGGAAAGTCCTCCAATGATGTGATTTCTGCACAGATAATCACCACTCATCCACTGATCATAGAAGATCCTCTCTTGTTGGCTAGCACTTGCCTCAGGTTGTGTAGGTTTCGTTTCGGTTAGAAACCTATCCATTCCAAGCATGGTTAGGTAAAATCTCATCTTACTTTGCCATCTCTTGAATTCAGTTCCGGAGAATTTTTCCGGCTTTTCTCCTTGTACGACCATTGGCCTCGGTCCGGGTGCGGAGAAGGTAAACATCGGATCCCTTATGGGATTGTGGAAAGCAGGAAACGGTTCAAGCGGATTGCTTCTGTTCCTAACTCTTTCCGCATGGTCACTCTGTTTTCCTTGTGATTTCACGTCGGAACTGTGCGACTCTGAACGATCAGGAGACGCTCCGTTATTAGCATCGTTGCTAATATTTTCAGTACCATGCACTGCTTCCGTATCAACGGGATCGACATCCATGTTATCATTCATCTTTGATACTGCAGTAAATTAATTAAGTCCGAAAAAAAATTAATTAGGTCCGAAAAAATTAATTAAATATTCTGTTATGCGATTGTTGGAAACTGCTTACGCCGTGTAAACTGCAATATCGAAAATTTCAGAATAACAAATAAATTCCACAAATAAGTCGAGTCAAGGGAATCCCTTTTCCCGCAGAACAGAATACGCCCAGGGTAGTGCTCGACTGTTACGGAGTTCCGTTCCCAAAGGTAAAACGACTTTCACTTCCTACACAGTAGCACCACTGTATAAGAAGTATCGGCGAACGTACTTAGTACGAACTGAACACTCTCGGATATAAATCCGGCACAAGAAAGAACAGAGGAAGGCTTTGGGAAGCTCAACACACTGCGTAGGGACGAGAGGAGAGTAGAAGTGTAGAGGGGCAAATTTCAGCGTAAGGTTCGAATGGGCCGAGCCCATTCCTGAGTTGGGCTTTCGGAGTTTTTGGGTCTGCAAAAAGATAGGCGGGCCCCAAAGACCAATTGCCGAAGCCGAAGCCAACCGGACAGCCGGGCGCGCGTGTGGCTCTTAGAGGAGTGTACCTCTTTTAGATAGTTGAACTACCAAGCTACTTCAATACCTTTATACATCATAAATGTTTTGTAGGTTTCCTATGTGGGACAATTTCCCACATTCTCAAACTTCCAAAATTGAAACTCTTCAACTTCAACAATTAATTTCTCATTCACCTTAACTCGGTTTTGAGATATTAAATATACCACGTTCATCTACTCCGCGAGTAGATCGACTATGTCACGTTCAATTATTTCTTAATTAACGTTTAGTCCGTCTAATTAATTAAATTAGATCAGGGTGTCAAAACCCAATTAATTCCCATTAATTCCAACACTTCTAAAACCCAATGAGCAGAATTCGCTTGATTCCCAGTCTAGAAAAATCTTAAAACTTGTATACAAGCACGTTGATTCTTTTGAAGAAACTGCCAAAACAACTCTTCAATCCCATTTAGAAAAAGCAATACGGTCCGAAGTTCATAAAGTACGACGCATTGTAGTTCAGATTGGTTCCGTTGAATTCTCAGACAAAGAGGATGAAGAAGAAGAAGACGAAGACGTTTTTCAATTCGCCATACACGACGTGGAGGATCTAAAGCAAAGATTGCATTCCTTCACCCTCCAGCTGAAGGAGGAGGAGCAGAGGTGTGTTGATGGATTATACAACTCCTTTCCCGACGACGACGAAGACGAATACAACCTTGATAGTGTTACATCGAACATGATAGGAGCCTGCGATGTGTACGACCAACTCAAATGTAGAGTATTTGGAAAAGAAGGCATTTTTGTTGTTACTTCACTCGTTGGTATGCCAGGCATCGGTAAAACTACTCTTGCCAAGAACCTTGTCTACGATCCAACGATATGGGATCACTTTGACTGTGTTGTGTGGATTCGAGTAGGTAAAAAGTATCGAACTAAAGATATCCCACGTCGCATTCTAAAGGAGATCGATCCCAACGCGCGAGTAGATGATGAGGAAGTAGTTCACAACTACTAGAAGGAAATTCTCAAGAGTAAGAGATGCTTCATTGTCATTGATGATGTATTTGACTGTCTCTGGCATCCTTATCTTCGATACAAAATGGTAGAACTCAACCACCCCTTTCTTCAGTCGGAGAGTGGAAGTCGCATCTTGATTACGAGTAGGTTGAAACAACTATCTGTTACCGATAATAGTTTTGGATTGCTCCAAGGCGTAGTTACAATGCGGTTAGTGAACAAAGAAGAAAGTTGGGACCTATTTCGCGACAGAGCATTTTGTAAAGGCTTATCATGTCCTCCTCAACTTGTCAAACCTGGAAAGAAGATTTCCAATGTGAATAAATGTGAAGGTCTTCCTCTTACCATTCTAATTGTTGCTCGCCTACTCTCTGAAGAGTACTCCAGAGTAGTTGAACGAGGTTGCAGCCAAAAGAAATCATCGAATTTTCATGGATGCGTACGATGAAATATCAAAGGTACTACTTCCAAGCTACAACTACTTGCCGCCACTTCTAAAAATGTGCTTCCTCTATATAGGACTTTTTCCTCCAAAATACGAGATACCACGAACCAAGCTCATCAATTTATGGCTTGCTCTTGAATTAAATATAAACATTAATTCAAATCTTGATGCTATTAAGTGTTTGGATGAGCTTGTTACTAATAGTGTCGTTACTGTCTACAAAAATAGCACTTTTAATCCGCGTCACACTGTCAAGACATGCGGCCTTCATTCTTCCTTTTGGCACATGCATGTCTAAACAAAAAGCTACGGAGACTAAGTTTGCACTTATCTTGACGATTGCTCAGGAGATGGTATGAAAGGCCATCACCGATTGTCCATCAACAATAATGTTTTATTTGGCATAAAATACGTGCATAAATCAGTAGAGGATTATTGTGCATCCGTTGCACGTTCTCTCCTCTGTTTTGGTTCATACCACCAATATCAAGTGCCATTATGCTTTCGTTTGAAGTTGTTGAGAGAACTCGATGCTCTTTCAATCCGTTTCTACGAGTTCCCTGTGGAAGTGCTGCAACTAGTTCAATTAACTTACCTTTCTCTTACATTGAATGGAATCATCCCCGCTTCCATTTGCCAACTTCAGTTCCTTATTGTCGATCGACATCAAAGCATCAAGTCTGGTAGGGACGCATCATATCTACCCGTGGAGATATGGAGGTTGTCAGCACTAAAGCATCTTCACGTCGTGGGAAGCGACCTACCAGATCCTCGTGGCGCTTCCTTGAATAGTTTAGTGACACTTTCAAAAGTGAGTGCTCGTAGTTGCACTGAGGCTGTTCTTAAAGGAGTTCTTAAACTAGAGGAATTATATATTCAAATTGAATTGGAACCTGATGGTGATGTTAAGCCCTTGAGTTGGGCTCATATTTCCCACTGTATCTTTCTACGTTCACTTAAATGTGTCATCGTTAATCCTGACGTTGTTCCTCCGGTTGTTCGGTTTCCAAGTTTTGTCGAAAATCGTTTTATCACAACTTTATGTTTGAGTGGCTTGAGCTATATATCCTTGGGAAGAAATGAGAGATATTGCTTCATTGCCACATCTTCTGGTGCTCAAATTAAAAAACAATGCTTTCCAAGGTCCGGATTGAAAGAGGATTCAATAGTCTCAAGAGTCTTGTAATTGAAGATGTTGATATGGTGGATTGGAGAATAGGATTTGGTGCATTTGAAAAACTTCAGAGCTTGATAATAAGAAATTGCTATAGATTAGAAAAGATTCATGGAAAGTTTGGAGATACTGTTTTTGACATTGAAATTGTTGATTGCAAGCCTTCGTGTATAAAGGAAGTGAAAAAGGCTGCGTCTGGAGAAGCAGGAATTTGGGTCCTTAATGTCCATTCTTCATGGGATGAGAAGCTCCACACAACTTACGCCACATCTGTTATAAAAGGTATATGTAGTCATTCATTCATTAACACTTTAATAATGCAAGAAAATTTTCAACACATTGTTTACTTCTCATCACACATTTCTTATTTCAATAATTAAGTAGACTTGGAGTTGGATGTGAACTTAATTACATTTTTTTTTTTAATGTATAATTTTTGTGGATTTTCAAATGATTTAACTTGAAATATTTTTCAGAAATTCGAAGCTGAACAGAGATCTGAATATGGAGTATATTGGTTTTGCTTGGTTGGACAAGAGTAACTAAAGATTTTACTACTTTTGTGTATTTTGTTGAGCTTCGGAACTACGTGAGATGGCAGCCTCGTATTCTTGGGCCAATTTTACGATTTGTGCTGGATTGAGTCGCGCCCCTCATTAATTTCGACATTTATTTCCTTTGGGGCCTCTGTACTTCTTGGCCCTCCTTTGGAGATCGATTAATTTATTAATTGGGATCTTATATCTTTTTTTTTTTTTTTTTTTTGAAAAGTAAAGGTGAAATTTGTATAATAAAAAATTGAGTACAAGAGGTACTCTAATCCTGATACAAGATGGTTTATTTCCTGATCCGTACAACAATCAAAGTACAAATCTAAGCATCGAGGCATAACCAAGAATCTGTTCCCCCAATCATGATACAAGTAATTAAACTTTTTGTGTGCCTTTAACCATTTCCACGTGTAAAATTTAATGTTGTCCGCTAGCTCCTCCGCCAAAAACGTCTTCTCGTTGAAAATCGACTCGTTACGACATTTCCATAATTTCCATAATCTTTGTTTCTTGTTTAGTTTTGTGAACTTATTGAATTTGAAGATGCCCGTATAGGTACTCCTTTTCTATTGGTTTCTTTTTCCGGGTTGGTAACAATTGACTAACTTTAGGATTTCTTTTGTCATTTTTGTTTTCAGACCAAAAGTATATGTTTTTGGGCAAAATCATGAAGGGTCGTGGTCGCTGGGATCAAAAGTGCACTTTTCTCGTGTTTTCATTAAATATGACATGAAAATTGGATTGTTTGATATGTTCTTAAAAAATAAAAAATTTGAAAGCTCAGTCCCAAGTATGCAGCAAAAAACGAGGTCATTCCGCTGATTCCAACGACCTTTAGACGAAATGATACAATTTGTGAAAATTTTGGACTAGATACACATTACTTTTTTGAGACCATTTGAGGAAAGGTGAAAAGTAATACTCCATTCGTCCCGCGATTGTCTTCACATGTAAAGTGACACGCGGAATAAGAAAAGTGAATTTAGTGAAATTTTTAATGGGTAATTTTGTAAAATATTTTCTAATTTTTATACCCATCAATATTTTTGTAAAATTAAAGTTATGGTAATATTGATTATATTGATATTTTCTCCCTTGGTTAATATATTCTCAATACCTTATTTAAGGCTGAAATTTATTACCATACTAGCTAGATGCACTTATTATTGACAAATATTATTTTATTAAGTCAAATATTGAAACAGTTTTCTCTTTTCTACGTAATTTGTTTATTTATATATTATTTTTTATTTTCAAATGTACTTCATACTTTTTTAGTTGATGGATAAAATATTCTTCATAAAGAAAGAACAAGAATTTTATTTTTTTGGTAATTAAGGTATGCAATATTTTAATTAAGATAGAGATATTAGGTAAAGTCTAGTATGCACTCGAGTGCATGTTGTGCACCCTAATCTAAAGAAAAGAGTATGTTATTAAACTGAAAAGTACAACACAATATTACTAAAAAGTGTAAGTCACTATGACTAAAAATATTATTATACAGTTTAATAATTGAAAAGTGCAACACCATTTACCAAAAAGTGTAAGTCAGTAAAAATGAAAAGTGCAACATGGACTAGGGTGCACAACATGCACTCGAGTACATAGCAGACCAATCCGAGATATTAATATATGAAGCCAGTTTATATTCTAGAATATATATGTACAAGTTTACAACTTTGCAAAAAGAGTAACATAATTTATCGTATGAAATTTTTTTACTCTAAATAAATCCAATAATACTAATCCCTTCATTTTTAATTAAGTGTCACTTTAACATTTTTTAACAAATTAAAATATAAAATTATGGACCATATTATTTTTTATTAATGATAAATAATTTTAATATTAAATTTATGTAAGGTAATGAATGTGATCAATCATGTATGTGGTATTCATATATACAATATTTTAGAAAGCAATTGACTGAAAACTATCGAGAATAATGGCCAATTTGATTTTAAATTAAAACTCAAAAAGAAAAATGAGACTTATTTTAAAAATACTTAAAAAAAGGCAAAGTGACACGTAATAAAAAAAAAATGGAAGGAGTATTAAGTTTGGTATCAAAATCAAATAATTCATATATTGACATTATTTATTCATGGAAATAAGCTTGAGAATCAAAGTCTAAGCCCATGGGCTTTTTCCAATACACCAATAAACTAAGCCCACGAATTACTTATAAATTGACATTCCCTTGCAATTCAGAAAAATACTTACAAACCTGCAATGCAAGCCGCGGCGCAACAAATTGACTCAACAGGTTTGTTATTGTTATTTTATTATTTGTTAATTTGTTATTTTAATTATTAAATGAAAGTTGATTTTTTTATTGATGGTTTGTTGGTGTATATTAAAAAGGGGATTTGAGAACACGTTCTAACATAAATTCACTTATAATAATTTTCGTGATATGAAAGAAAGACTTTCTAAATTTTAATCGATTGTAAGTTTAATGTTATATTTTGAATTTTTATGATAATCTTTATATCATATACATAAGCTTATTAGTGTATAATTTAAATTTGATTTCTATAAATTTTAATATAAATTTTAATCGATTGTAAGTTTAATTATATTTTGAAATTTTTATGATAATCTTTAATAATTTAAATTTGATTTCTATAATTAATTTAAATTTGATTTCTATAAATTTTAATCGATTGTAAATTTAATTATATTTTGAAATTTTTATGATAATCTTTATATTATATACATAATTTTGTTAGTGTATAATTTAAATTTAATTACTTTAAATTTTACTGTCGCCCTGGGTCCGTCCCGCTTGTTAATTAAGAGTTTTTTAAGAAATAATTCATATTGAAGGCATAATCTTTTTCCATAATTATTGATTCCTCTTATTATTTAACTATAATAATGTGTAATATATATTCTCTGTAATTCGTTTCTTGATTCGAATTTTGATTCAAACAAACAAAATTGTTTAATCGATGGAAGGATCTTCCTTGAAGTTGTTAGATTTCAAGTTTTTAAAAATATTTGACCATGTCAACCCTAAACTCTCAAAGGCGAGACTTTTCACATGCGACTTTTTACAAGATGAATTTTTTGACATCTCGATCACTAGGAAGCACCACCACATTTACGAGAGGGCATTGTCAAAGCACCACCACATTGTGGAGGATCAAACGACGGTTAATGATGCCTTGTCGTCTTACGACCACACAAGGTACCCTACTATCCCTACTAAACTTTTCATCACGTTTCTTTCAATGGAACGTTAAATATGCCATTTGACGTTCTGACGGAATCCATGATTAAGTTTTTGAATCGTGGATTCCGTCTTAACATCAAGTGACATATTTAACGTTTCATTGAAAGGCACTTGATGAAAAGTCGAGAAGGGATAGTAGGTGTACCTCGGGTGGCCTTAAAGCGATAAGGCACCATTAGCCGTTGTTTGATCTGCCACATTGTGGCAGTACGTGCTTCGCCAATGCCCTCTCTTGTTTATGGGCTTTCTGATGACTTCCCAATGATCGAGATGTCAACAAATTTCTCTTACAAAAGTCGCATGTGAAAAGTCTTGGCTTCAAGAGTTTGGGGTTGCCTTGATCAAATGTTTTTAAAAACTTGAGATCTAGTGGCTTCGAGGAAGATCCTTCCATCGATTAAAATAATTTTGTTCGTTTGAATCGAATTTCGGTTAAATATAGAAAATATTACTCATTATTATTTTGGTTAAATAATATGAGAAAACAATGATTATAGAAAAAGATCCAAAGCTGCCCACATGTGGGTTATTTCTGGGAAAGTTCTTAATTAACAAGGCAATAAGTACAGTTTACTAATTTCAAAATCTACAAGTTATTAAGTATTATTAGACTTATTTGGAGTAAAAAAAATTCATTAAATTATATTCTCTCATATTCAAAATATATGTCATTCTAAGCATATGCACACACAATAAAAAAAAAATTATTTCTTATATTACCCTTAATTAATGATTGTACATCTCATTAAAAAAAAAACATTTATGTAAATATTTAGTAACCCTAAAGTTAAATAAATCTTTTAAGTTTCAACTTTACAAAAAAAAGATCACATTTTATGTAAATATTTAGTAATCTTAAAGTTAAATAAATCCTTTCAGTTTCAACTTTACAAAATACGTCATTTACTTTTTAATTTTAATCTTTTTTTACATCAAATTTAATCATTTATGTTTTGAAGGAATTAAAATTGATAAACTTGGTGCAACATATATTAAAAAATGATGACACATCACTATGTCACATCACTATCTCTCCTCTATATATATTTAAAAAAAATAGAGCTAATAACACCCAAAATATTTTTTAATGTATATAAAATAACTAAGTAACTCTTGCATAAATAAAGAGTAAAGCAATTTTAAAAAATAACTTGAAAAAATCTAGAAAAAAATGTAATTAAAATTTAAAATTATTTTAAACAGCTAACTAAATATTTAAAAATAGTTAATTTATGAAAACAAATCTTATATAATTAAATAGAATCTGAAATTAAAAAATAAATCATCAAAACAAAATTAAAAAAATTGAAAATTTTTAAAAAAACGTAAAAAAAAATCAATAAAAAAGTAAGATTTTATTTTTTATTTAATTTTCTTAATATTTATTTTTGATTGAGTTGATTTTTCTTTTATTTTTTATTTTATTTAATTTTTAAACAAAATGAATCATTAATTCATATTTTTAATTTAATTATTTTATAAATTTTATTTGATTTATTTAATATTTTTAGATTTTATTTGGATTTTATTGACATTTTCATTCAAATATTTTTTAATATTTAGTTGATTTTTTAAAATATTTTCAAATTTTATTTAGTTTTTCATATTATGGAATATTTTTTAATTAATTTTTAAAATTTATAAATAGTTTTAATGATTTAGTTGAATTTTAAATTTTATTTTTAGTTTTTATTCAATTTGTATTTGTTTTGAGGGATGAATGGTAGATGGAAAAGAATTGGAGTGTGTTTAATTTGTAATATAAATTGATTTTTAAATTTTAGTGGGGTGTATATAACATTTTATTAGATGATAATAGCCTTACACAAAAAAAATTATCTGCATCTACTCTAAATAATTAATTGCTTCTCTATATATGTAAAAAAAATATTAAAAATTATTTGCATCTACTTCAAACTAATTAATTTATTTATTTAAAATATATTTATTTATTATGAGTATTTGATAAAATGATGATATTATCATTAAATTTATTTATATGTTTCAATTAATAGAGGAAAATAAGATTCACATAATTAACATCGATCATTCATAACTGCAACACCCTTTAATTTCGTTTGTGAAATTTATTTTGTTTCATATTTTTTCAAGTTATTTTTTAAAATTCTTTTACTCTTTATTTATGTAAGGATTACTTAGTAATTTTATATACATTTATTTTTGTATTTAAAATTATGGGGTGTGTATAAAGTATTTTTTAGTGTTATTAACTCTATTTTTTAATATATATATATAGTAGAGATAGTGATGTGGGATGACGTGACATTTTTTAATATATGTGGTACCAAGTTTGCTAATTTTAATTTCTCAAAACATAAAAGATTAAAATTGATGTAAAAAATGATTAAAATTGAAAGGTAATTGACGTATTTTGTAAAGTTGAAATTTAAAGAATTTATTTTGAAATATCTCAAACTTATAGGACTAAAATAAAAAAAATCCCTTAAATTTAGAAGAAATGTAATTAATTTATATTAAAAAGTGTAAAACGTCATATAATTTGTAAAGAAAATGAAAGGTCAAAACGACTCATATTAAAAATAAGAGTGTGTATTGTAGGTCCCCAAAGTTGAGTTAATAACGAGTAAGCTAGTGAAAATGTCTAGAGGGGGGTGAATAGACTTTTCAAAAATCTATCGAAATATCAGAATACAATATGCGGAATACGAAATTAACAATGAGCCCAATTCAAGTTTATACTCAACTTCTTAATTTGAGAACTCTGTTCTATACTCAACTTGTCTTGTTCAGTTAAGTGTGTAACAATTAAGCAATCAATCAAACAGTAAAGTAAACAACACACAAAGATTTATAGTGGTTCGACAACTTGTCTACATCCACTCTCACAAACCCAGTTGTGATGTTTCCACTAAACTCTTCCAATCGAGTACAAGTGTATATTCCTGTCTTTTAAGTCCCAAGAAGAAGACTTAGATCTTCAACAGACTATACCTCCAGATATGTCTATGATCTAACTAGAAATTTTACAAGTATCTAGCACCTTGAAAAATAACAAACAAAAACTAAACACTTATTCAGTAGTAGCCTTTTGAATTCTTCACTTGTCTTCTGGCTTCTTTCTAAATCTTCAATCAAACTCTGAGAGTAATCTTCAATATATCTTCAGTACGCTTCAGTAATCAATATTTCAGTATGCGTAGTTGCAGTAGACTTCAAATGATCACCATCATGAAGTATTTATAAACATCAAGAACTTAGTTAGTTGTAACCAACTTTTCTTGAAAACTAACTTCAACTGAATCTTCTTATCAATCCACGCGTTTCTGTTACGAATTAGTTATTCCATAACTAACTTCTATCCTTATCTTTATACGCGCTTCGAACTAACTTCACGTTGACTTATCTTGAGTAGACTTGTATGTACTTGTCTTGTAGTCCATCTGTCTTGAGTAGTAGACTTCAACTCTTCTTGACTGGTCTTCCTTGTTCAATCAGTAGACTATACTAAACCTATCAAGACTATTACATTACTTTAAGCTTTCATAATACAAGCTTAGTCAACTTATAAACTATACAATAAAACTAATCTATTACATATAAAACATCATGAGCTCTATACAACATTTAAATAGCTCAGTAACAAACTTAACAAATACTGTAAACACATATGAAGTACTTATAAACTGTACTTATCTTTTCATGTGAACTTATGTGAACTCTACTGGTCTGGTACAATATGACTTAACTCAACTAGACTAGATCAGTCAACACTTAGAAAATATTCAATCTACTTTTGGCTTATCAAAACTTCATCTTTTACTCATCATTTAGGACTTGTCTAGGATTCATATCCCAACAATTTCCCCCTTTTTGATGAAGCCAAAACTATTTGAATCTTTTCTCATAAGTAGACTAGTTAAGTAGTTATCTTGTCTTTAACATCAAATAGTACTTATCTTTCATTCATTCAAAATAGATCAGTAGATATTACACATACTTCGAATATCAAATTCAACTAAGTATCAGAGCAAAAAAATCTTAAAAAAAATCAACTAATCTGACATAGTACCTCCTTCAAGATTTGGAACTTGAAATGCATCTAGAAGTCTTCTGTGAATAATACTGATGTGATCTTCATCATCAATCTTCTCTTTCTCAAGTAGATCTTCTTCAAATTTTTTGATCTGATTCATATCAACTCTTCTATCTGAGCTTGTCATAGGACACTTCCATCTTGGAAAGCTAGGAACGAGAATGTTAAAGTTTGCTCCAGCAGAAATCCTTAAGATTAAATTCCATAACATTCTGTGTTGTCCTTCCATAAATCTGTCAAACAAAGAATATAGCTCATCTGATCCTTCAGCATCACCATATTTCCGAATGATCCAGTGATCAAGTTCCCATTGCCTTTTCACTTTGATCCATTCAGGTCGATGCTCATTATCAATGAAATAATCAATGAACTTGTCTTCCATCTGATCTTCATCAGCCTTTAACTTCTGTAGATTCTCAATATGCTTTCCAATCTTCTTCTTGCTAGCATAGTGAGTTTCATCACTTGGATCAACAACCTTCTGCTTTTTCACTTTAGTTGTTGTCTCCACATCTTCAGGCTCTTCTATAACAATAGACTTTCTCTTTGATACTTGCCTTGTCTGAACCTCAGCTTCAGGAGATGCAACCGCTTTGCCCTTCTCCTTCTTTTTCAACTCAACTGCTTCAGCCTTAGCTTGCTCAAGATCTGCAGTTTTAACCAACTTGCCTTTGCCTCTCTTAGGCCTTCTAAGATCTTGCATAGCTTCAGCAGCTTCCTTGATTTCAGGTTCAGCACTGGACTTAGCTTTCTCAGCAATAACTTCAATTTGACTCGTCTCTTCCCCCTTTTTGGCTTCATCAGTTGCCTTGAGAGAGAATAAAGAAGTAAACCGAGTCATCTCTTCGAACATTGCTTGCTTCATTAGGTTTGTAGCTTTTTCAATCTGCCTTTCATGAGAACCGTCCTGACTCAGCTTGTCTAGTTTGGTTGCCACCAACTCCAGCTTCTGAGTAGATAAGTTCAACTCATTCTTAAAATGGGTTGCAGTCAGACGCAGCTTCCTGTTCTCCTCAGTCATAGCACTGATAAACTCTTTCGGTTGTGCTAACTGGTCATAGGCTTCCTTTCTTTGAACATCAGCTACTTCGATTTTGGCTCTATAGACTCGTTCCATCTTCTTGGATTCAGTAGCTAGAACACGAGCAAAATCAACTGAGCTTTTCTCCGAATATTCAACTTGATTCTGGAGAAATCCTTCGATCTGTTTAAACATTTCTTGCCTGAAGTCGTTATCCAACTGATTGACTTCATTCAAGATCATCTCTTTTGAACTTGTCACAAGGACACTGTTCTGTTCAACAAGAGTCTTCTTAAGTTCAGTCTTAAGAAATTCATCGATAGTTGACTTGATGACAGACTTCAAATCTTCTTTCAACTCATCTATCGAGGCGACTGGGAAAGCTTGAGACGACTGAACATTAATGACATTATCTTCCTGAACTTTCTCAATAAGTTCATCTTCAGTAAACATAACTGCATCCATGAACTCATCATCTTCTTTACCAAGCATGAGTGAGTCGACTTCATCTTCATCACTTTCTTCCAATTGTTCTGAAGTCTGAACAGCAATATCAGCAACTTCTGGCTTAATCTCGTCTTCCACCAGATCAGTCTGAGTTCCAACATCGAACGAGAACTCATCTTCTAGAACACCATCTTGAATACTCAACAGCCTTTTAACTAGATCAACCAAGGCCTTGCGAGGGAATAGTTCGGAGTGATCCTTAACTCCACTATTTTCTTTCTGTTCCATCTCCCAATCCATGAAATTGGAGATTCCGCCCATGCCTTGAATGACCTCGAAAAGATCATCTGTAGAAGACTTCTTCAGAGAAAACCAAGTGCAAATCCGCACTAACTTTTCAAACTGTTCTGAAGCAGTGTCGATGTCGAGAGTTGAGAGCTGCTTCTTCAGATTTCGGGATACACGAGCACGAATTCTCTTCTCTCGCATACACATCGGGTAATAAACTAAGGATTCAAATCTAACTTCAGACGGGGTCTGAGTAGGTGGGGTCCCTAACTCAGCTGTTGCAGTGGCAACTGACGTCTTGCCTGAAGTAGATGGGTTGGGTTCAACATTTTCTGTTGAGGGTAAAGAAGAAGTTTGGACTGTGGTTTCTTGGGGCTTTGATGAGGCTAGGTTTGGTGTGACAACTGTAGGAGTATCAGTTGTATCTATTATGGGAGTGTTTTGGGGTAGACTGGCTCTAAGCGGTAATGCCGCCAGTACTTGCGAGGTTGAGGGTTGAGGTCTAGGCCTAGATCGATGTGATCTAGCCTTGGTTCGAATAGCAGAATGAGAGAGAGGAGGAATTGACAAAAAATTGAGAAGATGTACCAACCTGAATACTCGACTCGTCTGGTTGAGTGGGCGAACCAACTCTTACAAGAGTGTACATCTCTGGAACTTGAGCACTCGGCTCCTTATCTTGTTCCGACTCCTCTTCTGTCTGAGTCTTCTCTGAGTCAGTTGAGCTGGACTCAACTATAGCAGCTGTCTCTGACTCCTTGTCATCGGACTCATCTCCTGAAGAGCTAGATGAGTTGGCATATGGTAGGGCTTGAGACTCATCTATTTGAACTCGCCTTGGGGCAGCTGACCTTGCGGCGACCTGCTTCCTTTGAGCTTCCGACTTCAGATAGAACTTAAGAGGATGGAAAGACTTTCCATTACTCCAGTCCGACTTGTTTGGTAGTAACAAGGGGAGTAGAATACTCAACTTGTTGCCATATCCAACCGTATGTGATACTACCCAACTACTAGAGTCGGTATCAACACGAACACTCTTCTCGAAATACATCATCCTGTCAGCAATCAACTTGAACCAATTACCTTCAGTGATTCCATCAAAAATAGCAGCCATCACCCTTGTCTTAGCTTGAGTGACTGCGTCAAAGGAACCAGTGGCACATAGAAGCATCTTGCTTGCTATGTCCAATAACGTGCGATACTTCTCCAATAGTTCGGCCTTCTTGACGGCAGGAGCCTTGCCATCTGACTTGAGCTTCATCTTCCTTCCACAAAAGATGCTCAAATATCTCATCTCTTGTCCGGTGGCATAGTTTTCCACATCAATCGTTCCGATGGGCAGCTTCAAGTGTCTGAATAACACCTCACGAGTGAGTTCCACTCGACTCGTTCCAATAAATGATTCGATCCTATCTCCTCGCCTTGTGGCGTTGGCATAGAACAGCAACACCTCCTCTTCCAAGACGATTTGAGGAAAAGCCTCCAGATATGGCTTCAATCCACACCGTGAACACTTGTCGAGGATTTCTTGATTTCCGTCAGTGTGAAGCCCTTTGAAGAACAACGAGGGTTCCACATGCACCTTGTTTTCAGCAATATACTTTCCAAGATTGAACCTTGCTTGCATGTTGGTCCTAACATCGAATAGAGAAACGATCGACATTCTTGAGAGTAGAGTAAGAACTTAGAAGAGTTTGATTTGCAAGAAAATCGAGAGCTAGAGTAGGAGAGTTATGAAAACGTAAGTCAAGTGAGTGTGGAAGATGAGTTTTGTGAAAAACTGAAAAAAAATTGATCCAACGGCCACGATTGAAAGGTTTAATCCAACGGTCGAGACCTTTGAAATTCGGTTACGGAATCGAGAATATTATGTGATTTGATATTGTAAGTTTTGAAATCCGGCTCTTCTTAATTAGGACAGGGAGTGTACACATCTGACCTAGTGTAGTAGAGTAGGAACTGGGTGTATACACCTCATTAAGAATGGGAGTGTATAAATCCAATTCTAGGGTTTTCAAAATTTAGCATTATCTAATTACTATAATACCCTTAATCCGTTTGAGTAGACACTTAACATATTTCAATAAAGAGAAACACTTAGCTTATCTGTTCGAGTCCATCCAGAACAGACGAGTAGACTTAAGCTTCGCAGGACGAGTTGGCTCAAGTACACAAGACGAGTTCCCCCTTCGCCTGTGCCTATCTATTCTGAACGTCGAACGACTGTATGTACCTATCTCATCATTTTCAATGTGTAATCATAGGTACAGGTAGAGTAAGATAAATAAGATGAATATCAATCTAAAGCAATGATCAAGGTTTCGAACAAGATGACCTTTAACAAACATAAGAGTCAACATAAGGATATTTAAGAAATCAAGGATTCCCCCTTAAATGTTTATTCCCTTAGTATTACCCTCAGCTTTACCAGCTTCATCATCGGGTTGTTTTGGTCATCTAGTCTAGCCTTGTATACCTGTCTGTTGGATGAGTAGTCGAGTGCTTTGGTCTAGTGATCTTGTCTCTTCTTCTTGATGTACCTGACTGGTTAGTGCATAGCTATAGGCAAGTAGGGTCTAAATCAATTAGCCCTAGACTAATGCATAACTCACGAAATCGTGCCTCAGCTAATGGTTTTGTAAAAATGTCAGCTCTTTGAAAATCAGTATGAATCTTTTCCATGCGAATATCCTTCTTTTCTACATGATCACGTATGAAATGATGCTTCACATCAACATGTTTACAACGTGTGTGCAAAACAGGATTTTGTGTAATGGCAATTGGACTATTACTATCACAGAAAATAGGAACATTTGATTCATGTATATTGTAATCACGTAACTGTTGTATGAGCCAGAGTAGTTGACTACAGCAGCTACCAGCAGCCATGTACTCGGCTTCGGTAGTAGAGGTAGCAACACTAGTCTGCTTTTTAGAAAACCAAGATATGAGTTTTGTGCCTAGAAATTGACAAGAACCAGAAGTAGATTTCCTATCTATTCTACAGCCTCCAAAGTCTGAGTCTGAATACCCACTTAAGGATAGATCATCATTTGAAGGATACCATATACCACGATTGATGGTCCCTTTCAAATATTTCAAGATCCTTTTGGTAGTTTCCATGTGACTTTCTTTTGGATTAGCTTGGAATCGAGCACAAACACCAACAGAGAATGCAATGTCAGGTCTACTAGCAGTTAGATACAGTAAAGAACCAATTAAGCCACGATAATAGGATTGGTCAGCACATTTACCGTTCTCATCTGGATCCATTCTGTAAGTTGGTTGCATTGGTACACCAGTGGACTTACATGTTTTGATCCCATACTTGTCTAGAAGATTTCTAGTGTACTTTGCCTGATTTATGAAAATACCTTCTGGAGTTTGTTTTACTTGAAGTCCAAGAAAGTAGTTCATTTCACCCATCATAGACATCTCAAATTTACTTTGCATGAGTGTTGAAAAACTTTCACTCAGCTTTTTGTTAGGTGACCCAAAAATGATGTCATCTACGTAAATTTGGACGAGTAAAATGTCCTTCCCTTCTTGTCTTCTGAACAAGGTTCGATCGACCTTGCCCTTAGTAAAACCATTTTCCAATAGAAAGAGAGATAGAGTGTCATACCATGCTCTTGGAGCTTGCTTTAGTCCATATAAGGCCTTCTTTAATCTGTACACCTGGTTGCCTTTGACTTCGAAACCTGGAGGTTGTTCAACATACACTTCTTCCGCAAGAATACCGTTAAGAAATGCACTTTTAACATCCATTTGATATACAGTAAACTTCATGTGAGCAGCATATGCAAGGAACAATCTAATGGCTTCTAGTCTAGCAACAGGAGCATATGTTTCATCATAGTCTATGCCTTCAGCTTGTGAGTAGCCTTGGGCGACTAATCTAGCCTTATTTCTAACGACTAAATCATTCTCATCTTTCTTATTCTTGAAAATCCATCGAGTGCCAACTACATTATGATGTTTTGGCCTATCGACAAGTTCCCAGACGTCGTTTCGAATAAACTGGTTCAACTCGTCTTGCATAGCGATGATCCAATTACTATCAGCCAATGCCTCTTTAACAGTGGTAGGCTCAATAGATGAGAGGAAACAACACCAGCAAAACATAGTTGGACTAGACTGTTCTTGCGACTCAAAGAGTTGTCGTCTAGTCTTCACACCTATAGTAGAGTCACCAATGATATTTTCAGTATCATGCGCAGATTTCCATGTTTTCCTATTCTTAACAGGAATACTATCATCATCTATATCATGTACAGCATCATGCATGTCAACATCATTTGTATCATCAACAGATTTACCAGGAGTAGTAGAGTCAACTAGAGCAGGCATGTCTACTGGTCTAGAAGACTTACCTTGAGCACTTACCTTCTCCTTATCATCAGAGTCGAGAGCTTTTAGGAATGGGTTGTAGGCTTGAACGGATTCATATATCTCTGAATCTTTGTCAGATTCGATCGATAGATCAGTTACCTTCTTACTGATCTTGTCGGCAGACGAGTCCTGTCGAGATTCATCGAAAACCACATGTGGTGTTTCTTCCACACAAAGAGTTGAGTAGTTGAATACTCTAAATGCTTTGCTAGTTGAGGAGTATCCTAAAAATATCCCCTCGTCTGCTTTAGCATCGAAGCATTCAACTTGCTCTTTCCATTGTTGTGAATGAAACACTTACAGCCAAATATATGGAAATATGAAACTCTTGGTTTTCTACCTTTCCAAACCTCATAAGGTGTCTTGCCTAGAGCTTTGTTGATCGCGCTTCTATTCTGTGAATGGCATGCAGTGTTGATAGCTTCAGCCCAAAACTTTTGAGGAGTGTTGAACTCAGCTAACATGGTCCTACAGGCTTCTTTAAGGGTTCGATTCCTTCTTTCTGCTATACCGTTCTGTTGTGGTGTCCTGGCTGCACTAGTAAGGTGCTGGATACCACGATTAGCACAAAATTCTTTGATATAGCAATTAATGAACTCAGTTCCTTTGTCACTTCGAATCTTGACAATGGACTGGTTCTTCTCAACTTGTAACTTCTTCAACAGTTCAGGTAGAAGTGTTTGTGTATCACTCTTCTTGTGTAGAAAGACTACCCAAGTAAACTTAGAATAGTCGTCTACAACAACAAGTGTGTACCTTCTACCGTTCAAGGTTGGAGGAGTTATTGGTCCATGAAGATCCATATGTAGGAGTTCTAGAACTCTACTAGTTGAGAGAGTAGGAATTGACTTAAATGAACCTTTAACCTGTTTACCCTGTTGACAAGCCGTGCATACATGTGACTTGTAGTAAACTTCATTGGGAATACCTTCTACTAGGTAATCTCTGGCTATCTTATTAAGAACCTTAAAGTTTAGATGACAGAGGCGTCTATGCCAGAGCCAGCCAAGTTCTTTAGGATTCTTAGTAAGTAGGCAGGTGTCCCCCGGACAACTGTTCCAGTTCACTATGTACACACTTCCTTGTCTTACGCCGACTAGTAAGACTGTGTGCGTCCTTTTGTCAATGATTTCGCATTTGCGGCTCTTGAACTGCACTTTGTATCCACGATCACAAAACTGTGAAACAGAGAGTAAATTATATTTCAAACCTTCAACATATGAAACATCTTGTATTTCGACGTCTCCATTCCGGATGTAACCAAATCCTTTAGTGACAGCAGTGGAGCTATCACCAAATATTACTTTTGGTCCTTCTTGCTCATGGTAGCTAGACAAGAGAGCTTTGGTACCAGTCATGTGGTGCGAACAACCACTATCTATGTACCAGGTTTCTCCTACTGAGCCACCCTTCTTATACAGGTCAAGTCGACCCTGCAATAGATGATATTCAATAACTTAGGTACCCATTTGTTTATAGGGGTCCTTGGGGGTTAGTCATGTTCAGAGGAATCCAGATATACATTGGAGTCTTGAACAAGTTCGATCTTTTAAGCTTTCGCCCATATTTGTTGCAAAATAAGACCTTGTTGTCCTTCTCTGGCCTATCAGTCGAGTTCGGGTCTACTCTTTGGAGATAGCCTTTCGACTTAATCTCTACTTGAGCAGGCACTTGTCTATGATAGTTAGAGTAGGGTTTGAAAGCATTAGGTCCATACGGTTTATAGACGCGTTTGGGTCTTTCCTCACTTAAAATATCGTATGATAGAGGTGGAGGATATAGGACAGCTTGTGTACGATATTTTGGAGCTACCTGTCTAGGTCTAGACGAGTAGAGTTGAGACTGCCTTATAAATGGAGGTCTAGACTCTTGTCGTCTAGTCTGTACCTGTCTAGTACTCGTCTCCTCAGGATTCCAGTCCTCGTATCTGACCTGGTTGGGTCGTCCACGATTAGTGGTCCTTTGAAGATTAGTTCTAGATGGAACAGGCTTGCTGTTACCATTCTTTTTACCTCCCTTGGTAATCGGAATGTTAACTCGAGCTTGTTTAGGTACAGTACCTTTAGAAGGAGTTCCAATATCGTATAACATTGGTCCTTTTCCTTTATCATTTGGCAAAAGTCTTGCTTTAATAGTAGTAGGGTTCTTAATGACTCGAGTAGACGAGCTAGATGACTCAGCACCTATACCAGTCTTGTCACCTGGATCTCTATACCTATCTGACAGTTCAAGGTTAATCTTTGAAGAGTTAACCAGGTCAGTAAGTTTGAGATCAAGTGTAACTACCTCGGTCTCTAAGAACTTATTACGTTCTTCAAGTCTGTTGCACTTGTTCTTTAAAACATTGAATTCATTTCTCTCAGTTGCATGTATCTTAAGTAGGTCTTGATATAACCTGTCTGTCAACGCACACTTTTCTTTGAGTTTACTCAACTCTTCAGTCAAGCGTTTATTTAGGACTGTTATATTAGGATCTACTTTTGACTGAGCTTCCTTAAGATCAATGATTTCTTGTTTTAATGCAATGTTTTCATCACTGACTTCAATGAATGCTTGGTTAGCAAGTAGAAGGTCGTCTTCGACTGCACTAGTCGAGTGCTGAAGACTACTTCCTACTTCACTACTAGCAGTGTCACTTTCATCAGTTTCTGAATCATCACAAGATTGAAAAGATGTAGCAGATGATACCTCTTGGTCGATTTTAGCCATGCAGCATAGGCCATCATCTACTATGAATGCTTCGTCGTGATCTTGATCAGTTGAGTGACTAGATACGGATGATGGCAACTCGTCTGAATCCGAATCAGAGTCATCATTGGCCATCATAGCCTTTTGCCACGATTATATCTTCTTTCTCTTCGAGCTTTACGTTCTTCTCGATCGTCAGTGCTCAGGTCTGGGCATTCATAAATGTAATGACCTGGCTTTTCACAATTATAGCACAAGAGATCATTAGTAGCCTTTTTAATAGGAGATTTGTCCCTACGTTTATCACGTCTATCAGAACGTTGAATCTTCCTATCGTCAGACTCTCTATCTCGTCTATTACCTTTCGAGACTTCGTCTCTCCTTTCGGACGAGTTTCGGTCTCGTCTGGTCTCAGACGAGTTCTTAGAAGTAGATGCTCTATGATCCCTATAGAACTTCTTGTATCTTCCGAAGCGTTTGTTGAGCCTATCAAACTTTCTAACCATGAGACTCATCTGATCCTTCAGACTAAGATCAGTATCTAACTCATCTTTCACAGAGGCATACTTAGTTCTAGACTTGGACCTGTCTACCTTAGAGGACTTAGAAGAGTTAGACTTAAAGGCAACGTTCTTAGATACAGCATGTTCTCTATCACTACTGGCTAGTGGTTCATCTTCGTCTAAATCAAACTCATGGGCTTTAAGAGTTTGGAACATGGTTTCAGCAGTCCATGTATCAATATCTTGAGTGTTCTTAACAAGCATCTTTACCATTTTCCAACGACTATCAAGACTCTTCAAAATCCTAAGATTGATCTCACGAGCAGTATAAGATTTACCAAGTACTTCCAAATCATTCATGATCTTAGTAAAACGAGTATCCAGCTGGTCGATAGTTTCGCCAGCTTTCATTTGAAATGATTCAAATCTTTGGACAGCTGTGGAGAGTTTGCTCTCTTTGATTAGGGAGGTCCCTTCACAAAGGATAGCTAGTCTGTCCCACATCTCTTTGGCAGTCTTACATTTTAACACTTTTCCTAGATACTCGTTAGGAAGGGTGTGTAAAATGTAATTCTTTGCCAAACTATCCAAATTATTTTGACGCATTTCTTCTGAGGTTAGATCTGACCTGGGTTTCTTGACGAGAGTACCAATTGGTTTGCTTGGGTCAAGAACAGCAGTATTAGGAACCATAGTAACAATAGGTCCTTCTGTGATAACAGAGATCATTAGGTCGTGCGTGGAACTGAAAATGGCTTCCATTCGCAGCTTCCAGTAGTCATAGTCCTGAACCTGGAACTTGGGTAACTTGTTAGCGCTGATCTCAAGAGACATGATTTCAAGAAATAAGTGCTAAGTGGAGTTATGATCAAGAAAAACAGATAAGTCAAGAACAGGGAGCACGAAACAGATATAACAGGAGTTTTTGATCAAGAACACGTAAGCAACTACAATCAAGGAACAAGACTTCACCCTAAGTCTTAAGTTGGTTATCAAGAAACAACAGTTCGAAAACTACTGCTCTGATACCACTTGTAGGTCCCCAAAGTTGAGTTAATAACGAGTAAGCTAGTGAAAATGTCTAGAGGGGGGTGAATAGACTTTTCAAAAATCTATCGAAATATCAGAATACAATATGCGGAATACGAAATTAACAATGAGCCCAATTCAAGTTTATACTCAACTTCTTAATTCGAGAACTCTGTTCTATACTCAACTTGTCTTGTTCAGTTAAGTGTGTAACAATTAAGCAATCAATCAAACAGTAAAGTAAACAACACACAAAGATTTATAGTGGTTCGACAACTTGTCTACATCCACTCTCACAAACCCAGTTGTGATGTTTCCACTAAACTCTTCCAATCGAGTACAAGTGTATATTCCTGTCTTTTAAGTCTCAAGAAGAAGACTTAGATCTTCAACAGACTATACCTCCAGATATGTCTATGATCTAACTAGAAATTTTACAAGTATCTAGCACCTTGAAAAATAACAAACAAAAACTAAACACTTATTCAGTAGTAGCCTTTTGAATTCTTCACTTGTCTTCTGGCTTCTTTCTGAATCTTCAATCAAACTCTGAGAGTAATCTTCAATATATCTTCAGTACGCTTCAGTAATCAATATTTCAGTATGCGTAGTTGCAGTAGACTTCAAATGATCACCATCATGAAGTATTTATAAACATCAAGAACTTAGTTAGTTGTAACCAACTTTTCTTGAAAACTAACTTCAACTGAATCTTCTTATCAATCCACGCGTTTCTGTTACGAATTAGTTATTCCATAACTAACTTCTATCCTTATCTTTATACGCGCTTCGAACTAACTTCACGTTGACTTATCTTGAGTAGACTTGTATGTACTTGTCTTGTAGTCCATCTGTCTTGAGTAGTAGACTTCAACTCTTCTTGACTGGTCTTCCTTGTTCAATCAGTAGACTATACTAAACCTATCAAGACTATTACATTACTTTAAGCTTTCATAATACAAGCTTAGTCAACTTATAAACTATACAATAAAACTAATCTATTACATATAAAACATCATGAGCTCTATACAACATTTAAATAGCTCAGTAACAAACTTAACAAATACTGTAAACACATATGAAGTACTTATAAAATGTACTTATCTTTTCATGTGAACTTATGTGAACTCTACTGGTCTGGTACAAGATGACTTAACTCAACTAGACTAGATCAGTCAACACTTAGAAAATATTCAATCTACTTTTGGCTTATCAAAACTTCATCTTTTACTCATCATTTAGGACTTGTCTAGAATTCATATCCCAACATGTATTACACTTCATATATTAATATTTCTATCTTAATAATTAAACTATTGCATACCTTAATTATCAAAAATAAAATAAAATCTTGTTCTTTTCTTTATGAAGATTAAGTGTTGAACTTTGTGTGTAAAAAAATTAATTGGACAATTGAGATTATATTTAAATCATTTAAAAATTCAATTGCGTAAAAGAATTTGTTAATAATAAGTACATCTAGCTAGTATGGTAAATTTTTTAATTTTACAAAAATATTTATAGGTATAAAAATTAGAAAATAACTGGAATTTTGTTAAAGTTTAAAAATTTTACGTGAATTCTAGAGATTATTGTAAAATACTATTGTGCATATATTCTATTTAAAATCAAATTAAAATAAAATCATAAATTATACCAATACAATCCGTGCACTAAAATAAATACGAAAATAAATGAGTAAACTAATTTTTTTTTTAATAAATAAAAATTATCATAAAATAAATATTAACTGATAAATTAATATTGTAAAGTAGTGAACTAAAAAAAACACGTAAAATGCTGTCATTTTACCGCCAAGAAAAAAAAGGATTTAAATATTTAAATAAACGTATTTTACAAGCAATAAAACTAATAAATATTTAAATAAACGTATTTTCTTAAAATCTTAATCTTAATATCATGTATTTTACAAGCAATAAAACTAATAAATATTTAAATAAACGTATTTTCTTAAAATCTTAATCTTAATATCATATATATGTAAACATTTTAGGTGTTATACAAATTCAAATTCAAATTATATTTATATTTGAGCTTTTTTTGTAATGTAGTTTAATTAGTTAGCAATCTACAATACTCAATAATTATATTTTGAGTACAAGGGTTACTTAAGCTTTTTTTGTAATGTAGTTTGCTATACAAATTCAAATTTAAATTGATTAATTTTTAATTTTAATTCTAATAATTAAGCTCAATTTTTCTCTATTTTAATTTTATAATAATTCTATTTCTTTTTAATATTTTTTAATCCAGTTTAGCATAAACCGTCTCTTTTCTCTCTCCATCTTCATCAATGATTTTCTCTATTTTAATTTTATAATAATTATATTTATTTTTAATTATTTTTTCTTTACCCTCTGAAAAATATAGATAACTAGCTCTATACCCGTGTTTTACGCTGTGTTCGATTTATTAAAATAATAACATTAAATATAATATTAAGTCAATTTATTAAAATAATAACTTTAAATACTATATTAATTTTTATATTTTTTTCATTGTTAAAAGTCATAGAGTTAGACTTTTTTTTATTCTAATATATTTATAACATATACATTTCTACAATGTATATTATTGTATTTATATTTTCATATTTATACAATTTTTTTTATTGAAAACTATTATATTATAACAAATACATAATTTTCTCAACTAAGTCAGCGTAACATCTATAATCCATTTTCCTTTTTTATGGCGATCACTCTTCATATTTATTTGACACTTCAATTAATTAATCAAACTTTATTGGAAGATTTTAAATTTTTTATTAACAATTACTAAAAAAAATTCTAAGTAAAGAATACACTTACTGAATTTTTTTATTGACAATTACTAAATATTCTCCGCAATACTCTATACACTTTAGAAAGTTTTTAAAATACATTCACACTCAATATTTCAAGAAAATTATATATACGACATTAATAAAATAAATGCATATATTATAAAAAATTATTTATATTTATTGAAGAGGGTCACTTTGTTGCAATGTAGAATTTTTGTGTGTACCTATTTATAAATGAATTTAAAAATTAGTACAATAATTTGATAAATATTAAATATATAAAGAAATATTAATAATAAATAAAAAATAAATACCACCAATATAATTAATAAAAAGGAAAGAAAACTTACGGAGAATAGAATTTGAGATTTTTACACTATATTTCAATTTCTCTTCTATAGATTGTTTCCTTTATTTTTTCATAAGTACTATACACTTTAGGAAGTTTTTAAAATACATTCACACTCAATATTTCAAGAAAATTATATATACGACATTAATAAAATAAATGCATATATTATAAAAAATTATTTATATTTATTGAGGAGGGTTAATAATAAATAAAAAATAAATACCACCGATATAATTAATAAAATGGAAAGAAAACTTACGGAGAATAGAATTTGAGATTTTTACACTATATTTCAATTTCTCTTCTATATAAATTGTTTCCTTTATTTTTTCATAAATTTTTATTTTAAATTTTAAATAATTATCTTATATATAGTTAAATTTATTATGCAATAATATAAAATAAAATAATTCATAATTTAAATAAAGAGAGAGATAGGTGCTTCGTTATTTGCCTTGATCTTTAGTAACATATCTCAATCTATATTGCCTTGATCTTTAGTAACATTATACATCTCAATCTATATTAAAATAATAATTTTGATTATTAGTCGATGTCCCAGATTAACTATAATTATAGAATAAAAGAATGACATGTGGATTCATTTTGATTTTAATATATAATTTTACAATTTTTTTGAAATTATTATCCCCAACAATTAAGAAGGGCCATCAAGGGAAGGGAAGGTTGATTTGTCTAAAATCATTGAGATATATTTAGATTTAAATAAGATACAAAGATATTTGAAATAATTGATATCAAATTAATTATATTTATTTAAGATTGATTAATTAAAATATGTTTTGAAATAATGTTTTGCCATTAATATTATTATTATTATTATAAGAATCAAATTATCAGATTTGAAAAAAAAAAAGAAAAAAAGATTTTTTTAAAAAAATTTAAATGAATTACTTTTTAAAACCATTATTCATCAAATTAATATGTATGCACATCAATTTAAAATATGAATATTCAAATTGAATATAGAATCAAATAATCAACTTCAATAAAAATAAATACAATATAAAGAGAGATCAAAAAAATTGTAAACAATTTATGTTAAAAAAAAACGTAATTCAAGACCAACAAAATATATTCATTTGAATTTGAGATCAAAACAATAAAAATAAATCTGAAATATCAAAGATCATAATAGATACACCTATTTTCTTTATTGAAACAATAAAAAAATTAGATTAGATTATAACATGTAAGCTACCTATTAATTCTATTTAAATTAAAAACATACAACAATAACTATCAAGAAAATCCAATTTCGTAAAGCTATTAATTTACTGAACAATTTCGACAAAAATAATTTATGAAACTGTAAATCTATAAAAATCTATTCATTTGAATTTGAGATCAGAACAATAAAAATAAATTAAATCTGATATATAAAAATTTATAACATCTCTAAAACTTGACCTACCTAAAAAAAAATGTTATGATTAAAGTTTAAAAAATAAATTTAAAAATAATAATTATTATTTCAAATTTAAAAATAATAATTATGAGTAGATAATATATAAATTATTATTTTGAAATTAAAATAGGAAAAATTTAATTTTTTTAATCAGAATGCCTGAGAATGTAGGGATTTTGAAATAGACGAGTTTGGTGAAGAGAGAGATTGTGTAGAGTAATAAAATTGTGACACGTGTCTCATTATATTCTCACAAATATAGAGTATTAAGATAAGATATTCTACATTTGATAACAAAAACTATATATATATATATTAAATTTTATTAAATACGGAGTAATATATTTTTTACAATTCCACGTCACTAATAAGTCCAATTGATAGATTAACACATATGAGCCCAATTAATAAACATATTCCCTATATAATTATAAATTTGTAATAATCATGTTACTCTCTCTCTCTATAATATTTCTCTCTCGGTAGCTTAGTAAATAAGCACCGCCCCAAAAACTCCACTGCCCACACTGTCCATCTTCTTCATCGGTATCCCACACTGCCCACCTGCTCCTCTCCCTCTCCTCGACTCTAGAAGCTATCTTGATTGATCGCTGCCACCAATCGTTTGCTCGTCGACGTTGACGGATTCTGCCAATCGGTGCAAAATTTCGTAGCTTTGACAATCAAGACGATCGAATCTAGAAGTCTTTGTTTTTTTATCTTAGTGGGATCAATGGGTCAACCCTCCCTTTTGGCGCTACGGCGGCCGATTTGGTGAGAGGCTCGTTGATCCCGTTTATTTTATCGTTATTTTTAGCTTTGTATGTTTTTTATGCTCTTGTTTTTATGTTTTATGCTTTATTTTGGTTATGCGTTTGATGGAGCATTCTGTCCCTTTTGTGGAGCTTTTGTCCCTTTGTGGAGTTTTTGTGTTCTTTAGTGGAGCTTTTTATTCTGTTGTGGTTCTTGGAGGTTGCGGATGCCTGAATGTTTTGGATGCGGGTGCTTGGTGACCTTTGCCTTTTTATTTTTCTCATTTTTTTCTTAACAATAGACTATCTTAGTGTGGGGTTTGTCTCGTTGTAAGAATGGAGATCTGTGCTGCTTTTGAGTAAAGTGTACACTCGTATCCCCACTTCTCACGATTGGAGCGGGTAACGACACCAAATTTATCCATCTCGTTGGTTTGAAGATCTAGTGCTTAAGAACATTTTTATGTAATCTATTTGATCTTATAAACCCTAAAAAAAAAATAAAAAAAATTATTGTAATAATCATCACAAATTTACAATTGAATTAGTATCACAAATTAAAAACAAAAAAAATAGGATCGCCAATTTAATTAATTGACGAAATAATTATTTAAAAAAAAAAAGTTAAATTGAATTACTGGATGGAAGAGAAAACATGACTAAAATTGAATTAAATAAATAGTTAACTCATTTGGTGAAAATCATAACTTTATCTTTATTCTTTAAACCTCTCTCAATTATTCAATTTCGCGGGCACCGGAGGTATCCGTTCGCTCAGAATAACCTATAAATTACAACCCTCCTTCGCGGCTGTGAATTGTGTTTCACGAAATTGCACCTCTCCTCTGCCCTGCTCTTGCCGCCGGTAGCCATACTCGCCGGTCGGTAACATGGTGTCATCTCGCCCCTTGTCGGCACCGACAGCCGCCCCTCATTCGGCCGCCGTAAACGATTGCTGCTCAGGTAATGTGAATGGTGTCGATGCAAACCCCCTCCTCCTTCACCCATAGTCTACTCTCGTGCCCCAACCAGACGGAGGCGATGGAATCTTTCGATCCTTAATCGTAGACCCCGACTTCTTACGAGTTATTGTAGCCCAAATCGACGACTCTCTCTGTCGCATGCTGTTCACTGTGCCGCCGACAACGCCACTCGCTTTAGACGATGGACCCCAGACAGATCGGGCCCCTGCCCAAGCTCGCGATGGTTGCGCTAGCCGCACTCAGAAACTGCTCGACGACCGTGCTCCTGGCGACGATTCAACTCTGGCTACCCCCCACACGGTGGTTGGCGATGGCCCGTCTGGTCGGCCGCTGCAGCCTACACCCACACCGCCGGCAGCCCTACCCCGCTAGGGTTTTCCAAGAGTCTGCCAGACATTGGGTCTGGGCCTCACAACCTAGACACACACCCACTGAACTTCTCAGTACACCCTCCACCACCCGATTTACACCCACTGAGTTCCCCAGTTCATCCCCGCGATCTCCATTCAAACCTTAGGCCTCACAAACTAGAAACACACCCTCCAATTCAGTCTTGTCAAGGGGGAGCACATTCAAGATGACCTAAGAACCATGGCCAGGGAGCATTTTGTGGTAGAAAAGGAGGATCATGGTCCAGCAGAGATCTCTACTGCAGTTTGACAGACTGGCCTGTGGTCTGACGAGGATATCGACCAGCCGCAGATGCACGGCCCGCCACAAAGGGACAAACGATTATTTTATCTAGGAATGAAAGTGTGTGTGGGGTATCTACTAGTGTTTAAGTGAAAAACAGAACAATGTTACACTGGATGTTGAGACAAATAGTGTAACACAGACTCAAACAGAATATCAGAAAAGACAGACAAAGCGGAAGACTAAAACACTAAAAATAAATTGAACACAATGGAAATAATTTTTACATAGATTTTAATTTAAAATCTATGCGTGAGCCTCATGGCTAAACTTTCACTAATCAATGAGTGAATACAAATGTTGTGTGAACAAATATTCACAACGGAAACAAGACTTGACAAACTATCAAATCTAAATGTGGCTTAAGTGTAAAACACTGCCAAAAACTAATCAAACTCTATGATATCTCTATCTATAGAAGTATAGAAAAGTCTATGTTGTACAGGAAGTTTGGACTCTTCGGCACAACGACAAGATCATGTCAATGACAATTAATTCCTAACAGGATGAACACTAGTTTAGGACTTAAAGAATGACACTTCGTTAAATATGTGACTCTCGGATCTGATTTGTATATCTTCATGGCAAACGAGAATCTGATGAAGAAGTTATAATAACCAATATAACGTCTAAGTAGGTAGAACTCTCACATAGACATTATACGATTATTACTAATTCTCCATACTGAATAATGAAGACGTTCTGGCCTATTTATAGGCGTGTGAATGGAGCCTAAAACCTTCATCCATGATGTCCTAAAATTTAGGATTTCATTCCTTCTTTTTCTCCCACTCTCCATTCAACCGCTTCTAGATCATTCCAGCCTATTCTGGACGCCTCTAGCATACAACCGCCTGATCTACAACATTCTACAACCTTCCAGAACCTTCCAGTCTGGAACCGTGTAGAAACTTCTAGATCTTCAACCTGCGATGTTACAACATCCAAAGCAGCATTAGCTAGAACAGTGAATTTGGACTTAGGAAAAATAAGAAAGGTCGAATTAAGATGTTGTTGTGAATATTAAGACATTTAAGAGTAACAACATCTACAAGGAACATTTGCGGGGTAGGGAATGAGCAGTCGAGGATTGCTCTGTATGAGATCTGCCGCACTCATGACCCCGACTGGGTTACCATCGATGAGCCAAAGGTTATGTTCTTTAGCCTTCCGCCTCATTATTTACGTTCCTTTAATTTAGTTGAGTTTGCTATTAATTCTAGAGATACATCGGTACCTAATATCTAGGTTCTTTGTAAGTCTGTGCATGTCCTTACCTTTAGAGTATGTCATATGTTGGAGCAGCTCGTCCTGATTGAGACTGGGGATTCCACACGTGTTTGGTCTTTTAGTTTTACGCATACTAGTAACTCATATATTACTCGTCGTTTGCTTTGGGTTGATGTATTAGCGTCTGCTGCCACGTGTCTATGTGTTTTGGGTGATTTTAATGTTGTTACAGGAACACATGAGCGGAGTAGGGGTTCAGGGGCCACCCCTAGAGCTTCTCTAGACTTCGGGGAGTTCATGTTCATTCGTAATGTCCCCTGCTACCTCTTCTACGCGGATGACATCATGATATTCTTATAGGACACAAAGGCTAACGACAAGAATCGACACTCCATCTTACAAGGGTATGGGTGACTGTCGGGTCAGATCTACAGTCCTCCGAAGTCTAGGGTGTTCTTTGGGAGAGATGTACCTCAGAGGCTGCATCGTAGGACATTCAGGATTACTGGCATCGCGGAGGGCACACTCTCCTTCACTTATATGGGGGGTTCCGATCTTCTGTGGCAGTCCAAGGAAAGTGCATTTACAACCGGTTGTATATTCTGTAATAGCTAATTTTAGCAAGTGGAAGGGTAACACATTGTCCCTTGTTGGCCGACGTTTCCTGATTAACTCAGTCATTACAACCTCTTTAGTGCATTCAACGATGGTCTATAAATGGCCTAGTTCTCTGCTACGCCGCGTGGAGTCGGCTATGAGGAACTTCCTTTGGAAGGGGGATGTGAACCGCAAGAACGGGGCTTGTTTAGTTTTTTGGTAGTGGGTTTGTGCGCCATTGGGGGTTCATTTTATCCGTCTGGAAAATGCCTCATTTCTCTGTAAGTTGAGCTGGGATATTCTTCAAAGTAGATCGCCAGATACGGAGCTCCTGCATATGAGGCACTTTGATTCAGATCACAGGCTGAGACTATATGGTAGAGTCTCTTCTATTGGCCCGGGCCTTCGTCTGTGCTTCGAGACTTCAGGATGGCTCGAGATAGCTGATTGGTCGAGAGTTCCGAGTTAGCTTTTGGCACGACAATTGACTAGGGTATACTATTTTTGAGAGGATGGGTCTGCCCGACTGGTTTGCATCTACCCTTACGGCCACGGTTGGGTAATTTTCTATGATGATTGTTGGCACTTCCCGAGTTATTTTATCACAAGTTTTAAGGAGATTGTCAGGGATATACTGCAGATCACGGTGCTTAGGGGACCTGACAGACGTATTTGGGAGGGCTCACTTTCAGGGGAATTCTCTTTCAGCATGGCATATGATTTGCTCAGGTCACCCCTGCCCAGGCCTAATTGGGCATCATGGATTTGGGGCACCTTCATACCCATGTGTCGCTCCACTGCGATTTGGAGAGCGGTTTGGGGAAAGTTGCCCACGTCGGAATGACTCTCGTCTTTTGGAATCTAGGGTCCGTCGATTTGTGTGCTGTGTCGCAGAGATTCAGAATCTCTTGATCATCTGTGGCCAATGCCCGTTCACATTGGAGATTCTGGGCAGCTTGACCCACATGTTTGGGGTCATGATTCACTCTGGGATCAGTTTCCTAGACATCTTCCTTCAGGCCACTAAAGTTCAGTTGGGCCAGCCGTCTTTGGAGTTGTGGAGGACGGGACGTCACAACCATTTGGGTTGTCTAGACTCTGCGGAATAGAGTGATTTTCGATGGGGTTTTGTCCTCTGTTAGGAGATGCATGACACAAATCATTTCAGGTATCAAGGAGCCCAACACCATTGGTAGGGGTTACTCGGACGGTACGGTTCAGGATCTACTGATTGCCTGGGCCCTTGGGGTTTCGAGCAGACATTGACCGACGAGACATGGCTCGTCTGTGGTTTGGCTCCCGCCTGATCTGTGTTGGTACAAGATTAACACGGACGGAAGTGTTATTTCTTCCCCGGGTAACCTATATGCAGGGGCGGTTTTCAGGACATTCAGGGAACTTTTTGTGGCTACGATTGCCACTAAGGTAGGTTGAGACCTTCCTCTTGAGGTTGAGCTAATTTATGCTCTTATGGCCATCAAATATACACACGATCAGGGATGACATTTCCTTTGGATTGAGTCGGACTCGACACTCACGATTGACACTTTTATGAACACCAATCCCTCTATTCCTTGGCGTCTACAAGGCCTTTGGAGCCAGATCCACCCTCTTACACATGACATACACATCAGATACTCATACGTCTTTAGAGAGGCCAACCAGACGACAGATGTTGTGGCCAAGACTGGCCTTGATTGTGTTTGGAGAGGCTTCCCTCGACTTTTTACTCTCATTTCTGCATAATGATTTATATTTTGCTTTTTATAGACATTGACTTTTAGATGAACGTACCTTTTTCTTTGACTTGAGTTTTATTCTTAAAAAGAGTATTTTCGGAAAAAAATTTAATGGCACTTCAGCATCTGGCTCGACTTGTGAGCTTATAGTTCTAAATTTCTATTATTTTAAAAGATCCACCTTTTATTGTCTAATCACTTTATTTACATGTGTCCCTACAATACTCAATAATTTTTTAAATTAATTTGTGTCTAAAATATGGGAATAGAATTAGTGTAAAAATGGAGTATAACTTTTTAACCAGGTTCAAGAACTAGTTTTAAATAAAATCTTACTTCACGAGTATTGAGAATTTTTTTTGCTATATTTAGCGGTGCAAATAATAATTTAAACTTTTATTTATCATTTTAGAATTTTAATTTCAATAAATAAAAAAGAAATAATTGATGAGGCTGCTGCGGCTGAAGAATTGGTAGGGTTTGTTAGCCTTTGTCCTCTATAAAACCACAACGGCCCCATTTTCTCATATCCACCAACTCTGTTTCATAGACTATCTTTTTCTCTCTTCATACTTGCAAATTCTATTTTCAATTTCAATGTGGATGGATGAGGGTGGGATTGCGGTGATTATAAAGTAATTCCTCGTACTGAATGCTGAATTCACAGCTTGACAGACTCTTTACACCCATAGAATATGAGCAGCTCCCACTCTCTTTTTTTTATCTGATTCGATTTCATAAACTTTTTCTGGATCTGTATGTCTTTGAATTTTTAATCGGTGCTGAATGGCAAGAGTGAGATATTTTTGAAATTGGATGTTTATATGTAATTGCAACATTTGAATTTTCTGGATCTGGGTATTTGATTTGGTTTAGGAGTTGGGCTCCATGTTTAACAGAGCAAATTAACAAGGTATTTGCTTTGTGATTGAGCTGTTTCCTCCTTATATTGAGTGTTTGGTGGTGTTTAAAGCCTGAATTTCATTGATACAAATGAGGGTTACGCATACCTCCATATTCCATATTATTCATTGGAGATTTCTAAAATTTGAGACTCAGTGTTGTCTGTTTTTGACTGATCTAAACTGATTTAGGTTCGTAGAATTATTGTTGTATGGTTTTCACTAGATCTGAAGTTTAGGTTCAAATTTGTAAACTGCAAAACTTATGTAGGTTCCTAGAATTGTTGTATGGTTTTGACTGGATCTGAAGTTTATTGGTTCAAATTTATGGTGAGGTTTTAGTGTGGGTTAGTTGCAACTTTTTATGATTTAAAGAATGTGTGTGTGTGTTTTTAGTGAAATTGGTAGTTGTTTGATGATGTGTGTACAATTAAGCCGATGCTCCGGATATAATAATGAAGGAAGCATGGTACTGTGCACATAGACGGAAGCTCCAAGGTCGGCATGTCTGCCCCCTCTGACTGATTTCTGATTTGGGGGCCTGGTTTAAGACCTACATTTCTTCACTCAATCCTTTTATTTCCAACCCTCTTTATTTTTCTGGTCAATCCGTAAGAAGCCATTTTAATGGTGCAGACGGACGATAGAGTTTTGTTGCTCGCTGTTATTTTATTTTTTGTACACGTTCGTGCAAAGTTTTGTGTCAATAGTTGGACAAAGAAAAGTGGTGTCATCATAATTCAATCTTAAATGTCATTTTGAATAAATATGTAAATTTGATCATTATCACTTTTTACTTAGAGGGTGTTTGCCTCAACTTATTTTAAATTGCTTATAAGCTATAATATCTTATAAGCTTTTAAAACAACTTATAAGATGTAATTTTTAAGTAGCTTATAAGTTATTTGACTAATGGACATGTTTGGCATTATAAGCTATTTTTAGTATTGTAATTACCAAAAAGGACATGTTTACTCCATGTTTTTGTTAATGCAATTTTTTTTAAACAAAATCTGTTGTTAACGCAATAATTTTAGATAGTCTTTTCATTTTTTCTTTTCTCGAAAAATGCAAATAGTTTTTTTTTTCAAACAAAATTTGTTAACGCAATTTTTTTTGAATTTATTATCATTCTTGTTTTTTTTAATAAATACTACTAAACAATTTAAAATCTAATCTTTTAATTTTTTAAATTTGGATTTTTTTTGTTAGTACTTAACAAAATCTTAAAATATAAATTCAATAAATTCAAATTTGATTTTTTTATTTTATCTAAACCAAAATAATAATTAAAAAAAAAAGTAAAAACTATTTACTTTGATTAAAATAGTGCTAAAAATATATTAAATTCAACAAAAAAAATATTTACAATGCCCAAGCGCATAAACTTTGTTAAACAAAATTCTTCAAATACTAAATAGTAATTACCAACTTTGCTTAGTAATTTCCACAGCAATTGAATCTCGCACTGTCATCCAGTAGGTGTTCTGATGACCAATTACGTCTTCTACATTAGATGCGGGAGTCATCCAGTAGGTGTTCTGATGACCAATTACGTCTTCTACATTAGAAGCTCCCGCAGATGTTCCAACATGCTCGACATTTGGCTTATAATTTTCGTTCTCTGCTATCTCAAAGGCTTTGTCTAGAATATTTTTTTTCCTTATGTAATTGTGGATCGCCATTGTTGCTAACACAATTTATCTTTGCGTCAATATGGAAATAAGGCATATCAGCCATAATATTCCATCTAGCTTTCCAAACCCCAAAAGGTGCGTTCAACACAATTTCTACATGAAGAGTGATAGTAATTGAACTTTTCCTTTAAGTTTCTCGGTTTGCGTAGTTGTCCTGTCCTAGCTCGATGAAAGTCCTCAAGATGATATCTTATATTCTCACATATGAGTGTATCCAGCATCAACCAAATAATATTTTTGTCCTTTTGGAATAGGAAAGTTGATATTTGGAGTTCGAATAGCTTCTCCCAAAATCCTATTATCATGTGCAGATCCTTCCCATCCAGCCCAAACAAATGTAAAACACATATTAAAATCAGTTACTGCAAGAATGTTTTGAGTCGCATACCCTTTTCGTCCAATATATGGTATTCCTTTTCATTGTGGCAATCGAGCCTTTACATGTGTACCATCTATTGCTCCAATACAACCCTGAAAATAATAAAAAGAATTAAACATATATCCTCTATCTATTAAAAAGTACTTCACATCTATTGTTCTATATGTAGTCCATCAAAATGCATATTAACACATATTACCACCGCAACCTACTATATATAATCTTGAACTACTCGAGTAGCCTACTATATATAAGTACTTTTATATACACTTACCTTAAAGAATGACATGTATCGTTGTTGTTGAGGCTTATGATACCCTTTCCCCTCATTGTACTCAGGATGAGGTGCAATAATATCATTGGCCAACTTACCAATAGCCTTTAGGACCCTATGAAAGTGTCTTGAGATCGTTTCACCCGAATGATTGAATATTTCCTGCAACAATCTATTGTCAACACCATGTACACAAGTCATCAAAAAAATGCCCACTTCCTCATGGGTAGACATTCCTCTTGTTGGTTGTAGGTCATACTTATGGATCAATTCATTAGCATAAATAAAAAAACACATGTTTTGTTAATCGAAAAGCTTGATAGCATCTTATCTCACTTCCATTCAGAATCTCTTCCATGAATTTATGACCTGTTCGGATAGAAGTTCGACATGGAGTCTTGTGAATGTAGTTCTCATAATATGTAAGGATGCTGTGTGCAGTTACTTGGCATAGGACTGACCAATCAGAATTCTGTTGAACATCATATTCATCTTCGGTGACTTCTTCGTTAAGAAAAGTACTTGGAAGTATTGAAGAACAATGAGAGACTGACTTCCCATGAGTCTTTCAAAGTATAATCTGTTTTGTCACTGATATCTTCGAGTTCCATTAAAAGAATGATTCCTATATTGAAGAATAAATAATGTACTGAGCAAGAACAATGGCTGAAAGAACACAAAAGCAGAAGTAATAATAAGGAATCAAATTCCTATCTTCCAGAAACAGAAGTATTAAGAAAAGATATATATATATATATATATATATATATATGGAAAAATAGCATTGAAGTAATTGTACATAAATAATTAAATGCATGGTTTGACAGTGTTGGTTGTACACAGGCAAGGCAGAAATTTCTGTATATGGTTTGGAGGTCTCTTTCCCGGTTTTAAAGCAAATCTTTTGAGATATGGAAATGATAATAATTACCCTTAAGAAATAAATCAACAAAAAAAAGTAAATTCTGAAGGATTGAATTGAATTGAAGGGGTAGTTTTTTGTTGCTAACTAAAAAACTTAATGAAATAATGCACCATCTTATCCATGAAGTAAGGCAGAGGACAAAGAGAGGGGTCAGTGTTTAAATAAAGATGGAATAATTAGCTGCAAATTTAATAATTTTGTTATGGATACATAACAATAATTATGTTATGGATACAAATACAAATTTAATAATTAACATTGCATACAAATTTAAATAAAACCATATTTTACTAACCTCTACTCGTATCTTGATCGCAAATTCTCAGAACGAAAAAATCAGAAACTCCACAAAAATGGCAGCAGCTAAAGATATTCTGCATAGAAAAGAACATCATAAGTAAACACCATAGGAAGTAGAAACCATAAGCCTTGCAATTTCACATTTCCATGTAAGATTTGTTTACAAGATTGAAGAAGGTGATAGATGTTACTTATATAAAGCGCAAAGTACTCAAAAAAATAAAAATAAACAGATCTGCAGAAAAAGATTAAAGAAGAGCTTCAATAGTGAAACAACAAAAGAAGCATAGTAGTAACGATCCCGTTAACAACAAACCATTCTACATGAGTTTTTAATACATCAATGCCAAATTTACTAGACTTACTTAAAATAAAAAAAACTACAATCATTGATTTTTCTTGAATTGGCTATAAATAAACTCAAGCCACGATAGGCGTGACTCGTTAGACGGTTGACTAGCAAACACTTCTCTCATATCTTTCTTGCTCAAAAGGTTGCAAGCATAATTCCAAAGTTCGCTTGTGGGGGTAATTCCAGGGATGTCCTTTAAAATCTCCAAGGCCTCCCTAATAGTCGTCTCCGTGGAAGGTGCAGAAGTGGCATTATTCTTGTTCTCCATGAAATGTAGGAGTGAATTAACACTTTCTTTAATAGAAGCTGCTCCAGAAACCTTCTTTCTCTTGCTATTTTCTCCAGAATACTTTCTTTTGATTGATGCCAAAGATGGAAACATATTCTTATCACCACCGATACTGCTTGTTTCTTGGGTTTCAAAACTTGGATCATTCTCAGTGAATACGATGTCATCGCTGTCGCCAATCTCCACATGGTCTTCAACTTCTTTTGTCTCACCATCCTCTAAGATCTCAATCTCATTCTCACTGCCCTCATTTCCAGATCTCTGAGTAGGTGCTCGTGCTCTTTCTCCAGTGGCAGCAACATCCGAAAACAACATATCATACTCAAACCATATCAAGGATAAATCATTGTTATTAAACTTCTTATAATCTGCATTCTCTTGCAATATCGTATTTCAAATCAACCTAGAGATCTAATAAACAGAATAAAGAAATATAAAAACTTATAAGTTCAAGACCACATACTTTTATTTTACTCTCCCACCACTCGTTTGAAGCATCAATTGAGTTCTTCAGAGGATCCCAACCAATCCCAGTAGAGTTGAGCATTAGTTTCTTAAATAGTATCCACTCTTTCTTCATTGCATCCCAATGATTCCGTACTTGTTTGTACACATAGTTTTTTCCAGTCAATTTATTGAACCTTTTTATAAGGTTATTCCACCCATTGTTGTTGAAGTGACTGTTTGGTCTATTTGCTTTTCCAATTTCCTCCACACACGATTGGATGAGCATACGATTTAGATAGACGTCCCACCTTGCAGAAGAAATCCCTTCAGCCCCTGGATTGGTTTTACTACCACTTCTTGATGATGTACTCTTACCTGAATTTTCATTTTGATGGACTCCTAATCCTATAATTCCTTTATGTGAATTCTCCATTAATAGAATAGCTACCTTCCAAGACATAAAAGTTGTCTTTCTTAAACTCAGAATTTGACTAATCAAAAGCCAACCCATTTTGGTATGCAAAGAAGACCCATTAAAAAAAACAGAGAAACAGTGGAAGACAACTAACATCAATATCATATTTCAGAAAATCCAAAAATGAAAAGTAAAGGATGAAAAATAGTGGTTCCATGTTATTGATTCAACACCTACTTGTCTAGGATTTGAATGGTAATGATAACAGATTAATAACTAGCAAAAAAGATCAGAAATATAGCAATGCCCTGTCAATCATTAACAAAGAGACAACCTCAATCAAATTTTCATTCAATATTTCAATTCAAAAATACTTTTACCATCATTGTTCCAAATTTCCCAAGCTCACTGCTCAATCTTCACTATATATGACAAAAAAAATTGATGAACAGTGTAAAAATATTGTAAAAATATCAATATTCACCTATAAAAAAAATATATATATCAATATTCAATATTGATATTGTAAAATCTTCACAAATCGAATTGTAAAAATACATAACTGAGGAATAATAAATACTCCTATATTTAAAAAGAAAAAGTAAATTAAATCGAGTGATACTGTGTGACATGAAGAAGCAGAGCCATACAATAAGGTGAGAGGCTATCACTCATCATCAGAAATCTGATCCATTCTCTTTCTTAATCCAAAATACCCAGAGCCATAAACATACACCATATCTCCTTCACTATTCCCATTACATAAACTCCCTCAGTTATGTAGTTTTGTAAAATATTCAATATGAACAGATTTTTACACACAAATCAAATTATAAAAATATCAATATTCACCTATCAAAAAAAAAAAAAAAAAAACTTACCAATGATCAAATCTTCTCTTGCGATTAGGGAGGAGATATGGAGATCCAAATCTTCTCCTGCAATTCTCTCGTTCGATTAGGGTGGAGAGAGACCGTGCAATTTGGGATTAGGGTTTTGAGAGAGAAGCATCGCGACAGAGAAGGGAGAAAAGGGGGAGAGAGATCGTGAGGAGAGAGAGAGAGGAGAGAGAAAATAAAAAAATTATGATTAATGAAATTGTTATTTTTTGTATTAATATTCATGTAAATAATTAAAAGTATTAGGGATATTTTTGTAATTTACATATATCTTATAAGTTTCTAAAAAATAAGTTGGGGTTGTCCTACTTTTTATTTTGGAGCTTATAAGCTTCAAGTAGCTTATTTATACAACTTATAAGATGTTTAAAAAAAAAATTTGCCAAACACATTTACACAGCTTATAAGCTCTTAAACAACTTATAAGCTGTTTTAAGTACCTTATAAGCTGAGCCATGCAAACACCCTCTAACACAAATTTATCCTCATATTTCACAAAAGCCAGGCCCACACGGTAGCAAAAATGGGGTTGTCAAAGCCCACATACCCCACATTCAAAATGTGGTTATTGAGAAAATTGCTGGGCTTTTTTTTTTTTTTTTTTTCTATAAATTAAAGATATAAGAATTCAAATAAAGTATAAAATGTTCACACTACAAATTCTTGTGCTTGTTGATGTATCCTAGAAGCAATTCTCATTTCGGGTCCTCGCCCCTTTTATCCTTCTTTCACAAAGAGACATGGCTTGTTGTGAATCCGTTTTTATTTCCAGCCTCAACCAATCTCGTCTTTTAGCTTCTTGAAGTGCCCTTTCAATGGCGCTCAGCTCCACACACGTTGAGGTGGAATCTTACATGCAAACGTAAGTTTAACCACCCCACTATCATCGAGCCCCACACCTCCAATACAATACTTCTTCTCATCTTCATTGAAAGCTCCATCAACTTCAAAACACACATCATTCTCATTCTGAAGTTGCGCATTCACTTCATGAAGACTCTTCTCTTTCTTATTCACTCTATCACCATTGCCTTGCGCCTGACGGTAGTACTCCAAATAGGCCAACACTCTTTCCCCTGCCGTTTCCCTACACTGACGTCTCTCACTCTTTTTCTCATGAATTGCCATACATCTCTCCCGCCATACTCCCCAAGCAGTCATTATCAATTCTTCAAAATGGCTCACCGAGTTCTCCTTACTCGCAAGGGTCAATAAGTCAGGTATCAACAAGAATTTTCCTTTCTCAATAAACCTCCACCACCCCACTTTTTTCCAAATCCGGCGAACACCCAAACATGTGAATATGGCATGCATTGAGGTTTGCATAAAAGAACCACACATCATATCACAATTCGAATTATCCCCAATGATTCTGCTAGCCACATTACCTTCAGTTGTGATATAGTCCCAAAACAATTTCCACCCAAAAATCTTCACTTTTGGTGGTATCTTTAGTTTCCACAGATGCTTCCATCATCGAGACCTCACATCATGATTGGAGCTCGTGGGATCACCCCTCTCCAATTCAGCATTGTTCCTTATCATCCAATACCCCGACTTCACAGAATAGTTACCATTATGATAAAAAATCCAGAACCGTCTGTCCTCCTCGTCCTTTCTTCCCATACTTGTTCGCAACACAACTTCTGCTTCAAAAGGGAGGAAAGCCTGCCTAACCATTTCCTCCTTCCAATGTCTATTCTCATCCAGAAAATCTGAAACCCTGTACCCCGCCGCAATTTTAGAATGAATACATCCGTCCTGAAGCCCCTGGACCCAAGCATGTTTGAAAAGGGTGATTGTCTCCCCCTTGCCAACCGTCCATCTCATACCCTTTTGGAGCACACTTCTACTTGCGCAACTTGATCTCCATATAAAGGATGGATTTGATCCCACCTCAGCCTCCATAATGTCCTGATGTTTGAAGTATCTGGCCTTCAGGACCCTTGCCACTAAAGATTGTGGGCTGTCAATAATTCTCCAGACTTGCTTAGCCAGTAAAGCCTCATTGAATTGTGTCAATTTTCTAAAACCCATTCCACCTTCCTCCTTAGATCGACACAACTTATCCCATTTCATCCAATGAATTCGATTATGTCCGTTATTCTTTCCCCACCAGAAATTAGCAATCAGGGATTCCATCTCCTTACAAATTTGAACTGGCATCGTAAAGCGTGCCATAACATAAGTAGGAATAACTTGAAGCACCGATTTAATAAGTACTTCCCTTCCCCTTTCCGAGAGAACTCACGATTCTTCCAATTATCAATTTTCTGCTTCAGCCTATCAACTAGATAAGAGAATTCCCTCTTGCCTCTGACTGAAAAGGTAGGCAACCCCAAATACAATTGATGACCATGTGTCATTCGAATACTAAGACTTTGCTGCACCTCCATTCGATTCTTCTCCAAGGTCAGGGGGCTAAAAAGTATTGAATATTTATGCAGATTCACCATCCGTCCCGAGGCCAACTCATATTCCAATAAAATCGCACGAAGATTCTGCCCATACTCTTTCTTAGCTTTGAAGAAAATCACACTATCGTCCGCAAAAAATAAATGAGTAATCATTGGTGCATCTCTCACTACTCTGATTCCCTCCAAATCAACCCTCCTAGCACGACCGCTAATACAAGCCGAAAGTGCCTGAGCACAAATGACAAAAAGAAAGAGAGATAGATGATCCCCCTGTCGAATCCCCCTCGTAGGATTCACTTCACCCACTACCCTACTGTTAACATAAAATGCAAAAATAACCGTCGACACATTGCATGATCAAATGAACAATTCTGTCCGCAAAGCCCATCTTTTCCATTTGAGATTTAGGAAAATTCCATTCCACACGATCATATGCTTTACTCATATCTAGCTTTGCTCCCCCTTTACTCTTATTATTCCGAAGCCAATGCATACATTCAAATCTCAACAATACATTATAAAAAATGAGGCGATCCTTGATGAAGGCACTTTGATTCTCATCAACTACTGTCGGCAACACTAATCGAAGACGGTTTGCAATGGTTTGAGCCACAATTCGGTAACTCACATTACTGAGACTAATTGGTCTAAAGTAATTAACCGAAGAAGGTTCTTTAGTTTTTGGAATGAGGGTGATTAGAGTCTTGTTCCACTCCATTACATTCGACCTAAAATTCAGAATTTGGAGAACATTATGAGTCACTGTCGGGCCAACTACCTCCCGCGTCTTGGTAAAATTTTGAATTAAAGCCATCAGGCCCCGACGCCTTATTTGGGTGCATATCAAAAACTGCCCTCTTAACCTCATCCTCCGTAAAATCTCGACATAACATGTCATTCATCCGTTGTGTAACACAGGCCGCGTTGTAAACTCCGTTATCTTCTCCACTTGGGTAGTCGAAGGATTAGAAGATGTATACAATCTACCATACGAATTGGACAACAAATGAGTAACACCCTCAACAGATTCATGCCAAACACCATTTTCATCTTGCAATCTCAAAATAACATTTCTCCTCCGTCTTTCCGAGGCCCTTTTATGGAAGTACGTTGTGTTTCTGTCTCCTGATTTCATCCAAGAAACCCTTGACCCTTTGATGCCACATTTCTTCTTGTTGCACAAAAAGCTTCTCCAACTGATTTTCTAACTTCACACTGTCATCCTTATTTTCTTGTTCATCCGACCTGGTAATAACTCTTTCTAACTCACATATTCGATTGTCAATATTGCCCACTGTACTAGAGGCCCGGCTACGTAACCTGTCCTCAAGATTTTTTAATTTTTGAGGCAGCCTCCCTCCCATTCTCCACCATGTCATTCCAATTTTCCTCCACACAATGTTTAAACGATGGTTCCTGTAGCAAAAAATTCTCAAATCTGAACATAGGTTGGGCAGCTTTTTCCCATCTTAGAACACTCATTTTAACATTAAGATAACACGATGGTCAAACCCGAACCATTGTGAATTCTCCACATACGAAGATTCAAAGCGGCTTATCCACTCTCTCGTTGCCACAAATCGATCCAACCTTTCCTTAATATTACAAGGATGTTTACGTTTATTTGCCCAAGTGAAAATCCCAATCCCAAATCATACAATCCCAATCCCTCAAGAGTTAATCTAAACTCTTCCAAAAAGTCTAATACCAGCAAATCATACAATCCCAATCCCTCAAGAGTTAATCTAAACTCTTCCAAAAAGTCTAATACCAGCATTCCAAACTCCCCCTTGTTTCTAATGATAAGAAATAATTTGGTTAAAATCTCCCCCTACCACCCACGAAATCTGGATATCATGTGTCCCACGAATTCGCCTAAGCAAATCGAGGGAGGTTCGACGCACAGGACAATACGCGTTGCCATGAAAGCCTGTGAAATACACACCCATTCCAAAGAACACGAACGTTAATATGACCAAAAGAAAAGGAGTTCACACAAAATGTAATTTCATTAGTAGCAAATAAAACAAGTCCTCCTTTCGTGCCCTGAGCATCAACTACAAAACATGACTCGAAATTGACAAAGTCTTCCAAGATTGAACTATTCTATTGATTCGGGTGGAATTTACACGTTTTAGAGGCACATGTGAAGCATATTTTAATGTGTATTTCATTGATTTATGCATTGATCATGATTGTTTGAGCCAAAATGAGAGAAAAGTTGTGTTTTGTCGATTTTATAGGAAATACGATGGAATTTGGAGTAAAAAACCAACCATACTTTACTGGATCAGGAAGAGGAGTGCACAGTTGGATTCGTCTCGAAAAACGGAGTGGATTAGCCAAAATAATCGAGTCAATCCGACACCCGAGGTGAAAGATATGAACGAAACAAGAAAAGGTCGAAGTCGACCGAGCGAGCACGCCCGAGATGAGCACGCTCGAGACCGAGAACTTTGGGCCAAGAGAGGGCAAGACCGAGCACCCTTCTCGGCCGAGCTGTTGCCAAGACGAAGCTGAAGGCCACGGCTGAGCACCTTGCTCGAGCAAGTGCACCTCGAGACCGAGACATTTTGGCCATGACACATCTCGGGCGAGCACAACCGAGACAAGGCCACGGCCGAGCACACCCCTCACCCCTGTTCCGCGCACCTCGGCCGAGCACTCCCCATTTTGTCATCGCCCAGCACGGCCGAGCTCCCTGCTCGGCCGAGCACCTGTCCAAGCCCATGTTCTTTTTGCGCGGCCGTGCTCCGTGCACGGCCGTGCTACCCCTATTCTCGGTGCCATTCCCCTATTTTGGCCATTTTTTAAGGACCAACTTGCAATTTTGTCATCCAAACCCTACCCAAACACTATATAAACCCTCTTTCTTGAAATCCAGGACATTCTCCCCCAATTCCTAAAATTCCACACATAGTAACACATACTTGGAGGTGTTTTGGCCATATCTTCTTCATTTCTTCATCAAATCAAGCAAGAGAGGATGCAATAGCTTGGAATTTCCATTCTCTACCACATTCTAGACTAAGCTTTCTCTTTCTTTTTATTTAGTTATTTCATTTGGATTTTGTAATTTGATTATGCTAGTTATTGGCTAAACAATTTGTTGTTCTAAGGCTATGTTTACACTTTGGATGATGTTTATGAATTAATTTCTTGTTTATTTGGTGGTTGTGTTGCTATTTCTATTTGAATGCTTAACTTTCATTGCAATACATGTTGTCAATGGCCATGATAATGTGTTTGATTCATTATTAATTGAAATTGGATTGAGAAATCTCTTTCGTTAATCGTATTTAAACAATTGGCCCAATATTATTGTGAGCTTGAGAGAGGATCGATTATTGGGAGGGTATTAGATGATCTTAGGACCCTTTTTGAGGTTTATTATGCATGCTAGGTAGAGATACTAGTTTGTGTGATATGTCTCTTGGATTAATTGGATCGAGAGAACTTTTAATTCACTATTTCGTGATCAACCCTATAGCAATCAACACAACACCACTTAATTAGACTTTTGATCATAATTTGACTCCCTTTAGTGTGACATATGCCTTGGAACCTCCCCTTCGCTCTTTGAGTCTTAACCGCATTACTTCTTGTTCTCGTAATTTGCATGTTAGTTGATCGATTTTACATTACTCTTTATTGTTTACTTGTGACATTTGGTAGGCAATCTTAGGGTAACCCACATTCACTTTATCGATCGCGTCTAAATAGAATTCCGTTAACAAAATACACTTTTACGCTATACCTTCTTGTGGGATCGACCTCGTACTTACTTCGCTACGATAGACACCGTATACTTGCGGTCGTTTATTCTAGTGTTGTAGAATACGTGAATCAAGTTTATGGCGCCGCTGCCGGGGAGGTTTTATTGCTCTAGAGTGTAGGTTAATAGAGTTTTAGTTTAGACATTTTACTTGCTTTCTTTATTTATAAAATTCCAAAAATATTTGTGTTTGCTATCTTGATCTTACTTGCAATTCTCACTCTCGTTTGCTCTTTTGATAGACATGGTTTATGATCACATGATCTAGAAGGAATCAACAAGAAGTGTTGCCTTTGAATCCGGAGATCGAAGCCAATTGTCGAAGAAGGAACGCCGAAAGAAGAAGGATTGAATTAGAAGAAATGAATCGAAGGGAAAATCCGATAGTGGAAGAAGAAAGAAACCAAGAGGATGTTGGAGGCGTATTAGAGCCAAATGGAAATGGTGGTAACTGACCACAAGGGGTTGTGAGAGATAACCTCAACCAGAGGGTTGAAGAGAATGTCAATATGGAAGGAGATAGAGAGCAACGGGGGAATGAGGAAAATGGGAATCAAAGAGTCTTGAGAGACCACTTCCGTCCCATCCCAAGACCTTATGGAGGAGCGGGTCGGGAACCCGTAGATGCACACAACTTCGAACTCAAGCCGGCCTTGATCGTGATGGTGCAAAACAATCAGTTTGGTGGGCTCTCTAAGGAGGATCCTAACCTCCACTTGTCTCAATTCCTCGAGATAAGTGGAACGGTTAAGATCAACCGTGTTCCCCAAGACTACATCCGCTTGCAACTCTTCCCCTTTTCACTCCGGGACTGAGCAAAGCAATGGTACCTCTCTCTTGACTTGAGGACCATTGAGAATTGGGCCGACCTTGTTGATGCATTCCTAATGAAGTACTTCCCTCCAAGCAAGACTATCCAAATCCGAGAGGAGATATCTTCATTTATGCAAGATGATGATGAGTCGTTGGCCGAGGCTTGGGAGCGCTTTAAGGACCTCATTAGAAGTTGCCCACAACACGGGTTCTCAAGAGATCAATTGATATGTTACTTCTACAACAGAATGGATCACCGTACGAGAGGGATGGTAGATGCTTCGGCCGGTGGAGGTTCTTTATTGGGAAAGACGACGGAAGAAGGTTATGTGCTCTTGGAGGAGATGGCGAAAAACGGGAACCAATGGCCATCCGAGAGAAGACAAAACCGAAAGATTACCTCAACCCAAGATTTGGATGAGAATGCTAAACTATCCAACAAGGTGGATAAATTGATATCTCTTATGACAGCTAAAGCTTTAGTGGGGCCACGTGACGAGCAATATGAAGAAGCCCACTACATGAACAATCAAAGAGATAGGCAATTTAGAGAGAGAGGTTGGAACGAGAGGCAAGCCCGTGAGAGTCCTTCCAATCCAAACAAATATCATCCGAATTTGAGGCAACATGAGAACTTTTCCTATGCGTTACCCAAGGAATGCCATTCAACCACCACCAAACTTCAATGTGAGGGATGAGATGATCATTGACCCCTCACCAAAGCCATCCTTGGAAGAGATGTTTGGTGCATTCATGGGAGAAACTAAAAATTTCATGAGAGAGACTAAGAACAATGTGGCAAAGGTATGGCAAAGACTTAATGAGCATGGTGAAATGATCAAGGATGTGACTACCCATATGAAAGCTATGGAGAAGCAAATGGGCCAACTTGCCAACATCATTGGAAAGCAACACGTTCCGGGGCAATTCCCCTCTAACACGGAGCTAAATCCCAAGGAGCAATGCAAAGCCATAAGGTTAAGAAGTGGGACAAACTACGAAGGGCCCAAGATGCCATTAGAGGAGGAAGTGGTAATGGCACCCGAGGGTGTTGACAAAGGAGATGGCCAAGTGAAAGAGAATCAAGAATAGAAAGAAGGGGAGAAGGAGAGTCGGGAGGCAATCCCTCCACAAAACAAAGGCAAGAATGTAGTACCTCTCCCATATCCTCAAAGGATGAAGAAGAAGAGCTTGGATAGCAAGTTTGCCAAGTTTGCGGAGATGTTCAAGAAACTCCATATTAATATCCCTTTCGCCGAAACTCTTGAACAAATACCACATTACTTCAAGTTCTTGAAGGAAATAATGTCAAACAAGAGGGAAATGGAGGCGTATGAGATGGTGCACTTAACCGAACAATGTAGCTCCATAATTCAAGCTAAGCTACCTCCAAAGCTTAGGGATCCCAGATCCTTCACTTTGTCATGCACCATTGGAGATGGAGGTACATTAAGAGCATTATGTGATTCGGGAGCAAGCATCAACCTCATGCCATTATCACTCTTCAAATCACTTGGTTTAGGAGAGCTCACACCAACCACAATGAACCTCCAATTGGCGGATAGGTCTATGACATACCCTTTGGGTATAGCGGAGGATATTTTGATCAAAATCGACAAGTTTATCTTTCCGGTAGACTTTGTGGTTTTGGATATGGAGGAGGACAAAAACATCCCATTGATATTGGGAAGGCCATTTTTAGCAACCAGAGGGGCCATAATTGATGTGAGGAATGGAGAGTTGGAGCTTCGAATGAACCAAGAAATAGTTACGATTGACATGTATAAAACTATCAAACTCCGGAATGATGAAGATAGGGAAAATGGGATCCCCAAGGGAGATCACCCTCCAATGCCCATGAAAGAGGAGGTAGGAGAAGATTTGAAGGTCAATTTTGTGAAAGAGGACCCCCAAGTGGAAGAGAATGAGTTGAAGATGGGCAAGAAGGCCAAGTTTGGGGGAGTTTTCTTCAAAAACTCCCCCAAATCAAGAAAAGCTACTTGTGCAAGCTTGGGGATGAATGAGGCGTCAACTTCCTATGACATGATTGAAGAGCCGGATGGGCTAACTAGTGTATGTTTTGATGGACTTAAGAAAGTTGTATGGGAAAAGAAGTTTAAGAGCAAAGATGATGATGGGGTGACTTGATAATCATCTCAAGGAAGAACCGTCCGGCATAGGACGTTAAAAATAGCGCTTCTTGGGAGGCAACCCAAGGTTTTATTGCTTTCATGTTTTTATTGCTTTGATAGTTTTGATAGCTTAGTTTATTTTGTGGGTATGGATGAAGAACACTATGGACATCATATCTTGAAGAATTGAGAAGGAAGCAAAACCAACTTTGGAGAGGGGAAGCAAGTGTTGCAATGGTGATCTTTGAAGAGCACTGGATGTGCAAGGAGGGAGGTAACAACTTGTAGCCCCAAACTTAGAATTTATACATAGTAAAATTCTAAGTTTGGGGGAGTTATTTTTTTTTCTACTAGTTGTTACCCTTGCACCGGTTCGTCATTCTACGTGTGTCACATTTTGCACCGGCGCACACTTGGCTCTCACATGCTTATATTGTTTGAGTTGGTTTTGATCATATGTTGGGTAGTGGATCTTTGGTGAAATGTGAGCATGAATAGTCATTGGAATCCATTGTTGAGTAGTTGTGGTGATGTCTATTTGCTTTGAATGTATGCATGATTGGTGTTGGAGAATAGTATCATGTTGTGTTCATATTTGTTATCTTTGATAGCATGGATGCATGATGTGTTGTTGTTTGGGAACATTTGATGAATGTGAGAGTTCTATTGAATAAACCGGTGAGAATTGAGCCTTAAATCGAACATGTAATCCGGTTTAGTTCATTTGAGAGTGGACTAAGTTGTTGCTAGTGATTCTAGAACTTGCCTAAGTTCTTATTCGAAAGCATGATTGTGTGAAACTTTGTGATGTGATATAGGCCATCTTGTTCTAAAAGAGTCATTTAGCCAAAATTTTCCTAAAACCAAAGTAATTTTCCGTAGTTAGCCCCTTTGAGCTTAATTCCTCATTTTATTGGCAAACCACAATGTTAACCACTTAGCCTTTTTGAGCCTTTGATACCTATATCTAGTGGGGGATAAAAGACAAAGTGGAAAAACATGTGCTTGAATGAATATCTTTGGTGAAAGGAGAAATTGGAAAAGTTGAAAGAAAAAGAGAAAGATGAAAAGAAAATCAAGGGAAAATAAAAGAGGGACAAAGAGCCCCAAAAGCTTGAAAAGAAAAATGGTTCAAAAGATGAGGTGATGAATGCTTGAAAAAGAAAGGAAAATGAAAAGTGAGGATGGAGTTTGTAAGCTTTGAAAGTGAAAGCATACATTGTAAAACAACAAGCTTTGTCCTCCACTAGAAGAGTCACAATTCCCAAATTCATCCTACCTTGTCCAAAGAGCCAATGTTACATTCTTGATAAAGTCCTATTGATCACATTGTTGAGCATTTGAGTGTTGTTGAAAGTAGAAGTTGGGCAAGCATATAGTGATTGCATAACATAACTTGGTTGATGAGTGCATTAATATCCTCAATTTGTTTGTGTGTTTGAGAGAAACACTACATCATGTGAGTAGAGGACTTGAGCATTTGGATTATGTTTCCCATTCACAATGTGTTGTGTGTTTGTGCATTCTTTGATCCATGAGTGTGAATTGCAATAATGAGCCTATAACCTTCGTTGAGAAATGCACTTTGAGAAAGAGATATCACTACACTTTACTTTGCATGTGTGATTTGCATTGAATATTCCATTGTGATCATTCCACCCTCATTGCTTTAAGTGCTTACTTGTTTGAGGACAAACAACATTTTAAGTTTGGGGGGGTTTGATTCGGGTGGAATTTACACGTTTTAGAGGCACATGTGAGGCATATTTTAATGTGGATTTCATTGATTTATGCATTGATCATGATTGTTTGAGCCAAAATGAGAGAAAGGTTGTGTTTTGTCGATTTTATAGGAAATACGATGGAATTTGGAGCAAAACACCAACCATACTTTAATGGATCAGGAAGAGGAGTGCACGGTTGGATTCGTCTCGAAAAACGAAGTGGATTAGCCAAAAGAATCGAGTCAAATCGACACCCGAGGTGAAAGATATGAACGAAACAAGAAAGGGTCGAAGTCGACCGAGCGAGCACGCCCGAGACGAGCACGCTCGAGACCGAGAACTTTGGGCCAAGAGAGGGCACGGCCGAGCACCCTTCTCGGCCGAGCTGTTGCCAAGACGAAGCTGAAGGCCACGGCCGAGCACCTTTCTCGAGCAAGTGCACCTCGAGACCGAGACATTTTGGCCATGACACATCTCGGGCGAGCACGACCGAGACAAGGCCACGGCCGAGCACACCCCTCACCCCTGTTCCGCGCACCTCGGCCGAGCACTCCCCATTTTGTCATCGCCCAGCACGGCCGAGCTCCCTGCTCGGCCGAGCACCTGTCCAAGCCCATGTTCGTTTTGCGCGGCCGTGCTACCCCCATTCTCGGTGCCATTCCCTTATTTTGGCCATTTTTGAAGGACCAACTTGCAATTTTGCCATCCAAACCCTACCCAAACACTATATAAACCCTCTTTCTTGAAATCCAAGACATTCTCCCCCAATTCCTAAAATTCCACACATAGTAACACATACTTGGAGGTGTTTTGGCCATATCTTCTTCATTTCTTCATCAAATCAAGCAAGAGAGGATGCAATAGCTTGGAATTTCCATTCTCTACCACATTCTAGACTAAGCTTTCTCTTTCTCTTTCTTTTTATTTAGTTATTTCATTTGGATTTTGTAATTTGATTATGCTAGTTATTGGCTAAACAATTTGTGGTTCTAAGGCTATGTTTACACTTTGGATGATCTTAGGACCCTTTTTTAGGTTTATTATGCATGCTAGGTAGAGATACTAGTTTGTGTGATATGTCTCTTGGATTAATTGGATCGAGAGAACTTTTAATTCACTATTTCGTGATCCCTATAGCAATCAACACAGCACCACTTAATTAGACTTTTGATCATAATTTGACTCCTTAGTGTGACATATGCCTTGGAACCTCCCCTTCTCTCTTTGAGTCTTAACCTCATTACTTCTCGTTCTCGTAATTTGCATGTTAGTTGATCGATTTTACATTACTCTTTATTGTTTACTTGTGACATTTGGTAGGCAATCTTAGGGTAACCCACATTCACTTTATCGATCGCGTCTAAATAGAATTCCGTTAACAAAATACACTTTTACGCTATACCTTCTCGTGGGATCGACCTCGTACTTACTTCGCTACGATAGACACCGTATACTTGCGGTCGTTTATTCTAGTGTTGTAGAATACGTGAATCATCTATACGCGATTTTGGATTCCAAAATAAAAAACATAGAAGGTTTATTTAAGGCAACAACACGCCTAATCTTATGGAATGCATTTGGCCCCTTCAAGCCTCTTGCATTCTAGGACAAGATTCTTATGCTGAGTCGCGGAGCTGGGAATCGCCCGACCCCGCTCTTATCGAGCTAACCGCATTATCATCACTTTTGTGCCTCTTCTTCCTGCCCCTGTTACCAATTTTTGTACCAGTTGTCTCGTACTCCTTTGAAGCAGTCAACTTCAGTATCCCTGCACTCGGCCTTCCCCTTTTCCTCTGACCCTTCCCATTAGCTTTCATCAGGTTGCCCATCTCACTTTCAGAATCTTCCCGTCCAGCATTTCTCAAGAGTCCAACTTTCTCCTTCAGCTTTCTCTCCACCATAGGTCCCTTACCTGCCCCAACACCCTCACGAGCATTCCTCTGACTACTCCCACAATTTGTATAGTATAGTTCCCTCTCCATTGCAATCAACCTTTCTCCAGCCTGTTCCATCCGCTGATACTCCTCATCCATTAACACAGAGTCCACAAAGAAGTTGGCCTCCTCCTCTTGAGAGTTTACATGTTCCTGCACTTGTCGACGAGTTAGCTCAAGTCCCCCCACAACAGGATTGGGGACAATCGCAAGAGCAGAAGAAGAAGCCCCAATAGTGTCAAAGCCCTGTTGGCCTTGAGGTTGAGGTGGGCTGGGAGGATTCGCCTTAAGAAATTCATAAAGTTCAGGATCAAGCCCCTTCTGTCCATCAACACGCAACCACAATGGATAGTTTTTGGATTAATTGAACCCAGTTCCCAGCTCAGAGTACCTTTCTGGGCAGTCCTTCTCAGTATGTGTAAGAACACCACAATGATAACAAAAATCCCCTAACTTTTCATACCTTAGTGGCAATGTGATAGTGTCCTCCCGGATTGTGATGTGAGTGTTCCTATGCAGCGGCTCGTGGAGGTCCAGCAGTACTCGAATCCTTAAACATCGTCCCCACGCAATAGCACCTTCAGGGCAGTCAAGTTCGATCAGATCTCCAAATCTTTCACCCAGACGAAAAGCAATCTATCGGGTCATAGCATAGATTGGGAGACCATGAATCTGAATCCATCGAGGGATGGTGTTAATGATCAAGTCTTTGGGCTGCTCATCTCCCCGAAGCTTTGAGAGGACCAGCATCGGGCCATTGACAAACCATTGCTGCCGATAGAAAACCTTGCTCCAATCAATTTCTTTTTCAAATTCAAACATAATGTACCCTTCCCCCATGGGAGAGATCCTGATCATCCCTTCCGACCTCCAAATCTTCCTCAAAGTCGCCAGAGTCTCTTTGATACTTGTGGGCTTGCGAATAGTGAAGCGCCCTAACAAAGCATTTCGGGGGAAAATAAGTTCCCCTTCAGAAACCTTAAGTGAAACTTCTTCTGCCTCCGAGAGACTCACTTTTCGTAGAGGCTCATTAAGATTATCCGCCATTTCTATAGCACTGATTTCACACAAGAGAGAGGAAGAATGAAGAAGTGTGAAAATAATCCCAAGCTCGAACATATTTATAGGTCCGTCGACCGCCCCAATGGCCAATCCCATTTCAGCTATCCAGACACGGCAGCCAATACTCAAGAGATTCAGACCAAATATCACACCGAAGACGAAGCGCCTCACCGGGAGAGCGAAAAAATCGCAAACAAAACTAGAGAAAATCCAACTTTATCTTGGGAGATGAAACCCTACCTTCTTAATTGGTCCGACAAATTTAATTCGAGACGCCAGCATGCTTGGAGGAGGATTTTGGGAATAAATGCAATGATTAAGGCCTTGGAAGAACGCGAAACCTATCTTGAGAAGGAGCTCTGAAGAACCAATGATCGCACCTACGAAAAGGTGTAAACCGCCCCTACTAATCCCTAAATCGCCTCAGACCCGCTCGTATACCTCACGTAACCATTTTTCCCTAAGGGAAAAAAAAACATATAATTTTATTTATTAACTCATTTTTAAAAAAAGGATAATATTTATGTAAATAATGATAGTCATTTTTAATAAAAATATTATTACTTTTTAATTAAATTTTTATCACTTTTTTATTAATAATATTATTTCAAATAAAAATAATAATTAACTTAAAAATTTAATGTAAATTAGTAAAAGATAATTATGACCTCACAAGACTTAGTCATAAATGTGTAGTCAAATGGATTACAAGTTTTTTTAATCAATTCTTTTCTTCATTGGTATGTAAATTGTATGTGTTGTTTTTTTATTACTCTCTCCGTTCCAGGAACTTGTACCCTTGGGATGACACACAATTTAAGAAATGTGTAAGAAAAGGTGTAATGAGTGATGTTTTGAGGGGTAGTTTTGTAAAGTTTTATGAATAAAGTAAAGTAAAAAGTAGATTGAGTGTGAAAAAGTAATGGCATATGGGTAAATAAGAGTATATTTTGAGGGTGGGGGTTATAAAGATATTTCCTTTTATGGGGTGTGCAAATTGGTATGGGACATCCATTTATAGAAAGTGTGCACATTCCCGTGGGACGGGAGTAATATTTTTCAATAAAAAGGAAATTTTATAATTAATTTATTAAACAAATAATTTATAATTAATAATGGGCTTGGAAGATGAAATTGTATGGTTAATCTTTTTCGTAGGCCCTGTCTACATACCCCTCCAGCTTTGTTAAGTATACTCCCCCTTCACCTTTATTAATTTAAAATTTGTGTTCGGCAAGTTGTTTTCGACGAGAGTATATGGCTGACCCTTTGGTGTCGAAAAAAAAAGTTTTTTTTTTTCAAATTTTGGACACATCAAGGTCGATCATATACACTCTCGTCGACAATAATTTTTCGACGGGAGGGTATATAATCGACTCTGGTGTGTAGAGAAAAAAAAAATTGAAATACCTGTGTTGATGGAGGGGCCTCGAACGGTGCAGAGGGCTTGGGGGCTGAATGGCTTAGATGGGTGGGTTGGTGGAAAATGTGGCTGTGGGAGGGAGGAGGCGGCGGCGTCGCTTGGAGAGGCAGGGCGGCACCGCCGCCTGTTAACAGAAATTAAAAAAAGAAAGTAAAAAACCAAGAAAGGGGGCGACAGATCTGAGTGGGTGGGGGTGGGGAGGAGGAAGGGGCGACAAATTTGAATTAGGGTTGGCAACGGGGCGGGTATGGGACGGGTATGGCCTGTCCCAGGACCCGCCCCGCCAAAAAAATTTATACCCGTTACCCGCCCCGCCTCAAAACCCGCCACGCCCCGCGAACCCGGCGGGTAAACCCGCCCCGTCCCGCCATAATTTTTTTTAATAAAAAAGAACTGTTATTTAAATAAAATAGCACATTTAAAATCTGCTCTTAAAATCACAATAAAACATCAATTCCAACATTAAATAGAACATAAAATCTTAAAAAACATATATATTGTTCAATGCAAAATTAACCTAACAAAATCAAATGCATAAGACAATTAATATCTCGACAAAGTGGGATAGCTCATGTGGTTAGAGCACCACTACCTAGGCCTTAGATCCTGGGTTCGAGTCACGGGGAGGGGATAAAAGGGATGGGTATTTAATGTAATTCAAAAAAAAAAAAAAAAAAGACAATTAATATCTCAATTCTCAACACTCGTTGATAGATAATTTTTCACGTACGTCTTCTTCCTCGAATTAGAAAGGCAGAAAGCAGTGTATGTTCTGTTATTGTGTAAACCTTACAATTAGAATTTAGAAAGTTTTTTTAATATATATTTATTATACTAATATATATATATATATATTATATTATATATATTTTTTAATTATTATATATATACGGGTCGGGTTCGAGTCGGGTATATACAATCCCATTACCCGTCCCATACCCGGCGGTTATTCGTTGACCGGGTATTTACCCGCCCCGAAACCCGTTTGACTTGGTATTTACCCGCCCCGTGCGGGCCGGTTTCATGCGGGTCCGGATTTTTACCCGTCCCATTGCCAACCCTAAGTTGAATGGCTTAGGTGGGTGGGTTGATAGAGACGGTGGCCCGCCGCCGCTTGTAACATAATTTTTTTAAAAAAAAATTAAAAACGAAGAAACGAGGCGGAGGGGGCGGTGAATCTCAGTGGCGGAAGGAGGGGTCGATGGATCTGGGTGGGGGAAGGTAGGGCGGCGGCGTCGCGAGGAGGAGAGAGGCGCCGCCGCGATGTTACAGGAAAAAAAAAGAAAAAAATAGCGGGCGGATGGAGGAGGGAGGAGGAACGAGAGGCAGAGGAAGGAGGAGTGCGGCGTTGGCAGCTGTGGGCGGCGTGCGGTGGAGGACGACGCCAGAGTTGGGCTGGAGAAGATGAAGAAGAATGAAGATGGGAGAAAAATGAGGGATTTTAGGGGTATATTTAACACAAACCATTTGAGATAAAAGAGACAAAGTGGAATAGCTCAAGTGGTTAGAGCACCACTACCTAGGCCTTAGATCCTGGGTTCGAGTCATGGGGAGGGAAAAAAAAAAAAGGGATGGGTATTTAATGTAATTCAAAAAAAAAAAAAATTGAGATAAAAGAGTGTCATGGATTCACCGGTGAAAGGAATATTGGAAGCTGAAAGTACAAGAATAGAGTTGTTGTCAATAGAAGAGATGAGTTCTGGTGTGAATGGAAAGAAAATAGGCCTTAGAAATATTGGCCGAAAAAGCAAAGGAAAATGATTACTTTTGGAGTTGGGCCAAATATGATTTTGGATAAGGAAGAATTAATGGATGGACTTAGTTATCTTTTAATTATTTACATTTTAGGATTAATGTTTTAGTGAATTTTAAAAGTGGACTGTGGTCCCAAATTTGTTACAAAATGCCAGTTTTGGCAAACGAAATGGTATCAGAAAAATTAACCAAATTCTACTCTCTCTTATTCTGTTTCTCTCTATCTCTCTCAATCTTAACCTTTCTTCATACATTCATATCCAAATTCCAGAAAAAAAAAAAAATTTTTATAATTTTAGAAACTAGAAGAATATAACATTTGGTATCTCAGAGTATCATTCTGGGCAATGGCAGAAGCTACACGTTTCAAGAACCTGCAAGATTCACAAAAAGAAGTTAGAGCAACTATTACAAACAGAAAACATGAAATGGGAAGCTATAGAAGCAAAAATCAAAGAAACTGTTCAATGATTTTCTTCACGGCTGGATGATCAACTTGGTGGAGTAAATGGGAAATCGGAGCATGTCACCAATACTCTTGCATCACTTCAATTACAACTACTCAACATGGATAAGAACAAGTGGTTTTCTAAAAGGGATTCTCTTCTAGGGAGCTCAGCTACTGGATCATCAAATGTTATCCATATCAATCAATTCCCTGAAACAACAAAGATAAGACAACTCATTGATAGCACCAACTTTCACAGTCCTATTTGATTCATGTATTTCACAACTCTAAAATACACAACCGCAAGTATACGGTGTATATCGTAGTGAAGTAAGTATACAAGGTCGATCCCACAAGGAGGTGTAGTGTAAAAGCGTATTTTGTCGATTAAGTTCTAAATAGATGATGATCGAAAGTTTGAAGTGTTGATTACCCTAAGATTTTCTACTAAATGTCACAAATAAACAATAAAGAGTAGCAAGGAAATTCGATCAAAGTTCATGCAATTCACGAAAACGGAAGAAAATACGGATGAAACTCAAATAAGAAAAAATAGATTCCAAGGCACATGCAATACTCGTGAATCCATCCATGATTAATAATCTACTCAAGTGGTGTTGTGCTTTTTCTATAAGATTGATCACAAAATAATGAGTTAAAAGTCTTTTCAATCCAATTAACCCAAGAGAAATATAACATAACCTAGTATCTCTATATAAATTGCATCATAAAACCCAATTAAGCCCCTAAGATCATCACACATATTCCTAATCATTGATCATCTCTCGATTTCACAATAAAATTAGGTCGAATACTTGCAATCAATTAATCAAAAGAGATTTGTCAATCCAATTTCCATTAACTAAGATTAACACATATTTTTTTTCCTTAAAATAATTTTAGTCACTATAACTGAGAATGTAAAACATTTTTACTTAAAAAATTAGATAGTGAAATTTAATATATTTTTTTAATAATTTATTATTTTATTATATCTAATTAATAAAATTATTTATTTAACTAGTATGACAATCGTCTAAATAAAGAATATGTATATTTTTATGTAAAAAAAAGTTGATTTGATATATCATAATATTAAAAAAAAAAGTTAAAACAAACAAAAATAAAAGAAATTATTAGAAGGATTAATTTGATATAACATGATATTAAAAAAACATAAAAAATAAAAAGGGTCAAAAGGTTAGTAGAAGGAGGCGCCGTCCCTTATTCTTCTCCTTCTTCTTAACCCTATGTAAGCAAATTAAATTTTTACCCAATTAAATGGCGACATGTGGACAAATATATATTAAAATAAAATTAATTTACTATTTAAATTTTGGGAATTTAATTAAATTAATTTTCGAATTAAATAGTTAAATTAGTGATATTTAATATACACGATAAAAGTCGGTCAAATTATACGAGTATCGAAATACTCGTAATTGGTAAGAATAAATGTGACTTACCATATGTGGAGGAAATCAAATTGCATCTCTTAAAAAATGGAAGATAAATAAATTAAAACCAATCAAGTCAATCAAATCGACATCGACCAATAAGAAGGCTCCACGTGGCATGTTAAAGAGGGAAAGTCTTCACTCCCTTACCCTATAAATAGGGTCCTCCCCTCATTCCTTTGAGACACAACACGAGAAGCTTTCAAGACTCTAAAGTTCTCTGTAGGGATTTATAGTGTTCTTCAGCATTCAGAGGAGCTTCAAAGTCGTTCTTCGTGCAAAGCGGCCAAAAGCAGCGTTCGATTCTAGATCAAGGTGTTAAGCCCCTCAATCCGGCGTTTTCTTCAAGGAAGTTTTTTGTGGATCTTCAACGATCTTCAAAGGCGTTCTTCGTGCAAAGCGGCCAAAAGCAGCGTTCGATTCGAGATCAAGGTGCTAAGCCCTTCAATTCGGCGTTTCTTCATCACCTTCGAAGGTGTTCGTCTAAAAGCTCTCCAAATCAACGTTTGATCCAAAATAAGACGTCAAGTCCTTGGATAAACGTTACAAATTTTCAAATTCAATCGTGGTCAAGATCAAAGCGAGGATCACGCTACAAAATCTTCCAAGTCAAAGTCAAGATCGAAGAGAATAATCAGAGGATAAAAATTAGAGATTGTAAACTCACAGATTTCTCGGTTTAATCCGAAATAAATAAAATTGTATTTCAAATTCCCATCTCTTCTCTTCCCAGCGAAATTCAAAGGCCATCAAGATGTCTCAGCACAATATCTTGTTTATAAGGACAGGTCCTTCCAAGACAGTTGATGCCAACGTTGTCACAAGAAGCATGGCGAAGAGATCGTTGTCACATGTTTTTTCAAGAGAAAATACTTCAACTGAAACAACTGCAAACCAACCTCAACACTACGTTGCTGCAAGTGAAGAAGGCAACTCTACTGGTTCCACTCCCCGCTCCACGTCGGACTTTTCGTCGACCTCAAGTATTGCTCCGGTGATGATGACGAACGCCTCGACTATTGAGGAGCAGCTTGCTAGCATCATGAAAGCTATTGAGGGGCTATCAAAACACGTCCAAAAGCAAGACACCCAAAGTACTCATCTTATATATAGGGTGGATAATAGTGACGCGAGTCGTACCAATGGAAAAATAATCGAGGAACAGGACGACGCCGAAACCTCAACCAAGCATCGTGCAACAGAAACTGAACCCGCCGCTAAAGATTTGATCATTTCTTCTGATGGAGGGATGTACATCAATCAACTCAAGGAGATCATATTGGATACAGTGAAAGGTAGACACGAAGAAGGATTCAAATCATCTTTCACCTATCTCAAGCCGTATACTAAAAGAGTTGACAACTTGAGGATGCCAGCAAGCTATCAACCTCCAGAGTTTCAACATTTTGATGGCAAAAGAAACCCAAAGTAACATGTGGCTCGTTTTCGTCGAAACTTGCAATGATGCTGGAACTTATGGTGATCATCTGACCAAACAGTTTGTTTGCTCCTTAAAAGGAAACGCTTTCGATTGGTACATCGATTTGGAGGCTAACTCCATTGATGGCTGGGATCAGATGGAGCAAGAATTCCTTAATCGCTTCTACAGTACAAGGAGAACGGTTAACATGATTGAATTAACCAAAACTCACCAAAGGGATGATGAACTTGTGATTGATTTTATCAATCGATGAAGAAACTTAAGCCTGAACTGTAAGGATAGGTTGAGTGAATCATCTGCAATCGAAATGTGCATTCAAGGAATGCAATGGGGCCTGCGATATATCCTGCAAGGAATACAGTCAAATACTTTTGAAGAGTTAGCAACAAGAGCTCATGACATGGAGCTAAACATGTTTGCTAATGGAGTCGCGTCACCGCCGATTCAAGAGCTTCGCAGTAAGGCTTATGCTAAACCTTCAAGTAAGGAATACATTACAGGCATGCCTCAGGACTGGGGGCAAAACGGGTTGACATTGAAAGACATGCGACAAAAATAATATCCATTTTTAGACTCTGACGTCTCTGGGATATTTGACGATTTGCTCGAAGCAAAGCTCATTGAGTTGCCTAAGATGAAACGGCCAAAAGAAGATGGACAAGTTGATGACCCGAAATATTGCAAATATCATCGACTAATAGGCCATCCGATTCATGATTGTGTCACATTTAAGGAAAAGATCATGCAACTAGTCCAACAAGGAGAAATTGTGTTAGATGAGATCATTTAAAGTTTCTCAAGTCGATTCTCCTTGACAAGAGACTAAACTGTCTGAGACTCTCAAATCGAGTCATCCAAATCAAACTCCTTGATAAGAGCAAAAACTTTCTAAGGCTAAAAAAAAAATATATCTCCTTAACAAGATAATAAACTGTTCGAGACTCTCAAATCGAGTCATCCAAATAAAACTCCTTAACAAGAGAATAAACTGTTCGAAACTCTCAAATCGAGTCATCCAAATCAAACTCCTTGATAAGAGCAAAAACTTTCTAAGGGTAAAAAAAAAATCTCCTTAACAAGAGAATAAACTGTTCGAGACTCTCAAATCGAGTCATCCAAATCAAACTCCTTAACAAGAGAATAAACTGTTCGAGACTCTCAAATCGAGTCATCCAAATCAAACTCCTTGATAAGAGCAAAAACTTTCTAAGGATAAAAAAAAAAATCTCCTTAACAAGAGAATAAACTGTTCGAGACTCTCAAATCGAGTCATCCAAATAAAACTCCTTAACAAGAGAATAAACTGTTCGAGACTCTCAAATCGAGTCATCCAAATCAAACTCCTTGATAAGAGCAAAAACTTTCTAAGGCTAAAAAAAAAAAAATATCTCCTTAACAAGAGAATAAACTGTTCGAGACTCTCAAATCGAGTCATCCAAATCAAACTCCTTGATAAGAGCAAAAACTTTCTAAGGCTAAAAAAAAAATCTCCTTAACAAGAGAATAAACTGTTCGAAACTCTCAAATCAAGTCATCCAAATCAAACTCCTTAACAAGAGAATAAACTGTTCGAGACTCTCAAATTGAGTCATCCAAATCAAACTCCTTGATAAGAGCAAAAACTTTCTAAGGCTAAAAAAAAAAATCTCCTTAACAAGAGAATAAACTGTTCGAAACTCTCAAATCAAGTCATCCAAATCAAACTCCTTAACAAGAGAATAAACTGTTCGAGACTCTCAAATCGAGTCATCCAAATCAAACTCCTTGATAAGAGCAAAAACTTTCTAAGGCTAAAAAAAAAAAAAAATCTCCTTGACAAGAGAATAAACTGTTCGAGACTCTCAAATCGAGTCATTCAAATCAAACTCCTTAACAAGAGAATAAACTGTTCGAGACTCTCAAATCGAGTCATCCAAATAAAACTCCTTGATAAGAGCAAAAACTTTCTAAGGCTAAAAAAAAATAAAAAATCTCTTTGACAAGAGAATAAACTGTTCGAGACTCTCAAATCGAGTCATTCAAATCAATCTCCTTGATAAGAGAAAAAAGTTTCTAAAGTCCCAAAAACAAAATTCTCCTTAACAAGAGAATAAACTGTTCGAGACTATAATTCGAGTCATTCAAAACAAAGCTCCTTGATAAGAGCAAAAACTATCTAAAAAAAATTCAAATTGTAAAGCTCCTTGATGCATGAGCTTAAAACTGCATATCACAAATCAAATTGTATTTTTTCCTTGAACTACGTTATGACTTGATCCTTTTTAGGTACGTAGGCAACTTAGAAATTCTCTAAGTACAATCATTATTCAATTATCTCGTTTAAGATCATTAACTTAACGAGTGATCGAAGTGAAAAAAAAAGTGCCGAAATCAGGAACCTTCATCATTTTTTAGCCGAATTAATTAATTTGGTTTGGAAAAAGAAAATTAGATGTGAGTATGGCTGTTATTCGAGCCGAGCCGAGTATTTGAAGTTCGAGCTCGGCTCGATAATATTGGCGAGCTAAGAAACGAGCTCGACTCGACTCGACTCGTTAAAGGGTCTAACGAGCTTATCGAGCTGAGCCTAACGAGCCTAATGGAAATAAAAGAAAAAAATTAGATATCGAGCCTAACAAGTCGAGCTCGAGCCGACTCGTTAGTAAATCGAGTATCTAACGAGCTCGGCTCATTTAACGAATGAGCCGAGCCGAACTCGAGCCTTATCGAGCCGAGCTCACGAGCGTCTCGGTTCGTGTAACAGCCCTAGATGTGAGTTTGCGAAAATCACAAACTCAAGTTACTAATTGAGGTATGCATTTAATAAATTCATCGGGCCTTTAAAATGATGAATTATTTTGCTTTGACCCAATACAAGTGAAGCCCGATGACTAGGCCTAGTCAAGCTCAACTCCGCCTGTTCATGTGCTGCTATTTTCCTCAGAAAAATTCGACATCCCTTTCCACCTCAGCACCTCACGAAGAAAAGATTTGTCGCTATGCACGAGTCCAATCCGATCGATTCATTGCCGCCAAGAGGACGAAATGCACACACCTCTCCCTTTCTACCGCCGTGCACATGATCGTCGAAGTCGTTGCATCTTTCCAGCACAAGAACCTAATCCTACGGCGAAGCCGTTGTCGTCGTCAAATTCCGCCCGCCATCGATCTGTTGCCATGTGCGCCATGCCTGAAATCCCCCGCCGCCGACGCCAAAGAGATAATCTTTGTCCAGTCAATTCTCACGCACAAAACCTGCTCGATGAAATGCCAGAGAAGTCTATTGAAACTGATTAACAATTCTATATCAGAAATTGCGCCGCTAAGAAGACCGTTGAGGTGGGCCGATCATTTGAGAAGAAATCTTTGTGGAGAGACCATGGGTATATTGGTTATTTGCTTGTTGATTTAAATAAGGCAGTTAGGCGGTTCATATGGCCCCTCTTATTTAGGGCTCATATCTTTAGTTATGATACGTATATGGTGTATATATATATATATACCCTGCTATTCATTGTAAAAATACAGAATTCTCATGTATTGAAATCCAGATTTATGCGGAATATTGTTATGTGTTGTGTTCTTATCATGGTACCAGAGCAGGGATCGTCCTGATAAACCGATCAATTCTTGTCGATTCTTGATTTCTCCACCATGGTAGACAGTGGCAAGAAAGGCGAGAGAGACGACGGCGGCAGCGTAGACACGCCGGTTGTAATCGACCACATGTCGCCTTATTATCTACATGCTTCAGACAAACCAGGAGATGTTTTCGTTGGCACTCCGTTGAATGACAGCAATTATGGGGATTGGGTCGATGATATGACCAATTCTCTATATGCCAAGAATAAAATTGGGTTTGTGAACGGTAAGATACAGATGCCCGTTGATGATGATAAGTACCTGGAGTACTGGCAGCGAGTTAACGCTATGGTTAAAGGATGGCTTCTCAACAGCATGAGTCCTGAGATACGTCAAAGTGTAAGGTTTCGGACGGCGCGGGAGATTTGGGTTGATCTTGAAGAAAGATTCAGAAAGGAGAGTGCCCCTCGCGCCTATGAGTTACGACGAGCACTTGGTCTTGTTCGCTAAAACGGGCAATCAGTTTCTGCCTACTATAGCAAACTACACAAGATTTGGGACGAGGCGTCTTCTATCTCACCCATGCCCGCGTGTACTTGTGGTATGGGGAAACAATTGGCTGAAAGATGCGACCGTGATCGGCTGTATGACTTTCTCATGGGGCTGGACGATACATACAACTCGATTTGAACACAAATTCTGAGCACTCGACCTGTCCCGTCATTAAGCATGGCGTATCACTTGGTGGCTGACGATGAGCAACATCGGTCCATATCTTTGAACCGACAAACCACCTCCGATGCAACAGCGTTCCAATTTCAAGGGAAGAAGCCCCAGTCTACCACTCAGCCTAATCCTCGTAGGAGCGCCAAGGAGGGACATCACTGTTCGCACTGTGGTAAAACTAATCACACCCTTGATACTTGCTTTGAAAGCATTGGATACCCTCCGAGTTGGAATCGGCGAGGAGGGGACGGGAGGGCATCGACTGATCGTGATGCATCCCTAAACAGCGAGCAGAACAGCAAGCGGACAGGGCTGCAGCGAGCATCTCAGGTTACTGCCGAACCTGCTCAAATCGGACTAACCGCCGATCAAATGCAACAATTAACCGATTTTATACGGACTGAGTTCGAGAATACCGCTACTAGACCACTCGCGAACATGGCAGGTACCATTCCACATTTCTCTAAGCACTGGATCATCGATTCAGGGGCTACCGAGCACATTACGTGTTATGATAATGCACTGCTCGACATAGTCATAGCACGTAATGAACCACCCGTTAAGATCCCCAATGGTGAAACGATCCCCGTACATGCCATAGGACAAATTGTTCTTGGTGATAATCTACAACTTACTCGCATTTTATACATACCAGAATTTCGATGTAATCTGTTGTCAGTAAGTAGGCTGGTGCGTGAACTAAATTGTGCATTCACGTTTCTATTGGACTTTTATGTAATACAGGACCCACACTCGAAGAGGGTGATTGGAGTGGGTAGGTGTTACGATGGACTTTACTATTTGCAGCCGCTCGGAATGATGGGGGCTGCCTTATCGGTCACTGTTGATTCACAATCTTGGCATCGACGCTTGGGCCACGCTTCCTTAAGCAAGATCCGCCACATTGGTCATTTGAAATTTTTTAAGCATAACTCAATTGTTTGTGATTCTTGTATTCGTGCTAAGCAAACTCGTTTACCTTTTCCTGTAAGCACAAGTCGAGCCACTCGTTGTTTTGCTCTATTGCATTGTGATATTTGGGGACCATATAAATGTGATACGTTTAGTGGTGCACACTATTTTTTATCCATTGTCGATGATCACAGTCGAGGCGTTTGGATTTTTCTTATCCGTAAAAAATCTGAAGCTGCTAAATACTTAATGCAGTTTTGTCGAATGGTCGACACACAATTTCAGCAGCACGTCCAACGGATACGTTCAGACAATGGTGTTGAGTTTCAATCCTCCTTGTTACTCGAATTCTACAACCACCGTGGGATTATTTTTTAGAGTTCTTGCACAGATACACCACAACAGAATGGCGTTGTGGAACGCAAACATAGGCACATATTGGAAATTGCAAGGGCCCTGCGTTTTGATTCAGGCTTAACAATTGAATTTTGGGGAGAATGTGTCCTTACAGCCGTTTACATCATCAATCGACTACCATCGATAGCCATTGACAACAAAACACCGTACGAAATCTTGTTCAACAAGCCGCCGAACTATGATCATCTCAGAAGCTTTGGGTGTCTAGTTTATGCGCACGAAAATCGCCGGAAAACACAAGTTTAGTGAGAGGGGGAGTGCTTGTGTGTTCGTTGGGTATCCGATTGGCCAGAAGGCCTATAAAGTCTTTGATCTACAAACTCACAGATTCTACTCTTCAAGAGACGTAATCTTTGTAGAAAACACGTTCCCATTCGCTGGTTGCGAGAAATTAGACCTCCCAGACGCCATTCGCACCGCCATAGGCCGCGTTCGAGGAGACCAAGGCCTGACCCACCCTCGACCCTTCATCCGGCATTCGTCGCCCAATGCACAGGCGGATGCAACGAGCACTCCAGCGATCGAGACTCTAGATGCGTTGAGCACCTCCCATGGCGACCAACCTGATCTACCGACCGCTGACATTCAGCCTACGTCGAGCAGCTCGCCTGTTGTTGAGGCATCCCCCTTGCCCCGAGTGAGCGACAGAATTTGCAAGAGGCCGAAACACCTTGATGCCTATATTACAGACATACCTCCCTCGATTGATCACACTACTGCGTCGGATTCGACCGCACACCCTTTGTCGTGTTTTGTGTCGTACGACAGATTCTCTCAACCTCATAAGGGTTTCTTGGCAGCCATCACGTCCCGAGATGAACCACAACATTTTTCCCAGGCCGTTAAAGACCCGTTGTGGCGCGAGGCCATGGATAAAGAAATTCGCGCTTTAGAAGACAATGGGACATGGATATTGACCACACTCCCGGAAGGAAAAAAAGGTTGTGGGATCAAAATGGGTTTATAAAATTAAATATAAACCTGATGGTGAGGTGGAACGCTATAAAGCCCGCATAGTTGCAAAAGGATTCACACAAATCGAGGGGATCGATTTTCATGAAACTTTTGCCCCCGTCGCCAAATTAGTCACCGTTCGATGCATGCTCAGCGTAGCAGTTAAACGGAATTGGGAAGTTCATCAGTTGGATATAAACAATGCCTTTTTGCACGACGATCTCCATGAACACGTTTATATGCGCATCCCACAAGGCTTTGCAAAAGATGGGGAAACACGAGTGTGTAAGCTTCAGAAATCACTATATGGCCTTCGGCAAGCCTCTCGTAATTGGTATGAAAAGTTCACCCAAGCATTGGTTGCCATTGGATTCCATCAGTCTCGAGCCGACCATTCCCTGTTTATATTCCGCAAAGGGCATGTATACGTTTCCACGCTCATCTATGTAGATGATGTATTACTTGCTGGGAATGATTCGACTCGCATTGCTTATGCTAAGAGGTACTTAGATAACAAATTCATTATTAAAGACTTGGGTCCGTTAAAGTATTTTCTTGGGATTGAAGTTGCACGATCCTCAGAAGGTTTCGTCTTAAGTCAACGCAAGTATGCCTTGGGCATCTTGGAGGAGAGTGGCCTTCAAGGAAGCCGACCATGTTCCTTCCCCATGGAGCAGAACCTGAAACTCCAACAAGACGATGACACGCCACTTACCGATGCATCCCGGTATAGAAGGCTGATTGGTCGCCTCCTTTACTTAACAGTCACTCGCCCCGACATAGTGTTCTCGGTTAGCTTGCTCAACCAATTTCTTTCTCAGCCACGACAATCGCACATGGCTGCTGCGTTTCGAGTTCTTCGTTACCTAAAGCAATCACCTGGGATGGGTATATTTCTGCCAAAAACAGGAGGTTTTGAGCTACGTGGCTATTATGATGCCGATTGGGCGGGTTGTCCGTTCACCCGTCGTTCATCCACCGGTTATTTCATCACACTCGGTGGGTCCTCGATATCCTGGAGTACTAAGAAACAATTTGTCATTTCTCGTTCGTCGGCAGAAGCAGAATACAGGGCAATGGCCACGACCATCTGTGAAGTTGTATGGCTTCGTTGGTTATTGCACGACTTCAGGATCTCCATATCTGCGCCCACACCGCTGTTTTGCGACAATCAAGCTGCTCGCTCGACGCATAGCTGCAAACCCAGTTTTCCATGAGCGTACTAAACATGTCGAGATGGATTGCTATTTTGTTCGAGAGAAGGTCACAAGTGGACATGTCCAACCGACTATGATTTCAACAACACATCAGATTGCCGACATCTTTACGAAGGCACTAGGGGCTGATCGTTTTGCGTCACTACGAGACAAGCTAGGTGTTCGTGACCTTCACACGCCACCTTGAGGGGGAGCATTGGTTATATTGGTCATTTCCATATTGATTAAATGGGTATATTGGTCATTTGCTTGTTGATTTAAATAAGGCAGTTAGGCGGTTCATATGGCCCCTCTTATTTAGGGCTCATATCTTTAGTTATGATACGTATATGGTGTATATATATATATATATATACCCTGCTATTCATCGTAAAAATACAGAATTCTCATGTATTGAAATCCAGATTTATGCGGAATATTGTTATGCGTTGTGTTCTTATCAACCACCGTATTCTTTTTCAAATTTCACCTGTGAAATTTATAAGAAATACAGTGCCATTGAGGTGAACCGATCCTTTGAGAAGGAATCTTTATGGAGAGACCACCATATTCTTCTTCAAAATTCACACTTGTGAAATTGATAAGAAATACAGTTCGTTGAGGTGAGCCGGTCCTTTGCGACGAACCTTTGAGCAGTCCTTTGAGGAGTGCCTTTGAGAAGAAACCTTTGAAGAGTGCCATTGAGAAGAAACCTTTGAGCCATGCCTTTGAGAAGAAATCGTTGCCGTTGAGATGAACCTATCTTTTGAGAGACTGTCGTATTCTTCTTCAAATTTCACCTGTGAAATTGATAAGAATTATAGTGCCATTGAGATGAACCGAACCTTTGAGTAGTCCTTTGAGAAGATGCTACGATGCCGCTGAGGGATGAAGATTGCTTCTTTGCTGGTGATGAAATAAATTGTGCAACTACCCACGTATATATATGCGTGAGAGTGGGTCACAAAATACCTCAAAATCTTGAGAATAAGAAAATCTCGATGACAAAATCAATTAAGAAATTGCATGATTGATATTTACCTTGTAAACTTGAAATATCTTTCTTGATGATGAATTATGGGATGGCAAAGAAGATCCGCTTCCTGAAAATTAGGAAGGAATCAATTACACGGAGTCAAAAGTGATAACTTGCTTCTTGGGCTCATTGTTAGAAAAGGATGTTGGGCCGATGTTAAAAGTATTTATTAGAGGGATTGTGGGCTTCCATCCCACTGGGCCAAATAAAAAAAAGTGGACTCAAGTCAAATAAAAAAAAAAAAAATTTGAACTTTAAGTCTGACAAGTTTCGTGCTCCATTCACTACAAGACATAAATCGTCCGTGAACAAAGCACGAGGGGACATTTGTAAGCAAATTAAATTTTCACCCAATTAAATGGCTACACGTGGACAAATATATATTAAAATAAAATTAATTTACTATTTAAATTTTTGGAATTTAATTAAATTAATTTTTGAATTAAATAGTTAAATTAGTGATATTTAATATACACGATAAAAGTCGGTCAAATTATACGAGTATCGAAGTACTCGTAATTGGTAAGAGTAAATGTGACTTACCATATGTGGAGGAAATCAAATTGCATCTCTTAAAAAATGGAAGAAAAATAAATTAAAACCAATCAAGCCAATCAAATCGGCATCGTCCAATAAGAAGGCGCCACGTGACATGGTAAAGAGGGAAAGTCTTCACTCCCTCACCCTATAAATAGGGTCCTCCCCTCATTCCTTTGAGACACAACACGAGAAGCTTTCAAGACTCTAAAGTTCTCTGTAGGGATTTAAAGTGTTCTTCAGCATTCGGAGGAGCTTCAAAGTCGTTCTTCGTGCAAAGCGGCCAAAAGCAGCGTTCGATTCGAGATCAAGGCGCTAAGCCCCTCAATCCGGCGTTTCTTCAAGGAAGTTTTTCTTGGATCTTCAACGATCTTCAAAGGCGTTCTTCGTGCAAAGCGGCCAAAAGCAGCGTTCGATTCGAGATCAAGGTGATAAGCCCTTCAATTCGGCGTTTCTTCAAGTCAAATTCAAAGGCCTTCTTCATCACCTTCGAAGCGTTCGTCTGAAAGCTCTCCAAATCAACGTTTGATCCAAAATAAGACGTCAAGTCCTTGGATAAACGTTACAAATTTTCAAATTCAATCGTGGTCAAGATCAAAGCGAGGATCACGCTACAAAATCTATCAAGTCAAAGTCAAGACCGAAGAGAATAATCAGAGGATAAAAATTAGAGATTGTAAACCCACAGATTTCTTGGTTCAATCCGAAGTAAATAAAATTGTATTTCAAATTCGTGTTTTTATATTAATTTCACGAAATTTGTTGTTACACCCTAATTTCCCTTTCCTTTTTCTTTTGCGTACACCCACTCAACTTTTTCCTCTCATTCTCTCTTCTTCACCGCCCCCTCCACATCGCCTGCTCCCTCTTCATCCACGCCGCCTCGCCGTCCAACCGCCGTTCCTCCTCCCTTGAGACTACGCCTCTGTCGCCTCTCTTCCCTCGCGCCGCCGCCACTATTTCAAGAAGAAGGTGTCGACGACATCACTTCTCCTCCCTCGCCACACCGGCGCCCCTGTTTCAAGAAGTCGACGATCAACGACGGTTTGTAGAAGGAGGCGTCGTCCGTTCGCACCCCTCATTACCCAAGCCTCGCCACTGCCGCCGCGGTTTGAAGAAGAAGAAACTCGTCGCCAAATCTGTAAGAAGGCAGGCACGACGGTTGCCTTCGTTTAAAGGCCGTCGCCACCCACTATCACGCCGTTCGAAGGAGGTTCCAAATTTGACAGATCTACTAGGTTTTTATTTTGCTCTTCGTCAAATTTTTTTCCCAAAATTTCGTTGTTTTTTGGGATTTTTTGTGACGAGGCAAATCGAAAATTTTTGGACATTTCCCGAATTTTTCCGAAGAGCAAATTTTTTTTGATTTGGAACAAAATTTCCTGCTCTTCGATTTGCCCATTCAATTTTTTTTCGTTGTTTTTGTTGGACAAATGATGTTCGGGAATTTTTTTTCACACAAATTGAGTTTGTTTGTGAAATTTTTTCAGATATCTTAACTATGTTCACGTAATTTTTTTGAACATTATTGATTTTTGAAGATTATGTTGATGGTGTGGATGATTATGGTAAAATGGAATGGATGGGTGTACTCATCTTCGTATTTTTTTAAAAAAAATTACATAATGGGTAATGTCCTATAATGTGAAAAAATGTCTGGTAGATGTACTCGATAAGTCTGTGTGTGCGTATAACCGTGGCCTAATGACTTTTATTTTGGTACTAGCCCACTAGTGGCTTTTAGGTTTTAGGTTATACCTAAAAGAATACTTGGATCATTTAATTACTAGGAAAATAAAAAAGTTGAGATGGGTAGAGTTTTTTAAAATAAAATTGGTAAAATTAATTATTTCCTAGGTTTTGTATTAACGTCTAACACTTTTCATTTTTCCCAAATACCATAAATTAGGAACCCAAATTCGAGTAAGTGGCTTAAGTTTATTTGAACCCATTCCTTTGAACATTTATTGTAAATTACTCTTTTTTGAAATTTAATATTAAAAAGATTCTTATATGCAATTGAGTGTATAGATATACTAGAATTTGAATGTTCTATTTATTCAATTTAATATTTGACTTCAACATTTAATTTAATTCATTGAAGTCAATTTTAATTTTATATGTGCAATCAATTGCACTCAAGTATCACTCATAATGGTCCAATTTCTTGACTTTCTTTAATTCCTTCAATGGTCTCCACAATATAATGTGGTGTGTTTTGCTCTAAAAATGCTTATTTACATACACAAATAGTAAACCACATTTTTTCTCTAAATGAAGTGTAATAAGTCAAATTTAGTGTGAATATGCAATGAATTACTATAAAATTATGTAAAATAAACACACAAATTTCAAGGAATATACGCACTAATCACAATAAATGAGCCAAAAGTTCTAATTAGGGCTATCAAAATGGATAAACGAGGCGAGACTAGGGGTGGACATAAAACCGAAAAAATCGAAAAATCGAACCGAACTGACGATTTTCGGTTAATTTGGTTCGGTTTATTCGATTGTTCGGTTCGGTTGAAATTTTTTAAAATTTTGATTTTTTCGGTTCGGTTTATATTTTCTAAAAACCGAATAATCCGAACCGACCGAACTATAAATATAATTAATAAATACTCCCTCTGTCCCATAGGAATTTGCACACTTTCCATATATGGATGTCCCATACTAATTTACACACTCCATAAAAGGAAATATTGTCATAACCCTCACCCTCAAAATATACACGTATTTATCCATATGCCATTACTTTTTCACACTCAACCTACCTTTTACTTTACTTTATTCATAAAAGTTTACAAAACTACTCCTCAAAACATCACTCATTACACTTTTTCTTACACATTTATTAAAATGTGTGCCATCCCAGAGGTGCAAATTCCTCTGGGATGTGCAAATTCCTCTGGGACGGAGGGAGTATATATATATATATATATATATATATATATATATATATATATATATAAAACCCTAGATCTAATCTAACAGTAAACAATTAAACATTCATTTTCATTTCTGCAGTTTCTTTTCCATTTCTGCCGATTCCCCCTACTTCCACCACCGCCGTTAGCCCCACCAGAGCCGTCTTCAACGTCTGCCTCTCTTCGTCGTCTTCGACTCTTCCACCACCGCAGTATGTTCTGCTTTGCTTGAATGCCCTTTTATTTAAGTTATATATACTAGTTTTGTTTTGGAATTTTTAGATTATGTTTTTAGATATTTGATTTCATTGAATATAAATTGGAGATCTACTGTAGCATATTAATTATATTTCCAGATTTGTTGTAACATATTATTTAATTTATTTTACAGTAGATTATTTAGCATATTATAGATGTTGTTACTCTTAAATGTCTTAATATTCATAACAACATCTTAATTTGACCTTTCTTATTTTTCCTAAGTCCAAATTCACTGTTCTAGCTAATACTGCTTTGGATGCTGTAACATCGCAGGTTGAAGATCTAGAAGTTTCTACACGGTTCCAGGCTGAAAGGTTGCAGAATGTTGTAGATCAGGCGGTTGCATGCTAGAGGCGTCCAGAATAGGCTGGAATGATCTAGAAGCGGTTGAATGAGGAGTGGGAGAAAAAGAAGGAATGAGATCCTAAATTTTAGGAGATCATGGATGAAGGTTCTAGGCTCCATATACATGCCTATAAATAAGACAGAATGTCTTCATTATTCAGCATGGAGAATTAAGAGTAATCATATAATGTTTATGTGAAGCGTTAACCCTACTTAGACATTATATCAGTTATTACTTCTTCTTCATCAGATTCTCGTGCAGCATGAAGAAATACACATCAGATCCGAGAGTCACATATTTCATGAAGTGCTATTCTTTAAGTCCTAAACTAGTGTTCATCCTGTTAGGAATTAATTGTCATTAACATGTTCATGTCGTTGTGCCGAAGTATTCCAACTTCCTGTACAACATAGACTTTTCTATACTTTTTTGATAGAGAGATCTTAGAGTTAGATTAGTTTTTGGTAGTGTTTTACACTTAAGCCATCTTTAGATTTGAGAGATTATCGAGTCTTGTTTCTGTTGTGAATATTTGTTCACACAACATTTGTATTCACTCATTGATTAGTGAAAGTTTTGCCATGAGGCTCACACATAGATTTTAAATTAAAATCTATGTAAAATTTATTTCCATTGTGTTCAGTTTATTTTTAGTGTTTTAGTCTTCCGCTGTGTCTGTCTTTTCTGATATTCTGTTTGAGTCTGTGTTACACTATTTGTCTTAACATCCAGTGTAACATTGTTCTGTTTTTCACTTAAACACTAGTAATACCCCACACACACTTTCAGTTGGTATCAGAGCCAATACCTGACGACACTAGGTCTAGATCCTTGTTTTTAGTGTGTTTTAGTTTATGTTAGCAATGAAAACACGTCACATATCCACTGCACTTAGGCACCCGAACATATTATTTATATTTTAAGCCTAAGATGTACATGTATATCAAGTCGATTAATGAACGTGCTTGGAGGACTGTAATTACAGGTTATGATGTACCAAAGATCCAAATCAACACAACAACATATCCACCAGAAAGAAGGAAAAGTCAATTTCAACAAAGGTTATCAAAAAGTGAAGGTAAACTAAGGTATGATCTTTAATATAGAAAATCAGTCCAATGCATGTTTTGAATATGGTCTTTATGAAAATTAATGTGCCAATATTAGACTAAAGTAAAAACTGAATTTTAGTACTACCTTGAATGATTAATCAGATGATGAATTTGATGAATCAAAAGAAGTTGATTTTGCTTTTCATAACAAGATTGATTATGATGATTCTTTAGATGATAGTCGGGATGATACAAATTCTGATGTTGCACCTAATGTTATAACATTTATGGTAACATCAAAACAGAGTCACACAAATTTGAATTGTTTTAATGGGTTTGTTGATGATGCAGGCATAAGGATAGATGATTCTAAATACCAAAGGTTGTTAGATGATTGGAACTCTCAGAAAATCATTCTTAGTTCTTTGAATAAAGAGAATGAGAATCTGAAAGGAACAATTATCAAGCTAGAAGTCATACATTTCAGAAGAGATTTTGAAGTTTGTAAACTGAAGGAGAAATTGATCACCTCTACTTTAAGTTTTATAAAATTTTCTATGAGTACTTCTGATATATCTGATAATTGTGGTATACGTTATGATAGTGAAAACGCTTCTATTTCTAAGAATTTTGAAAATACTGTGAAATTTGTGAAGGCAAATGTTAAAACATTTGTTGTAACATCTGCACAAACAGATTCTCACAAAGTCAAAAACATTGAAAAGAAGTTTGTATGTCATTATTTTTCGACAATTGATCATATTTGTCCGTACTGCATGCAAATGTTTGATGATTTGAGATATGAGAAAATGTTAACTAAAAAGATGTCACATCCTATGAAACATTTTCTGAAATCTACATGGAAATCTGATGTTACTTGTAATGTTGTTCACACTTCCTTGAAAGCATGTTTATATGGTCAATGATATTTTGATAGTTGTTGTTCTAGACATATGACATGATAAATTGAATACTTATCTGATTATGTGACCTTGAATGGTGGTAATGGTAATGTTACATATGGTGGTAGTTTCGAAAACAAAAGTGATGCGGCCTAAAATTGTCATGGCATAAGAAGTCGACACGTGTATAGAGGATAAGGTAAAGGAGGAGATATGGGGTTAAGGAATACTTTCTGAATAAAGAATACCTTCCGGATGTCCCTCCGGAGGGAGCTCCACCTAGGGAGAGATATCAGGAAGACCCAATCTTGATAAGAATTAGTAGACCGAAGATTTAGGAGGAGTCCCGTACGAAACGGCCCGAAATTGAGTAGAGGAAGACTCATTCCTCCTTTATCTCAGCAGATGAAGTCCACTAGGGGGAGTGGCTCCGATTCTTCAGGGAATGAGGGAATGGAGGACCCTGTCAACGCAGCAGGGCCAAGTCCAAAGTGCAGTTCCGAAATAGAAGGAAACCCTAACTTCCTCCTAGGTGGAAACTCTCTATAAATAGGTAAACTTGGGTACATTTTCAGGTTACGATCTTTAACTTTACTCGATTTACTACGCTATTTACAAACAGCATTCCGATTTCCTTTGAGAACCTCATTGATAATTAAAGGACTCTTCAGTCCTCGCCATACACTGAATTACCGATACTGACTTGAGCGTCGGAGTGTCCGCACCGGAGTCCCCTCCGGTGTGTCTTTTACAGGTTCTTGGAGGATCATTCCAGAGGAAGCAGTGTACCCGAATCATTCATATACGTTCGGTAATTTAGATATCTGACCCCGAGATATCTAATCCATCCGTGCAATTTTTGGCACATCAACTGGCGCCGTCTGTGGGAAACGATTTGAGAGATCTTCTCACGAATTTCTATTTGTTCGAGCAATGGGCGGAGGAAATAACACAATCACACCCATTTCAGGGAAGAAAACTCTTCCGGGGGAAAATCCCCCTTTGCCAACTGATCCCACATCGAAGGGAGGTAGAGGGAAGGACCCGACTCATGTCCCTTCCGGATCAAATCCGCCATTGACGCCTACCCCGGGCCTGGGTGACGAAAACCACCCCCTACCGATCGGAGAGGGGATAGCGGCGAACACGGAAGCCCCAGCAGTCCGAACTTCGGATCCCCAGCGGGGAGAAGTTCCAAATTCGGAACCATTCCTGGTCTCTCCTGATCAGTTGAATGCCCTTATTAATCAAGCAGTGGAGAGAGCTTTAGCGGCTCAGGAAGATCGAGTCCCAAGAGTTGTACCAGTGAATGCGGAAATACCTCCTCCGAGAATCCAGGAAGAGGTACCAGGGGCCTCCCAAGTATTTTCTAAGGATGCAGGAGTGCGGGTGGAGGGAGATGAGAAGGTGCCCTCCCGAGCAGAAAAAAACGTTCCTCCTCGAAACAAAAGAAGAAACGTAGACTTGGCGTCTCGAGAAATGGAGCTCCCTGAGGTAGAGGAAAGTACGGATGACACGTACCCATGACCGGTTAGTGACCAACTGCAGGCCCTACAGAAGGAAATGAGAGATATGAGGAAACAGATGACTAATCGGGTAGGTAGGTCCGCCTATGTTTCCGGTTGTCAATTCTCTCCTAATATATTACAGGATGAGTTGTCATTCAATTTCAAGCCCCTGAACTTCGAGTATAATGGCACTACGGATCCATACGAGCATCTGGTAAGATTTGAAAATGCAGCATTACTACATCGGTATGGAGAAGGAATCAAGTGCAGAGTGTTCCTGACTACATTAGCAAAAGCAGCACAGCAGTGGTTCACCCAGTTGGAACCCAATACCATTCGATCCTGGGAGGAGTTCAACGAATTATTCCTCCATCAGTTTGCAAGTGCCCGAAGGCAGCCGCGCGCCACTCTGACCCTCTTCAATCTGAGGCAAGGGGAGAACGAGAGTTTGAGAGCCTTTCTCCGAAGGTTCAACCAAGCCGCCCTGGAAGTCCCTACAACCTCTCCGGAGGTGAAGATCAACGCCCTTACTAATGGACTGCGTGATGGAGATTTCTTCTCTTCCTTAGCCAAGAAGCCAGTCAAGAACTTTGACGAGTTACTACACAGAGCAGAGAAATACCTCACCTTGGAGGAGGTTCGTAAAGCCAAAAGACTGGAGGCTAGACCACAGGATTGAGAGAGAAGGAGAGAGGGTCCCTCCAAACGATCCAGTCCAGAGGCCCCTCGGACCTCCGGTCCAACGGGAAACAACAATCCATCTGGAGGCTCTCGTTCCGGCCCTCTCGGAAGGTTTGAGAAGTATACACCCCTGAGAATAGAGCCTGCTGAGGTTCTAGAGGTAGCAGGAGACCATCCCGACCTGAAATTCCCTTACTCCAGAAATCGAGGCCCTCAGAAGCCCAAGTCTGATCGATTTTGCAGATTCCACAACGAATATGGACATGACACGAACCAATGTTATCACCTGAAAGATGAGATTGAAAGGATGATCCAGGCGGGGCACCTAAAGGAGTTTATATTTAGAGAAAGGCAGAGCCCTCGAGGGCAGAAGCGAAAGGAACATGAAAAGAAACCGGAAGAAAAGGAGTCCAAGGAGGCGGCCGAAGATATGCCTCCTCCACCGCCAAAAAGAGGAGTAATCCACATAATTGTGGGGGGACCCGCAGATGGAGATTCATTCCGAAAGAGAAAGCAGAGTGTTCGAGCTCTAAGAGCTGGACAGGGAGGTTAACTAAAAGAAGTAGGACGCATGACAGGGACGCCCAATATCAAATTTGGGCCGGAGGATATAAAGGAAATTAAGGAGGATCACAATGACGCCTTGGTGATCACTACATACATAACTGGATTTGACGTCGCCCGAATCTTTGTAGACACGGGAAGCTCGGCTGATATTATATTTTTTGAGTGTTTCAAAAGGATGGAGCTAAGTGTGAAGCTGCGACCTGTAGATACCTCCCTATATGGTTTCTCCGGAGGGGCCATCCAACCCTTAGGGTCTGTGATGTTACAGGTAGGATTGGGGGACGCTCCAGCTCAAAAGGTCCACCTGGTGGAGTTTCTCATTGTGGATATTCCCTCATCATATAATGTAGTAATGGGAAGACCCAGCCTGAATCTCTTTCAAGCGGTCATCTCTACATTTCATATGAAAATGAAATTCCCTACGGCTGGAGGAGTGGGGGAAGTGAGAGGAGATCAATATCAAGCACGGAAGTGCTATGCAGAATCCGTAAAGATGGCAGATAGAGCTTTAACCAGGGGCCTGGAGAGGACGAGAGGAGACGACCCTGAGTTAAAGAAAAAGAAAGTGGAAGGAGTAGTACCTAAACAGATAAACGTTAAAACAGATGAGGAGCTGATGAATGTGGAGCTCTTCCCAGGGAAAGTCGGCTTTGCCACTAAGATAGGCACCCAACTGGGACCTGAACTGACAGAGAAGGTAATCTCTACATTACGTCGAAATTCCGATATATTTGCATTTTCTCCAGCTGACATGACAGGTGTTCCTCCGGAGATAGCCATACATTGTCTTAATGTTGACCCAAAGGCAAAGCCGGTGAAACAAAAGTTACGAAACTTTGGAACTGAGAAGAATAGTATTGTGAAAGAAGAAGTTGAAAAATTTCTCCAGCTGACATGACAGGACACGTTGTGAAAGTACAATTCCCAGAATGGCTCTCCAATGCGGTGTTAGTACCTAAGGGGGGGAGGGAAATGGAGAATGTGTATTGACTTCAGAGACCTAAACAAAGCATGCCATAAAGACCATTATCCACTGCCGAGGATAGACCAGCTAGTGGACGCAACTTCTGGCTTCGAGCTACTAAGTATGATGGATGCATATCAAGGATACCACCAGATCCAGCTAAACCCCTCAGATGTCCCCAAAGTATGCTTCATAGCAGCGTGTGGAACGTTTGGTTATGTCCGAATGCCATTCGGGTTAATCAACGCCGGTGCAACGTATCAAAGAATGGTTGACGCCGTCTTCCGAGGACAAATAGGGAGAAATATGGAAATCTATGTAGACGATATGTTGGCCAAGAGTGTGAAAGCAGATCAGCATGTGGAGGACCTAGAGGAGATTTTCCAGGTGATTCGAGAAAATGGTATCAAATTGAACCCGGCCAAATGCTCTTTTGGGGTGAATTCGGGGAAATTCCTTGGATACATGGTTACTCAAAGAGGGATAGAAGTGAATCCGGCTAAAGTAAAGGCTGTACTGGACATGCAGCCACCAAGGAACGTGAAAGAGCTCCAGACGCTCAATGGGAGAATCACAGCGTTGAGTAGATTCATAGCTAGATCCGCCGAGAAAAGTCACCCCTTCTTCAAAATTCTCAAGAAAGGGGCCAAGTTCGAGTGGAATGAAACGTGCCAGAAGGCCTTTGAGGATCTGAAACGCCACTTGTCCCAGCTGCCGAAGCTGATTAAACTTTCTCCGGGAGATACTCTCATTCTGTATCTCTCTGTAGGGGAATTCTCACTGAGCACAACCTTAGTTAAAGAAGAGGGATCTAGCCAACATCCTATCTATTACGTCAGTAAGGTCATTCAAGGAGCTGAAGCTCGATACTCGGAAATCGAGAAGGCTACTCTGGCCGTGGTATTTACGGAGCGGAGATTGCACCCATATTTCCTCTCTTATAAAATACTGGCCCGCACTAATTACTTATTGAAACAGGTTATTGGCCGAGCAGACCTCTCAGGAAGGATGGTGTGATGGGCAATAGAGCTCCAAGAATATGATGTGGACTTCGAGCCACGGAGGGCCATAAAAGCCCAAACTTTTCTGATTTCATCCAAGAATCTACCAAACCAGAAGAAGCAGAGGGATGGAAGGTATATGTAGATGGCTTAGTGACTCTGAGCGGGTGTGGAGCAGGGATAGTGCTAGTGAGCCCTCAAGGAGAGGACCTACAATTTGCAGTGAGATTCCAATTCATAACTTCAAATAATGGAGCAGAATACGAGGCTCTGATCAGAGGAATGGAGATGGCGGTTGAGTTGGGAGCTCTAAAGGTAATTCTATATTCTGATTCCCAATTGGTTGTTCAACAGGTAAATGGAGAATATGCAGCTAAAGATAATAGAATGGCTGCTTACCTGGAACGGGCTAAAGATATGATGGGCAAGTTCCAAGATTGTAAGGTGATTCAAGTACCTCGAGAGGAGAACGTACAGGCTGATAGCCTCTCCAAACTTGCCAGTTCCACAGAATTTGATGGACATGGAACGGTGACCTTGGTGGTAGCAGAAAGAGAGGCTCTCGGGAGCCCCATTGGTTCCATCGAGGAAGGAGATGATTGGAGGAAAGATATCTGGACGAAACACACCAGAGGAGCGGATGCCCCTACCACCCGAGAAGCTCGAGCTCTTAGGATCAAATAATGTATTATCGGAGGGCGATTATACAAGAAGTCATTTACCTAACCATACTTGAGGTGCATATCAACTCGAGAAGCGGCGTACACACTCAAAGAAATTCATGAAGGAAATGCGGCTAGTCATGAGGGGTATAAAACAGTGGTGAAGAAAGCCTTGAGGGTCGGGTTATATTGGCCCTTCATGACGAAGGATGCCAAAGAATTCGTAAAGAAATGTGAAAAATGTCAGAAAAATGGTCCCCTGATAAGGACTCCTGCGGAAGAGATGGGAGCTATGCACTCTCCGTGTCCTTTCGCTAAATGGGGAATCGATTTGGTGGGGCCCTTCCCCCCAGCCTCGGGAGGAAGAAATTTTTTGATAGTAGCAGTAGATTATTTTAGCAAATGGGTCGAAGCCGCCCCTCTAACTACAATAGATGAGGAAAATGTGATTAGGTTCCTGGGAAAGCAGATTTGCTGCAGATTCGGAGTACCCAGGATACTGGTCTCTGACAATGGGACACAGTTCAATGGAGAAAATGTACGAGGATGGTTCGCAAGACTAAACATAATACAAAGATTTACCTCCGTAGCTCATCCTCAAGCTAATGGGCAGGTGGAAGTTACTAATCGAACGATAGTAGATGGTATTAGGACGAGGCTGACGAAAATAGGTGGAGGATGGGTGAACGAGTTAGACAATGTGCTATGGTCCTACAGAACTAGCCCAAAGACAACAACTGGAGAATCCCCTTTCCAACTGGTCTACGGAGCTGCGGCGGTGATACCTCCAGAGGCCGTGTTGCAGTCCCACCGAATTGCCCAATTCGAAAAACATCAAAATGAGAGGTTGATGAGAGAGGCCCTGGATTTAATGGAAGAAGAAAGAGAGATGATTCGAGTACGCGCGGAGAGATACAAGAGCAGAATTAAAGCTGCATATGACCGAAGGGTGATCCCGATGTCCTTTAAAGTAGGGGACCTGGTATTGAGGAGAGTTGATGCTCTAAAGAATACGGGAAAACTGGAGCCCAACTGGGAGGGGCCTTATAAAATCACACAGGTACTGAAGGGAGGAGCCTATAGATTGCAGAGCAATGAAGGAGTCGATATAGCCAGACCTTGGAATGTTTGCCATTTGAAGAGGTTATTTGTTTGAAGAAAATGTAAGGTCTTGAGACCATTTGTGATTTTTGCATTAATTCATATTCTATTTAATGTATTTAGTAGCTTTACCGGAGCTCTTTTTCCCTCTTTACGGGTTTCCCCTTTGGGGTTTTTTCGTAAAGAGGTTTTTAATGAGACCGGCGTAGGTTATCTATGGCCTATGTTGAAAACTGATATTAATCAATGAAGCTTTATCCCTTTTTGAAAAAGAATTTTATAGAGTTATCGCGTCTTGATTATCTTTCTCTTATTCGAATATATGATGTGTGAATATGAAATTATGAGAGTGAGAGACACTCAGAGGCCTAGAGGCCGAGGAGCTACGGAGAGCCCCTCACTATACTTAAGACCCAAAAGGGTTAATCAATGAAAAGAAAGATTTTATGAATCAAAATCTTTTAAACGAGAGTGAGAGACACTCAGAAGCCTAGAGGCTGAGGAGCTACGGAGAGCCCCTCACTATACTTAAGACCCAAAAGGGTTACTCAATGAAAAGAAAGATTTTATGAATCAAAATCTTTTAAATGAGAGTGAGAGACACTCAGAGGCCTAGAGGCCGAGGAGCTACGGAGAGCCCCTCACTATACTTAAGACCCAAAAGGGTCACTTAATGAAAAGAAAGATTTTATGAATCAAAATCTTTTAAACGAAAGTGAGAGACACTTAGAGGCCCAGAGGCCAAAGAGAGCTGGGGAGCATCTCCCCATAACCAAGACCCAAGATGGTTACTTAGAAAACAAAAATTTTGCAAGTTAAAATCATTTGCCAAGACTCTGTCTAAAGAACGAAAGAAAAGATAGACAGAAGTCTAGAAGTCAGGGAAAACCTCCTCGAGCCACCTGAGACTAGAGGTGGTCTCTTGAAAGGGTGAGTGATTCCCTGAATTTCTTGAGAAAATTCTTTGAAGGTTATGTAACCAAGAGACGATAATGGTGCAACCTACAAGACCAATAAGGGGGAAGGAAAAGAGCACACCTCCACCATATTCTTTACTAGTCTTATAGGTTGCCCATGTAAACAGAAAAGAAAAGACATGCCAACAAACAAGCAGTATGAAGCTAACACGATTACTACAAAAAGCCCCCACATATCCAGGAGTGTGGGGTCCCCTACAGAGTATAAGAAAAGCAAATATCATTAGCAGAAATTAAAAGAGTGTAGCAAAACAAAAGAAAGGTAAAATGTTTGTTATGACCATGAAAATATGAATTTTAAACTGCCTTTTCAACAGCAGCTCCCTCAGCAACAGCTCCCTCGACCACAACTCCTCCTTCGACCACAGCTCCTTCGACGGCAGCCTCCTCAACAGCAGCATGACTGCTAGACCCTCCACCCTCCTCGGGGCCCTCTTCATCTCCTAAGGTAGCCTCAGCATCCTTTTCTCCATCTGCTCTTGTGACAGTCTTGGGGGCAGAGACATAAGGATAGACCAACTGCTCCAGAGGCTCTAGCTCAGCCATACCCACCTTGGCCGCCTGTAATTTGGCGATGGCCTGACTCATTCCGAGCAACCACCAAGGACTATCGACACTCTCCGCCGGATCCCCTAAGAATTTGGGAGGGGTAGCAAGCTGGTCCAAACGGAAAGCACGAGAGTAGGTCCCATCGAACCCTGGGGCTGAGTGCTCGGCCACGACATTGCTGAAGCCGTGATCGATGAAATGAGGAATATGTGGCCCCATGGCGCATAGAAAGCTTAAGCTCTTTAAAAAGTTGGACAACCACTGAGTATGGAGAGTCCCCAAGAATTCTTGACCCAAGGAAGAGGTAAACAGGGATTTGATGCAGGCTTGCACTCCAACATCCGGCAGTTCGCGCTCCATCCTCTTCATCTCTGCTCCCATTCGTTCCACCTCCTCTTCCAGATGCTTAATCCTAGCTGCCTCCTGCTTGCTTTGAACCCGGAGAAGAGGCAACTCCTCAGCCAGAGCTTGAGCCCGCTTTTGAGCTTTGTCCTTCTCCGCGGTGACACCCTTAAGAGTTGATTGAAAAGAGGATGCCTCAGCTCGATGAAGTTCAATCTCAGCAACCATTTCAACACCTTGGTCAAATATTTTAGTGTAGACAAGGCCGAACTGCATGACGAGAAGAAGTAATTTTTAAGAGATAAAGAAGTTAGATGCCATAAAGATAAGGGGAAATACCTCAGAAAAAAGATGAGCGCCGCGAAGCAGCTGATCTTCAGGGAGAGGCTTGTCGGAGAGCTCGGTGTTGGAAGGAGGAGGACATTGGCTGATGAGACGCTGAAGAGGTTCGTAGGAGGTAGAAAAGGGGACTCCTTTCTCAGCAGGAGCCCGAGCAGTCTTTCCTTTCTTCTTTTTAGAAGTGCCGCAGTCAGAGAAGAAAGCATTGGTTTCTGAGCGAGTCCTCCTAGAGACAGAGCCTGGGACTTGGGTAGAAGAGCTAGGGAGAGGAGGAGCCTTTGTAGAACTCTCTGGAGCCGGGGTCTTTGCTGAGCTTTCTAGAGCTGGAGCAGGAGCTTTTGGAAGATCTTCGGGGGCAGCCAATATAGGGGCCTTCACCATTCCAAGGGCAGGGGCATCCCACGAGATATGAGTCAACCAACTCATTGCTGCAGATAACCAAGAGATTTTCAGAATTCAGAGAAATAGCCACATGCAAAAAATGAAATACAAAAACAGGGAATTTTCTACCATCTCGAGGTTCTAAGGGGAAATCTTGAGGACAGAATCCAAAATGGGAGAGGATGCGAGGATTTTTGCAGATACCAAGAACATCAAAAAAATCGTGTTGGCGGACATGAGCATTGAGATTAGTCATAACAGTGTGGTTTGAGACAAAGTAAGTTTTCAGAGGAGGAGGAGGTATTCCCGGATTATGATATATCCAACTTTCGTGGGGAAACGGCCAATCGGTGGGGTTAGTAACGAAAATATAATAGTCCCTTCAAGATGACTCTTCTTCATGGAGTTTTGTCATGAATTTGCAAACACGAGACCTTCTCCCACAAACATAGAAGAAGCCGTCGTTCAACTTGCAAGAGTGTTGACTCAGAAATAATTCGGAAGAAGGCTCACCGCCATTCCCCTTCACCAAACTGTAAAACCCTATCATAGTGCGGATAACATTCGGAGTGAATTGATTGAGAGGGATTTGCATGCGAGTAGTTATGGAGGCCAAATAGGGGTGAACAGGAAATCGAAGACCCGCCCTAATTTGAGCTTCGAAAAAAGCTAGGGTTCGAGGCTCAGGAAAATCGGGGCGTTCATCTGAGCGAAGAATTCAGAGGGCGTACTCCGGTGGGAAGATTTGGGCCTGAACAAGACTGGCTAGATGGGTATCATTGATTAGCGAAGAAGTTGAAATCCTATTTTCAGGACTCCCCATCGGAAACGGAGTTGATTCGGAAGGATTGGGTTCGGAAGATTCAGGGTGAGACATTGACTAAGCAGTGTTAAAAAAGAGAAAAGAAGATAGATAGGTTACCTTGTTGGGAGAAATACGAAGTCGGACTGGGCGACCGGCGACGAGGAGACCTGGGGAAGAAGACGCCTGAGAAGAAAAGAGAAAGTAATGGGAGAATTTCCGAGAAGATGAAATTTGAAAGAGGATTGCGTGAAGTGAGTAAGAAAAGGGGGTTAGAATCGAGGCTTCTCCTCGAGAAACTAGCAAGAGAGAGAAAATTGCGACTGTGAGGGACCCAGGCGCAGAAATCGAAGCGTTTTTTCGGAACCGAGGGCGGGAAAAATCTCCGAAGGGAAGCACTTTCGAAATTCCTCTCCGAAGCAAGAATAATACACGTCTCTCCAGAAACGCCTCTGTGCTAGACTCACTTGAACTTCTTACTCTCACAAAAGATATAATCACTTTATGAGAGTAGGGGGGAGTAGATAATGCGGCCTAAAATTGTCATGGCATAAGAAGTCGACACGTGTATAGAGGATAAGGTAAATGAGGAGATATGGGGTTAAGGAATACTTTCTAAATAAAGAATACCTTCCGGATGTCCCTCCGGAGGGAGCTCCACCTAGGGAGAGATATCAGGAAGACCCAATCTTGATAAGAATTAGTAGACCGAAGATTTAGGAGGAGTCCCGTACGAAACGACCCGAAATTGAGTAGAGGAAGACTCATTCCTCCTTTATCTCAGCAGATGAAGTCCACTAGGGGGAGTGGCTCCGGTTCTTCAGGGAATGAGGGAATGGAGGACCCTGTCAATGCAGAAGGGCCGAGTCCAAAGTGCAGTTCCGAAATAGAAGGAAACCCTAACTTCCTCCTAGGTGGAAACTCTCTATAAATAGGTAAACTTGGGTACATTTTCAGGTTACGATCTTTAACTTTACTCGATTTACTACGCTATTTACAAACAGCATTCCGATTTCCTTTGAGAACCTCATTGATAATTAAAGGACTCTTCAGTCCTCGCCATACACTGAATTACCGATACTGACTTGAGCGTCGGAGTGTCCGCACCGGAGTCCCCTCCGGTGTGTCTTTTGCAGGTTTTTGGAGGATCATTCCAGAGGAAGCAGTGTACCCGAATCATTCATATACGTTCGGGAATTTGGATATCTGACCCCGAGGATATCTAATCCATCCGTGCAATTTTTGGCACATCAGAAAGATTAATTGATAAAAGAACTTTAAATGTTGAAGGTTTTCATGAGCTTAAAAATGTTTTACATTTTGATGGCTTGCTTGCTGATTTGATTAGTATTAGTCAACTTTGTGATAATAATATGCATGTAAAATTTGACAAAGAATCATGTGTATATTCTTAATAAAGATGAAAATTGTCTAGGGCAGTAGATAATTGTTACTCCCTCCGTCCCATAACTGTTTGCACACTTACCTTATTTGTTCGTCCCACAATTGTTTGCACACCCATAAAAGGAAACTTTCTCATAAACCCCACCCTCACAATATTCACATATTTACACAAAATGCCATTACTTTTACTCTCTTTCCAATCACCTTTTTACTTTATCCATATAACTTTACAAAATTACCCCTCATCACTCCACTCATTACATTTTTTTCTTAAAAAGTGTGTCCATCTTGTGGTGCAAACACTTATGGGACGGAGGGAGTATCTTATTGGAACAAATGTGTGTAATTTGTCAAAGAATGATGAAAATGTCTTATTGCATCCAAAATTGGGACATGCACATTATAGATCAGTGAAGAGACTAATCAAAGTCGATGTAGTGAAAAGGATTACCAAAACAGAAGTTTCAGAGTACTATTGTATGTGGACCATGCCAGAAAGGTAAGCAGGTAAGAGTGTTGCATAAGATGTTGTCACATTTCTCTACACATCAATGTTTTGAATTGTTTTCCACATGAATTTTATTGGTCCTATGAAAACTGAAAGTATTGGAGGCAAAATATATTCACTTGTTGTGGTGGATGATTTTTCTAGATATACCTGTATTAAATTTTTTAAGAGATATATCTGAAACATTAATTTTTTGCATTTAAAATTCTTTACAAAATGTTCAAAAATATGTTTAACTTGAAAGTTGGCTATATTAAAACTAATGGTGGTAGGGAATTTGAAAATAGCATGTTTAATGATTTGATAAGAAAGATATCTTGCAAGAATATTCATTTCCTAAAACTCCACAACAGAATGTCTTTGCTGAAAGAAAGAATAAAACTTTTTATGAAATGGCCAGAGTCGTGCTTATATAAAAAAGTCTTGCTAAAAGATTTTGGGTTGAAGCATTGAATACTACATGTCATATTATTAATAGAGTTTATATTCGATCTGGCACTACTCAAACACCTTATGATATTTTGAACATTAGAAAACCAAATGTGAAGTATTTTCATGTATCTGGTTGTGTGTGTTATATTCTAAATGATATGGATCAACTTCATAAGTTTGATTCTAAAAGTGTAAGGTTTCTTTTTAGGCTATTCTAGAAATAGTAAAGCTTATAGAGTTTATAACCTTAGGACTAACACTGTTCAAGAATCTGTTAATGTTTTGTTCGATGATGATTAAGGTCTTACAGATGACAAAGATGAAGAAGATGTATCACAAGTCACTGACAATTCTCAGTTGCTTACTGCTTATTGTTAAGTCTTTGTTAGATATTGTTGTTTTTCACTTTTTTTTTGCTCTGATTATTTATTTTTAATCTTTGGTCTGATTTTATTCTATTGAGTCATACATAAGTCTTAGGTTGATATAATACATATTCATATATGCTCTGATTTAACTTATGATTTTTGTAAGTTTATATGTTGTTCAGATAAGTATATTGTTTATACTTATTGTTGTTTTGAGTGAGATCACATTTCACTTATGACACGGACTATGTGAAATCATTCTTGGTCTTTCTTACTTTGATCCGGAAGCTACAACAGGTGTTGACTTGATTAGTACATGGATATGATGGTAATGCTCTAGCATGTATATAATACTGAGTATATATAGAAATATATGTGCATCAGGTGTGTTGTAGTCGAAAGGTCAAATTGGGGGAGATTGTAGATGTCGTTACTCTTAAATGTCTTAATATTCATAACAACTTCTTAATTCGACCTTTCTTATTTTTCCTAAGTCCAAATTCACTGTTCTAGCTAATACTGCTTTGGCTGCTTTAACATCGCAGGTTGAAGATCTAGAAGTTTCTACACGGTTCCAGGCTGGAAGGTTCTGGAAGGTTGCAGAATGTTGTAGATCAGGCGGTTGCATGCTAGAGGCGTCCAGAATAGGCTGGAATGATCTAGAAGCGGTTGAATGAGGAGTGGGAGAAAAAGAAGGAATGAGATCCTAAATTTTAGAAGATCATGGATGAAGGTTCTAGGCTCCATTTACACGCCTATAAATAGGCCAGAACGTCTTCATTATTCAGCATGGAGAATTAGGAGTAATCATATAATGTCTATGTGAAGCGTTAACCCTACTTAGACATTATATCGGTTATTACTTCTTCTTCATCAGATTCTCGTGCAGCATGAAGAAATACACATCAGATCCGAGAGTCACATATTTCATGAAGTGCTATTCTTTAAGCCCTAAACTAGTGTTCATCCTGTTAGGAATTAATTGTCATTAGCATGTTCATGTCGTTGTGCCGAAGTATTCCAACTTCCTGTACAACATAGACTTTTCTATACTTCTTTGATAGAGAGATCATAGAGCTAGATTAGTTTTTGGTAGTGTTTTACACTTAAGCCATCTTTAGATTTGATAGATTATCGAGTCTTGTTTCCGTTGTGAATATTTGCTCACACAACATTTGTATTCACTCATTGATAAGTGAAAGTTTTGCCATGGGGCTCACACATAGATTTTTAAATTAAAATTTATGTAAAATTTATTTCCATTGTGTTTTGTTTATTTTTTAGTGTTTTAGTCTTCCGCTGTGTGTGTCTTTTCTGATATTCTATTTTAGTCTGTGTTACATTATTTGTCTTAACATCCAGTGTAACATTGTTCTATTTTTCACTTAAACACTAGTAATACCCCACACACACTTTCACATATTTAATAGTAGATCTTGAATTCTCATAAATTTCCTGTCCTCTCAGAAATTGCTTGGTATATTTTTGAGTGCTTGATGCATTTAGGAGATTCTGTGGCTGAATTTCTGTTATGTAGAATTGAATTTTTTTTAAATATTTATTTGTTTAAATAATTTTCTTTAATTTTAGGCAGGCAAAATTCGGTTCGAACCGAACCGAATTGTAATTCGGTTCGGTTCGGTTTTTATATAGTTTCGATTCGGTTCATTTTTTTAAAACTTCGGTTATTTCGATTGAAAAAAGGTCAGAACCGAACCGAACCGACTGAATGCCCACCCCTAGGCGAGACAGTTTATAACCCACCTCAACCCATCATTTTACGGGTTTTGTCGGGCTGATCCACGGCGGGGACGGGTTAAAAAATACTAACTCAACCCAACTCATGGCGGATTGCGGGCCGCTAGCCCATGGACTTTTTCATAATATATAGTATATTTTTCACATTTATTATTATAATAAATTTTAAATAATACATAAATAATTACTAAAAGTATAAAAAAATAAAGTAAGAATAATTTTAGATAATCTTTAATTAAATTCACCACGTGAATAATTTTAATCTCTTATAATCAAAAATTAAATCTCAAATAAGATTTCTTTTTTAATTGACAAATCAATCGAACTAAAATTTAAACCTTAATATTGTTTAAATTCTTATTCTCAAAAGACAGAATCAATATTCAATATTCACAGAAAGTTTAATGGACAAATCAACTCAACTATTAGTAATAAAAATATATAATATTCAACGAAAGTTTAATGAGCAAATCAACCCAACTATCAGTAACAAATGTGTGAATACACATATTACCACATACTCTCTTAATCTTCTCATGATAATTATGCATTTATAAAGGGAAAGTTGAAAAAAGATTCAATTTTACACTAATTATCAAGTCTCTCTCTGAGTCATGTGAATACATAGACGACAAGTCTACAACAGTATATTCTCATTCTCAAATAATCTCAATTTTGTTTAGCATAATATTTTATAATTTTGTATCTTGATTTAAAGTTGAATTGAATCCATAAATTCCTAATATCACATCTTTAATCATAGTCATAGTTTTTTTTTTTTTTTTTTTTGAAGCAAATCATAGTCATAGTTCAATTTAATAAAAATGCGTTACTCTTCATTTAACCTTAAAAAATAATTAAAAAAGCACGCGGGCCAACCCGCCAAAATCCACAATTCATACGGTCTAGCTCATACGGGCCCGTATTTTAAATAGGCTTATATTATTCAACCTAACCCACATATTTAATAGGCGGGGATGGGTCAACCCAACGGGTTTTGCCCATTTTGACAACTCTAGTCCTAATAGATCAAAAAACACAATAATTATAGTCGATAACTTATTTGTCGGAACGATTTACCACTACAAGAAAACAGTGAAATTCCAGCGGAAAAATTCCATCGGAAAAATAAACCGTTGGAAATTTTAAAATTCCAACAGTGTTTCCAACAACGTAAGTCCCCATTGGAAAAATCCAACGAAGATTCCAACACTCTGTGGTAGCTGTTGGAATTTACCGTTGGAAAATTCATTGGAATTTTAAAAAAAAAAATATCCAACAAACAATCCAACGACACTAGACAGTTGGAATGATTACCCTAAATCAAACTTTATATCTAATTCCAACAAAATTTCCAACGACATGAATATCGTTGGATTTTTTTTTAATTATTCCAATGAAAATTCCATTGGTGCTAGATCGTTGGAATGATTTTCCTAAATAAAATTACATTTTATATCTAATTCCAACAGAATTTCCAACGTCATGTTTTATTGTTGATTTTTTCTTTAATTATTTCAACGAAAATTCCATTGACACTCCCTCGTTGAAATGGTTTTCTAAATCATCTCATAGTTTTTATATAATTCCAATAAAATTTCCAACAAATAGTAATCGTTGGATTTTTTTAATAATTATTCCAATAGAATTTCCAACTATATTGGACCGTTGGAATGATTCTCATAATTTTGTGATAAAAATCTTTTCATTGTAAGATTTATTTAAGTGATATAATTAAGTGATGAACTTTTTTTATCTTTGCAATTAAATTGATTACATCATTAATAATTAATATTCTTAAGAAATTGTAAATATATATATATATACACACACGTATTACATTGTTGTAGCTCAATTCTTAAAGTGTTTACCAATTCAAGATAAAATTGCAGATTTTCAAAAAAAACATTTAAGTTGTATTGAACTCTTTATGATTTAAGTGGGCTAGATAACCAAATATTTACGACATTTATTTTTCCTTACGACAATTTAATCAAAATCTGAAAAAAAAAACATTATTTCATTAATTTGTTCCAATTTTTACTAATAACACCATCAAATTTCTACATATAACTCAAAGGGGGGGGGGGGGGAAAGAAAATAATAACATATTTCGAGATTATTCATTCAAAATTCAAAAGGAAACACTGAAAAAAAAAATCATAAAGAAACATATTATCGATCAATCACTATGTTCATAATAATCAGAAGGAACTTCATTCTCAGATTCAAAATCTTCACTTCCATGTGATGTTTCTTCTTCTTCTTCAATACGATCATCGGCTTTATCAACATTACGTACACTTGCAATATCACTTATTTCTTCACCATTACTATTGAAATCCCTTAAATCAACATCAACATTTTCTTGACAAGATACTCCATTTAAGTGGGAACCAACATCATCTTGATATGGAGTATCTGGTGATTGAATCGTACGTCTTGACTTAGTTTTAATCACCACTAACCAATCTTTCTTATTAGGAGTAGGCTTTGGATAAGGTGTATAATATACCTGTTCTGCTTGTTGAGCAAATATAAATATGTCTTTACCTATATATCTCCTATTTGATTTTACTTCGACAACTCCATATCTAGGACAAGTCCTTGTGCCCGTGGACGAAGGATCAAACCATCTACAATTAAATAATGTTAACCTTTTGATTTGTTCCCCAGGATACTCTATCTCAATTATTTCCTGAACAATTCCATGATACGTGGTATTTTCTCCGGTAAGAGCGACTCCTGAATTATTTGTTTTCCTACTTTGCGCCAAAACGGATATGTGAAAACAATAATCTTTCACAAAATATACCGGATAAGTCTGCACTCGATGTAATGGACCCCATGCCAAGTCGTACAAAAATTGATCTTGGATGTCATTATTAGGGTCATGCACCTATTGAAAATACACAATTTAGCATAAAAATATTAAGTGATTGTACAAGTAATAACTGAATAATTATCATATTGTATAAGAAAAAAAACTTACATATTTTGTGAACCAATCAACAAAATGTGATCTTATTTGTTTATGGACTTCAACACCACTGATATTTGAGTGGTTTGCATACAAAAATGCCTCGTAAATGCTGAAAAACAGTGAAAGATATAAATCAAGGATAAGTAAAATCAAATGTGTAATTAGGAGAGAATACATTATATGAGATGTAACATACGCATAATATGGCTCAACTTCGGGACAATTCAAGAGTACGTATAAAGAAACTTCAGCCATTTCTTCATCAGTGAGATAACGACTCTTAGATGTTCCATCATGTCTGCCAGGGTAATTAAATATAGAAACTGGTGGATTCTCAGACGAAACACCACCATCATCATTTCTAGGAACTCTTCTATTTCTTGTATGAACGTGAGACTCAAAATAGTATGAACAAAATGTAGATGTTTCTTCAAGCACATAGGCCTCACAAATTGACCCCTCCACACGAGCTTTATTCTTAACTTTCTTCTTAAGACCATGTAAGAACCTAAAAGAAAATAATGAACAAGAAGATATGTATTGGTGTTTTAAATAATAGTGAAGTAAAATGACTCTAATGCAAGAATAATACCTTTCAAATGGATACATCCATCGAAATTGCACGGGACCACCAACTATAGCTTCATAAACCAAGTGTATGGGTAAATGTTCCATTACGTCAAAAAAGCCTGGAGGGAAGATCTTCTCTAACTTACATAAGATGATAGGAATGTTCTTGTCCATCGCTTCAAGTCTGTTTTTTTCTAACACAGGACAACATAAATCTCGAAAAAAATAACTCAACTCGGTTAATGCTTGCCAGATTGGAGTTGGTAAACAACTGAATGCAATTGGAATCAATCTCTCCATGAAGACATGACAATCATGAGATTTCATATGTTGCAATGTGCAAGATCTCAAGTCAACACATCTTGATAAGTTAGATGCATATCCATCGGGAAACTTCAAACCCTGTACCCACTCACATATTCCTCTCTTTTGATTGACATTTAAAGTGTAATGGGCTTTTGGCTTCACTATCTTTCCATTACTTGTTTCTTCCAACTCTAAAGATCGTCGAGTACAATATAAAGGAAGATCCTTCCTAGCCTTAACGTTATCTTTTGTTTTTTCTTTAACATCCATAACTGTGTTGAATACATTTTGAAATATATTACTTTCAGTGTGCATAACATCTATGTTGTGTGGATTCAACAAATCACACCAGTATGGCAAGTCCCAAAAGATGTTGCGCTTGGTCCAATGATGAGTATCCCCATATCCAGGTGATGTATAATTAGCACCCACATCAGTTATCTTAGGAAATTCACTTATCTTCGCAAGTAATTCAATTCCTGAGTACCTCCTAGGGGGCTCACTCATTTCTACTTTGCCTTTTAGAAAATTATTCTTATCTTTGCGAAACGGATGATTCTTTGATAGAAATTGTCTATGACAATCAAAGTGGCACATCTTCCTCCCATTTTTCAAATAAAAAGCTTTAGAGCCTTCCATGCAAATAGGACAACCCAATCTACCAGCTGTCGACCAACCAGATAACATTCCATATGCAGGAAAATCATTGATAGTCCAACATAATGCAGCTTTTAAAAGAAAATTTTGCTTTTTAGAGATATCATACGTCACCACTCCTTCATTCCATAATTTTTTTAAGTCATTAATCAAAGGTTGTAGATAGACATCAATTTTACTTTTAGGATTACTAGGACCTGGGATAATTATTGTTAAGAACATGTATTCCCTCTTCATACACATACCAGGAGGAAGATTATATGGGGTCAAGATCACAGGCCAACACGAATACACCTTGGAGTTCATATTAAATGGGCTAAATCCATCTGAACACAATCCTAATCTCACATTTCTCGGTTCCGAAGCAAATACAGGGTGTTTTTTATTGAAGTGCTTCCACGCCTCCCCGTCAGATGGGTGTGACAATTTGCCTACCTCGCGTCGATTTTCATGATGCCATGTCATATGCTTAGCCGTTGCATTTGAGGCAAACATTCTTTGTAGTCGAGGGATAATAGGTAAGTACCACATCTGCTTCTTTGGAATTTCTTTCTTTCTATTTCTCATTGACATATTTTCCTTAAAACGAGTCTCTCCACAAAATCTACATGTTTTCTCATGTACATCGTCTCCAAAATACAACATACAACCACGTGGACAACAATCTATTTTCTCATATCCGCATCCAAGTCGAGATACAAGTCTTTTAGTTTGATAAAAGTCTTCAAGCATTCTATTACCAGCTGGTAACACCTCTTTTATCAATGTAATAATTTCATTGATGCACGCAATTGGAATGTTGTAATCCGACTTTAAACTCATAAGTCTGACTGCAATTGATAACACTGAATGATCTTCACATCCATCCCATAACGGAGACTGTGCTTCACATAATAAATTGTAAAAGTGTGTATAACTTTGATTAGGTTCTTCTAGTGGAGGATTAGTATAAAAACTAGGCCCTTCGGCATCAATAACCATTCTCTCGTACGGATTCAAATCTGCAGCTTCAATATCATAAGGACTATCAAATACGAGTGGCGGGGTTTCTCCGTGATTATGCCAATGATAATAATTTGGTTGAAAACCCTTTTGATACAAATGTTGTCTCACCGAATCCGACTTATGAAACCGCAAACACTTACATTTGGAGCATGGACATCTAAATCTTCCTTCTTGTTTAAAGACATCAAGTTGTTGTGCAGCTGAAATAAATTCCTCCACCCCCAATATAAACTCCTTTGACATTCGATTTTTTTGTGAATCTTTTTTATTGTACATCCAATGACGACGCTCTGGTATCTCCATTATCTGTCCAAATAATTGGAATTTTAAGTGGTTTAATTATTCTCTATTTTTTTTCCCGTAATATATTTTAATCAAGACTATTATATTTAATTTCATTCAAGTTTGTATCATCAAAACAAATAGTTTGGGAATTATTCTTGTCCGATCAATACAATAAAAGTATTTTTGAGAAAATTAAAGGAATTAAAACACAAATAGTCTTATCACTATTTTTAGAGTTAATATTTTTTTTTATCTCACTAGGGACAAGAAGATCTTACTAATAATACTAATAATTGGAGCAGTTGAAGAAATCAAACAACTTAATAACATTAATTATATAATAAATTCTTCCTGAACATATTATTATTCTATGATTAAGTTGTTAGCACAAACTTTCTATCGTGTGATGTTATCTAACAACTCAAGTATTTGAAAATTGGGGGAAAGTAACAACAAAGCCTCCAGATCAACGCTTTCGAATACAAACCTATGAATATCATGAAAATATAACAAAAAACTTAGAAAAAAAAAACACAAAAGAACAGTAAAAAAATACATACCCTAACCAGGGAAAAGCTAAAAAAATTTTAGAAGTTTTTGGAAAGGCTCAAACCCTTCTTAGATTCTACAAGAAAAAAAAAATCCAAATCCAATACAAGAAACAGATTATTTCAATTCAAGAACTAGCGAAGAGATAAATAAAATAAAAAACCTGGTAAAAATCAGCCGCTGGTGATTACCTATTTGTTTACTGAATTGAATTCGCTGAAACACCAATGCCAACTTAGAAGTTACGGCAATGGAGAGCAAAGTAAAGCGAAAGGGTTTGATAATTATACAGCAAAATTAAAATTAAAATCCATTTTCAACTTTTCACCTTCAATTCTGAAATCTCTCTGAAAAATGTATGCATAATTTGATTAATTTCACTTCAATTCTCCTCCCCCGTTTCTCGGTTATCACTATAGTTTCAACTAAGCTGGAAATCGTGATATGTATTTGCTAAGTTCTAAGTTTTAATAGTATAAGGACATACTTATGCATTTTAATATATAAATATTGATATATCTTGATGTAAATATTAAATATTTAAATTTTAGAATTGAAAATTACGGCATATATGCATTCCTTATCAAATACAGAAGTCATAAATTATCAAATACCGAAGTCATAAAACAAGGGAATTAATGGAGTATACTATCAAACCTTTAAATAAACAAGATGAGAGGAGCGGCGGGTGAGTGGAGCGGCGCTGCAACTGCCGACGGTAAGAGGGCGAGGCTCGTCGAAAGTATGTGAATGCCTGGATCAAGCCACGACCCACGAGACGAGAGTGTGAGGATCAGAGAGAGCCTTTATATATATAACAGAGAAGAAGCAGAGAGCAGCAAGTATAACATAGTTGGGAACGGCGGTAATATATATTGGAGAATGGGAGGTTGGCGGTAATATAGGAGAATAGGAGGGAACTGCCGCCTTTTTTTTTATTTATAAGTTAGGGAAAAAAATATGGTCAATGCGGTAATATAGGAAAATATGAGGGAATTGTTTTTTTTTTTTTATTAGTTAGGGAAAAAGATATTGTAAAATATCTTTAAATTTGTAAAGGTCTCTAATTAAAAATATTTATGGTACGTATTCGGTCATATTAAAAAGATTCGATCATATAGATTCCAACTTAATTAAAAATATTATTTTCAAGTTATTGTATTTTAACATTATATATGGAAATATTCCACATATATTAACATTATATATGGAAATATTCCACCTGTATACAACCTATTGACTACTCAATGAAAATACAATTTGTTTTCCTTATATTATATATTCCTAATACAAATTTCGGTCATACTAGAAAGTTAAAATAATTACAAGTATTTTACCCACGAAAAATAAATATTATAATTAATTATTCCCCCATTCTATAAATATTGTCAATGCGGTAATTAATATAGGAGAATAGGAGGGAATTGCTTTTTTCTTTTTTATTAGTTAGGGAAAAAAATATTGTAAAATATCTTTAAATTTGTAAAGGCCTCTAATTAAAAATATTTATGGTATTCGGTTATATTAAAAAGATTCGATCATATCGATTCCAACTTAATTAAAAAAAAAAAATCAAGTTATTGTATTTTAACATTATATATGGAAATATTCCACTATACAACCTATTGACTACTCAATGAAAATACAATTTATTTTCCTTATATTATATATTCCTAATACAAATTTTGGTCATACTAGAAAGTTAAAATAATTACAAGTATTTTACCCACGAAAAATAAATATTATAATTAATTATTCCCCCATTCTATATTTATTTGTCCACTTTACTTATTGAGACGTCCCAAAATTATTTACACACCCTTAATATAAAAATATCCCACAAAATTATTACCCTCCCACTAAAAAAAATCACATTTAATTGGGTTACTTTATTGAAAAGTGTTTCTTACTTCAATTTGATTATTCTCACTTTTCTTTTTTTATTGTCCAATTTATTAATTTCATTCCCCTTTACAAACAATATTATTCATTTTATTTTATCTTCACCCTCAACCATCACTTATTTATTCACTTTGTCATTCACTTTATTTATAAACAATCACTTTATTTGTAAATGGACCCCACAATACTTAACTATTTAATATTTATTAAAACTTGTACCCGAATAAATGAACATAATGAATTTAAACTAAAGAAATACTTTATAAACAAAATAAGTACAAATACTAGATCGAATATCAAAATATTTACTTTATTTGCAGTCGGATTATATTGATCTTGATATGTGCAATATTAAAACAAAAGCGGTCACAAATGAAATGGAATCAACCCTTCTTTATTTCTTCTCGCTTGTTTAAGAGTCTCATGTTATTCAAGTTCTACGTCACTTACTTTTAATTGAATACCGACGCCGCTTGTGTTGCAAGGTGTTGTTTTCGTCTAGGCAAATTTTTGTATGCAATTGGATGCATATATACAATTGAATTTTAAGTGATCGTCCAATTGAATTTTTAATCCTCACATTAAAATTAAATTAAAATTGTTGCTCAATTGCACTAATTACACCATGCAATTGAGTGCATACAAGAGCGATTTTGTTTTATATATTCGATTTTCAATTTTCACTTATCTTAATTCTCATCATTTGTTTTGCGTCAATTTTAAAAAAAAACATTCTACCAACCATATCTAATATTGTTTGATGTTTTTCTACAACTCGTCTCATTCATTGTGCACACCATATACATTTTTTTTCGAGGGTTAGGATTTTCATTTTAATCAATTGTCTCATATAACTTTTATGGTACAGTTTTTTAAACATCATTAAATTATTTTAAAAAATTAAATAAAAACGAAATAAATATGAAAAAATTTAAAACTTATACAGTATTAATAAATCCTAAAAACATAATATATTAATTAATTAAGAATACACAAAATATAAAAATCTAAAATATCTAAAAAATATATATACTAAAATTTGAAAAATTATAGTCCGTATTACTAAATCTAAAAAAAAAATATGGCCAACCCCTGATTGTCTTTCCAAAACAAAAATTATATTTATAAAATTTTCTATATTTGAGGAATTGAAACTTAATACTTAATTTATACTGTAATTAGATTTATAAAAACTATTAATTAATCTTAAAAGTTTTAAAAAATTTGATTGAGCGCCAGATTAGACTTAGCGCGGGATTCTTTAACTCCATCGCCGCTTTATTTCAGTTCTCTTTCTTTTTTTCTTTCATATATCTAAATTAATCTCAAACCCTCCTACTCACTCTCAAACTCTCCTACTTCATTGGTGCCTCTGTGTGTTTATTTCAATTCTTCGACTGGCAAGGTGAGTTTTTTTTTCTTCCTTTTCAGTTTTTTTTACCGTGTGTGTTTATTTCGATTCTTCGACTGGCAAGGTGAGTTTTTTTTCTTCCTTTTCAATTTTTTTTACCGTGAGTGTAATTATTAAATTAGTATATATTACTATTATTTTCGTTTTGGAAGAAACTGTAATTTATATTTCTGTGCATGATAATATATATGTGTGTTATGTGTGCGGTGTGAGAGTATAATATGGGCATGTTTGATAGCAAAGATTGATTATCTAAAATTATGATAATATCTAAACTTTATAAATTTTAAAGCATAATCTACCTTAATCTAAATTATCAAACAACCAATAAAAATGATATATAGTTAATCTAGATTTAATCTAAGCTATCAAACATGTCCTATGTGTGTGTGTGTGTGCGTGTGAATATATATGTGTGCGATATATATATATATGTGCGCTAATTGTGTGAGTGATGTATGTGGGGTGTGTGAATATAATATGTGTGTGTGCGTGTGAGTAATATATATATATGTGTTGTGTATATATATGTGTGGGCGAGATATATATATATATATATATATGTGTGTGTTAACTGTTAACTATGTGAGTAATGTATATATGACGGCCGGTGCGAGTGCGAGTTGTACTGTTTTACTTGTAGTACTGCTGTGTGTGGATGGGTGTTGTTACTTGTAGTACTGCTGTCTGTATACAAATTTATAAGTAATATAAATATGTGTGCGCACATATATGTATGGTAAAAATTGTCTTGTATTGAAAGCCTCATGAGCAGCTATATATAAATGATCTATAGTAGTATTCAAAGAGGTAGTATTTGTATTCTCTATTGTAGTCATCCTGAATCAATTAATGACATAGTTATTTTTATTTAAAAGTTTAGTGTTCTTCATATATTGTTCTATCATGTTCATAAAGCTTTTTTATAATATTTATATATACATGTATATGTCTATGTAATATATATGTGTGCTCTATATATATGGGTGTGTTATATTGAAGTTTCATGTTTAATGTGCACAGATGACACGTAAAAGTGAACGTGGTAGAGGACAATGCAGAGACATCAACTCAACTATTAGACCAGGTAGAGGTAGAGGTAGAGGTAGAGGCAGAAGCATATCTAGAGAGCATTTGAGAGACCATCTGAAAGACACTGGCTTAAAATTCACATCCACAAATTTTGACAATCAATCAACATTTGAAAGAACATCCGAGAGAGAACCTACCATATTTGAGAGCTCTCCAATACAAATTGAGAGAGCGTTTGAAAGAGACACTATACCGTATGAAAGACCTTCATCTAAGAGAAACCCAACACCTTCTGAGAGAGCTCCAACACAAATTGAGAGAGTGTTTGAGAGAGACCCTACACCTTCTGAGAGATCTCCAACACAAACTGAGAGAGTTTTTGAGAGAGACCCTACACCTTTTGAGAGAAGCTTTGAGAAAGATTCTACACCACATGAGAGAGTTCCGTCTAAAAGAGTCCATTCAACATTTGAGAGAACTTTATCTGACAGTAACCCTGTGCCATTTGAGAAAACTCCTACACTATCAAATATAGCCCCTTCTCAATCTTCTGCACTATCTAAGAGAGATACTCGAGGGGTTCCAACATCATTTGAAAGAGCTTCATCTGAGAGACTCTCTACACCATCAACTGAGGAAACATCTCAAAGAGTCCTTACATCATCAATTGAGGGAGCATCTCAAAGAGCCTCTACACCATCAACTGAAGGAGCATCTCAGAGGGCCCCCACAAACAGTTCGACCGGTAGTAAGTTGTTGATACAACCGAATGGAAATGAGTACGATTTTTTAGCTACTTATATTTTCATTATAATTTTTAATACACTTATTTTATTATTAGCTAATGTATATTATTTTTCATAATTATTATGTAACAGGTTTTTTCCTTCAGAAGCCATTAAACACATTAGTAGAAACATCAAATCTAAATACTCACAACCATGGCGTGGATGGAGTGAGATTCCTACAAATGTAAAAAATATGTGGTTTATCCAGTTTAAGGTAATATCATAAGCTTGTAAAAATGTTTATTTGTCAAATTAAAGTTTGTTTTATTATATATAAAGCTAAGATTATTGTTTTTTGGTAGAATTGTTGTAGCTGGGATCCTGAGCATGAAGTTGATATTAAAAGGATATTGAAATGTAAAGCGGCAAACATTGTGCGTTCAAGCTTGGTGGATATTCGTAGGGGAAAATCCAAAGGGTCATGGTTGTCTTCTGGAGTGCTTGAGGCACTTAAAATTAAATGGGAGACGGACCCTGATTTCATAAACTTGTCTAATCAGAACAAAAAGAACATATCGGCTAATAATGATGGATGCTTGCATCGAGGCGGTGCTATTTCGATTTCGGAACATTTAAGACGACTGGTAAGCATAGTTATTTTAATTAAGTAGTGTTTGTATATATATATATATATTTTAATTTATTTATAATTATCAATTGTGGATTTAATTTAGGGAATGAAGCTCGGGAGAGATGTTGCCGTTCCTGAGCTTTTTTTGAAGCTCAACTACGATGAAGAGGATAATAAATGGAAAAATTCTAGAGCCGAAGAATTTTACGTAAGTATTTTTAAAATAAGAGTTAATTTTTTAGAATTAGATATTATTATATATATAATGTATATATATTTCCTTTTGTATTTTACATTTACAAAATCTAATATATTGTACTTGTTGAAAACTATATGCAGAATAAGTATAAGAATTTAAAGGCTAGCAAGTTGTCTGAAGGTGTAGCTGAAGATGAGATTGATGATTCTACGATCTTTTACGAGGCTAATGAAGGGAATAGTAAGAGAGGCAGAACTTATGGTTTTGGATCAGAAGCAGCTTTATTTAAATCTTCAAGTTCAAGATCTAATAAGAGGGGTAAGACTAGTACCACCAATTCGACCAATTCAGAAGTTCAGGTCTTAACATCTCGTTTAACTACTGTTGAGAGTGAATTAGCCTCTGTTCACCGTCTTCTTCAGATGATGATGAACAACACATCATTCAATACTGCCCATGATGCATCTTCTAACGGCGTGTCTTCTCGTGATGCTGAGAACGTAGATAATGATGAGAATGAGAATGAAGATGAAGATGATGATCGTGCCTTTGGAATTGATGGTGGTGATTATGATGATGATGATGGTGGTGATTACTAGGAGTTAATATTTATGTTATTATATTAGTTTTAGTTTATTTTTGTCGGTGATGTGAATTGGGAAGATGGTCAACTCTTAGTTTATGACTACGGTGTTTGCAACTTATTATTTTTGTTATGACATTAATTATTATATATTTTTAAATTGATTATATAGTTTAATTCAAATGGTATATTGTGTAATTTTAATTGATTTTAATATTATTTTTTAATATAGCAATAAAAATAAAATATTTTTTTTAAATAAATTCCAACTAAAAAAAAGTTGTTGGAATTTATATTGGACAAATTTTCACAATTGAATATTCCAATGGTACATGTTCATTGGAATTTTTAATCCAACAGTTCGATTAATGTCGTTGGAATTGGCATTGGAATTTACTTGAATAAATTTCCAACAATTTAAGTTCCAATGGCTAATATTTGTTGGAAAAATTCCAACGAAAAATCACCATTGGAATTGACGATGAAATATGTGATGGAAAAATTCCAATAGCTAGATATTCCAGCGTTACATGTCTGTTGGAATAAAAATTCCTACAGATTTTTTTTTATTGGAATTACTGTAGGAATTCAAATTTATAATTTCCAACAACTATAAAATTCCAAAGGTCGAAATCCGTTGGAACAAATTCCAACGGAATATTACTGTTGGAACAAATTCCAATGGCAAATTACCGTTGGATTTTTCAATGGAATATATGTTGGAAAAAAAATCAATAGGTGATAATTCCAACGTTCAAAATCCGTTGGAATGTACTGTTGGAATTTTTTTCTGATGGAATTTTCATTGGAATTTTACAATTCCAGCGCCCACTTTTCCAATGGTCGTATTTTCGTTGGAATTTCCGTTGGAATCAATGATTCCAACGGAAAAAATGCAAAAAACTGTTGGAATTTTCCTGTTGGAATTCCACTGTTTTCTTGTAGTGTACAATGTTTAATATAAGTATATCAGAAAATATAATTATTATTGTTGATAGTTTATTTGTCTAAACGGTAAGTGAGAAGAACTTAAAACCTCTCCATGTATAAATGTATTCAATGAAGTGGGGGATCAACCCTCGTAAATGGTGTCAAGTCATATATGTGACCTAGGACAAAATCGGGGCAGGTCTAACATAGTTTCATTGGTACTAGGTCTGAGCTAGATCGGTCGATCCACCATTGGTGGCAGACAAGTCTTCCGATGGCAGAGCTAGTTGGCCTATATATGAGCATTAATGGTCGATACAAATGAATTTGATGTGTCATTAATTCATTTGTAATTTGATATAATTCCTTCAATAGTGACCTTTGACATGATCTGATTTCATTGTAAAAAATAGGCAGATCGTAGTTAACCATGACCGTGTTGTCCTTTGTCGGGCCCCAGGCGAAAATGTGATATGTAGGGGTAGGAATAGGTTTGTTGAAAAACCTAGTTTGGTACACCGTTATTAAACCTGGCCTTTAAATAAAGGAGTTGTACCTGAAAACATATTCAAAACATTATTAAGCTCATACCTCTTGTTTGCAACATTAAGAAGGGGAGACATAGAAGAGACTTTAGGCATACATTAGGATTTTGCTTTAAATTACTCCATACCTTGGAGGTATGTTGGTATTTTCATTATTCCTCAGCATAATTGTTGGGTGCTGATAATTTAACTCCGCTCCTTTGGATAGTTAATTGCTTCATAGAGGTAGAGGGACATGTTTAATAGCTAAGATTAAGGGTAGATTAACTACATCTCAACATTTATTGATTGTTTGATAGTTATGACCAGAGTAATAGTGTTTATAGATGAGCTGATAAATAAAAGTAAGATTTGGTACGATATTACCTTAAATGGTAACGTGCATTAAATGCTTGTACGACTCTGCATAAAGGTCTCTGCATCCCTAGTTCAAGTCAACTCTATAGCTTTGTTGTCGATGTATCATTGTGTTAGGGTTATACTGGCAAGTATGCTTTTAGTGCTACTTATGTATACAAACTGATTTTTGCACTTATTAATGAGAATAAATTTTTGTCACTGGTTGCTTTAAATATAATGAATGGTAATTATTTATTGCATAAACGTTCAGATGTACTTTACATTGTAGACAATGTGGTGTGTAGAAGATCACAGAAGATCACATTGTCAGTTCCTTGTATATAAGTACAATTGATTCACAACTTAGATGGAATTGAACAATCCATTGGTAGAAGTTGAGGTGTAAGGCTCAGATTGGTTTGTCTTGACCAAGAGATTACACTAGTGCATTTTGATGTGCTGAATAGGACCTACAGAGAGGTAATTCTTCTAGACTGGCTTAAGGAATGAAGAATTAGACCTCAGTGGTTGTTGATTTCTTAATCTCTGTCACTTAAATGGAATTGTCTGTAGTTAAGAAGTATTGCTTTGATTTATTATGGGTAAAGAATCAATGTGATTCAATACTTTATATTTTGGGCAATATTATTAATTATAGGACAGATTGCCAAAATTAATACAGAGAATCGTGTCTTGGAGTGTCAAGTTGATTATGTCCCCTTGGTGGGCTCAGAAGGTTTATCATATCAAATCTGATCAGTGGAATTTATTTCCGGTATGATAATAATGTTGAGCTGTCCTTACTCTAAGGAATAAAAGATATTAATTAATTAAAGCATTCAGTAGCTTAAATTAATTGATGGACATTGAATCTTAAACACGGGAAATAATAACCGGGAGCCATATTTCGTAATATGGGTTAGGATGGATAGTGCAATATTAATTCTATAGTGGAATGAATTAATATTAATGAGCTGGAAAAATATTGTGGCTCAATATTGATTTCTGGGCCCATTGGGAGGTCCAATCCTAATTCTCCTAAAGGCCCCTCAAGTAGCCCAATAAAAGTCCATTAACTAAGGTAATTAAAAAGATAAGAATTAATCTTGTTGCAAGAAAGAGAGGAAAGTAGCGCTTATTTTGGGGAGAGAATATTATGGAGAAAGATATGGAAATAATATAATATCTCTTGGAGAATAAAATATTTCTAGATCTCCAATATTTTCTAATAAATAAATTTGCTATTCTCTCTTATAAATAGAGTAAAAACCGCCACTCTTAATTTTAAGAGTTGAGAAAAAAGAAATCGGTTTTCTCTACAAAAGAAAAAAGAGAGATCTGTAATTTTCGAAATTACAGTGTGTGCAACAAGAGAAAATTAATTCTTCCTTGAGAGTTATTAGTTCGTGAGATCTCCCACCGGATCAACGGGCTAGGACTTAGGGAATACTCGAGAAGGCAATTGGGTTGAAGTTGTTATTCTTCTCAACGATATCTCTCCGATTCAAAGGTAAACACGTAATCCCTTAGTTCCGCATGTTTAGGGATTTAATTATTTACCGTACATTCATTACATGAATTAGTTGATTTAATTTGTTTAAATTATAAAATTAGATTTATGATAATTCATATTTAAATTACGTCTCAAATAGATCCTGGTAATTTTAAAGGATTCCCGGGAGTCTCGAAAGATCCCTAGGGCATCTCAAAAGATTCTCGGGAGTCTCAAAAAGAGGTTTCAAATAGATCTTGATAATTTTAAAGGGAGTCTCAAAGGATCCCTAGCGTGACGGTCCATAACCCACAAGTGCCAATAATTCCCCACAAAGGAGATGGGGAATGTGGTCCCATAATATTCCCACAAAGGAGTTGGGGACCACAAGAATTGGGGACCACATTGTTGGGGGACTACTATTGGGTATTGGGATAATTCCCAACACATTGGTCCACATCACCTAAGTTGTTGAACGAACCGTCTTGTCTTTTGTTTGAGTAAATCAGAACTGGTCCGACTTTCTCTTTGTCTTCCGTTATTGTTGCCTCTTCTTCCAATATCATAGTATCATAAATGAACTAACACTTCTTCAAGGTGTCTTCAAGTCTGTAGTCTTCTACACTTTAAGTGTTGAGCGAGCGCGCGTTGAGAACAGATGAGTAATCAGCTGATATATATACAACTGATTCCTCGGACTTAGACTTAGACAATTGCAATACTTCTAAGTTTTATAAGAACAACTTAGGTAACCTACTTTTAGATTATAAATTATTATTCTAACATGTACTCTACTGATTTAGTTTTGGCCATCAAAACTAAATATAGAAATTACAATCGTATTAGGGGCTGGATGAATATCCCAAAATTTTTTCCCTTTTTGATGAAGCCAAAACTAACTAAGCTAAGTTATCAGATCAGTTAATTAATAATTTGAATATCGTCAAAGGTTAGAAATAATAAGTATAAGAGTGACACTTATCCTTGAATTGTATAGGAGGACCTCATCACCTACTTCGAAAATCTTCATGGACAACCGGGCATCATGCCATCTCTTAGTCTTCTCACGAAACAATTGTGAGCTTGCATAGGCATCCTCACGAAACTCTTCAAGTTCATGCAATTGAAGCACCCTTTTCTCTCCACACAAGTCACTATCCAAATTTACCTTTCTTAAAGCCCAAAGTGCTTGGTGCTCCACTTCAACGGGAAGGTGACATGCTTTCCCAAAAACCAATTGGTAAGGCGACATACCAAGTGGAGTCTTATATGCCGTCCTATACGCCCAAAGTGCATCCGGGAGCTTGCTAGACCAATCTTTTCGGCTCGTACTAACCGTCCGTTCCAAAATTTTCTTGATATGTCTATTCGAAACTTCGGCTAACCCATTGGTTTGGGGGTGATATGGAGTTGCTACTTTATGTGTGACACCATACTTTGCAAGTAGCCTCTCCATCAATTTGTTCACGAAGTGGCTTCCCCCATCACTAATGAGAGCTCTTGGAACGCCAAATCTAGTGAAGATCCCCTTCAAAAAATTCATGACGGTGTTCGCATCGTTGGCCTTCGTAGCAATGGCCTCTATCCATTTCGACACATAATCAACTCCAAGTAGAATATACGTGTAACCATTTGAAGATGGAAATGGTCCCATGAAATCTATTCCCCAAACATCGAATAATTCGACTTCCACAATGTTCGTCAACGACATCTCATTTTTCTTAGAAATCCCTCCACTCCGTTGGCACTTGTCACATCTAATCACAAACTCCTTACAACTCCGGAACACCCATGGCCAATAAAATCCGGATTGGAGCACCTTCAATGCCGTCTTTTCACCCCCATAATGTCCTCCACATGGAGATGAGTGGCAATGGGTCATGATGTTTTCCCATTCTTCCTTTGGGACACATTTTCGGATTATTGAATCAACTCCCCTCTTCAAGACATAAGGGTCGTCCCAAATGTAACTCTCAACATCCTTCAAAAACTTCTTCTTCTCATAAGTGTTAGCACCAAATGACATGCTTCCACTTTCTAAGTAGTTAGCTATATCCGCGTACCAAGGTGCCTCATCATGAATTTTTCCCACAAACGATCCTTGGACACGGAACAAACGCTCATCCGGGAACTCTTCTTTCACATCTCCAAAATCTTCTTTGAACTCTTTAGCCCTCTCGATCCGGGACAAATGGTCGGCTATAACATTGTCACTCCCCTTCTTATCCTTGATCTCAATGTCAAATTCTTGAAGAAGTAAGATCCATCGGATTAGTCTTGGTTTTGCATCCTTCTTTCCCATGAGATAACGGATAGCGGCGTGGTCCGTGTAAACGATAGTTTTCCCACCTACTAGGTAGGGTCGAAACTTATCGAAGGCGTACACCACCGCTAGAAGTTCCTTTTCCGTAGTGGTGTAATTCAATTGAGCCCCGTTGAATGTTTTGGATGCATAGTATATAGCCCGGAAAATCTTCTCCCTTACTTGGCCAAGAACAACCCCCATTGCCACATCACTTGCATCGCACATTAATGTGAATGGCTCCTTCCAATCCGGTGCTACCAAAATGGGAGTATTGATCAACGCTTCCTTCAAGGCACTAAAAGCATTCAAACAAGCATCATAAAAAACATAAGGAACATCTTTCTCAAGTAAGTGTGAAAGGGGTTTAGATAACTTAGAGAAATTTTTAATGAACCGTCTATAAAAACCGGCGTGCCCCAAAAATGAACGAATTCCTCTCTCGTTTGATGGAGGAGGAAGCTTCTCTATTGCCACTATCTTTGCCCGATCAACCTGCAAACCTTGAGAAGATATATGATGACCAAGTACCACCCCCTCCTTGACCACGAAATGGCACTTTTCCCAATTAAGGACAAGGTTGGTATCTTGGCATCGTTTAAGCACTAACTCCAAATGTTCCAAACATGTGTCAAATGAGGTACCAAAAACCAAAAAGTCATCCATGAACACTTCCATTACCTTCTCAATTAAATCATGAAAAATCGACATCATGCACCTTTGGAATGTTGCCGGTGCATTGCATAACCCAAAGGGCATGCGTCTCCAAGCAAACGTTCCATAGGAACATGTGAAGGTGGTCTTCTCTTGGTCTTCGGGGGCAATCATTATTTGATTGTACCCGGAATAACCATCGAGGAAGCAATAGTAAGCAAATCCACCAAGCCTATCTAACATTTGATCCATAAAGGGAAGGGGAAAGTGATCCTTACATGTAGCCCTATTTAACTCCCTATAATCTACACACACTCTCCACCCGGTTGCTACCCGTGTAGCTATCACCTCATTTTGATCGGTTTTTATGACCGTCATACCCCCTTTTTAGAAACGACATGCAATGGTGATACCCACGGACTATCACTAATGGGTAAAATCATCCCCGAGTCTAAGAATTTAATAACCTCTTTCCTAATGACCTCTTGCAATATAGGATTTACTCGTCTTTGAGGTTGGACTATAGGTTTAACATCACTCTCGGTCCTAATCCTATGCATGCATATAGACGGTTTAATACCCTTCAAGTCATCAATGGTCCAACCTAAGGCTTTCTTATTCCTAGCAAGCACAACCAACAATTTATCCAACTCACCATCATTTAACAAAGAGGAAACGATAACGGGGTACCTCATTTCGTTATCCAAGTAAGCATACTTGAGGTGCTCCGGTAATGGCTTCATCTTTTCCTTCTTTTCTTCCGGACCTTGTCCTCCTTCAACGGGGATATGAAGTGGTAGTATTGGAGGTCTCCTTCTCATCTCCATTGCATAAACTTCTTCTATTGATTCCCTATAAGAACTTGGCAACAATTCATTAGAGACAATCAAAGAATCACATAGAAATGAAGAAATAGAATGAGTTAAAGAAGTGTTAGAGAAATCTTCCCATTCATCTTGCACAATGTTTTCAACCACATCTAAGAAATTGCAAGACTCCACTTCTCCAAGCTCTTTCAAAGACTTGTAAATTGAAAATGTGATTTCTTCATGATTGAAACTCAATTTCAATTCTCCTTTCTTCACAATGATCATTGCCTCCCCCATTGCAAGGAAAGGTCTTCCCAAGATCAAAGGGACGTGCTCATCTTCCGCCATATCAAGAATGACGAAGTCCACGGGAAATATGAATCGGTCCACTTTCACCAACACATCCTCTACGATCCCTCTTGGTGTCTTCACCGATCGATCGGCTAGATGCAAGGTCATGGTCGTTGGTAACAACTCCCCCATATCTAACCTCTTGTAAATCGAGTAGGGCATGAGGTTGATGCTTGCTCCAAGGTCACAAAAAGCCCAAATTGCTTCACTACCCCCGATTTCACAAGGAATGGTGAAACTCCCCGGATCTTCCAACTTTTTAGGTAGGCTTCTTTGTAGTAGAGCACTACATTCCTCCGAAAGGTTGATTGCTTGATGAACTCCAAGTTTCTTCTTGTTTGCAATCAAATCCTTGAGAAACTTCATATAGTGGGGCATTTGGTCCAAGGCATCAAGAAGAGGAAGATTGATGTGAATCTTCTTAAAAATCTCCATGAACTTGCTAAACTTCTCATTCAACTTCGTTTTCATATACCTTTGAGGAAAGGGAAGTGGTACATGAGTAATGGGCATCCCCCATTTGTCACATGGTACATCATGCTTCTTCTCTCTTAGCTCCTTATCAATCTTCCATTTTGGAGTCCTTGGACTCTTCACTTCGTCATCCCCACTTTCCTCCTCTTTCTTTTCTTTCTCTTCATCTTTATCCTCCTTCCTTCCTTCAACTTCCAACTCCTCATCTAGTTTCTCATCCTCAACATCCGTAGGCATTTTTGGCCCTTCGTAAGAAGTGCCACTCCTCAACTTAATTGCTTTACAATGCTCTTTTGGATTCACTCCGGTTGTTGATGGAAATTTTCCTTTGTTTGGTTGAGATCCAATTGAAGTTGCCAATTGTCCCATTTGGAATTCCATTGATTTTTGGTTACTCAAGAGTTGGGCAAGTATCGAGTCGGTTGCTTCGGATTTCTTCTCACTTGTCTCCATTCTCTTCATGAGAAGTGCAAGAAGCTCATCCGTGGAGGATTTCCCTTCTCCACTTGGGAGTTTTGCTCCAGGATCAAATCCGGGAGGATATTGAATAGCACCTTTAGGATTGGAATATGACAAATTCTCATTCCTCCGAAAATTCGGGTTTTGAGGGGCTTGGTATTGAGGGGATGGTCCCCCTTGTCCTAGAGATGATGAAGATTGCCCTTGGAATCGGTTTTGAGGAGGAGCTTGATATCCTTGACCAAGATTTTGATATGGTGGTTGGCCTTGATATTGTCGATTCCCTTGAAAATTTTGTGGATATCCTTGTTGACCCATGTATTGTACTTCTTCCATATGTCCCATTTTGTGGATATCCTTGTTCACCTTTTCAATGAGTGTAGTCATCATTACTTTTATGCTATCATTAACATCCACTTGAGCTACCCGATTTTGTGCTCCACGGTCTACTCTCATCTTGAAAGTATTGCTTGATATCCCTTCTATTATGTCATTGATCTCCTCCACCGATTTCATCCAAATTAAACCCCCCGCACAAGCATCAATGTGGTGTTGATCTTCCAATCGTAACCCACCGACGAACCAACACGTTGTTTGTTCTATTGGAAAACCATGATGGGGGCATGTGATGAGAAGATTCGTAAACCTTTCCCATGCCTCTTTGATTCCCTCCGTTGGACCTTGTTGGAATGTGGAGATCTTTTGTTTGGCTTCCATAGTCTTTGAAGGAGGGTAGTACTTCAATATAAATCTCTTCTTCAACTCTTCCCACGTCCTCACTTCTCCGGCGGGAATGCTTGATTGTAGCCAAGCTTTTGCTTTCCCCGACAATGTAAATGGAAATAGCCTCATCTTTTTAGCATCTTCCGACACTCCGTTTTGCTTGAGAGTGTCGGCCATCTCTAAGAATTGAGCAAGGTGTTCATTCGGGTCTTCCTCAAATCCTTCCTCCGTCCTCCCTTCAAATTGTCTTTCCCTCAACATCCTTAATAAAGAGGCACTAATCTCAAAATTGTTTGCCTCCACCCTTGGTCTTGCCAACCCATCGCAATGCTCCCTAGGTTGAGGCTCAAAATATTCCCTCATTGGCCTTCCATGGTACACACGTTGAGGTTCTTCTATATGTCGAGGAGGAGGAACAAATTCTTCTTGGATTTGTTGAGGTGGAGGATATTGGTAAGGTGGAGGATATGGGTGTTGATGGAGTGGATATGGATGAGGTGGAGGTGGTGGATAGTAGGTTTGTTGTGGAGGTGGGTAAGGGTAAGGATTGTATCCTTGATATGGAAGGTGGTTTATGAGTGGATATTGTGGATTGGGATTAATGAGATTTGGTGGTTGGTTTTGAGGTGGATTCCCTCCAACTTGGTTTCCAACTTGGTTATTCTCTCTTTGAAGCTCATCATCTCCATTTGGTGGAGGATTCATCTCTTCAATGTTCTCCATCTCAAATGGTTCTTCTATGACTCTTTGACGTTTTGTACTTCGATTCCTTCTTCTTGCGTGTGCCTCGATCTCAAGGTCTAACGGTTCAAGGTTTCCTCCACGTGATCTTGTGATCATGCACCTACAAAAGAAAAATGTCAAAGCCCACAAAGATGAACTAAAACAAAATAACAAAAAGAAATGCTACTATCAATAACACTCAACAAACTCTAAGATTCACTAATAACACTCGCTTAAATCCCCGGCAGCGGCGCCATTGACTTGTTCGTATTTTTGGATAAGTTTTCCCAAGTATATTTTCGTTCCAAGGACTTAATTGAGTATCAATGAATCCCTAAAGTTGCAAGTTATCATGCCATTGTAGTAACTAAGCTTGTTTGTTTGGATTTTCGGGAAATTAAAAATAAGTACGAAACTAGATGAACTAAACAAGAAGAAATGAACTAATGCAATAACAAGATATCTAACTTCCTTTCGAAAGTGCAAAGTGAGAGAGTATTGCCTTGGGTGTATCCATTTTGTAGGCTAAGTGGTTAACTAATGAATCAAATCACACAAATTAAACCTAAGATGTGGGGTAAGCTAAAGGCTATCACTCGTGTGTGTCTACCAATCCCTTGTGAGGCCTAGGTGAACACGTGTATTAATTAGCAATTATTAAGTCTAATCAATACCATAAGATCCTAGGATAGTGTCTCATAAACACGTTCAACACGGTTACTAATGTTTATGAGACGTCCTCTCACTAATCTATTAGACGGCCTCTAATCGACTAGTGCCTAGTGTTGGGATATGAATCCTATAAACAATGTTCTGGTTGATGATTATATGTTTTGATGGCCAAAATCAACTTGAAGTTATGGATATATGTGATTCTATGTGAGTTATATAGATTAAGTTTACTGATCTTAATGTAATATGAAGTCTGAGTTTACTGATCTTAGTATTTTAGTAATCTGATATATGAACTGTTTAAGAACTAAGCTGATAAATGAATTGTATAGACAGCTTAATTATAGTATAGGACTTAGTTATACTCATCTGTATGTAGTTCAGTTGATGTATAGATAGGTTTTATATATTTGTAAAAGTTGTATTCTATTGTATTCAGCATTGTAAAGTTTAGAACAGTAGATTAGATTGAAGAAAGAAGACTAAGAGATATCAGAAGACTACTTCAGAGTATGAAGAAATCAAGAGAAGTATTATTGAAGGAAGCTGAACAGTTTGGAAGAACTGTGCTGACTGACCAAGAGCAGTAAAACTAAGAAGAGTAGTTACTGTGCTGAGTTGGTTTGTTTGAAGAATAAGTTTGGATGACTTATTTAAGGTGTAACTGATATATATGAAGATATGCTGACTTATGGATAAGTTTTAAGTTGGTTACAAAGAAGGAAGTTACAACAAGAAACGGTTATGAGTTAGTTGAGAGTTAGTTCACAAACTGCTAACTGTCATACTATTGCTTATAAATACCGTGTGATCTTCTACTTGGAAAGACTACTGATACAATTACTATTCAAGAGCAATCAAGAAGTATTCAAGTATTCAAGCACTCACAGAGTCAAGAAGATCGTACTGAAGAGAAGCCACTGTACTGATTTGAAGAATCAAAGGCTACTGCAAAGAGAAGTTTTACTTTTCGTTTTAAGTTTGTATTGTGTAAACAAGTGTGCTAGTTACTTGTAAAATTACTAGTAGATCGAAGATACACTTGGATGTGTAATCGACAAGATCAAAGTCTTAATCTTGGGACTCTAAGCTACAAGTACTCAAGAAAAGAGTAATAAAACATCGCAACTGGAGTTGTGAGAGTGGATGTAAACATTTGTCGAACCACTATAAAAATCTTGTGTTCTTTACTTTCTGTTTTGATTAATTGTTGATATATTTGTTGAACCAAGAACAGTAAGTTTTCTAAAGAAAAGATTTAAAGAAAAGTTGAGTATAAAGCTAACTGTTGAGTATTGATCTGATTCTAAGAACAGTACTGCACAGAATACATTTCCGCACTTAAACTCTGATATTTTGATAGAATTTGAAAAGTCTATTCACCCCTCCCCTCTAGACTTTTTCTTAGCTTACTCAATCTAAAACTCAACTTTTGGAGATAGTTCCATGGCAATCACAAAAGGATTTGGATACATCAAGAATGGAGATGTAGAGATTCAAGATGTCTCATATGTTGAAGGTCTGAAATATAATTTGTTATCTGTCTCTCAATTTTGTGACAGGGGCTATAAAGTCTACTTCAAAAGCACCAAATGTGAAATCTGGGATAAAAGAACACACACAATTCTACTAGTTGGAGTTAGACAGGGCAGTGTCTACATTGTAAATTGGAATAGCTGTCCTAGGGATGCTTGCCTTCTTTCTAAGAGTCCTAAAGAAATCAGCTGGCTATGGCACAGATGCCTATGCCATATGAACTTTAAGATAATTAACAAGATATCAAGAAACTACCTTGTTGAAGGTATCCCTAATGAAATCTATTTCAAATCACAAGTGTGTGATGCTTGCCAAAAAGGTAAACAGGTAAAGGTTTCCTTTAAGTCAATTCCCACTCTTTCTACTTGTAGAGTCTTAGAACTCTTACACATGGATCTACATGGTCCAATAAAACCCCCCACACTAAATGGTAGAAGGTACACTTTGGTTGTGGTAGATGATTATTCAAAATTCACTTGGATAATCTTCTTACACAAAAAGAGTGATACACAAACCCAACTACCAGATCTGTTAAAGAGGTTGCAAGTAGAAAAAGTTCAGCCCATTGTCAAGACCAGGAGTGACAAGGGGACTGAATTTATAAACTGCTATATTAAAGAATTTTGTTCTAAGTCTGGAATTCAGCATTTGACAAGTGCAGCTAGGACACCCCAACAAAATGGTGTAGCTGAGAGAAGAAACAGAACACTAAAGGAAGCATGCAGAGTACAACACACCACAGAAGTTCTGGGCTGAGGCAATCAACACTGCCTGTCACACTCAGAACAGATGTGCATTCAACAAAGTACATGGTAAAACTCCTTATGAGGTATGGAAAGGTAGAAAACCAAGAGTTTCATATTTTCATATTTTTGGATGTAAGTGCTTTATTCATAACAATGGAAAGAGCCAATTAAATGCTTTTGATGCTAAAGCTGATCAAGGGATATTCTTAGGATATTCTTCTACTAGCAAGGCATTTAGAGTGTTTAATTACTCTACTCTATGTGTGGAAGAAACACCCCATGTTGTCTTTGATGAAGTTGTACAGGACTCTACTGATCATCAGATCAGTAAGAAAATTGATGATCTGACTATTCAAACTGATAAAGACAATGAAGAGACTGAAGTCTATGAATCTGTACAAGCCTACAATCCATTTCTGAATGTTCTAAACAAAGATGATGATGTAGAAAAGGTAAAAGACAAAGGTAAGTCTTCTAGACCAATTGACATGCCTGAATTGGTTGACTGTTCTCCTGTGACTAAACCTGCTGAAAATGATGATATTGATATTGATGATTCTGTTATACATAATGTGGATGATGAAAGTATTCCTGTTAAAACTAGAAAAACATGGAAATCTGCTCATTCTACTGATCTGATTATTGGTGAATCCAATAAAGGTGTTAAGACCAGAAGACAACTGTTTGATTCTAAGCCTGAACCCAGTAATTCTCTATTTTGTTGGTGTTGCTTCTTATCTTCTATTGAACCTGCTAATGTGAAAGAAGCTTTATCCGACAGTAACTGGATTATTGCTATGCAAGAAGAATTAAATCAGTTTACTCGAAATGATGTATGGGAACTCGTAGAGAGACCTACTGATCACAATGTGGTAGGTACAAAGTGGATTTTCAAAAACAAGAAAGATGAAAATGATCTTGTTGTAAGAAACAAAGCCAGATTAGTGGCTCAGGGCTACTCTCAAGCAGAGGGTATTGATTATGATGAAACATTTGCCCCCGTAGCTAGATTAGAAGCTATAAGATTGTTTCTTGCTTATGCTGCTTATATGAAATTCACTGTGTATCAAATGGATGTGAAAAGTGCATTTTTGAATGGTATACTTGTTGAAGAAGTCTATGTAGAACAACCTCCTGGATTTGAGGTAAATGGTAATCAAGTATACAGGTTGAAGAAAGCACTATATGGTCTGAAGCAAGCTCCAAGAGCCTGGTATGACACTCTTTCACTATTCTTAGTTGAAAATGGATTTACTAAAGGCAAAGTGGATCGAACTTTGTTCAGAAGACAAGAAGGTACATACATTTTATTAGTCCAAATTTATGTTGATGATATAATATTTGGATCCCCTAACAAGAGCATGAGTGAAAGCTTTTCAAAGCTCATGCAAAATAAGTTTGAAATGTCAATGATGGGTGAAATGACCTATTTTCTTGGTCTTCAAGTAAAACAGTCATCTGAAGGTATCTTTATCAATCAAGCAAAATATACAAGAAATTTGTTAGATAAATTTGGTATCAAGACCTGTAAAACAGTTGGAGTACCAATGTTACCAACATACAGAATGGATCCAGATGATCAAGGTAAGTGTGCTGATCAATCCTATTATAGAGCTTTAATTGGTTCTTTACTCTATTTGACTGCAAGTAGGCCAGATATTGCATTTGCAGTAGGTGTATGTGCTAGATTTCAGGCCAATCCCAAAGAAAGTCATGTGGAGACTGCTAAAAGGATATTTAAATATCTAAAGGGTACCATTAATCGAGGTTTGTGGTATTCTGCAGATGATGATTTATCCCTAAGTGGTTATTCAGATTCTGACTTTGGTGGTTGCAGGATAGATAGAAAATCAACTTCTAGTTTGTGCCAATTTTTAGGTTCTAAGCTCATATCATGGTTTTCAAAGAAACAAACAAGTGTGGCAACATCTACCACTGAAGCAGAATATATGGCTGCAGGAAGTTGTTGTAGTCAGCTTCTTTGGCTAATACAACAACTTAGAGACTACAATATTGTGCAAACTAATGTACCTACATTCTGTGACAGCAATAGTGCAATTGCCATCACTCAAAATCCCGTTTTACATACTAGATGCAAGCATGTAGATGTTAGGCATCATTTTATTAGGGATCATGTTGAAAAGAAAAACATAAGGATGGAAAAGGTCCATACTGATATTCAGAGAGCTGACATTTTCACAAAACCTTTGGCTGAAACTAGATTTGGAGAGCTTTGCATAAGTTTAGGATTGATAGACTTGGATCCTGCTTGTATATAGAACTGTATTCTAACATTTCAGGTACTGAGCTGATATCAAGAACAGTACTCCAAGAAGGGTATTTCTGAAGAACAGACCATGTCAAGACCTCTACATTCATCACAATCAGGTAAAAAGGTTACTAAGGTGCCTAAATCCCGATGAGGAAGCTGGTAAAGCTGAGGGAATTGAGAATATACATTTAAGGGGGAATCTATGATTTCTGAAAAATCCTGTATATTGACTCAGAGCACTAGTCACCTTAGATCAAACCTTACAAAGACCTATTTTAATTATTCTTTACTATTCTGTACTGTATTTCACCCTTTAAGCTTGAACTAATACTTCTACCAAGGTGAAACAGGCACAGAAGAAGAGTTCTCCACTGGAGGGGGAACTGATCTGATTACAGATTTGATCTGTCTACAAATCTGATCTGATTACAGCACATATCTGTCTACAGACATGTTCTGATTATTGAATTGATTTGTCTACAGGACTGTTCTGATTACAAAGCTAATTTGTCTACAGAACTATTCTGACTACAATATCATTCTCTCTACAGAACTGATCTGATTACTGATTAAACTGTCTACAGAGCTTATTTGATTACAGGAGAATCTGTCTACAGACTAGAACTGATCTGAGTTACAGTACTGATCTGAGAAAGTACTATGCTTGTATCAAAAAGGTGAAAATCAGAAGGGTTGGGGAACTGATCTAAGGATTACTGAGCTGACCCAACTACTGAGCTGATCTTCAAAGAGAGTACTCAGCTGATCACTGTACTCAGCTGAACCCAGATAAGTAAATTTCAAATATATTCTAAGTAAGAAATTGAAGTATAATGTGTATGGAAACAACTGTGCTGATACGCATCAGAACGGTACTATTGCCTTAGAAGTCTTCTAAGTCAAGATCTGTTCAAAAAATAGTTTACTTATAGAGAAGATTAATACACTCCTCTATTTTTGACCTAATTTTAAAAGGTGTATTTATCAACACAAGTTGGCTCCAAATTGGAATTGAGTTTTTATGAATCTGGAATGTTTTTCTCAAATTACACTTTTCTAAAACTCAATCCAAGCCCTAGATTTACTTTGATTAAGATTAACACGATCACATTTACTTCTTCTTCTTCCTCACTTAAAATCTTTCTGCAAATTCTCGAAACTCAAGTTTTCTCGATAACCCTTACTCTTTCATTTATACTTCTACATTTCTACTCTATGGCGATTATTGATATTCTTAACAAAGAAAACGAAGTTGTAGGCACGTTTGATTCACCCAGATGGATTCGTGAGAAAGGAATTTTCGTTGAAAACTCTGTTTATTTCACCGGACGGCAAAAGGACGAAAATCAAGCCATTCTCACCATGTGTGAAGAATGCGGGCTAAGGAAGTACCTAGAATCATTCCCCAAGAAGGTTTATGAACCTGAGGCAATGGAATTCTTTCTACAGGTGCAAGGTGATTCGAATAGCATTCGTTCGATTATTTCGGGTCACAGGGTTGTCATTTCCAGAGAAACCCTTGGAATCGCGTTCGATTTACCAGACGGGCCGATAGACATTCTGAGCTATATGGCAGGGCAAGAAAAGGCACGCGTGGGTAGATGGTTGAATGTTGACCCAGCAACTCTCACCAATTTGAAAAAGGAAATTCTTCCAAAAGGTCTTCAATTGTTGATGGACATAGCTGGAAAATGCATGTTAGGTCAACACTTCAGTCAAGATGCCCTCACTAATCTCAAGATTCGTATTATGGCCGCAATCAGTGATCGAGTTGATGGTGACTGGCAAGGATTTATTTTGGGCAGATTGTTGGCTGAAAGACAAAAAGTGTTGTTTGATGAAGACACTAGAGAATTTTCCATTAAATCCTGGATGGGTTTTGGAAATAAACTGAGCATCTTGTTGCCTCAATTAGCTGAGAAGAAGGTGGATTGGAGTCCTCTGAAAAGATTTCATCAGGGCAAGTTTCTGTTCAAGAAAGAGTCTGTCAAATTTGAACAAGAACAGAGGAATCGTCCTCAACATCAAGAATCTGGTGGTTCTATGTTCCGTTCTGACAATGATGAGCCGGAGTTGAGAACGAAGGCTAGGCATGACCCTCACAGAGCTGGATTAAGAAGGGGCAGATCAGCTAGGGTTGCCTCTAAAGAGTCAGAAGAGTCTGTTGCTGCAGTTGAGAAGGAGCCTTCTGTAGAGCAAGAGGTAATTTCTTCGAGCCTCATTATTTCACATAAGAGAACAAAAGTTTCTGGTGTGCTGAGACCCAGAAGAGTCCTCAAGAGCACTACTCCCTCTTCCTCAAACTCTGATTCTATCCAAGCCCAACCCCTTGAAGCTGAGCCTACCTGTTCTGAGGAGTCAGTACACTACTCTCCTATTAGACAGAACACTCCTCCCTCACCCCCTCAGAACACTTCATTTCATCCCATTCCCCAATCAAGTCCTCAACACAATCCCACTTCTCATTTCTCTCCTGAACTTGAACCTGTTCATGATCACTCTACTGAGCATGAACATATACCTTCCTCTGAACCGATTGAGATTACCTCCTCTCCTGAAACCGAAATTATCCAACCACATTCAGTATTTCTGATGGATTATCCTATATGTGATAAGGAAGAGAGGATAAGATTCAAATTGAGAAATGCTCTTCTCAAAAGCTTTCATGGTTTAGATGACAGCTCCATGACCTTTGAGCAACTTCTAAGGATAGGCACTTGGGTGTATCTTAGAGGTATAGGTGTAAATGAGCTGATGATTGTAGCTGAAGGTATGGGTGGTTTGTCTGTGTTCCATGACTGGGAACAAGAACAGAGAGAAGCTGCAGATGTTAAATCGTTCACAGAATTATTCACTCTTGAGTCAGTTATTCAGTTGATTGAGAGGATAACTGGTTGCAAGTATTCTATGGTAAAATCTGCTGATGAAAATGTTGATACTGATGTCAATATGGAAGTTGAGGAAGCTGGTGTTAGAAATTCTGACAATCAAGCTGCATATGAAGCTGACTATGAAGCTGATACCAATGCAACTGAGATGTTTGAGAACACAGTTGTTGTTGAAGAAGCTGAAGTCTTAGTGGAACAAGCTGATGTGTTGGAGAGCACACCTATTAATGCTGCTGAGAATGCTGTGCTTGATGATATTCAAGAAACAGTAAAGACTGTTCCTACTGAGACAGTGCAAGATAACTCTAGCTTTGAGATGTTGAAAAAGCATAATGAAGAGTTACAAAGCAAGCTGGAGGCTACTTTGAAACAATTTCAACAAGCTACTGAGAAATTGGAAAGTTTGACTGCTACCATTTCATATGAGAAAGTTCTGGAATTCACAATGTCTAAGATCTATGATTTGCATAGATTACAAGAGAAGACACTTTCTACTGAATTACAAAAGAAAGTAGAGCTACGTTTGACACCCTTGAAAGATTGGTAGGATGAAGCCAAAAAGGGGGAAGATAAAGTGATGAAAGTGATGGAGCAGACTCAAACTCAACAAGCTCAGTTGGTTGTGAGTCAAGATGAGTTGAAAGCAAGTATTGATGATTTGAAAGAAGAAATCATTAGTCTAAAGTTAAGAATCAATCTTAAAAGACAACAAAAGGATTCTGAACCTCAAGAGATTGTATCTATTCAGAAAAACATTGCTGAATCTTCTTCTGGAAAGCTAAAAAGGAAGCTGGTCTTGGAAGATGAAGAAGAGGCTGAACAGACTGGAAGGATTACCAGGTCGAAGAGTAAGCTGAAGCATGTTGTTGAAAGTAGTAGGCCGAGTGATGAAAAGATGGTTGAAGCAGTTGAGAAGCATAATGAGTTGCTTGCTCAAAAGAAAGCTGAAATCTCTGAGAAAAGGAAAGCTGATGAACAGATTAGAAAGCAAAAACTAAAAGATGTAGAAGCTGCAAGAAAGAAATTTGATAATCGAGTTGCTGCATTAAAAAGGAAAAAGAAATCTAAATCTGTTGGAAAAGTTCTTGAAGAGAACTACATGGAATTCATTGTTGATCCTGAAGATATGGAATATTGGAATGATCTGAAAAAGAAATGGCAGATTGCTAATTTCATTGTGAAGAAGTTTGGTGATCATTCAAGCAAGGAAGATGAATATTCTGACTTTGATGTGTTCATGATGAACATAGCAAGGAACTTCTGGGAACACATATTGTTATTGGCTGCTGGTGCAGGAATCCAGATTATTTGTCCAGAAGAACCTGTTTGGGATCCTCCAAGACTAGAGAATGGAGAACCTGATCTGAATGAAGTTGGAAACATTATTTCAAAGATTATTCAAGATGAAGGAATCACTGATCATAAGCACATGATGGATATCAAGAACAGAATGTACTTGGCATTCAGAATTCCTAATGAAGATGGAAGATGAAGGACTATGCTGAAGAAGATAACATTTCTAAACCTTATCTTTAGTTTCTTTATTTTGGTATTTTCTGTGATTATGTGACTTAATTGTAATATGTGAATTATCTGATCTTATTTTGAATATGAATCTTAAATCTGATTTTTGAATTGATGAACTGATATGAATGACTATATATCTTAACTACTGATCTGTGAATGTTTAAGTAGTTTTGGCTTCATAAAAAAGTGGGAAATTGTTGGGATATGAATCCTATAAACAATGTTCTGGTTGATGATTATATGTTTTGATGGCCAAAAGCAACTTGAAGTTATGGATATATGTGATTCTATGTGAGTTATATAGATTAAGTTTACTGATCTTAATGTAATATGAAGTCTGAGTTTACTGATCTTAGTATTTTAGTAATCTGATATATGAACTGTTTAAGAACTAAGCTGATAAATGAATTGTATAGATAGCTTATAGTATAGGACTTAGTTGTACTCATCTGTATGTAGTTCAGTTGATGTATAGATAGGTTTTATATATTTGTAAAAGTTGTATTCTACTGTATTCAGCATTGTAAAGTTTAGAACAGTAGATTAGATTGAAGAAAGAAGACTAAGAGATATCAGAAGACTACTTCAGAGTATGAAGAAATCAAGAGAAGTATTATTGAAGGAAGCTGAACAGTTTGGAAGAACTGTGCTGACTGACCAAGAGCAGTAAAACTAAGAAGAGTAGTTTACTGTGCTGAGTTGGTTTGTTTGAAGAATATGTTTGGATGACTTATTTAAGGCGTAACTGATATATATGAAGATATGCTGACTTATGGATAAGTTTTAAGTTGGTTACAAAGAAGGAAGTTACAACAAGAAACGGTTATGAGTTAGTTGAGAGTTAGTTCACAAACTGCTAACTGTCATACTATTGCTTATAAATACCGTGTGATCTTCTACTTGGAAAGACTACTGATACAATTACTATTCAAGAGCAATCAAGAAGTATTCAAGTATTCAAGCACTCACAGAGTCAAGAAGATCGTACTGAAGAGAAGCCACTGTACTGATTTGAAGAATCAAAGGCTACTGCAAAGAGAAGTTTTACTTTTCGTTTTAAGTTTGTATTGTGTAAACAAGTGTGCTAGTTACTTGTAAAATTACTAGTAGATCGAAGATACACTTGGAAGTGTAATCGACAAGATCAAAGTCTTAATCTTGGGACTCTAAGCTACAAGTACTCAAGAAAAGAGTAATAAAACATCGCAACTGGAGTTGTGAGAGTGGATGTAGACATTTGTCGAACCACTATAAAAATCTTGTGTTCTTTACTTTCTGTTTTGATTAATTGTTGATATATTTGTTGAACCAAGAACAGTAAGTTTTCTAAAGAAAAGATTTAAAGAAAAGTTGAGTATAAAGCTAACTGTTGAGTACTGATCTGATTCTAAGAACAGTACTGCACAGAATACATTTCCGCACTTAAACTCTGATATTTTGATAGAATTTGAAAAGTCTATTCACCCCTCCCCTCTAGACTTTTTCTTAGCTTACTCAATCTAAAACTCAACTTTTGGGACCAACACCTAGTGTCGTCGATCTAAGCAATCAACCCCCGGTCGGTGTAGCTAATTACTATGCTAATTCTAATCAATTAATCCAAGCTCACACAAACATTCTTAATCATGCAATCCAATACGGTCGTTGAAATCGACAAAACTAAGAATGCTAGCTAATATGGTGAATTAACTAATTGAATCATGAAAACCACAACACTAGAAACCTATACACCCAAATCCTAAGCTAATCCCCCAATTAATCCATAATTAGACCACTTTACCACCAAAACTTCAACACCCTAGGCAATTAGAACTTAGCCCATGGTTTTATGAGAAAAATCCATGGCTACAATGCAAGAAATCACAACACCCATAACAATTAAGAAATCAATGGCAAGAAATAAGAGAATTACTAAATTGAAATGAGAATTAAAGAGATATCACCTTAAAAGTTGAAATGTAGCTATAAACTTCAATTACTTACAAAGCCCAATGTAAATCTTCACTTGAATTGTCAAACTAAATAATAATCTAAGCTATCTATCAAAGGAAATTGCAAAATAACAAAAAACACCTATGACTATGTGTGATTGTGTGTGTGAATTGCTGTCCAAGGTAGTATCCCCTCTCAAAACTGGCTAAGGGCCCTTTATATATGTTGTGAGAAATCCCCAAAACAAGAATTGCACTTAAGTCCCTCAAATTTGGCAAGTTTTGGCAAAGACCCCCGAAAAAGGAGCCGCTCGGCCGGGCCAAACTTTCGTAAGTTGGGTGCCTTTTCTGTGCATGAACGGCCCGGCCGGGCGAGTGATGCCACCCGGCCCGGCGAAACCTTCGACTTAGGCCTTGAAAGCTGGAGTGAACGGCCCGGCCGGGCGAAACCTTCGACTTTGGGCTATTTCTGTATATGAACGGCCCGGCCGGGTGAGTGATGGCGCCCGGCCGGGCGGAACCTTCAACTTTGGCCAAATTTCTGTCCTTTCATCAGTTTTCTGTCCCGAGTCTTCTCAAACTCTTTGTACATGCTCCCTAGCCTCGTTGTTTCCTCTCATACAAGTGTCAATAAAGATTGACACTCTTTTTGTGATTTTGACGCCTAATTCCCTTCGTATCCCTACAAAACGAGCTCACAAACCTTTCTCTATCAAGTCAAGGCTCTTATCAAGAAAATGCATGTAAAACCACCATAGTTTATCACTAAAACACACAAAATCTCATGCAATTTACAACCGAATCAAGCCTACTGAAGACAATGAGGTATTGTTTGAAGCTGAAAAGGTAAGTACTTGTATTATATCAGAGCATAAAGAAAAGAGATTACAAATACAAGTGAAATTACTTAACAGCTAGATAGATGAGCCTTCAGTAAACGCCATATGCTTGGTAGACCCTCTTCTTGATTTCACGAACAACCTATTTGTCTCGAATCTTCTCTTTTAACACAATATTCTCAGCAATCAAATCAGCTTCCCTCATATCCTTCTTTCCATTGACAGTTTCTACTGCCTTCCAGCATGAAAATTCAGGTAGGAGTATGTTGATGTTCTTCTCAGCTGCTTCCTTGATTATGATGCCTAAGAAATCTTCATCCTTTTCAATGAGAAATCCTTCGAAACACTTGAATGTCGTTTCTTGATCTTGATCTCCGCATCTGTGCGCAAGATAATATATTATTTACCATTGCCTCTTTAGATTCAACCATCTTAGATTGTGAATTGGATCGATGAAATCATCAATCTGCTGATCTGATTGCTCTGGGAGTCCAACTTGATCTTTCTCTTCTACATCGTCCTCGATGCCTTCAGGAATTGGCTCTTCAGCAGGTTTCTTCTTCTTTTCAAGAGTCTTTCCTTCTCTTGTAATTTGCATCTAAGTGGGCAGCTTTCTTCCTCTTCAGCTCAACATGTCTTCGTTCCTTATCTGTAAGTGTAGGGCGTTGAATCCCTTTCCTTTGAGCAATAGGAACATTATCTTCATCATCTTCAGGTTGAGTAGAAGGTAAGGCAAGTGTTGTTGGTTGCTTCTGAACTTGGATGTCTTCATTCCTTGCAATCACAGCATCTACCAATTGTGCTAAGGCCGGATCAGATAAGTGATGAGTAGATGAGGAAGGAATTTCAGAAATTCCCCCTTGAGTTGTGAATTTCTTCATTTGTTCCGCCTGAATCTTGAGTTTTTCTTTTGTATCTGCTAATCTCCTAGCCAGATCAGATTGAACTTCAGCTGCCTTCTTCAAACACTACTACACATTTGGCTTTGGAGAGCTGCACTTGGAGAGCTCTTGTTTCGAAAAGCTCTCCAAGACAGCACTTGGAGAGCTCTTTTTTCGAAAAGCTCTCCAATTTAGCACTTGGAGAGCGGTTTTATAATAAAAAAAAAAAAACACTTAGAGAGCGGTTCAAAACCGCTGTCCAAGTGAAGCTCTTGGACAGCGGTTGAGAAACGCATTGCACGTAGCACTTATACAGCGGTTTAGAACCGCTCTCCAAGTATTCACTTGGAAAGCGGTTCATAACCGATATCCAATCTCAAATCCTTGGTCAAAGCCCTAAATCCCCCAAATCAATTCATTCTTTCTGTCGAAGCTCTTCCTCCCTCTGTAATAATTGTCCTCCTCCTCCGCCTTTATTTACAACCGGAATTTGTGAGAGAAAGTCAGAAACCCCGATGGGTGATAATAGTGCAACCACCTCGATCCGCCCCCGGCGCCGCGGCCCCTTCTACCGCCGAAGATGATCTGCTGCTCAAACAATTTTTCGCTGAAGTCAGCGAGGTCGAGCGCGAAAATGAAGTCAGCAGGTTTTAATTTAGTGAATACGCATATAGGTTTATGTTCGGAGAATTATTTGTTTTCTTTATTAGAGGCCTGTTGTGCTTTCTTCTCCAAAAGTTTTTCCATTATTGATAGAGAGCATTCGTTCGCTTGAGCGGATGTGTGTGGATTTGTTCTTAATTGTGGTTTTACCTGAAATTGACCGGTGAAGAGAAATTCTGTGGATATTTTATGTAAAATTTTATACGAACATATAGTTTTTTTTTTTTAATTTTAGAAATGAAAACTGACAGGCATAACTCCAGTCTCTTGCAAAATCTATTACAAAAACAGATTATTAGAACTTTTGTTAGGCATCTTCAACCATAGAAAAACCTGAAATTTCTTAGGTATTGGAACCTTCCAAAGTACTTTGAGCCAAGGAAAGGAAGAAGAGTTGAAACCTGGAAATCATATAAAATTTTGAGTTATGTATAGGTGGAATTAAGGTTATTCAACCAGAATAGTGTATTTTAGATTATTCGGCAAGAACTGATGCTAAAATTACTTAGGATGCTATGATGGAGCTTTAGCCTGTAATTGTTTTTGCTGACAGATGTGTTTCTTGAATTTTTTTTCAATTCTTCATGATCAACGCTAGTGATATGGTTCAAGAACGTTACTTTTTAATCTCTCTCTCCAGTCCCCCCTAAGGAAGGTCTAGTCCTATCTTTTTGCTGTGATCTTATAGTTTAATAAACTTTGCTGTTGCATATCGTGTGCTTCTACCCTCTCTGCCGTTGGTATTATATGATCAAAGTGCTCGATATTTGAGCTTAAAACCATTTATATTATAGATGCAGAGCTCGTCTAATCTTTGGGTGATGTGCCAGGATTATTGCCATTCAGTATCTGGTATATACATGGTCTGTAGAGTCATAAGACTTTGTGAAAAAAAATGAATATAGGTTTTAGAGGTGCAAGGCTCATTGAGGTGCAAAGGGCTCCCTGATGCCCGAGCTGACGTCTAATTTATATTTTGTTTCTCATAACAAAGAAGAATCGAGCTGACGTATCATGTAATTTTTTTGGCTGCTGCAGGATCCTCTCATGCTTCAAGTTAAATGCTTTTGAATTTCTTAACCTACCATTTGATTCCTCTGTAGATGAAGTGAAAAGGTAATATCATAAGGTGATATTTTTTAAGTACAACATTATTGTTATGGGGTTTGTTGGTAATAATGAGAAATAATGACAGGTTTTGATGCTACTTTCTCCTCTTACAGTTGTCTTTGCTGGTTCACCCCGATAAATGCAAACATCCACAGGCTAAGGAGGCATTTGGAGGTAAATAGCCCTAATATCATCCTGATTTCTGAAGGAAATATGTGATTCCTTGCACATGAGCCTGTATTCTATTTTAGACCTGTTTAAAATCTTTGAAATGCTCAATGTTACTTTACAAGAGCTGGTAAACATGATTTCTTGTGGGAGTGATTGGTTAGATTAATATATTAGTTATGCTATTATTCGATGACTAAGCTCTGACCATTCAAGTAGTTGGAATGGTTGGTTTATTCTGTTCATAGCCAGTCATTTTTGTAGATGGAAAAGGTATTCTAAGAACCATGTCTGATTTTGGGAGGAGGCAGTTTTATTTGATCAGTCCCAATTTTTCCGGGGCTCTATTCTACTATTTGCTAAACTCTATATTACCCAATTATAGCCTGTTTAAATTCATGAAATGAACAATATAGCTGTCTAATTAAATCTGCACTGTTTGAATCTTCGTTTAGGTATTGCATTTCCAGAGTCTTCATTTAGTTCTTAATTTATTTGTTTTCCCCTCAAACAGCATTAGCAAAAGCTCAGCAACTACTACTCGACCCAAAAGAGAGGGAATATATTTTGAACCAAGTTAAAGCTGCAAAAGGTTGGTCCATGAGATATATCAGGCCATTTTTTCCTGATACTGCATTATTCCCAATGAATAAAATTTATGTTAATACTAAGGAGGCTCATGCATCTTAATATAAATAATGACATGCAGAGGAACTTAGAGCAAAGAGGAAGAAGCAGCTGAAAAAAGACAACCATTCCAAGTTGAAGTCATTAGTTGATGAGGTAAAACGATTTTATCACCAATAATTTTCTTGATTATCTTTTTATTTATTTATTGAGTTGAAGTCATTAGTGGATGAGGTAAACCATTTTACATCATTAACTTTCTTGATTATCTTTCTATTTATTTATTGAGCTGCTGCATTTGTGAATTTATATATATGTCCAGAAATAAATACTATCCTTTGTCTTTTGATTGAAATTAGTTCTGTATAGTGGTGGAATTCGATAATGACCTATGTTGATTGTTTAAATTATTATTATCAATTCCTAACACCGTAAGTCAATTTATCGATTTGTTTAAATTATTATTGATTGAATAAAAAATCATATACTATATATCTAACTATATTGATTGATCGTTGTTTGCAGTTTGTCTATGCCCGTCCGCTCAAGACTTACAACGACAAAAGAATGGACAAATGAAAAAAAGATTGGATAGGGTACATTTACAATCGATTTTTGTATATGTATAATTAAAGTAGCTAGTATAACTTTTGTTGCATGTAATATATTAACTTATACATTTGAGATGATATTTAATGTTTTTTGGTGTATATTGAACGTATGTTAGTGTACGTTTATTTATTTAATTTTTTGGTATTTGACGTGTATAAAATGGATTTGTATAAAATTGATTTTTAAAATATAAAATTTATTTATTGGTATATAAATAAATTTGGTTTTTTATAAAATTGATTTTTAAAATATAAAATAATTATTAAAAAAAAAAAAACTTAGACAGCGGTTTATAACAGCGGTCCAAGTGAAATGAAAAAAAAAATTTGACTTAGACAGCGGTTCATAACCGCTGTCCAAGCCCAAGCGTTTAAAAAAAAAATTCACTTAGACAGCGGTTCAAAACCGCTGTCTAAGACCTCGCTTGCACAGCCATTAAAAAGAGCTCTCCAAGTGCAATTTAGCTTACACAGCTCCCACTTGGAGAGCTCTTTTAAAAGCTCTCCAAGACCCTTTTTTAAAGCTCTCCAAAGCCAAATATGTAGTAGTGAAATTTTCAGCAACTTCCATCGATAATTTACCTCTGACCTTTTCTTCCCCTTTATTGGCTTCAGCAATATGGGAAGTGAGCGCTTGAGTAAGCTTTTTAATTGATCTTCATTAGCAAAGTTGGCATTATCCAAAACAGTAGATGATGTCTTCTCTATTCGTTAAGTTGCCAATTTTGCAGCTTTAGATGCCGCTTCAGATGCGATCTGCTTGATGTCTGGAACAGCTAGTGCAAGTTAAAGTCTTGCTTTCAATTCATCCACAACCAAACAGATTTGATTTTTGGTCATCTTCAGATTATCAATCTCTTCCTCCATTTTGATGTTTTGATCCTTACTCTTCTCAAGCTGTTTCAGCAGATCAACCCTTTGATCAGACGCAATCTTCTCAATTTCTATGTACTTAGCTTGCAAATGCTCAGTAGAAGAGTGCTCTCGGGCCTGACTTCTTTTCAGTTCTTCTTCTTTGATGTCGTCTATGATCTTCATCAATTCAGATTTGCCCTCTGACTCCATCTTACTTATTTCTTTTGCCATCGTATCTCCACACTTAGTGAGAACTTCGTCTACAGCTTTCAGAATGGCAGAAGTAAGATCGGCATCAAAGTACTTCTTCATATTATCTCGAGCAACTTTGTAGATGTTGTTATAATTGGTCTGTTCTGCATCAACAATTCTGCGCGAGGAATCTCGGATTTTGGGTGCAAGATCCTCTTGAACCAATTGACTGAGTTCACTAACCACCTGAGCAATAAGTGGTAGATCGACGTCTGAACCCAACATCTTCAATTTATACCAGATGACGTCTGCTAAGTTAGGACAAGTAGAAATAACAGTTGATGGGCCTAGATGCTCATCTTTTGTATTCAATGCAAGAGCTCTTTTAACTTCTTCAGCAGATCTCCAATGAGTTATTTGACTTGGAGTAGGAGCATCTTCCTCATCCATCATCAGAACATCATCATCATCTTTAATATCTTATTACGCATGATGATACTTAAAAAATTGAATTCACGTGAACTCGGTTGCGAGTTATATTACTCTACAATATAATAATTAATACTAGAAATCATTAAAATTAATGTTGATGTAAGTTTCAATTTAGATAGTTTCGTACGTTATATTTAATTAATTGTAATAAATTCAAACATAAAAAACTTATATATATATATATATACTTGAAAAAACAAACATAAACTAGCTAATGTGAAAACAGTAAAAATTTTGTGATGGATTTCAAATCGGAGGTGATAATTAGGTTTATAACCTTGGTAGTATTGTATGGGGTATTCGTGGGAGCAAAATTTTCATTTTTAGAACAATGTGAAGAAGATTATCAATTTTGTATTGGTGGTATTTATTTTGGACTCTGTCAAGATATGAATGTTCCAGTAAATGTTACGATAGATGATGCATGTTGTAATAGTCTTATTTATTCCACTCATTCAAATGATTGTTTTTTTAATACAACAGTGGTAAGGTTCAAGAATTTAGAGGTTTGTACACCCACTAAGAAGATGGAAGAGATTGATGCTAAGGCTCACCAAATCTACGATTATTGTAAAACAATACCTATAGATTGATTACTCTACTTTTATGTGTATATGCAACTCAATATTAAATATAATAATAATTAAATTTTATATATTTATATATATTTGACTTCTTCACTACTTTTATTTTTATAACGGCAAAATAAATTTATTTGCGATTACTAGAGGTACTGAATAATAAAACTTGAGGTTCAGAGTTAGAGTTACGTAAGTTGATCGAAAATAAACAAGACACTATCACTCAAAGTTTCTTACAATATAGCATAGAATTACAACACCAATCTTAAGAGTTAGACATCGAAGTGAAACAAAGAAAGAAGACTCTTAGCCAAGTTGCCATTTGATCGTTCATATATATATATATATATATATATATATATAACAAATTTATTTTGCATTTGGCCAGAAACCCCAATTTTATTGTCACCTCCTCACATATATGGCGAAACATCAAAGATTACATAAAGTAATACTCCCTCCGTCCAATTTTATTATGCACACTTTTCCGGGCACGGATTTTAATGAATATTGATTATTTATGTATAAAGTAAATAAGGTGGGGGTATGATGGGATGTTGTGGGGTCCATTTATAGGTAAAATGATTGTTTATGAATAAAATTAGTGACAATTTGAGTAAATAAGTGATGGTTGGTGGGTGGAGATAAAGTAGTGTGAATTGTATTATTTTCAAAAAAGGAATGGGCATAATAAAATTGAAAACCAAAAAAGGAAAGTGGGAATAATGAAATTGGACGGAGGGAGTATATATTTAAAATTGAGAATTTGGTCGGAATACCAAATTTTATTTTAGGATTGAATGGAATTTTAAAATAAAATTTGTTCTTCTCATTTTTAATTGTATGCGAGATTCATAAACTCTTTCAAAATATTATATTCTTATTAAGTATTGAATTTTTTTTCTAATTAATTATTTATTTTATTTAGAGTGTTAGTGGTTGATATGAAATGTTGAATTTCTTATTATTTTAATATTCACTAATTAAATTAACTTTTATTTTATTTACTTAACTTTGTTGTAGTATTCATTTTATTTTATTTTTTAGTTTAATTTAGTTTTGAACTATTTAATGTACTTTTGAGTAAAATACAATCTAAAATTTATTTTTATTGGTGTGTACAATTCTTTATTTAATTAGTTATTAAATTTTATTTTATAATTACTTTTATCTTATATCTCAAGTAATTTTTTCTGCAATTATTTTAAATTTATTATAAGTTTAATGTATTTAAAAAATAGAGCTCGAAAATATATATGTAAAACTTATTATATAATTATATTATTTTACAAGGTTAACAAATTTGTTATATATACATAATACACTACTTCTATAATATAGAATCTCCTTATATACTAATAGCGAGTTTAAATTGATGATGTGTCATTTTGTGGTTAATTTGACTTATGTGTCATTTTGTGGTTGATTTGACTTATGTGTCATAATTTAATGAAGTTGTTAATTTTAAAAAGAGTTAATTGCAAATTAAATCACGACCTTTTGCTCATTTTCAATTTAATCTAAACCTTAAAATAATTGCAAATAAATCACAAACTTTAAATATTATTGCAAATTAGACTTCTTAGAAATCTACTTTGTCCCTAAATCATACCTTTTGATATTTAGTTTGATTGAAAAACAATATTGTTTTATTAAGGTGTTGTTATGTCATTAAGAAGTCTAAATTATGTTAGATTCGAACACAATTAAAATTGTCAAATAAACTAAATTGCAACTATATTTAAAGTTTGTGATTTATTTGCAATTAACTTAATGTTTAGATTTGATTGCAAATGAGGAAAATGTTATAATTTAATTTGCAATTAACTAAAATATTTATTTAAGGTGTTGTGGTTGATATTGAAGGTTGACTTACAATTTATTATTAAGAGTTATTTTAATATTACTTAAATTTTTTATTTCCGAAATTTTATAATTTTTTTTAAAGTTATTTTTTTATATTTATTAAATGTAAGGTGTTGTGGTTGATATGGAAGGTTGACTTATAAATTATTAAGAGTTATTTTAATATTATTTAAATTATTTGTTTTCGAAATTTTATAATTTTTTTAAAAGTTGTTTTCATATTTATTAAATGTCAACGTCTCATTTCGTTTGATTCTCACAAATTTTCTTTGAAATTTGCTTTATAAAATTAACTAACATAAGTGTAATTATTTTGTATAACTCAAAATATTATATTAGTTAAACTTTTATATTATAATACAACGTTATAATAAATATAATTGAAAAAATGTAAAAAAATTTTAACAAAATAATTACTACTCCCTCCGTCCCTGAAAAGCTTTCATTTGATGGAACGAAGTTTAAGGAAAAAGTATAATAATTAGAGCTTTGAAAGTAATTTTATAAACTTTTATATATAAAGTAAATAACTTAGTTTTGATTGAGTGTATGATGGACCCCAAAAGATATTGCATGAAGGGTAAATACGTCTGTTACAAGCAAAATATGAAGGGTAAAAACGTGTATATCGTGAAAGTAACTATGAAAACTTTTCAGGGACGGGGGTAGTATAATTCTGCGAAATCATTTTCTTAAAATATAATTATAATAATTTATTATACAAAATAAAAATATGAAAAATGAAATTAAGTAAATAAATAAAAATTTATTATTAAATATTTAAAAATATATTTAAAATTCTGTGTAATACACGGGTTCTACACTAGTAATATATAAACACAAGTTATCACCGTTTGATTCTAAATAGAATGAAGTAAAAAAATTTGAAAATAGAAAGGGAATGGGCCCGTGAAAATTAAATATTCATGGTAAAAGAAAATGAAAGGGGCCGGGAGGTACCACATGAATTAACTATGATTTTTTTTTTAATATTTAGGAGTAGTAATTAATATTTTCTTGATATATATTTAGTAATACTTTATACTAATATTTAAGGATATTTCCACGATACTTGGAAAAAATACAGCACACTTCAAATATTTTAATTGCAATATTCAGATTTAATTACAATATATCCACGATATTTCCACATTCTTAATATGCCTCATTAAATTATCAATGTAATTTGATACCTAATGATGTGTTTGGATTTTCCTAAAGGGAAAATGCCTTATGACTGTCGCATTGGAAAAAAACATCAACATTCGAGAAAAATACACAGAAAGATGAATTTCGCTTCACTAAGATGACGGGGAGTGAAGTTTGGAGATAAGCGCAAAATATGTACACGTACAAATCGTGCATGCACGAACTGTGCACAGAATATGCACACATGAACCGTGCAATAAACGTGCATGCACGAAATGTGCACATACGATTTGTATTTTACATACTAATTATATATCTACATATATAATAATTGTCTGTGAAAATATTTTACATATTAAATTAAACCGAATTTGATGAACATTAATTAATGAAACGCCCAATATATAAAAGAGAAAATATTATCAACAATTTACATAATAGCTAGATTAAAAACACAAAATAAAAAACAAGCTGGCTGAGGCCGGTGTTGCATAATCTTGAACAAGAGTGAGGAAGGCCTCGACCATCATGATGTCGAGCTTGAGTTGGCCACCAGAGGTGAGATGCACCGGTCGAGGCGTCCATGTATCTATCGTACATACATTCACTTCCGTCGACGCACCTCACTTCTTCAAGCTCCGCCGCAGCATCAAACTGCCCTTCCCTCACTATTTCGGTATAATTGTTACCAAAATCCTTCATTGCTAATGCTATCAATCCCAAAAAAAAAAAAATGTAATTAATTAAATATTCACAGATGGCTATGAGCAAGCTTTGGACATGTTAGACTGTCGGACCAAAATGAACAAGCTTTGTATATGTTAGAAAAGAAATATGAGACTTTCCCATTTTTCTTTCAAAGAGCTAGCTAGAAAAAAAAGATGATGAATATATATTACTTTGATTTAGATATGAATATTTCACGCGAGATGGGGCAAGCCAATTTATAGGAGGAGTTTTCGTAATTAATGATTACTTTCATTTTTAACCAATTTATATGAATATCTACTTTATTCTCATCTCTATCTTTCAATTTATAGGGAAAAACATCAATGTTAGGGAGGAATGTACATAAGGATGAATTTCGCTTCACCAAGATGATGTGCACGTATAAACCGTGCATGCACAAAATGTACATATACGAATCGTGCATGAAACATGCATGCACGAAATGTGCACAAAGTGTGCATATACGAACCGTGCATGAAACGTGCATGCACAAATAGTAAAAATATTTCTCCAAAACGGTAGGCAACTACAAATCATCCCTCAAATAGTGAGAAAATTAGATGAAAATTTTAGACCTTATAACATTTTTAATTATTTGAAAATTAAACAAATTCACTAAATCATACTCCAATTGATTACATTTAAGACCTTGCACATGCATTATCCACGATAAAACGCTACTTGTAAAATCATTTACTAAATTTAGAGGTATGGTAATAATGTCTTTATTAAATTTGAACCCTAGGTAGTTTCAATGACATCGATTTCTTTGTTCCATTTTTGATTCTATTTACTGGTATTTCATCATTCTGATTTTTTAACACGTGTTACCCTTAATATTATAAAACATTGATTTTTTTAATATGACACATGTCAATCATTCATATAGTAAAATAAAATGTAAAAAACTAAAATGGGAACACGTAATCTCATCCGATTCCTTCCCATAATATATATATACAATATTCAATTTTGCCCATTCTCTTTCTATTTACAACATATACAAATTTGTTTACTCCATTTTCGATATTTCTATTCTCATGTATGCACAACATTCAAAGTCCACATGCACCTATAATTGCTTGATTGTAACAAAATAGATATTGTGTGAGTAATAATAGGCAACCTTAAAATTATTTAAATTAAGTGAAAAATTACTACATACATTAGTATGTCCATGCAAATTATATTATTTATAATCAAATTAATTTTAGAATAGTTCATTAAAATTTTATAGAATTTTCATCCTTGTTTCAATTTTACTGATACTTTCATCGGTATATCTTTAGTTAAAAAAAAAATCACCAATACAAAAAAAAATATATATATATATATATTCGAAAAAATAAACTCTAGTATATTTCGACATACTACTTGAAAAAACAATTGTTTTTTTTTTGTTATGGACATTTTCAAATTAAAAGCGATAATTAAGTTTATAAACTTTGTAGTATTGTATGGTGTATTAGTGGAAGTAAAATTTAAACGTCCATTTGAAGAAAAATGTGAAGAATATTAATTATTACGTATCGTGTATGAATGATATTTCTTTTGCACTTTGTCAGATTATTAATTAATATTCCAGTAAATGAGACAGTAAAAGATAATTATTGTAATGACCTAATAAAAAGCTGCAAGAGATTGATGACAAGATTCAACAAATCTACGATCATTGTTCTACAATAGGTATAGATTGATGTACTACTTTTGTGTTAATCATATGAAGACATTATTATTGTCTAGAAGCTTAAGAATTAGTAATTAAAAGGTGTGGGATATAAGATTATTTTAACTTGTGCAAATTGGCTTTTAATTTGCCATATACATCCATTTCATTTCAAGAATCAACATCATTCACTCACATATTATTAAATATAGTATATATTATTTTGATTAGTCAACAAAAAACACTAGTTTATTAACCAATACGGAGTACAAATCAACACTTACTTATGGCAGATTACTTTCGAATACCCGAGTTAGACTTTGTTATATATGGTTCTTATTGATGATGTCTTGAAAATGATTGACGCTTACCTTTGTAAATTAACCAATAATATAAATTAAACTTGAACAAGGCTTAGGAAGGTCTTGGCCATCATTATCCCAAGCTGCATTTGGCCTTTGGAGGTAAGGTGCACCTGTCGAGTCGTCGTCTCTATCACACACTCTCGTCCCTCGACGCACCTCATGTATTGAAGCTCGACCGCCGCTTCAAATGGGCCTTCCCGCACAATTTCGTTATAATTATTATCCATATTCGGGTTAGGGTCGGATTCGGGGAAGGTTTGGAGCATGGGGCCACGGCCGGACATATTACTCTGTCCGGCCAATATAAATAAACTTTTTACGTGCACACCTTCGGTGCGAACGAAGCAAGCTTAGGAGAAGGAAGGAGAGAAACATTACACTAGTGTAAGCTTCCATTTTTTTTCAAAGAGAGTGATGTTAGAATTAAGAAGGTTTGATATGAAAGATATGAATTATGTGAAATGTGGGACGATTGAAACTCAATTTATAGATAGGAAAAGGTATAGTTAGGTAAGTATAGTACATCAATGAGAAAATTAGGTGAAAATTTTGGACCTCATAACATTTTTAATTATTTGAAAATTAAATAAATGTTCCGAGTTCGATTTCTCTCTGTTTCACTTTTCGTGTTTTACTAGTATACCATCCTTCTGAATTTTTAACACGTGTCGCTCCCAATATTATAGAGCGTTGATATTTTTTTAATAATCATCCATATAGTGGAAATAAGATGTGAAACATCAAAATTGAAACATGTGATCTCATCTGACTCAGAAAATAAATAAATAAATAAATATATATATATATATATATACACACACAAAGTCCGCATGCACCTACCACTACTCTTTATTTACTTGAATGTAACAAACAATATATTAGGTGAGCACTAATACAATTTTATTTTCGAACTCCTTATAAGGCAATCTCAGAATTATTAAAGTTTGGCACGATTCTCTTCAACAATTTTTTTTTTTTTTTATTTATTAATTGTTAGGAACGTTAATTAAGTGAAAAATTACTACATACATTAGTATGTCCATGCAAATTATTTATAATCAAAATAATTTTAGAACAGTGTGGAAAATTTACTTAATTTTATTGAATTTTAATCGTTATTTCAATTTATCGATATATCTTTAAAGTGAAAAAAAAACAATCCACTAATACAAATATATATTTTGTCCTTAAGTGTAAGTGTGTAACTATCTTCCGTAAAAACAATATTAATATATGTTAAATAATTTGTGGTATTTCTTCTCTCATTAAAACGTAAAAAAATATATGTGTAATTATCCACACAAATTTTGATCGCACAATTAAAATAGATATACATAATTTTTGCTGAGGGATAGAACAAAAAAATTTTAATGTATCAATTTTTTTCATCTCAAATTCGGCGTAAACTAAAAAATAAGGTCGTTTTGCATGTGTCATGTGTGGGGCAATATCAACTGTTTGATCATCATTTTCTTCCTCTTTCTCTCCTTCCTTCTCCTCAGATTTAGGAGCTGGCTGTTCAACACTTTTAGGTCCCTGAAACTTTGAGACCGGAGGTTGTGAAGATTCAACTAACACAATTTCTTGTGTTTGACCTGGAAGAACATTGGACGGTGCATTTACTGATCCGGCGATCTCCATCACCAGGTCAAAAACAGATTTTAGCACTAATGCCTCCGAGTTTAAGGACTCATCCTGGGCAAGAACTTCAGCTGTTTGCACAACATCTGTCTCTAGCTCTGCTGATTTCTCAGCATCATTGCCAGACAGTTTAGGTGAACTCCCACCTAAATCAGTTGTTGGGTCAGCTGATCTCCCATCAGCATTCCCTCCGACTTGATCCTTTGAGGGATCTTCGTCGTTGTGCGTGCCTATATCAGCTCCGGACTCGGGTCCATCGTCGCTATGATCTGTATGTTCCTTAGCAATCTCTGGAACTTGTAGTTTCGAAAGTTGTCCAAGCTTTCTAGCGACAAGCTCTGAGAGTGCATCATCAGAAGCCAAATCATAGGGATAAGTTATTTCAGCAAACTCAATCTGCTCTAACTCCCAGTCGTAGAATACATCTACACCTCTTTTTTCTTCAATGGCTTGAGAGAATTGATGAACACTTGAGTTTCCAATCTCTCTACATGACCATATTCTTAAGATTTGCTCAAAGAGGGTTGGGTACTTTAAAAGCTCTGGAAATTTATCCTCTAAGTCTACCTCTATCTGCTGGCGATAGAACTGCTCTCAAGGTCCAACAGGATAGGTTGAAAGATTGGTATTGTAAGGTTTTGGGAGTTGAATTGAAGGAGTTGATGTGTCAATTGGTTCTGGTCGAGCAACATCAATTGTTGTCTCAAGGTGGGTTAGGGAAGGAGAAGTAGAGACTTGTGCATATGTTTTAACAACTTTGCATCAAGTTCTATAGGTTCAATTTGGGGATCGGATCAGCAAACGTGAGGTCTACTGATTCAGGGGTTTCAGAGACTAGAATAGGTTCTTTGGAACCAAGAGATGGTCCTTCAGAGTCTAGAATAGGTTTTGGGGTTGGGTTAGAAGGTAAAACTGGAACAATGGCTAAGATTTCTTCAGCTGCTGAAGTATCAGCTGAAGATGGTGTAGGTTTGGACTTAAGGTTAGAAGGTAGAGAATGAATAGAAGAGTTGGAAGGTTAGGCTGAAATGGGGACGGTGTTGAGAGGGTTAGAAGAGGAGGAATCTAAAGTAAGTTTGCGATTTACTTTAGATTTGGGTTTAGTTGTCTTGGTTGGTGCAGGAGCAGATACAACTTCAATTTCCCTAACTTCATCATCTGATTCACTTGATTTAGAAGATGACGATTTAGAAGGGATAGCAGTTGGAGTAGGTCTCACCACCTTCGACTTCAACTTTTGCTTCTTCTGAGGAGATTCTGCTATAGACGAGTCTCCTCCTTTCTTCCTCTTAGCTGCCTCAACTTTGTCGGCTTTTTCAGCAGTCAGCATCCACTTGGAACCACGAAACACAGTACTCGGGCCCTAACTCTTCTTGTTATGTAGAAGATTGAATAGGAGATAGCTGATTTTCGTGACAAAGCTCAGCTTGAAATTAGGCCAGAAGATTCCATCGTTGTTTTGAATGATCTTGGCCGCCTCCTGGGCATATCTCAAAATGAAATATCTCGGCCAATTGATCTTAGCACGGTCCAAAATCACCTTCATCATTCGGATTTTGGGTAGAGTAATTCCATCTAGGGACGAGTGATGTCCCATCAAGATCTTACAAACAATGTCGAACAGGTCACGATACCTTTCCTTCAACATTGGTTTCTTGAGGGCACTGGTTCCCAAATCAGCGAATTGAGGAAGTAAGAATTCAGTCATCATATCAGCCTCTTTACCAGCCATATATTCCTCTGGATTCTCCAAACCTCATCCTTCAAACCAAAATCATCTTCAAAAACTCCAGGATGAATGACGACCTTGCTCTTTCCGACATAAGAGGAAATGGTTCCGTCAAACTTAGAAATGAGATAGATGTAGAAGTTTGCTACATCTTCTCCAAGAATCACATTGGGATGAGAACCCAAATACTTCTTCAGAGTTCAGACCACCATCGATCAAGGCCTTGGCAGTCCAAGCTTGATCTTGAGTGTGAGGTCCCTCGAACGAGACATAGCCTTCCACGACCAT